>CAWUFW010000190.1:2715352-4073028 GCA_963921515.1 Calotriton arnoldi
TCACATGCTGACCTTCTACCCAAACATCTTTGATCTCCCATCCCTTCCACCACAGGGGGTTAGTTTCATTCTAATCAATCTATGAACGCTTGATTTCTTAGCCCTCTTTTGTTAACCTTCACCATAAGACTCTTCGCTATATGGCTATCATAGTCATCATGCACCCTGTTTGTCTTATCGTAATTCCACACCCCAATAAGGATATTTCCCTGTTCTGCACCATAAAGGAGCTGTCGTTGGAAGAAGCTAGGACTCTGCCCAAACAGGCTCATGTGGCCAAATGGTACAATAAAGCCTGTCGCTTTGCTCTTATTTGTATTATAATAATGGCTGCTATTAAGGGGGACCAAAATAACCATCCCGGACGCTAGAGCTTTGTACAAAGCTATACTGGGTGGGGCAAAAAGAGATCATGAAATGGCTAGATGGGAGGCACTATTGGCTGCTTCAAGGGGAAAAGACCATTGCTTCTTTTGGCAATTAGTGGCCAACAAGAGACTTGACTGTGCGTCCCCGCTGTGTAGTAACATAGCTGCTGATGCTTGGGTTGAACACTTTTCAGGCCTTTTTGCCCGAGATGTGGGATGGAATGAGGGAGCTCTGTTGCCAACTGCTGGCCCGGTACTGAGCCCGAGCAGCGGGGCACATGAGGAACTGATTTTAGCCACCCATGCTGAAGGCCCGGCCACCATAGGGGAATGCGAAAACGAGTCTCAGTCATTTAGTGTTTTCCCTGTCGCTGGACTGTTCCACCAGATTGATTGTGTTCCCTGCCCTATTACAATGAGTGAAGTTGCTGCGGCAGTTGATTGGGTTACCCCAGGTAAGTCGCCAGCATTTGATAAGGTGTCCGGGGGCCTGTTCAAAGCTGATAAGGAGGTTTGGTGCCCCTATTTTACCCTTCTTTTTACTAATATTATGAATGGCTTACCGTGCAACAGACGTGGGCAGGGGACAAAATTGTCCCAAAATACAAGAAGGGCAGTAGGTCTCATCAACAGCTCACAGCAACATTTTTGCCGCATCTTGTTGAGTAGACTGCAAGCATGGATCGAGGAAGTGGATGTGCTGACACCCCTCCAAGCAGGGTTTAGTGCTGGGACAAGCACTATCGACCAAGTCCTACTACTGCAATTAATTTACTGGAACTATGTCACACTGGGGGTTGGGTGCTTTTACGTCATTTTTGTTAACCTATGGTCAGCTTTTGATCTAGTTACCAGGGAAGGCCTGTGGACAGTCCTGACCAACATACCTAATAGATGTACCAGAAATACCTAATAGATGTGTTCAGGAGGCTTCATCTGGATAACTACGCGCAGTGAGGTATGGCCCAGCAGGGGAATTGACAGATTCCATTCCATTGACTCGGGGCTGAGACAGGGAGGCGTATTAGCCCCCATTCTGTTTTTGTTATGTATTAACAACTTAGTAAACATGCTAGAGCAGTGCAAGCATGATGCCCTGTACCTGGCTAACAGGAAGGTCCCGGCCCTCCTGTTTGCGGATGACACATTACTGGTCTCGAGATCCCCAGTGGGTATCCAAAACCTTTGGACCAGTTCGGAGTATTCTGCAAACAGAGTGGGCTGGAGATAAATACAAGCAAGACTAAATATATGGTATTGAACCCCTGCCAGATGGCCAGATTACATCCGGTCCTAAATGGTATCCAATTGAAGAGGGTTCGCACCTTTGATTATCTGGGGCTTACTGTGAATGGGCACTTTGGCTGGTCACCTCAGATTCATAAGTCCAAACTCAGACTAGAATATGATAGTGGTGGCCTTCTGAGAGCCTTGAAGAGGTACAGCTTTCGTTCGATGACACCAGTACTGCAATTTTATAATTTGCAAGACTTGGGGGTGGGGGGGGGGGGTTCCCTTTATGGTAGGCAGCTTTGGGGGCATGCAAATGGCAATGATTTGGAACTGACAGAAAATATTTCCTCCATCTCATCATCAATATTCCCCCTAGTGCTCCACTAGTGCCACTTCATTTTGAACTTGGCAGTTGTTTACTCATCCACAAAATAAAACTTAGACCCTTGATGTACTGATCTATTATCTTATCGGCTGGGCCTGGAAGAAATTATGAAACTCCCTGGGGCCACCAGGATTGCATGGTTGGGATATATCAAACACTCACTTGAGAAGACTGGGTGCGTTAACATGTTGGCTTATCCTGAAATATCTAGTGGTATTTCCAAGTCTATGCTCAGCGAGCGATACTGGAGATATGTTGATGGTAGATTGCACAGTTTTGGGGGGGTAGGCACTCTCATCTTTACCTCTCATTTGGAAATGTATATGGACACAATTGAGCCTCCGACTGCTAAGATGCTCTGCATTAAGTTCTGAGTTGGGATCTTGCTGCTTCGATTATTCATTGCGAAGTGGCGCCCCCTCACTGGGCTGAACCTGACCTAACTTGTCCGTTTTGCCCAGATGTCAAGGAAACTGTTGACCATGTCTTCTACTTTTGTCCTCAGTACATAGCACATATTAAGTATAACATTGTTGAATAAGGATCTGGAATAGCCTCAGCAATTCTGATGCTCATATTCAGCATCTTATTGTCACATCTGTCAATATTTTATCCACAGTCCCAAAAATGATAGCTTCTCTCTGTAGTGAGACCTTCATCAGTACAAAATTAACAAATTCAGGGTCTAATTTATATCTTGACAGAAAGGAAACGGGGACAAAGTACCCTGCCGCCAAATTTAAAAGCAAGCAGACCCTAGTTTGTCAATGGCAGAGACAACTCCATCTGCGCCATGTACAAGCTTCTCCTACAGCCTGACAGGCATTGGCTACATGTCCACCCAATTTAGATGGGCAGACATATAGCTGTTTTGTATTGCCCATCATTGTCAGGAAAACCATGGTGCTAAGGGGCAGAAAAACTGAAAAATGCCCCCCTCATCATGCGAGATGACTCCCATGGTGAGGGGGGCATTGGTTTATTTTTATTTTTAAAAAACAAAATCCAACTTGAATTTTTTGTTTTTTAAATAAAAAAATGTGTAACTTTGCTCTATGGCTCAGTCATCTTTAACAGAGCCATACATCAAAGTTACAATGTGTTCACAGCAACTCCCCTGAAGTGGTTCCTGTGAATCCTAGAAATGTCCATCGGGCCGACAGACATTTCTAAATTTAAGAGCCAGGTCCTCAATCAGGGTGACAGAGTAATTTACTCTATCACCCTGACAGAGTAAACACCATCTACAAATAATTAAATAAGATCCTTCATGTCTTTAGAAATTAACTCGCTGCATATAAGTAACAACTCAGGATTATTAAGCAAATTCTATAATCAATTGTATCATAAGAACTGTCTGAAACATAAAGATGTGAATATATGTGTCAGGATTTGACAAAGAAACCTTAAGAATCGAAATAAAAGCCACACAAAGATATGGCTGACTCAGAAACAACAGAATAATTGGAAAACCTGGAGAGGTTGGAATACTGGTCTATGTAGGCTGGGAATTGTAGGATGCTCTTAAGGGGCAGAGAGAGAATCAAGTCATTCAGAAGAGCAGAAGAATCATGAAGGCAACAATTCTGGGGCAATATAAGAAGTGCCAGTACCTTTACCACGTTGCCTCGCAACATTCTTGGGTGTATGGTTGCCATTGGCATTATTTTATTCACTGCTTCGGTTCATGCACTTTTGCTGTTTTCCCCTTCCTCTTCTCTTGCATTTTCCTCCACTTTACTTTTGCTGACCCTGTAATCATAGTATTGCTACTTGTGTGTGCCTAATGAAACTCTTTACCAGATTCCATCGAATCCACTTCCTTTACCTCATCATCTTGGTACTCTTGAGCCCCACAGATTTTCCAGCTACCTCTTGGGATTTTTAAGAGGTACTGTCTTTGGGGCAACAGGTAAGACTTTATTCTTTGGGGAGAGATAAAGGGCATTGAGGTGTATATATGATCAAGGCCTATTTTCACAGAGGTATCCATTATATATCCCTCACAAGTATACCTGCACACAAGTCCATCATACTGAAGGACGTAGTCAGTAGCCAAAGTATGAAGCCTGTGGGAGATTAGCCAAGCCTTCCGTGTTTCCCTATCCTTTTTCTGTATCCCATTCCCCATTGATTCCGTGGAGATTACGTTGCAGCAGTGGTTCACACTCTCTATCCTGTTTCTAGTCTCTTATGTGTGGAGCAACAGAGGATTTACAGGCTTCACAGACAAGTGAAAGTGTAAGTGCAGAGGCACAGAATTTAAATGGTAAAAAAACAGCAAACAAATCAACTTTGCACAGTCTCCTCAGGATGTTCCTTATAAATGAGTACTTTAATCTGAGCAACAGGAGGGCTTACAAGATCCTTCAGGATCCTTGGCTTTGCTGTTGCATAGGAGGGAAAGTAGCAGTCTTCCATTTAACATCCCTGGCATTAAACAAGTCTGTTTCTCTGCAGAAATGATGGAACATTGCCTCTCTTTTTTAGTTTTAACAAATGTATATTATAACATAATTGGCATCACATTACAGAACAACTTTTACAAAAATATGTAGAACAAATGTAAGGAAAGTGAAATGACTACATAACATCATGTATAATTTCTGGGTAGGAGGTAGGTAGGAAACAACGACAATGGAACAATGACTGATTAATCCTAATAATGTTATGAATACTAATAGTCATGAAAATGTCCTTCCAGTCATCCAAGAAACTACCAATATGTGTATAAAATAAAAAGGAATATTTGAATGAAAAATAGATTAAATGTGTGACCAGACCTTTTGTCAAATGTCTTTAACAAAGATACAACAAAAAGTAAATGTTTTAAATCTACAAACTGGGTGTTACATGACCAACATATGTTTTAGACATTGGTAGTTATTTTATTTAAAAAATAAATAAGGTGATTATAACAGCTTATTATAAAACAAACAAAGTGTGATTAGTGTTTGCATAGTATTCTATAAAGATATTGGGCAAATGACATTTAAATTTTCTTCCCAAATTAATTCAACCTTTTTTTGTTTATGAATGTCTGATTGTTTGAAAGGTTCATAAATGATAGAAGCCTTCAATACTTAAGTTTTTGACAAATTTATGATCTCAAGTGCTAGAAACTGGAATTATATAATATGCAGCAAATATCCTATTGAGAAGTAATTTACATTTCTTGTCAAGCAAAATTTGAAAAATAAAAAGATCACTTGCTTGTAACAGAACTGTTATTATCTTAGAAGAATAACAAGTAAATCCAATGTGAGCCTCTATTTCTACAGCTTTTCCAGTACACTGATTTATTGTCATTTTAATCGATTTATTGTACCAGAACGTTGAATTTAAAAAAGTCTTGTTTACTTCAGTATGAGAAAATTCTAAAATTCTACATGCATTTTTAAGAATAGGTGTTGAGATAAATTTTGGTGTTTGTGAGAATGAAATTAATTCTTCAAAGGAGAAGGAATATGTAATAAATCATCTTTCTAAATTCATCCATAACTTGCAAAAATCTGAGGGCTCTTTAAACCAGTGCACAGATTGTTTCAACATGACTGCCTTATAATAATCATGGAAGTTTAGAAAATCTACACCACCATCTTGCTTGTTACTTTTTAATCTGAACAGAGTCATGTGAGGTTTCTTTTTGCTCCAAAGAAAAGAAGATAATGTAGAAGTTATTTTCTCAAAACATTCAGAAGGAATATTGATAAAATGCGAGTCAATGTTAATACAATGATGGAAACTAATGTATTTTAATGAAATCTAGAGGACCCCAGCAGGAAAGAGATTGAGAATTCCATCTGCTAATAAGTGATGTTATTTTATGTATGCATTCTTTGAAATTTAATTTAGCAATGTCTTATTGATGTTGTAAACCATAAGCCTAAATATTTATTCTTATGAATATTCCAAGCAAAATTAGTGTTAACGAAATCATGTGTGAAGCAAGACTTATAGAGAGGTAAATTCCCACATTTGTTAGAATGTAATTTATAACCAGAAACCTAAAAAGAGGGGGCTTCACCTAAAAAGCAGGTGAGGATATTTGGGGTTTTAACATGTATAGGAGCACATCATCTGCATAAACTGGCATTTTAGTATGCTTATCATTCTAATAAATCCATAAACATTTCAATGTTGTCCTATTTTGGACAAAAAAGGTTCTAATGCCAAAAAGGAAATGGGAAAGAGAATATTCCTGTCTTATACCTCTGGCTAAACCGAACTGATCAGAAGAAAAACCATTAACAAAGATAACAGCATGAGGTGAAGAATACAAGAGGGAAATTAAAGTTATGATTTTAGGGCCAACACCAAACCACGTGAGTGTTTAAAAGATAAAAGGCCAAGAAATTAGACTAACAGCCTTTTCTGCATTAAGAGTGATTGCTTCAAGAGTATGTTTGTATTTATTGGATTTACTCAGATTATCAAAGAATAATTTTGCTTTGTCTGATATGTATCTTCCTTTAACAAAACAGGATTGTTTTTTTCCCAATAGCATGTGGTATGTGGTTCAAAAGTATGGCTAGTGCTTTTGAAACAAAATTATAACCAACAGTTACTAAAGAAATAGGTCTATAGGGCCTGATTCACAGAACTAACTTACGTCAAAAACGTAAACGTAAACGTAAACATAAAGTTAGTACTTTTTAGGTATTCACAGAATACACTTACTCATTTTGGTATTCACAGAATGAACTTACTCATTTCGGTATTCACAGAAGTTAGGAGTTCTAAAGTTAGGACTACTAACTTCTGTGAATATCGAAATGAGTAAGTTCATTCTGTGAATACCAAATGAGTAAGTGTATTCTGTGAATACCTAAAAGTACTAACTTTACGTTTACGTTTTTGACGTAAGTTAGTTCTGTGAATCAGGCCCATAGTTTTTACACTATTATAAAACTCTAGCATCCTTGGAGATTAAACATATTACAGTGCCCAGGAACGAGGCTTTAGGTTCACCATCACTGGAAAAATCCTTTATTAAAATCAACAGTTTAGGCAAAAGTAACTTAGAGAATTTTATATAACATTTTCAGCAAAACCATTTGGTCAACGACCCTTTCCTTTTTTTAATGCATGTAATGCTGTATTAAAATCTTTTATTGAGATATCTATTTCTAAAGATGAGGAGTAAACATTTATTTCAAAAGTCTTATTTATGGCATAGAGATAATGCCCAATACATTCTTGTGAAGAATTTGATTCAGGAGTAGATAATTTTTCATAATAGTGCATATATTCATCTAGATTTTCCACATCTTTCTGCAATATTTCATTGTTATTATTTACGAAAGAGTCAATTTTAACAGATTTCTTTTTAATTTTAAGGACATTTTCGAAATGTTTGCTGGTTTTATTTTGACTTAGCTCTAGAGCTTAGAAGATAGGCTCCTGTGTTTCTATAAATAACTTGTTGAAATTAAATTTGGCAGCAATTAATTCCTGAAGACAATCTTTAGATTGAGAGGTATAATGCTTATGTTGTAATCTTTTCAAGTTATTGAAAATCTCTTTGGATTTTTTTATTAGCAAGTTTTCTTTTCTTTTTTGAAACATAACAAACAATTACATTTCTAGAAGCTGCTTTGGAAGAATCCCAAACGGTATGCAAAGGAGGTTATCTGTGCAATTACTATGAGATAATTAATCAGAAACAAATTGAAAGGAAGAAGTAAAATTATTTTCTAATGAAAGAGCATTATTAAACTGCTATGTTTTATTACCTTGATGTTTGTGTATTAAACTGATATGAATAGTGACAGGAGCATGATATGAAATCAGAATTTATCCTATTTTGAAAAATGTTATGTTTTGAGATAGATTATATGAATTAAAAATGTGATACATTTTTGACTGGGTATGATGTTATGGGGAAAAAAAGTATATTCTCTTGGTATTATATTTTATATATTCCTGTGCATTGATTAACCCTCTTTGTGATATTGCATTGACTAAATGTTTTTGTGATTTGTTAAGAATAAAATTAGATGTAGAATTTCTTTTGATAAAGGGGTCAACAATTTGATTATAATCTCCGTCAAGTATTAGGCTATCATCTGGGTAATTCATGAATGTATTTGTGACAGTAAAGCAAAAGTTACAATCAGCATGACTTTGGCCATGGAGATTGAAAATAACTATAGGAACTTCTTTAATAATTAATCAAACAATTACCCATATTCCTTCAACATCTATTTCATGAGAAATTATTGTATCATTAGAGTTTTTCTAAAGAGAATAACTACACCATTTTTGTTTATTATTGCCTGGTGGACAGAAAACATTACCCAGCCATCCTTTTTTAAGTTTTAGAGATTTTGATTCTGTGAGATGAGATTCTTGCAACAAAGCAATTTCTGGATTAAGTTTAGAAAGATCAGTTATCATTCTTTGTCTAATAATGGGTGAACCGAGTCCCTCTGCATTCCATAAAATTATCTTAAGAAATATTTAAAATAGTGGTAATGCTTAGAACCAACTGATAACATTAATTACATAATATATAAAGCATAACTAAAAAGGATTCTTCAGATGTGGAGTACTACACCAAATGTAATAGATTCAAGAAATGAAAGAGAAATTAAGAAATGAAGAAATTTAAAAATACAATGCCAAATGAGACGGTAAAAGCATAAAAAAATACAAACAAGATAACAAGAAATGAAAAAGGAAAAATATACCTACATCAAAGACAAAAAGTTGAGGGTGTTGAAGCTTCAGGTCGAAGACGAACATGTCTGGGTTCTGCAAACAACAGTAAGGTAATTTAGATGGTATAGAATACTGCTACTTTTCGAATAACTGTTGACCTATGGGACTCTCAGCCCCTTCCACTCTTGCACCAGTGGTGCAGAATTTGGGCATAAAATTGGATCACCAGCGTTCTTTTAAATTTCACATTTTGGTGGGGTACGGTCATGCTCTTCTACCCTGAAGTCACTTAAGAAATCTCTAGTGTTACTGCCATTCTATGTCTATGCCTGTTTTTGTTAGGGGAATCCAAGTGTGACATCTGTCTAATCCAGGAGACACATCTTCTTAAGGCGTATTGGAGATGTTTGTGATCCCAATGGTTTCATTGCCAGTACTTCTCATCTGGTATTGGGGAAAGTGCAGGGGTAGCGATTCTCTTGTCCCAATGTTAAGACACAAGCTGAAGTCCCTGGTAGACTTTTGTCTCTTTGCATCACAATACAGGCATACACGTTTATGCTAGCCACCATCTATGCTCCAAATGACCACCATTAGGCCTTTATTCTTGATGCACTGGGTCAGGTGATGGCCACTGCAGCCACCGACTTCTTAATTAAGGGGTATTTTAACTTAGTTCTGACGCTGGCCTGGACAGGCCCATACAATGGATGGGACAAACGGGTACGTATTCTCCAAAGGGTCTCGATCAACTGGCCACACATGGGCTCACAGACATATGGTACAAACGTCTCTCCTCAGAGAGGGATTATACCTTCTTCTCAGCCGCGTACCAGACTTACGCTAGGACAGACCTTTTCCTTACATCTCCATGACTACTGGCATCCGCCACTGCAGTCGATATTGGTGCAACTGCACTCTCTGATCATGCCCCACTTAATGTCGCTATATACTTGCCAGCCTGACCCCCTCAACACCGTACTTGGCGCCTTAACCATAGGCTCTTAATATAAACAGCACACATCACAGAGATAAAGGGAGTAAATAGCAACTTTTTAGACACCAATGATACCCCACCACACTCATACCATTCAAATGGGACACTTTGAAGGCAGTGCTTCGTGGTCGGCTGATCGCTTTAGCAGCACACCTGAACCGGGATAGAAGGGATAAGAGGACCACGCTTGAGGGGCAAGTGAAGGAACTGGAAGAGGCACACAAACAATCGGGCTCACATACACCAACTCACCACAGCACACAAACAGCTTAAGGGCTAGGACATGGATAGGGCAGAATATGCCCTTTTACGTACCAAACAGTAGTAATATGTGGGGGGGGGCAATAATGCAGGGTGCCTTCTGGCACACCATTTACTGGCCCAAGCTGTTAGACAATAGGTGGCTGAAATTGAGGGGCCACAGGGCGTACTCCAAGATGAGCAAATTGTCCAGTCCTTCAAGCACTTTTATGCTGCTCTTTACTCCGCTGAGGGCCTGGCGGAGGAAGACGCTTCCTTGTACTTAACACAGGTCACCTTGGAGCACTTAACACCACAGGGTGCCTGGCATTTGGATCATGAAATCTGGATGGACGAGGTGTTGGCAGCAATTTCTCACCTGCAGTCAGGCAAGGCAGGGGAGCAGGACGGCTATACCTCTGATTTGTATAAGATCTTTACAATTTCTCTAGCTCCCATACTTACCCAAATTTATAACTCATTCAGCCCCACGGGCTCTTTAACAGATATTATAGAGCTAGCTACCATAAAGGTGCTGCCCAAGCCCAGCAAGGACCCCGTACATTGCTCATCATATCGGCCAATTTCTTTATTAAATGCTGACACCAAGATTTTTAGTACCATACTGGCAAACCGACTGGCTCCATATATGCAGGGCCTCATAGACCCTGGACAAGCAGGGTTTATTCCTGAGAGGAGTTGTAGCGACAGCACCAAACACCTGTGTCACCTCCTGGATAAAAATCAGCGCTCCCGGGTTTCTGCGCTGTTACTGTCAGTGGATGCCAACAAGGCATTTGACTGGGTAAATTGGTCCTACCTGTTCTTGGTGCTTCAGAATGTGGGCCTTGGTGAGCAGTTCAGACTCTGGATTTGGTGTAGCTATACGGGTCCCCGGGAAGCTGTTCAGGTTAGCGGCTTGACATGTTCTCCCTTTGATATCACCTGTGGTACTCGGCAAGGTTGCCTTTTGTCTCTGTTACTTTTTGCCCTGTATATGGAGCCCCTTGTAGAGCATATTTCTAGAACGTCACAATAATGGATATCACCATGGGAGGGAGGGACCATAAGCTCACTCTTTATGTGGATGATGTTATGATAGCTCTGACCCATCCCCTCAAGTCCTTACCCCCTCTAATGAAGGCACTGGAAGCTCTTGGAAAAGCTTTTGGGCTAAACGTCAATCTCCAGAAATTGCAGATCCTCAATTTAGCAGTCTCAACGGCTGACCAACTTACCCTTAAGTGCCTCTTCCCCCTCTCCTAGGCCAAGCAGGGGTAGTGTACCTGGGCCTCCAAATCTACTTCACACCAGCACAGACTGCAGCGAGCAATTATGGCAATCTCCTGTTGAATGCGCGATCTGACTTACAGAATTGGAGATGCTCTACACTCTCTTGGTTCGGATGCCTTGCAGCTATCAAGATTACTTTGCTGCCTAAGATTATGTATGTTATGCAGACGTTGCCTCTGCAACCCCCTCCACACGTTTTGAACAAATTACAACATCTTATAGAAGACAACATCTGGGCAGGTAAGAAAGCATGTATAGCCAAAAAGCGGGCATACTTATCCCCAACGAAAGGTGGTCTCGGGATTCCCCATCTCACGCATTATTATCAAGCTGCAAAGCTTAGTTTCATAGTAAAATGGACCAGGCCTCTTTCGGAGAAGAATTGGTGTTTCATTGACCAGGCAGTCGCTGGCCTCCATATTTGGAAGGTGCCTTCGCTGCTCAAACATCACAGACCACCTGGGGTGTACATCTCACCTGTTCTTAGAGCTACAGTGAGGACCTGGCACAGGGTGCAGATTCTGAAAAAGTTATCCACTTGAATCTCCCCACAAACACCGATCATTGTAAATCCAGACTTTCCTCCAGCCTGTCAGAGCTCCAGCTACAAACTGCCAACTGAAAAGAATAGGTGACTTTTTTGACCATATAGGGCCATTGGACTTTCCTCAGATCAAGCACCATTATGATATCACATCCACCACCCACTGGCAGTACCTGGTTGTCTGCCACTCAGCTCTCCATCAGCCCCCACGCTAGGATCCCCTTATTACCATTGGAGAAATGGCTTCTTACTAGAAATACAGATAAACACCTCCTCTCTGACATTAATGACTTTCTCACCACCTCACAAGCCCCCATCAAAACATTGGCACTAATGCGCTGGGAGAGAGAGTGCGAACACCCCTTCACATCTAAAGAATTGTCAGACATTCAAAAGCGAGCTCACTCCTCTGTGCATAGCCCCTAAGGCAAGGAAACACTCCTTAAAATAGTTAATTACTGGTACTATACTCTTGCACGAACAGCTCAGTGGAAAATGGACACGGATGCATACTGCTGGAGGGGGTGCGGACAAATGGGGACCTTAACTCATCTTCGTTGGCAGTGCCAGAAGCTCCAACACTATTGAACTGAAGTCCTTGCTTCCACTGACCCAATGTACGACACTGAACTACCCCGATTCCTGATTTACATTCTGCTGAGCCTCCCGAATGCCTTGACCTATCCCTTGAAATCCACATGGGGCGAGCCATCACTCTGGCCCTATGCACTGCTAAACAAGCTTTGCTGACACGCTGCACCACTGCCAAAATAGCCACTCATTTAGACTGGCTGTACAAATTCTGGGATCTCCTTACCATGGAGAAGCTAACGGCCTCGGTATAGCAAAAAATGCCCCAATTTGACAAAGCATGGGGACCTTGCCTGTGGTTCTAGAATTAATATGCCCTGCCTACCTATGCATCCTTCACCTCATGCCCACAGATCAGATCGCCAACTGTCTCCCCCAGCACTGATACTGTACCCACCATCAGTCTATGAATAGGTGGCACAATTCATCCACACCTTGAAGGCCAATACCAAAACTTGATAGGTTGTTTACTTACCTCCCAATCCAAAGTACCCATTTCTCTCTGCCTATTTTATTCTAAGCCCTATCTTTCACCAACTACTGTTCCTCACCGGCCGGTGAATATAGGTGAGATTGCTTTTGATTTGTCCTTCTCCAGTATCAAAACCAATAAAAAGATTTTAACCCAAATGACTAAGATAAAAAAGTCCAAACAAATACATTGAAACATCATATAGCTGGTCTAAAGCAAAAGAAATCCTTGCATTTGTCAGCTGTGCTCCTAACAAAATCTTGTGAGACGTATAAAATATTTACTGAGCAGTAGATTTGTTTTATAGATTTGACAGCTGAACTTTAAGTAGATCTGTATATTCCAGGAAATAAATGACAACTCCTCTAGATTTTTTAGTAGATGAAGTTAAATCTGGCCTATGCCCTACCTTTCAATGTTAAGAGGTGGAGTTTCTGACATATCCAAATATTTCGGCATAAAAGAGCGAAAAAAGTGATTAGATCAGTGCCTTCTGAATGCTGTGGTAATCCATAAATTCTTAGAACATTTCTTCTGTTTTGAGATCTTTAATTTGCTTTTAAGAGACGAAATCTCAGATTTGAAATGGTGTACTTTGTTAGCAGTGTCTTGTAAGTTTGAAACTCGTTGTTCGACTTCCAATTTTTTAGCCTCCATATGCGACCATTTATCATCTAGACTTTGCAGTCATGTGATTGACATTTTCATGTAGGGCTGTAATGCACTGATTTCCTCCAGGAGCAGTTCTAGATAAATAGGTGGGGTACTTTTCACTGAAGAAGGAGAATTCTGCTTTGGGCTTTTACTGGTTGGTCCAGCAGAGTTAGTAAGTGCGTTAGTGACGAGGGTAATTAATGAGAATGAAGTAGTTCCTTCCTTTTTTAGGGCTGGCTGTCTTCCATAATAGCTGCATTAGTGTCGGTAATGTTGGCAAGCTTATTAAAGGTGCAAGTAGAACACATCAGAGTTAATTTTAACTTTCTCAATGTGCCCATAAATGAGGGAAAAATCAATGAATAATGATGAATCTATTTTTTCCACAAGAGTAGGCCACTTGAGGAAAGGAGGATTAACCTATTCCAGAAAGAAGGGTAGAAGATTAGTTAATTAGTTGGAAAATGCAACTGAAAAACATTTCTTTTGACCTTTTGTAAAATTATTTCAAGATTTTGACTTAACGTTACTACATTGCTACAGAATTAGAATAGGGCTTCCAGAGGTGTTATGAAAACATGCTTATTCCATTTAAATGCGGACATTGGTAAATTAGGTTGGAAATGTGGAAATGCATATGAAGTTCCATCTTTGTTATTATTAAAAATCTCAAAATACTCAAAGTATGTGTGAAATAACAACCCACGTAGTGCTCTGTAAACATCGTATACAACGATGTTTACACATTGCATGCCATTACAACGCTGTCATTACAACGACCGCTTTGTTACATTGCATGCCATTACAATGCAAGCCGTTACAACGACTTGCTGTAGGGGGCAGAAGGTGTTGGATTTTAAATCCAACACCTTCCCTACTGTTGCACAGACTGGAGTTGGAATAGTAAATTATACTATTCCAACATCCAGCGCCACCCCTACAGCAAGTCGTTGTAATGACCCGTTGTAATGGCATGCATTCTAAATGCATGCGTTGTAACATGGCATATTCGTAGTGCTCATCATAAAGGAATTAGTGTCAAGATAGTGTGCACTGAAAAAAACTAGCACACCACAGGAAAATCGAGCATGGTAAGAAAAGCAAGACGCTTAAAGAGTTTGCACACAAAGTATTTGATGGAGGGTCTCTTGAAACCCTATGTCTTACGGGGTGTTCATTTTTGGATCCTTTGGTTGCTACAGCCTTGCTTTACAATCCCAACTGCAGTGGAACTTTAATCTGAAACGTCCATCCTCAGCAGGCACCAGACCATGCCCCAGCGGAACAGGGCTTCTCTGTCAGAATAATTAATATTTACATGTTGCAGCCTACTCAGGTTCAAGGTTAAAGATGTTGTTTTTGGCAGGACTTTTAAAGGCATAAGGCTCTGATATCCTTCTGTTCTTAGACATTCCTCAAAGTGGAACATCAACTCCCTCCTTGTTTACTTGGACTGGTGGCACAGCAACTGCAATTTCACCCGTAAGCAGATGACTGCTCAGGTGCCAACACTTTATCTGTCACCTACAGCTGCTATTCTTGAAAGGACAATTTTTTACATGATGAGAATTCTGATCCTTTACCATCTTTTCTGGATTTGGCATGATTTGTGATATAAAGTGCTTTTTTGTATGAAGATAAGGCTCAATCTCTGAGATCTTCTATAAATGTGTAGCAGCTGATATTTTTCAGGTGGATTCATCACCTTTCTCTTCCCAAACTATGAATGAATGGCTCTACCAGGTGAAGCAGCAAGGAAGAAATTATGTTTCACACTTTGGTGCACCTCCGGGTCATCAAATTATGGTGTTTTTCTTTGCTTGCAAGTTGGCTTGGGGACAATTTGAGGCCTTTAACTGGTCTCAATTAATTTAGAGTAGGATATTCCAATTCAAGCCAATTGGGTATGCAACTCGTCAGGTCATGCAGGGGCTTTGAATGGTCATATGATGTACATCTCCTCTATGCCATAAAATGTGGATTTTCGAAATAAGCAGAGAGCAAGGCATCTCTTATTAAAGACAAGGAGACAAATATGTTACTGCTTCTTTACACTTGATTGTAACTGTATTTATATAGCGTGTACTACTCAGCAAATAGCATGCTTCTCAGGAACTCACGGTTAGAGAAAGTTTCAGTTAATAGATTAGTATTTCTTTTTGGTCTTCTTGGAAATTAGTGGTGAGGATTGTGTTAAGTAATTGCTCATTGAGATTTCATGCATTAAGAGTATAGTTTTGAAGTGTTAGATTGTTTTGGGTGGATTAGTAGAGGGTAAAATGTGAATTGTGATTAGGAGAAGTGAACATGTGCACATGTTAGTTGGATGAAATAGGATAAAGGAGGGATAAAGAAGGAAAGTGTTTTGACAGTTACCTGAACATCCATAGTCGTGTCAGAGGTTTGGGAGGAGTCAGAGAGTGGAGGTAGGGTGATAGTTTGAAAGAGGTTTAGGGTGAGTCAGCAAGTAGAGGACTGGACATAGTTGTAAAGGGTTTTTTGTTTGTTTTCCTCAGCAGTAGGTGGGGAATATATAAATGTACAAATACATACCCACACATAGAAAGTAGACATAACTAGAGGTGATAATACTATACAATAACCTGTATGTAGATGAATGTATAAATATTTACAAACTCAAGCATTCCATTCACATTTTTGCTGTTGATAAATAAAATTTAAATTTTGTATTTTATTTTTAAATGACCCTGCTAAAATTGCAGTAGTTAAAAAGGTACACATATATTTCCTATAAACATATTTTTATATTGAGAAAAATAAACCCCTAAGCATACACTCATCAACTTAAATGTTATCTATATATCGACCTTGTTATATATGATAAGGAAATGGTACGAATAATATATATGTATATTTACAAAAACACACTTGTGAAAACATATTTATAAAAGCATATACGTACACATATATGTACAATAATAATTGTATATTTATTTTCGTTTGGTTTTCCCATCAGTAAGTATAAAAACGTTTTATAAATATATAGATGCAGATCTAGCATTATAATTATATTTATAATTCTGATATATATATGTTTATATCTTGTGATAGGTGTTACCCTAATAAAACACAAACCTATAAGCATACAGTCAGATACTTTTATGTTTTGCATGCAATAAAACTGTATACATGTTAAGCATGAAATATCACAATATAATATAAATATTTTTAAGCCTATGTAATATATACACATGCACAAAGAAATGCATACATCAAAATATAATAATATAGGGGCTCATTACGATGGCGGACGGACTTCATACCATCCACCATCATTTCGGATTTGGGACCAGCCGCCTATGAGGCGGCCTCCCCACAATCCAATCACGATGCGACCGCCACCACGGTGGTTGCGTCACCTATACTTTGCATTGTGGCGGGGATGCGGTTAGCAGCCCCTGCCGCAATGCAGAAAAAAAGGCACGTGCATATCTCTGCATGGTGCAGGGAAACGTAGGGGGGCACCATAGGTGCCCCCCAGTGCCCTTGCCCCAGGCCCAGGGATGAAGAGGGGCTGGCTAAGGGCCCCCAAATCCGTTCCCGCCTGCCTTTTCGTGGCAGGTTGACCGCCGCGAAACGACCGGCAGAAAGGGATATCATAATCCCAACGGCGGTGCCTGGCAGGCACCGCCGCAATGCTGGGCAATGTTGCTGCTCTGATAGGCGTTCGGAAAAGAACCGCCTGTCGGAACCGTGGCGGTCGGTCTTTCTGACCGCCACGCTTCCCCAACGCTTCCCCCCGCCATCATAATATGAAGGGGGGGAAATTAGCATTGCGATGGCGGAGGGTCCACCATCATAATCGTCTGTCGGTGGCGGGCCTTCCGCCATCGTAATCAGGCCCATAGTTTTTGCGTGCTTTTGTAACACTAAATAGTAAATGCGTGTACAGAGAAATACACATATCAAAACATCTACATATAATTATACATGTTAACATACACACATATATGCACTACAATTAGTAATATTTTATGTGCATTGAATCGAACTCTATGTATCAGTACTTATCTGCATTTACCTGTAATAGTATTTAGATGGTCTAACAGGCACATGTTTTCAATGGTTGCATTATGGCCCCCGACCTGCCTGCTCTGCCACTGTTTAAATGTCAGCACTGCCCTCACATGCTATTTATTTGTTCTCTTGAGTTGACTGACCGAGGTTCCATTCGCTTCCTCAATGACCGTAGTGGTCTTCAAAGTACAAAATTTCAGCACAGAGCCAGCTTCAGTTCATTGTGCAGCAACCTCTGGATCTGTGACCCGGGGAAAGAAAGCGCATTTCTGTCTTATGGTATTGTGATTCTCTAACCTTAACCACCAAGTTCAAAGCCTTTAAAGGTTTAACTTGATTAACACTCTATGAACAGAATTAATTATGATTTATTTAGACAAATGCACATGAACGCCATCATGTGTTCAATCATATAAAATCCACCTTCTGTTGCTCACACATATGTAGGTCCTTAAGTTATAAAAAATGTCAAAGCCACAATTCTCTGCGCGTTAGTTCGTTTTTTTTAAAATTAACTTCAACCCCATTTTAGGAAAACCATAGGATTACTTTTAAATGTATTTAATTTTTTAGAGTTTGTTCATTCTGTCATGTCTTGAGCAATGTTTCTTTTTTCAGTACTTAAGCTTTATATTGTTGTTCTGTCATGGTATGTTCGGTGTTAGGGGTACTTTGTAGGCCAGCTTGTGTTTCTGAGAAGATAGGTGCACAGTGAGATCTAGCATCTCGCCAATGGCCTATGGAAAGTGATTGAGCAGTCTCAAGGGGGAAAGGTGTGGTATCTTAACTTAAATCATTCCACTAGATACCAGAAGTTGTTTGGTAGATGTTTATTCCACATAAGAGATCTCATTCATCACCAACCTCAAGAGCAACTGACACCGTTCTCGCCGCCCCTCAGCCTCCTTTGTCATCACCTCAACCCTGACATACACAAGTTCTAAAAGAGAAGGATGGATGATATAACTGGTGTTCCAAATGCTCAGAGCACTCATTGCTCAGATGCACACACCTCCCTCCTTTCAAATGAACAATAAATAAACTATATACAAAACATAATGATAATCATCAAACAAAAGATCGAGACAAAAGAATGAAAGCATCAGGCATATAGACACATGACATGAAGGAGAAATCATACATAGTCATTGAGATAGGTAGGCTGCCTCACCACTCTATCAAACCTTCTAATTTTAAACTTTTTTTCCATATTAAGAGTGGGTTTCTTTGGCATAACCTTATCCTTCAAGTCACCAGACATGTCACACGACCTGTCCAAAGAACCAGTCTCAAGCTAGAGTTGCTATTTTCAAAAGAGATTTGTTTCTCTTTTGAAAATAGCAACTCTGTTAAGATTCCAAATGCGATGGTCCTGAGTTTTAACTGCCTTGTTGAAAAGTTTAATCACATGTATAGGTTTAGAATATTTAAGACCACTTCCACACGTCACAGGAAGTTTAATCACCACGAAGTCTCCAACCAACACTTCTGTCCTCTTCACTGCTTTTCTTTTATCAAAATTATCTTTTCTATCAATTACCTTTTATTTTTTTTTATTTTTTTTATTTATTTGAGTTTTATATAGCGCTGGCTAGACCCGGAGGTATCAGAGTGCTTTACATAAGGATCCACAAAGTTACAAAATTACATCAGTTACAAGTTACATCAGTTCCAAGATAACATTTCCAGAGCGTCGGAAGACAAAGTAAATGGAGCTTAGAAGGGAAAGGGGGTGGGGTATAGGAGGGAGAAAGGTTGGAGATAGGATGGATGGAGAGACGAAGGAGAGTCTGCCCAAAGTCCGGTTGGGTAGGTGGCGGCCAAGGGGGAAGTCCACAGCCCATCTCCTCTATAGCTATCAGGTAGCTCCACCGGGCATCAGTCAAGCGGCTAGGTCTCAATGAGAAAACAGTTAGAGAGCAAAGAGGAGGAATAAATGGAGCATAAAGGAGAAAGTGGGTGGAGTAAAGGGGTAGGGGGAAGAGTACGACGGAGAGACGAAGTAAGGTCTGCCCAATGTCCGGCTGGGTAGGTGAGGGCCGAAGGGGTAGTCCACAGCCCATCTCCTCTATAGCTATCATGTAGCTCCACCGGGCATCGGCCAAAAAGCTAGGTCTCCACGGTCAGAGGTAGGTTCACAGATTCGGTATCCTGAAGGGTAGGACGGATGGGGGATGAGTTTGAGGTCTGGTAGAAGTCCGGTTTATTCTCAGAGGAGTAGCACGACGTGGTAGGGAACACAGTGGCAGCCATTTTGGGGTCAGGCAAGGGATCAACAGGTAGTAACAGGGAGGGCTCAAAAACTTTCTAGCCAAGAGATCATGGAGGTCCCCATGCCCTTCACCACAGACCTGGCCTTGGGGAGCATCCACCGAAGAACCAAAAGTATGCAGCAGCAGCTCAGCGCGTGGAACACGGACATGCTTGAAACATGCAAATTAGATGGGATCCATCGCTACCTCAAGATCGAATGTGGGTATGAAGCACTCCGGGCCCCCTCTGTGCAGAGTCCGACAATCAGGCACGAGTCAACGGGCGCCACTTCTAACACGGCAACCGGGATGACCGGGCAGCAGCGCGCCTTCCACCAGTCACGGCCGGCGAACTCCGCTTCCGAGGGTCCCCACTGCCTCCCAGGGCTATCTTTAGAAATTCTTTTAGGGCCTTATAAGTGAATGCCTGCTGATTATGTCTTCCTGAGCACTTGCATTTGGTGACTGGCAGGGGTGAGGTGTAGTACTGCAATTTTCACTGCTGAGCGCTGTCAGTGCTTGTTGGTCTATGGGGAAGGCACAGAGCCCCTTCTTCTTTATATCCCTCCTGCTGCGCTGAGGTATTGGATGTCGCTGGGGCACCTGCAATGCAATTATTTCCATTTTAGCAAAGTATTGCAAAGATCCCAAGATTTGTGACTCTTATCACCCCATAGCACTTTTAAACCATGAAGCTAAACTATATTCGAAAACATTGGCTGCCGGATTAGACAACCTACTCCCTGACTTGATCCATCCGGATCAGTCCGGATTTATCAAGAGGTAAGCAGACACATGATGATATACGGAGAGTTATCCACCGGGTCGAGAAAGCTGTTAAAAAGTCAATACCGTTGGTCCTGTTGGCACTAGATGCCGAGAAGGCTTTCGATCGGGTGGACTGGTCCTTTTTATTTCACACCCTGCAATAATTTGGCTTTTGTGATCAGTTCATCACCATGATTGTAGCTAATTATGCGATGCTCAGAGCTACGGTATTGGTGAATGGAGTGAGTTCTGGGCTTTTTTCCTCTAGGGAGAGGAACAAGACAAGGGTACCCTCTGTCAACCTTATTTGATTGGAGCTCTGAACTGCTGACTCCTCACTAGCTTGAGACTCCTCCTCACTGCAAACTTTCCCTCTCAACATTTCATATTTACAAACCCTAGGAGGTTCAACCGTAGTGTTGGGAAACCTTCCACGGAACAGCTGGAAAGGAGTCTTTAAAGTAGTGCTGTGGGAATGAACCTGGACATCTTAATTTTCTTAATCACCTCTTTTCTCCAGTTCAACTAATTGAACTTGGCCATGCTTATCATCTCCTTGAGTACTCTATTAAGCCTCTCAACCATGCCATTAGTTTCCAGGTGATAAAGAGCACATTTTTGATGGAATATTCCTCTTTTACACAAAAATTCCACCATTTCCTTTGAAACTAGTTGAACACCATTGTCTGTCAAAATAGTTTTGGGGGCTCCCTCTCTAGACATGAGTTCTTCTAAAAACTTGATGACATGCTGCGAGTCCAAAGCCGTTGTGAAGGAAATTTCAGGCCAGCGTGAATAGGTATCCACAACTACAATTAAATAAACCTGTTGCCCATCCCTATGAATGGGCCCTAGAATGTCAAGCGCAATCTCTTGCCTCTCTGATAATAATGAGTGGTAGCCTCGGACACTTGGATTTCTCACTTCTAGCACAAGATAGGCAATCACATATAACCCTCTCCACCTGCTTGTCCATGCCTAGCCACCAGTAAGAAGCCAGTAACTGCTCCTTAATCTTGGTAGTACCTTGGTGAGTTTCATGAGCTGCACCAATCAATTCATCCCTAAGATTATTTGGAGGTACTAATCTTGTGCAAATCCTTGTATACACCTAGTTCTTCTCTCACTCTCCAAAATAACTTGGCAATCTCAGGCGATCCCTCCTTTTTATTATGCCACCCTTTTAAAATAAGTGCTAATAATTCTGACATTGCTAGGTCAGTAGCCATCTCCTCACGCCATCTCTGCTCAGAAATGGCTTCACTTTCTAACAAACATACCCACTCAGATTCATCTTCCAAAAGATCATCATCCAACAAAGTGGGGTCCTCTTTTGGAACAAGACGTGAAAGAGTATCAGCCACACCATTTTCCACCACTGGGATATACCTCATTGTAAAATTATATTCCTATAGGGCAATGATCCATTTAGTTATTCTGTCTGAGATTAAATCCAAACCCTTTTTATTAAAACTTTCAACCAAAGGTTTGTGGTCCATTCTAATTTAAAAATCAATGCCCCACAAAAATGTCTTTAACCTTTTAACCGCTCAAAAAATGGCAAGAGCCTCCCTTTCCACTACAGAGCATCTGGACTCTGCATCTCTTGAACTCCATAATATAAACATGATGGTGTTCATGCCATCTGCACCTTGTTGCTGTAACACAGCACCCAAACCCTTAGCACTTGCATCAGTGGTTATGATGGGCTATTTTGTGGCTCAAAGTTTTTTAAACTGGGAGCAGCACACAGCTTTTCTATGATTGCACAGAATTCACTCTCACACTCCTCATCCCATGTGAAGTCCACACCTCTCTTTAAGAGACCCCTCATTTTAGAGCAAAGATCTTCAACATGGTGGGAGGAGCCTCGGGGGAGAGCGGACGCGTGAGCCAGGAGCTCCGCGCCGGTCCCAAGTCTATCGTCGTAAATTACTGGTGGCTGGGACCTGTGAGCGGGCTGAATCTGGTCCGGTAACTCCACTGATGAGCAGGGCTGATTCGGACAGCTCAAGCACCCACAGGAGCGACGGGGGCAAGCTCTGCCCCGGGGAGCCGGCTGAGGTCGAGCGCCCTCAAGATGGCGCTTCAAAAGTGATCGACTGCCTTGGAGCGTGCTGCGAGGCACAGGACCTTCGAGGAGGCTGAGGCCGAGCACAGAGGGGCTGCGGGGAAGTGGAGAGGCCGGCGGGTCGGACGCTGTGACCACCGCATAGCTGGCGCACCCTGGACAGTAAGGAGTAAAGGGAACGGATAGAGGCCCGGACCTGGAGATCGGAGGGCGGTGAACTGATCCAGCCTCCAGTCTGATCATTACTTAGTGGGGCCCCGTTTGGCGGAAACGCTAGTTTTGCCATAGTCGGTCAATAGTTTTAGTGTATTTTGGGACTTAAATTGAGCCGCCCTGACCTTTGTGCCTGACCCTGACATGGCGGCTGTGCTCCGTCTCTTAGCCAGCCTAATACTGCGTGCGGAGAGTGAGTCTAGAGAAAGTGCTATGGTATGCCAATCTCAATCTACACAGAGGACACGCTTCAGAAGCGGTGAGTGGGGGAGCGGAAAACAGCCACTTGCGATCCCAATGTTGGTTCAGAGGTCCTGCTGGCGCCTAAATTTATCCCCCATCAAACTCGGCAAATACTTTTAAATCGGAACTCGTCGAGCCTGACCCCAAAATGGCGCCCGCCAAGGTATTTCCACCTGAGAGGGAAGACGTCCCATCAGACGAGGGGGTCCCGATGTTCTAGCCGGATTAATGGCATAGCTGAGTAAATGAACCACAGTACGTGAGGCAAGCCTAGCTGCAGAGTCACGGAGTCCAATCTGACTGACTCTACCTGCCTGACTGTAAGATGGCCGCCAAGATCCATACCCTTTCCTATCCTGCCATCCTCGTCATCTCCACTCTCCCGTTTCTTGACTCAAGTCCTCCGGACACTTCATGATCTTCATTCTAACCCTGCGGAGCCCAAGCTACATGGCTGATTCCCAGTGGAGCTGCACCGACAGCTATAGGGGAGACTGGCTCCGGCTCACCGCTATGGCCGTCACCTACCCAGCCGGACTACGGACATATGACTCGTCATTTTCTCCGCTACAGTCTCTCCTCCCTGTGGACTTCCAGCTCTCTTGGTCTTTTTGGGGCTTGATTTTTGTGCTCGCTAGTAACTCCTGTCTTGACTATGTAATCACTCTGTAACTTATGTGAAATTTTGTAACTTGCAACTTGCTGTTTCCTTATGTAAAGCGTTGTGATACCTCCGGGTCTAGCCACCGCTATATAAAACTCATTAAATAAAACATTTCTAACAAATTTTCCATAATATTCCACCATCCAAAAAAGTTTCATCAATTCATCTTTAAAAGAAGGAGGACTCATACGTTGAATGGTGGAAACAAGGTCCTCTTTAGGTTTGATACCATCACAATTGATGTTATGACCAAGATAATTAATATCATTTGTGTGTAATTTACATTTTTCAACCTTAATGGTAAGATTACATTCACACAATCTCCTTAGAACCTCCTTCAGACAAGCATCATGTTCTGCTTCATTTTTCCCAAAAATAAGGCCGTAATCCTGACAGATACATAGCCCATCGATGTATTTCATCATCCTCTCCATCACACGCTGAAAGACGGATGCTGCTGAAACTAGTCTGAAAGGAAGCCTGACAAATCTATATATGCTAAAAGGTGTTATAAAGGCTGTGTAATCCCTTGTGATTACTCCAATTCGACCTGATGATACGCAGAGGCGAGATATATGGTACTAAAAACTCTAGCATCCCCTATCAAGACTAGAAGCTCAGTGATGTTAGGTAAAGGGTGCCTATCTACAATCACAATCTATTGAGTTGCCGCAAATCAATGCACAAACGTAAACTACCATTCAGTTTTCTGGCTGCTACAACTGGGGCCAACCATTCAGTACCCTCCACCTTTTCTATGATTCCATTTTGTTTCAATTTCATGATCTCACCCTGCATTTCTTCTCTCAGGGCGATGGGCACATTTCTAACCTTACATGAAACAGGTTGGGCATCCTGCCTAAGTCTTATTTCAAGCTTGTAATTCGTCAAGCAACCAAGTTCTTCCCTAAACACATTGGGGAAGTCATTCTTCAAACTGTCAAGAAATATACTGTCAGCATTATGTTCCACAACACAAATATTACTTCTCTCCTTCAGTAATATGGGTGAATCACCGTTAGGATCTAACATTACTCTCAAGTCCCCCTGATGCATCCAGCTGATGATGCTGTCAACTTTTTTTGACACATATATTCTCCCAGAAACATACCTCTCCTTATATTCAATCAAGACTACAAAATACACATGGAGCTTTATAGGCTCTCCACCATAAGCACATGGTCTTCTGTCAGGTTTGAGCAACTTGACCTTCCTTTTCAATTTATCATTGAAGAAATTATTAGAAATTATGGTAATTTTGGCACCCGAATCAAACAGAACACGAGTGGCCTCCCTTTCTACCAAAATAGTAGCATGCCGGCTGTTACCTTTCTTGTTATTATCAGCCGCCACTTGCAACACAATCTGTCCACAGTCAAAATCATCTGTGTCAGGCCCATCATCCTGCTCTACATTCACACCAATACTTTTAATATCGGTTTTACTTTTGCTCTTACACACCACCGCAAAATGTCAATTTTTCTTACACCTAACACACACCCCTTTTAATGCTGGACATTTCTTATCAATGGCTAAGTGACCAATTTTGTCACATCTATAGCATTTATATTTCCGCACTTTGCTCTTTACCATTTCAGTTTCACATTGACTTTTGGCCTGAACCTTTCCATAGGTCTCCTTTACAACCTGCACCTTAAGGTCTACCCAAGTATCCTTTTTAATTATTGCCACACATTGCATGGAGTGCTCGATTCTTTTAGCCACCATTAGTATCTCCTCCAGAGTGAACTCGTCGCGTAACCAAAGTTCCTCCCTCACCTTCTCCATATTACACCCAACCATGAAGTGGTCATGTATTCGTTCTTCAACTAAATTACCAAATTTGTATGAAGATGCAAGTTTCCTCAACTCCGTAATATAACACTTAACAGTTTCCTCATCACCCGGTGTTCTTTTAGCAAAATGGTACCTTTCCAAAATGGTGCTAACTTTTGATAGAAAATGTTGTCCAACTTCAAATTTCATATTCACTAAGATCCTCAGCTTTCATAGCAGGAAGATCAGTAAGATGATCAAAAACTTCCTGATCCTCGAAACCCAGACAGTGTGTCAGTAATGATGTTTTCATCTCGGCGCTCAACGAGGTCCCACATACCTTGGCATATCTGTCAAATACTTTTTTCCATTTCTGCCATTTTATGGAAGGAGTGCCTTGACTGGACATGAAGGATGGTGGTGCAGTAATATTCTGCATGATTTGAACAAATGACCAAAGGGGGGGAAAAAACAACATAGAATGCGCATGGCAAATAAAGTAGTGTAGTTGTAATCAGAAAAGTGTGCGCGTCACTGTGCAATATGAGACATGCCAGAAATAGTGTGTGTGTGTCACAGAAACAAGCTCAAACCACACCCCATAAAAAAATGTGAATAGAAAGGTGTGAACTGGTGACACACTGATAGCATTTGCAAAAGTGACTGTGTCACTGATTAATTTTTGCAGCGCTTAAATGTGATAAACACCTTTAATTTATAGTTTGCGTGTCACTGTTGCGAGGTGAAATAACTTAGGTGCGACAAAATACCTTCCGTTCAAAGCGTGGCTGTCACTGTGCAATGTAAGACAGGCCAAGGGAAGAAGTGTGCGTGTCACTGCTGTGAGACCGAATGCTGCACTCAAAGTGTGAGTGTCACTGCTGTGCCTTTAAAACACGGGCTTGAGGGTAGCACTGAAAATGACAAGCACCCTTCACTTAGAGTGTGTGTGTGTCAATGCTGCGAGGTGAACCCTACAGAACTCAGGTCAGTGCACCAGACTCCGTGTAGCCACACCCCCAAGCAGAAACATGTACAAGGAAGATGCAGCTTAGAAGGGACGCGTCTTTTTCAACAGTACGGTGAGAAGCTGTCTACCAGGCCACAGGTAGGACAGAATATTTTTCCGTCGAGAAATGTATTGGCTTCAAGTCTCCACAGCGCCTTAATTTACCACTCTCTTATAGATAACATGCTTGAGGCAGGGCTCACGCCTACAGTCCACATGAGCGATCAGAATCATTCACAACACATTGTGCCCAATGTCGGTCAGCGCAAGACTGGACTGTCCAATACTGTTCTCAAGGCCATGCTCTTGATCTGCGCTCACAGTCATCACGAGGCTGGACAGTCCGATACTGTGCTCAAGGCTGTGCTCGTGATCAAGAGACAGTCTCCAGCACAAGGGCCCTTTTTTTAAAACAAAAAACACAAAACAAACTCTTTAAACAACCATAACGGTCTTCTGAAAAGGATCAGTCTCACCCAGTGAAGAAGTATCAGCATCCGGGAGCCATCGGTGTCCACTGAACTTGACCACTTGTTCCTTGTGTTGAGATCTTCTGTGGAGGCATCCTGCCGATTACCCCACTGTGGTAACTCAACTTAAATCATTCCACTGGATACCAGAAGTTGTTTGGTAGATGTTTATTCCACATAAGAGATCTCATCATCACCAACCTCAAGAGCCACCGACACCGTTCTCGCCGCCCCTCAGCACCCTTTGTCATCACATCAACCCTGGCATACACAAGTTCTAAAAGAGATGGAATGATGGCATAACTGGTGTTCCAAATGCTCAGAGCACTCATTGCTCAGTTGGCACAAAAGGGCACCCTAATTTTGGCCCCAGAATGCTGGACTTAGGTCGAGCTTCCCCTCTAGCAAACTTGGCAAGCTGGGCAGGTGTCATATCCGAAGCACATAGATCTGTTGGCCTTTAGACCTCTCCCACCTCTTGGGTCACCCTTAACAATTTATAGGGAAGCCCTCTAAACACACAACTATGATGCACACCCAGCCACTTCGGGAGGGCAAGATGTTCCTATCAACCCTGCCACTCCATGCGTTTCTTTTCATCTGTTGTGAGTGGTTGAGCCCAATCTTGTCTGTTTGACTAGTGTACACCAGTGTCAATTGTGGGCAATTGTTCTCAGCAGCCTGACCTATCTTGTCGGAGCAATGATTACTAACTTGTGGGACTTTGCGACTGTGTCCTGTCCTTCTTGTAGATCTTCTAGATGCTGTTTATTGACTTGACAATGAACATTTGTTAGCTCTAATTAATTTGCAGCCCCTTTTCTAATTCCAAGCTTAGGTGGTCTCCCTTATTGTATACATGTGATCCTGTACCTTCCTACGACCAGAAGATTCCCAATGGGCTTGCTGGGTGTCTTCTGATGCTTCTATGCCAGTCCATTTCCCTTTGATACTCTATGACAAGGGCTAACCAATATAGTTAGAGGAGCAAGAGCATTTGTTCAGATAACACAAGAACCCTATTTAGTGGACATGTACTCACCACACGACAATAGCAAATTATTGTATCGGCTTCCACTCTCCTGCCACACTACTGTTCACCAAAAGTCAAGTTCCAGAAGAGGCTTACAGTCTTTGGCATACCTCAAATTTGTGCCTGCAAAGTATTGGGCTAACAAGCTCTAAAGGAAATAGGTCTGTTGGGAACTATCCAGTAGTAGTAATGCAGTGACCACCCACTTGTTCAATTGTATTGGACTTTTTTGGCAGCTGATAAGGGATTTAAAGTCATAAAGGCACTGAAGATACATAATATTATTTAAGTATGGTAGTTCTCACATGTCGCGCCCTGACTGACTAAAGAATCTTCATTTGTGTCCATAGTGTGGCGTAAGGGACATGACTTTTAAACAGTAGGTAGATTGGGTACCTGGTTCAACCTACCTAAACTAACCTAGACTAGCTGAAAGTTAGCATTTGAAGGTATGCAGGCCTATAAAAGGAGTAAGTGAAATATTAGAAATTGAATTACTGGATGACTGGGGTGTGAGCCCTAGTCAAGAGGCAACCACAATCCAAGTCAGGGTAAGGCACAAGCAAACACCAAATTGACCTTTGCTCACCTTCTGATAGCTTGTCACAGAGCAGTCAGTCTTAACTTTAGAGGCAGTGTAAAGTATTTGTGCAACACTTCAAACAGTAAAAGAGTAAAACACCACCACATAAAAAGGTCCCACATCAGGTTTGGAAAAATAGAGTCATTTTTAATAAATAAAATAGGACCAAACAGACAAAATCCCAATCAGGGAAGCCAGAGATATTAAATGTTAAAGATTTTGGTTGAAATAGCACCAAAAGGCACAAAGCGCCAACAAGGGACATCTGGCCACACCAGACCGGGGCAAAGTTACAAGTTCAAGCCGACCGTGATAGAGCGCAGAACAGCTACAGGGACCAAGTTAAGCCCGATGAACAAAGTACCTAAAATCCTGGTTGCGGAGCATTGCGTGGATCAGGGTCAAAGAAGCATTGTGCAGCTGAAGTGTTGTGTCGGTTTTTAGATGCGGTGAGGCTGCGGTGCGAGGTCCTGTTGCGTTGTCATCAAGGATCCCGTCGACGGGGCTTGGGATGTGAAATCCTGGCATTGAAGTTGCAGCGCACAGCTGGTGAAGCATTGGTTCCGAAGAGCTGTGAGGCTGCAATGCAGAGTCCGGCGTTGTCTTCGAGCTGCCATTGACGAGGGATGCGAGGAACTGGGTCGGAAGTGCACCACACCATCGGCGATGTGTGGGATCCGAGGACTGCGAGGGCTATGGGGGCCTTCTGGGATAGGTCCATTCCATGCAGCAGTGGAGATGCATCGGTTCTGCTCAAGGATGCACTGCTCAGCAGTGAAGATACGTCGTTTTGATGGTAAGCACTTACAATGGGCCAGGATTGGGGTGGCACCCCTTGGTAGGGTAGTGTCACAGATGGAAGAGCTAAAGTGCAGATGCAAGTTTGTTGGAAGCCTGTTATGTTCCTGAGGCTTCAGATCAGGAGGCCAGCCAACTAGCCCATGCAGTCACTCTGGGTTCTGGATTCAAGAGATGCATGTCCAGTCCCTCTCACCCAGGCAAGGGGGCATCAGGTTCAGCACAGCAAAGCAGGAGTCCAGCAGAGAAGCAGTTCAGAAGAGTGGCAGTCCTTTCAGCAATATAGCAGTCCTTCTTCCTGGCAGAGTATCCACAGGTCCAGAAGAAACAGTGGTGTCTGAGGTCCTTCTTTTATACACAGTTGTATCTTTGGAGTAGAGAGAAACTTCTACAGACATGCCTCTGAAGTGCACAGATGCCCTGCCAGCCCTGGCTCTAGACTAACTACAGGAGGTATGCAGCCCTTTGTGTGGGGACAGGACAAAGCCTATTCAGATGTAAGTGAGGCTGGCTCCAGCTCCTTCCTCCCATCCTGACAGTAATTGCCCACTCAGTCACACCTAAGCTCCCACTGAGTGAGGCTGTTTAGGTAGAATACACAAAGCCCAACAGCCAACTACACCCAGTCATGTGACCAGAGACAGGCTGCAGCTAAGGTAAGAAAATGCCAACTTTCCAAAAGTGGCATTTTCAGACTTGCAATTTAAAATCTGACTTCAACATAAATTAGGATTTTAAATTAGGATTCCAGAGACACCAAACATGAGTCAGTTATATCTTCCCATTTGGAAATTACTCTCACAAAATGTAATATGGTATTCCCAATATTGTCCTATGGGGGATATAGGCCTTGCAGTAGTGAAAGATGAATGTGAGAGTTTTTCACTACTGGGACATGTAAAACTTAAAAGTACATGTCCTGCTTTTTAAATATTTTGCACCCTGCCCCTTGTACTGTGTAGGGCCTACCCTAGGGGTGACTTACATGTAATAACAAGCATTGGTAATGTATCGGTTTTGCCTATGCATTGAATAAAGAGCTGTTTTCATCAATCATCGTCCGGGAGAAGGAAAGAGCTCCATGACAGAAAACACGGGAGTGGAGAGGATGTGGTGCAGCGGCCAGAGCTGCTGACTCGAGAGCTGGGGAATCTGGTTCGAGTCTCGGCGGCGACGCGCAACATCCTGTGATTCTATGCAAATCACTTAATCTCTCTGGGTGATAAATTGTTATAAATCACTTAATCTCTCTGGGTGATAAATTGTTATATAAATATGCTGCTAGAGTGAAAGGCAAAACTTTATGAAAATATAGTTCCACCAAAGCGGATTTTAACAGTATTCTGGCTGCGGAAGTCTGATAAGAAAAGCAGACAAGGAACAAACATAGGTAAATGCAGGAAAATATGCTACAGCCAATAGAAATGGAGGAAAGGTAAGTGGCACGCACAGGAACCAATGGAAAGCCAGGAAAGAGAGGAGGCGGAATTTAAGTCCCTTTTAAGTTTATATTAAAAACAATAGATTTCTAAAAAGGAAGGTTTGGGCCTGGCAAGAGGTTTAACTTGCCAAACCGACAGGACAATTTTGACAGTTATGTAGTGATAGCTCCAGTAGTGACACTGCTCTACCTGGCATATTTCAATGATGTACTATGTTTGAAGCGGTGGTACATCTGCACCCAGTCTTTTGAACCGAGATCTTTCTTCATTTGTTCACCTTCCTGACCTTTAGCCAGAAAACCTGAGTGGAACGAAATATGATGTGTGTTGCCCATATCTGGAGAAAAAATTAATCCATATAATCAACTTCACAATCTCAAATAAATGACTGCATGGATGACAGAAGTATTTAACTAAATAAATGTGTCCACTTCTCCAACTGGGACAGAGCTCATCCATGTGCTACCTCAGGCATTTTCAAAGTATGACTACAGCCCTTAGGCTGATTTCAACACAGCCAGTAACCAGTGGCGGTCAGCACAGACCTGTGGTGGTGAGGCGGGGCGGGGCGGGGGCTGGAGGGAAGGGGGCAAATAAAAAAAAAATTAAACTTACCTCCTAGCCGCGTCGCCGCAACCTCCTTGTTGCGACTCTCCTCTCCCCTACGGCCGGAACAGGAAGCACCCAGGCTCCCCTGAGCCAATACCAATGCTGCAGTGCAGCGTTGTGATTGGTCTGAGTGCCGTGGTTCGGGCTCAGATGGGGACTGGGAGCCTGGGCATGTTCTCCACACAGGATGTAATGCAGCCTGGGTGGAGAACATGCTAAGTGCACATGAATGTTTGGCCAACCAGAGACAGCTGGACAAGCATTCATGTGCACTTAGGGAGTGAAAACCACTCCTCCCCTCTCTTGCCCTGTCAGCAGAGCAGCCCCGCCCCACCTGCAAAGCTGCCGCGCCCGCAATAGGAAAAAATTAAATGATAACATTGAGTTATTATCATTTTGTTTTTCCTTACACTGCTGAAAAGCAGTGGGGCACCGCTCCTCCGCTAAGTAACTTCAGCAGCCCTGCATCATCAACTTCTGGCCCCTCATCAGGTAACTTTGCATGGGTGGCTTGGAAGTTGTTAGTCTAAAATATTCCGTTTTTGCTCCATTCACTCCTGAAAAGTTACCTAACTGGTTGTTGATGTGTTCCTCCTATCCAGTGACTCAAAACAGATACAAAAGTTGTTTTGTCCTGCTTGTTGTTGCAGTTATCCATCTCACCCAAGTCTCATGAACTTTACACCACATCAAACACTCTGTCCATTCACGTCGGAATCCTGTCACATTCACCACATGAAGTCATAAGACCGGAGATATATATATATATATATATATGTTTAAAATATTAACAGAAGAATGTATAAATCATCTCATAATCCTGATCAGGCCAGACCAATCTGATATTGTAGGGGGTTTATCAAAGCCTGTGGAAGTCTGGTAGATAAAGCATCCGTAGCCCCCCCTGCAACGTTAGCTTCAGCTCTTATAAGCCGAAATTGTAGACAGATAAAATGAAACATTAGGCATGTCAAGCGGGATAACCTTGAAGAAACCCCATCTAAGTATTATTTTTTATGTATTTATTTATTTACGTCATTAATTCTAAAGTGTACGTACGGCTAAAGGCTTATTGGCGCTAGTACAACAACGCAGTGCTAACCGAATTTGAGGACTAAACAAAAAGAAATGTTTTGGATTTTTAGTGATCGGTCTTGTTAGAGCTGGCACCATTGGCGTGGGTCTCCCCTGCATTTTTTGCCTTGGCCTCCTGTGTTTTTGCTGTGTGTTGGACTCCGTTTTGCTGGTCTAGATGCTTTGGGCACTTTGCCACTGCTGTTCAGTGCCAAAGTGCAAGTGCTCCCTTTGTAAATCACTGTTATGGATTGGTGTTTCCATGATTGGCTATTTGATTTACTAGTCAGTCCCTAGTACAGTGGACTGTGTGTGCCCGGGGCCTGTAAATCAAATGCTGCTAGTGGGCTTGCAGCACTGATTGTGCCACCCACAGAAGCAGCCGGTAAAAGGTAACTCAGGCCTGCCATTGCAGAGCCTGCGTGCAGTCTAGGACTGCCATGTCGACTTGGCAAGTGCACACACTTGTCAGTCCCTAAACCTTCCCTTTTCTACACATTAGTCACCCCCAAGGTAGGCCCAGGTACCCCTGTGGGCAGGGTGCATTGTATGTGAGAGGTAGGACATGCCCTGATGTGTGCGCCATGTCCTGATAGTGAAATACTGGCAATTTTGTTTTTCACTATTGCAAGGCTACCTGTTCCCATAGGACAGAATGGGGAGTTTGTTTATAACATCTTATAAACATAACTGGCCCTGGGAACAAGGTAGAAAAATAAAGTTTAGTATGCCTGAACTCAGAATGTTAAAATGCATCTTTTAGTGAGGGTGATTTTTACATTCTGTGTTTGAAAATACCACTTTTAGAAAGTAGGTATTTTCTTGCCTAACCATCCAGTGTGCCTCCACTAGGTTTGTGTATTGCATGTCTGGCTTTTGGGTGACAGGGGCTGGAGAGGGGCAGCGGCTCCAGAAGTCTGATGAGTCAGGGCTGGGCTGAAAAGACCTGGGCTGCATTTAGAGTAGGGGGAGGAGATTTCCTTTCACCTGAATGGGCCTGGTCTGCCTTCAACAATGCTGTCTCCAATTCCTGCCAGGAAGCTGCACCAGTGAGGACAGAACTGGTTTTGGCTGGGTACAGACACTCTCTGCCTTCAGAGAACAAAGGATTTTGGTGTATAAAAAGAGGGGCCCAAACCCCAGACTTTTAGGTCACTTCTGGGAAATCAAGAGGAACCTTTGCCAAGGAGAAGAGCCGGATAATCTGAGGAGGAAGACTGCCCCTGTGCTGTTTGCTGTCTGGGGTTGGCCTGCAGTGGCTGCTTGCTGCCAAGGAAAGGAGAAAATGGACTTTGCTGTTTGCTTTGTCACCTGCTTAAAGAAAAGATCTCTAAGGGCTTGAAACTGAGCTTGCCTCCTGTTCTAAAGTCTCAGGGACTCAAAGACTTCACCACCAGCTCCCATGAATTTCCTTGCTTGGAATTCCAACCTGCAAACAGGTGCCTGCTGCTGTTTAGGGCCTCTAGAGACTGTTTGTCGCTGGGAGCTGGAAAATCGTCGCAACATTGAAGAAGCGTGTAGCATCCGCACCTGTTTCCGACGCATCGCCGAAGAAACCGTCGCAGCGCCTGCCGCGGCTCGAGAAATCGCTGCACGATGCATCGGGTGCAATGATCTCCGAAGTTCGAGATCAGCACACCGATCCCGACGCAAGCCTGCTGTGCGGCTGCATGAAACCACGCATCGTACTGAATCGACGAATCGCATCGAGGCGCCAAGACTGTCGCATCGTTGGGGGACGCAGTAAGAAATGGACGCATCACCTCCTCACGCAGTAAGAAACCGACGCATCACCTCCTCTCCGGTAAGGAACCGATGCATCACCTCCCCTGCGCTGCAGTAAGGAACCAACGCAATACCTTCCCCAAAGCAAGGAACAGATGCATCACCTTCCCTGCGTGTATGAAACCGACGCATCACCTTCCTTGCGGCCATTTTGTTTGTTTTGCATGACGCATCCAAGGTACTTTGTGAGAAACGTGTCGCATTTACAACTTGCATTAAACCGAACTATTTCTACCATTTGAAAGCCTTATTTTTAATACTGTAGTGTGGGTTTTTGTCGTTTGGTCTTGTTTTGGTTTAGATAAAGATTACCTATTTTTAGGTCGAGCCTACAGTCAGCACGCAAGCGCTGCTCTGGTGAACATCTGTGGTAGTTCAGTATGTGAGGGAAGCCCCGCCCACTCCCCCGCCCATACTTTTCATTGGCTTGTGTCTTTGTCCTTCGTAAATGCTGTCTTCTGATTGATTATGAGGCTTGTTAGTCCCTCCTTAGTACAGCCATGTCGTCATTTGTATCCTCCCATGGCTACTGGCCCCTTTACTTCGAGTGTTACATGGTACGTGTTAATTAGACTGTGAGCACTATTTTCTTTAATGAGGTTCTCCTACTGCCTTCTCTACGCCCCCTCCCTCCCCTAGTCCGTGCCTTCTCGCCCCCTCCCCCGCCCGCACTCCCGTTGTCTGTGCCTTCTCGCCCCCTTCTCCCCCCTCTCCCCCCCCGCCCACACTCCTGTTGTCCGAGGCTTCTCGCCCCTCCCCCCGCCCGCACTCCCTTTGTCCGTGACTTCTACTCCCTTCCCCCGCCCGCACTCTTGTTGTTCGTGCCTCCTCCCCCCTTCCTCCCGTTGTCCGTGCCTCCCCCCCCTCCCTCCCGTTGTCCGTGCAAATGCTTGTTTTACGTTTATTCCTACGGTGTATTTGCTTACCCGATGTTATATTTAGCCGCGTGGCTGCTCTCTCAACCCTTTTAACAGTAAGCTGAAGTGAGCAGTGAAATCATTGTGGTAACACGTTTCCTGCTTGTGATGACTCGGCGCCTACGTTGTATTTTTGTTCTCCTTCAACCGTATAAGTACTTTTCTTGAACCTTTATGGAGCGTGTGGAATTCGCTTGGTATGATTTTTGTATTTTTATTTATTGTTCACTGGAATTGAAAACATCCTGCCAGGCAGTGATGAGCGGTGAAAAGAAAAGCGCCCGGAAAAGTTTATCTTGCATGCATTTTTCCATTTCTTACCCCCAACCATCATTTTATCCAGCACAAAAAGTATTATATTTTTGTCCTGGGTATTGGATTAACGTATCTATGCTTGGCTGCAAATGCTGTCAAGGGGAGTGCCCACTGGAAGATTATGGGCAGCATGCTACCAATATAGGCAAGCTCATCAGCACCCCACATGGGGGTAGCAAGCGCTACATAAATGCTGCATACAATACATTTGTAATAATCCAGTCTGCAGATAATTTACCGGGCGTTCAGTGCATCGGCCGTGTGGAGTGGGACATGAGGACGGATTTTATCAATGCTTCAGATTTGCTATCTAGCTGCAGTGCTTGCGCGGGTCATGAAAGGTTCCAAATTCATGAAGGGGTTGAAAAGAACATCAGGGTTTCTTGTGAAAACTGTAAAAGTCAGTGTATCAGGAGGGAAGCAGGTGGCGCTAGGTGTGCAAATAGTCGTAAAACCCGTGGGAATAATAAAACTTCTGTCTTAGCTGAATTCAGCATGGCGGGACATAGGCCTGCCCACTGAAGAGGAGCAGTAAGAACCAAAAGGTAGTATTATACAGTCCAGTACCTGTTACCCCTATTAACCAGTGCAGAATTTGTATTGACTGAAACTACATCTACACTGGAATTCCTTAGACTTATTGTGACACATTTTTCTTGAGTAACCGTTTTTGATATTGCCCCCCTTTCAACTTGGCTAAGTAGTTTGTGGCATATTTTTCATTTATCTTGAACAATGAATAAGTCCCCAGGCAGGGCCTTTTGTTGACTCTTCCAACTCGAATGCTTGCCAATCCCGGATCTAAAAGACTATAGTATGGCCTCCCTAATGCATTTGTTTACAACTAGTTGTATGTCTCCCGGAGCAAGAGAGTCCTCAAGAACCTTTCAGTTGACTTTGGAAATGTTAAAACATAATTATAAAGTGCATATATTTGTGTTCTGTGACCTGCCAGTTTGAGAGCTTGATTTAATCTCAAGATTTGGATTTTTATTCTTCTGGTATGTTCTTTATTCTCGTTTAGTTAGGTTGTTCATTTTGGTGACACTCATGAATCTGCCCTTTCCTACTGGTCTGCACATGAAATATCAAAGGTCGGCGAATTAAGATTTCATTGAAAATTTGATAGAAATTTGCAAAACGGTTGTTGCCTCAGGATTTGGTAGCTTTCTTTGTTTGCTATTAATCCTTTATTAATTAGAGTTTTTTTTTTTACAGAGTTTTATATAGCGCGAACTTGACCCGAAGGTATCGAGCGCTTTACATAGCACCAGTTGCATTACATGAGGACACATTCATTTTTGTTGGGCACGGGGAGATTAAGGGCCATATGTATCATTCCAAATTGCGATCGCAAACGCCGAAATTCGAGGAATTTTGGCGTTTGCGATCGCAATTGGGCTTAGTGGTATGTATTAATGAAAAACTGCCTTGCAAAGTAAGGAATCGCAAATTGCGATTCCTTAAATGCAATGTAAGAAGCACAAAAAAAGTGCAATTTGGCCTTAAGGAATCGCAAATTACCACCAACTTCAAGTTGGTGGTAATTTGCATTTCTTTGAAAAATGCACTTTTTTTGCATTTTTCAGTGCAATGTGGCGCACATACATGCCCTTAGGGCATGTATGTGCGCCACATGTACACCCATGCTTATTTCAGGGTGCAACAGGGTGTCCTTTTGACACCCTTGCAACCTTGAAATTGCATTCTCAATTTGCGTATTCTCCTAATTGCTAATCGCAAATTGAGAATGTCTTCCCATTCATTCCTATGGGCCTCTAGGCTCATAGGAATGAATGGGGAGGGTTTCTTATTTGCGAATTGCACTTTGCAATTCGCAATTAAGTGAATATGTAGGATTCGCACATTTTTTGCAAATCCTACATACATCTCGTTTTGCGATTCTCAAATAGCGATTCTCTAAAATTCGCTATTTGAGAATCGCAAAACCAAACTTTCATACATATGCCCCTAAGTGATTTGCCCAGAATCACAGGATTTTCAGCGTCATTGCCGAGACTCGAACCCAGTTCCCCTGATTCGAGGTCGACCGCCCTAGCCGTTAGGCCAACTCCTCTCCCCAATAAAGAATGTTGTGCTCTATCAGGTGCAGGTGAGTCAGACCAGCCTTCGAGGTTCAATCTTCACATTGCGGCCTATTGATGGTCCTGTTATTTTCCTTGCTCCTGCTTGATATATTACTCAGAGGAAAGCCTCAATTTTATAACCTGAAACTTGCTTATTTCATGGCTTGTTTTGCCCCCTGCTCCCCACTGGCCACTTTGTCTTCTGTTAGTGCATTTGGTGCCACGTTCTAAAACATTCATGGAATTTGTTTGTATTTTATATAACTGTTTGGCTAATGATGCTTATCAGGAACCACAAGTTCACTTAATAAATATTTTGTCAATAAATATTTATTCACTGAAAACAAGCACTTTTAAAGTCACCATGAGGTTGCTATCAAAAAATGTCAATTAAAAAGAAATTCACCCAAAACAACAATTCATTTGTTGCAATGTTATGGTTATGATCAGTAGCGGCCCGTGGTGGGAGTGCTGCTGGGCGCATTTGGCGATGCAGCGCGCGCCACGAAATTCGTTTTATTTATTTATATGTCTACTTACCTCTATTCGGCTGTATTCTGTAGTTTACTACCCTCCACCCTGCCCCCGCCCCACGTCACCGCCCGGCAGCACTCCTACCACGGGCCGCTACTGGTTATGATTCAAAACTGAGGAGAAGAATAGTGAAATAGATCGGTTATGCTGACATACTTGACCATAAATATTGCCATTCACTGCTCAGAAGACCCTTGGCACAGACACTTTCGTTTTGCTAGGCCTTATATTGAGTTGGGGGTAGTGCTAAGGTCAGACTCCACTTCGGTCCTGACCAGCTGGCTCTGAGCTCAGTCTGTACTCAACACCCCTCCGCAGTAGTTCACTGGGCCTTATTCTCTCCCTCACCCGCTGCCCACTGTTCTTTGACTAAGCCAAGTTGATTCTGTGCCCAGGGCCAGCCCTTTGATGCTCAATGCCCTAGTTTCTATAGTGCAGAGGTCTTCAAAATGTGTGGCGCACCCCCATGGTGCTCTGTGGCTCTATTCCCTGAGAGGCGGAGATGCCTCAATAAGCTCTTGGATTTGAAGATGGCCTGGAAGTGCGACTTTGCTTATTTATTGATTTTCCAGACTGTCTTCATTTACAAACGCAGTTGAAGTGCTTACAAAAATGTATGAGAGCTGTGACACTGAACGCCATGGTGGTAGGGTCAAAGACCTGACTAAAAAGAACAAAATATTTTGAAACTATTTTGTTCTTTTTTCCACCTTCAGGTAACTGCAGATAAAAGAAGGTAAACACCTTACATTCAAAATAAATGCAAGTTGAACTTATCAGTAGTAAATGCACTATGTTACATTATGAAACCTCAGTTAGTTAATGCAATTACTGCAGATGTCTGTGTGTGAGGCCAAAGAGTCTCAGAATTAAATCCTGGTTGGTGCAGTGGGAAACAGGGGCTTGTGTATTTATAATGCTATGAGGTCTCCGCTTGCAACAGAAAGCACAGTGAATATGCAAGTTCCATTTTAAACCTTGTATTACACACAGTATAAGATAGATTGCTGCAGAATAAGTTAGTGTTTAATATAAAACAAGTGCTTTCAAAGGATATATTTAGTAGGTAATCAGACGGCACCTAGTACAAGCCCTTTAAAAGGGACCACTAAAAGGACACTTTCTAGATCTCATCAACCTTGTCATCTTTCAAAAAGAATAAATCTTTGCCCTCATGAAACCTCAAGTGACTCCATCAATTAAACCTAAACTGGGTCCCAAGCAGCCCTTACATTTGGTGATTATCCTTTTGCTCACATTTACATTTCTTTCAGGTAGCAGGCACCTTGATGAGAAGGCCTATTTGGTCTTTTGATCTCTTTGCTGCCCTTTTCCACTTTAACCATTCAGGGAGGGTTGTTTTAAAAAAAAAAATGTTTAGAAACATTTTATTGACATTTAAAATATAGCAATAACATCCAATACAATTGAATATTACGGTGCATATAAGGAGGCACAGCAGGTTATTTAAGCTTTCAATGTTGTATACACACATTGGAGACTGACCTGTATAAGTTACATTACCTAATAAACATCTGTACCATATCTCACAAACTGTACAAGTTATATCGTGATTATTCACCAATTTCCGAGATAGAATCTTCATGCGGGGGTTCACAGATAGTCCCACGGTAGGTATTCCATTTTCCCCATACTCTTGTCCATTTTTTGGGGCACCCTCGATGAGTGTAGACGGACTTTTCCGTCACCATTGCTACATCCATGTCATTAGACCACTGGTGAAGGGCAGGAGTCTGCCTAGATCCCCAGTGTTGCGCTATATTTCGCTTCGCCAACGTCATGCCCAGTGTTACCCAATCCTGATCTTTATTATTTAAGTCTGTGGGCTCCCACACATTAAGAAGGCAGCGTTTCGGCTCTGGGAGAATTGTGACCGTCGTCACCTGTGAGATCGTGCGCATCACCGCTCTCCAATACTGCGCAATCTCCGGACACTGCCATAGGGTATGGAAGAGTGTGCCTAATTCTCCACAGTGCCGAAGACAAAGTGGTGTGTCCGTCCCGTTTTATTTTTATGTAGCAGCGTCCGTGTATAGTATGTGCGATGCAAGATTTTTAATTGCACCAACCTGCGCCTAGATGGTATTGCTGCCTCCCGAGGGGACGCGAGCGCTCTCGCCAGTCTGCTTCGTCCATGTCACCTATATCTAGTTCCCATCTAGCCTTCAACGCCGCTGTAGGGTCTGGTCGGTTATTTACAATTTTGCGATAGGTTTGGGAGATAGCTTTTTTATGGGAGGGTTGTTTTTTAACAAAATGTATGGGAACTGTTTTTGCAAAGTTAAAAAAGCATGGGCACATTGGTCCCCATAGATCCTGCCTACTTAGACATGCAGATGTTCTTTCAGGTGAGTTGAGGGTGGCAGGCAGCCCAGCAGGTTGGCATTCAGCCGCTGAGCCTTGATCATCTGAACCCCTGGGGCCTCAGAGTAAGGGCCCAGGAGAAAGTGGAAAGGGGCGAGATCCATGGATAGCGTCAAAGACATGGCTCATAGGCGGCATGCTATCTGGGGGCTAATTTTTCCATCTACAAATGAACAGAGACCATTTTCTCAGAGAGATGCCCAGAGGAAGATGACAAGGTATGGGGGCTCTTTCTTTTAACAAAGGGCCAGCACTACCATTAGTGCAGCATGTGCAGTGCACTGGGACCAAGGGTATGAGGGGTAAATGCACCCCAATTATGACCTTACTATCAAAAAGTGGAGTGGGGGCCCATTTTCCTTTCTAATATTAGAACCCTGGTCACCCTTGTTGCATAGGGAACAGGACCCAAGCAACGGGGGAGGAGAGTTGTGGGCCTTTTTTATTTTATTTATTATTACACAAAGGGGCAGACAGCCTCCTTGGGCATCAGGGGACCGAAACAGGCCCTGGCAAACTGCTCGGCCGGCCCACAGGATGGGGGGTTGGTAGGGGGGGGCAAGCTGTTTGCTAGGGCCGGTTTCGGCTCATTTTGTTACAGGGGGCTGATATTGCTGTCCCCCAGTAACAAAAACCGGCCCCCACCCTGGCGGGCCACCGGGAAAACGCCCAGTGCCCGCTACGCCCAGTCTGGCCCAGCATCAGGCCTAGGAGTGATGGACCTGTGTGGAGTGGGTAGAGAATCAAGCCAGTTTTGTAGGGCTGTAGTTATCATTTGTACTGCAGGTGCATTGGCACCAAGGCCCAGGGTTGTGAGGGGCCATTTAACCCCACTTATGTCCCTTTCCACCCTTTGGAGATGGGGCAAGATTGGAGCCCTTATTTTTAACAGAGCAGAAGAGACTACCTCCTTCGCAAGGCAGTAGCGTTTATTAGTGGAGGAAGCAAAGTGGCACTGAGGCCTATGGGTGTGAGGGGCCACTGCATCACAATCATGACTGTCTTACTTTCCAAAAGAGCCATGGGTCTTTGCTGGCATTAGAGTTGTGGAAACCCTCCCTGCAAAGAGGGGGCAATGTCTGCAAGGTCATTTTTAGGTCGAGCGTGGGCAGCGCTTGCACTGCTCGGCAAGCCATGCTGTATTGTAGTATGGAATAGAAGCCCCGCCCACTCTCCGCCCATATTTATCATTGGCTTGTGTCATCGTCCTTAATAAATGCTGGCTTCTGATTCGTTAATAGGCTTGTTTGTCCCTCCTTAGTACCGCCTTGTCTTCATTCGTAACCTCCCATGAGGACTGGCCCTTTTACTTCAGTTGTTACATGGTGAGTCTTTTTTAGTCTGTAAGCACTATTTTCTTTAAGTAGTTTCTCCTACTGCAGGCACAACATACTTTCCTGCAACATTCAGCGCTCCATGTGCGCTTTCACTTTATAAGCAGCCCGGGACAATGTTGGCCGCTTCTTTGCATAGGTTTTGCATTTACAAGAGTTTGAGCTATTTGCATTGTACATGACAATGCCTTTTATTTGTGTGTTAATTATCAAAACACATAAATAAAAGGCATTGTCATTTACAATGCCAATAGCTTAAACTCTCGCAAATGCGAGACCTATTGCATTGCAAATGCTTGTTCTAAACTGGTGTGGTGTCCATTTGTGGTGTTTTCACTGTATTACTGTATGTGTTCACAAATGCTTTACACACTGCCTCTGAGATAAGCCTGTCTTCTCGTGCCAAGCTACCAAGGGGGTGAGCAGGGGTTATTTTAGGAGTGTATCCCCCGTACCCTGACTAGAAGCAAGAGTCCCTATTTGGACAAAGGTACCTACCTCTGCCAACTAGAGACCCCCATTTCTAACAGGTCTTAAATGTGAAAAGCATTGTAACTCTACTGGGAGAGAGTTCCAGAGCTCCTCCTCCTCCTAGAAACCACTAGAACATATATAGGAATGCAAAGATTTTGGGGTTTTCCTTCCGGTGGAGTTAAAAAGGGATGATTCCCCATAAGCAGTCACAGGCGAAGAGAGCAAATAACATAATTGTGTGTCTTCTTTGGTTCAATGCTCTATTCAGCGTTGGCGCATTAGATCCAGGGATAAGAGTGAGCCAGGGATAAGAGTCGGAGCCAGGTACAGCCCGGGGATCTTGTAGGCACTGAGACGAGTATTTTTAAGAGAATTGTCGCGAGGGCTGGAGACAGTTTCAACCACTCTCATATCATATCTCAATTGCTCTACTGATTCTAAGAGGGAATGCTGAAAAGTCTCCAAAATAGTGGTGCAAATGAGAATGGGGTGTTTTATTGGCAGAGATGTTTTCCTCCTTATTGTTCGGAGGTGTTAAAACTTCTTACATTTGTGCTCAGTGTGTTCACATAATTAGGTACAATTTACAGTGTATTTTGCAATCGGCGCGCAGGCACCCGTTCCAAGAACATCTCCGCCTTTAGGCTTGTCCTTGTTTTACTGTGGCAAGTGAACTGTGGTGGCCCTAGTTAATGATAAGCCATAGTACAGAAGGCTGACTTGTTGCTGCCTTTTGATCTTTTAAATATATAGTGACACGTCTGTGTACAGTGCGGTGTGTGGATCACTAGTAGTATGCATTTGGTTATCTGCAGTTGCTCTGTGGTTTACAGATGTCATCTATTGCACCGTTTTGTCCTCATAACCACAATGCAGAAAGGAAACAAGCATTTGCAATGCAATAGGTCTCGCATTTGCGAGAGTTTAAGCTATTGGCATTGTAAATGACAATGCCTTTTATTTATGTTTTGAAAACCAACACGTAAATAAAAGGCATTGCCATTTACAATGCCAATAGCTCAAACTCTCACAACTGTGAGACCTATTGCATTGCAAATACTTGTTTTTTTAATCTATTTAGTGCTGGTGACGCCCGGTGCGACAATGTTTGTTGGCGCCCCCAATGACCACCTCCACCACGGATTCCCTCACCACCACCCTTTAACAGTGCCCCTCAAGCCTCCATAACCACACTCTCTCTGACGCATTTAATTAGTTATATAGCGCCACCCATACCAGTGTAGGGTGTCTGAGCACTTTGCATCACACATACATTATACAGAGACAATCAATCATATGTTTGTAAATGAGTGTATAGGAAATGTTACATAAGCCAGTGGATTACAAGGTGTGGGAGTGACGTCATCCATACTGGTAAGCAGTATAGTTTAAGAGTGCTTGGTCTAGAGAAGCACAAACTAAGAATTTAAAAAGGAACACCATAGTGGGGGGTTCTGTTTAATAATAAGAATCGAGTTCTACCCAAATTAACTTTTTTGCAACATTAATCTATGCTCTAATCTATTCTTTGCAGTGTGCATGCAGTTCTTTGATCAAAGTTAATAGCTCACTGTTCTATATTCAGATTTTAACTTCAAAATTGCAAGAAACAAAAGGATGTCTCTTTTAAAAAGCAGTAACCACTGAGCTATTTACATTATATGCAGTTTGTGTTGTGCATGGCACACTTTGTCTGCAGCAGACATATTAACCCTCTGCGCTACCTTACAGTGAGTCAAAACCTCAACTAGACAAAACTCTGATCTCTCCCCAGGAAGAACATTTATTACAGGAGTTATCTTGACAGTTTTATTGTTGCCTGGAAATTGCTGGAGGCAAGGAACGCGCCAGCAGGTGCTTTAAAACCATAATAAACTTGCAAACATGGCGCCCCCTTGACCCCCACACCGAAGTCAGTACCCGGTGCGGTGGCACCAGTCGCACCGCCCTAGAGCTGGCCCTGTTAGTCTCCATCACCGTGTTGCCTCACCTATTCCCAACTCATTGCTGTTCACTTCCAGTTGCTCCCTGCTATCACTTGCACACTCCCCAGCACTGTGTTGCTATCTGTTGTGTCACTGTCTATTCCCTGCCTATCCACCATCCGTTGGAGCCTGAACACGACAAAGCTGGCTGCCCGCCACTTTCGAGTATTGGGTTTGCTAATGCTTGCATAACTACCGTCCAGGCATTGGGAAAGGCAATGTTGGTGGGCGGCGGCCACCTTGAAATCATCATGTATTTCATTATTCAACCGTTCCCTGATGGCCATCACATCACGCTGCATCTAGACGCCACGTTTAGATACAATGTGAGGCCATTTTGGAATGGTGCAGCAATATAAAGTGCAAAATACCATTCCGAGCTGACTACTTGCCATGCTATTAACTCGTATTTTTTGATTGCAGTTGTATTTAAATAGTACATAATTCTTTAAATAGATCAGTAGCATTAGTTAAAACATGGAGCAAAATTCTGTACATGTGGGCTGAATTATATTAATAACCGTGTAGAATTATTTTTATAGCTTACTATAAAATTATCTTGCGTTTATACTGGCAACAACTGTATGATTCATTTGTGTTTAAATGACCTGACTTGAAATTCAACAGAACGATTTTTACAAAAAACACGCATGGATCTCCTTAACGGAGCGAGGGCACCAGCCTGGTCACCCCCAGGTCCTCTGGTTGAAGGGAGCGCGCATTAAAAGTGCCTGCCTGTATTCCATGCACCACGTGCAGCGCCTCGCGGCTGCGGGAGGGTTTCATGTCGGAAGACCTGCACATCTCTTGTGTTAACGATGTATAAAGGTTTCTCCGGGAGGGGTGCAGCCTGTGACAAAAAGTGCTGTCACTTCTACTCATCAAAAGTAATTGGCGTATTTAGAAAACCTCTCTCTAATCCAGGCCTGAGATCCGAGCGGGTCCTGTCGTTCTTTTTAGCTGAACTGAGAAATACCGGAGGGGAAGGAGATAAAGTGGCTTAGCCAAGATCACGTACTGCAAGGGATTGAGCTGGGACTCGAAGCCTGGAGTTCCTGACCAGATCATCTCCTGGAGTTGTAAGAGTGTGACCAGGTCATCCTGTGACATCAACTTCTTACTTTATGCCACTTTCAACAAGCAGGTCATCTTCTGAGCTCATGACAATCAAGGTCAGCCTATGACATCATCAGAGAGCAACCAGTCATCCTCTGATGTCATCAGTCAATGACCAGACAGCGCCCATATCCTGCTATTGCACCATACCTCAGTGACTAGCACATCATCTGTTGTCATTGGTAGGTTGTGAGGTCATCTTCTGATGCCGTAATCAGAGCAGCTCCTGACAGCAAGCAGGCCATATTTTTGACATCATAAACAGTGACCAGGATATCCTCTGACATCAGACTGCAATGAGACATCATCAGCCACTGGCAAGGCCATTGTTTGACGTTATCATATAGTAACCAATCTGCCCCTAACATCGATGGGAAGATTTCAGACCATGCTCTGACGCCATGAGAGCGTGACCTGTCTTCTACTAACATTTGATAGTCATTGGGCAATCCTCTGACGTCATCCGACTGTAAACAGTTAATCAACTGACATCACCGGACAGTGCCCAGACCCTCCTGTTACATCATCAGCCTGCGGCCAGGCCTTGTTCTGATGTGAGAGTGGGTAGAACTGCAAACCTCTACTAGAGGGAGGCTGATGAGAAACCGGAAACCCAGATTCCATGACTTTGGGGCCCTCTTATCTGATTTTTAGCTTCAGAGGTCACTTGTTGTTCCTAGTGCGCCCAGTGAAAGGTGAGAGGACGCACTGTGAGGCGCTTTATCTGCATGTAAACTTTACATGATTGGGGCTGTCAGCTTGGCCACGGAGACCATACCAGCACATGCGCGGCCGCGCTCTGTCCATGTGTGTACGGATCGGACGCACTGTGAGGCGCTTTATCTGCATGTAAACTTTACATGATTGGGGCTGTCAGCTTGGCCACGGAGACCATACCAGCACATGCGCGGCCGCGCTCTGTCCATGTGTGTACGGATCGGACGCACTGTGAGGCACTTTATCTGCATGTAAACTTTACATGATTGGGGCTGTCAGCTTGGCCACGGAGACCATACCAGCACATGCGAGGCCGCGCTCTGTCCATGTGTGTACGGATCGGTTTCACTGCTGCATCTTTGAAGAATTTCACAAAAACATCTTCAGCTTAAACCGTTCAAATGTTTCCAGAAATGTGGTCTGAAACAGGAACAACAAGCGCAGCCGCTAAAGTGAAAGCGACCGCGCTGCAAATAAAAAAAGTGCTCACCGAAAATGTGGTCTGAAACAGGAACAACAAGCGCGGCCGCTAAAGTGAAAGCGACCGCGCTGCAAATAAAAAAAAGTGCTCACCGAAAATGTGGTCTGAAACAGGAACAACAAGCGCGGCCGCTAAAGTGAAAGCGACCGCGCTGCAAATAAAAAAAAGTGCTCACCGATTAATTGAAGGAGTCAGTATAACGCCGCAAGTAAAAGATCCAGTCCTGATGGGCGGTCCCAAAAGGAGACAGGGTGGTAACAAGGAGGGGCTAAGAAGCCTCATTATCAATCGGAAGCCAGCGTTTACCATGGACGATGACGCCAGCCAATGAAAAATATGGGCGGGGCTTCCACACCACATCTAAAAAATACCCTAATACAATATGCCTTGCAGAGCGAGCAGCGCATGCGCTGCAACGCTAGGCGAGACCTAAAAAGTAGAGGAAAAAATCAATGCAAGAAGATGGATCCGCTATCAGTGCCAGACCTTGCAAAAAGAGGCCTTAAAAAGAATGCCGATCCTGAATAAGAGTTGTTAAACTTGGCTGCAGTGCAAGTTTTGAAACAAGGACTCGATTGTCGGAAAATTCTTTATATTCTGGACACCATAAAAGAAGCTCGGTCCATTTGCAGAGTTACCTCTTCTGAAATCCCTAGAAGTGCTGAACTTCTGTTCAAGTGGATCGAAGATGGTATGCGGCTGATGCCACTGCATCTGGGACATCATGTTCAGTTGTACAGCGAATTGTGAATGTCCCTTTACTAGATCAGTATATTAGTTTCCCAGTGACTTCCAATTCGTTTTTCGTTGGTCAAAATGATCAGCAACCTTTCCTAGTGTAATTATCATAATTGATTATATTCCGTGTTCCTCGTTGTGCCATCAGTGTAAGAGAAATCTTAAATTTAAAATGTATCATACGATACATTTTCAGATGGCTGTGCAAGTGAGCTCATTATTATGCAATTAAATGCAACATTTCCTTTGTTCGTCAAATGATTTGTAGATGCTGTGCTCTACCAAGCACCAAGACAAGCACATGACAAATGGACAGGATGACAGAGGGAGCCTTCCAGATAAGTATTTCTATTTTTTTACCTTTGATTGGATGTGAGTACTCCTGGAGAAAAGGTTTCATTGAAAAGGAAAAGGACACGTTTTAAATGCATTCTTTGATTGTACAATACCCAGTGCTAACCTCTTCAAACCATGGCTACTGACACTCCAGCCACACAATAATTCTAAAAACAAACACTATTCTGCATACATTCACACAATGAACTGAACAGAATGCACTTTTGGTCTGTTCTAAAGTATATTCCACCTTCTGCATGTTTCACAGTTGTGTCTTAATGCATGCCCTAGAGAAGGTTATCAAGTAGTAGCAATATGCTGCACAATAAAGCAGTAAGGAGAGAAATCCTCTACCTGTTGAGGAAGTTGGCCAAGGTCACAACAGTATGGATACCTTATAAGTGGCTGAAGACAAAGTTACAGAATAAGATAGAAGACATAAATAATGAGGTTGTGGTTAATTTCCTTGCACAATTGTTGCAACTCACTACAAATAGAGACCTATTCTCAAAGCTTTATGCGCTTACCACTTACATTTACATTTTCAAATAGCCAATCTAATTAAAAAATACTTGTGAGTAAATGTTCGAGCAGGGATGGGGAGTGGGCAGCAAGTGCGCAATGCATGCCTTGAATATTCTTTTTGTGAATGTCCACAAATATCCATACTCGCCACCAGAAGGTTTTGCATAAGTAAGTACTTTATCAATGTGGGAAGGTTAGAGTATGTCGCTGGAATTGGGGGGCTCTGTAGATCGATGGGGTTTTCAATGGGAAATGTTTTCTCAAAAGAGTGGAAAAATGGAAAAGAGTTAGCATTTGTCTTTGTACCTACTGAGATTTACTAGACCCGCACAGTGTTAGAAATGGAGGTTTCGGGTTCGCAGTGTGTACACCCTGTCCAAGCAGGAGCCACAATCCTAATCAGGATAAGTCAGATACACAACTCAAATGAACCTGTGTTCACCCTCTGGTAGCTTGGCACAGAGCAGTCAGGCTTAACTTAAGAGGAAACCCATTTAGAAAAATAGGGAATATTTATCTGAGTGAAACAAGACAAAAAACAACAAACATCCAATCAGCAGAATTCAAGATATGAATATTTAAAGATTACATCCAAAAATAGTGCTTAGAAGTCAATAGCGCTAAAAGGTTACTTGAGGTCGCTCTAGACTGAGGTAGATCCAATTCAGGCCGACCGCGATGGAGGGCAGGCTGGCTACAGGACCCACACAGGGCCCACTGAAAAAGTACCTTTGTATGGAGCAATGGTCGACTTTGAAGACTCGATGTTTCGGTTCTGATTCACCAGTTGAGTTAATGTGTCAGATTCGAGCCTCGCAGTCGGTGTCGAAGGATAGGCGCTGCGTTGATGTCGAGCTTCACAGTGGCATCTCTGGATCAATGTTGCATTGCGGTCAAACCTCACAGCCGAGACCCGTGTCATAGTTGAATCAGCATTGTGTTGGCATCGGAGGGCATGCATCAGTTCCGATTGGCACAAAGGGGTCACTGCATCGATTTTTGCAGAAATAAGCTGCAGACCGCACTTCTGAGGCCCAGGACTGGAGGGGGCACCTCAGGTAAGGGTAGGACTCACAGATGGCATAGTCCAGCAGCACCAGCAGAATTGCAAGAAGTCTTTTATGACCCTGAGACTTCAGAGAACAAGAGGCAAGCCAGCAAGCCCTTGGAGAAAATCGGGGTGAAGGATGTAGAGAGCAGGACCAGTCCCCCTCTCCCTCCCAGGCAAGAAGCAGCTGGCAGCAGGCCAACACAGCAGAGGAGGTAGCAAAGTGGCAGTCCCTCCTACAGCACAACAATCAGCAGGCAGCAGGCCAACACATCAATGCGAGTGGAAAAATGGCAGTCCCTCCTGCAGCACAGCAGCTCCTCTTCCAGCAGAATGTCCTTGGTTCCAGCAAAGTTCTGATTTGGTGGTGTCGGGGGTCCAGTACTTATAACCAAATGTGCCTTTGAAGTGGGATAGACTTCAAAGAGGCCTTTGAGGATCACAAGGTCCCTGCCTTTCCTGACCTGGCTCCAGACTCACTACGGGGGGAGGTATGCAGCTCTTTGTGTGGGGACAGGCACAGGCCTATTCAGGTGCAAGTGTCAGCTTTTCTCTCCCAATCTACCTCAGGAAGGCTCATCAGCCTGGTAATAGACCATCAGGATGTAAATGTCACACCGCAGCTCCCTTTGTGTGACTGTCTAGAGGGAATGCACAAAGCCCATCTGTCACCCAACCCAGACGTGTATTCAGAGACAGACAGAGGCACAGAATGGTTAAAGTAAGAAAATGCCAAGTTTCTAAAAGAATACCTTAGGCCACTCATTTCGTGTCCCATCTGACGCACTGCGTAGTGGGTAAAAATCCCCCTCTTTTTTATCACCTTAGAACTTAGTTCATCCATTTTCATACTCGGAATCCAATAATAATACCGATTTTTTCATTCTTCCAATCTTGTAAAATCACTCCGGAGACATCGCCATTTCAACTTTTGTCTTTATTTTTAACCTTTTCCAATGACTACTGCGTGCCCATCCAGGCTTTTCACAGCAACACGTGTATACAAAAGTGAAACGTAAAGCAGAGTCAACTCATCGTTGTATACCCAATGCATTTCGAACCTTCAGTGGTTCTTCCTCAGGGATCTCTACAATAAATGAAAAGACACTCAACAAACTATTCACTGCTAACCTTGATCAATACAGCAAAATATATATGAGCAAACCCTCTTTCTCACTAATACCCCTATTATTACTACTAACCCATCAGTCTAAACACCCAACTACTCCCTCCCTTGTAGTAAATACAAAGCCCACCTCCTGGTATTCAACCCTCCACCCGTGACACAACCCCCTTCTCCTTCCCTCATAATCATTGCAGAAAAACGTAAAAACACCCAACTTACTGAATGCAACCCAGTCTTTCCTCTCTCACTTCTCCCCGTAAATCTCTCACCATTTTTCAATCCTAGAGCCATTTCCCTATTTTACATGCTTACAAAAACAGCAAGATTATGTACCTTGTTAGACCTGGCATCCTTGGCGTGGGTCTCCCTTCCATTTTTTATGATGCCTCCTATGTTACTGATCTGTTTTTGCTGGCGTTAGATGCTTTGGGCACTGTGCCACTGCTATTCAGTGCCACAGTGCAAGTGCTCCCTATGATAAATTGTGTTATGTATTAGTGACTCCATGATTGGATGATTGGTTTACTTGTCAGTCCCTAGTACAGTGCACTGAGTGTGCCCAGGGGTTGTAAATCCAATGCCGCTGGTGGGCTTGCAGCACTGGTTGTGCCACCCACAGAAGCGGCTTGTAAAATGTGTCTCAGGCCTGCCATCGCAGAGCCTGTGTGCAGCCTAGGGCTGCCATGTCGACTTGGTGAGTGCACCCACTTACCAGTCCCTAACCCTTCCCTTTACTGCATGTTGGTCACCCCTAAAGTAGGCCCTAGGGCAGGGTGCATTGTAAGTATAAGGTAGGACATGCCCTGGTGTGTGTGGCATGTCCTAATAGTGAATTACAGCCATTTTCGTTTTTCACTGTTGCAAGGCTACCTGCTCCCCATAGGCCAGAATGGGCAGACTGACTATTACACCTTATAGTCAGAACTGACCCAGGGAACATGGTAGAAAAACGAATTTAGTATGCCTGAACTCAGAATGATAAAATACATCTTTTAGTGAAGTTGGTTTTAACATTCTGTGTTTGAAAATACCACTTTTAGAAAGTGGGTATTTTCTTGCCTAAACTTCCAAGCCTGCCTCTGCTAGGTTGTGTATTCCTTGTCTGGAGATTGAGTGACAGGGGCTGGGGGTGGCTACAGGAGACAGGGTGAGTCAGCACAGGGCTGAATAGAAAGATCTGCATCCAGAGTGGAGGGAGGAGTTGCACCTGGGTCTGAATAGGGCTGTGCCTGCCTTCCACAATGCTGGCTCCACCTCCTGCCGGGCGGCTGAGCACTCTGCCCCACATTCTGAAAGGAAAGAAGGAGTCAGAAAAACAAAGTGCTCCAGGACTGACCAGAACTGGTTTTGGACTAGGCAGAGGCCTCTCTGCCTTCAGAGAACAAAGGAAAAAGGTGTATAAAAGGGGACCCAGACCCCTAGGAAATTAGATCACTTTGGGAAACAAGAAGAAACCTTTGCTGAGGAGCGGAACCAAGAAGAAACTGAGGAGAAGACTATCCCTAAGCTAGAGGGATCTGCCTGCAGTGGTTGCCTGACTGCCAAAGGAAGGAGAAAGGACTTTGTGTGCACTTTTATTCAACTTGTGAAAGATCTCCAAGGGCTTGAGAAAAGAGCTTGCCTCCTGCTGAAGTCTCAGGGACAACAGACTTCAACCACCAGCTCCCCAAGAATCCTTTGGAAGTGCCTGCTGCTGTTTTGGGCCTTCTGAAGGGACTGCGTGTCGCAAGGAGCTGGAAGCTCGACTCAAGAGGGAGAAGCGTGTCGCCGTCGCAGCCGCTGCCGTCGCATCACGGAGATGACGCCGCTGTAGCTGTCGCATTGCACCGCATCTCAAGAAACGTCTCGCAACACCGAAGAAGCGTGTCGCAGCCGCTGCCGTCGCATCGTAGATGTCGCCGCTGTAGCTGTCGCATTGCACTGCATCAAGAGAAGAGTCTCGCATCGAGGAAGAAGCGTGTCGCCGTCGCAGCCGCTGCCGTCGCATCGTAGATGTCGCCGCTGTAGCTGACGCGTTGCACCGCATCGAGAGAAGCGCCTCGCATCCACGGAGAAGCGTGCCGCCGTCGGAGCTGCTGCCGTCGCATCACGAAACAAGGGTGTCGCCGCTGCAGTTGTCACATCGAGCGGAAGCGTCTCGCAACGTCGGAGAAGAGTGTCTCTGCCAAAGCCGCTGTCGTCGCATCACGGAACAAGGGTGTCGCCGCTGCAGCTGACGTATCGAGTCGAGACTTCTCGCAACATCGGAGAAGCGTGCTGCATCAGGAAGAACTTGACGTCTTTATTTCTTTGCACCAGAACTTTGTCGCATCTCCATCTCTGCAACACTTTCGTTGTAGAAACGTGACGCATCGTAAGGTACATTGACTCAAAGTGTCGCATTTTAAGAACTTAAGAGAACTAAGCTAAACCTACCATTTTAAGTACAGTATTGTGGATTTTTGTCGTTTATGGTCTTGTGGTAAAATTATATAAAGAATACTTATTTTTGATATAAACCTTGTGTGGTGTCCATCTGTAGTGTTGTCACTAGATTACTGTATGTGTTCACAAATGCTTTACACACTGCCTCTGAGATAAGCCTGTCTGCTCGTGCCAAGCTACCAAGGGGGTGAGCAGGGGTTATTTTAGGAGTGTACCCCTTTACCCTGACTAGAGGCGAGGGTCCCTATTTGGACAAAGGTACCTACCTCTGCCAACTAGAGACCCCCAATTCTAACATTGGTGGTTAGCGGTGAGGATTCTGGACTTGCATTTGTGACTCATGTACAGTGATTGGTGAACACTACTAGTGAGTGCAGACCAAAACGCGACCACATACTTTTGGTAGATTTGTTTTTCTAGGACGTTCCATTTTTTGCCAAGTTCAGCCATCATGAAACCAGCATCCATAGCATCTGTTGATTTTGATTGGGAAGAGGAAAAACTAGAATGCTACAATGCGAAGCAGCTGAAGCACTTCTGCAAAAGATTTAATGTTGCAATTACCGGGCTCACCAGGAGGGAGGAGTTCTACAAGGCACTGAGGGCCTGGGTAGAAGCAAGGAAAACCCCTGAGAATGAGGAAGGGGATAATGATGCAGATGTGCAGCTGGAAGGGCCATTGGGTCCAGGGGAAAGGAAGGCAGCTTCCCCAGCAGGTAGCAGTGTTTCTGCCAAAGGTCTGTCCACAGAAGAGCTGGAGGACAGGGAGAGAAATAGGATGCATGAGTTGGAGCTGGCCAAAATGAATGGGCAATTGGAAATTAGGAAACTGGCCCTGGAAGTAAAGAGGATACAGCTTGAGCATGATAGAAGTTTGAGGGAGTTGGATTTGAAAGCTAGGAGCTTAGAAATTACTCCCTCTGGTGGCAGCACACCGTCAATGCCTGTGGAATCTAGAGTGTATATTCCTAAGGATGTGGTCAGAGAGTTTTTAAAAATGATGACATTGGGCACTGGTTCAAGGCCTATGAGGTAGCCATGTCTTCCCACCGGGTCCCTGAGAAGGATTGGGGAGCGGGGTTGTGGGGACGGTTCCTTAGTGAGGGGCGGGACACACTGCTAGATTTGCCTTCTGATGTCCATAATTCATATCACCACATGAAGGATGCTTTAATGTCTAGGTATGGTTTAACTCCTGAATTGTATAGGCAGAGGTTCAGGGGTTGCAAGAAGATAGAGAACAGTACCTGGGTGGAATATGTCACTTTTTTCTGCAGAGCATTGGATGGTTGGGTGAAGGGTAGCAAAGTTGATGATTTTCAGGGGCTCCTTGATTTGATTGCATGGGAGCACTTGTCAAGTAACTGTTTTCCAGAGCTACGCCAGCACCTGATAGATAGCAAGCTGACTATCCCTAGGAAGCTTGCTGAGGAGGCGGACCGCTGGGTCAATACCAGGGTCCACAAGGGTCACGTGGGAGACTCAGCCAAGGGTGGGCAGGGTCCCCAGCAGAAGAGTGGGGGGACAAGGGTAAACAGAGGGAGTTCCAAAGAAGGCCCCAAAGTAGTCCCCAAGGGAACCAAGGGAAAGGTTCCCAGCCTCCCCTAGAAACCCTCAGGGGCCCCGACAGGTCCACCTGTTCAAAGGGGACCCCTGAGATGCTACAAATGTGGGGACCTGGGTCATATAGCGAGTGATCCCAGGTGCCGCCAGTTTGGAAAGACCGCACCCCCTGGTGCAGCCCCCGGCAGATGGCTAGTGTAGCCCTGGGGAGGAGATGGATGCCCAAGAGGGGTGGGGTCCCGCATAGATGTCCCTTGTCTCATTAGGAGACTGTGAGGTGGTCCCCAGGACCCCGCTGCCTGACAACACTAAGAAATACAGGCAGTGGGTGACCATCAATGGCCATAGGATGGAGGCTCTTAGAGATACAGGAGCCAGTGTGACAGCTGTCAAGTGTCACCTGGTGTCTCAAGAGCAGGTTGTCCCCCATGCATTCTATCCCGTTGTTGCCGCTGACAACACAGAGAGTCACTGCAAAGTGGCTCAGGTTCCCTTTGAGTGGGGGGTCTCTGGTACTCTTCAGGTAGCTGTGAGGGCCCGCCATGCCTGTTGACTGTTTGTTAGGGAACGACTTGGAGAGCTCACCTTGGGCGAAGGTGGAGCGAAGTGCTCATTTGGAGATGTTGGGTTTGCCTGACTGGGCGTGTGTGACCACCCGGTCCATGGCAGCAAGTAAAGGTGCTCAAGAGGACCTGGAGCCTGAGAGGGAGGCCCAGGTACCTGCCGTCACGAGAAGAGGCAGGGGACGCGGGAAACCGGCCCCCAAAGTTCCCACGGTCCAGGAGGAGACAGAACTTGAGGGGGATGCCCTGGAGCCTACAGGGGAACCGGTAGCTGAACTGGGGGACCTGCTTGAGCTGACCCATTGGCAGCAAGAAGGGGGACCCTCCAGGGAAGAATTCTGCAAGGAGCAGAAAGAATGCCCTTCTCTGGTGGGTCTGCGGCAACAGGCTGCAGACCAGGCAACAGGTGATCAGTCTGGGTCACATTGGGTCTATTGGGAGAATGATCTCCTGTATACTGAGCCTAAGGTTGCTGAGCCTGGGTCAGCCCGTGTGCTGGTGGTACCCCAGTGCCTCAGAGCCTTCCTACTGGGGCTGGCTCATGATGTTCCATTGGCAGGACATTTGGGGCAGGACAAGACCTTTGAGAGGCTTGTCACCCACTTTTATTGGCCCCAAATGCGCAGGAGTTCAGACACTCACTGCAGGACATGTCAGACTTGCCAGGCAAGTGGAAAGAGTGGGAGGAAGCGCAAGGCTCCTCTCCAGCCATTCCCTGTAGTCAGCACCCCCTTTGAACGGGTGGGTATTGACATTGTGGGGCCACTGGACCCCAAGACAGCCATGGGCAACAGGTTCATCCTGGTCTTGGTGGACCATGCCACCCGGTACCCGGAAGCCATACCTCTGAGGACAGTGACGGCCCCCGTGGTGGGACGAGCACTGATGGGAATTTTCTCCCGAGTGGGATTCCTAGCGAGGTAGTGTCTGACCGGGGGACCAACTTCATTTCCAAGTATATGAAGTCCCTGTGGCAGGAGTGTGGGGTAACCTACAAGTTTACCACTCCTTACCACCCCCAAGGAAATGGATTGGTTGAAAGGTTCAACCGAACCCTCAAAGGCATGATTATGGGTCTTGAGGAACCTATGAGGCGTAAGTGGGACGTCCTCTTACCATGCCTGCTCTTTGCTTACCGTGAGGTGCCACAGAAATCTCTAGGGTTCAGTCCCTTTGAGCTTCTCTATGGACACCCAGTAAGAGGACCTCTAAGTTTGGTCAAAGAAGGCTGGGAGCAATCTCCCAGGAAACCTCCCCAGGATGTATACAGTTACATGCTGGGCTTTAGGAACCAAACTAGGCGTTTCAGGCAACTCGCTGAGGCGAATCTGGAAGCCAGCCAGGAGGAGATGAAGCGGTGGTACGACCAGAATGCCACTCTGGTACAGCTTCAGCCTGGTCAGAAAGTGTGGGTCATGGCCCCAGTGGAGCCCTGCGCGCTCCAGGATAAGTGGACCGGACCCTTTGAGGTTGTAGAGCGCAAAGTCCGGTTACCTACTTGGTGGACTTGCGGTCTCCCAGGAACCCCTTGAGGGTCCTGCATGTCAACCGCCTGAAGCCCCACTTGGAGAGGTCCCAAGTGGGCATGCTCTTAGCGACAGATGCTGGGATGGAGGAGGAGACCGAGCCGCTTCCTGACCTCCTGTCAGCAACAGAGCAAGATGGGTCAGTGGATGGGGTCAACCTCTCTTCCACCCTGACCCCTGAGCAACAGAATGACTGCCGCCAGTTGCTGGGACAGTTTTCTGATCTGTTCTCCCTGGTTCCCGGTGTCACAGATTGGTGCATCCATGATGTGGACACTGGGGACAGTACACCTGTGAAGCACAAATCTTACAGGGTGACTGACAGGGTGAGAGCTTGCATCAAGGAGGAGGTCTCCAAAATGCTTGCGATAGGGGTGATTGAGTCCTCTAACAGTCCTTGGGCCAGCCCAGTGGTCTTGGTCCCAAAGGCTGCCGCACCGGGTGCCACACCAGAACTCCGGTTCTGTGTGGACTACTGAGGGCTCAATTCAGTCACCAGGACTGACGCGCACCCCATCCCCAGAGCTGATGAGCTCATAGATCGGCTAGGGGCTGCCCGGTACCTCAGCACGTTTGACTTGAAATCTGGGTACTGGCAGATCGCATTGACTAATGGGGCAAGAGAGATGTCAGCATTCTCCACACCAGATGGGCACTACCACTTCCGGGTGATGCCCTTGGGATGAAGAATGCCCCTGCCACCTTCCAGAGGTTGGTCAACCAGGTGTTGGCTGGACTGGACTCGTTCAGTGCCGCCTACCTGGATGACATCGCAGTGTTCAGCGCCAGTTGGGAGGAACATCTGCGCCACCTCTGGGAAGTGTTGATGGCGCTGCGGAGAGCAGACCTCACGATCAAGGCGAGTAAGTGCCAGATCGGGCAGGGTTCCGTGGTGTACTTGGGACACCAAGTGGGGAGCGGCCAGGTGGCGCCCTACAACCCAAAATTGAAACCATCCTGAATTGGGAACCCCCAAAACCCAGACAGAGGTGAGAGCCTTTTTAGGACTCACGGGTTACTACAGGAGGTTTGTCAAGGGGTATGGCAGCATCGTTGCACCCCTGACAGAGCTGACTTCCAAGAAGCAGCCCAGGAAAGTGATTTGGACTGACACCTGTCAGAAAGCTTTTGAGGCCCTGAAAACTGCCATGTGCACGGCGCCCGTGCTCCTGGCACCCAACTTCTCCAAAGAGTTCGTAGTACAAACAGACGCTTCAGAGCATGGTGTGGGGGCTGTTCTGTCACAGATGAATGAGGAGGGCCTAGATCAACCCGTAGCCTTCATCAGTAGGAGGTTACTACCACGGGAACAGAGGTGGAGTGTTATTGAGCGTGAGGCATTTGCTGTGGTCTGGGCACTGAAGAAGCTGAGACCATACCTGTTTGGGACTCACTTCCGGGTTCAGACAGACCACAGGCCCCTCAGATGGTTGATACAGATGAGGGGTGAGAATCCAAAGCTGTTGAGGTGGTCCATTTCCCTACAGGGGATGGATTTCATGGTGGAAAACCCGCCCTGGTACAGAACACGCCAATGCTGATGGTCTGTCCAGATTTTTCCGCCTTAGTGAAGAGAACTCCCCTGAGGTAGGGTAGTTCTCCCCACATTTCAGCTGGAGGGGACACGTGTTAGACCTGGCATCCTTGGCGTGGGTCTCCCTTCCATTTTTTATGATGCCTCCTATGTTACTGATCTGTTTTTGCTGGCGTTAGATGCTTTGGGCACTGTGCCACTGCTATTCAGTGCCACAGTGCAAGTGCTCCCTATGATAAATTGTGTTATGTATTAGTGACTCCATGATTGGATGATTGGTTTACTTGTCAGTCCCTAGTACAGTGCACTGAGTGTGCCCAGGGCTTGTAAATCCAATGCCGCTGGTGGGCTTGCAGCACTGGTTGTGCCACCCACAGAAGCGGCTTGTAAAATGTGTCTCAGGCCTGCCATCGCAGAGCCTGTGTGCAGCCTAGGGCTGCCATGTCGACTTGGTGAGTGCACCCACTTACCAGTCCCTAAACCTTCCCTTTACTGCATGTTGGTCACCCCTAAAGTAGGCCCTAGGGCAGGGTGCATTGTAAGTATAAGGTAGGACATGCCCTGGTGTGTGTGGCATGTCCTAATAGTGAATTACAGCCATTTTCGTTTTTCACTGTTGCAAGGCTACCTGCTCCCCATAGGCCAGAATGGGCAGACTGACTATTACACCTTACAGTCAGAACTGACCCAGGGAACATGGTAGAAAAACGAATTTAGTATGCCTGAACTCAGAATGATAAAATACATCTTTTAGTGAAGTTGGTTTTAACATTCTGTGTTTGAAAATACCACTTTTAGAAAGTGGGTATTTTTTTGCCTAAACTTCCAAGCCTGCCTCTGCTAGGTTGTGTATTCCTTGTCTGGAGATTGAGTGACAGGGGCTGGGGGTGGCTACAGGAGACAGGGTGAGTCAGCACAGGGCTGAATAGAAATATCTGCATCCAGAGTGGAGGGAGGAGTTGCACCTGGGTCTGAATAGGGCTGTGCCTGCCTTCCACAATGCTGGCTCCACCTCCTGCCGGGCGGCTGAGCACTCTGCCCCACATTCTGAAAGGAAAGAAGGAGTCAGAAAAACAAAGTGCTCCAGGACTGACCAGAACTGGTTTTGGACTAGGCAGAGGCCTCTCTGCCTTCAGAGAACAAAGGAAAAAGGTGTATAAAAAGGGGACCCAGACCCCTAGGAAATTAGATCACTTTGGGAAACAAGAAGAAACCTTTGCTGAGGAGCGGAACCAAGAAGAAACTGAGGAGAAGACTATCCCTAAGCTAGAGGGATCTGCCTGCAGTGGTTGCCTGACTGCCAAAGGAAGGAGAAAGGACTTTGTGTGCACTTTTATTCAACTTGTGAAGGATCTCCAAGGGCTTGAGAAAAGAGCTTGCCTCCTGCTGAAGTCTCAGGGACAACAGACTTCAACCACCAGCTCCCCAAGAATCCTTTGGAAGTGCCTGCTGCTGTTTTGGGCCTTCTGAAGGGACTGCGTGTCGCAAGGAGCTGGAAGCGCGACTCAAGAGGGAGAAGCGTGTCGCCGTCGCAGCCGCTGCCGTCGCATCACGGAGATGACGCCGCTGTAGCTGTCGCATTGCACTGCATCTCAAGAAACGTCTCGCAACACCGAAGAAGCATGTCGCCGTCGCAGCCACTGCCGTCGCATCATAGATGTCGCCGCTGTAGCTGTCGCATTGCACCGCATCAAGAGAAGAGTCTCGCATCGAGGAAGAAGCGTGTCGCCGTCGCAGCCGCTGCCGTCGCATCGTAGATGTCGCCGCTGTAGCTGACGCATTGCACCGCATCGAGAGAAGCGCCTCGCATCCACGGAGAAGCGTGCCGCCGTCGGAGCTGCTGCCGTCGCATCACAAAACAAGGGTGTCGCCGCTGCAGTTGTCGCATCGAGCGGAAGCGTCTCGCAACATCGGAGAAGAGTGTCGCTGCCAAAGCCGCTGACGTCGCATCACGGAACAAGGGTGTCGCCGCTGCAGCTGACGCATCGAGTCGAGACTTCTCGCAACATCGGAGAAGCGTGCCGCATCAGGAAGAACTTGACGTCTTTATTTCTTTGCACCAGAGCTTTGTCGCATCTCCATCTCTGCAACACTTTCGTTGTAGAAACGTGACGCATCGTAAGGTACATTGACTCAAAGTGTCGCATTTTAAGAACTTAAGAGAACTAAGCTAAACCTACCATTTTAAGTACAGTATTGTGGATTTTTGTCGTTTATGGTCTTGTGGTAAAATTATATAAAGAATACTTATTTTTGATATAAACCTTGTGTGGTGTCCATCTGTAGTGTTGTCACTAGATTACTGTATGTGTTCACAAATGCTTTACACACTGCCTCTGAGATAAGCCTGTCTGCTCGTGCCAAGCTACCAAGGGGGTGAGCAGGGGTTATTTTAGGAGTGTACCCCTTTACCCTGACTAGAGGCGAGGGTCCCTATTTGGACAAAGGTACCTACCTCTGCCAACTAGAGACCCCCAATTCTAACATACCTTATCAGAGTCTTAACCAACAACCCTACCTCCTCATCCTCCTCTCCCCATGTGCTTGAGTTACATCACCTTGGAGACAGTGGGTTTTTGGAGCGGATTCTAACAAGTTACATCAACATGCAGGACATTTGAACAACAGTAACTGGATCACTAACAGTTAACCTTGAGAGTGTGTTATCATTTATATTGTTTGTTTTTTGTTATAGGGTATGTACTCGTGGAGGGATGGATTTTGTGTTGACACGGCTTGGATTATGTAATGAGGTTTTTATGTATGTTTCAGCAGCACTGATATTTTTCATATAGCATTTGTATCATTTAGTATTCTCACATTAAATCACAGTTAGGACGTACGGGTGGAGGTAGGAGTGAACATGAGGTTGTTCGTTTCATGTTTTATTTATTATAGCATAATTGAGGGAAGTGCATTGTGGGATTTGAAGTCGTAGTTTACATTTTTTGAATTTTTTGTATCATGTGGCACAGCTGAGGGGTAGATGGTCACGGGGTTAGCAGCATTGAGCTTGATTGGTAACACGTAGGTGAGACTCTGCCTTAAAATAACGGATGAAATGGCAGCAAGAACGATCGATTTTCAAGCACATGGGGAGAGGAGGATGAGGAGGTCGGGTTGTTGGTTAAGACTCTGATAAGGTACATAATCTTGCTGTTTTTGTAAGGATGTAAAATAGGGAAGTGGCTCTAGGATTGAAAAAAGGTGAGAGATTTACGGGGAGAAGTGAGAGAGGAAAGACTGGGTTGCATTCAGTAAGTTGGGTGCTTTCAAGTTTTTTTGCAATGATTATGAGGGAAGGAGAAGGTGGTTGTGTCACGGGTGGAGGGTTGAATACCAGGAGGTGGGCTTTGTATTTACTACAAGGGAGGGAGTAGTTGGGTGTTTAGACTGATGGGTTAGTAGTAATAATAGGGGTATTAGTGAGAAAGAGGGTTTGCTCATATATATTTTGCTGTATTTATCAAGGTTAGCAGTGAATAGTTTGTTGAGTGTCTTTTCATTTATTGTAGAGACCCCTGAGGAAGAACCACTGAAGGTTCGAAATGCATTGGGTATACAACGATGAGTTGACTCTGCTTTATGTTTCACTTTTGTATACACGTGTTGCTGTGAAAAGCCTGGATGGGCACGCAGTAGTCATTGGAAAAGGTTAAACATAAAGACAAAAGTTGAAATGGCGCTGTCTCCGGAGTGATTTTACAAGATTGGAAGAATGAAAAAATTGGTATTATTATTGGATTCCGAGTATGAAAATGGATGAACTAAGTTCTAAGGTGATAAAAAAGAGGGGGATTTTTACCCACTATGCAGTGCGTCAGATGGGACACGAAATGAGTGGCCTAAGGTATACTTAAGTATGAGCTGTGAAGTGAGACGGATCACAGAAATCTGACTGCACGCACTACTGTGATGACATAATTAAGCTTTCAAGATCGAATAAGGGAAGGAGTGCATCCTCTAATCATGGTTTTCTGCTTTGCAAGTTTCTAAAAGTGGCATTTTTACGATTTACAATCCAACTCACCATAAGTTGGGATTATAAATTGGGAGTCCAGAGACACCAAAGTCCAAATCTCTGTCTTTTCCCAATTGGAAATTACACTTAAAAGATGTGTTAAGGCAATCCCAATGTTAACCTATGGGAGAGATAGGCCTTGCAGTAGTGAAAAACGGATGTAGCAGTTTTTCCTTACCAGGACATGTAAAACTCAAAAGGACATGTCCTACCTTTTAAAGGCTTTGCACCCTGCCTATAGGCTGCCTCGAGCCTACCTTAGCTATCACTTCTATGTTATAGAAGGGAAGGTTTGGGCCTTGCAAGTATGTGAACTTGCCAGGTCGAAATGGCATTTTAAAACTGCACTCACAGGCTCTGCAGTGGCAGGACTGAGCCATGTTTGAAGGGCTACTGAGTGGGTGACACAATCAGTGGTGCAGGCCCACTAGTAGCATTGAATTTACAGGCCCTTGGAAAATATAGTGCATTCTACTAAGGGTTTATAAGTAAATTAAATATGCCAGTTGTGGATAAGCCAATGTTACCATGTTTTGAGTACAGAGCATTTTAGCACTTTCTAGCAGTGGTAAAGTGCCCAGAATCCTAAAGCCAGCAAAAATGAAGTCAGCAAAACAGGAGGTCAGAAGGCAAAAAGTCAGGGGAAACCACACAAAGGATGCAAGGTCTAACATGTTTCCCCCCAGCTGAAGGTGTGGAGAGCTACCTAACCCATTGGTTTTCTTCACTAAGGGGCATATTCACAAGGACCCACCGCCGATTTATCTCCACCTTAACGCATCAAAAGTGGAGATAGATTTAACACCCCATTCACAAGCGGGTGCAAACTGCAGACATCGCCAGTATTCCCGCGATAACTGCCCCAAAATGTATCTCCACGGTGGACACCACCAACTAACCCTAATGAGATGCAGAGTAGGCGTTCCCGTGCAAAAACACACGTAAAAACCACACCACTTTCACAACGAACTGCCAGATCTGTGATGAGAGTCAAAACGACGCGATAAGCCGCAGTAGCAGCAGGGATTTAACACCTGCCTTTTGCTGGTGTTAAGCAGGACGACTACCTGCAGCATGAAAGGGAGCCCAGCCAAGAGCCACACCCGAAGACCCACAGATGCCATGGAGACAAACATCATGCAGCCCGGATACCCATGAGGGCCACAACACCCACCGCCACCACCCCCAGGCCCCCCTCCCCCGGACATACACATACCGTGCACGACACAAGAGCCATAAAAAGCGCATGATGACGCACATTGTCAAAAAATAACACAGATGTGTGGCCAGAAGAACGAGAAACAGTCACACAGCACTGAAGTAACAACCAAAAACTTTATTGAAACACAACACAAAACACCAATGCGGAAGACTCCTGTCGGGTCCATCCGGGACAATCACGACATCACAGCCTGGAAAATAAAGCACAAAATAAGAACGTGTGCCATGCGCACATCAAAGGAGCGAGACACAGAGAAATAGAGAATGAAAGAAAGGCAGAGAGAGAAAGAGAGAGAAGGAAAGGAAGGGAGAGAGAGAGAGTGAGAGAGAGGGAAGGAAAGGTGAGAGAGTGAGAGAGAGAGGGAAGGAAGGGAGAGAGAGAGTGAGAGAGAGCGGGAAGGAAAGGAGAGAGAGAGAGAGAGACACCGCCGCCCCTGCGCACCCAGGCCCCACTGTTCACCTGCTGCCACCGGTGTGTCACCAGCCACGTGCCGGGATACACTGCAAGCCACCAGGTCTGCAATCTGTAATCAAGGCCAGAGTCAATCATGGCAGAGTCCATCACACAGCACACGGCAACAACGCCTGTCCGTCCCTGCGCACGCATGAAGCCGCACCCTACCCCCTCCCGCCGGCCAGCGCTGGCTGTCCGCACTTGCGCACCCCGGGCCCACTGCTCACCTGCCGCCAACGGTGTGTCCACCAGTGGGCACAACACGTGCCCGTGCAAGCTCCAGGCCCCGGTCCCGCCACCATGGCATGGTCCACATCATGTGGACCCGCCCCGCGGCCCAGCAGGTCCCTACATGACGCTGAGTCCTGAGGCATCAATGGCAGAGACCACATCAGTGCACACGTCATCATCGCAGGCTGCACACCCGCTCAACTCTTCCGGTGCCACTAACCATGTGCAACCCCAGTCAGCGCCATGTGGTGGTAGGCCCGTGACAGCAGCAAGGCCTCGGTTGCCACTAACCCTGTGCAACCCCAGTCAGCGCCACGTGGTGGTAGGCCCGTGACGGCAGCAAGGCCTCGGGTGCGACTAACCCTGTGCGCCACAACTCATGGGCCCTTTATGATTGAGAACCGTGGAGCGTCCGTCATTCAGTCACCACCGGCAGTGGGGAATGTGACGTCGTCGGCCCCTTATATTTGCGGGGTCACATGGCCTGTGCCGGATGGGTGTGGTGTGTGTGCAGACCTGCCCTCAGGGAGTGGCCGTGACATGCTGACAACTAGACCAGTGACCTGCATACCACCAGCGTGTACGCCTGCGACATGTAGCTATGTGGGCCCCCCCTCGGAGCGTAAGCGGAGTGGTCTGGCCTGGCGTACGCCGGACCAGCGCAGGGCTTGCAACAATGACTCGGGGGGCTCTGGGCGTGGTTCAGTCAATGTCCGGACAAGGGAGTGACTAATGCGTGTGTCCCTGTTGTAGAGTCCACGGCAAGCGGAACACAATAGACAATGTAGCACACTGTGACTGGCATCCCACTAGATGAGCATCATTGACGTGAGGGAAATCTCTGTCCCTACATTCATACACACATTCATACATGAATGATGAAAGCCATGACACAGCAGTGCGTTTCTGGATGTTTATTGCACATCCAGTGGAGTTTTGCAGCTGGAGCGGTACAGGGCCATGCCAAGCACACCACACAATATGGGCCGGTGGAGGGCCAGCCAGAGTCCATCCGGGGATGACAAGTATTGCGGAGGAGGAAGGGTACAGTCCGCAGTCTGGTCGCCGTGTCATTGGTCATCAAACAGGATATGGCAGTCCATGTCGCGGTCCAAGGTGAGTGCAGCGGAGCGTATCAGGGGTCAGTGGCAGGTCATGGGGCCATGTGCGGCACCAAGCAGAAACAGGCAAGGTGGCGGACATGAATGCTAGTGCCTCCTTCTGATCTCAAGCCCATCCACGTCCTCGTCCTCGGATGTGTGCTCTGCCCCAACTGTGGGTGGTGCAGTACCGGCTGCGGCACTGTGTGCCACTGACACATCAGGGGCCGGAGGAGGATTGTCGGCCGCACTGTGTGGCAGTGACACATCAGGTGCTGGAGTGGATACGCCTGCCGCACTGGGAGGCACTGACATACCAGGGGGCGGAGATGTGGATGGTGTGGGGGCAGCAGCATTCATCTGCGCCATGCCTTGTGGCAGCAATGCCATGATGAGGACATGCCTGGCATGGTAGATCCCAGCTACATTTCGCTGATGTGCAGCGGTGGCTGCCATCCTTTCCGCCTCCATCCGCACCATGTCCTCCATGAGCCTCCGCATGTGTGCCAGCTCACGGCTGGGATCGCTGGAGCCACTCTGAGCGGACAGGTGTTCTTGTCTCCGAGTCAGGACTCCAGCGATGTCAGTCAGGGCTTGTTGGAGACCATGGAGTGGGCTGTGGGTGTTCGTTAGGTACTGGAGCTGGTCCCTGATGGGACCTAGACACCCATGGATGGCATCCAGTTTGGTAGCCATGAGGTCGAACCCCACCCGCACCTGCTCAGCCGTCTCCCTCTGGCCCTCCAGCACACGGCGTTGGAAGGCCATGTGTTGTTCCTGGGGGTCTTGGGAGAGTGCCGGGGCTGTGGGTGCCTCCTGCTGGGTGGTTTGTGGAGTGGGTGGGGTCTCCTCGATGCAGCTGGGCTGCCCTGGTCCTGGAGGTGATTGGCGGATGAGTTCAATGATGTCTTGGAGGGCTTGGGTGTTGACGCTGGTGGTGTCCCCCTCGTCATCAGTGAAGAGTGGCTGGGACTGCTCTGCAGGAGGTGTTGACGGTGCCCCTGCAATGTGAAGGGGAGATGGTGTATTACAATGTATCCGCATGTATGTAGCCGCATGGTGCAGGTTCACATTCAGACAGCATGGCATTGTACATTGTGACAGTCTGTGGATCAGGGCCATGATCCAGAGTCATTGTGGGTGTGCACTGTGCTCTGCTTGATTGTGCATGTGTGCCATTGTGGCCATCTCCACCCGTCCCCCCAGTACCTGGTGGTCACTCACCCTGTTGCGGTTGTGTTGTGTCCTGTCGAGCAGTGTCCGGTCCCCGACTCCTGCCACGGTCTCCACACTGATGACTGTCGACACCAGCTCCTCCATGTCATCCAGCTCCTGCTGTGACGCAGGGCTCCCACCTCCAGTCTGCATTGCTGCCTTCTGGTTGGCTGCGAGTTTCTCCTTGGTCTTGCGCTTGATGTCAATCCATTGCCTCTTGACCTCGTCCATTGACCTCTTGTGCTCTCCGACGGCATTCACCTTGTCCACGATGTCCCACCATATTCCATTTTTGGTGCCCAATGACACGTTGGAGGTGACGAACAGTTGTTGATGGTGTTCCATCACCTCCGTGACCAGGATCTGCGGACTGAACTTCGTCTTCCTCTTCTTCTTGTCCTTGCCCTTCCCTGTCCCCGAGCTCCCAGGCTGGTCGTCCGGGGTGCTTGTGGGGTTGCGCTCGTCCTCTGCGCCTGCTCCGGCTGCCTCCATGGTGCTTGGGTGTTGGTCATTTTGTGTTTGTGTTTTTTTTTCTACTTTTATACTGGTTTTTCCCACCTGCCATGTGTGTATTGCAGGCCTGGCACTGCTTATCGCTGATTTCCTCATCGCGCTTTGGCCCATCGCATGTTTCTTCGCGTTGAGGTTTGTGTTTTTATCACGGTCGTGGTTGTTGTATCGCGGACATTGTCCGTGTTTTCGGGGAACTATCGCATGGTACCACCGTGTTGTGAATTCCAGGTTAACACAGGGTTATTTTCCCGCGATGGGCTGCGATGTGTAAAGTTGCGTTAACATTTTTTGGAGATATTTAGCACACGTTCTTGTGAATATCCCCCTAAGTCGGAAGAACTAGGAGAGACCATCAGCATTGGCTTGGTCTGTGCTAGGACAGCTGTAGAGAGATGGACCACCTCAGCAGTTTGGGATTCTCATCCCTCATCTGCATTAACCATCTGAGGGGCCTGTGGTCTGTCTGAACCCAGAAGTGAGTGCCAAACAGTAATGGCCTTAGCTTCTCAGCGCCCAGACCTCAGCAAAGGCTTCCCTTCCAGTTGTGCTCCACCTCTGTTCCCTGGGAAGTAGTCTCCTACTGATGAAGGCTACAAGCTAATCCAGGCCCTCTTCATTTAGGTGTGAGAGCACGGCCCATATGCCATACTCTGATGCGTCCGTCTGCACAACAAACTCTTGGGATAAATCGGGGGCCTTGAGCACAGTTGCCGTGCACATGGCTTCCTTCAGGGCATCAAAAGCTTTCTGGCACATCTCTGTCCAGATCACCTGATGTGGCTGCTTCTTGGAAGTCAGCTCTGTCAAGGGGGCCACAATGGTACCATATCCCTTGATGAATCTCCTGTAATATCCAGTGAGGCCTAAAAAGGCTCTCACTTCTGTCTGGGTCTTGAGGGGTTCCCAAGCCAGAATGGTGTCAATTTTGGGCTGCAAGGGCTGATCCTTGCCGCCCCCTACTTGGTGTCCCAAGTAGACCAAAAAACCCTGCCCTATCTGGCACTTACTGGCCTTGATAGTCAGACCTTCGCTCAGCAGAGCCCAAAGCACTTCCTGGAGGTGGTTCCTAGAGCTGAAAACTGCAATGTCGTCCAGGTAGGGGGCACTGAAGTTCTCCAATCCAGCCAGGACCTGATTGACCAGCCTCTGGAAGGTGGCAGGGGCGTTCTTCAAACCAAAAGGCATGACACAAAACTCAAAGTGCCCTTCTGGAGTTGAGAATGCTGGCCTCTCATTGCCCCCCCTTGATCAAGGCAATCCGCCAGTACTCAGGCTTAAGTCAAACGTGCTGAGGAACGTGGCAGCTCCATGCCGATCAATGAGTTCATCAGCTCTGGGGATAGGGTGTGCGTTAGCCCGGGAAACTGCATTGAGCTCACTGTAGTCCACATAGAACAGACATGTACCCCGGGCTCACTGTGCCACTGGAATCAAGCTAGCCTGGCTGATGAGGGGTGATACCACGAAACCGGTCCCAGGATGCTTGTTTCTGGTCCAGGGGGGACCTGGCTTGGCAGTTTGGTCTGGACTGTTCCCATGAGTAGCAGGGTCAAGACTAATTTGCATATGACTGGGTCTAAACTGGGGTGGCATGGTGAGCAAAAGAAGGATGCATTTAACCCAGATCTCTTGACTGGGGGTGAATGTTTGATTTGTTCCACATTCCGTCCATCATCTGTCTGTCTTTTGCATCCCCAGTATCAATATCATGGGCACGCCATGTAGTGAGTCCAGGGGTAAGGGAGAACAAAGAGGCAAACTGCCCCAGCAACTGGCGGCAATCTCTCTGTTGATCTCGCGTCAGTGTAGGGGAGGGGCTGACAAACTTCACTGACTCCTTCTGCTCCTTAGAAGATAAGAGGTCAGGGAGAGGTTCACTATCCTCTTCCACCCCATCATCAGTAACCAGAAGCATGGTAATCTCAGACCTCTCAACGTGGGTTTGAAGCGGTTCACATGCAGGGCCCTCAAAGGGTTCCTAAGAGTCTTGAGGTCAACCAAGTAGGTGATATCACTCTTGTGCTCCTTCACCTCCTAAGGCCCAGACCAATGATCTTTCAGGGCCTGGGGCTCCACTGGCTCCATTATGCACAATTTCTGACCAGGCTGAAACTCATCCAGAGTGGTATTCTGGTCGTATCATCATTTCATATCCTCCTGGTTAGTTTCCAGGTTCTCCTGTGCGAGCTTCCGGAAGCTGGATGTTTGGTAGACGAACACCAGCATGTAGCTAACTACATTCTGGGGTCGCTTCTTTGGAGCATGCTCCCAGCCCTTAACCAAACTGAGAGGTCCTCTCACGGTGGGGGAGGGGGTAGAGATTTACAAACATTTTGAACAGAGTTAACATCACAAAAGTGACTCTAACCAACACAATTGTTTTTCTCTAATTCACTTTCCAGTGCAAAACTTGTTTTGCACTGGAAAGTACCCTAAAAGTACTGCTTTGCGTTAAATAGCACCAAGGGGGTGTTACATGCATGGTACATGGGCGTTCCCATGCAACCACCAATGCCTTTTGATGCAAAACCCCATCTACAAACAGTACAGTAGACAGGGTTTAGCGCCAGAAGTTAACGCCATTTGAAATGTTATTATTTCTCCTTTCTTTTCCAACTTTGCATGTGTGCTGCACTGTGCAGCACACATGCAAAGTAAGAAAAGTTTTAAGGTGTCTAAGCATAGTATTTTGTACTGGAAGGCTACCTTTCCAACACAAAACCTATGGTATACTCAGGCACATACCCTAGCATTATGATGTTATGGTGTGTGCCTGGCGCACAGCAGCTAAAATCTGCACCACCGCTAGGGAGAGGGGAGTAGAGAGCCATATCATTGTAAATATGGCACCCTCCTGCTCCCTCCCTGTCACGCAATGCAGCACTGCATTTTTGGCTGCTGCACTGCATTCTGTGACTTTTTGGAAAATCTGGGACAGGGTGTCCATATAGAAGTTCAAAAGGGCTAAAGCCAACCCCCTTCTGTGGAACCTCCCTGTAGGCGAACAAAAGGCTTGGCAAGAGGATGACCCACCTCCGCTTTATTTGTCCAGGTAGACTTATAATCATGCCCTTGAGGGTACGGTTGAACCTTTCAACCAACCCATTGGTTTGGGTGTGGTAAAGAATGGTGAACTTATAGGTCACACCCCACTCCTTCCACATGGCTTTCATGTAGTTGGACATGAAGTTGGTTCCCTAATCAGACACCACCTCCTTGGGGAAACCCACGTAGTTAAAGATCACCATCAGTGCTCTACCAATGACGGGCGCAGTCACTGTCCTCAGAGGGATAGCTTCCGGGTACCGCATGGCATGGTCCACTAAGACCAGAATTAGTCTGTTGCCCATGGCTGTCTTGGGATCCAGGGGCTCCACAATGTCAATCCCAACCCACTCAAAAGGGATGAAAGTGACCAGGCTTCAGGGGGCCTTGCACCTCCCACCTGGCTTTCCACTTGCCTGGCAAGTAGGACAAGACCTACAGAATGTATCTGAGGCTTTCCTCATTTGAGGTCAATAAAAGTGGGTGACAAGCCTGTCAGTGGTTCTGTCATGCCCCCAAATGATCTGCCAGTAGCACATCATGAGCCAGACCCAGTAGGAAGGTCCTAAAGCGTTGGGGTACCACCAACACACATGATGCATCAGGCTCAGGAACCTTAGGCTCATTATACAGGACATTATTCCCCCAGTAGATCAGGTGCTGCCCAGAGGCATCACCAGCTGCTTGGGTTTCAGCCTGCTGCCAAAGACCCACAAAAGTAGGGCACTCATCTGCTCCTTATAGAAATCTTCCTTGGAGGGACCCCCTTCCTGCAGCCAGTTGGTCAGGTCAGGCAGTTTCCCCAGTTCAGTCACTTATTCCCCTGTAGGCACCAGGGTGTCCCCTTCAGGTTCTGCCTCCAACTTGACCATGGGAATTTCAGGAGCGGGTTTCCCATGCTCTCTGCCCTTCCTCTTTTTGGCAGGTACCTGGGCCATTCTTCCAAGCTCCAGGTCCTTCTGACCACCCTCTCGAGCTGCTATGGACCATGTGGTCAGGCACACCCACTCAGGCAACCCCATCATCTCCAAGTGTGACCTGAGCCCCACCTCCTTCCAGATGGTGTGCTCCAGTTCGTTGTCCAGCGGACAATCCACAGACATGGACAGACTCACAGCTACCTTCAGCAGACCTGAGAGCCCCCCCCCACTCAAAGGGAACCAAAGCCACAGGGTAGTGGCTCTCATAGTTGTCAGCAGCAACAACTTGGTGGAACGTGTTAGAGACTACCAGCTCTGAAGAGACCAGATGACACTTGATGGTTGCCATGATGACTCCTGTGTCTCTCAGAACCTCCACCCTCTGCCCATTGATGGACACTCACTATATGTAATAAAAGGGAAGGCCTGAGCCTGGCAGTGACAGGCCTGAACCATGTTTGAAGGGCTACTGAGTGGGTGGCTCAATCAGTGCTGCAGGCCCACTAGTATAGCAAAAAACAACAGGAGTAAACCCATAGACCAGGTTGAGATCTGGGTGAGGAAGTGAAGCCGATCACATACGTGGCGGCCTCGTGGAGATTGCTCACTCCGACCATGGATCCAATTCGATTTTCATTGACTTCACGTCCGGACTGATTCCTCCTTCCTACGGACGGACCCACTAAACGGCTCCTCCACCTCCCGCCTCAGCCGGTCGACAGTGGATCGAGGCCCCGACCCTGTCAACAGCTTGTTCTGACATTCTGGCTCACATGCCTTCTCCGGGGCCATCGTGATTCCGGATTCCTTGACACCGGACACGATTCAATCCCGTTTCTCTCCATTGGAACTATCTACCTCCCTGGGCTCTGCCCCCCGGCCGGACCCCTGCGCCCAAGTAATTCTGCACCTCACCTTCGGGCCCCTCTTCTTGAAGACACACTCCTCTGGGACAGGGTTTACCTCGCTGCCCTACCTGCATCTATACCTCAGCCATTCCTCAGCACCTTCAAATGGCAACCTGGTCCTGATGATTATCCCAACTGACTAGGATCGAAACGCCGTCAACATACCAGCGCGATTTGCAGCGCCTTTTTCAACTATGGTTCTCTCACAAAATGTCTTAAAATATGATTAATTTATGTAAATAACCCTTCTGAACCATAAATCGTTGTACATATCAGTCACCTTTTCACATTGCGCCCTCGCTGTTTTTTTCACTTGTCAACCTGCGCCGTTCTCCTTTGAGTGTCACGAGCACTTGCGTGCACAAAGTCTTCGGGTTGCCCCCGCAATAATTGCTTACAGTGCTAATACAACTGTTCCCATTTGTTTCCACAACCATTGTTGTACTTTCTCTTTCAAAATATATGATGCCTTGAGTACATTTAAACAAACCACGAGTCTCCCTAAGTCTCTTTCGTTGTAATGTCGTGTACATACTTACTAATTAGCTCTCTCAATAATACCGGTTGAGACATTGTTGTTTTTCTACGCAGGCCCACTAGTAGAATTTAATTTACAGGCCCTAGGCACTTATAGTGCACTCTACTAGGGACTTATAAGTAAATTTAATATGCCAATTGTGGATAAGCCAATGTTACCATGTTTTGAGTACAGAGCATATGCACCTTAGCACTGGTTAGCAGTGGTAAAGTGCCCAGAATCCAAATGGCAGCAAAAATGAAGCCAGCAAAACAGGAGGTCAGAAGGCAAAAAGTCAGGAGAAACCACGCCAAGGATGCCAGGTCTAACACACAGCTATAACATTTAGCATTGCGAAAAACAAATCGCACAGAGAGGGGCTTTGGGTCAGCCCCCTTCAGCCCTTCCGAAAAAACAGATACTTAAGATTCTGAATGAGCTAGAGGAGTATTTCCTCATCACAGTCGTGCTGGTATGCGATTGGGCATTAGCCTTCTTGGGGGTGGCTCAATCGCTATGCACGTGAAACATTGTTCTCAGGAGCAACAACAGCTACCTGGGACTCTAAGGCTATCTGCTTCAACAACAATGCAATTGTGAAAGCTCCCCCACTAGAAGCAACACAGTCCATGTAATAAACAACAACGTACTTGAAGTTTACTCTAACTAAGTATATACGGGGTCTATCTTAATTGACTGGTGTTCTTTTTCACAAAAATCATATTTTGTTTTCAAAGGAACACTAAACCCAAAATAAAAACACTTGAAATAATTGAATGTAAGATCTAACAAGAATTATTCTTTTTTGTTACTCATCTAGATCATATCTCAAGTACTTCTTTCTGTTGCAGCTTGCATTTTATTCTTCTCAGCTACCAGCGAATCTTTCCTTGTCCTCTTTTCTTGTGTGTTTGTGTGCTAAATGTTTATCCCTTCTTTTCTTTTTAGCCACAGACTTCAGGGTTCCCTTTGCCTCACTTCACTGGAAGACAACTGGATCCTATCCAGATAGTGCGGCACAATTTATATACTAGAACATTTAATTAGAAAATATCGACTACCACTGTATCATCACAGTCAGTATTTATAGATAAGTATAAATTTAGTACTTATAATGCCTCTTTATAGTATCTGAAGGTATGTATATCACTGAGGCTATGTACAAGTGGAGTTTAGAAAAGTAAATCTGTACACTATGCATTCGGATGTGTTATGAAATGAGATATGCTCTTTGGTGCTCATGTCTAAAAAGTGGGAGTTGGATGATTTTAATGTAGTTTGTAAATGTACTGCTTCAGGCTATAATGCACTACTCATCATCCAATATTTTTTTATGGGCGCCGTGGATTCACGGAGTATCTGCGGATCTAATGCTCTGATAGAAAAAATGGTGATCTCATTCCTTTCATTACAGAAACCCTCGGGGGCCACATCCCCAGGGACGTTTCTAAAATAAAATGGAGAGACATGGGCTCCCTGAGCCACTGTTGTACCCCTGGGACCCATCCCCAGGGTTGTTTGATTGTTGGGGAGGGTGGCCAGATACCCCCTCCTGGAACTGTACACCAGCTCTGGGGACTCCATCCCGCGGGGCCTGGTCTAGCAGTAAGTATCCTGGGGACACCATCCCCCGGGACACTGCAGCTCCCTGCCCAGGAGAGAGTGGGCATACCCTGGCCACACTCTCCTGGGCAAGGAACACAACTTTGCTCTTGCCCTGGCGGGAGCAGTGAAAAAAGCTGCACCCACCAAGTGAGAGCAAAGTAATGGAGTCGGCTCCCGTCAGCATCCATTATGGTTTGGGCTTGGGAGCCAGCTGTGGCCATGAGGGCCTTATGGGTCTCCCGTGGTGTCTTCCCCATGACTCCCAATGCAATCGGCATTGTGGGTGTCCCGTGTGGCACTGGGACACCCAAAAATGTATGTAAAAAACAAAAAAGGGAACAATAACTGAGCAGCAGCAGCCACTCATGTATTATTCACAGTAACAGAGAAGGAACACCCTATAATGCCCTTTAAGGGCTTTTTAATTACATTTTTTTGGATCATGGTGGTGGCCCCTGGTAGGGGCACGGGTGCCACCAACCATTTTGTTTATGTTGTGGGGTGTTGCAGAGAGTGCAGCAGACTTTCAACGTTTAAGCAAAAACTGCTGAAAGGAATTACACCAAAGCTGGCAGGAACCTAGATTTCTTTTTTTTTTTTTAATGCAGATTTATATAGCGCAAACTCGACCCGAAGGTATTGGAGCGATTTACATGAGCACCGGTTACGTTACACATTCAGGCACGGGGAGATTAAGTGATCATGGTTCGCAACTTGTGCTTTTTGTGATTTGGTGTACATCAGTTCAGTAGTTTTGGTGAAATTAAGGTTTAAAAATATTTGTATATCTGGAAGGTTGGATCCAAGGGACTCCTGCAATATTGACGTGGGAGTGGCAATTCAAAAATAGAGCATCCTGATTTGCCCAGGGTGCTTTTTTCCCTGTGGGCCATCTCACTCTCACAGGTATCAGACTCCAGAGAGAGCGAGTGCTCTAAATTGGCTTCCAGCAACATGAGAAAACTGTTTCTGGCAGCCAGTAGAGGACTCGGGGACTTAGTCCCCAGTCCTTAAGCTAAAAAAAGAAACTTAACAATATAAGGAGGCAGGGTAGGGATATCCTGCCCCCCTAGGCCTCATGGAGGTGACCCAGAGGGACACCCCCGGGGGCAACAACAAAAACCAGGTGTTTTTTGATGCGATCTTGCAGGACTCCTGCCAGATGCTGGCTGCCATTTAAAAAAATATATATATGAGGAGGGGGCGTGAGAAAGGCCCTCTTCCTTGAGCCATTGTTGGCCCCCGAGGCCAGGTATATTCATTAAGGGGAGGGGGCACGTATCCTCCCTCCTCAAACCTTAAAAGGCCAGCAAAAGTTTTCACAGGTTGCTGGCAACCAATCAGAGTGCTCGCTCTCGTGGCACCCCATCTGCCGGGGCTTAAAATATAGAAAAGTGGAGGGGGGCCGCACAGCTTCCCCACTCCAAGCCTTGAAAGGCCTGAGTGACCCCATCCCCCTGAGGACAATTTCTTTTAAAAAAGGAAGAGAGGCAGTGTGGCCCCCCTCCTGAGCCATTGAAGGTCCTCGGGACCCCATCCCACAGGACCATATTGTAATTTAAAAGGAAGGGGGCTGCACAGCCCCTCCCCCTTAGCTTTTAGGGGCCCCGCAGACCCAATCCCCCAGGCCTGGGAAGTACTCTGTCCCTGTGAGACCACCTCGGGACAGAGGAGTATCCCTGCCCGTAGTAGCGTGGGCAGGGAAACGTGTTTGCTCCCATTTGGCGGCAGCATTTTTAAATCTCCCGTCAAACAGGAGCAAACATGTAAGTCTGCTCCCAGCCGACTGAAGATTTAAAAATGTTTCTGCTGGCTGGGAGCACACTTGTGCACTCTTGCCCTGTCTGCATAAACAGAACACATATTGCTCTTGCCCAGAAGAAGCAAGAATTAACCGGGCAGGAGCAATGCCATGGAGCACCCACCACAACCTCCAACATGAAATTTCCATTTGCAAAAAGTGGTTGAGAATTGCGTTTGAAATTTGCAAATGGAAAATAGTTCTGTGAACCAACCTATTTATTAATAAGTCGCTTCACAAAACCCCAAATCATAGTGGGTCACAATTAAATCTATCTCATCAATATTCATGAGGTAGGATGCAAAGTATGACTCATTATGATTGGTTACTATCACAGGGATGGATGGTGACCTGCTAGAGTCAGCAGACCATCATGTCTGCGATCCCATTTTCATAAAACAAACTTTTTTTAAAGGCACCTCTTTTTCTAAAAAGAAAAGTTTATATTTTTGTCATTTTTTTGTCTGCTTGAGGGTTGGCAGTGTCTACTTTCCAACAAACTTTTTATACACATTTACATTTGTGAATATGTTACCACCCTAACTTGGGAGTAGGTAACTTTTCATTGTTTTGCAACCGGAGTTCAGTAACAAAACATTAAGAAATACAGCAAAGAATCACTATAATGCCCCTTCCAAAAAGTGATTTGTTATGCCTTTCTAGATCCATTTTGCGATTTGGTGACCTATTACTGAATCACAAAATGGATTTAGTACTTTAAAAAAGCCATTTTGTGGTAGCAAACCATGTGATTTTGCTAAGTTTGCAATCACAAATGGGTTTGTACATCAGGCCCATAATCTCTTTGCACATTTCTGATAGCCTATCATATACTGTGTGTCATACGGTAAAACCTGACAGCGGCGGGGCAGGTAATGGGCTGTTACTGAGGAGAAGATAAGTTTATTTCTTCAACACCGCTTGGTAATACCGAGGAAGCCTTCCTTTACACTTTGAGGGGTTGGAACCAAGAACGCTAAATCAGACGTTCTAATAGGCGCACTGACACCCTCACACCTTAATCTAGGTACCATAGGAGTACAGAGTGTCGTCTTCTCTGATTCCTATCTTTTATTTCACATCACGGTCCTGAAGAAGCGTAACGGGATCCATTAGGGACCCAATTTGAGCGCGAAACATGTTGACCTAATTTTCACTTTCACCTACACTCCCACCCACGGATAAGAGAGCAGCAAGAGAATACTTACTCCTCTACTATATTTGCTTAAAAGAGAGTTTCTCCTTATCCATTGTTTTTTAATCTTGCCACCCGGACCCCTGAATAAAAATTTGCTTCTGGGTACCGTGGGGGTAATTTTAACTCACTCACATAGTTTTTAGACCCACCCACCCACATGCACAACTGTGGCGTCTCTCCTAAAAGATCTCCGACAAAGAGCCCTCCAGCGGGGCCCGTGGGGGACAGCAGCGCCACCCCCACGAGGAGCACACGCCCGATGATGAAGCATGACACCTGCGTGGGTGTGTGAGGGCACTTCTAATAGGAGAAATTCCCCCACCTTCATCTGTATCCAACCTTCACGATAGAAACTCACTTTGTGTTTTCCCTTTTCAGCAACCTAATTAGGCTGCTTTCTGCCTTTCTGTGTTAGGAACAGTTACCCACCAGTGATTGCTACATTATTCTTTGGGAGCATTGGTACTGGACCTTCCTTTTTCTTACTAGCTCCCCGTCCCCCATCTACCTGGTATTGTGTCATACAATTTTAACATAATGACTTCCATGTTCTCGATGCTTTTAGTCACAGGCTGGAATCTCATAGCACTACAAATACACAATTCCCCATCGCTCCAACCTAGATTCAGTTGCCAGGCTATCCGGTTATTCACACAGACATCTGCATTGATTGAATTAACCAATTGATCTTTCATGACATAAAGAATGCATTTCCCACCCACTACATTAACTTGCTTCTATTTTTCAGTTAATGTATAAGTGTGTTACATTTGATAAGTATCTAACTGAAGTTTAAGGCACTGAAATATAGTTGCATAATATTCTGGGGGGTTTTCAGCCTCGTCTTTGGCCCTGTCCCTATTGCGCTCAGGATCACAGCTCCCATAATTTTTAATGCACTTCAATCTCTTATTGACCTGGGAAACACTTTGTACTAAGCTGTCATTGAAGCCACATCTCCAGCGCAGCCCAGGATACATCAAATAAAACATTGTGTGTGTCATTGAAGCTGAAACAACTCTATCACATTGCTAAATCACCCCAGATAGAGGTGAAGCTGACTCCAGATTAAAAGTACACATACCGCTCTTTGCTTCTAAACAGCCTGTGCCCACACTATGAAGGTAGCTATCATTTGCAAAACTGTCAATTAAATCCAATAGTTGGCTGGTAGGACAGATCAACGTGTTGGCACTTAGTGCAGGTGACATAACCCCTCAGGCTATAATGGGGTCTGCATCCGTACAACCTTTCTTACTTTCAATACTCAAAATGACAAATGAGTACTCTTGAATAGGGTAACAGAAACAGCTGCTATTGCAGCATCAAACTACTATATACTGTACATATATGAAGTGTATGCCAAGCCTCCTGTCGAGAGCTGCTTTGTGACATGCACCCTTTCCACACACGACACGAGCGCATATAAGAGGGCAGCACTGTGCCAATGTATGCATACTGGCAGTTTTCTTCAGTGACACTCCGGGTGGTTTCCTACCTCTCTGGGTGGGGATGTTTGCGGTGTTGCAGCTGGAGCCACAGAAACTGAATACGTTTGAACCCTTCACACCCAATCTTCTGGCTGGCTACTGTGTGCGTGGTGGGCTTGGAGAGGGTGAGTTTCCCATTTAAGGTTAAGTAGGGCGTAACGGCCAGAGCTGCCGACTTAGGAACTGGGGGACCAAGTTCGAGCCTCGGCTTCAGCTCAACATCCTGTGATTCTGGGCAAATCACTTAATCTCCCCGTGTCTACCAAAAATGAATGTGTCCTTGTGTAACGTAACTGGTGCTCATGTAAAGTGCTCCAATACCTTCCGGTCGAGTTCGCGCAACATAAAACTGCTAAAAAACCAATCAGAAGTGGGCATTGAAGGATCAAGTTGCCAATGCTGGCGAGCTTTGAGTGGCAAGTAGTGACAACTGCAGCATCCTCACTTGGCTGCTAATCTTCCAATGTTTCCAGTCAGCACTATCTATGCTTTCTTCGGTGTTTGCTCTTACTGTTCTTGACATAGCCATCAGGGACGATACACTTCCAACCTCGCATAAAGTCTAATAGTAACCTCAACTTCATTCTCCTTAATTGATACACTGTAGAGCTAGAAATAAACTTCAGGACAGGGTGCCTTGGAGTATCCTACACATATCAGTCCTGTAGGTCTTTCTTACCCTTCGTTGCGAGGATGTCCATGATCAAAGCAGGCACTATTGGTTTAGCTACAGGATAGTGTCCTCAGGGAGCCACTCTGTTCTCAGCCAAGCGATAGTTGCGTGGCTGGTCCAAGAACAGCAATAACAAAAATGCAAACAAGGGGATCATTCAAAACAACATATTCAAAAACCTTTGAGACAGAATTAAGCACCTATTACTGGTTCACTTCTCGTTATGATTGCCTGTTAACTCATTAGATAAAGGAAAATCTATCTAGAAGCGTACATGTAATATGAAAAAGTTTACTGATAACAATGGATTATAAAAAATAAATTTACCTGTAAATTGCATGACCTATTTCCAATCCAGTAGATGACAAATAAGTTATATATTCTAGCACACAACATTCAGATGGCCCGAAAAAGGTTCTATTAGACACAGTTCTTTGTTCAAGAATCAGGTGCATGCTGAGGTAGTTGTAGCTCTAGGAAGTGCTCCAGCTACCTCAGATCAGAATCTCCAGAGACACCACCAAGAGAATCCTAGACAACTGAAACCTTTGATGCTGCCTTAGAGAAGATGCCAACAGGAGCTGCATGAGTATTTCCATCAATTTTGGATTTAGGAAAAGAATTGCAGATTGCAAATATTGGGAACGAATTGCGCACCAATGCTTTGTGACCTGCCTTGCATTCATGATGCGCATGATGTACTAATCAGTTGCCACAAAATGAACACTGTCCGGAAGTTGCAAAACCTCCTTCCTCATTGGCATTAAAGAGGCATGATGCAATTTGTGAACCTCGCAATGGCTGAGAAATGCAGGAACGGAGGCCTGCAAGGGACAGAAGACCATAATTCATGCAATATTATGCCTTTTCAAAAAAGTGCCACTGTCCCTTTAAGGTAAAGGTGTTTTTATTTTATTTTTCCTGCCAGGAATGACTTAAGGGAGAGCTTGCAGGGGTCCCTGTTGCGAGTTTGTAGGAGTTTTCCGAAAAGAGGCTTTGTACATAGCAAAACACTATTTTTGCGATGAGCAACCTTTGCAACCGTAACTGCAAAAGAGTTTTGTGCATGAGGCCGTCAATTCTTTGATAGTCTATTACCCCTTTAAGTTACTAGCACGTGACTTTTTTCTATCAACCATCTAATTTTTAACTGTAGCGAACATAAAATTGGAAGGAACAGAATTTATATAGGGAACGCATATTACGAGGCTGCCATTTTTAAAACAGAACTGACAGAGTCACCACTGCAGTAATATTGAAAGTCACACCAGCTCTTGCTTTCTCTCTTTAATATTTTGCTGCAAAATATTACATTTTGCATATTTGCTTTTCATTTTGAAGAATATCATGCCCAGAGTCTTACAAAACTTTCAAAGCCACTGGCTTTAATTTACTATTTTTTACTGGCTATTAATAGACTAATATGTTTTATTCTTAGTTGCATGAATGTTTATTGCTCTTACTCCGATGCATCAAAGGCCATCACTTCCGAAGTACGATAAAAACTTCAATCTTGAAACTTAAAACATACGTTTATATTTATAATCTTTATTTAATGGGGCTACACATTTTCAAACGTACCCCGCAGAATTATATGTGTTCTACAAAAGACACTGAAAATCTAATAAAAATATTACAGTTTTAAAGATTTTCTTTATTGTAATGAGGTTTACGCATTTTATTGTATTTCAATGCAACTACAATTCTAATCTCACAGTCCTCAAGCCGAGAGTGAGTTGAGAGGGAATGGTTTGTCGGAAGGTACAAAAAGTTGCATTCAAATTGCAAAATGTCCTTTTCAAGTCTGTCCTAGAGACAGCTTTAGCTGTTTCACCACCCTCATGTTTTCCAAAATATTCGCAATATGTATTAGAACAGCGAATACGGGTATGTGTTTTTTCCAAGGTTTCTCAGTGACAGCAAATGAAGCTCGAGTTGGCTATGATGTCAGTCAGAATCCTGAGGTTAGAAATAACATATAAAAAAGTAGCAAAATAAATGTAAAAAAAAGGTGAGGAATAAAAACGGAAATTATAGCATAGATTGGCCTATGACCCCTGGCACTGAAGTGGACTACTATTCTGTGGGTGTGGACATGCGCACAGGCAAAATGTCATGACACATTAAAGAGAGCCAATTGCTGAAATGTGCTGACCCTACCTCTCCACTGATGGCGCAGCATAATCATTCTGGCCGTGCTTACTGCTTTGTGCTTCCTCCTTGTCAGAGTGTGCTTTTCCCCCTGAAGGCACTCCGGGGCATATGTACAAGCCCCTATTGCCACAGGAACGTCACTTTTTAGGAAGTTCCTGTGGCGATAGGGACTTCGCCATATTTACAAGGCAGCGTTAAGCCACTTAACGTGACTTAAAGCTGTCTTGTAAATAAGGCCCCCTTTCACGCCAAGCTTAGCGTGAAATGGGAGGGCAATGGGTGTTGCTGTAGGCGTTCCATCGCAACACCCATTGATTCTGATGGGCGTAAATAGGAGGCAGCGCCAGAATTAAGACCAGGGAGCGCAACGAGGAGAAATGTTTCATTTCTCCTCGTTTTTGCTGTTTTCATGTGTGCTGCCTTGTGCAGCACACATGAAAACAGCAAAAGTCCAATTATTGTTTATGTACAGGAAGTTACCCTTCCTGCACATAAACAATCAATTTTTAAAAATGCCGTTTTACAATTTCTGTGTGCATTAAACAGCACACATAGAAGTTACAAAACGGCATTTAAAGATTGTTTATGTGCAGGAAGGTGGACCTTCCTGCACATACACGATCTTCCCCTGCATGCAGACACCCTTGCACTATGGTGCAAGGGGGCCTGCGTTGGCGCCAGGCTGCTAAGTGTAGCGCCAGCACAGGGGAAAACGCAGGGCTGCACCATTTTCTTGTAAATATGGTGCAGCCCTGCATTTCTGAAGTAGCGGAGAGAGGCGTTAAGCCAGGAAGGCTAACGCCTCTCTCCGCCACTTCCCTTGTACATATGCCCCTCAGAGCGGCACAGTCCAACCCCACCGTCCTCTCCCTACATATGATGAACCCACTGGCACACCATCACACTCGCTCTTCTTGTACAAATGTCTGCATGGCTGCCCAAAGTGCAACCTCCCCCATTTCAGCAATGGTGGAAACAGTACCCCCAAGGTCTCCGGCCGTTGGGCTTCAGCCAGCGCCATTGCAAATACTCTCTTTGCAGATAAGGCATTTGCACAGCAACTACGGCCACCTGAACAAACGGTGTTAGTGACGCAATGCTACTCTACTTCTGACGTGAACTTGGAAGGGGGAACTGAAAGTGTGTTTATGTAAAGTGTCGAAGAAAAACTGTGACAATCGTATCAATGCACACGTGAGAGCCAGGCGTGCTTCGGCAGCTCCTGAGAACAAATGGCCGACCATTGGTTTCAAATAGCAGGAGATATTTTATGTGGGGTTGCTGTATTTTCTGTTCTAAATTTCTGAAACGGGCACGTGGCAGATTGTGTCTGGGTACATGTGTTTTCCCTAGACGGAGAGTATGTTTGTTGTGTTAACCAGAAACTATGGATATACCTCAGTAATAGCAAAAGAGCGCATGCATTATTCGGCGCCCCTTTGAGCCCACATTAAGGTGTACATTCCATAGTGTGACCCTTTGCCCTAATTGTAGAGCCCTGCGCCCAGGGGCGGCTCTAGGGCATGCGATCGGTGCCACCGCACCGGGCGTTGACTTGGGGTGGGAGCTCCCTGTTCGCAAATATATTATTGCTTGAAAAACACCTGCTGCCACGTTCCTTGCCTCCAGCAATTTTCAGACATCAATGAAAGTGGAAGTTTGACTCCTCCTAAGGTAGCTCAGAGGGTTAATATGCCTGCTGCTAAGAACATGTGCCATGCAGATCACAAAGTGCATATAATGTTAATAGGTCAATGGGTTATGCTTTTGTAAGAGAGATCTTTTTGTTACTTGCAGTTTATAAATTAAAATCATAAAATAGAACAATGAGCTATTAACTGTCACCAAAGAGGTGCATGCAAACTGCAAGGTGTATATTAGGCCTACATGTTTTTTTGTCCGGTCTTTCCTTAAACTAATCTTGCATAAAGGGTTCATTTGGGTATAAATGAATTCTTATTATTAAAGAGAAACCCTAACAATTAGTGTTATGTTTTAAATTCTGAATTTGTGCTTTTCCAGACCAAGGACTCTTAAACTTTACTGCCTACCAGTATGGATGACATGTGTCTCTTACACCTTGTAATCCTCTGTCTTATGTAACATTTCCTATACACTGATTTACACGTGTGGTTGTCTCTGTTAAATGTCTGTATGATGTGAAGTGCTCTGACACCTCACACTGGTATGAGTAGTGCTATAAAACTGAAAGAATCTGAGAGACTGGTTATGGAGACTTGAGGGGCACTGTTAAATGGTGGCAGTGAGCAGTAGCAGCGGTGGTCATTGGGGGGCGCCAACAAATATTGTCACACAGGGCACCACCAGTCCTAAAGCCGGCCCTGCCTGCGCCAGCGTGTGTCACTAGCCCCTGCGATATAACCTACATCCTCCGAATGTAGTAACTAGGTGTCAAAGTCCGAACTGCCCAGTGGTGCTGGAACAATTTTCGGAGTGGGGGTGCTGACATCAGTGTTATAACACGGAAGTCTTAGGGATTGTGAAAAATCCAAGCGTCACACAGAGAACCTGTGTTGCAAGTGAGCCACGCCAGTTCAGCAGGAGAGGGGTATGGTTGTGGTATGTACCCAGTGGTGCATTTTGGATCAGACTGTCACAAAAATATTACTAATGCATGGTGTGGAAGCGCATTTGTACATTCATAGAAAGCATTTTTTCTTTGATGCGGCAACAAAATTTGCACTGACATGCAACTTTAGTGATAAAACTATATAGCGGAAATCGAGGGTCAGCAAATATTTATCATCACCGAGTGAAGTGTCTTGGTTTGCTTTCATCCTATTACATCTTTGTTTTCATCCTACTTTAGAATTACAAAAAACACATACAAAATTACATTTGTTCTTTCCTAGCTGATGATATGTTTTAAAATATTTGTACAGTTAATTTGCAGGTATCTAAATGTTGTTGTGTTATAAAAGTTATTTTAAAAAATGCCACCCTTCAGTCTTTTCTTTCACACTCCTATTTTTAGCAAGTCTGTCAGATAGTTTGCTTCACAAAATATTCTAACTTTGCGGTCAGAGAAAGAAAAGTAAACACCAATCTCCATTTCCTCTTGTTCTTTTGACATAGAACTGATTGTGCGATTGTGCTGTGTGCATTGTTTTGTCCTGCTTTGTGTTACAAGGCTGTTGTGCTGTCTACGGGGTTAGCTGTCTTGCTTTGTGTCAAAATAAGGCTGATGCATTGTGTGCAGAGTTGAACTGCTCATGTATCGTTTAGCGGAGCTCAGCTCCCCTTATCTTGGTTCCAAACATGTGATAGAAAGACAGAACGAGTATACTACAAGGTAGCAGAGTTGCGGTGCTGCAGTTGTGTGAGGCTGAGCCGGAATGTGTCAGAGCTGAGGTACTGTTTTGCAGTGCAGCAGAGCTGAGGTGCGGCGGTAGATCAGAAACGATGGCAGACGGTTAGAAAGCAGGAGCACTGCTGTGCAGCCTGACAGCTTGGAATGTCGCTCTGTAGGGGCCGAGATGCTGCTGTTCTCTGTGGCATCAACTAGGAGGATGTTGTGCTCTCTGAAGGGACTGGAATGCTGCGTGGCAAAGATGCTTCTGTGGTGGGTGACATGATCTTGAGTTCTGTTGTGTTTTGTTGCACAGCTGGGATACTGCTGTGATGAATCACATCAAGGATACTGAAATGTTACTGTGTAATTTGATGCTATACTTTGCAGAGCTAAACAAAAACGATTCTTTTTTAAAACAGGGACGCTCCAGTCAGAGAGCGGAAGAGCATTGCCCCACTGGCTGAGAGCAAGCGGGTGAAATATAAAGCAATATTTTACTATTGTTTTATGTTTCACCTGCTGGCTCAGCCAGCGTGTGCTGGGTGGGGCGGGGACGGGGCCATGGGAGGTGGGAGGAGGACCGGCTCCTGCACTTTAAGTGCGCATGTGTGTTTGGCCAGCCGTCTCAGGCCGGCCAAATACAAATGCGCACTGAGGTTTCTCCAACCCGGCTGTATTGAACAGCTGGGTTGGAGAAACAGCCCAGCCTCCCTGTCCTGAGCTGAGCATCAAAGCAGCGCTCTCAGAACAATTCCCTTACTGCTCTCATGCTTGAGAGCAGTATGGGGATTGAACAGGGAGTCTCTGATGCTGGCCCAGAGGCTGCTGGGACCCAGGAAGCATCGGAGAACTGAGGCGCGAGGCAGCAGAAGCAGCATCAGGTACGTTTTTATTTTTTATTTTTAACCTTGCTCTCTCCCCTCCAAAATCCCCCCTTCTCTGCTCCCCCTGCCCACCTCCCTACCCCTGCGCCCCCTCCACCACTTCACCACTATTTACATGCATCGGCCACCACTGGCTCCAGTGCTGTCTACCAGAGTTGAGGCACAGAAGGAAGCACTGTCCTGTGTGGCAGCACTGGCATTCTTCCAGGAGAAATGCAAGATTGTTAGAAATTGGGTTGTTGGTTGACTGGGGTATGAGCCCTAGTCAGACAGCAACCACAATCCCAGTCAGGGGAAGAAGCAGGCAAACCCTAAATTAACCTGTGCTCACCCTCTGGAAGCTTGGCACAGAGAAGTCAGGCTTAACTCAGAGGCAATGTGTAAAGCTACTTAATACTATGTCCCTGTATTATGGGATATGTTGGAGAGACTTCAAGAGAAATTAGGATAAGAATTACCGAACATAAATCTGCCATTCGGACTAAAAAAGAAAAATGCACCACTAGTGGATCACTGGTTAGAAAAAAATCACACAGTAGAGGATCTTAGATGGTGTATTCTGGAGGCCGTCCAAGTAAATGCACGCGGAGGGGACCTCACAGTTAAGAGAAAGAAACAAGAGCAATTCTATATGTCTAAGTTTAATACATATAGAAATGGCCTAAACAGCAGAGAGGAGTGGGAAAGGCTGATTTAAATTTCCCCTCTTCTTCTCATACATGAAGGTATTCTGAACTGTAGGGTAGACAGTGATAATATCCTAGTATAGTATTACCACTTAATTTTATAGAAGAAAAATCAGCTATGGTTGAAGCCACCACATAGACAACTCTTGAGGAGAGGGCGTATCAACAATAGTTATGAGGATCGCCATATGCATATTTAATATTTAGACACTGTAAATTGACTCTCAAATCATAATGGAGATATGGTCTCAGAAACATGAGTTTCAACCATAGAGACCAAGAAGGGCAATAGAACACCCTTTGTATTAATGGTAATATTTTATTATTTTAATATGGCCGCTATATGGGTATAATCAAGTATATTACATATGATATAAAATATATTAATTGTTGGTGCATCTACAAATAGGCACTAGGCACGTCCCTTTATAAACTATTCTTTATCCCAAAAAGTATTGAATCTGCTATAATGTGGGACTAACGAGAACATTCCTTTAAAATAACACCATTCTAAGATGGCCGCCATGATGGTGTATTTAAGTACACCGCAGATATCATTAAGTTTAGGTATATTTAGAAATAGACATGAAATACGCCCCCTCACTAAGGCTTTAGTACTGTTTTAAAAAAACTATTTTCGCCGATGTAGTATGAACAAATATATGACTCCAACAGGGCGTCCTGCAATAAGAGTCAGCGGTCTAGTGATTAACGGGCCTCTATCCAACGTCGTCGCATACGCGGGAAATAGATGGATATAAAAGAAGACGCCACGTAGTGATTACGTAGTTTGCCATCCAGAAGATACTAATAGAGCAAGGAGGCCGACTTGTTATGATACGGTGAGTGTGCTTAAACTATGGGTAAAGCCGTAGCCAACTTAAATCTAAAAGAATTGTAAAGAATTAAAAACTGTTATTCCTTTCGCCGATTACACCGGCGCTTAACCTGCCGCAATTTCAGTATAGATAATTTGTGTCCAGGAGCGGATGTTATTACCGAATCGCCCGTTTGGGCTAAGTACACTAGCGCTTACCTCACCGTACTTTTAAATATAGATAGATTAAACTTGGGGGTTAGTTACCTCTTAGGTGTCTTCGTGTGAGCACACCACTGTTTATTCTACCGTACCTCTAATATGTAGAAATACTAAATAAGGGGGCAGGTTTAGTTTAGTTGGGTGTAAGCCTCTCTGTCCAAAAATGAGGCAAAGTAGAATTAAGATGCAGTACTATACACTTAAGGGATTTTATGATTTAATTATTTTGCAGAAACAGAGCCAAGACACTGATATTTTCAAACATAGCGTGGCTCAAGTACCAATTGGATTGAGAGGTAATAACACTTCATATACCTCTGTAAGTAAAAGAATGAAACTGTGCATAAGGACGTTAGAGTGTTACATACGATTTATTATTTTTTGCTACAGCTCGAAGGCCACATTGAAAAATGGCCCGAAAATAACTGAACACGGCTGCAAGTCAATATACAGCTGTTATCGAGCTTTAATTTTAATTATAAAGTGGTAAGTTCTTTCCCATACAGTGAGGATAATTAGCAATATAGCAGTGGGAGAAACTTCTGATAATTATTTTTCTTTTCGTTTCCTTATAGGAACGAATGCCCACATCCTCGTGTGGCCTTTTAAATCATTTTAAACTTTGGATTACCGGCTGCTCTATCAGAATCATTACAGATTTTGCCTAACTACATAGGTATGTCAAAAAACAATTTTTTAATAAAAAAGAACGCAGTTACTCATACTGATGATTAATCTTTGTTCAAGACATATCTATAATGTTTTTTCCTGAGGTTTTTCCTCCTTTTAAATTAGATACCCCTACACACACTCCAGATTAGGGGTATTTGGAAAGATTGAAATTTTTGAGACGACCAAGATTGTGGGTCTCATCTTATTAGGTGGATGCATTTAATCCCCTACTCTTCCAAGTTAGAGTATAGTTTAAAAAATTTAAATTTATGGATCATGTGTTATAAAGCTAGAGTTTTAGGCTGAAATAGCGATCAATTCCTTACAGTATATTAATGGCTTTATGAAATATGTGATAATATGTCAACTAATGTTAAAAATAATAGGGACTACGTTTATATTATAAACAGGGTCTTTTTGTAATTGACTGCTGTGTTTTTAACAATATAAGGTTGTAAATAATGGTTTTTGTAAATGTTTTGTCAATTTAGATTGAATTGAAAATTATGTCCTGAAGAAGTTGAAAAAATAGAAATTGCTCACCGAAACGCTGCGTCGACACATTCATTTCGTATCACAAATTTTTTATTTGTAATAAATTCTGTCATGCACCATGTCTTCTCTGTGAGGAGATATTTTTAATATATACTGATTGTTATGCTTTTGATCTTCCAAGACTAAAAAGCTTTTTTAAATAAATAAATAATTTATTGCAAATCTTTATTGTTAAGTTGTTTTTGCCTTATATACACAGCAGATAATATGATGTTTGTTTAAAACCTTTTAATGTTTATTTGTTTTTTGACACAGACAAGCAATATAGCACATGATCCATTTTCACAATTTTGTCTCGAGGTAAGGGACTTTTTCTGTTTTCTCTGAGATTAGTACCCGTCCCTTCTCTTTGCATTAGGGTATCTCCCTTTATTTTTGATCATTTTATGTCCCTAAGACTTCAGACCAGGAGACCAGCCAGCTAGCCACCCTAGTCACTCTGGGTTCAAGTGATGCAGGTTCAGTCCTTCTCGCACATGCAGGAAGGTAGCAGGCCGGAAGGTCAGCACAGCAAAACAGGAGTCCATTAAAGCAGCAGTCTAGCAGAGTGGCAGTCCTTTCAGTAGCACAGCAATATGCTTTCACAGGTCCAGATGTGTATTGAAGTGGTGGTGTCTGGGGTCCAGTACTTATACCCAGATGTGCCTTTGGAGTGGGGGAAGTGCCCTTGCTCCAGACTCACTTCAGCGGGGTATGCAGCCCTTTGTGTGGGGGCTGGACACAGCCTATTTGGGTGTAAATGAGGCTCGGTCCAGCGGTTCCCTCCCATTCTCTCAGGATGGCCCAATATGTCACACCTAAGTTCCCATTGTGTGTGGTTGTCTAAGGGGAATACAACGTCCAACTGTCACCCACCCCAGACATGTGATCAGAGACAGGCAGGTGGCCCCAAATGGCTGAAGTAATAAAATGTCAATATTCTAAAAGTGGCACTTTCAGAATTGCAATTTAAAATCTAACTTCACCATAAGTTGTGATTTTAAATTGTGATTTCAGAGACACCAAGCGTGAAAAGTCCTATCTCTTCACAATTGGTAATTACATTTAGAAAATGGAATAAGGTAATTCCAATGTTCTCCCTATGGGAGAGATAGTCCTTGCTGTAGTGAAAAACAAATTGGAGAGCTTTTCACTACCAGGACATGTAAAACTTAAAAGTACATTTCCTGCCATTTGAATACATTGTACCCTGCCCCTTGGGTTGTCCAGGCTAGCTTGCATCCAGTGGTGTAGTGAGCACGGGACCCGCGTCTGGGCATACCCTTCCCACTTAGGGCGACATATGCAAAAGAAACAATTGATGGACGGAATGCTGGACAATGCAAACATTCACCCCCAGTCACAAGGATCTGGGTTTAATCCATCATTCTTTTGCTTACCACACCACCCCAGTTTGGACCCAGCCATATGCAAATCAGTCTTGACCCTATTCCTTTTGGGAACAGTTCAGCCCGAACTGCCAAGCCAGGTCTTCCCTGGACCGGAAAAAAGCATCCTGGGACCGGTTCAGGGCATCACCCTAAACCAGCCAGGCATGCTTGAATCCAGTGGTGTAGTGAGCACGGGACCCACGTCTGGGCATACCCTTCCCACTTAGGGTGACATATGAAAAAGAAACAATTGATGGACGGAATGCTGAACAATGCAAACATTCACCCCCGGTCACAAGGATCTGGGTTTAAACCATCATTCTTTTGCTCACCACACCACCCCAGTTTGGACCAAGCCACTAGTAGAATTTTATTTACAGGTCCTGGGCACATGTAGTGCACTTGAATAGGGACTTATAAATACATTGAATATGTCAACTGGGGATAAGACAATAGTACCATGTTTTAGGGAGAGAGCACATGTAGTATAGCACTGGTTAGCAGTGGTAAAGTGCTAGGAGTCCTAAGGCCAGGGAGGCCCTGGCTTGGCAGTTTAGGCTGGACTGTTCCCACAAGGAACAGGGTCAAGACTGATTTGCATATGGCTGGGTTCAAACTGGGGTGGTGTGGTGAGCAAAAGAATTATGGATTTAACCCAGATCCTTGTGACTGGGGGTGAATGTTTGCATTGTCCAGCATTCCGTCCATCAATTGTTTCTTTTGCATTTGTCGCCCTAAGTGGGAAGGGAATGCCCAGACGTGGGTCCCGTGCTCACTACATCACTGGATTCAAGCTAGACTGGCTGATGAAGGGTGATGCCCTGAAACCGGTCCCAAGATGCTTGTTTCCGGTCCAGGGAGGACCTGGCTTGGCAGTTCGGGCTGGACTGTTTCCACAAGGAACAGGGTCAAGACTGATTTGCATATGGCTGGGTCCAAACTGGGGTGGTGTGGTGAGCAAAAGAATGATGGATTTAACCCAGATCCTTGTGACTGGGGGTGAATGTTTGCATTGTCCAGCATTCTGTCCATCAATTGTTTCTTTTGCATTTGTCGCCCTAAGTGGGAAGGGTATGCCCAGTCGTGGGTCCCGTGCTCACTACATCACTGGATTCAAGCTAGCCTGGCTGATGAAGGGTGATGCCCTGAAACCGGTCCCAGGATGCTTGTTTCCGGTCCAGGGAGGACCTGGCTTGGCAGATCGGGCTGGACTGATCCCACAAGGAACAGGGTCAAGACTGATTTGCATATGGCTGGGTCCAAACTGGGGTGGTGTGGTGAGCAAAAGAATTATGGATTTAACCCAGATCCTTGTGACTGGGGGTGAATGTTTGCATTGTGCAGCATTCCGTCCATCAATTGTTTCTTTTGCATTTGTCGCCCTAAGTGGGAAGGGTATGCCCAGACGTGGGTACCGTGCTCACTATATCACTGGATTCAAGCTAGCCTGGCTGATGAAGGGTGATGCCCTGAAACCGGTCCCAGGATGCTTGTTTCCAGTCCAGGGAGGACCTGGCTTGGCAGTTCCGGCTGGACTGTTCCCACAAGGAACAGGGTCAAGACTGATTTGCATATGGCTGGGTCCAAACTGGGGTGGTGTGGCGAGCAAAAGACTGATGGATTTAACCCAGATCCTTGTGACTGGGGGTGAATGTTTGCATTGTCCAGCATTCCGTCCATCAATTGTTTCTTTTGCATTTGTCGCCCTAAGTGGGAAGGGAATGCCCAGACGTGGGTCCCGTGCTCACTACATCACTGGATTCAAGCTAGACTGGCTGATGAAGGGTGATGCCCTAAAACCGGTCCCAAGATGCTTGTTTCCGGTCCAGGGAGGACCTGGCTTGGCAGTTCGGGCTGGACTGTTCCCACAAGGAACAGGGTCAAGACTGATTTGCATATGGCTGGGTCCAAACTGGGGTGGTGTGGTGAGCAAAAGAATGATGGATTTAACCCAGATCCTTGTGGCTGGGGGTGAATGTTTGCATTGTCCAGCATTCTGTCCATCAATTGTTTCTTTTGCATTTGTCGCCCTAAGTGGGAAGGGTATGCCCAGACGTGGGTCCCGTGCTCACTACATCACTGGATTCACAGCTGCACTGATTTTATTAGATCTCAGTGCGGCGTTTGACACTATCTCCCATAAGCTTCTTAACCAAAGACTAGAGGCGTGTGGCATAAGGCGTAGGGCATTGAGTTGGTTGACATCATTTCTCTCCACACGAAGCTTCCAAGTTGCTCAACAAACCCATCTGTCTAAGAAGACTCCCTTGGCTCAAGGGGTCCCACAGGGCTCAATCCTGAGCCCCACCTTGTTTAACATTTATGTGGGGCCATTGGCCGAGTGTGTGGAGAAGTATGGGGTGTCAATTGTTTCTTACGCTGACGACACACAACTAATTATGATGCTAGCACAAGACAGGGGTCAGGCAGCGACCCGGTTCTCCAAATGTTTAGAAGAGGTGGCAGACTGGATGTCTAATCACTGCCTCAAGCTGAACGGGAGCAAAACGGAGGTCATGGTAGTAGGCAGAATGCCATCCTTATGGTCACACGCGTGGTGGCCTGAAACTCTAGGCCAACTGCCTCTCCCCAAATCAGAAGTTAAAAACCTCGGTATATGGCTTGACCCCGAGCTGACTTTTGAAAGTCAGATTCGGAAGGTAGCAGGCAAATGCTATGGGAATATGAAAATTCTGAGGAAGGTCCTAGACCTACTACCACCGAAATCCCAGAAAACTATAGTACATGCGGTAATAACTTCACAACTAGATTACGGGAATGTACTTTACCTAGGTGCTACTAAAAGGGGTCTTGCCAAACTACAAAGAGTACAGAATGCGGCAGCACGGCTGGTACTGGGCCTGCCAAGAAGAGCGAATACGAGGAAAGCATTGATAGCCTTACATTGGCTCCCGGTAGAAAAGAGAATTGCTTTTAAGGCAATGTGCCACTGCCATCGGATTCTAGCAAAGAAAAGCCATAGATATTTGCAACAGCTAATAACCCACTACATCCCAAGACGGAACCTAAGGTCTATGGGGATGGCACAGGTCACTGTACCGAGAATATTCATAGCTAGAATGGGAGCTCGCTCATTTAGGTACCGTGCAGCCATAATGTGGAATGCCCTACCACTAAATCTAAGAACAGAACCATGCGAAAGCAGTTTTCGTAGACAGCTAAAAACATGGCTGTTCAGGCAAACCGGATAGACGTACAGGTTAAGGAGCTCTACACAGCATAGCAGTTTAGGTGGATGACAGCTATCTCCCCCAGAGTATGTCTTCAGCGCGGGGACACACCGGTGGTGTAACCAGGCGCTCTACAAATGAATAAATAAATAAATTCAAGCTAGCCTGGCTGATGAAGGGTGACGCCCTGAAACCGGTCCCAGGATGCTTGTTTCCGGTCCAGGGAGGACCTGGTTTGGCAGTTCGGGCTGGACTGTTCCCACAAGGAACAGGGTCAAGACTGATTTGCATATGGCTGGGTCCAAACTGCGGTGGTGTGGTGAGCAAAAGAATGATGGATTTAACCTAGATCCTTGTGACTGGGGGTAAATGTTTGCATTGTCCAGCATTCCGTCCATCAATTGTTTCTTTTGCATTTGTCGCCCTAAGTGGGAAGGGAATGCCCAGACGTGGGTCCCGTGCTCACTACATCACTGGATTCAAGCTAGACTGGCTGATGAAGGGTGATGCCCTGAAACCGGTCCCAAGATGCTTGTTTCCGGTCCAGGGAGGACCTGGCTTGGCAGTTCGGGCTGGACTGTTTCCACAAGGAACAGGGTCAAGACTGATTTGCATATGGCTGGGTCCAAACTGGGGTGGTGTGGTGAGCAAAAGAATGATGGATTTAACCCAGATCCTTGTGACTGGGGGTGAATGTTTGCATTGTCCAGCATTCTGTCCATCAATTGTTTCTTTTGCATTTGTCGCCCTAAGTGGGAAGGGTATGCCCAGTCGTGGGTCCCGTGCTCACTACATCACTGGATTCAAGCTAGCCTGGCTGATGAAGGGTGATGCCCTGAAACCGGTCCCAGGATGCTTGTTTCCGGTCCAGGGAGGACCTGGCTTGGCAGTTCGGGCTGGACTGTTCCCACAAGGAACAGGGTCAAGACTGATTTGCATATGGCTGGGTCCAAACTGGGGTGGTGTGGTGAGCAAAAGAATTATGGATTTAACCCAGATCCTTGTGACTGGGGGTGAATGTTTGCATTGTGCAGCATTCCGTCCATCAATTGTTTCTTTTGCATTTGTCGCCCTAAGTGGGAAGGGTATGCCCAGTCGTGGGTCCCGTGCTCACTACATCACTGGATTCAAGCTAGCCTGGCTGATGAAGGGTGATGCCCTGAAACCGGTCCCAGGATGCTTGTTTCCGGTCCAGGGAGGACCTGGCTTGGCAGTTCGGGCTGGACTGTTCCCACAAGGAACAGGGTCAAGACTGATTTGCATATGGCTGGGTCCAAACTGGGGTGGTGTGGTGAGCAAAAGAATTATGGATTTAACCCAGATCCTTGTGACTGGGGGTGAATGTTTGCATTGTGCAGCATTCCGTCCATCAATTGTTTCTTTTGCATTTGTCGCCCTAAGTGGGAAGGGTATGCCCAGACGTGGGTACCGTGCTCACTATATCACTGGATTCAAGCTAGCCTGGCTGATGAAGGGTGATGCCCTGAAACCGGTCCCAGGATGCTTGTTTCCAGTCCAGGGAGGACCTGGCTTGGCAGTTCCGGCTGGACTGTTCCCACAAGGAACAGGGTCAAGACTGATTTGCATATGGCTGGGTCCAAACTGGGGTGGTGTGGCGAGCAAAAGACTGATGGATTTAACCCAGATCCTTGTGACTGGGGGTGAATGTTTGCATTGTCCAGCATTCCGTCCATCAATTGTTTCTTTTGCATTTGTCGCCCTAAGTGGGAAGGGAATGCCCAGACGTGGGTCCCGTGCTCACTACATCACTGGATTCAAGCTAGACTGGCTGATGAAGGGTGATGCCCTAAAACCGGTCCCAAGATGCTTGTTTCCGGTCCAGGGAGGACCTGGCTTGGCAGTTCGGGCTGGACTGTTCCCACAAGGAACAGGGTCAAGACTGATTTGCATATGGCTGGGTCCAAACTGGGGTGGTGTGGTGAGCAAAAGAATGATGGATTTAACCCAGATCCTTGTGGCTGGGGGTGAATGTTTGCATTGTCCAGCATTCTGTCCATCAATTGTTTCTTTTGCATTTGTCGCCCTAAGTGGGAAGGGTATGCCCAGACGTGGGTCCCGTGCTCACTATATCACTGGATTCACAGCCGCACTGATTTTATTAGATCTCAGTGCGGCGTTTGACACTATCTCCCATAAGCTTCTTATCCAAAGACTAGAGGCGTGTGGCATAAGGCGAAGGGCATTGAGTTGGTTGACATCATTTCTCTCCACACGAAGCTTCCAAGTTGCTCAACAAACCCATCTGTCTAAGAAGACTCCCTTGGCTCAAGGGGTCCCACAGGGCTCAATCCTGAGCCCCACCTTGTTTAACATTTATGTGGGGCCATTGGCCGAGTGTGTGGAGAAGTATGGGGTGTCAATTGTTTCTTACGCTGACGACACACAACTAATTATGATGCTAGCACAAGACAGGGGCCAGGCAGCGACCCGGTTCTCCAAATGTTTAGAAGAGGTGGCAGACTGGATGTCTAATCACTGCCTCAAGCTGAACGGGAGCAAAACGGAGGTCATGGTAGTAGGCAGAACGCCATCCTTATGGTCACACGCATGGTGGCCTGAAACTCTAGGCCAACTGCCTCTCCCCAAATCAGAAGTTAAAAACCTCGGTATATGGCTTGACCCCGAGCTGACTTTTGAAAGTCAGATTCGGAAGGTAGCAGGCAAATGCTATGGGAATATGAAAATTCTGAGGAAGGTCCTAGACCTACTACCACCGAAATCCCAGAAAACTATAGTACATGCGGTAATAACTTCACAACTAGATTACGGGAATGTACTTTACCTAGGTGCTACTAAAAGGGGTCTTGCCAAACTACAAAGAGTACAGAATGCGGCAGCACGGCTGGTACTGGGCCTGCCAAGAAGAGCGAATACGAGGAAAGCATTGATAGCCTTACATTGGCTCCCGGTAGAAAAGAGAATTGCTTTTAAGGCAATGTGCCACTGCCATCGGATTCTAGCAAAGAAAAGCCATAGATATTTGCAACAGCTAATAACCCACTACATCCCAAGACGGAACCTAAGGTCTATGGGGATGGCACAGGTCACTGTACCGAGAATATTCATAGCTAGAATGGGAGCTCGCTCATTTAGGTACCATGCAGCCATAATGTGGAATGCCCTACCACTAAATCTAAGAACAGAACCATGCGAAAGCAGTTTTCGTAGACAGCTAAAAACATGGCTGTTCAGGCAAACCGGATAGACGTACAGGTTAAGGAGCTCTACACAGCATAGCAGTTTAGGTGGATGACAGCTATCTCCCCCCAGAGTATGTCTTCAGCGCGGGGACACACCGGTGGTGTAACCAGGCGCTCTACAAATGAATAAATAAATAAATTCAAGCTAGCCTGGCTGATGAAGGGTGACGCCCTGAAACCGGTCCCAGGATGCTTGTTTCCGGTCCAGGGAGGACCTGGTTTGGCAGTTCGGGCTGGACTGTTCCCACAAGGAACAGGGTCAAGACTGATTTGCATATGGCTGGGTCCAAACTGCGGTGGTGTGGTGAGCAAAAGAATGATGGATTTAACCTAGATCCTTGTGACTGGGGGTAAATGTTTGCATTGTCCAGCATTCCGTCCATCAATTGTTTCTTTTGCATTTGTCGCCCTAAGTGGGAAGGGTATGCCCAGACATGGGTCCCGTGCTCACTACATCACTGGATTCAAGCTAGCCTGGCTGATGAAGGGTGATGCCCTGAAACCCGTCCCAGGATGCTTGTTTCCGGTCCAGGGAGGACCTGGCTTGGCAGTTCGGGCTGGACTGTTCCCACAAGGAACAGGGTCAAGACTGATTTGTATATGGCTGGGTCCAAACTGGGGTGGTGTGGTGAGCAAAAGAATGATGGATTTAACCCAGATCCTTGTGACTGGGGGTGAATGTTTGCATTGTCCAGCATTCTGTCCATCAATTGTTTCTTTTGCATTTGTCGCCTTAAGTGGGAAGGGTATGCCCAGACGTGGGTCCCGTGCTCACTACATCACTGGATTCAAGCTAGCCTGGCTGATGAAGGGTGATGCCCTGAAACCGGTCTCAGGATGCTTGTTTCCGGTCCAGGGAGGACCTGGCTTGGCAGTTCGGGCTGGACTGTTCCCACAAGGAACAGGGTCAAGACTGATTTGCATATGGCTGGGTCCAAACTGGGGTGGTGTGGTGAGCAAAAGAATGATGGATTTAACCCAGATCCTTGTGACTGGGGGTGAATGTTTGCATTGTCCAGCATTCTGTCCATCAATTGTTTCTTTTGCATTTGTTGCCTTAAGTGGGAAGGGTATGCCCAGACGTGGGTCCCGTGCTCACTACATCACTGGATTCAAGCTAGCCTGGCTGATGAAGGGTGATGCCTTGAAACCGGTCCCAGGATGCTTGTTTCCGGTCCAGGGAGGACCTGGCTTGGCAGTTCGGGCTGGACTGTTCCCACAAGGAACAGGGTCAAGACTGATTTGCATATGGCTGGGTCCAAACTGGGGTGGTGTGGTGAGCAAAAGTATGATGGATTTAACCCAGATCCTTGTGACTGGGGGTGAATGTTTGCATTGTCCAGCATTCCGTCCATCAATTGTTTCTTTTGCATTTGTCGCCCTAAGTGGGAAGGGTATGCCCAGACGTGGGTCCCGTGCTCACTACATCACTGGATTCAAGCTAGCCTGGCTGATGAAGGGTGATGCCCTGAAACCGGTCCCATGATGCTTGTTTCCGGTCCACGGAGGACCTGGCTTGGCAGTACGGGCTGGACTGTTCCCACAAGGAACAGGGTCAAGACTGATTTGCATATGGCTGGGTCCAAACTGGGGTGGTGTGGTGAACAAAAGAATGATGGATTTAACCCAGATTCTTGTGACTGGGGGTGAATGTTTGCATTGTCCAGCATTCCGTCCATCAATTGTTTCTTTTGCAGGAGTCCTAAGGCCAGCAAAAACGAGATCAGAAACAGTGGAGGAAGAAGGCAATAAGATGGGGGAAGACCACCCTCAGGCTGTCAGGTCTAACAAAGACACATAACATCTACAACATCACTACTACAGCCTCACTTGGCGGTGTTGGGTGTGTAAGCCTCTCACCTTCTTTGTGGTCCCATTCCCTGTATGTCTAAGCTAGTCTCTGGAATGTGGAGAATGAATAATGTAATAGAATGTTGATGTGTAGTGGAAAGAGGAGTGGAGTGGAAGCTCGGGGACAGGAACAGTTGGAGGTAGGATGGAGCGGTGACAGGACTTACCTATTGTTGCAGTAACATAATGGCCTAACATGAAATATTCTATTGTATTGTAATCTGGTGCTTTTGTACACCACGTAGCTATCCAAATGGGCCTCCCAGTGCTAATGACAGCACACCTGCCAGCTTGCTAGATGTACTTAAAAATAATAGCAAGAGATTAAAAAAGATGCGTCTTTGGGAGTTTTCTGAAGCTGGATTTGAATTGGTTCATTCTGAGAACAGCAGGCAGTTAGTTCCAAAGTTTATCGACAAGGTAAGTGAAGAAGCAACCGCCGCATCTTGTCTTATTTACCTTACGCACTGTCACCACACTTAGATTCCCAGACCGTAGAGACCTTCTGGGAATGTAAGGATTAAGTAGTTGCTGAATGAGTGCATAGCCCGATGGGCGATGCACAGTGCCTTGAGATTCATTATTTTCTGCACCGGAAGCCAGTGCAGGGCTGATACAGTTGGTGCAGCCAATTGGTGTTTGGGGATTTTTTTGAGGAGTCTGAGCTGCCTCATTCTTGGCAACTTGCATTCTTTTTATCACATACTTGGGTCTTACAAGATATAGGGAGTTTCCATAATGTAGGGGAGACTTAATTAGTCCCTGCACAACCACTCTCCTAGAAGATGGTGGTAGCCAATGTAGAATTTTCTTCAAGTTGGCCTGAGTTTCCATAGAAAGTTCATCATCAGCCCAAAAACCTAAGCTTTTGACTGCTCAGACGGGCTGTTGAAGCTCTCCAAGGAAGTCTGGCCATAGAAGTTCCGTACACTTTGAGAGGTTGTAACCCACGACTAGTACATCCGTCTTTTGGCAATTGAGTTTTAGGGTACTTGTGGACATCCAGTCGGTAACCTGCTTTAGACAGGGGTTAAGCTGGTTGGATGTTTGCCCTGTTTCTGGATTGAGGGCTATGATGATCTGCATGTCATCTGCATAAGACACAAGTGTGAGGCCGTGTGCTAAAACAATCTCTGCGTGGGGAAGCACCTATAGATTAAATAGTGTAGGGTTTTGGGAGGAGCCCTGTGAGATCACGCACTTTAAGGGGTGGCTGGTTGAAAAAAGGTTTTGTTCACAGACCTGGAAACTCCAATTTCCCAGGAAGGCTGCTAGCTGGTTTAGTGCGACCCCAAAGATTCCAGGTTCCTCCATCCCCTGAATGAGGATCAGGTGTGAGACAGTGTCAAAAGCCGCGCTCAAGTCTAGCATTATCATGGCTTCTGAGCTGCCTTGGTCAAGGATTGATCAGTGTTGCTCAGTGGCTACTAGCAAGGCAGTCTCAATGCTGCTGCGAGGACTAAAGCCTGTTTGTTTGGGATGGAGAACAGTGTGAGTTTCCAAGAATCCAGAAATGTGTTTGTTCACATGCTTTCCTAGTACTTTGCTTGATGCCGGGAGTAAGGAGATTAATCTATAGTTTTCTGCCAGGAGAGGATTGGCCATAGGGGTTTTCAGTAAGGATTTGATGATCACGTGTTTCCACACAGGGGGAACATTGCCACTGTCCAGGGAGTGAATAAAAATATCCATTAGAATGGACAGGAGTGTATTGTCACCTCTTTTCAGGATATCAGGTGGTGCCAGATCAAATAGCAAGCCTGATTTTAATGACTTTAGGGTTTCTTCAGTGGCTTCGATGCTTAAGGCAGGAAACAAGTTTAGTTTGGCTAAGGTCAATGACCCTTGATGAGATTTTCATTGGCCCTACATGTGGGGTTAGACTGGGGCCAATGATTTGTGGCAGAGAGCTACGGATTTTGTTTACTTTGTTGAGGAAGAAGTTGTCAAACATGTAACATCGCTCTTCCGAAGGTGGGGGGCCTACGAAGCTTGTAGGTGATTTCATGAGGCTATTCACCACCTTGCACAAATCCTTGTACGAGTTAGGGGCGTTTTCTATCTTTGCATTGAAGTATGAGATTCTAGCCTGTCTTATAGCATGTTGATATTTTTTCATTGCTTTCCTGTAGATTTCTTTTCTAAGATCATCATATGTTTTTCTCCAGTTTCTTTAAAAAATGTTAGCATCCTTTTTAATAATATCAACCTAGGTGTGTACCATGGAGCCTGGCCATTTGCTCGATTGTACCTTTGAAGTTTACCGGAGACAAGGAAATTCAACAAGTTGTTTAGCCAACTCTCTAATTTGCTGTACCTTTTCGTGGCATGCCCCTTCATCGTGGGGTCAGAGTCAGTGAGTATGCTTACCCATTTTCCAATGATAAGTTTAGACCAAGACCGTACGGGTCTTGGGGGTAGGAGGCTGCTTGACTGTGGGGGAATGTCAAGTCAGAAAGGGACAATGCAGTGATCAGACCACAGTTTTGGAATTGCATTGTCTGTGGCTATGTTAATGATGTTGGTAAAGACAGGGTCGACAAACTGACCTCAACTGTGTGTTGGTTGGTTTCTTAACAATTTGTATTAGTTGTATAGTGGCTAGGTCTTGAGCTGACATTTTGGCAGTATCACAGCAGTCTCCTCAAAATGTAGGTTTAGGTCCCCTAACAGTGTCAAGTTAGCTTTCTGAAGACTGCATTCCACAACTATGTCAGGTAGCGCTTGAGTAAAATGAGAGGCAGTCCCAGAGGGCTGGTACATCAGAATACCAGAGAAGGTGAAGGTGGAAGTGCTCAAGTGAAAATTGGAGGCTCTCACATCTCGCATTGTCGATGGGTGTAAAAATTCCCTTCAATTCTTCCTTAAAGATTCTGGCTAGAGCACTGCATCTTCTATCCTTTCTCTTGCACCTCACTATACAATAACCTTGGGTTGATGGACATCACTATGTCTGGTGTTGACTCTTTAATCCATGTTTTTGTAAGAAACAGGGCCTTTGGTTTCTGATTTTCTAAGAAGATAAATAGCTCTGAGCTATGTTTTGGCAATGATTTGCAGTTAAGCAGATACAAGTGCACCTTGTGAATGCGATGTGCGTTCTTTAGTGGTCTGGGGTCCGTGAAGGTTGATTTGAGGTCTCCCATCTTGAAATTGTATTCCTTGCAAATGATGGGTAACTTATACAGCCCTGTGGCATGCCTGCAGTTCTTACCATTTATCTCTTTGAGATGAAAGTGCTCCTCCTATGTATAAATGTGTTGCATGGTGAAAAACGGGCATGGTTGATGGCCCCCTAGACCCTGCCGGATGCAGATGGGCTTGCCCTTGGTACGTCTTCGGCGCAACAGCGGCATGTTCACTAAGCGGTCGGCTGTGCACGTCCGCACCCCCGGTGTGCTTTTTATAGCCAGGCCAGACTTTTTCCTGACAACTAGAACGCTGAATCAAAATTGTGGCTCCAGTTGTCTAAATGTGCAAAACAGGAATTGGCACTAAATGTGGCCCCACAAATAGAACCTCTCGGGAGATTTTGGTTTTAGCAAATAAAAGCAATTACATTTTGAATTTCAGCAGCAAGGAAGTTAGCAGCAAGAAGTAAAGTGCATGAGGTTACCGGCAAGTGTGTGTTGTCTGCGCATCCGTGGACTTTTCCTGACAACTAGAGCACTGAGTCAAAATGGCAGCTCTAGTTGGCTATATGTGCAAAACAAGAAGTGGCACTGAACACAGCTACAAGAAGTAATAAAAACGGCCCTGCTCTCCACCCCACAAATAGAACCTTTCACAAGAGTTTCATTTTAGCAATTAAAAGCAATTACACATTTCAGACCTCACCTACTACCTCGGTGGCTCCAGCGACTTTTGTGTAGACCCTGCGCTCCAATTACAACAGTATGGGATTATTGTATTTAAACAGGGAGGCAACACTGATGTGATGTAAATAATCCATACTTTTTCAGGAATAACATATGCCTACAAGGAGAAGAAAAGGCAACTGCCCACTTCAGGTGTCATCAAGGAAAATCGGTACTTTAATGCATTCCTTGGTAATTGATCGGGTATGCGTAATATGATTTAATCTATTTGACATTCCACACTGATCATACAAGTTGCAAACAAAAGCAATGTTAACAGTGGACACAACATCTCCTTCCCCCAAAAAGAGAAAAGACAAACTAAATAACGAAACAAAAGAAATATACACAGGAATATGCAAAACACATAGAAATATGACTAATGCATAGTGTGAAAATTTAGTACATGAGGTAATCATGCAATTTACCAGGCAACTTAGCCATACTTTTTCCACTCTGCAAATTCCTGTCTACATTTGGTTCAAACATGTGTTGCAATTCAAAATTATCATTATGGCCACGAACCTATAGAGCATTGTCTGAGGAAAAAGATTTGTAAAAAAAAACATCTCTAAGATTCATATTAGATAATACATTAGAAGACACAATACAGTTAAAATTACTGAGAAGTTGGAAGTCAGACCATACATCACTTACAGGTTCAAGTTTACCACTCAAGATTATATCATTTTTCTTTTGTTTGACAACAGAACCTTTGCTTCACCACCCACAGTTCTTGAGCAAAACAGCACTTTCAGTGACCCTCAAAATTAAAGCAGGATCAGGCAAAGCTGAATTTCCCTTTTGTACATTAAAATATTTAATAAGCACCCAAACGCAACCTGCAAACATTTTCCTCACCCTTCCTAACTAGAACCTACATTGATCAAAATACTGCATAGCCTCTGTTACACTTGTAAGCCTTAGGGTGGTCTTCCCCCAGACTTTTTGCCTTCCTCCTCTGTTTTTTCTGATCTCATTTTTGCTGGCCTTAGGACTCTTAGCGCTTTAACACTGCTAACCAGTGCTAACGTGGATGTGCTCACTCCTCAAAACATGGTAATATTGGCTTAACCCCAATTGGCATATTTAATTTACTTATACGTCCCTACTAAAGTGGCACTACATGTGCCCAGGGCCTGTAAATTAAATGGTACTAGCTGGTCTGCAGCACTGATTGTGCCACCCACTTAAGTAGTTCTTTAAGCATGTCTCTGGCCTGCCATTGCAGTCTGTGTGTGTGCAGAATTAAACTGCCATTTCAACCTGGCAAAATAAACATTTTAACAGGCCCAAACCTTCCTTTTTAGTACATATAAATCATCCCTAGGGTAAGCCCTGGATGGCCTAGAGAGCAGGGTGCAATGCATAGAAAAAGTAGGACATGTACTTTTAAGTTTTTCATGCCCTGGTATTGAAAAACCCTTTCCTTATTACATTTTGTAAGTACAATTTCCAAACGGATGTCTCTGGAATCAGAATTTAAAATCCTAACTTATGGTGCCTTATCCATTTAGGGCCCGATTCACAGAACTAACTTAAGACAAAATCCTAAACTTACTACCATTTTGGTATTCACAGAAGGCACTTACTCATTTTGGTATTCACAGAAGGCATTTAGTAGTAGTAAAGTTAGGACTACTAACTTTACTACTACTAACTAAGACAAAATCATAAACTTACTACTTTTGGTATTCACAGAAGGCATTTAGTAGTAGTAAAGTTAGGACTACTAACTTTACTACTACTAACTAAGACAAAATCCTAAACTTACTACTTTTGGTATTCACAGAAGTCATTTAGTAGTAGTAAAGTTAGGATTTTGTCTTAAGTTTGACTTAAGACAAACTTAAGACAGACTTAAAGCTAAAGCTGTTTGAATCCCATCCTTAAGAAATTAGTTGGATCATGTAACTAATCCATTAGAAGAAGGACTATATAACGGTGTTTTTTGGTTTTTGATACCATAAAAGTTAATGAATTTAAGTATCTTTTCTGAAACAAATAGAGTTTCATTGTCTGAAACCAGCAGGCATAACACACATTCCTTCAAAAAATCCCAAAGAAATTCAAAGATTTTATCAGAAGTGGGTGCTTATACAAAAGTATAAGACACCGATTTAGAAAGGTAGTCAGTAAGAACAATAAGAAACCTTGAATCAGAAGATACAATATTGAATGGACAAAATCTATTGCTAATTTCTGTCAAGCTCAATCTAGTAAAGGTTTAAAGGTAGCAGGTTCTTTAGACATTTGCCAATCCTTATCAGAAAGGGCACATTTTTTATATATTTAATGTACTCTTCAACTTGTAAGTCCAAGGCTGGCCACCAATAATGTATCTTATGACATTTCTTGGCTGCAGTCATGCTAGACTGTTCTCTATATACAATGTCAATGTACATATTCCTTAATTTAGCAGGCGACACAAAGCTACCAAGTCTGGCAATCATACCATTTTTCTCCGACAGTTCGGATGCCACCTGTTCAATGGCACCAAGTTCCTATCTAGTCATTTAATATGTAACCAAACATTCACCAGACAGTGTTTAGCTTCTGAAAGCTGCACATCATTGTCATACTTTTGTCCCATCCTTCTCTCTCAGACAACCACCTGTTGACCCAACAAAATTAACGCGGGGAGAGGAGTTGGCCTAACGGCTAGGGCTGTCGACCTCGAATCTGGGGAACTGGGTTCGAGTCTCAGCAATGACGCTGAACATCCTGTGATTCTGGGCAAATCACTTAATCTCCCCGTGCCTAACAAAAAAGAATGTGTCCTCATGTAATGCAACTGGTGCTATGTAAAGCACTCTGATACCCGATTCGGGTCAAGTTCGCGCTATATAAAACTCTGTAAAAAAAAAAAAAAAACGCATGCCACAACACAATCACAGTTATCCACATCAGACTCGTCAGCATGGTAATCGCGACAAGCAGCCTGCTCCAATATTCTTACCTTCAGGAATGTATTTCACTTCATAAGTGAATTCATGTAACCTGGAGACCAATCTAAACATCTGGCAGAAGGTTTTCCAGTGCCTTTACCTTGCAGTAAATAAACCATTGGCTTATGACCAGTAATCAGTTCAAACATATTGCCCCAGACATATGTTGTGAATCTTTCAACAGCTCATACACAGATCAAGGGTTCACGTTCAATAGTGCTGCAATGCAGGCCTTCTCCCATTAGTGTGTGCTAGCGCAAATGTAATTATTTACAAAATGATTTATTAAAATTATAATGTGCATAATTTACTTTAAAAATGAAGCATGTTTAATGCAAAAAATTGTAATGGGCAGACATACTTAGATACTATAGGGCTGCAACTTAGTAAATAAATTTTACTATTTACTGAATTTTATTAAGTTGACATATGTAAAATGCTATGTTTTAAAGTGAAGACCCATTAATACTGAAATGCTTATTTTTCACACAGTTGTGCAAGTAGTTTTTCTTTTTTTGCTGCAGACATTGCAACTTTGAAAGCTACTGTTTATTAGTTAATGAATAGATGTTGTTGTATTAGACAGTGATAGTGAAGTCCACACCACAGAAGATGTAGACAACAGGGAGGATGATTCATGGGAAGAGGATTTGAGAAACAAGACAGGATGTGCTGCAACATTCAAGGACTCATGGTTAGAGGGCGATTGTACTTTGGTGAGAAGATGGGGAGTAGACCTGCTGTGGCAATAGAGAAAATGTGTGCTTATATTAGTGCATGTTCCAAGCTAGATAGACAGATATGATGCAGATGCAGAATAATTCAGAAGCAACTTTGATGTAGAGCAAACTAGTTCCTTTTCCCCAGCTCTATGAGAGGAGACTCTGTACTGAGCTTCTTGGACATCTCTTTAAGGGAAGTCTTATTCAATCCTTGATTTGTTGATATTTGAGCTGAGAAAACCTTCCAGCTTATTTTACTTAAGCTTTATGATTATGCTCAATTCTCTAATCAGTAGCCCTTCAAGGGAATCTGTACTGACACCTTTATCCGTTTTTCAATTATCTTCAATGTAGCTAAGAATAGGGACATTTTGTATGGAACACGCTTGTTACTTTTATTGTATTAATGACAAAATTTGATTCACTGACTTGATTCTTTATCAAACATTGATTGATTGATTGTTAAACTGTGTGGATAACCTTTGGAGAATAACACTTTAATATGAATTATTAATCAAAAGACTTAACATAAAACCCTTTAACTCAAATTAACTATCTTTATTGACTGACCTAAAGTAATATGATAGTTGGTAAAGATTTTTGTTGAGATTTAACTTTGATGTCTCAGCTAACAAAGATCCATTGACCTGAAATGTGTGTGGGCTTCTATGAATGAGTGAGCCCAGAACTCCAGCATGAACATGAAATAAAAGCCACAGTGTGTTCCTTATGATTATACCATTGGCTAAGCACAAATCCAAGCCCAGTCGAGCTGGCATCAACAGTGATTGCACATTTAGCAGCAGTGTTGAAAGGATTCAGAGAAGGAGCAGATACTATAATGTCAGGTACAGATTCATATACTTTGTTCTGTTCATCACCCCAAATAAATCTTTCTTTCTTCTGTAATAGCTTTCTCAAAAGTTCGACTACAAAAGCACACTCATGTATGAAGTGTGAATAGTTTTTATTACGAGCTAAGAATGACTTATGTGAATTCTTGTCCGCGGGACAAAATACATGTCTGATGGTTTCACCTAAAATCAGATCTGTGTTTAATCCCCTGTGCGAGAATGGTATGACCCATATAGTCAACTCAGCTCTCCAAAAATGTGCACTTTTGATGGGAAACATTCAGCTCCTTTCACAAAAAACCTAGAGTACTTTCTCGAAAAGGTCATTAGGTTCCTAGACTAACTTAGCATAAATGAAAACATCATCTTGAAAAGCCTGAACCCCTTTAATCTCTTTCAATTAGACCTCAATGAGGTCTTGAAACATGCTGGTGGTTCACACCAGCCCAAATGGAAGTCTTAGATACCTAATGGCGCCAAACGGAGTTACAAAAGTAGCAAGGTCTTTGGATGCCTCGGACAGGGCAATCTGGTGAAGTAGGCAGAACCTGCGATGGCAGCCACCATCTCCTGAATACGGGGCAAAGGATGGCAATCAATGATAATAATTTAGTTTAGGGAACGCAAATAGGCACACAAACAAAGGTCGCCAAATTTCTTTTTTGCGATTACCACCACTGCCACTCACTCAGAAGAGTCAATGTGCTCTATTATGGCATCTTTGCACATAATTTCCAATTGTTTCCTGAAGTCCTCCTTGATACTAGAAGCCACAGGCCTCGCTCAGTGCTGAACAGAAAAAGCTCCCTACTTAAGTTTAATGGCATGCTCAAAACCTTTTGGTTTTGAACAAAGGTTTATACTTGTTTAAAATCAAACTATTACAAATTCTTATCATCGCACACAGCAGATATAGGCATATCCCCTAAACTAATGGGACAATATGCGCTTCCCTCAACTTGCCTAAGTAATGCCAACCCCTATTATCACGTTCTTTAACTGCAACATAAATGTAGCTGTGAATGACCCACTAACTCCAACACATCAGTGAAATAATAACTTGATCCCCTAACGCCTTACGAGCGACATTAGATATATGTAACATTTTATCTTTACAATTTGGTTCAAAGGTGATACCAAATAAGATTGTGATGGGAGAGTCAGAATCACAATATTAAGTGAAAGATCGCCAATACGTACAGTACCCAGGGGTTCCTTGAATTTAGGCAAGTTTTCCTTCCGATTCTCAGTAGTGAGAGCAAATTGCTCACTAGATCCTGTTCCAAATCATCAGTATTTGGACCCTTTCTGTGCTAGAAGTTTTTCTGCTTTTACAAAAGCGCTGTAAATGCCCCTCTTTTTTTACATTTAGTGCAGCATCACCTAATGCTAGGCAAGTGGCCAAATCTTTTACAAGCGGATTTATACGCTCTCCTTTAAAGGACAGTAAGCACTTTTTTCTTTTCATTTGCAGCGCCGTCCACACGCTCGTAATGGCCGCCTGGACAGCCTCTCCTGCTTCAGCCCCCCACCCCTCGTTGTTTTATATTATTTAATCGCACAAGCGCGGTCCGTTTCGGCCGCGTTTGTGTATTTAATTAATTATTTAATCGCAGCAGCGCTGTCTGATTCGCCTGCGCTTGTGTATTTAATTAATTATGTAATCACACAAGCGCGGTCTACTTCAGACACGTGTGCTGGTTGTGATGCACGCTGTGTTGTTGTTGTTGCTTACACTCTCTTGCCTTCCCCTTTCCAACTTCCTGTGCTTTTGACCTCTTGGGCATATGGTAATGTTTAAAACACGCTGACATAATGTTTCACTTCTATAGGGTTTTCCCTCCGAGCTTTAAAACCGTAAATAAATTAAGGCAGAATGCATAGTCCCCCCGTGGTAACAAAAACACCAAACATGATGTAGCACTTTCTTAGGGATGTTTAGCCGCCATGGCTCTGTTTTTATGAAAAGTGAACATGGACTTCCCAAGCGCTTTAAATTTGTAAAGCCGAGTTTTGCCCGTTTATTGTGTGCTGCAGACGACTAACAGAATGAGGCACACTTGAAATGCCACGAAAGCAGGTCCTTCGAATTGTCAAAAAACACTTTCGTTTACGGCGAACAAAGTCGAGATGGCTTTGCAAACCCTCGGGTTATTGGGGGGAAAACACAAACTGAAAAACAAAACCAACTAGAACATTTAAAAGCCCAACTTTGTGAGATCCGTAAAAATATTGTATTTGTTTTATTTAGTGCTGCCTTAAGTCCTGGGCTGTGGCTTGTCTTACCCTACTTTATTTACGATACCTACTGGACATGGCAGGAGTGTTTTTATTTTGTCAGAACAGAACTTGCTGTGCTGTTGTTTCTGGGTGGTGTACTGGCTCCCTTCGATGCTCGCCAGAAGAGACACCTTCAGACTGGTTGAGCACAGGCTGCCTTTATTGTCAACAAACATTCACCAATTCCAGATTGCCCAGCGGGGCAGGCAGTGGACAGCAGACGCATCCACTGGAGCTCGGGCCCAGGGGTTGCAGCCACCTCCCCCCGCTCGTGGCAGGAGTGGGGAGAAGGGTCGGTCCTCAGTCAGCAACCGGAACCCCGGACTCATCCTGGAGGAAAAGTTCACCGGAGTGCGGCATCGTGCTCTGCAGGAAGTGCTGGGAAACCGCTGAGTCTGCAGCACCAGGAGCGAGGGAGCGGAGCCGGGAGAAGGGAAGCAGCTGTGCGGGATACGGACTGCCCGGGGACTGCACCTGACGGGGAGGCGAATCCGGCTTAAAGAGAGGGCAGCCAGGTAGGGCGTCTGCCTTAATGGACCTGTAAAAAGGGTTGCGGGGAGTCGCGGGAAGAGTGGGCGGTACAGGACATCAGAACACGGTATTAAACCGAGAACACATCGGTCATGCACCAAACTGCCCTAAGGACGGACGCGACCCCTACACAAGGGTACCTTCCTCGTTTTGCACTTTGACTGGCATCTGATATGGGTGTTGTATTAAACTTTTCACCCATACAGACCGTCTTACATCATACTGGAATATCCTGACCATAAAATGCCCTGTGGGATATCCCTTCCCGTCGTAAATGAGTCACACAGGGAAAATGGCTCAGCGAGTTGCACGGGCGCCTGGCATCTGCTGCGACCCACAGTTCAAGTCCCGGCAGTGTCAGTTTAGCCTCTCATCCTTCCGCGGAGTTCCTCTAAACGAGACTACAGTAATGCTTTCATATTATGGTTTGAAAAGACAAAATGGGTGGCAGTGAGCACTATACAAAAACACTTAGGGGCCGATTCCGATCTCGGCCGGTAGGGCTCCGAATCGGATTCGGCTTAACCGGATCCGATTCGGAGCCCTATTTCCCGACCGATCCGTACGCGCGTCCGGGCGAGCGAGTACGATGCGTATTCACCGACCGACTCGTCCGGGCGTCCCGACCGCTCCGACCGACTCGATCCCGGGTCGAACCGCACCGACCGACTCGCACGGACACGACTCGTACCGCGCAATGGAGACGTTCCCCGGCCGGGTAAGTACGATGCGCGCCGCGAGCAGTCCGACCGAGCCGCGCACTCCGGCTCGAAAGAGCTGTCGGAGCCGTACTTTGGGGGTCCGTGTCGGACTCCCTGTACGCGTAGCCACGCGAGTCGCACACAGGGGGACGCATGGGTCCCCCTACCTGTGCGTGTACGGTGCGAATCGCTTCGCCGCGTACACGCTGTAGGAGGCGCACTTGTCCGCATCGCACCCATTGAGTCAATGGGAGCCCGCGTACGCGTTAGTACGACAGGCTCCCATTGACTTCAATGGGAGTCCGACCGACTCGAGTCCGATGGCATACGTGCGCATCGTACTCGTTCGGTCGGACTGCACGGGTCCGATTCGGTCGGAAATCTCTCCGGGTCCGGCTCGGTCGGTGAGATTTACGGCCCGAATCGGAATCGGCCCCTCACTGTTAAGTTTGTCACGCGCCAGTCAGTGGGCAGAAAAAGCGAAGTGTTCTCTCTTGTGATTCCCGGATTCTGTACTTACAAGAAACCCTGAAACGCTCCTCCAAATCAGAATAAGTCTCAACAGAGGGACGCTTTGATTTTAGATGCTAAAGCGAGACGTGTCCATGTTACTTAGACACTAGTCCTTGAGCAGTTAAGAAACAAGCATTAAAAATGCAATAGGTCTCGCCTTTCATTAAGTTAAAGCCATTTGCTTTGCTATACAATACCATTAGCAAAGCAAATGGCTTTAACTTAATCAAAGGCGAGACCTATTGCATTTTCAATGCTTGTTTTGTCTGCAGTCCTTACAGATTCGGAATATCAAGGACGTTTTCTAAATAGGGGTTTTGGACACTAAAATTCGCTCTTAAAGTTTTTATTTTGATACACAGTTAAAAAGAATCGATCTCTGAGATATGTGTTCATTTTGTCCCCAAACTCACACTTACCAGCCAAAATTCTAAGAGAATATATGTATTTTTCAACAAGTTCATGAATAAATGGTTTCCTCTTAAAAAACTGTCTTTCAAGTATGACACTCTGCTCCTCTATGAAACATTTTTATAGCCTTAAAATGGCCTCTTTAAATTCATCCAGAGGAATAAATTGTCCTTCAGGAGGTTCAAGTTCAGGCGAATATTTCCTGCCCTGTTGCCTGGTAGACTAAATAAAACAACTTTCTTTCTGCTACGAAAATGTTTACCATCAATTGCAATAAAATAATCCTCAAAACTGTGACACCATTGCTTCGATTTTAATACAGGCTTTCCAGGGTTTTGTTAAAAACAAAGCATGTTGTTTAAACGGGGAACTGTCAGACACGATGGAAGCAGAGCTAGAAATAAAATTAAGTCCTTGAGCCACAGCTTTGTAAAGAAATGATACCGCTTATGATAGGCGGGAGTGGCAGCAAATAAATTATAAAAGAAGAAAATCTCACCAGATAGTAAATTAAAAGATAGAATTAGTATGTTGAGTCCCACCTGGAATTTAAAGCTGACAGCAAAATCCTTGCGCATTCAATGTGCATATGACAACATGACTGCTTCCAGATTTAAAATATGGTACACATACAAGGAGGAAAAACTCATGGAGATTTTTAGTACAGGCAATATTCATACTTTACTCAGAATGCTGTGATGTGTAGATCCAGCATGTAACGAGCTAAGACACAAAGGGCAGCTAGCGGGAATGAGAATTCACAGGCAGTGCATCCTCTGACATGCAATTAGGAGTAGTTATCAGATGGAACGTCTCCTGGAAAGTAAGGCACAGGAGGTGTGGCAGAGCAGGCAGTGGTACTGTAACGTCAGGAGCAGGAGGCGTGGGATATTCCTCTCTTTGTAGATTAAGACCTCATGTGCCGGAGAAAGGGTAACAAGGAACGTTGCGCTCGCTAACAGGAACTTGATAGAGGCCCCCGCAGCCTTCGTGGTGCGGGTGGGCACCCAGGGTTTCTTGTTTTAGAGGGTCCCCCTCACCATTTTAGCCATGCCATTGCATGCCTTGCAGAATGTGTGCAATGACATTGAATAAGAAATAGTTAAGTGCTCGGTAAATTAATTCTGCTGAGAAAGACCTGGGCCGTTTCTTCCAATTGACTCAGGTCAACAGACCTTTTTAGTAGCTTGGGAGGAAAAGGGGTTAACGACAATTCAAATCTTAAGGTACAGTGTGACCATGCGGACCACACAATAAAAGTGTGAATCAATAGCTTGAAGTTAACAGATTTATTACAAACTCAAAGCCAGACTAATATAAATCAATCTCAAGAAAATACTGTAAAATTATAAGATTGGACAATATTGGTCCTTAACAGCAAAGAACGTATAAGGATCTCAGTAGCAGCAACACAGAAAATAAGTAAAAGCATTTAATGACTAGACGAATGGTTTTGATCCTTCTCTCCACACATGGAAAAGATTTGCAGCATCTACTAAACCCTACAATAACCTAAGAATAGGGGAAACCCTATTTTATCAAGGAAGCAAGAATGGTGTCATCATCAGAATCTCTGTAGAAGTTCTATAAGTAAGGAGTCATTTATATCATTAAGCCACGCAATCAAAGATTACAAGAGAGGCCTGTACATCTCCAAGTCTAAGGGGAATCTGACTAAACCCAAGGTGGGTTCACTAATTGAAATGAACAAAGAACATTCGAGAAATATGACCTCTTACACATCACAATACTTTTCCGGTTCCCAAAAAAGAACTTGGCACCTTCCCACTACTCTCATATTCCAGTCTCCGCTTCCAAAGGGTCTTTGGATTCATCCCTTCATCTGATAGTACCAACTGGTAACATTCCCTTTGTTCTTCATTAAAATTATTTGACCTTGCCAGTTCTTCCTCGACTCACCTCTCTATCTCTAAACTACAATGTACTTTTTGCTAGCTAATGAATGCCTTGGGTCTGCACCTGCAGAGGAGAAAAAATGCATAAATCAACTTTCAAGTTAGTATTAAATGTCTCGACTATAAGCTTAAGGCCCACAATCATGCTATCTGAACAATTTCCTATGAAAGCATCCTAATTCTACAATCTACATATAATCCAATAAATGATACTGTACTCTTATATGTGGTACAATAAACTAATACACATATTATTAACCAAAAACAACAACTGGTCACATTTATAAAGAAGTCATTAAACATACATACAATTCATTCTCAGTAATCCCTGGTGAATGCACTGCATTAAATACATTTTAGTGCACCACCTTTCAATCTAAACCTATAGAAGGTTAATATCAGAAATCCAGATGTCTCTGAAATGGAAAACCTTTCATTATGCACATACATATATGTCTCAAACACACAATAAATGCACCTTCTATACCTTTAGTGCACTATATCTCAGTATTATTACATCACACGAGTACAAAAGACCAAAGGTAAATATTTACATGACCTAACCAAGCATAAAAGGATAGAGCCAAAATGATGATACTCCAAGCTCAGACACCTTGGTCCCTCATAACATTCTACAGGGGGCTCCCCGTCATTTTGCGTTACGCCACTGCTCCCTAACACAAGGTAGTTGCTGTTAATTTGAGCCTGTGGTAGCTGGTGGAGACCACAAGTACTCATCTTTTGGGACCAACACTTATGTTTTTTCCTCATGAGATATTTCCTAGGAACAAGAGAGTGAGAAACAAACAAAAGAGAAAAGATGCAAAACCGTCACAAAGGGAGAAAGCAGGAATTTTCAAGAGTGAGATAAGGGGGCAGCAAGTGTCTGGTAACCGATTTATGAAGTATGAGGTGCATTTCATGGCAATCGCCTTGCTGCTGTTTTAACAGCAGAGCTTCAGGTACTGGCACACATTCTTTAACGTATTACGTACTGACACTGGTGTGATGTAAATAAATGTAGTTTTTTCAGGAAACGCATAAGCCCACAGGGCGAAAAAAAAGCAACTGCTCACTCCAGCTGCCATCAATGAAAGCCAGTACTGGTATGCATTGGTAACAGCTCGAGCATGCAGAAGGATTGTATAATCTATTTCACATTTCACAATAGACATTGAAGTTGTTAACACTGGACACAACAAACATCACTACAAGAGCCCCAATTTGTAGTGCAAGAGTGTGAGCCACTTTCCTAAGAGAAAGAGGACGTGCAACTCAAGATCACCAAGTTTAACACTTCTCTTTTCGTATTTTACACCTAGCATGTAGAATTATTTTCACTGTAACCCTTCTCATGCAGATCCACATACTCATGCACACAATCGAGGGGAGCAGCACCTGTTCATGAGGCCCAGCAGGTCACAGCATGAAACACTGCCCATTTTTAAAATGTATTTCTCAGTAGAGAAAACACACAAGTGCACCAGAGGTCACTAGAATCACATAGCAATCACAGAGTTTGTGCATTGGTGAACCTATCTAACTTTTGAGTTGAGATAATCCTTGAGGGTGTTTATAAATGTGATAACTCCTCTCATTCTATATCTTCATCTTCAGCAGGTGTCAGTATTCCCATATCTGGACAACTGACTGCTGCAAGTCGCATCTCAGTAGCAGCTAAATCTTCATTGTGAGGATTTGGGTGTATTATATGATATGGTCGTCTGACCTTACAGTGCAATACACTTGTAAAAACTGTCTACAGTCCAGTCAGGCTCATTTATAAACCCTTTAGCTCAACCCTGGATAACTGTGGCTTCAAGTAGCAAGCTTAAACAAAGGAATCAGTGTAAACAATTTAGAAGCATCAAACAAGGAAATAAGAAAGTCAAACAACACGAAATAAATTCAACATCAATTTGTGAAAATACATTATATTTCTATGAATTTTTAGAGACCAAGATGTGCAAAATCTAATAGTGGTTCCGGAGATATAGATTTTTAAAGCAAACGTTAATCTTAGTTCAACCGCAAACAAGCATTGGTAACCATAATTTTTGTAATTTTTAACAAGTTTGAAAGAGTTGTGTTCAACTATTCTGGCCCAGCTGGAGTGACCAAATCCAGCAGAGAGAAGGTCAGGGGGGGCATTAAGGAGTATATGGGCAGTTTACTGGCCACCAAAGCATTCTCCAGTCCTGTTCTGAACTTTACAGCATGACCGCCATATACTTTAATGGTGTAGTTCTGATTTTGAGGATGCTGGAGATGAAAGATGTTCAAGGATGCTCTGGGTGCTTTGCGGTCAACGGGGGTTGTCCTTGCGGTTATTCTTCTGTCCACAGATGAGGTGGGTGACTTTAGCCACAGATGCTGTGGTATCTTGAAGTCCTCTTTGAGCCAGTAGAAGGCCAGCTGCTGCTGGGCTACCGGACTCCGTATACAGGGGCTCTAGTGGTATCCTTTGGTGGAGGCTAGTGTCCCTCTTGGGTGAGCAATCTGGACTCAGTTTACGCACCTGGGTCCAGCAGACATATGTGCAGCTTTTGGCCATCAAGGATCGCTCTCTTGGGGCACCCAGCGGTGGTCAGTGGTGATTCTCCAGAAGTAGCTACTGACTTGTCAAGTTGGGCTACTCCAGCTTTGATGGCCCTGGTGCTGCTTCCAGGAGGTCGGCCGACTGACCAGTGAGTGCCTGGGGGAATGATGTGTTCACCAGCAAATCGGCTACCAGAATGACTCCCTCCCTGATGACTTCTGGCTATGTGTAGCTTTTCCTTACAAGCTTGCCTTTTAGCCCAAAACCCCGAGTGGCTTCCTGAAATGGGGAGGAAACACCTCCCTCTGTAGCAGGCTACCATTGTACCTAAGCCTGGGAGTCATCCACACTACTCCCCAGTTACCTTGAAGTACCCATTTTACTAGTTCAATTCGCAACTTAGCTGGGCTGTGGGGTCAGCTGATAATTCTGAGTTAGCCAATGGGCTATTAACGTTTCCACAGCAAAACGACTATTTGGAAGTGTTGCTGTCAGGACAGATTAAAAGTATATTCCAATCTAATGCTATAAAACTCCCTGCCTCAGGGCTCCATAGGCCTTCCTTGGGCGAAGCCCACATATATTGTTATGGCAGTTTAAAACTTCTCTTCTAGGCTGCAGTGGCAGACTCTGAGCCATTTTGTACCCTGACCCATGCAGGGTGGCACAGACAGTGCTGCAGCCCAAGTCTCACATGTCCTGGCTACCCTTGCTACCAGATACTAGGGTCTTATAAGTAAGTCAGCATACGTCCAATTGGCGGTAGCCAATTCAACATACACTTTGTAAGCGGTTTGAACACTGGCACTGAAATCTGGTTAGCAGGCCTCAGTGCACTCTCAGAGAAAAACAACAGCATCAGTCCAAAGCGTTTGGGGGGTTCATGCAAAAAGAGGCATTTTCTTATATTCATATAGAATTGGCCATTGCTATGCCACATCAGCATGGGTTCCTGCTCAATATGGCCAAGTATCAACTGATTCTTGCAAGTAATCAGGTTTTTATTCGGGCAAGATCCAACACCCGACTAGTGAGAGTCTATCTTCTGATAGAAAGAGCAGAACAACGTTAGAGGCTCTTGACTTCACTATTACTGATAAAAGAAGTGATGGCATTGGAATGGAAGGAGATACAGGGGCATATGGGAACCTCAATGTTAGCAGTGCATTGGATGAGATTTCACCTAAGACCTCTTCTATGGCACTAACACAAGCATTGGTCACCATCATTCCAGAGTCTGTAATTCAGGATTCCAGTCACACAGCACATCAGGAAAGCTCTGCAGTGGTGGCTGAGGTCAGACAATCTTCTAAAAGGGGTTCCTGTGCACCCAAAATCACCACTGGTTCTAACCATGGACACCAGTTGGAGTGCAATAATGGAAAATATGACTTATCAAGCAAAATGGCCCGTGATGGAGTCATTAAGATCCACAAATTCAAGGAAGCTAACAGCACTTAATAGAGCTCTAAATAATTTTAAGGGTTATCTACTCCTCTTGGACATTTTGATAAAGACAGACAATCAACCCTCTGTAAACTATATCAACCATTAAGGCAGCTGTAAGAATCTGGCTCTTTATATAGTGCACCAAAAAGAGGTACACAGTGTAAAGAGTCCAGGCAAACCCCAAAGAAATTACAAAGGCACAAATGACCCCCCCAAATGCTCTCTTTTGTGGTAGTGTGGGCAAGCAGTTCGGCATATCAGAGGGTAGTGCTGAGCATTTATTACACACACAGAGGCAGTCAGTGAGACCACACCCATTAAAGAAATCCAACACTAATTTAAAAAATAACACATACTTTTATATAAATTTAGATACCAAGATAATCAGAATCGGGTAAGTACTTTTCAAGTTATGAATTTTTACAGTTTTCAGAAATGAACACAGTGCATTTTCTGGACTGCCAACGTTATCCTATGGTGGAAAAACATGTATTGCATTCAGGCACTTGTCAGTGACTTATGGGACTGTTCTTCTGGACTTAAGGTGAGTATGGGGCAAGGTCCAAGGTCACACCAACAGGTCATCTCGGGAGGCTGTGGGGCGTCCGGTGCAGAGATGTGTCCCGGCATCGGGTGTCCCATTCACTTCAAAGGGAGAACGGTCCGGTTACAAAGAGGTTGCAAGCAGGAACTGGGGCACCATTCTGGGGGAACCCAGAGGGGGGCTTGACCTTTGAGATCCTCAGGCACTTAGGAACACTGTTGGTCCACTTCTCATCAGGCTGTGGGGCTCAGGAGTAGTGGTGTCTTTTGGCATCAGAATTCTGTGCTGGAGTCACTCGTGGTTGGAGGGGGTCTGCAGAAAGAGGCTGCAGGTGGCCAATGGAAGTCCAGTCTGGGCAAACCTAAGTGTGGGCTTGGCTCTAGTGGTTCTGGGAGCCCCGTTGGCACCATCACCTCCCTTGGACTCAGGCTCAGGAGCGCAGGTGCATAGGTGCTTTGAGGCGTCGGGTGGCAGCAGCCACAGACTAGGTCTTGGTCCTCGTTTCTGCTACAGAGGGGCAAACAGGACAGTTGGATCACTCTCGATGTGAATCTCAGTTCACTGATAGAATATCGATGGTAAAAACATTGATGGTAAAAATATCGGGAAAAAAATTAGATAGTAAAAATATTGACTCCCTATACTTAAACAGGGAAGTACAAAAATATTGAATCAAAAATATCGAAGTAAAAAATATAGATGTAAAAAATATCGATTTAAAAATATAAATAAAATAAAATAATATATATAAAAAATATAAAATATTAATATTATCTTTAACAAAATAAATTAAATGTAATATACATTTTAACTAAATATATATGTAAAATGTAAGTCCATTTTTATATAGCGCAGCTACTCCCCCGTACGGGTCTCAAGGCGCTGGGGGCCGTAGTGGAAATTAAGTGAGCTATTGCCCAGAGTCACATGGTGCTGAGCTGAGCTGCCGCCGGAGCCGGGGATCGAACCGTGAACCCTGTGCTCCGAAGTCAGCTGCCCTGGCCGCTGCACCACACCTATAAAAATTTAACTTAATTAAAAAAATATATAAACAAAAACATAATAATTTATACATATACATATATTTACTTTAATTTATTAACTATTATCTTTATTTCATTTTTAAACTTTTAAATTATAAAAATAAAATATATACATATATCAATAATTTAAAACTAAAATAAAAAAATTCTATAATTAATTAAAACGTACATTTCACAACACAATAAATACAACAGTAGGGAAAATGTTGGATAGCAAAACAATTAAATTTACTATTCCAACTGCAAAGAGTGCAACAGTAGGGAAAGTGTTGGATAGCAGAGGGGTAAAAAATACTATTCCCACTCCAAAGAGTGCAACAGTAGGGAAAGTGTTGGATAGCGGAGGGGTATAATTTACTATTCACACTCCATTGAGTGCAAAAGTAGGGTAAATGTTGGATAGTAGAAGAATTAAATTTACTATTCCAACTCCAGTGATTGCAACAGTAGGGAAAATGTTGGATAGCGGAGGGGTAAAATTACTAATCCCACTCCAGTGAGTGCAACAGTAGGGAAAGTATTGGATAGCGGAGGGGTAAAAATTATTATTCCCACTCCAGTGAGTGCAACAGTAGGGAAAGTGCTGGATAGCGAAGGGGTCAAAATTACTATTCCCACTCCAGTGAGTGCAACAGTAGGGAAAGTATTGGATAGCTGAGGGGTAAAAATTACTATTCCCACTCCAGTTAGTGCAACAGTAGGGAAAGTATTGGATAGCTGAGGGGTAAAAATTACTATTCCCACTCCAGTTAGTGCAACAGTAGGGAAAGTATTGGATAGCGGAGGGGTAAAAATTACTACTCCCACTCCAGTTAGTGCAACAGTAGGGAAAGTGCTGGATAGGGGAGGGGTAAAAATTACTATTCCCACTCCAGTGAGTGCAACCGTAGGGAAAGTGCTGGATAGCGGAGGGGTAAAAATTACTATTCCGACTCCAGTGAGTGCAACAGTAGGGAAACTGCTGCATAGCGGAAGGGTAAAAATTACTATTCCCACTTCAAAGCGTGCAACAGTAGGGAAAGTGCTGGATAGCTGAGGGGTAAAAATTACTATTCCCACCCCAGTGAGTGCAACAGTATGGAAAGATTGGATAGTGGAGGCATAAAAATTACTATTCCCACTCCAGTGAGTCCAACAGTAGGGAATGTGCTGGATAGCAGAGGGGTAAAAATTACTATTCCCACTCCATTGAGTGCAACAGTAGGGAAAGTGCTGGATAGCGGAAGGGTAAAAATTACTATTCCCACTCCAGTGAGTGCAACAGTAGGGAAAGTATTGGATAGCGGAGTGGTAAAAATTACTATTCTCACTCCAGTGAGTGCAACAGTAGGGAAAGTATTGGATAGCAGAAAAACAAAAATTACTAATAACATTTAAACAATTTAAAAAATTAGATAATCTTAAAATAAACAAACAATATTTAAAAAATATACAATTAAATACATTAAACACATAAAAAAACACATATTATAATGTTAATTACATATAACAAAAACCTACAAATATGATATAAAAAAAATAAAGGGGCGTGGCCGGGACTCCGATGGAGTAGGACGCGTGTTGTGCTCGCTCTGTCCTCCGGGGGCCGGCCAAGCCTATTTAGCAGCGATGGGGCCTGAGGAGCACGGCCGGGCCCCCCCCCGCACCTGGCTGACCCCTCGCCAGCTGCCGGCAGCCCGCTCTGCTCCCTGGTTTTGGGCTGGGCTTGGTGTGTGGGAGGCGACTGAGGAGAGAGCCGTCGCCCGCCATCTTGCCTCTAGACATCGTGGAGGCTCTTGCCTCGGGGGCGCCTCCGAGCCCCTCAGCGAGTGCTACCATCGAGAAGCGAAGACAGCCGGGAGGCGGCGTGACGGAACTAGCCCCACAGCGGGACCCCGATTATGGTCCTGGGGGCCCCCGAGGGCAGGCCCGGTGAGATCTCTACAGCGGCTGGCATTACGACAAGGGCTCCGGCAGGGGTAAGCCCTCAAGTGGCCTGGGCCTCGCCTGGTAAACTTGTGCCTGACTGCGGCCTGTGACGCTGTCACGGGGCCCCATCTACGGACCGAGGCCATCGTGAAGCATCGGAGCCTGGAGAGCAGCATCGGAGAACTCCCTGCGGTCGCTTGTTCCCCCGCCGACTGTCTGCGGCCTGCTCTGCCCTCCGGTCCCAGGTTGGGCCTGGGGCGGGGGGACCGGCCGGAGGAAAGGAGCTCCACTGGCCATTGCGACCCCAGAGTACATGGAGACAATCGCCGGGGAGGCATGCCTGAGCAACACAGCGAGAGCGGTCCTTGCGGCGGCCCCGGCTCTGCGGTGAGTCCACTTCAGTTGCCCTGGGGCCCCATATTTGCGGGACCCGACGAGACCTCCAGTGTGCCATTGGACCGGGAAGGGAGACCCAAAGGCCTCTCCGGTCTGAAGCGTGGGGCGACCCCCCTCCCCAGCACCTCAGTGATCGATGGGCCGACGGGGCCCCGGCTGGGGCAAGACTCATTGTATTTTAGATGCCGCCTTGGGGACCACGACCACCTGTGGCCTAAAACACACCAACTTGGCCGCCAATCTCTAGCCCCCTATTCCTACAGCGAGGGCAGCAACCTGAGGAGGGAAGACATATCAGTGGCCCCCTCCTTCTGCATCCTTTCCCCGGAGGGCCCAGTCTGACGCCGCGGTGAGGAAGGTGGGAACTGGCCTCGGCCGCGGGCCTGAGCAGCTGAGCCTGGCGAAGTATATGGAGGTGAGCCCGGGGTCTAACTAACGAGGGAGCGCTCATAGCATCTGTGGGGTGGTGCGATGACCGGCTGTGCAATCGGCCAGCGACCTGGCCTCTGACCGCCTCCCCCCCTGAATCTGACTCTTGATAGAAACAGACCTTCCTAACCGGGGGAAGAGGCTAGACTGCCCCTCTGGGCCCCTACTGCGCCCCCCCCACCTGCTAGCTGTTGGCAATCGGACCTGACCCTGCTGACCTATTCCGGGGCCAAGGTTGGGTGACCCCACGAGGCCTAACGCTTGGTGTCACTGCCTTGGGGAGCCCTGGGTGTGAGCCCTGCAAGAGGGCTACACGGGGCGGAAGTACTCTTTGAAACGCCATGCCCCGCACTTAGATGGGAAAGGACACCGTTCCGAGCTCTACAAAGGACGTAGCAGAAGCAACGTTGTGGGCGAAATCCTCTCCTGCGGTCAGTCAGCAGTCTCCCAAGATGGCGACATCTCCAGAAAACCCGGAGGCTAGCCCAATACACAAGCTTTTATGACTAATTTTCTCCAAGAAATAAACTCTGAAATTGGCTCACTCAAAGCTGAGGTCAAGACCTGCCTGAAGGAGATCCGGCGCGAAGTGTCCGAAATTGGAGCCCGGGTGGATGACATAGAACGCACGCTCGACACACGGGCGGAGGACCAAGAGGAGCTCTGGCACCGAATGGCGGCGCTTGAAGAACAACATGTAGAGCTCCAAATCAAGCAGGAGGATTTGGAGAAAAGGAGTCGGCGAAATAACCTCCGCATTAGGAGGGTCCCTCGGGGAGCGGAGGGCCAGGACATCATGACCTATACCGTGGAGCTACTCCAGGCAATCAGAGAAGACGACGACGCCTCGCCGCCCGCGCTGGACAGAGCGCACCGAGTCGCAACCACACGTGGAAATTCAAATCTGGTCTCCGACATCCTGACTCAGGTACATTTCTATACAGAAAAGGAAGCAATCCTTCGCGCATCCAGAGGTAGTGCTGACCTGACCTATGGAGGACACCATATTCAAATTTTCCAGGACCTCGCCCCCGTTACCTTATGACGCTGCAGAGAATTTAAACCGGTGACTGATACGTTAAGAGACATGGGCATCAAATATCAATGAGGCCATCCTTTTGCCCTGATCTTCCCATGGGAGGGCAAGCGCAGATCTCTGAGATGGCTCAAAGAAGCTCATCAGTTACTCCAGCTTAAATTAGACTCTCGACCCCCTAGCCCGAACTCTGTGGACACAAGGCCTATGGGCCCCTTCCATCCGGAGTGGTCAACAGTGCCTCCTCCTCGCAATCGTGCCTGTAAAACGAGCCAAGCAGGACATTATCCAGCACCTGAAATCTATGGATAACTCACAATCCCCGGATCACTCTGGGCCGCCCCCCAACCCTCCCTCCCCCACTGCATCTTGACTCTGGGAACCGGATCCCTCAGACCTGCTACGTTCATTGGATGCGGGGAGCAACTCGTCCTAACCCTCCTGCCCACACCATTGACAATTTGCTCTGATCCCAGATTCTCGTAGCAATCGAGCGGAGGGGACTCCTCTCTGGCCTGGGCGCGCCCGCCCCTTGGCTCGGCTCGGGAGCGGGGGACCTTGGACTCTTCTGCTGGGATCCTGGTCTTCCCCCCCACATCAGTAACATAGGTCGGCCCCCGAGGGGAGGAGCTGTGACTACCATCACAACCTAGCTGGCAACCCCCGCCATTCACCTAGTCCCCAGGAGGAGTGACTTCCTCAGAGTCGCCCTGATATTTACCACTGGGCCACTCAAGGACTGGAATGGACTAACTTGGCCCAGTTGGCCATTTTCTTGTTTGGCTTGCTGTTTTTCTTTCTCTTTTCCCCCTCTTTTTCTTCCTTCACTCTCTTGGTTCTCCGGGGGGGAGGTACGCGGCACTCTCTACATTCCCATTCCTCCCGCACAGACAACATCAGGCCCTGGAGTGGACACAATCCACCAGTTGGTCTGGCAGAACACAACGCTCTCCCTACCGCCCCTAGTTGGCAGGGTATGCCCAGACGTGGGTCCCTTGCTCACTTTGCCACTGGATTCAAGCTAGCCTGGCTGATGACGGCTGAATAGCCAGAAACCGGTCCCAGGATGCTTGTTTCCGGTCCAGGGAAGACATGGCTTGGCAGTTCGGGCTGGACTGTTCCCATGAGGCACAGGGTCAGACTGATTTGCATATGGCCATGTCTGAACTGGGGTGGTGGAGTAAGCTAAAGAATGATGATGGATTAAACCCAGATCAGTTGACTGGGGGTGAGTGTTTGATTTGCTCAAGCGCTCCGTCCATCATCCCCTTTGGTATCGCTTGTTCGCCTCTTAGTTGGCAGGGTATGCCCAGACGTGGGTCCCTTGCTCACTTTGCCACTGGATTCAAGCTAGCCTGGCTGATGACGGCTGAATAGCCAGAAACCGGTCCCAGGATGCTTGTTTCCGGTCCAGGGAAGACATGGCTTGGCAGTTCGGGCTGGACTGTTCCCATGAGGCACAGGGTCAGACTGATTTGCATATGGCCATGTCTGAACTGGGGTGGTGGAGTGAGCTAAAGAATGATGATGGATTAAACCCAGATCAGTTGACTGGGGGTGAGTGTTTGATTTGCTCAAGCGCTCCGTCCATCATCCCCTTTGGTATCGCTTCGTTCGCCCTAAGTTGGCAGGGTATGCCCAGACGTGGGTCCCTTGCTCACTTTGCCACTAGATTCAAGCTAGCCTGGCTGATGATGGCTGAATAGCCAGAAACCGGTCCCAGGATGCTTGTTTCCGGTCCAGGGAAGACATGGCTTGGCAGTTCGGGCTGGACTGGTCCCATGAGTCACAGGGTCAGACTGATTTGCATATGGCCATGTCTGAACTGGGGTGGTGGAGTGAGCTAAAGAATGATGATGGATTAAACCCAGATCAGTTGATTGGGGGTGAGTGTTTGATTTGCTCAAGCGCTCCGTCCATCATCCCCTTTGGTATCGCTTTGTTCGCCCTAAGTTGGCAGGCGATGCCCAGACGTGGGTCCCTTGCTCACTTTGCCACTGGATTCAAGCTAGCCTGGCTGATGATGGCTGAATAGCCAGAAACCGGTCCCAGGATACTTGTTTCCGGTCCAGGGAAGACATGGCTTGGCAGTTCGGGCTGGACTGTTCCCATGAGTCACAGGGTCAGACTGATTTGCATATGGCCATGTCTGAACTGGGGTGGTGGAGTGAGCTAAAGAATGATGATGGATTAAACCCAGATCAGTTGACTGGGGGTGAGTGTTTGATTTGTTCAAGCGCTCCATCCATCATCCCCTTTGGTATCGCTACAATCCACCAGTTGGTCTGGCAGAACACAACGCTCTCCCTACCGCCCCATCTGCAATACTGCTTCGCTGGCTGGGTATGGAGGGCTCTGGGAGTGGGGAGGGTAAACTACAAACTCACACTGCACGCCTCGCCATACATCACTAACAATGGTGCTGCTTAAATGCCTTATCCTTAAATGTAAAAGGACTCAATGCCCCCAACAAGCGGAAGTAGATATGGCGCTACCTCCTGGCCCGAGACCCAGATATAATTTTCTTACAGGAAACCCACCTCCTGCGAACCGACATGCAGCGCATGGCACACCCTAAAATACCCTAACCAATTCTGGGCGTCTGCATCGACTAAAATGGCTGGGGTGGCCATTCTCCTTAAAGCTTGCAGCCATGTACAAGCTACTTGGGCACTGAGCGACAAGGAGGGACAGTACTTGAAGCTTAAGGTACACATACACAGTAGGGCTCTTACACTGCTCAATATTTATGCCCCTAATCAATCCCAAGATGCATATATATAAGGGCCTTACTTAGGGACGTGGTCTCCCGGGAGGTGGACCCAATTCTTCTCGGGGGGGATCTTAACCTAGTCTGGGATCCCGGCCTAGATCGCACTACACCCTCTTTCCAGGGGACTGGGGCTATGTCCGCGGCGCTCAAGCAAGACATTGAGGCCCTGGGCCTCATCGATGCGTGGCGATATAAAGAACCGGGGATGAAAGACTTCACATTTTACTCTCATGTCCATCAATCCTATTCTCGGATAGATTATTTCTTCCTCTCTCACTCCCTCATACGATCGTTGGAATCGGCTGCTATTTCCGATATATCTGTCTCGGACCATGCCCATCTGGAAATCACCTTGGCGGGTATGGGTGGGGCTCCCCGCTCTGCCCCTCGCTGGAGGCTCCCCCCGAGTTTCTTGCGCGATCAGGTCGATGTGGCAGAAATACGCCAGGCAATCCAGGCTTATTTCGACGCAAATGACCTCCCCGACACCAATGGCCACACCCTATGGGACGCATTCAAGGCCAATATCTGGGGTGTCATCACCTCGATATCTATTGCCCGAATGCGAGAATCCCGCCTGGTTAAGACGGGCCTTACCCGAGATATCAAGGCGCTCGAGAAACAGGAACATGTAACACTCTCTAGGCAGGGCCAGAGGAGGCTAGCTTCACTACGGGGTCAGCTATGGGTGATTCGGGTAAATAAGGCAGAACACTCTCTTCTCGCCCTGAATCAGAAATTCTATGAAGGGGGCAACAAGGTGGGCTCTTTATTGGCACACCGTGGCACGCCGACTCCGTACGCGGGTCTCTCATAACCATATCTCTAGGGTAGGGACTGAGGGGGGGGAATGGGCAACCTCGGAGGTGGGCGAGCAGCAATGTTCCCTCTAATTTTTTCCTCTGTGTGCGGCAGTGTAAGGTCTCTGTGCACTGCAGCCCAGGCTATGTGCGCCGGGAACCAGACCGCGCGTAAGGGTGCAGCGCCAAATATCACTCCAAGTTTTTGCTTAAAAGTGAAAGGACGGTGCATTTCCACACCTGTAGCACCACATGAAGGGTCTAAAGGCAGGTGTTCAATTTAGATACACACGCCATGACATGAATTGGTTACACAGGCAAGTACACTTCGGGTTTAGAAAAGCATAGGACTCCAACGATGGTACCTTAAGATTTCACTAAAGATCCTCAACTCGAGCACTGTTCATAGGGTGGGAAAATGTTGGGAGCCTATACAAGATCACAGATATACAATACACATGGATATGGCACTAGATGAATCTGGCTGTGGGCGGCTTGGAGAAGCCTTTAAATACACAAAGTGCAAGCACTGGGTCTAGCCTCACAATGACCCCGGCACCTTTTCTTATTTTCCGGCTCCTGAAACTACTGAGCTTAAACACGGAGTTGCATAAAACCGTGTTCCAATACTGCCCCGCGCATTGGCTTGCAATGCCAAAGGAGTGTGTAGTAATTACAAGGAGACTGACCCAGCATCACCCAGCTTGTCAATGAGGTGCCTTACACAGTGTTTGGTTAAAGATAGAACATCCTTTCAAGCAATAATACAGTAAATTACCTTTGACACAATTCTGTCCCGAGTCACTATCAGAGCAGTGTATTTGTTGTGCTTGATCCCATTAAAATGGAAAAGGTTGAAAGAGTGGCGGATTTCAGAAAGGAAAGAGTCTATTGTGATTTAATGTAGTTCTCTGCTCATATAGTTTGTTTTGCTTAATTTTGATTCTTCTTGAATCTGTACATTTGTGAGCGATAAAAGGTTCACACCTTTTAATTGCTGCCTAGTACCAGTGATCACTCATGTTCAAGTGTTAGTAGTTGAATAGTGGTTATTGGAGGTAGATGTGAAGACGTCTTTTTCAAAGAAAATCCTGCAACACCTTGTATTGCAAAGGAATTGGTTACTATTCGGTATGCTTGAAGTGTTATGTAGATGCCTTTTTAATTTCAGAACAATTTTATATGTAAAAAGGAAACATCATGAAATGCAATACAAGCTTTGTAAAGTATACAAAGGCAACACACACTAAAATCAGATGTGAAATCACAAGTTCTACAGTTTAAGGTGCAGTGCTAATAGGGATTAAAGACTATGTTAATTAATTCACTGTTATATTGGTTATGGATCAAAATGTTGTTGGGAAGCAAAATATTGAGACGCATCAGACATAAGAATAGAAATGTGACACAAACACAAGGAAAATATGAAAATGTCACATAAGGAAAATGAAACTTGCCAGCTATTTTTGCTGGAAATAAAGCGTCACTCATAGTTGTTGAAATGTCCCTAATAATTACACTGAAATCATGAAAAGGTCACACAGAGCAATGTGAAACCTTGACAGCTATGCATGTAATTTCTATATACGTTTCCCTCCTCTTTATGGCTTGATTTTGCTGGCGAGAAAGTGTTACTCACAGCCCTGCCAAAGACGATGCATCAGGTGTTAGACTAACGCATTTCAGCCTTGGCTGTCAAGCCATAACGCCGCTATGCTGAAACTGGAGTGGCAGCAGGCCTGTGCGAGAGCGCTGCTCCTGGTAGGCTTTGCGGGCTGCTGGCTACAATGTATTAGTTAAAATGGGAAGTAATCCTCATGGCTGCATGCGGCATTACGCTGGACGTGACAATGCCAGGGCAGTGCTTCCACCGCAGCGCAGTAATTTAAGCATAATCATGAATGATCCCTGCCACCGCCGAGACCCAAACCCACGGACCTGTGGCGGCCGCTGGAGTCCAGAGCACGCACTGTGCAGCTGCTGAGTCTGAATGCAGCCCGGGTGGCACGTTTGCTGAGGGAGTCATTCGTTGTGGCCAGGAGGACTCTGGTTTCTATGATTCGAGAGAGGGCAAAGCTCTGGTAAAATAGGCGCATCAGTGCTTGTTGGTAAGTGTGCTCGCTTTTAAGATGCATGCTTTAATAAATATGCATACTTAAGCTCATGGTAATTAGAGAAAAACGTGCCTTGGAGTTGAAAACATTCCCGACTTCAGCCTAATCTATATCTAATCACGAGTGTATGATTTTTATTGATCCAGCTATCTGGTTAGTGGGGTGATCAGTGCCCCAGTTGTACGCCGGCGGAGCCAGAGGGCAGGGCCGCCAGTCACTGACTCTGTGCCCCCTCCCGTGGAGAGCGAACAAAGACTTTAACATGCGAGGGGTGCTCCCTTTGACCTTTTGCAGTAACATTCCTATACCTGAAGCGGAGACAACCTTTAACAGTATTTAACATTATTTCTGCACTGGTGAATATTGTATTGTCTTTCTATATCTCAAATCTTGCTCCCCACAGCCCACTTTCTCCACCAGTGGCGCCAGCAGAACCCCTCCAGGAACCCTCTCCTCTTATGCTGCAGTCTGGCTGTTTTCGGCTGCCTCCAATGCCGCCTCATTGCAAACACGTCTCCCGGCTGGCAATTACCAGAACCCCTCGGGGTGATCCAGGCAGGCCCCTGTGTTATGACCGATCGCCTGTCTTGACCGCAGCGCAGCCGGTTCTCGCCAGGGGCTCTTCAGCCCCCAGGGCACCCCCACAAAAAGACACCGCCCTCCACTGGGTCAGCCCTCCTTCACGCAGCCTCCACTTCGGAGTCTTCTCCTCAGGGGCCTCCGCACCAGTGCCTTGCTGCAGGCCTCACACAACTTTGTTTCTGCCGTTAGCCCCCTCTTTCGGCTCTCTGTCCTAACCCAGGTGGCGGGGACTGCAGGATTCAGCGTTGGATTAAAATTACAGTTTTGTGTCCAGGGTGAAGCACTTCTTGTCGACATCTTGCCGGCCATGCCTTCCCATGTGTGGGCATTTCAATGCCAAAATGAGTGTTTCTACTCAGGGCCGGCTCTGGGGCGGTGCGATCGGTGCCATCGCACCGGGCGCTGACTTGGGGTGGGGGTGCCATGTTTATTGTTTTAGAGGCAGCTGGTGCCGAGTTCTTGGTTCCAGCAATAAAAATCTCAAGATAACTCATCTGATTAATGTTCTTCCTGGAGAGAGACCGGAGCTTTGTCTAAGAAATGTTGACTTGTACTGCAGAGGGTTAATATGTCTGCTGCAAATAACGTGTCCCATTCATATCACAAAGTGCATAAAATATAAATTGGTCAATGGGTTACCGCTTTGACAGAGAGATCCTGTTGTTACTTGTATAAGTTAAAATCCTAATATATTCACTGTCATCAAAGAGCTGCATGCAAACTGCAAGGAATGTGGTAAGAGCTATGTGTGTTTTTAGCCAGTCTTTTGTTATCCTAATATTGCAAAAAGGGTTCATTTATGTAGAAATCAATTCTTATTATTTAGGAAAACCCCCAACATTGGTGTAACATTTTTAAATTCTGAATTTGTATTTTTCAAGACCAAAGACTCAAACTATACTGCCTACCAGAATGGATGACATTATACTCCTACACCTTGTAGGCCTTTGTCTTATGTAACATTTCCTATACACTCATTTACACATGGGATTGTCTCTGTGCAATGTGTGTGTGATCTAAAGTGTTCTGACACCTTACTAACTGGTATGAGTCGCGCTATAAAACGAAATTAATCTAAGAGACAGTGGTTATTGAGACTTGAGGAGCACTGTCAAATGGTGGTAGTGTGGGAATCTGTGGCGGAGGTGGTCATTGGGGGCGCCACAAAACATTGTCGCACAGGGCGCCACCATTGCTAAAGCCGGCCCTGTTTCTACATATGCCTTGTGCAGGCGAATGCATCAATAATGTCGCCTTGCACCTAATTTGTGTTTTGACTCTAAGGGGAAATGAAGTGGAACTTAGTCAAGACCTATGATTTAGTGATTTTGTAAATGTCATGAAAAAGAGTCCACCTCACAGTTTCTAGTGGTCGATAGTTTTCACGAACAGTGCAACGTACTTGCAATAATACAGCGCCCTTGCTCACTCCGCTGCTGCCCGGCTATGTGTGCCCCTCAGCCTCTCTTGCACCCCAATTAATGCCCCTTAGCTGTTTGCCGTGGCGGTTGTTAAACCGTGAATTTTAGTGTGTTGATTTTGCTTGTGAGAAAATGTCACTCATATTACACTGAAACATATGAAAATGTCACACATAGCAATCTGAAACCCTGGCAGCTATGTACTCATGATCCTTAAAATGTCACTCATATTACACAAACATATGAAAATGTCCCACATGGCAATCTGAAACCTTGGCAGCTATGAAGCACACGTCCTGCGTTACATTTGCTACATTCCTTTTCCTACTAGTGGGCAGCTGCGGGCTGAATGTGGGCCTTTGAGATAATAATCATGTTAATTGCAGCGCACGTGTGCACTGCAATTAACAAGAATACTATCTCAAAGGCCCACATTCAGCCACGCACTTTTAACAAAAGAAATGCAGGGTCAAACACGACATGTCATTCTGAAAGCACAAGTTGTGTTTCACCCTGCATTCGCTTTGCTAATAGTGCGGGTTGAATGTGGGCCTTTGAGATAGTATTCTTGTTAATTGCAGTGCACACGGGCGCTGCAATTAACAAGAATACTATCTCAAAGGCCCACATTCAGCCCCGCAGCTGCCCACTATTAGCTAAAGACTGCAGGGTCAAATACGACGTGTGCTTTCAGATGATTCTGAAAGCACACGTTGTGTATGACTCTGCATTCCTTTGCTGATAGTGCGGGCTGAATGTGGGCCTTTGAGATAGTATTCTTGTTAATTGCAGCGCCCGTGTGCACTGCAATTAGCATGAAAACTATTTCAAAGGCCCACATTCAGCCCAGCAGATGCCCACTATTAGCAAAGGAATGCAGAGTCAAACACGACGTGTTCTTTCAGAATCATCTGAAAGAACATGTCGCGCTTTAGATTGCCGCATTACTTTTCTAATAGTGCACGGCTGCGGGGCAGATTGTGGGCCTTTGTAGTATTCATGTTAATTGCAGCGCATGACGATGCTGCAATTAACATGAATTCTTTCACAAAGGCCCACAAACTGCCCGCTGGCGTGCACTATTAAGAAAAATGCAGCAAGTGCAGGCCCCACTTGCTCGTAAACCCGAGCCCTCCCTAACCATACAGGACTATAAGGGAGACACTTTCCTGACGCTCGACTGTGTCCTCTCCACCGTTGTCTCCAGCTCTGCCTCGTGCAACCAGGAAATTGCCGCTTTCGCGCCGCTCGCGTTTTAAAAGCGGTGGCGCGAACGGACTTACCGGCTGTGTTGTGTGTGTGCGCGCTACAATTGGGACACTGCGCGCTCGGGGTGACTTCAGTGCGCGGGCGCGCACCCGCGCACGTTCTAGGGAACAGTGGCGAGCAGCATGCGTTTTGCGCTTTTTTCTCCACTCTCTATGTTCAGGGCAATTCACCAAGATGAAATTGATCCGTTCCTAGCCTCCTGTACCTGGACGCCGCTAGATCCTTCTCATGTCCAGCAATTGGTAGACCCCATCAAGCCAGAAGAACTCCAAAAAGCATAGAAAAGCCTCCCCTTAGGCAAGTCTCCTGGCCCCGATGGCCTCACGATTCCTTTCTACCGTCTCTTCCTCTCTGACCTTCAGGCCCCGCTACTTCAGCTGTTCAACTTTTTGCTGACACTTTTAGTGTGACCCCTACCATGGCGGGGGCGGGAATTGTACTTATCCCCAAGCCGGGTAAGGACCCGACTTCGTGCGCTTCTTACCGCCCCATTTCTTTGCTAAATGTTGATGTTAAACTTTACACCAAAATACTAGCTCAACGTTTAGCGCCGTTTCTGCCTGGCCTGACTGAACCCGACCAGGCTGGCTTCATACCTCAACGGCAGGGGGCGGATAACATTAGGCGAGTGGCCCACCTGGTGGAAAAGCTCCAGCGTCGCAACATCCCTGCATTTTTACTCTCATTAGACGCCGAGAAGGCTTTCGACCGGGTTGATTGGACCTTTCTCAAAGCAGTATAGCGGAAGATCGGTCTAGGCCCGGTCATGATAGCCCGCATCATGGCTCCTTATGCAGCCCCCTCTGCGTAGATCAGAGTTAATGGCCTCCTAACCCCCCCTTTCTTGATTTGCAGGGGAACGCTCCAGGGATGCCCCCTGTCACCTCTGCTTTTCGCCCTGGCAATAGAGCCCCTAGCGATAGCAGTGCGCCAATCAGTAGCAATCAAGGGCATACCTTTCGGGAGGGACGAGCACAAAATTGCTCTCTTCGCAGATGATCTACTTCTGACTCTTACCGATCCCGAGAGCTCCCTCCCAGCACTGCTTACCCTACTGTCTCAATTTGAGCGGATCTCTGGGCTTAAAATTAATGTCACCAAATCTCAGGTGCTGAACCTCACGCTCCCCCCTCAGATGATCACTGAACTCAGTGATTGCACCCCCTTCCAATGGGCCTCCCGATCGATTCGCTACTTGGGAATCAACATCACGGCCACATTAGACTCTTGGACTCAGGTGAACTGGCCTGACTGCAGGAATTCTGTTAGGGAGGACCTCAGGAAATGGAGGTCACTTCCTGTATCATGGCTAAGCCGCCTCAATGCGGTTAAGATGTCCATCCTTCCCAAACTATAATACCTTTTCCAAGCCCTTCCAACCCCTATCTCCCAGCCAGACATCCTAAGCCTCAAGAGGGAGATTACTGCTTTTGTCTGGGGCAAGGGGAAGCTGAGATTCTTCACTAAACTCCTAATGTTGCCAAGGGACTGGGGGGGCTTGGCGTACCCCGATTTTCTAGTCTACTAGTGGGCGTCACACCTGCGCTTCGTCTCGGAGTGGGTGGATCGCGAAAGCGAGAAGCACTCGTTTCATATGGACAGGGCAGTGGCCTGCCGCCCACTCTGGGACCTTGCCTGGCTGCCGAGGAGAGCGCGTCACCGCAGCGCCTACATAGCTACCCAGACATGAACTGTCCTGGAGATATGGGACAAGATTGTGATTGCCCGCGGCCTCACCTCTTTCCCCTCCCCTAACATGCCTCTGGCCCGCAATCTAGGCTTCCCCTTGGCCTTGCAGCCCACCTCCTTTCAGGCTTGGGCAGCCGGAGAATGCCGTACGATCACCGGTCTTTTTGAGGGAGGGACTTTGAAATCTTTCCATCATTAACGGCGCGCTTGCATTACTTCCAGATCCGGCATTGGCTGCATAACCCCTTACACACAGAGGGAGCTACACGTCAGCTCACCCCATTTGAGTCCCTAGTTCGCTCCTTTGATGGCTCCAGGGGCCTGATCTCTCGGACCTACAAGGTCCTCCAACACTCGAAAGTGCTACCCCTCCACACATACCAACAGAGATGGCACGCAGATATCGCAGAAGAACCCCCACCCCCCCGAACACTGGGAACAATTATGGAAAGACATCCCCGGCACTTTTAAAAGTATTACGCAACAGGAGACGGCCTACAAGGTTATGACCAGATGGTACTATAGCCCCCTTAGACTCCAGAAGATGTTTCCCACCTCCACGGCTATATGTTGGCGCTGTAAGGCAGACATAGGCTTGTTCATTCATATCTGGTGGTCATGCGCACTCCTGACAGTTTTCTGGAAAGAAGTGCTGAGCCACATCAGGGAGGTACTGGGATTCCCTATTCCAAGTATCCCAGGGACAGCAGTTCTTGGACTTCGACCCCGATCGCTTAAAGCACTGACACACTCAGACTGGCGCTTGACTCTATATGCTAGGCGCAGCAAAACAGGTCATTGCATTGCACTGGAAAAAGGCCTTGACTCCCCCGTCCTCGGTGTGGTTCACCCATCTCTGGCATGTAATGGCAATGGAGCTCCCCTCCAGCCGTCTAGCACACACTAGCACTAAATTCACGCGGGTATGGCAACCATTAGTGCTGCACCTCTCTAAACTGGAGCATGCGTGATTCCCCCCCCCCCGCTTGAGGGCTCTTCAGCTATTCGAGGATGCTATACTCCCTCGAAGGGAGACTTATTAGGATTTGGTGGGACAGGCCGGAGACCCTCCTCCCCCCCTCCTTCCAGAGGCCATCAGCGGGGCGGACATGACAGGAACACACACACCAAATGCATCATGTGCGAGACCCCCTCCGCCCCGCTCCCCCCATCATACATGGCACCTCTCACCCCCCTCTTCTTTCTTATCTTCTCCTCTCCCTCTTTCTTCCTCTTTCGCTTTCTCTTCCGTTTCCATAAATTGACAGAATAGTTATTCGTGTTTGGAGATGGCTGATTTGTAATCTACACCAGCTGTTCAATGTAAAAGCCAATCTTTCTCTTTACCCCCCATTTTTTTATTTAATACCCGACATGCAAATTTGCTGGCTATTCCATAGCACCCCTGGAGCTCTGCCAGAGAACGGCACAGTTGCAACCCTCCGCATAGCGTCTTATTGCTTTACTGTCAAATGTTGTTGACGTAATGTGATGGTTTGATTATGATATAATAAAAACAGATTTTTTATTTTTTTATTTTTTATTGATTTTTATAAATATGCAGTACAAAAAGACCAGAGTGAAAAAATAAAAATCAGTGCCATCGCCCCCCTCCCCAAAGACAAATACAATAACAATTGATCACAGTGGGAGAAACGAATTACATTTGGTCACTAGTCGCTTTTAAAAAAAAAATTTTTATGAGGGTCCATAATGGGAGCGAGGCAAAAGGGCAGCAGATTTTTTAACAACCGCAATAATAGCAATAGAGCCAAACACATTGAATACATTGCATACATTTAAATCCAAAAACATAAAGATAGTGGAACCCCTGCCATGAGTCTTTAAAAAAGGCAAATGATTCATACCTTTGTGCAAACAACGCGTATATAGTGGCCAGAAAGAATTAATAAGAAACCATCTCAATAGGTGTAGAATATAACAACAAAGCTGAGATAAAACCATACAATAAAATAGTATGTAAATAGCAGGAACTCTAAGAGTTCGTCTAGTTGAGCCACCTGATTAAGGGTTCCCATATAGCCTTTTTTAGCGTAAATGGCCTTCTCAAGATTACAAGTCGCTACCAATCGAGCCAACCATTGGGAGAACAATGGGGGATTTGGATCTATCCAAGACGAAGCTATACAGATCCTAAAAATAGTCATGGCTACAAAAATTAGCACTCCACCATTCTTTCTATTGAACCTATCTTGTATACCCAACAAAATAATCGTGGGGGTTAGCTGGATGTCCTGAATTAATACTTTACTTAAAAAAAGTTGTATTTTGTCAAGTAATGGCTCTAGCTTCAGGCAGGTGGCAAACATGTGAACAGAGTCTACACTGAACTCCGAGCATCTGGGACAGAGTGTTCCTTTGCCAGTTCCCCATTTAGCAATTCTGCTGGGTGTAATGTACAAAAAGAAGCCGGTCTTATAAAATTGTGCCTGTAATTTAGCTGACAGCAGGTCACTTTGGGCAGATCGCAAGGCAAGATAGAAAGTATTGCAGGGAACATTCAGTTTTTGCTGCCATTTATTTGCAATCTTGACCATGTCATCAGGCATTTGACTGTTCAATGCAGAATAAATAAGCCCAATACGGGGTAGAATGGGGTCCTTCAGCTTGTCAATGAGATCGATTTTTGCAAACCCAGCAGATCCACCGGCATTACAGGCCAAAAAATCCCTCACTGCGAAATGTTTAAAAGCCTCATTGTCACTCAAATTAAATTGAGTTCTAAGATCAAGTCTCCCAACTTCAAAATGCCAGCTTTGTACCAATTTTGAAGATATGATTTCCCAAAGATAGCTGGCAAATTTGCGTTGTTGTTAATGGGAGTATAAAAATTCAACCTGCCCAGCCCGTAAAGTCTGCGAACGTTAGTAAAGACCCTGTAGGCACTAAGTAAGGTCTTGAATCTGACCCGTTTATAATATCCATATTCAAGCTGTCGCCACAAACAGCCCTGAGCCTCCGCCCCAAGTAGTAATTCAAAGGGAGATGGGAGTCCTGTGATAGTGATAGCTGAGTGTTCGTGTAACAGCTCCGTACAATACTGTAATACCGTGGCCCAATAATACAATCTTAAATTGGGGAGCGCCCATCCCCCTCTCTCCCGAGGAAGAGAAAGCAGCTTGAAGGCCCTCCTGGGCTGAGAGTAAGCCCAGACAAATTGAGAGAAAAGCTGATCAAACTTCTGAAACATAATTTTACTAAATTCTAGAGGGATAGCCCTAAAAAAATAGAGTAATTTGGGGAAGAAGATCATCTTGAGCACGTTACACCGCCCCACTACGGTCAAGTGGAGATTGTTATTCCGTTTAAGCGCTTGCTTAGTTTCTACCGCTAACGGGATCATGTTTTCTTCTACAATCAAGTCGGTGTCGGCTACGATGTTAACCCCCAGGTATTTAGCTTTATGGACAACCCTACTGTCCACCTATTTAATTCCTTTATTTAGAATGATCTGCGTCTTTCCTTTATTAAGTGTTAATCCAGAAATCTTCCCAAACTCTTGAGCCTCCCGTTCCAATGCCAAAATAGTTATCTCAGGGTCAGGAGTCATCACAGACAAATCATCAGCGTAGGCCATAATTTTGGTGTCTAAGCCAAATCTGCTCACAGCCGGAATTTCTTGATTATTCTCAATTTTCTTAATAAAGGGATCTATATATATGGCGAAGAGCAGCGGAGAACAAGGGCAACCCTGTTGTGTTCCCCGTGAGATTTCAATCTGCTCCGTCAGTTTCCCATTTATTGAAATTCTGGCTGTGGGATTTAAATATAGAGCTTGAACAGCTTGGATAGCCCTAGGCCCAAAGCGCATCCTCCTCATGACGCCCCAGAGGAATTGCCAGGAGACCCGATCAAATGCTTTTTCAGCATCGAGTAAGATTAGCGATATCGGGTCTCTGGAGATCTGAGCTGCGTCGAACAGGGTGATGGTCCGCCAAATATGTTCTGTGGCGCTTTTCTTAGGGATAAACCCATGTTGCCACTTAGAGACAAGGGGCTCAATTCTGGAAGATAATCTGGATGCAAAAATGTTTTAATATATCTTAGAATCACAGTTGATAAGCGTGATTGGCCTATACGACCCCATTTCCAGTGGTGACTTATCTTTTTTTGGAAAGACTACGATCTTGGCTGTGGACCACGAAGCAGGTGGGGATGCCCCAGAAAAAATAGACACTACTACAGCTGTAAAAGGATCTCTTATTTGGGGAGAGAAGATTTTATAGAACTCAACCGGGATGCAGTCGGCACTGGCCTCTTTGCCGTCTGGTAAGCTAGCCAAAGCTATGGCGATTTCTTCCCAGGTCGGAGGATCTTCTAGTTGGTCATGATCTTCTGCACTGAGATGGGACAGTGAGATTGCATTAAGATATTTAGAAATCTCATCCTCTCTAGAGTCTAATGACCCAGTGTCCTCCTCTGTATAAAGATTCTGGTAGTACTCTCGAAATGCCCTCTGGATTTTAATCGGGTCATCTGTGATCTCTTCTGTAGAAACCTGTATCAAGAGTATTTCACTGGCGGAAACCTGTTGCCTGGTTCTAATAGCCAACTGATGGCGGATGAGCTCACTGCACTCATAGGTTTTCTCACGAGCAGAAGCCCATTTTGAGGCCACCCTCTCTGCAAATATCGAACCAATTTCGGCTTTAACGGCTACCACTTCAATCTGTGCTGCTTCAATTTCGACTCTCGACTGAACTGCCCGAGTTAATTTCTCCTCTGCCTTTATCATCTTATTTTGTAGTTTCAGGATCTGCATTTTTTCTTTCTTATTTTTCCTTATGGATTACCATAAGGTCTCCCCACGGATACCCGCTTTCAATGCGTCCCACACCACCATAGTTGAAGCAGTCCCTATGTTTATCTCGAGGAACTCTTGGATCCAGCCCTGCATGTACGTCTGATATCCAACATCATATAGCAAAGCTTTTTCAAAGCTCCAGTTCGAGATTACCCCTTTAGATCCCATCCCCGCAATAATTAAAATAAGTGGATTGTGGGCCAACATAATTCGCAGAGCGATGTCAATAGAGCAGTCCCGTACAAGAGAAGATGAAACCAAAAAATAATCCAGCCTCGCTAAAGAAAAATACGGGGCAGAAAAATATGTAAAACCCGACTGATTAGGTTTTAGACTGGCCCACACATCGCTAAGCCCACGAGTGTGCATTAGATTTATTACAGCCTGATATACTTTGGGCTTCCTACCTACATAGGTCCACTGATCGCTCGCTTTCCAATTACTAGGCAAATTAATGTTAAGATCACCACAGATGATAATTGGAAGAGGCCAATGGGCCAATTCTCCTGTGATTCAATTAATGACCCCAGGATCATCCGTGTTACTGCCATAGATGGAGCAAATAGTAAAGGAAAAATTGGGAGGTAGGCAGCATTCCGCTATGACCCATCTTCCAAGAGAGTCAGATTTCACACAGATAGATTTTAATGAATGCTTCCTTTGGACCATAATCCCTATGCCTCTCACCCGCGCACCCTGAGATGTCCCCCCAATGACTCTGTACCCTAATGAGTTCAGGAGATGTTTCTGCGATCCCTCGATATGTGTTTCCTGGAGGCTGACAATGTCAGCCCCCAACAGGCGCAGCCCCTGAGCCACCTTCTGCCTCTTCAGAGCATCGTTCAGGCCACAGATGTTTACTGAAACAATTTTAACATTACTAAGCTTATTCATGTAGAAATTTTAAACATATAGCCAAAATTAAACATACACATTACATGCCTAGCGAAATCAGAGCACATCTGAGGTCCAGCATAAACTACTTCCCCTTTCTGGACAATAAAAACATCATTATCTTGTCTGCTGTAAACCCTAGAAAATTATTTTTCTTTTATCACCACAGTTTTTCTCCTATTTTTCCGTCTTTCTTCCCCCTTCATTTCACCTAAACACCCTACCATTATTGCCAGAGCTTCATAACTTGGCTTCAGAGTGACTAGATGCAAAACACACAAGATGATGGACGGAATGTTGCACATTGGCAAACACTCACCCCCAGTCACAGATCTGGGTTTAATCCATCGTTATTTTGCTTCACCACGCCACCCCAGTTCAGACATAGCCATATGCAAATCAGTCTTGACCCTGTGCCTCATGGGAACAGTCCAGCCCGAACTGCCAAGCCATGTCTTCCCTGGACCGGAATCAAGCATCCTAGGACCGGTTTCTGGCTATCAGCCGTCATCAGCCAGGATAGCTTGACTCCAGTGGCGCAGTGAGCACGGGACCCACGTCTGGGCATACCCTTCCCACATAGGGCGAAATGCAAAACACACAAGATGATGGACGGAATGTTGCCCGAAACCGGTCCTAGGATGCTTGATTCCGGTCCAGGGAAGACATGGCTTGGCAGTTCGGTCTGGACTGTTCCCATGAGGCACAGGGTCAAGACTGATTTGCATATGGCCATGTCTGAACTGGGGTGGCGTGGTGAAGCAAAATAACGATGGATTAAACCCAGATCTGTGACTGGGGGTGAATGTTTGCCATTGTGCAACATTCCGTCCATCATCTTGTGTGTTTTGCAATTCAGAGGGACTAGAGCCAACAATGTGTAAAGAAACACCAGTAACCCCCCCACCTCAGTGCTGGTAACCCCCACCCCACCCAAATCCACCCCCCCCCAAAATAGAGCAATCAGGTAAACCCTGAATGATGGTCGTCACATGTCAACCCCCCGCTAGGCCACACCGTATATATCTACCAGAATGAATTACAATACACCGGTAGATAAAAAACCAAAGAAAGGTTATCCCTGTTAGATAAACCTGCCAAGGCCCACTTGTTGTTCCACCCATAGAACAGACAATGACAGAAGTAACAGAAGGAAGAATAGTAAATAAAAGGAGAGCAGCAGAACTAAGAAATTAATGCTGATCAGATAAAGTACAAATTAGCAGGGCCCCTTCTAAGCCTTAATTTCCCCCAAAAATTCACCAGCTGTGATCTCTGACAGAAAGACCCGAGAAGACCCGTTTAGGATAACTTTTAGTCTGGCCGGGTTCATTAAAAACACCTGAGCGCCTTGTTGCTGGAAGGGGGCTATTAATTGGCAAAGGCGCCACCTCCGCTCTACTGTGACATGGCAGAAATCGGGCTTTGCGAAAAACATTACACCATTAGACCCCTTCTGAGAGTTTGGGCGGGCTTGGTCATAGACCAGCTGTCTAAGGAGAAAGTTCCCAAAAAACACCAAAAATGCCCGTGGTTTCCCCCCAGTAAAGCTGCTGCCATCGCGTTGCTGCTTTATATTGAAGGGGAAACAGTGTGCCCGCTGAACCTCATGGTCCCAGTTCCAATTGCAGTGTTCGGGAAAGGCGTCTCGCAGGAGTTTCACGATGAAGCGTCTTGGGCCGTCCCCCTCTATCTCTTCAGGAATCCCTAGTAGACGAAGATTATTCCTGCATTGTCGATTCTCCTGCTCTTCCATCTTCACCATTAAATCAGTCAGGCATGTAGCTTGGGAAGAGCCTTGATCTCTTAGAGTAGTTACTTCGGTTTCTAAGCTTTCTGTGCGGCCTTCCACCATAGTGACACGATCGCCAATGTCAGTGCAGATTTTACTTAGCTTCCTCATGCCCCCTTGTAGCTTTTTAGTGGCCCCTTTAGCGAGACGACTATCAGAGCGAACCTCTTCTTGGAATTGTTTAATTGAGACCAATATAGAGGTTAAAGAAGGTTCTGCCGCGGGTTCTGGTGCGTCTTTTATACTTTCCCATGTGAGGTCTTTGCAGCTTCTTCAGAGGGAAAAGAAATCTGGGAGTCAGAATAATCCCACTTACGCTGACTGCGTCTCTTTGCCTTGCGTACCTTTTCAGGCGCTGAACAGTTCCTGTGTCTTTGGAGGGATCGGTGTCATTGTCGTCACTTGAGCTGGTTACATCGCCATCTGTCCCGGATATAGAACCATCCGATACTGGAAAAAAATGTTCACCGGTAAGTTCGGGGGTCTGAGGAGCCTGGGGGCCCAAATGATCTCCCACGTTATGGATATAGTTGGCAGCTCCGCCTGTTAGAGGTTTAAATCCCAGCTCTGTTAAGCTGGCGGCCGAAGCACAGGCTAGTGCGCCAGGGACAGGCGGAGTAATTAAACTTAAATCCTCTGTGGAACCCATATTTCCATTAGTAGAAACTAAGGGAAAATCTGCAGATTGGGTAGAATCCATAGTAGAATCCATGAGACCAGCCGGTCCCTCTGTTCCATGCAGTTGGTCGCTAAGTACCACGATTTCCCCAGACAGAACAAAGATATGATTTCCTTTTAAATTATCAACAGGTTGTATAGTGCTCACATCCCCTTGTTTGATCAGTGGAAGACAGCCGGATTCAGCCTCAGAGAGCAAAGCAGAGTCTGCCGCGAGGAGCGATGCCTTAGCTGCCGAAAAATGTTTAGCAATAGAGGGTTGGAGGCCTGCACCCTCCTTTGAGGTTCCTCCACCCCCAGTTCTCCCCATCCCCTTTTTGAGGCCGCCGGTCTCACGTTTACCTTTGGGGAAAGTGTCCGGCCCCTCGACATCTCCTTGAGTGGCGCTGGCTTGGGCAGCTTTCGTTTTGTTAATCCTGGCTCCTCGGGTCGACATGTTCTGATTCTGCCTGCGCTTAGACCGGAGAGTCAATTAAAAAAAGACCGAGGCAAAGACAGGGCCGGCCGGCCAGCAGGCAATAAATTCCCGGAGTGTTCTTGACAGGATAAACACACCCGCAGCCACGTCCGCCGTCCAAAGCAACCTCTTGCGTTCTGCAGACCGCTTGCGTTCTGCGCGGCTTTCCGGTCATCATCACGGAGTCAGGCAGCTGGTATTCTCCTGCACGGCATGGCGGCTGGGTGACGAGAACTCACACTGATGCCATCTTGCCCCCAGATCCATAAAAACAGATTTATTTAATACGCGACATGCAAATTTGCTGGCTATTCCATAGCACCCCTGGAGCTCTGCCAGAGAACGGCACAGTTGCAACCCTCCTCATAGCGTCTTATTGCTTTACTGTCAAATGATGTTGACGTAATGTGATGGTTTGATTATGATATAATAAAAACAGATTTAAAACAAAAAAAAACAATAAATACATTTATGAACAATATTTATTTTAAGGGAACTAATATTCACAAACAAACAAATTATTTAAAACATAAATGTATTTATTTTATTTCCTACCCTATAACACCACACCAATAAAAAAGACATACATTTTTTTATTGAAATTCATTTCCATAATTAAAATAATTAATATGGAATTTAAAATATATTATTAATAAAAAAAGATAATAAACATTCATTGAGTACACATACTTTAACACTATAATATCCACAACACACACCTAAAACTAATTACAAAATTACGATTATTAATTACTAATTAATTAACTTAAATTAATTAACAAATAATTAATAATTCATCAATAAAAAATAAATTACTTCACACCATTTATACCTATAAACACCACAACACACACCTAAAATTAATTACACAATTACCATACTTAATTACTAATTAACTAATTTAAATTAATTAAAAACTAATTAATAATTCATCAATAAAAAACAATTACTTCCCACCCTTCCCACCATTTACACCTATAAACACCACAACACACACCTAAAATTAATTACACAATTACCATCATTAATTACTAATTAATTAATTTAAATTAATTAACTAATTAATAATTCATCAATAAAAAATAAATTACTTCCCACCCTTCACACCATTCACACCTATAAACACCACAAAACACACCTACAATTAATTACACAATTACCATAATTAATTACTAATTAATTAATTTTAATTAAATAACAACTAATTATTAAACAATTATGAATAAATTAATTTACACATTTAACACTATAACATCACAATGAAACAAATATTAATAAATAAAAATGATTTAATAAATGTTATATAATTAAATTACTTCCCACCCTAGTCCCCTATAAACCAACAACCCGCTACGGAACTAAAAATGCAAAATTCAAATAAAAACAAATTAATAACTACTATAAATAATCAATAAATGTTATATAAATAAATTACTCCCCACCCTATTCCCCTATAAACCCACAACCTGCTACGGAACTAAAAACGCAAAATTCTATTAAAACAAATTTATTAACTACTAAAATTTTAACACATATAATAAAAATACAAACAATTCTTATACAAAAAAACAAACATCACACACATATAAAATATATACTAAAATACATGACATTAATAAAAAATCGATATTTTTAACAACTATATTTTTACAAACGATATTAAACACTTCGATATTTTTTAAATCCATATTACTTACCTAAAATCGATATTCTTGACCACGAGGATTTTACTGTCGATATTCCTGACCCACGATATTTTTACCACGATATTTGTGCAATTCAATATTTTTACCTCAATATTCTTTCTCTGCACCGTGAATCTCACTGTCCCTGAAGTCCCTTGGCGTGTAGGACAGTCTTCCATGGTGCCGGTGTTCGGTCTGGGCACAACAAGCCTTGGCTGCTGCAAGGGGTCTAGTACCTCAGGAATTGGTACTGTGTGGTTCTGGTCAGTCCTGGTGTTCCCACACTTGGATAGAGGATAGATCTGACCTATGGGAGCACTGCTACCTCTTCCTATGTGGCTGTTGCTCTGGTAGTTCCTGTAGGCGGCAGGTTGGTGTACCAAGTCTTGCTTCTTTGGTGTCTGAGGCTGCAAGGGAGTAGCCCCTCTTCTCCAAAGGAGTTTCTTTAGAAATTTATGAAGCACTGGCAGCCCTCCAGGTTTCTTTTTAGGTCTGCACAGCAGCAGGATGAATCAGTTGCTCCACGAAGGTCGGGTGCAGCAGACAACCCAGCAGGGTTGACTCCAAGTCAGGCGTGCTCCTCGGTTCTCGGGTCAGCAGTCTTCTTCTTCCACTCCTTCTTTTGTGTACAACAAAATCTGAAGATCTGGTATCAGGGGTCCCCTAAATACTCAATTTATTGACGTTAAAGGGACTGAGGGGTAGTAGCCAATGGGGTACTTACCCCAAGGGTCACTTCTCCCACTATATGACTGCTTTCTGTGGGAAGTGGGCATAATCCTGTCTCAGAATCCCTAAGTTTGCCATCATCAAGATGGCCAACTCTGAAAAGTCGTGTCCACTTCAGGTAGCCCACCTTAGGTGTTGTACTAGCCTGTTGGTGGGCACGCCTCCCTTACTAGAGAATTGTCCCACCTGTCCAGGTGTCAAGGAACTCTGGACAAAGGGGTTCAGCTTCCTACCCTGTGAGGGAAGCCAGACTCACATATAAAAGGTGGTGGCTTCTTAGAAGCTCACTTTCCTTGGAATACTAATAAGAAGTTCATCCTGTGGGAGGGTGTGTGAACACCCTCCACCCAACCAGCCTTTGTTTCTGACCTCCTGAGAGCGGAGGCCCTCACTCTTAGGGGTCAGAAACTAACCCTGGGTTTAAAACTCCGCTCCGCTCGCGGAGTTTGCGGATTTTTGGTAACTCTGCGTTTCGCGTAGAACGCGGAGTTACCGAAAACTCCACGCTCCGCACCGGAGCAGAGGTTTTTTTTGTGTATGCGCAGTCAAAATGCATTTTCGCCGCGTGGGAGCGACTTACTGGGTGCCTGCGATCACCGACGAGATTTCCCATCCGTTCACGAGCGCCACGAGATATGGTAGCTGGCCGGACGGTCCCGCGAGAGTGTGCGATCGCGAACACGTCATTCGGGCGCGCCATCGGAAGTTTTGTGAAGATCGCGATCCCGAACACGCAGAATTTGCAATCTGGAGAAGAATCTCTCTCGAGCAGCATCAAAACCTTCTCAAAATGATGATTTGGATTAAAAAAACTCCTCAGATTGACATTTGGCTGTACTTTTTTGTGCAAGGAGTCCATTTTCTTTTTTTACTTTTTTTTAAGAGGAAGGAAGTGCCCCAGAGTCTCCAACTTCCTGTTCCTGTCCAGCAGGCTCCTCCCAGTGCTTTGTCCATCTCCTGTTCAGTTTTCATTTGGATTTGGAGCTGGAAGGATCCCTCTTTGTGTCTGCTGCATCATATATCATTGGATTTGAGGACTTTTGAATTTGAGATTTCACAAGTAAGTTGGAAAATTGTTGTTGTTTGTTTGATTGGGGCATTGCACCTACATTCTTTTTGTACTTTTCATCGTTTTTAAAAAAAAATTATTGTGGTGGGTGGCCTGCAGTTTCAGTAGGGGCCTAGTTGTTTCTTTGTAAGTAATGTTTCTTCTTTATAAAGGAAACATCATTTAGGGCATGGATGGCATTGGATTGAAATGCAAAACGTGTTTTTTTTTGGTATTTCACTTTTTTTCATGTGTGTTAAATAAATGCCTTTGTTGGATGTGTGTGGTTGTTGTGTAACTTGCAAACCTTTTTTAGCCCTGTGGATATACATTTTTGGCATTGCTGTATTAAAGCTGTGTTGCAGTTTAACATGCCTCCTTTGTCTGGCCAGTGTGTGAGTGTGTTTGTAATAGTGGGCCAGCATTTGCCTTGGCTGAGCCTCCCCGTGTGGCCAGGGGCCATTTTGTAAAGTCTGTGTCCATATAGGCCTGCTTGAGTTAATTGTTTTCCAGGCCTGCTGCTTGTTGTTGTTATGAGTGACTGACTATGTGGCTGGCGGACATTTTGTGAAGTAGCCAGTGCGCTTTTGCCATAGGCCTGCATTGTCTGTTTTCCCTTTCTTGTTGTTGGGGCCTGGCTATGTGGCTGACGGCCATTTTGTGAAGGCAGCCAGTGTGCTTCTGCATTAGGGCTGCATGTCTTTCCTTTGTTCCTCTTGGCTTATTGCTTCTATCCATTGTCAGCTGCAGCTCCCTGAATGCTGAATCTCACGTGATGCACAATGCCAAACCGGGTCCGTTACATTTGTATTTTTGGTGTTGTTCTTCTTTCCTATCCTTCCTCAGTGTACTGTACACTAGTACACCAACCATGAAAGCCCTTGTTTTTGTCAAAGTCTCACAACTGGCTACACTGTATTGTTATGTTTTTTTAATAACTGAGGTAATACATTCAATAATATTAATAACACTAACAAGTGTGAACACACACTAAGTTATATATTATATTTGTTTGTTTTTACTAGTAGTAATTGAACCACAACAATGAATACCACGTTTCACTGATTTTCTTCTTGCTTCTTTGCTTTTAGTTGCACAAAAGAGGAGGAGACGTCATCACCCATTGTACTGCCAGACAGAAGTCCTGCTGCACACGACGTCATGTGACGTGTGACCACAGGCATCTCTTCAACTTGTGCCCTTGCTTGCTGCTGACATCTTCAAGATGGCCCCAAAGAAAGGTACCAGGTCCTCCAGTACCAAGAAAGTTGCCAGTGAGAAGAAGGTACTGCCACTTACCAAGACCGGCATGTCGTCCAAGATCTTTTTTGGGAAACCAAAAATTGTGCCAGCAGCAGCGGTGTCCGGGGAGCAAGCTGGGAGCAGCACCCCTGCATCAGTGGACCCACCCCACAAACCGAGGCTCAAGCCCATGTCTGTTGCAGAGCAGCCAGTCTAATCACGAGTCCAACGCAGACGAGCAGTGATGTTGAAATTGACTTATCGTTATCGCAAAGTAGTACCCAATCAATGCAGGGAACTAAGATAAGTGGGCAACAACACAGGCAACTGTCCCCAATAGTAGTTGTTCCTCCCGAAGTAGGGGCAGTTCAGGAGATCGAGCTTCCTGCAGAGGAAGAAGAGCAAGGCACTCTTTCAGAAGATCCATTGTCTTTCATATCCCCAGCAAGGAAAAGGAGGGTTAGTCCATCAACTTCTTCTGCAAGCCCCCCTTCTGATGATCTAGATGCCACTTGGATCCCACCTCAGTCTGAGAGTGAGACACGCCACGAGAAAAGGCTAGGGAAAAGGAAGGTTCCAGAAAGCCTTAGAGTTATGGAGGTAGATGTAGAAGAGGAGAATGATGACGAGCCAGTCATCATGGACATTAGTCCCGCCCCAGTGGAGACTGACATTACCCCATCCCAAATTGCTGTGAGGGACGTGGCACAGATACCACCAACACAGATCATACCACCAACACCACCTTCAGCTTCCATATTTCACCGGCAGCCACCTACATCCACAACAACCACCTCAGTAGAAGTAGGTACTGCAGAGAGACAAACTTCACGCCCACCTACCAGTTTATCCGGCATTGCAAGTGGCACCAGCAGCACCAGAAAGTTGACCTCCCCAGTTTGGGACTTTTTTTCGGTTAGCAGGAAGGAGGTGAACATTGCTATATGCTCCATTTGTGGACAAGGTGTTAGTCGGGGCAAGCTTGGTACAAACTATGTTACCAGAGGCCAAACAACCCATCTGAAAAAACACCACTTGATCCAGTGGGAGGCGCACCTTAGCGGCCAAAAAACCCATTGTTGATGGAGGGGATGGAGAAGTAGAAGATCCGATTGCTGTGGAAGGTGAACAAGAGGGAGACATTTTCTCTGGTACATAAAGTAGCCATGTCCCCAGCAGTGGTACCGCCCACATCCTCATCAGCAACATCGCAGTGGCACAAGAGTAAGAGTCAGGCTGAGACACCAAGGGGTCCCAGGCAAGAGCGTGCCGCAACGAAAAAACATGCATTGAGCCTAACAACATCTGGCATCAAGAAGTCACCTGCATCATTGGCACCAGAAAAGAAAAAAATCCAGGCTACCATTCTCAGCATGTTTAGGTCGGAGAGGCAGTACGAATGCAACCACCCAATGGCACGTTTGTACAACGCAAAGCTGGCTAAAATGTTAGCGCTGGGCCTCCTCCCATTTTCTTTTGTGGAAGGGGTGGGTTTTCTTGAATTTGTGACAGCCAACTGCCCAAAATGGAAGGTTCCCAGCCGGTCCTATTTCGCCAGAGTTTCTGTTCCAGCACTACATCACGACGTGCTGGAATTGCTTGGACAAGCTTTGCAGCAGAGTGCTATTCACTCTATCCACCTGACAACAGACATGTGGACCAGTTGCCAAGCCACTGATTACATGTGCATCACTGCACACTGGATCTCTTTTGTGGGGGTTAGAGAAAAGATATCTGCAGCAGGTGTTGTTGACACTGCTGAGATTTTTAATGACACTCAGAAACATGCAACTGTAGCCATGTTCGCCATGGAGAAATCTTATACTGCTGCAAACATTTTGGAAGACTTTGACAGCAAGGTCTTTGAATGGCTGCGACAAAGAGGGGTTAACATTGTTTTGTTGCCACGGACAATGGCAGTAATATAGTTAAGGCCATGGCCGATGGTGGCTATTTCAGGGTCCTGTGTTTGGTGCACTACAATAACATAATTGTTCAAGACTTTCTCAAAAAAGAAGACCAAGTCAGCAACTTACTGACCACCTGTAGAAGAATCTGCACACATTTCAGCCATTCTTTTAAAGCCCGGAAGCAGCTGAGGATCATTCAACGTGATAATAGAATGTCAGTTAAAGCACTCATCCAGGAGGTGCCAACACATTGGAACTCAACTTATTACATGCTTGAACATCTGTTTGAGCAGTACAGACCAATCAATGAATATGTCATGCAAAGAGGGGATGCTGCTGTGAAAGGCATGATCATTGAGATGGGCCAATGGGGCCTAGTTAAATGCCTGACAGAGATGCTACTTCCTTTCGAGCTCTTCACACGTGAAGTCAGCAAGGAGGAATGTACTATGGGCCAAGCTATCCCATTGTTGCACAAGCTACAGGAACAGCTGAAGGGTGTGTCTGCAATGTACGCAGGTGTGGAGGAAAAAAAAGAAGCATATGAGTTGGTGGAGAGATTAACCCTTCGCTTATCTGAAAATACAAGGGTGCAAAGAGGCATTGTATCCTCCAACCATTACATTTGTGCCACAATTCTGGAGCCACGGTACAAACCAGTACTGAACACATTGATTCCTTTTTCAGAAGGGGATGCTGCCAACTACAAAACTTGGATAGCTGCGGAATCCAGTCGCTTAGAAAAAGAACGGCCTGGTAATTAGAGGTCCGCTACTCCAGGCCACAACAAGTACTGCAGGGCAGCCGGCGTCAAGTTCAACTTCAGAGCCTGAGGGCAGTGTGGTTGGCTCACAGCAGCCAAAACCACCAACAACACCAAGAACAACATCCACAACAACAAGAACAGGAGCATCAGCCCCACCAAAATTGACACAGGAATGGTCTCTACAGCAAGGGCTTGTTAGGTCCAGTGCTGAGGCAAAGGCAAAAGAGGCCGAGCAAAGCAGAGCACCCCTGAGCATTGAGTGGATGGTCCAGGCCTATCTGGATGACCCAACAGAGGTGTACATTGATCAAAACCCATTGTTGTATTGGTATGGGAAAAGGCGCCAATGGCCAGTGCTCAGCAGGCTGGCGATAAACTATCTAGCTTGCCCTGTCACAAGTGTCTCTTCTGAGCGTGTTTTCAGTGCCGCTGGTTCCGTTCTGACAGTGAGAAGAACCAGTCTCTTGCCCCAAAATGTAGAATGGTTAACCATGATCAAAATGAATCAGCACTTTATACCACTGGGTTACACCATACCTGAAGTAGCACAGCAGGAAGATGATGATGGCGACTTAGGTCATGGAAGTAGTGTGTTAGATGACCCACTTCTGGGTGAACCACCAGAGTTTGAGGATGAGCTCTACTTCCCTGACAACAACTAGGCTTTCGACTTGTTACTTTCTTTCTTGCTTCGATTCAATTCAATATACTTTATTCGGTTTGTTAGAACAACCATAAAAGCGTTTACATGAGTTAAAATACACATCTAAAATCAATTATATGATTTAATCACAAGTTTCATTGCCATAGAAGGCATATCTTATAAAATTGTTACCACAGCATGATACCAAGTTTCATAACCACTCAAAAACAATAGCTGGTCATATCAACATTATACGGTCTCACATATATCTTTTCTTTGATCAATTAATAGTAACAATACCTTTCCTGACATTAATTGCTTTTAAAATATATAACGCTACATGATAGCAAGTTCCCGGATCATTCAGTGCAAAAAGCAAATTCATAGCAGCATGATGCGATCTTACATTGTTTTTTATAAAAAGCGGTTTCAGATAAAAACATCTAAAATACAAATAAAATTTACAAAAAAGCATAAAATGCACAGTGCTTTGTTTAGAAGATTCATCGCAAGGACAAGGGGTAGAATCCAAGGGGCATGTTTTCATACCTGGAAATGCAACTAGGTGATGTACTATGCCTAATCTCAATCTAGTCAGCATATAACGATGCGAGGATAAATTCACTATAATCAAATAATCTTGAATTCCTCTTTTGGATTCAATTGATTGGTAAAATCTAAAACTTGATTGTTTCTCTATAGTACTCTTACGATTTTCTTTTTTGTATAACAAAAATGAATCCTTAATTTCCTTTTTATTTAAGGAGACCACTGTACCCGCGCCCGCCACGAAGGAACTGGAGCAAGGTCACAGAGGAACACCTCAACACCACCCTCCTCCAAGACCCCCCCACCGCCACGACCGACACCAACTCCGCAGCCATGGAATTTCACCGCTGGGTCTCCCGCTGCGCCGACAAGCTCGCACCCCTCCGCCACCCCGCCAAACAACGCCCCCTGAAGGCCACCTGGTTCACCACGGAACTACAAGAAGCCAGACGCTCCTGCAGACGCCTAGAGAAAACTTGGCGAAACCAGAAAACCACAGAAGCACGGAACAACCATAGGAGCACCCTGAAGGAATACCACCAGCGCATAGGAGACACCAAACGGACCTTCATAAGAGACAAAGTCCAGACCAACGCGACCAACGCCAAGGAACTGTTCAACGTCATACAACAGTTCGCAAAACCCCCCAGCGAAGCCACGGATGTCACACCTTCCCAGGAACTCTGCGACAAACTCAGCTCCTACTTCCATCTGAAGATCAACGCTCTCTACGACAACTTCAGCGAACAGACGTCGGACACCACCCCCCAACGCCGCTGATAAGCCTACCTTCATGACCTGGAATCCCGCCACCTTCAAACACATCACCGCGACCATGAAGAAAACCCACTCAGGAGCCCCAACAGACCCCTGCCCACCACACATATTCCACAGGGCCGCCGCCGCCATCGCACCCGAACTAGGACGGACCATCAACACCTCCTTCATGTCCGGCATCTTCCCAGACGACTGGAAACGGGCCGAGGTCAAACCCCTCCTCAAGAAACCAACGACCGACCCAACAGACCTGAAAAACTACCGGCCCATCTCTCTCCTCCCCTTCGTGGCCAAAGTCACAGAGAGACTCGTCAACGCCCAGCTGACCGCCTTCATCGAAGAGAACTCCATCCTAGACGCCTCCCAGTCTGGATTCCGCAGCAACCACAGCACCGAGACCGCCCTCCTCGCCGCCACTGACAACATCCGCATGCTACTCGACCAGGGACACACTGCGGCCCTCATCCTTCTAGATCTCTCTGCAGCCTTCGACACCGTTTCACATCGCACGCTCGCAACCAGAATTCACGACGCTGGGATACAAAGAGCCGCCCTCGACTGGATCCAATCCTTTCTCTCCGGTAGAACCCAGAGGATCAGACTCCCTCCCTTCCTCTCCGAACCCACCGATATCAACTGCGGAGTACCCCAAGGATCATCGCTCAGCCCCACGCTCTTCAACATATACATGGCCCCCCTCGCCGCCATCGTCAGACAGCATGGGCTCAGCATTGTATCCTACGCTGACGACACCCAGCTCATCCTCTCACTCACGAAGAATCCCGAAGACACCAGACTCTGCTTCCAGGAAGGAATGAAGAACGTGGCAGCCTGGATGAAAGACAGCTGTTTGAAGCTCAACTCAGAGAAGACCGAGGTCCTGATCCTCGGACCCTGCACCTCCACCTGGGACAACACCTGGTGGCCCTCCGCCCTCGGGAATCCTCCCACCCCTACAGACCACGCACGTAACCTCGGCATCATCCTCGACTCCTCCCTCTCCATGAACCGCCAGATCAACGCCGTTGCTTCCACTAGTTTCAACTGCCTGCGCATCTTCCGCAAGACCTTCAAATGGATCCCCCCCGACTGCAGAAGGACCGTCACCCATGCGCTCATAACCAGCAGACTGGACTACAGTAACGCCCTATACGCCGGAATCAACAGAACTCTTCTACACAGGCTCCAGACCATCCAGAACGCCGCAGCCAGACTCGTCCTCGGGACACCGCGTCACGAACACATGACCCAACACCTACGAGACCTCCACTGGCTCCCCGTCGAGAAGAGGGTCACCTTCAAACTCCTCACCCACGCCTACAAATCCCTCAACAACATCGGACCCAAATACCTCAACGAGAGAGTATCCTTCCAAGTACCCAAGAGGAACCTCCGCTCCGCCGACCTCGCCCTGGCAGAGGTCCCCCGCATCCGCAGAAACAGAACAGGCGGGAGAGCCTTCTCCTACATCGCAGCCAAGACCTGGAACGAGCTCCCGGTGAACATCAGACGCTCCCCGACCCTGCACACGTTCAGGAAGGACCTCAAGACCTGGCTCTTCGACTGATCCGGAGCTGCCCCCTCCACCCCCCTAGCGCCTTGAGACCCTCACGGGTGAGTAGCGCGCTTTATAAACCCCTGATTGATCAAGGATCTGGATGTTAAATAACTTGCTGTATGTATCCATAATATATTTTAACCACGGGATACGTGATTTTTCTCGAGGAGTAAACAATCTTTAATGATAAGTCTAGAAAAAGCTGTCTCATCTTTAGCCCATATCGATCTCCATACCAGCAGTGGCCACACAGAGGTTAAATCTACTAGGTATGTCAGATCCACTTCCCGATGTATTAGCTCAGTAGATGCTGAGGGAGGTAGATTTAGGAGACGTTTTAAAAAAGCATTTTCTTCTTGTTGTAGGGTCTGTCTGCAATGATATCCCCTTACCCCCGCGCCATATGAGGCTGTAGTAACACATCTCGCCTTGTATATCATCAGCATTTCCTTTACGGGGTAATTACCTAATTTAGATGCAAATCTAAAAACCCATGTGCATTCTTAGCCATCTTGGAACAAACATTAGATAATTCCTGATTCCATTTCCCGTTGCTGATATAGGTTACCCCTAGATAGCAAAATGTTTTAACAGTTCGAACTGGGGTGCTATCAATATAGAAGGTTTTACATTTCGTTGTTTTGGTGCCACATATCATGGTAAAAGTTTTTGTTTTATTAATTAGCAGTTTTCTTTCCCCTATAAACATGCTAAATTTGTCCATGAGTCATTGCAGACCAACCGGGGTCCTAGACAGTAGTACTGCGTCGTCCCTGAAATGTTTATGGGATTGCCAGATATTAACGGTGCATCTGCCTTCTCCAGGTGCAACACTTTATCAATCTCATTAATAAAAAGTGAAAAAAGTAAGGGAGCAAGGACGCAACCTTGGCGAATGCCACGTTTTACTTCAAACGTTGGAGTGCACTCGCCCTGTTGTCCATATCTCACTTTACAAGATAACGTTTCATAAAGCCTTGCAAGACAATTAATTATGCCTTTGGGTGCCCCAGTTTAAGTAAAGTAGGCCACAAAATGGTATGATCAACTAGGTCAAAGGCACTACTTAGATCGGCAAAGCATAGGTATATTCTCCCTTCTTTAGTACGAGTATATTTGCCTATTAGCAACTCTAGATTAATACATTGTTCTATAGTCCCTAATCCTCTTCTAAAACCATATTGCGCTGGAGAAAGTATATCATCATCATTTACCCATTCCTCCAGTCGCAATAATAAAACTTTACTCATTACTTTGGCGGATGAATCTAAAAGTGAAATGGGACGATAATTTTTAGCTTCTGACCTATCTCCTTTTTTATAGATGGGGACAATGACTGACTGACCCCATAGTGGGGGTATACACTCTGTCACCGCTTGATTAAAAACCCTTGTGAGAATTGGCACCCACAAATCGGGCTCAGCTTTATATACATCAACAGGTACTCCATCAGGGCCTGGAGCTTTCCCTCCCCTACTGCCCCTCAGTTCTTCCTGGACTTCTTCCACTGTAATATTTAATGGTATGACGTGCCACTCACTCTGTTTTGGATTAGGTGCCATGGATGTATCAACACCCGTTGGATTAAAAATACCCCTAAAATGTGTTACCCAAGTTTCGCTTGTAACATGGGATAATAATTCCGGGAGTGAATCATCCTTCAAAAACGGCATATTTACAGTATCCCAAAATAACTTCGTATTTGCCGTATTTGCGGCCATGGAGAGTTTGTTCCATGCTATCTCTTGTAGCTCCCTTTTTTCATATCAAGGACAGGTTTGTAATTATATCTCAAGTTTTTAATTAATAAGTTGTCTCTTTTCTTGTGTTGTAGGGCTTGTTTCAGTTGCTTTAATGCTTCAGTGTAAGTATGGTCGAACCACCCCTTCCTTTTTTCCTTCCCTCCCTATTGGGCGCTGTTAAAATCCTGTTAATAATAGTATTAATCTTTATGAAGTTAACAATCAGCTCCCTAGGGTCTACATCTTCTTTTAAGCAATAGATGATCTCTTCGTTACATTTTAAAACAATTTCATTTATAACTTTTTGGGGTTCCACACCATCCCATCTAATACTGGTCCCATTGGGTCTATGTGGTGCAATGTTTACTACCGTACCTTGATGCATTGACCTTTTAGGGCTACACATTTGAAATGACATAACAATACAATTATGATCACTTAGTGATAATTGGGCAACCCGTGGGGTATCGCACATGTAAGTAGCATTAGATGAAATTAAAACTTGATCAATAATCGAATTAGCATTCCTCCTAATGAATGTTGGTATCAGGTCCCCATCAATATCACAAGCACACTGTAATATTTCGAGATCGTATTTAGCAATCACTGTATTTAACATTTTCCCATATACATTGTGTATAAAATGTATATAATCGTCCCCTTCATCATTCTTGATGCCACAAACATGAGTAGCTGCCAGGGAACATGTTTGGATGTTAAAATCTCCGACCCATATGAGTACCACATTATTACTAATGGAATCTATAAAGGTATCTAGCCCTTTATCCAACTCAATTAAAATGTAACTCTTGTTAGTGTCAAACACATTATTATAGTAATTGATCACAATCACATCCCTCCCTTCTTTACAGTGCAGCCATATAATCTGTGAGTGTGCCCCAATTGTAGCAACTTTTTTAACAGTTACTGGTAAGTTATTCGAATTGAGGGTCAATAGCCCCCCTTTCGCTCTTCCAGCGCTTGATGGTACAGCCTCTAACCAATATGACAAAAATCCATCTATATATATTGGGTTGAGGAACCATGTTTCTTGCAGGCAAATCACGTCTAACCCATTAATAAAGTCTTGCCATCCTCACGTGTCTCGTTTACTCATGAAACCTGCAATGTTCCAAGTTGCTAATTTATAGCCATTTCCTATACTGCTCTCTGAAATAGCAGTCGGAGTCTCCAGATGACTATCTGCGTCCCTATTTATATCATTTAATTTATTAGGAATACTTTCTTTGTTTATAGTAACCGATGAAGCTCTATCGGGGGTAGCTATCACTTGCGATACCATGCAACTATTAATAACACAAAAATCAACTCTAGAGCCATCTGCAGTTGTGCTATCAGATAAAGCCCTATCAGAAAAAGCATCTACAGCTTGTTGAATTCTACGACTGTCTGCTATCCCTATTCCGGTAGGGTTAGTATCACTACTGGACGGATGGCAACCCTTTTGTCAGTCGATATCTTGAAGATTGCTCAAGGCCTGGAATCTATTTGAAATCGGTAATGCATATTGGGGGTGAGTAAACATATCAAGGGGCGCCCCTGGTTTGCTGTATTCTCCTTCTGGCCTCATTTGGGTCGGCCTTAAGTGCCTATAAAAGAACCCAAGGGGTAATAGGGATATGCTCTGATCATGTTGCCTAAAAGAGCCTACTCTATCTAGAGTAATTCTTGCCCATCTTGGATTTTTAAAATTAATGATGATACAATCCCCTTTATAGGTCTTACGTAAGGGGCCTATCCAACTCACTCCCTGCGTTAGCAGTATTTGATCAGCTCCTTCCACTGGAAATCCACCATTTTTGTTTAACCAGTGCACTACTCTGTTCTTTAAGTTATCATGAGACTCCTTTTGTCCTGGCTGCAATGGGGAATATTGACTAACACTGCCACATAAGGGCAGCATTCAGGTGGGAGATTTATAGATACATCTGCTCTATTATTAATATTATTGGCCCTATTCTCCTCCCTTACGGAGTTTGTAGTATTTGGTCTGTCCGGGTCAGATCTATACACATAGGCTTGCTCCACTTGATTAGCCTCTACCTGCTGTCTTTCGCTGATGTTATTCACTAGTGTCGGTCTCCCAATTATTTCCTTTGAGGTTGATGGGTCATTTATACCCCTTAGTACATCCCTTTTTTTATCATTACTCGATCCCTTTTTTAAAGGGTCAGTTATTTGTGATAATGAACCAATTGCATCTTCCCTTGTTATATCTATCTCTTTTTTATTATTAGTGCTTATATCCTTAAGCATACCACTAATCTTAAAAACTTCTGTAGACAATGTATTAAGTTTATCATTAATCGGCATTAGCATTTCCTCTATTTTGCCTAGAATAGTATCTGTAATTTGTGTCATTTGTGCATTTGTAAGCAAGTTTTGCTCAGTTGTACTTTTACAGGCTATGGTGGTTAGTATTGTACCAGCTCTCACAGTAGGACCCTTCACATTCTTACTAGCGCCCATCGTTACTTTCCTACTCCCTTTCTTTCTCTTTGGAGTAGGTGTACCATTTGGTGTTTGGGCACAGCGGGTATCAGCTTGTACTTTAGGCTCATGATCTAGCACAATTACCGGGGCTTCGGGGGCTCCTTGTCCATGAATAGGAGTTAGATTTTCCAGAATGGTACCACCTTCCATAACTAACCCAGTATCATCTACTGGAGACCCTCCCACCATTCTACCTAGCCCAATAGAAAGACGACGTTCAGTTCTATCTATTTCATCAGTTATTGCGCTAACTGCTTGTACCAGGAAAGAGTCAATGGTTGCACAGGGGGTATTAGTTACACGAGTCTTTGCCAGTGTCTTCTTCTTTACCATCTTGAGGCCTCAGAGTAATTATATTGTAAGCGCAATATAGGGCCTTGAGATAATTATATTCAGATCGTAAAGTGCCGATGCAAGTGCAATATGGGGCTTTGAAATAATTGTATTCGAATAATAAAGTGCCAATGCAAGTGCAATATGGGGCCTTAAGATAATTATATTTGAATAATAAAGTGTCAATGCAAGTGCAATATGGGGCTTTAAGCTGATTGTATTTGAATAGTAAAGTGCCAATGCAAGTGCAATATGGGGCTTTGAGATGATTGTATTCAAGTAATAAAGTGCTGGTGCGAGTGCAATATAAGGGTCTGTTCTATTATAATCACAATCACAGAATAAAATACAGTAAGATCCAGTTAAAACACCTAACGAGATTACCATAAAAGGGAACTACAATTTTTAAAACAATATTAAAACAAGTCACATTAATGCAGGATAAGAGCAGCAATATGCCTTATACACATTACATCAAAGTTGGTCATTTCTGCTCTTCTAGAATACTTGAATAATAACCAAAATCAGCCGCTATCCAGGTCAGTTAGAGAATAAAGTCTCATTTAATCAATATAGTCGATGAGGGACTAATAAATCCTCCAATTATATTCCCTTTATTGTCCTGGTGCAGAAAAATGATTAATGGCAGATGGTAACATAAAATCATCAAGTAATTTACTGAAGGCTGCCTCCGTGGAATGAAACAAATGGAAACCGTCTGTATAGTGCAGAATCTTACCCACAAGACATCACTCTGGATAAGAACCAAGGGGGGTGGCCCTGCCCTGCCTCGGTCTGCCGCTGACATGTGCAGATGGGCCCGCCCTTGGCCCGGGCTTTGCCCGGGCATGGCCCGGGCACGCTCGCGCACGTCCAGCGCTGCGGGAGGCTCAGAGCCTGTTTATGCTCCTCCTGGCGCAGACAATCAGCTGCGTTGGCGGCTCGTGGCCGCAAGGAATGCCGGGTGTTGCAGTCTCCCCGAGTCCCGGTAACACGGAATACTCCCCCACGCTGCGAGAGGCACAGAGGCTGTTTATGCGCCTCCTGGCACGGACAAAATGAGCTGCGTTGGTGGCTTGCGGCCGCAAGGAATGCCGGGTGTTGCAGTCTCCCCGAGTCCTGGTATCACGGAATACTCCCCCCTTTTCTTTCCTGCTTATTTAATTTTATTTTTTGTGTGTGTCTCTGTCTTTCTGGTTCAAATCACAACAAATCCATCACCACCATCTTACATTTTATTGCCAGATTGGAGTTGCAACTGGGTGCAGTCAGTGAAGAAGTAAGTCCACTCCTCTGAGTCCTGCTCCAGTCCTGACTCGCCCTAAATCCATTTCCCTCAAGCCAGACATTGGGTGGAGAATAGTACAAGAAATGTGAAATGTGTGCCTGCCTCGTCGAGTCCCTCCAAAGAACCTGACTATAGCTATCCTCCTTTCCGAGCATAGAGGGACTGCCCCGTAAGAACAGGTAAATGATGGCATGCATTGGACGCTGACTCTGAGTGATTGGTGAACAATGTCCTGTGCACACGTAGTTGGGATAACAGATCAAAGCAAAGTCTCAAAAGTAGCCCAATTCAAGATCAACATCAGTTGTGTGAGTCATAATTATTTAATGATGAAATAAAGCACAAAAAGAACCAGCCGACACGTGTTTCGTCACATTGGGTGGTAATCCCGTGACTCTTCAGGGCTGGGGAAGATACAAGGTATATCAAATAATGAGGAACACTCATACACACAATGTGTATCTGCGTAACTAGTGACAACGACACGCACTATCACCAGAAACAATTGTGGAGGAAACCCCAGGGGAGATAATGAAGTGAATCAAGGTACAAAAAACAACAACAACAACACAGCAGAGGAGAAGCCTAAAAAAAAAACCAAAGAAACGTGGCTGAATGACAACAGATTGTGGCTATGTAACTGGACACAGTAATAAGGGTCGTAGAGGGTGCCAGCAGTGAAGAAAGGAGACCGGTATAAGGACACATGATGATGCTGCAGGGACTGGTCAGAGGTGACCAAACAAGGTGAAACAAGCATCCTGGAAAAGTAGTGCGAAGGCAAAGAGAACCATCATGTGTTGCTGACCATGTGCAAAAGAGAGACATGGAGTGAAACACAGAACCGTGTCAGTACGCAGATGAATCATAACACGGGACGGTGTTTAGACGAAGTCAGGAAAGTGACCAAATTCGCAATCACGTGGAAATAGTGGTACATAGAAGATAATAATTGAATGAATCAAATACATGCTACAACGAAATCACAGTGAGAAAAAGCGCATGAGTAAAAATTGAATATTCATACACCGTATCGTAATGCACAATCTGCTGGAAAGAAATTAGTAAACAGTGAATGTGACCAACGGAAGATACTGAGTTGGACGATAGTAACAAAGTACGTGAGTACGGTTAACAACAAAAGGAGTGGGTGAAAAAAAGAGATGGGAGTCGAAAAGAAGTGGTGAGGCAAAGGGAAGAAAACCAAGCCGAACAAGACAAAAGGGAAAGGTAATAACCGAGAGTTGATACAAGTGAGGAGAAATGAGAAGGCATGGGGAGGGAGGAAGTGTACACTCTCGGTTATTACCTTTCCCTTTTGTCTTGTTCGGCTTGGTTTTCTTCCCTTTGCCTCACCACTTCTTTTCGACTCCCATCTCTTTTTTTCACCCACTCCTTTTGTTGTTAACCGTACTCACGTAATTGTAAATAATACTCTTAGCAAAACAGTAACACAAAATAATTAATTGTACACATAGTGGCACAGTAGCACTAGCAAGCACAGTACATAACATTAGTGGTATCCTCCCACTTCCTCGGACTCTAACATTTTTGGGAGTTTCAGGCATTACTACTACTAGGCACTATGGAGTAGACAAGTCTTCTTCTTCTCTCTCTCTTGTTTTGCTAAATTAACCTTGTTGTAGGCATGCCAGCTCAGTCAGCTTGCGCCCTAGACAAACATATTCGTTCAGCAGACTCACGCTATTTTTATTTACTACTGTCTGTAGGTGGGGAAGCTGTAGTCTACAACTACACAATTATCTTATTTTTCTATTATGGCCAAACTCTGTTACATCAATGGCAACTGCTCAATTTCACTTTCACCCTGACTACTACTACAAGGCAGATGAGATGATATCTGATCCAAATGATCATTGATTATATATGGGAAGACGTGAGGTACTATTGGTTGATTGGGTAACCATGCAGCAGATAGGCCACCCATGGCAGGCTGACACAGATGATCGAAAATGACATAGGTAGGGAGTGGGCCTCGGAGTCAGAGGGAGGCGCTTGATAATGGGTGGGTATAGGTACATACATACACAATATATATGCTGTGCTTGCAAACTACTATGAGTCAAGGGAGTATTCTGAAATACAACCTTGAATCAAAAACCTTGGAAAAAAACAGTCCTTGTTTCTCTTCTCAGCGATTTTTCCATTTATCATTGCATTGCTCTTCTAGCATTATATTTTTTTAATTCTAATCTTATTCTATTCTCCTTGGCTTTGCTACTCTGGCACCGTTTATTTTTCTTTTACATTGTCTTCATCCAGTGACAGTCTCCACCTATGCTATGATGATTGAATACCATCCAGGCATCCATCCATTCAAAGTAAACATGGCTATCATTCTTCTTAATCTCTCAACAAACCTTTCACCAACAACATACATTTGTAAAAAAAAATTAAACCACCACCCATGTGTCCTTCCTTGCTTGCTTTTGAGTTTGACCCATGAAACCACCCAGAGGATTCTTCCTATCACCCATACAGTTTCACCCACGCAGGCAGGCATCCTTTCTTTCACCTTCCTCTCATCCTTCAACCACCCATGCATCTGATTCCTATCAGCCACCTATGCATCCCACGCATCCTTCTCTGCCAGTCATATATTACATGTCGCCCGTCCTTCCTCCTTCCATCCTTTTTTCCCTTTTTGTTCAACCCATCCATCAAGGTCGTCTGACTCTTAGTCTTCTTCATAAAACTTTCCCAGCTGAGTTGAAGTCAGATAGAAGAGGACATTAGTTACTCAACTCCTGCCGCTAATGCTATTGCTAATGCTAAGTAAAGGATGTCTTCTTCAACCTTTGTTCACAACAACTTAGTCTCTCTCAAGAGTACAGTGTACACCCTTGCAGCGAGTGTGTAACTATTGTCAATAAGTAAGGAATATAAGTATAACTTACCATCACCCACCACTGCTGCTGGCTCACCCACCCCTGCAGCAGCTGCCGCATCTGCTCCCTCCTGGCTGGCATCGCCTGCCCACCGCTGGCCCCGGCACTGGTGGTCGCTACGCCTATAAAAACATTATACATTTTTTAGATGCCATATACGCCTCCCCCTATTTATTTTTTTTCACTAGCAAGATTGAAAATACAATATATACATACACCACATACATCACTAGTACAAATCGGGTACTAGAGTAGAGTAGGCAGTAGTATGTGCTATCCTATCAAGAATAGTAAAATATCTGGTTGGGCATTTTGTTGGTGGCAATTGTCGAAAAGCCTCTCAAGATTAGGAAGAGGACAACCCAAAGGACTGGACTCAGTGGCTAGAGCTATTGGTGAATCTGAGTTTTAAAACTTTTTAAAAATAAAGAGTGGACAACTGGGCAAGCTACAGACAGACTAACAATAGTACAGAGTCAGAGGCAGTTAGATTGATGTAAAGAGAAAACACTAGAAAAAAATATAACTAAGTAGGTAGGTAATGCAGGGATAACAAGAATTTAGAAACAGATAGATTGAAGAAGATTTGGTAAAAAATAGAATTAGGAAACGGAAATAATAGTTCGGAAAAAATAAGGTGCAGTAAAAGTTAGGAAAATATAATTATTAATATTAACAACAGGAGGACTTACTGGGGCCAGCAGCAGAGCCCTCGGTAGAGGAGCGATCCTGGCCCTGGGAGGCAACTCCAGCTCCCGCCTCAGACCCTGTCGTCTTCTTGCCCCTGGATGCTGATCATGTATGATATAATACAGAGACAAAAATTGATTGGTGTGAAACAAATAAAATATTTTTAAAAATGCTCTAAAAACATTTTTGGACAGGAAACAACAATTGCAATAAAATTGACCTATCTAATCTGATCGACTAGTAGTATCATGGACCGTCTAGTTATTATTTATTAATCCAGTGTTCCATTCCGATTCCAGAATCCTAAACCTAAGTACTACCTAGCCCGCCTATTCCAAAGACATTGGAAATGAATTGCCAAAAATATATTTGCTTCTTCTAAGTTTCAATCTCATTCGAAATCATCAATGAATCAACCCCCTTTGACGGGACAATTGTTCACTAAGTCTGCATTTCCATTTATTTTAGTCCTCAAAAATGCATAGATGGACGCATGCATATTGCATACTGTTGGAAACTGGGTTATTAGTAGGGGCAAATATACCTCTGCCACTAGCAATAAGGCCACTAACACTCTCTAGGGCTCAGAATAGGTCTTAGAAAATTATTCCCATGCTCAACCCTTGGTAGCTTGGCTGCGAGCAGGCAGGCTTAACTGCAAAGACAGGTATGTAAAGCATTTAAAAACACCACTTCAGTAAATAATTAAGACACAATGCATAATAAAAATCCAACACCAATTTATAAAAATAGGAAATATTTTTATCTTTAGAATGACACCAAAATGACAAAAGTCCAATGTAGGGAACCGGAGATATGAATTTTCAAAGATTTAGTATTATATAGCACTTACAAACCTATAGCACCATATTGGGATATCTGGTCGCGATAGACCGGCTCAAAGTCAAAGTTTCAGGCCGACCGCAATGGAGCCCTGAGCGGCTACCCCTCGCGGTAGGTCCCGGTCACAGTTTTTACCTTCGGACTTAGAAACTTTTCTGGAGTTTTTTCTCGCGGGGTCCCTCGATGCTCTTCACCAGGCCGGATTCGGTGAGGGTTCGCCGGCCTCAGATTTCGCCTACTCCTGGTCAAACTCTGGAAGTCGGACCTATGGAGCTTTCCAGCGGGACGAACCTGGACGGCAGGCCGGCTCGCGGTTGAAGGCAGGCAGCTTGGCTGGCCAGGTTGAGTCGGTCCCCTTATGGAGCTTTTTTACAAAGTTGCTCCAAAGTTCTCCAAACTTCTGGAACTTCTTCCTGAAGTTCCCCAAAGGGTCCCCAAGTGTCTCAAACTCACTCCACGGGTCTGGAAGCTCCAAGATGGTCCTTGAAAGTTGAGGACTTCAGTTCCCACAATCCACTTGGACAAAACCCTTACAAATCCACTGGTAGGTCTCCAGGTTGAGGATCCTTGGTGGTGATGTTCCAGGTGAGCTCTGTTAACCTGTAGCTTGCATGGAGTCCACTCTTTAGTTCTTTTACAGCAAGGTAGTCCACAGGGCTGTAGTTCCAGATGGTGCAGTCTTCAGAGGGCAGGCCTTAGAAATTGCACATCAAACTTCTCAGCATGGCACCACGTCTTGCTTTCTTAAGTTTCAAGCAGCAGATCTGAGAGGCTCTGCCCCTCTCAAGATACGTATTCCAAGTTCTCTGGGTCAAGCAGGAGATCACTCCTGACCAATGAGGACAGGGTAACTCCCCAAGGTTATGACCACATCCTGTAGAGTGTGGCATTATTTTGTCCCAGAGTGCACCAAATCCTCCAAATTCATAATGGCTGATTTTCCAGCAGGGAGTTAAGAGCTGGCTAAACACACCCCTAGGATGGCTAATTTCCATAGACTCTCCCCCTTGCATCTGCTCATTCCTTCCTTAATCCTAGCTCTGGCTTGGGGTCAAAAGAGTAGAGTGGTAACTGACACTGAGGCCTTCCCCTTTCCTTTGAAGACCATGGTTTACGACTCCTCCCCCTACTCTGGCATTCCTGTGTAGCAGCACACTGCCCTCCCAACAGAGCTGGTTAACCCCAGGGGCTCTTCATCACCTCTTCAAAGCAGCCAGGCTAATCCACTTAACTCTGACCAATCAGGACAGACCACTGGAAGGCTGAATCTGGACCTGCAAACAAGAAAGTCTTATAACTTCTTGTCTGTACATTTTAGGAGAAATCCAACAATATCATATTGTTGGATTAATCACTACCATTATGGAAAGTCTTTGAATGGAAGTTCTATCATTCTCCTATCAGGAGTTATTAGTTAATAACCTCTTGCCATGTTAACCTATGTGGCATGGGATTTGCAATGGGAAAAATGACTTAGGCCATTTTTACAGCACCAGGCCTTATAAAAACATATTTTACAAGTACTCCGCCTATATCTACAGGACCCCCACCCCATGGACCACTTAGGAGAGACTTTAGGGGTTCTGAATCTGTAGAGATATTGCAGATCCTCCCTCCACAGTGCTCCTAGTATCAAAGTCGAATTTGGGCAGCACTTTGTCACAATGTGGGGAGTGAAATGTGAAATTTCACTTAACCCAGGGCATATAAAACTCATTTTATAAGGGTCCACCTTATAAATACCTGACCCCCTACCCCTGGGACACCTAGGGGACACTCTGGGGGTTCCTAATATGCCAAAACATTGTAGGTTATCCATTTTTAAGTGCCCCAAACACCAAAGTCGAGTTTGGGCACAATTTACTTTTTAAAAGCAGTCCTGCCACCCAGGGCTGCTTTTAAACTGACCTCAGGCTTCAGCAGTGCACACATGCAAGTGCAGAAAAAGCTGCAGGCCTCTAAACTGCCATGCCCTATTGTGGACTAGGGACTTCTAGGTAGTTTCAATCCCCCTGCCCTATTATTTACTAGGGTCTGACAGGGTAGGTCATGCCAATCACAGGGGTAACCCATCCCATAGTGTACCCTAGTGTATGTAGGTGTTTTCACTGTATTCTAAATGTGTCTCTTTCAGCATAGCACTGGCCCTGGGCCTGGTTAGGCAGAGCCCAGGGTCAGTCAGAGTCAGTTACCACCAGTACCAGTCAGCAAAATGTTGGGGGGTACCCAGGGCACAGGATGACTTTGCAACACATACACCAGTTGGTTGCTGCTGATGTGCTGATGATGAGTTGCTATATTACTCACTCACTAACAAACTACAAAAGGTTCTACTAAGGACTGGAGTCAGCAGCACGTGACGGAGGACGCATCACACGGACCACTAAACAATTACTAACTAATACTAAGTAACTAACCTACTTACCTACCACCACTATCTTAGTGACAGGACAAAGGAAAGGAGTCTCTCTAGCATTACCTAACTTAAGTTCTATAAACTCTCTTACATAATCAGCCCAAGCGAGCGCAAAGTTGCAAACAAGTAAGATTAGTAGCACCGAGCACCTGTCTATTGTCTAGAAGAATAACAATCACATAATATAAGATTTTTAAACATAACTTACCTGCATGTAAACAGCAGCATTCTTGCTATTTGGTAAAAGAATTATATTCGCAATAACACAGAACAGAACACACAATAGTACTACAATTAGCTACTCACCAAGCCCCACGACCTCAACACCTAGCAGGTCCAGCAGGTCCTGCTCCCGGTCCAAGATGTCAGACCACCGGTGAGTCAGCTGGTTGTGGGTGCGCCAGACCTCAGAGCAGCGAAACACGGCTCGGCGCACCCTTGCCCACCGGCGGTGACGCTCCTGGGTACCGTAGCCAGAGCCAGGCCTGCCGCCTGCTGCCAAGGTTAAGGGGAGGTGGCGCTGTACAAAAAAAACAAAGGTGACCACCTCCATCTCAGGGATCAGGGCCCGGGGCTGCAGCCATTCCGGGCGCCATCTTTCGCAAGGAAGGTGGCTCCTGGTCACACTAGCCTTGGCCTTCCACTTCTTACTAGCCTTAGCCATGGTTCTGTGGGGGCAGGGCGGAAAAGAAAATGTAGAAGTAAAAAATAAAGTCAGGAGAAGAAGTAGGAAAGTAAAAAATATAAAAAGCAAGTAATGGAAAAACAGTACAAAAAACGCAGTTAAGTAGAAATAAAACTCAAAATATACACTTAGGGAGAGAGTTGGATAGATAATAAATAAAAAAGATCAGAAAAACAGTGTAAGAAACAAAGGATTGAAAAGATTAGAGAGGGATGAAAAACAGACCCCAGAACCATGCAAAGACTAGAAAAACAAGATGGCCGCACCCATTGGCGACCGCGTGGTGAAGTTTGTGCGATATTTCCCCCCGAACACGCAATCCGCGTTGCCGAACGTCAGAAACGTCTCGCGAGCATGCGCGAGCATGCGGAACAAGCAACTCCACTTGCTTGCGGAACTCCGCATAGTGTTGCAGAGTTTTTTTTCCGCTTCACGCAGGTTCGTGTAGGGCAGCTAACCAAACTCCACCTGGGCTTATAAGAAACTTGTCTCTGGTGGCAGGCTGGCGTACCATTTACTAGGGACTTACAGGGGTACTAAAGTCTGTTGTAGCACAATTAGACAACACCTTGTTTTAAGGAGGAAGCACTGGCATTGAGGTCTGGTCAGCAAGCCTCAGTGCACTGTCAGAGTCAAAAATCACATTCAGTTGCTAAAAAGGGTGCAAAAGGTGGAGGAGGGAACTGCAACAAAAGCCAAGTTCTCTACAGCAGCACACACTCAAAATCCCTGACTGAAGTGGCATGTTCCATGGGTCCCTGGGCTGAGGACCATCTTCTCTCAATTACAGCAGTTCACATCAGAGAAATGGACACTGTGGAAGCAAATCAACTGAGCAGAGTGTTTGCTTCCTCTCAGAATCTGACATCATCCAGGAGGATTGATTTTTCAGCAGATGTTATGCTTAAGCTTTGGCACCCTATTCATAGACATTTTTGCATCGAGGGTAAATGCTCACCTGCAAAGGTTTTGCACAAAATATCCAGAGAAGAAACCATGGGCAGTAGATGCTAAAAACCAAAGCTGTTATTGAAGATCAATCTTGAGAAGGCACTCTTAATTGCAGTGGTGCCATATTGGCCACAGCGGACATGGTTTCCACTTCTTAGGCAGTTGACACTGCTTTCACCATTTATTCTACTTCACGTCATCTCTCTTAAAGACCACCAACCATCTACTTCATATGATTCTCAGCCCTGTCAATTTGGAAGTTGAGAGGTTAACTTTTTTAATGCTGAGTTTATCTTCTCAATTGGTACAAGTAAATAGCAATTCTAGAAACCCATCTACTTTGATGCTTTATTCGAGGCATTGGGGTACTTTTGATGCATGGTGGTGTCAGCAAAATGTATCCTCAATTTCTTTTTTAAATTCTTCTATTCTACAATTCATAGCTGATGGCTTTATCAGGAAATTGGCTTTATCTAAAGTTTAAATTACAGTGGTTCGCTATAAAGGCTTTTCGTGAAACAGATTCTGCATTTCAGGAGTTTGAACCTTTGGTAAATAGGTTATTTAGAAGTTTCTTGATTGCAAGTCTAATCTGTCATTTCTCTGCATTTCCTTGGGAGCTTCCTTTGGTTTTGAAATCTTTACAATATTTTCCTTTTGAGCCTTTGGAAATTACAGATATTAACCCTTTCCATGCTCATGACGGAATTGTTCCGTCATGAGCCACAGTGCTCGTGTGCACATGACAGAACCATTCCGTCATGTGCACACAAGCACTAAATGCCTCTGCTGTAAATAGCAGAGGGATTTCCTTTTTTTTGCCTAAGGAGGTGGGGAAGAGCCTCCCCAACCTCCAGAGGCATTTTTTTTCAATGAAATGACTATCAGCGCGCACGGCGCACTGACGTCATTTCACTGAAACCAAAACTGAAACGAGCCAATCAGCTCATTTCAGTATCACTGTCTACGTCCTTATGGGACTATCACAGCTTCCTGAGCACATAGGCAGACAGGAGAGGTATTGCTGGAAAGGGGAGAATCTTGCCTTTCCAATGGAACCCTTTCCTAGTGGATCCCTGCTTGGGGATGGCCGCAGGAGGCCCATTCCCAAGCAGGGATCCACCCACGAGGCACCAGGGATAGGGGTCTTTGCTCCCCCCATATTTAAATGGGGATGTTCAGTCATTCTGACCCACTTGGAGGGCAGATGGGGCAATAGCCCCTGATCTGCCCCCGGAGGGGCAGAAAGCCGACTAAGCACCATGGATTTTGGGGTCTTTTTATACGCAGGGATGGGGGCTGCACAGAATGGGCATGCCAATGCCCCCATCCCCAAAGAAATTACCAGTCTCTCTGTCGCTCTGGAGACAGATGAGGGCAATAGCCCCTTATTTGCCCCCTGGAGGGGCAGAAAGCCTACTAGGTACCAGGGATTATGTTTTTTACTATACATAGGGGAGTGGGCTGCCCAGAATGGGCATGCCAATGCCCCCACCCCCTAAAAAGATTTGTCACAGTCTTTCTGCCTCCCCCGGGAGGCAGATGGGGGCAATAGCCCCTGATCTAGGCACCGGGGATTTAGTTTTATTTTTACGTAGGTGTGGGGGCTTCCCAGAATGAGCATGCCAATATCTCCACTCCCCAAACACAAATGGGACAGTCTTTCTGCCCCCAGGGGCAGATGGGAAAATGGGGGTTATTACCTTCAATCTGTCCCCCAGGGGGGGCAGAAAGCCCACTAGACGATAAGGATTTTTTTATTTATTTATAAAAGAGGGGTAGGGGCTGCCCACAATGAGCTTGGCCATTCCCCCAACCCACATAAATGGGTACCACAGTCTTTCTGCCTCAGATCAGCCCCCCCGGGGGGTAGAAAGTCTACTAGGCACCAGGGACTATTTTTTTTCTTAGTGTAGGAGTGGGGGCTGCCCAGAATGGGCATGCCAATGCCTCCACCCATCCATAAAAATGGGCACAGTCTTTCTGCCCCCCCAGGGGCATATTGGAGCAATAGCACCCGATCTGCACCCCAGGGGTGGGAGGGGAAGCCCACTAGGCACCAGGGACTATTTTTGTTTCTTAGTGTAGGGCTGGGGCTGGCCAGAATGGTCATGCCAATGTCCCCACCATCCCCAAAAGAAATGGCCACAGTCTTTCTGCCCCCCCCCCCCTTGGGGCCAAATCAGGGCAATAGCCCTCGATCTGCCCCCACCCCTCAGGGGTTTGACGCCCATCTAGGGAAACCTACCAAACATAGACATTTCTGAAAACTAGACATCTGGGGGAGTCCAGAGAGGTGTGGCTTGCGTGGATCCGCCAAAGTTTTGTTACCCAGAATCCCCTGCAAACTTGAAATGTAGCTAAAAAAAATCACATTTTTCTCACATTTCTGTGTGGGAAAGTTGTGGTATCACCGGGCTGACACAATTTCACTACCACCCAGCGTTCCCCCAGGTCTCCCAATAAAAATGGTACCTCACTTGTGTGGGTGGGCCAAGTACCCGTGGCAGGGAAGGGCCCACAACGTATTGTGGCAACATCAAAATTATCTATCACAAAACAACCTGGCTTTACAAGGGGGGTACCTGCATTTTTGGTCCCAGGCTCGATGGCCATCTAGGAAAACCTACCAAATCCAAACATTTCTGAAAACTATACACCCGGGGGAGTTCAGGGAGGTATGGCTTGCGTGGATCCCCCAACGGTTTCCTACCCAGAATCCCCTTCAAACCTCAAATTTAGCTAAAAAAATAAATCGTATTTTCCTCAGATTTCTGGCTGGGATCACTGCGCCGACACACACTACCTACCACTCAGCGTTCACCTCAGTCTCCCGAGTAAAATGATACCTCACTTGTGTGGGTGGGCCAAGGGCCTGTGACTGGGAAGGGCCAAAAACATAGGGATTGAGTGGATAGCACAGCGAACTCTAAGCGCTATATTTTTTTTTATATACGTTTTTAGGCGATCCTGCATTAGACACCCACACAAGTGAGGTATAATTTTTATCAAGAGACCAAGGGGAACACTGGGTGAGAGGACACTTGTGCCAGTACGGTGATCCCACACAGAAATGTAAGGAAAATGTGATTTTTTTTAGCTAAATGTGAGGTCTGCAGGGGATTCTGCGTAGGAAAACCTTGGGGGATCCATGCAAGCCACACCTCCCTGAACTCCCCTGGGTTTCTAGTTTTCAGAAATGTCTGGGATTGGTAGGTTTCCCTAGATGGCAGCCGAGCCGGGGATCAAAAATACAGGTGACTTCCTCGCTAAACAAGGTCTTTTTGTAACCAATAATTTTAAAGTCTCCACAGTACATTTTGGGCCGTTTCCTGTCATGGGCACTAGTCCTACCCACACAAGTGAGGTACCAAATTTTATCGGGAGACTTGGGGGAATGCTGGGAGGGTGGAAGTGCGTGGCTCCACACAGATTCCATAACTTTCCATCACAGAAATGTGAGGTAAATGTGTTATTTTGTTTTTACAAAGTTTGAGCTTTGCAAGGGATTCTGTGTAACAGAACCTGGTGAGAGCCACACAAGTTACCCCATCCTGGATTCCCCTGGTTGTAAAGTTTTCAAAAATGTATAGGTTTACTTGGTTTCCTTAGGTGCCGGCACAGCTAGGGTCCAAAATCCATAGCTAGGTACATTGTGCAAAAAGGGTCCGTTTTTAGTGGGAAAATGTTATTGGTCCATTTTGCACTTTTCCTGTCGTGGGTACTAGGCCTACCCACACAAGTAAGGTACCATTTGTATTGGGAGACCTGGAGAAATGCTGGGTGGGTGGAAGTTTGTGGCTCCTTGCAGATTCCAGAACTTTCCATTACAGAAAGGTGAGGAAAAGGTGTTTTTTTGCAAAGTTTGAGGTTTGAAAGGGATTCTGGGTTACAGAACCTAGTGAGAGCCACACAAGTCACCCCGTCCTGGATTCCCCTGGATGTCTAGTTTTCAGAAATGAATAGGTTTGCTAGGTTTTCCTGGGTTCCAGCTGAGCTAGGGTCCAAATCTTATAGCTAGGCACATTGCAAAAAAAGGGTCAGTTTTCACTGTAAAAATGTGATGTGTCCACGTTGAGGTTTGGGCCGTTCCCTGTCGCAGGCACTATGCCTACCCACACAAGTGAGGTACCATTTTTATCAGGAGACTTAGGGTAACACAGAAGAGTAGAACAAGTGTTATTGGCACTTGACTTTCTTTGCATTTCTGCCTTCCAAACGTACAACAATATGTAAGAAAGAAGTCATTTTGAAAAATGTGCTCTAATGCACATGCCTGTATGGGTACCCACAATTTCGGAGATGTGCAAATAACCAATGCTTCTAAACTCTATATTTTCTTCCCATTTCAGAAATATATAGGTTTCCATGATACCCATTTTTCACTCTTTATATTTTACCAAATGAATTGCTATATACCCAATGGAAAACCATTGCAAGATGCAGCTCAATTATTGGCTTTGGGTTCCTCGGGTTCTTGGTGAACCTACAAGTCCTATATATCCCCACAACCAGAAGGGTCCAGCAGATGTAACAGTATACTGCTTTCAAAAATCTGTCATACTTAGAAGAAGTTACAGATGAAAACGTAGGCACAAATGGCTGTTTTTTTCAACTCAATTTCAATATTTTTATTTTCAACTGTTAGTTTCTATAAAAAAAAACCTTGAAAGATCTACACAAATGACCCCTTTCTCAATTCATAATTTTATCTACATTTCAGAAATGTATAGTTTTCCGGGATCCATTGTGCTTTCACACCCATTTCAACCACTAACTGGAAGGAGGTTGAAAGCACAAAAAAATAGGAAAAATAGTTTATGTCCCAGGAAAATGCAACAACTGTCTGGAAAAGTTTGGTTTTCTAACAAAGGTATGCCTGTTCCTGAAAGCTGGGAAGGTGGTGGTTTTAGCACCACAAACCCTTTGTTGCTACCTTTTGCAGGGAAAAAACCAAACACTTTCTTCTGCAGCGCTTTTTCCCTATTTTTCTGAACAAATTCACAAATTAGCTGTATTTTGGCCAATTTCTTGGTCCCCTCCAAGGAAATCCACAAACCCTGGGTACCTTGAGAATCCTCAAGATGTTGGAAGAAAAGGACGTAAATTTGGCATGGATACCTTGTGTGGACAAAATGTTACAGGGGCCTAAGCACAAACTACCCCAAATAGCCAAAAAAAGGCTTAGCACGGGGTGGGGGGAGGACTAACAGCGAAGGGGTTAAATGTCTTTCTTGTAAAGTTTGTTTTCTGGTGGTGGTTACTTCAGCATGAAGGTTGGGGGATCTCTTAGTTTTTGTTTATCGTCCACCTTTTCTGAGATTTTTGGATGATCAATCAGGATTTGTAGAGCAAGGCTGCATCACCAGTAAGGGTCTCGAGGTGCTGGGAGGGCAAGATTCCTATTCTCCTATTGGTTGAACAATCAGGTCTTGAGGTCCTTCCTGAACTGCTGGAGCAATGGTGAGGCTCTAAGGTGTGGGGGGAGGTTGTTCCAGGTCTTAGCCTTTAGTTGGGAGAAGGAGCGGCCTCCACTGTTCGTCCGGTGAATGTGTCAGGTGGCTGCTAGGTAGAAGGATTTGGAGCGGAGTTTCGTGGTCGGTTGGTGGAAGTTCAATCGTTTTTGGAGGTACAACAGTCTTTTGTTGTGTAGTGCCTTGTAAGCGTGGGTGAGCAGCTTTGACTGGCATCTCTTTGCGACTGGTAGCCAGTAGAATTTCCCGAGGTGTGGGGTAATGTGATGCTGTGGTTTTGAGAATCGATTTCATTTTTCATCAAAAAATGTTATCTAAATTTTACTATTCTCAGGAAATTATTCTGTCTGCCTTTTTTCATCTTGTCTTCTTTAGAAATGTTGGTTGTTGGACATTAAACATGACTTACATATTTATCTTGACAGATCCAGTGCATTCAGGAAGACAAATCCTCTATTTCCAACCTTTGGCCTTGCTGGCCAAGGTAAAAATGCAACGAAAGGAAGTTTGGGGCATATTTACAAGAAAGTGGCGGAGCGCGGGTTATCTCCAAAGTTGCTAATACCACGCACCATCATTTTATGAACACAGGGATCCTCCCTATTTACAATAATACGGCACACCCCTGCATTTCTCTCTGTGCTGGTGCTAAATTCAGCTGCCTAGTGCCACCGCACGGTAGTGCTAGGGTGTCTGCGTTGAGGGAATGATTGTTTATGTGCAAGAAGGTGTCCCGTCCTGCACATAAACAATCTGAATGGCAATTTGCAACTCCTATGTGTGCTGCATTGTGCAGCACACATAGACGTTGCAAATCGTCATTTTTTTAATGATTGTTTATGTGCAGGAAGGTATACCTTCCTGCACATAAACAATCATTCATGGCAATTTGCTGTGTCTTTGTGTGCTGCACAATGCAGTACACATAGAAACAGCAAAAACAAGGAGAAATACAGCATTTCTCCTTGTTTTGCCATGTTGAGACCAGGTTTTCCATGGTCTTAATTTTGGTGCTGCCTCCTATTTACGCCACCCTTGTAAATAGGAGGCAGCGTCAAAATCAATGGGTGTTGAGGCGGAACGCCCACTGCAACACCCATTGCCCACCCCTTTCACACTACATCTAGCGTGAAAGAAGCCCTTATTTACAAGGTGGCGTTAAGCCAAAATAAGTGGCTTAACGCCTCCTTGTAAATAAGGTGAAGCCCCTATCGCCACAGGAACGTCGCAAAAAGTGACATTCCTGTGGCGATATGGGCTTGTAAATATGCCCCTTTGAGACTGTTGAAGATTTTTCAGCGTGCAATTTTGAAGGAGAAATCATTTGCGCTGATTAGTAATTTTAATGGTGCATATGACCATAACTGATAAATGAATGATTGTGCACCTAAAACTATCAAATTATTCCATTTAGAGGCATGATATATAATGTAGTATAGTTGTGCCACATTTTAGTGCGAGATATCATTTACATAAAATGCATGCAGTTTCACGTCATCTTGACCCTGCTCTTTTCCCCCTGCCAATCAGCTGCCCGCTGTGAGTCTTCTCTCCACACAGTTTCCGCAAAAAACAGAAAGCTATGATGCAAACACACTTTTGTATTATAAAGCATGTATTGTGAATGAAACTTTCCATCATGTTCCCGATTTTGAAGGATTTCCGCTGGAAATTCCGATGCAGGTGTGCAGAAGAGCATAATTTTATTAGCTATTGTTAAGAAATGTTTCATGTTATGTTATACATCTCCGGAGTGAAGTTGCTGAGGAAGCAAGTGGAAGATTTTTCTTATCTTAAGAAACAAGTTAGTGCTAAGAATCTTTTAGAATTACGAAATTGTTTATGATTTGCCATTGTGACCTAACCATCAGGTTTTTTATGTGAGCGCTGAAATTTGTATATGGATTTGTATTTGATTACGTAGGAACGATGTTTTTTTGAATATTGGTTACTTCTGAGTATTTTTTTCATTTCAATGGTTGTACACAGTGGGGAAACACATGTTTCTAAATGGGCGGTACGTTTAGGTATAAACGGCAGTGGGGGCACGGCTACGTTTAAGCACGAACAACTTACAAAGCGGCCGCTCTGCACGATCGGTCTGAACGTTGAAGGTAGGGGGTGTTGAGATAACTGGAGCGCACGCTTCCCAGCACGCTTGTAAATGTGTTTAAATTCAAGCCATGACACGGGTGTATTAGTACTTTTTATTCTTCATTTTTTTATAATTTAGTATGAGTAAGGCGAAGGGTGTTTGCAGGGTGGATAAATGGTATGATTACGGGGGTCATGGGATATCAAACATTTAAAGGTTCATATAAACTGTCAACTATTGGGTATTTAAAAACCGCTTTTGACATACTGTTCTTTCCTATATTGTAGTTACCCCTGAAGAAGGGCGATACAGCCCGAAATGCATTGGGTCAAAAACTTCGCATTAATCATGAAACTGGTGATTTTGACATGCTGTATTAAAGGCCAGGAGGCATTATACATGCACTTGAAAATCGGAATCACTGCCTTTACATTTCAATAAAATGAAGATTAAGGATCAACATGGTTGAAACTGATTAATTTCTGGTCTACAATGATTTCATCATCTTATACGGAGGTGGTTGCATCCTGGGACTGATACATATTTTGTATCAGCTTTTTCACTGAATGTTCCATGGTGCTTTGGGATGGAGCACACACCAGGATAGCACACCGAAATGAATACTTTGATGAACTTGATAAACTTGGAGAAAAACAGGTGTGCGGGTTACAGACTTGTCTTACACAGTTTACGCATCCGTCCCACCGGATACCCAGCACCCGCGAATTACACTAACATTGAGAGAAGTTGATTGCATAATCATGGACATTTGTCAAATTAAGGACTTCGTTGGTTGAAACAACATTCATCAAGTGCGATTTTTTAATTTTTGAAACAGTCATAATACAATGCCTATAAGATGAGGTGTTAATGCATAGGTTTTTTATGTGAGCGCTGAAATTTGTATATGGATTTGTATTTGATTACGTAGGAACAATGTTTTTTTCAATATTGGTTACTTCTGAGTATTTTTTTCATTTCAATGATTGTACACAGTGGGGAAACACGTGTTTCTAAATGAGCGGTACGTTTAGGTATAAACGGCAGTGGGGGCACGGCTACGTTTAAGCACAAACGACTTACAAAGCGGCCGCTCTGCATGATCGGCCTGAACGTTGAAGGTAGGGGGTGTTGAGATAACTGGAGCACACGCTTCCCAGCACGCTTGTAAATGTGTTTAAATTCAAGCCATGACACGGGTGTATTAGTACTTTTTATTCTTAATTTGTTTATAATTTAGTATGAGTAAGGCGAAGGGTGTTTGCAGGGTGGATAAATGGTATGATTACGGGGTCATGGGATATCAAACATTTAAAGGTTCATATAAACTGTCAACTATTGGGTATTTACAAAACGCTTTTGACATACTGTTCTTTCCTATATTGTAGGTACCCCTGAAGAAGGGCGATACAGCCCGAAATGCATTGGGTCAAAAACTTCGCATTAATCATGAAACTGGTGATTTTGACATGCCTAATTAAAGGCCAGGAGGCATTATACATGCACTTGAAAATCGGAATCACTGCTTTTACATTTCAATAAAATGAAGATTAAGGATCAAAATGGTTGAAACTGATTAATTTCTGGTCTACGATGATTTCATCATCTAATACGGAGGTGGTTGCATCCTGGGACTGATACATATTTTGTATCAGCTTTTTCACCCCATGTTCCCTGGTGCTTTGGTATGGAGCACACACCAGAATAGCACCCCTGTTGCAAAGTCATCCTGTGCCCTGGGCACCCCCCAACTGTTTGCTGATTGATACTGGTGGTAACTGACTCTGACTGACCCTGGGCTCTGCCTAACCAGGCCCAGGGCCAGTGCAATGCTGAAAGAGACACATTAGAATACAGTTAAAACACCTACATACACTAGGGTACACAATGGTATGGTAGGGTACCCCTGTGATTGGCATGACCTACCCCATAAGCCCCTAGTATATAATAGGGCAGGGGGATTGACACTACCTAGAAGTCCCTAGTACCCTAGGGCATAGCAGTTTAGAGGCCAGCAGCTCTTTTTGCACTTGCATGTGTGCACTGCTGAAGCCTGAGGTCAGTTTAACCTCTTCCGTGAGTCATGGTGGGCGTGTGCTCACGACGCGCGGGGGCCATCCGAGCCACGCCCGCGATCGGAATGTCCAGCACCTGGGCGGAATTCCGGCCGCAGCAAAGCGGTTAAAAGCAGGCCTAGGTGCCAGGACTGCTTTTAAAAAGTAAATTGTGCCCAAACTCGACTTTGGGGTTTGGGGCACTTAAAAATGGATAACCTACAATGTTATGGCATATTAGGGACCCCCAGGGTCTCTCCTAGGTGTCCCAGGGGTGGAGGGTCAGATATTTATAAGGTACACCCTTATAAAATGAGTTTTTATATGCCTGGGTAAAGAGAAATTTCACATTTCACTGCCACATTGTGGTAAAGTGCTGCCTAAATTCGACTTTGATGCTAGGAGCACTGTGAAGTGAGGATCTGCAATATTTTTACAGATTCAGAACCCCTAAACTCTCCCCTAGTTGTCCTATGGGGTGGGGGTCCTGTAGATACAAGCACAGTACTTATAAAATATGTTTTTGTAAGTCCTGGTGCTGGAAAAATGGCCCAAGTCATTTTTCCCATTGCAAATCCCCTGTTACATAGGTTAACATGGTAGGAAGTTATTGATTAATAATTCTTGATAGGAGAGGGCTAGAGATGCCATTCAAATATTTCCCCGAATGGTATTAATAAATCCAACAATATAATATTGTCGAATTTCTCCTAAAGTGCACCTACAAGAAGTTATAAGACTTTCTTGTTTGTAAGTCCAGATTCAGCCTTCCAGTGGTCTGCCCTGATTGGTAAGAGTTAAGTGGATTAGCCAGCCTGCCTGGAGAGGTGATAAAGAGCCCCTGGGGTTATGCAGCTGGGCTGGGAGGGCAGTGTGCTGGTCCACAGGAATGGCAGGCCAGGGGGAGGGGTTGTAAACCATGGGCTTCAAAGAGAAAAGCAGAACCCAGTGACATTTACAACTCTGAACTTTCTACCTCAGGCAGATGGGGGGATTAACCGCTTAACTGCGGTGCAAATTCTCCCGCGGTGCGGGAGAATTAAAGAGTGGGCGGGGCTGCGTCGGCCAACAGACGTGCGCAGCACCAGCGAGGTAGTGCTTGCGTAGGCCGTAGGCCGATGCAAGCACGGAACGGGTTAAGGAAGGTATGAGCAGATGCAGGGGGGAGAGTCTAAGTAAATTTGCCATCCAGGGGTGTGGTTAGCCAGCTCTTGCCTCCTTGCTGGAAAATCTGCCATTATGGATTTGGAAGATTTGATGCACTCTGGGACAAAATATTGCCACACTCTACAGGAAGTGGTCATATGTTTGAGGAGTTACCCTGCTCCCATTAGTCAGGAGTGGCCTCCTGTCTGGCCCAGAGAACATGGAATAAGTATCTGAGAGGGGCAGAGCCCTCCAGATCTGCTGCTTGAAACTTACTGAAGCAAGACATTGCCAAGCTGAGAAGTTTTGCTGTGCAAAGATTTCTAAGGCCTGACCTCTGAAGACTGCACCATCTGAAACTACAGCCCTGTGGATTATCTTGCTGAAAAGGAACTAAAGAGTGGACTCCCTGAAAGCTACAGGTTAAAAGAGCTCATCTGGAACATCACCAACTAAATCTGCACCTTGGAGAACTACCAGGTTCGTCCCGCTAAAAGCTCAGTCGGTCCGACTTCCAGAGTTTGACTGGGAGTAGAAGAAATCTGAGGCCGGCGAACCCTCACTGGATCCGGCTACATGAAGAGCATCGAGAGACCCCGCGAGAAAAAGCTCCAGAAAAGTCTGCTCGTAGAAAAGGTGACCGGGAGCAACCCCGAGAGCCAAGCCGCCTGTCTTCCATCGCGTGTCGGCCTGGGCTCCTGGGTTGCCCCGCTGAAGCGCTAAAGAAAAAGTTTCTAAGTCCGCTCCAGGGAAGTTGACCGGGAGCTCGTCGAAAGGCAATCCGGCGAACCCTCACCGGATCCGGACTGGCTGGGAGCTTCGAGGGACCTTGGGGAGAAAAGCTCCAGAAAAGTTTCTAAGTGTGAAGGTAGAAACTGAGACCGGGACCTGCCGCAAGCTGTAGCCGCCCAGGGCTCCATCGCGGTCGGCCTGAAACTTTGACTTTGACCCGGTCTATCGCGAGCAGGTATCCCAATATGGTGCTATAAACTTCTAAGTGCTATATTTTATTAAATCTTTGAAAATTCATATCTCCGGTTCCCTATATTGGATTATTGTCGTTTTGGTGTCATTTTAAAGATAAAAATATTTCCTATTTTTATAAATTGGTGTTGGATTTTTATTATGTGTTGTGTCTTAATTATTTACTGAATTGGTGTTTTTAAATGCTTTACATACCTGTCTTTGAAGTTAAGCCTGTCTGCTCGCAGCCACGTTACCAAGGGTTGAGCATAGGAATAGTTTTCTAAGACCTATGCTGAGTCCTACCTTGTGTTAGTGGCCTTATTGCCAGTGGCAGACCTACATTTGCCCCTACCAATGATCCACTTTCCAACATTTGGTGGCAGCGGTGGGATGAAGACTTGTGTTTAAAAGTACACCTTTCAGTGAATGAATTAAGATTATAAAAATCCTCTAAATTGCCTTAGAACAAAACTTTTGAGTTTGATTTTTGGAATTTGGACTAAACTGTTTTTGATCCATTGTTGTGATTTTTCCAAATTGTTCTAAGTCTGTTGTGCCTAGTTTTTGTGACCCAAAACTAGGGAACCATGGAGCTGGACCTAGCTAAACTATCCCAGTTTAAGATGGCTGAACTTAGGGTACAGTGTAGGCTTAGGGGGCTGCCTGCTTCCAACAGGATTAGGAAGGCAGGGTTACTTAAGTCCCTACAGGCCTGGGCTGGGGTAGCTGAGGAGATTCAAGGGGGGATGGAGGGTGTTCCCCCCAACCTCACCCAAGAGGAGGGTGAGGATGGTGCCTCTTCCATTATCTCTAATGTTAGCCCTATGATTCCAGATGGTGGGAGTGGGGAAGGGTCCCTTACTCAGGAACCACTACCGTCCCTTGCAGAGAGACAGCTTCAGGCTCAATTAGCTTTGATAGCTTTAGAGCAGGAGAAATTGGACTTGGCTAGGAAGAGATGGGAGAAGGAGGAGTTGAGAAGAAATGGTGGCAGTGAAAATGATGAAGATTTTGAGATGTCCAGGGGTGGTGCATTTGAACCTAAACTTCCCAAGGGTATAGTGCCCAAGTACACAGAGGGGGATGACATTGACAAGTGGGTAGCAGCTTTTGAGAGGGCCCTTAGAATGAGTAGGGTCCACTCTAGGTATTGGGGTGCACTCTTGTGGGAGTTGATTTCAGTAGGTGGGATGGATAGGCTCCTGACCCTGAAGGGAGAGGATGCAGAATCATACCAGCAGATGAAGGCATGCTTGGTCAAGAGGTTTGGTCTGACTCCAGAGCAGTACAGGGTGAAGTTTAGAGGCACCCAGAAATTGAGTTCAAAGTCTTGGGTAGACTTTGTGGACGTTTCAGTGAAGGCACTGGAAGGCTGGATTGTTGGTAACAAAGTTGACACATATGAGGGATTGTATAATTTGTTTTTGAAAGAACATATTTTGACTCATTGTGCAGAAGAGAAGTTACGCCAGTATCTAGTGGACTCTAAGCTGACAGACCCCAGAGAGCTGGGTGAAGCAGCTGATGAGTGGGTGAGAACCCGGGTTTCCATACAGCACCAGGGGGGTGACCAGAAGAAAGGAGGACAGGTCCCTCCCCAGGGGAAAGCCCACAGGAAAGAAGGTCAAAACCAAAAGGAGTCCTCCAAAGACCCACAAAAACCTGCACAAGGAGGGGGGGCCCGAGCCAACTGAAATCCAAAGGGAGGTGGAATTAGGGAAAGAATGGTAAGTTCTTTGATCCCTCAAAAGTGGGTAAGTGCTTTGACTGTAACCAGCCAGGGCACAAGTAGGGAGATGCTGTCTGCACCAAGAAGCTCCCCCTAAAGGGCCATCACAGGGATTGCCAGTATCAGTGTAGGGGCGGAGAGTGGTGCCCCAGTGAGGAGTAGTCAGGTGGTGGAAGCAACCTTAGTGTCCCTGGGTGGGGTGGATATTGCAACCCTTGCTGCCTTACCTCCAAACATGGACAAGTACAGGCAGAGGCCTAAAGTGAATGGGTCTGAGGTTGAGGCTATCAGAGACACTGGGGCTAGTGTAACTATGGTCCTGGATGAGCTGGTGCCTCCAGAGAGGTTGTTACCTGGTGAGTTTCACCAGGTGACTTATGCAGACAGCACTACCAAACTCCATCCTATGGCTGTGGTGGATTTGGAATGGGGAGGTGTGACAGGCCCTATGAAGGTAGCTGTGTCAAAGGTGCTTCCAGTCCAGTGTTTACTGGGCAATGATCTTGAAGCCTCTGTGTGGTCAGAGGTAGAGAGAGGACTCCATATGAAAATATTGGAGTTCCCTGAGTGGGTATGTGCTGTGACTAGGTCACAGACTAGCCAGAAGGGAGGGGCTGGACACTTGGACCCTAGAACAAAGGGCCAAGCATCCAAGGACAAGGGTACTGGGCCTGGTGAGCCAGCCCAGGGAACTCCAGAGGTGCAGGAAGAATCTAACCCTGATGGGGAGGATCTGGCCTCTGAGGGAGGGACTCCATCCCTGCCATAGCTGTCAGATTTGGCAGAACTGACAGGAACAGGTGGACCCTCCAGAGAGGAGTTCAGTAAGGGACAGCGTGACTGTCCCACCCTTGAGAGCTTGAGGCGGATTGCTTCTATGCAAGAGGAGGGGGATGACAGTGGGTTTCACAAACTCTACTGGGAAGATGGACTGCTTTATACTGAGGCTAGAAACCTCAAGGAGGGGGCCACCAGGAGGTTGGTGGTGCCCCAGAAGTACAGAGAGTTCATCCTGACTTTGGGTCATGATATCCCCTTGGCAGGACATTTGGGACAGACAAAGACATGGAACCGGTTGGTGAACCATTTCTACTGGCCCATATGTCTGAAAAGGTAAAGGAGTTTTGCAGCTCCTGTGTCACCTGTCAGGCCAGTGGCAAGGCAGGGGGCAAGACAAAGGCTCCCCTAATACCACTGCCAGTGGTGGGGGTTCCTTTTGAAAGGGTGGGGATGGACATTGTTGGTCCCCTGGACCCACCTACTGCATCAGGGAATAGGTATATCTTAGTGGTAGTTGACCATGCCACTAGGTACCCTGAAGCCATACCTCTTAGAACCATTGATGCTCCTGCGGTGGCTAGAGCACTGCTTGGTGTGTTCACCAGAGTGGGTTTTCTAAAAGAGGTGGTGTCAGATAGGGGCACGAACTTCCTGTCCAGCTATCTGACTGCTATGTGGGATGAGTGTGGTGTTAACTACAAGTTCACCACCCCCTATCACCCACAAGCAAATGGTCTTGTTGAGAGATTCAACAAAACCCTGAAGGGCATGATAAATGGGTTGTCAGAGAAACTCAGGAGGAGATGGGATGTTCTCCTCCCATGCTTACTGTTTGCCTACAGGGAGGTGCCACAGAAAGGGGTTGGTTTCAGTCCCTTTGAGTTGTTGTTTGGACACCCTGTGAGGGGGCCATTGAGCCTGCTGAGTCTTTAGAGAAGCCTCTTAAAGAAGCAAAGGACAATGTGCTTGACTATGTGCTAGGCCTGAGATCTAGAATGGCAGAGTACATGTACAAGGCAAACAGGAAACTGGAGGCCAGCCAGGAGCTCATAAAGCACTGGTATGATCAAAGGGCTACTATGCCTGAGTATACTCCAGGACAATTGGTGTGGGTGTTGGAGCCTGTGGCTCCCAGGGCCCTCCATGACAAGTGGAGTGGGCCCTATCCAATCTTAGAAAAGAAGGGTGAGGTTACCTACTTGGTTGACCTTGGCACCCCCAGAAACCTTCATAGGGTCCTGCATGTGAATAGATTGAAACCCCACCATGACAGGGCAGACATGACCATGTTACTGGTCACTGATGAGGGTGTGGAGGAGGAAACTGAGCCTGTGCCCGACCTCCTCTCCACTAATGTGCAAGATGGGTCAGTGGAGGGAGTTGTGCTCTCTCCCAAGTTGACAGACCAGCAGCACAGAGACTGTAAGCAAGTGCTGGAGCAGTTTGCTGGCCTGTTCTCTTTGACCCCAGGCATCACTGAGTGGTGTGTGCACCACATTGACACTGGTGACAGCCTACCTGTCAAAAATAAACTGTACAGGTTGTCTGACCATGTCAGAGCCAGCATTAAAGCTGAGGTTGCTAAGATGCTGGAACTGGGGGTAATTGAACCGTCTGAGAGTCCATGGGCCAGTCCAGTGGTGCTGGTGCCTAAACCTAATCCTCAGGGGGGACCCAAGGAGTTAAGGTTCTTTGTGGACTACAGAGGATTGAATGCCGTCACAAAGACTGACGCTCACCCTATACCTAGAGCTGATGAGCTCATTGATAGGTTAGGGGCTGCTAAGTACCTGAGTACTTTTGATTTGACTTCAGGTTACTGGCAGATTGCCCTCACTGATGGAGCAAAGGAGAGGTCAGCATTCTCCACCCCAGAGGGACATTATCAGTTCAAGGTAATGCCCTTTGGCTTAAAGAATGCACCTGCCACCTTCCAAAGGTTGGTGAACAGGTTCTTGTCTGGGCTGGAACAGTTCAGTGCAGCTTACCTGGATGATATAGCTGTATACAGTTCTACCTGGGGGGATCACTTAAGCCACCTAAGGGAAGTGCTTCAGGAAATGCAGCAGGCAGGCCTGACTAATAAGGCAAGCAAGTGCCAAATAGGGCAGAGTTCTGTGGTGTACCTGGGCCACCTGGTAGGTGGGGGCCATGTACAGCCTCTCCAAGCTAAAATCCAAACTATTTTGGATTGGACAGCTCCTGTTACCCGGACTCAGGTCAGGGCATTCCTTGGACTGACAGGGTACTATAGAAGGTTTGTTCAAAATTATGGGACCATTGTGGGGCCCCTAACAGAACTCACTTCTAAAAAGAGGCCCAAGAAGGTGATTTGGACCCCAGAGTGTCAGAAGGCTTTTGACACTCTGAAAGCTGCCATGTGTTCAGCACCAGTGCTACTGGCCCCTGACTACACAAAAGAATTTGTGGTTCAGACAGATGCTTCAGAGCAAGGGATTGGGGCAGTGTTGTCACAGCTAAATGAAGGGGGCCTTGATCAGCCAGTTGCCTTTATTAGCAGGAGGCTTCTTCCCAGAGAGCAGAAGTGGAGTGCCATTGAGAGAGAGGCTTTTGTTGTGGTTTGGTCCCTGAAAAAGTTGACACCATATTTGTTTGGGACTCACTTTCGTGTTCAAACTGACCACAGGCCTCTCAGATGGTTCATGCAGATGAGAGGGGAGAATCCCAAGCTGTTAAGGTGGTCCGTTTCCCTACAGGGAATGGACTTTACAGTGGAACACAGATCTGGGGTTGCCCATGCAAATGCAGATGGACTTTCCAGGTTTTTCCACTTAGCTGATGAGGACCACCAGGGTGTAGGTTAGTAACCCATCACCTTTCGTTTGGGGGGGCTATGTTGCAAAGTCATCCTGTGCCTTGGGCACCCCCCAACTTTTTGCTGATTGATACTGGTGATAACTGACTCTGACTGACCCTGGGCTCTGCCTAACCAGGCCCAGGGCCAGTGCAATGCTGAAAGAGACACATTAGAATACAGTTAAAACACCTACATACACTAGGGTACACAATGGTATGGTGGGGTACCACTGTGATTGGCATGACCTACCCCATAAGCCCCTAGTATATAATAGGGCAGGGGGATTGAAACTACCTAGAAGTCCCTAGTACCCTAGGGCATGGCAGTTTAGAGGTCAGCAGCTCTTTTTGCACTTGCATGTGTGCACTGCTGAAGCCTGAGGTCAGTTTAAAAGCAGCCCTGGGTGCCAGGACTTCTTTTAAAAAGTAAATTGTGCCCAAACTCGACCTTGGGGTTTGGGGCACTTAAGAATGGATAACCTACAATGTTATGGCATATTAGGGACCCCCAGGGTCTCCCCTAGGTGTCCCAGGGGTGGGGGGTCAGATATTTATAAGGTACACCCTTATAAAATGAGTTTTTATATGCCTGGGTAAAGTGAAATTTCACATTTCACTCCCACATTGTGGTAAAGTGCTGCCCAAATTCGACTTTGATGCTAGGAGCACTGTGAAGTGAGGATCTGCAATATTTTTACAGATTCAGAACCCCTAAAGTCTCCCCTAGTTGTCCTATGGGGTGGGGGTCCTGTAGATATAAGCACAGTACTTATAAAATATGTTTTTGTAAGTCCTGGTGCTGGAAAAATGGCCCAAGTAATTTTTCCCATTGCAAATCCCCTGTTACATAGGTTAACATGGTAGGAAGTTATTGATTAATAACTCTTGATAGGAGAGGGCTAGAGATGCCATTCAAAGATTTTCCCGAATGGTATTAATAAATCCAACAATATGATATTGTTGAATTTCTCCTAAAGTGTACCTACAAGAAGTTATAAGACTTTCTTGTTTGTAAGCCCAGATTCAGCCTTCCAGTTGTCTGCCCTGATTGGTCAGAGTTAAGTGGATTAGCTGGAGGGTTATGCAGCTGGGCTGGGAGGGCAGTGTGCTGGTCCACAGGAATGCCAGGCCAGGGGGAGGGGTTGTAAACCATGGGCTTCAAAGAGAAAAGCAGAACCCAGTGACATTTACAACTCTGAACTTTCTACCTCAGGCAGATGGGGGGATTAAGGAAGGTATGAGCAGATGCAGGGGGGAGAGTCTAAGTAAATTAGCCATCCTAGGGGTGTGTTTAGCCAGCTCTTGCCTCCTTGCTGGAAAATCTGCCATTATGGATTTGGAAGATTTGATGCACTCTGGGACAAAATAATGCCACACTCTACAGGAAGTGGTCATATGTTTGAGGAGTTACCCTGCTCCCATTGGTCAGGAGTGACCTCCTGTCTGACCCAGAGAACATGGAATAAGTATCCGAGAGGGGCAGAGCCCTCCAGATCTGCTGCTTGAAACTTACTGAAGCAAGACATTGCCAAGCTGAGAAGTTTTGCTGTGCAAAGATTTCTAAGGCCTGACCTCTGAAGACTGCACCATCTGAAACTACAGCCCTGTGGATTATCTTGCTGAAAAGGAACTAAAGAGTGGACTCCCTGAAAGCCACAGGTTAAAAGATCTCATCTGGAACATCACCAACTAAATCTGCACCTTGGAGAACTACCAGTGGATTTGTAAGGGTGATGTCCAAGTGGATTGTGGGAACTGAAGTCCTCAACTTTCAAGGACCATCTTGGAGCTTCCAGACCCTTGGAGTGAGTTTGAGACACTTTGGGACCCTTTGAGGAACTTCAGGAAGAAGTTCAAGAAGTTTGGAGAACTTTGGTGGAACTTTGAAAAAAAGCTCCATAGAGGGACCGACAACCTGGTCAGCCAAGCCGCCTGCCTTCAACCGCGAGTCGGCCAAGCCATCCAGGTTCGTCCCGCTAAAAGCTCCGTCGGTCCGACTTCTAGAGTTTGACCGGGAGTAGAAGAAATCTGAGGCCGGCGAACCCTCACCGGATCCGGCTACATGAAGAGCATCGAGAGACCCCGCGAGAAAAAGCTCCAGAAAAGCTTCAAAGTCCGGTCGTAGAAAAGGTGACCGGGAGCAACCGCGAGAGCCAAGCCGCCTGTCTTCCATCGCGTGTCGGCCTGGGTTGCCCCGCTGAAGCGCTAAAGAAAAAGTTTCTAAGTCCGCTCCTGGGAAGTTGACCGGGAGCTCGTTGAAAGGCAATCCGGCGAACCCTCACCGGATCTGGACTGGCTGGGAGCTTCGAGGGACCTCGGGGAGAAAAGCTCCAGAAAAGTTTCTAAGTGTGAAGGTAGAAACTGAGACCGGGACCTGCCGCAAGCTGTAGCCGCCCAGGGCTCCATCGCGGTCGGCCTGAAACTTTGACTTTGACCCGGTCTATCGCGAGCAGGTATCCCAATATGGTGCTATAAACTTCTAAGTGCTATATTTTATTAAATCTTTGAAAATTCATATCTCCGGTTTCCTATATTGGATTTTTGTCGTTTTGGTATCATTTTAAAGATAAAAATATTTCCTATTTTTATAAATTGGTGTTGGATTTTTATTATGTGTTGTGTCTTAATTATTGACTGAATTGGTGTTTTTAAATGCTTTACATACCTGTCTTTGAAGTTAAGCCTGTCTGCTCACAGCCACGTTACCAAGGGTTGAGCATAGGAATAATTTTCTAAGACCTATGCTGAGTCCTACCATGTGTTAGTGGCCTTATTGCCAGTGGCAGACCTACATTTGTCCCTACCAATAATCCACTTTCCAACAACCCCGAAATGAATAGTTTGATGAACTTGAGAAACTTGGAGAAAAACAGGTGTGCGGGTTACAGACTTGTCTAACCATGATCATACCATGCTGAATTAGCAGTTTATTAATGAATGTGCATAAATTGTGTATAAAATCCCTAGTTTTGAGGGATCAGGGCCAACTTTTCATTTTCCTCCAGAGACTGCCCGATTATTTTGAGATATTTCTTTTCTCATTTAGGATGCTGTCAGTACTCTCTATGAGTTTGACACTTAGGGCCTGATTTAGATCTTGGTGGTCCAACCGCTAGCCCGTGGTGGCAGCAGGCTCCAGCACTCTGTCATGTTGACGGAGTCCCGCCCGCCATATTTAGATGTATACGCGATACATAGACAACCGCCATGGCGGTGGTCTTCTGTGCTGACGACCTTCCCTCCATCGCCATCCTGAAAGTGGGTCCTGCCGAGCAAATTTGGATGTTCCTTTTGGGCTGGCGGTGTTCTGTCCGCGGAGTGAAGACAGGGGGCGACCTTGGTGCTGGAGGAGGCAGGTAAGTGACATTTTATTTTTCACATATAACATGCTGTGTATGTGTCCCTAGGTGTATTTAGGTTATGTTTAGTGACCCCATTTTTTACATTCTTCACTACACCCCGCCAACTTGCACACACCATACACTGTATACCCGCAACTGTATACCCGTACACACCATGTACACTTACCTTTGAGTCTGTCAAAACAGGGTGCCGGTCTGCCGCGGTCAAGGTGCGCAAGGACGGGGGGGACCTAGACGAAGGTAAAGAGGAGGAAACAGCAGCCTGTACCCCGAAGAAAGGTGAGTTTTCACTCTTTTCGTCCCTTTTCGCTGACTCGAAGTAGGAGGTATTCCCATCGGAATTCCCTTCTAAACAAGCCAGAACCAAATACCGGTTGGATTTCTCGTCCATTACACTCCAGATTCTAAAATGAGCGGGAAGACCAACAAAAAAGCCCACTCTGTCGCTGTACCGCCAAGATCTAAATCAGGCCATAAGAATTTAGAGAGATTCTTCTTGCCTAATTGTGGTTTTCATTGTGATCTATGATTCTGTATTCTGTATCTGAGCCTTCAAGGCAACTTATGCATTTCCTCGCCAATATTTTATTAACGATGCTCTATTAAATTTTTGTAACTTAATTTTTATCCAAAACTCAGTTCTTGAGCTGTCCTCGTGTTTAACTACGATAAGTTTATGTTATTGTTGGGAAGGATGGTCTCTACCGACTAGATCAATTAGAAAACTTACGGAGCTGAACTGCCTAAGGTAAAATTCGGGGTTCATACAAATACTGGGGTTCAGGAGATTATTGGGGGTCGGATTCCACAAATACATGGCTGAAAGAAACTGTTAGATTGGCTTATGCAAATGAAAAAGATGCAATCCCAGAAGTTATTCAAGGCTGCTTCACTAGATCAATGGCTGGCACCTAGGCTGAGAGGCAAGGAGTCTTTTGAAGGGTATTTTTAGAGCCAGTACTTAGGACTCAGATCACACCTTCATAAAGCATTATAGATTTTTGAAGGTACAGAACAACTTTCGAGTGGAAGTATTACAATCAGCTATGGTTTGATTGTTTTTATTTTCAGTATGATATTTTGGTTATTATGCACTTCATTTTCCCTGGGCTTGCATTATATTGCTGTTGGTGGTGATATTTGCATCAAAGGCTGGTGGTCACTTTGGTATACCGCATATATGCAAAGACTATTACAAGCCAAGTAGACATATTGCCCTGATTACTTGAGGGTAATTTTCATTACTCTTAGTCCTACTCATCCTTGTCACAGTCGTTACCAGTAACTAATCTGGCCACTGCTGAAGCCAATCGGTCTTGCCTTTATAATGCGATTGCCAAGCTGTTGGCTGTGCCAAATGTTTGAAAAAACATTTAAAAATTCTGGAGGAAAAGAAAATGCTGTTTGCCCATGCTGTACGCCATCAGCAAAAAAAATAAAAAATGAAAGAAAATAAAGTGATGACGCAAAGCGCACAAGAATGCATATGCATCACAATGTCATGCAGCCGCATCATTCATGTGATGACAAATGCATGTGCAGTCATCACCACACAAGCTTGCACCTATTGAATGATGCAGGCACTGTATTATTATTTTTTTTATCTATTGTGTTATGTGCTGGATTGAGGCCCTAACATAGGTGCGCTGTTTCAGAGGCTCAAATCCTTCGTGCCACAGAGACAGGCAGGACCTTTCACCTACATTGGCCCTCCCTTTACAAATAACGAGCAACAGAGTCTGTCCCTTATCTGACGTGTGCTCTGGGTGCAGAAGACGGTCCATCCTAAATATGTCATATCCATGTCCAACAGTGACTAACCTATGTCACAACGAGTTCTTAGACAAAGACCCTTCGCTCTTGGGATTTTCCCTAGCACAGGATTATTGATTTCTCCAAAGACTCATTAAATATGCATGAACCACTATTTCCTAAGGGTTCATTCCTGACGTCTTCCTCTGACCGACTGTACGTCAATGCTAACATTCCAAGGCATCTATCAGGTATAAATATACCTCCCTTTGCCCAAGCAAACTAGTGAGGACCGAGACTTTTCATGCGGACACTCTGACGTGAGACACTGCAACCTGCATCATGCCACAGCTCCAGCTGGCAGAGGTCCAACCACCCATCCTGGGGTGTCCAGCTCAACACCAGGATGAAGTCCCACTAAGGTAATGGGGTTAGACTAAATCCTAGGGGGATTCTTGGCTCTCTAAGACCTACACACATGCTAGGTACACTTAGGTACATCTAGTTAGGCATCATAGGGGTATAGGCTTTATCTTAATGCATTCTGCATTTCATGTATGTGTTCATTACTATTGCACAATGGTAAAACTGTACCACGCATTTTTATTTAACTGCACTGCTGGCCATATTTCTCTGCTACTGTCCAACAGTTGTCACAGCACATATAACCAGTACTAGAACAACAACTGTGCAATACATTTTATTGTAAACACACCCGAATGTTTCTTCTATGTACTTCTCTGAGATGAGTGACTGAATGAAAAGTAGTATATTGTTTCCACGATCCTGAGGATCAGGGTTTTATGTTATGTGGTTGCCAGAAACTATTCCCTTCTTGTCTTCAAGAAGTTTCTAGTGGCCTCTGAGCTAGCTGGCACAGGTAATTAAGTTTAATATAATCGATAGGGACATACCGACCTTAGTCCTATGTCAAACCTATAGGTTATATTATTCCAATGCGCAGAGCCTATTAGGGAAATAGGAACTACACTACATGACGCCCAAACGTGAATTTGGCACTTATTTAACAGTAGAATCTGAGTAGTTCAGTCATGCTTATTCTCAGAGGCCCCTACTCACAAAACGCCAGAGAAGTCTGGAGTGGGTAGGCACAAAATTCCGCCATAGCTGAGTAGGCAATCTTCCTATGTATTGGCTGTAGGTTAATCAAGCTTGAAGGAAAAAGTTCCCGAACAATTGTGCCTTTTAAAACCTTATCTTAAAACCCTTTAGGACATTTTGTTTTCACAACACAATGGGGCCGATTCCGATCTCGGTTGGAGGCGCACCCAATACCATTCGGTCGGGAAAAAAGCCATGCGAAAGCCTGTTTCCCGACCGATCCGTACAGCACACCGAACGAGCAAGTACGATGCGCACAACAGCAAAGAATCCGGCCGAGCCGTACTCACCCAAACCAGGTCCTGTTCTCCGACCGAGGCGAATCCGGAAACGCCGAATCGAGTCGCACGGAAGGAAAAATGCAGCCCCGTCCGGCCGGACAAGTACGATGCGCTTTCCGTACGCGCCGAACCCGTCGCTACGCACGGCACGTCAAAGCATCCGGGAGAGGTGCACATAAGCTCTGATTCGCGCCACAACACGATCCACGGCTCCGAGACGAACACGGCAGCGACAAGGACGACGCGAAGCGACGAGGACGACGCGAAGCGACGAGGACGAGGCGAAGCGACGATGACGACGCGAAGCAACGAGAAGGACGAACGACACGAACCAACCATGAATCCCTTCGTCCCGATCATACCAATATTCTACATTTACTACCGGAACAGGCACGGACGCGTACGGCGCAGAAGGTAAGCCAGACACCAACCACAAAACACATACAACACGTACACGACACATCACACACACACACAGGGATGCAGAATATACTTACACCAGCAACAGCAGCACCATAGGGGCGGGATGCCCATCACCAATGCCACATATGCACACAGGGGCCTGAATGCGCACCACCACCCCCTACCCAGGGGTGGCATGATGCCTACCACCACTACCACCCTCACCCAGGGGGCAGGATGCCTACCACTACTACCACCCTCACCCAGGGGGCAGGATGCCTACCACTACTACCACCCTTAGCCAGGGGGGCAGGATGCCTACCACTACTACCACCCTCACCCAGGGGGGCAGGATGCTCACCACTACTACCACCCTCACCCAGGGGGGCAGGATGCCTACCACTACTACCACCCTTAGCCAGGGGGCAGGATGCCTACCACTACTACCACCCTCACCCAGGGGGCAGGATGCCTACCACTACTACCACCCTTAGCCAGGGGGCAGGATGCCTACCACTACTACCACCCTTAGCCAGGGGGCAGGATGCCTACCACTACTACCACCCTTAGCCAGGGGGCAGGATGCTTACCACTACTACCACCCTTAGCCAGGGGGCAGGATGCCTACCACTACTACCACCCTCACCCAAGGGGGCAGGATGCCTACCACTACTACCACCCTTAGCCAGGGGGGCAGGATGCCTACCACCACTACCACCCTCACCCAGGGGGGCAGGATGCCTACCACTACTACCACCCTTAGCCAGGGGGGCAGGATGCCTACCACTACTACCACCCTTACCCAGGGGGCAGGATGCCTACCACTACTACCACCCTCACCCAGGGGGGCTGGATGCCTACCACCACCCTTAGCCAGGGGGGCTGGATGCCTACCACTACTACCACCCTCACCCAGGGGGGCAGGATGCCTACCACTACTACCACCCTTAGCCAGGGGGCAGGATGCCTACCACTACTACCACCCTCACCCAGGGGGGCAGGATGCCTACCACTACTACCACCCTTACCCAGGGGGGCAGGATGCCTACCACTACTACCACCCTCACCCAGGGGGGCTGGATGCCTACCACTACTACCACCCTCACCCAGGGGGGCAGGATGCCTACCACTACTACCACCCTTAGCCAGGGGGCTGGATGCCTACCACTACTACCACCCTCACCCAGGGGGGCTGGATGCCTACCACCACCCTTAGCCAGGGGGGCTGGATGCCTACCACTACTACCACCCTCACCCAGGGGGGCAGGATGCCTACCACTACTACCACCCTTAGCCAGGGGGGGCTGGATGCCTACCACTACTACCACCCTTAGCCAGGGGGGGCAGGATGCCTACCACTACTACCACCCTCACCCAGGGGGGGCAGGATGCCTACCACTACTACCACCCTTACCCAGGGAGGGCAGGATGCCTACCACTACCACCCTCACCCAGGGGGGGCTGGATGCCTACCACTACTACCACCCTCACCCAGGGGGGGCTAGATGCCTACCACCACCCTTAGCCAGGGGGGCTGGATGCCTACCACTACTACCACCCCCACTCATAGGATGGACAATGCATGACACAACCAGCACACCACAACCTAGGGAATGCAAGAAGAAGACATCCCCCAACACCATGACAAGCGTGTGTAGACTGTGTCAAATGCCTACAACACCGAACATGACTTTGAACATACAATGTGACCCCCTAGCACATGTGCCACACATATATGTGTGTGGCACCCACAATGCAAGCAGGCCATGACCATTGTGGCAATGGGGTCCAAACCCCCATCATCACAGTGACCAAAAGGTAAGTGTGGGGTCCATAGCTGAAGCACATTTTGAACATTGTGGCAATGGGGTCCAAACCCCCATCATCACAGTGACCAAAAGGTAAGTGTGGGGTCCATAGCTGAAGCACATTTCGAACATTGTGGCAATGGGGTCCAAACCCCCATCATCACAGTGACCAAAATGTGAGTGTGGGGTCCATAGCTGAAGCACACTTTGAACAATGTGGCAATGGGGACCAAACCCCCATCATCACAGTGACCAAAAGGTAAGTGTGGGGTCCATAGCTGAAGCACATTTTGAACATTGTGGCAATGGGGTCCAAACCCCCATCATCACAGTGACCAAAATGTAAGTGTGGGGTCCATAGCTGAAGCACATTTCGAACATTGTGGCAATGGGGTCCAAACCCCCATCATCACAGTGACCAAAAGGCAAGTGTTGACAAAGTAAGAGGTGCAACTGCCAAACTGCATGGATGATTCCTGGTCACAGAACAACAAACACATCAGTGGCAAAGTAGTGTATGTGTCCCATTGCAACATAAATTGGGGAGCCAAATCCTGCAGTGCAAATAAGACATAACTTTGGCCATGTGCAGACAAACAACACCCATGGGGGCTGACACCGTCAACAATCATCAATGACACAATGACAGAAGTGACCATCCGAATGCAGACCCACATATTTGCACCAATGGGCACACACATGCAGATACCCTGTGGAGACTGCAGATGTGAGGCGAACAGATACCATACCATGGCAGCAATGGGACACACAATCAACAATTAGCAACAAATGAGGGCTCCCGTCCCATCAGCCTGGTCATGGAAGTGCCAACGGAATCATCAGCACAGATCCAACACACTTGTATAGCAATGTTGCACTGACAACACAGATGAGTCCTTCCCCATTGATGCCCAAACCTGCATGTTCACTGGAGATGGCCACACGGTCAGGGAAGTAGACGAATAGAACAATGGCAGGCACAACAGATGTGCAGGGGTGGAAGCCACAGATGTGAAGTTGCCAATCTAAGTAGGAAATCTCATTGCCAACTACTGAACACATGACACCCTCAGATGCTGCTATGGATGACATGGATACACCACAGGATAGGACACATAACCCCTGGACCACATGGGTTCCTGCACAGTAACACTTCATTATCATGAGACCAAATATCACCATCACTGCAGCAAGGGCATTGTTAGCATCATCAACATCATGTACATCAGAAGCAAAAGCACTAGAGAACAGAAAGTTGCTTTATTCAGCATATGTGGCATTAAAAGTAGAAGTCCGGTAGAACATAAACAAAGGCCAATGGCCAGTCCATCAACAAAGTCACAAGTGGGTGACAGTGGCAGATGCCACCCTACACATGCCTGCACAAAACCAGGGACAATCCACTAGGAGGGGCAACCGGGGGGTAGGCCAGGCACCGCAGGGACAGGATCAGGGCTCACCAGGAGGAAGCAGGGAAGGGGTGGTGGGTGCTGGAGAGCCACTGACAACTGCAGTGGAGGTGTCTGACATGGTGTGTGCCGGCACAACTGGGGGCATGGCTCAGATGTTGTGGGTGCCGGCACGACTGCAGTGGACCCTGCAGATGGAGTGGACAGGTCCGCCACTGCAGTGCCCAAGTCAAACAGGGTGATAGTGGACTCCACTGCAGTGCCTACCACCAGGGGAGGAGAATGGGGAACAGGCAAGGTGGGCTGGACAGAGGGGAGGACACCCTCACCACATCAGTGGCACAGACAAGCGCAGCGGGGGTGTGGTGCCGGGAGAGCAAGTGGCAGGGGAGAAGGCCGGAGCCTCTTGGGGATGGTATATCTGTGGGTGGGGGAACCTGGGGCAGGGTGTGGCGGGGGCACCTGTGGAGTGGGGGCCTGAGGGATGGAGGAAGGTGACCTGGTGCTTGAGCATCAGGGCGGCGGCGGGGTCTTGCTCTTAGCACTCCGGGGGGACTTGCGGGTGGGGGCCTCAGTCTGTCTGCGCCTGGGGGAGGGTGTCCGGGGGCGAGGGGCACTCTGCTCCGTGTGGGGGGGCTTCCTCTTCCCCCTGGATGCTGGGGCAGCTGGATCGGAGGGGAAGAGGCCGAGGTCACTGAGGAAGAGGCGCTGGGTCTTTGGGGTTGCAGGTGAGGCAAGGGAGGGTGCTTTGGAGGGAGAGGCAACTGAGGACTGCGCAGTGCCCGTGGATGCGTGTGTGTGTGTACCAGGGCCCCATCCTCTGTGAGTCTGGTTTCAGTCCCCTGACTGTGCGTGCGTGTGCGTTTAGTTTGTGGCGTGTGTGTCTGTGTGCTGGATGTGTGTGTGCTGGTGTGTGCCTGTGCCGGTGTGTGTGTGCTTGGGACGGGCAAGGTGCTGGGGAGTGTGGATGGAGCAGAGGCAGGAGGGGTGAGGGACTGTCTGAGGAGGGACACTGCTGCCGTCAGGGAGGAGTCCATGGACCTATTGCCCCTCTGTAGGTCAGACATGCCCGATGAGATGCCCTCCATGAACGACACCAGCTGAGTCAACAGTGCGGTGTGCGCATGGAGGACACTCAGCATGGCTGTCTGCCCTACATGGAGCTGGCGAAGGAGGTACACAGACTCCTCACTCAGGGCAGCAGGGGACACAGGGGCAGGGGTGCGGTGCCTGGGCCAAAGGAGACACGCTCCCGAACATGGGAGCCTCCACTGACCTTGGGAATGGGAGCCGATGGGAGGGCGGTGGTGGTGCTGGTGGTGGCGGGGACAGCAACACTAGCTGGGGTGTGGTGGCTGCTGACACCCGCCTCCACAAGGGAGTCATCCTCCGAGTTGCTCTGGTCCTCAGCTGAGGTGGATGGTTCTGAGGATTCCTCGGTGTGGCTCCCCTCGCCTTCCGTGCCACTGGGTCCCTCCGACCACTCCTCGGCTGCTGACCCAGTCTGGCTCTCTGGCTCCTCCTGGTCCGTGGAGCTGTCCCCTTCCGTGGCCGTGGATGTATCTGCAAACAATGGGGAAACAGACAGACATCAGTCACCTGCACCAAACGCACACACCACTGTGAGCACAGCACATCACAGAGCAAGCCCTGGCATCATTAGTTGTACATTGCTAAAAGTGCCCTAACTCAACAGGAGAAGCCAATTGTCAGTCTGATGCCAAGCATGGCACTCACATCCCACATGGCCTTGCACCCATCTGTCTGGTGTCTGTTGGATTGCAAAACTCCAGTGTGGACACATGCACCAAGTACACAGTAGTTGGACAGTGCAGAGGACACGGTGTGGACACATCACAGCTCTTGCCACTGAGTCAGTACAGGTTTCCGGATGAAAGGGATGCCCAGAGTCAAATAGGAAATGCATGTGATGCATACCAGCGACAGACACCATGATGCACCCATGTCCTGATAGCCAGCGCCACTATGGTGTGCATGTAGCACATGTTACTCCCCTGCAGGACCACAAATAAGTTGACACATGCCATGGCAGAGGCATGACTGTTAAGTCATACATCACAGTCTCAGTGATGTATGACTTGGCAGCCAGACAACAACACTATGCACTGTGTCACAATAGTAGGTAATGGGGAATGCAAGTCCTGGAGCTGCACAAGTGCACATGTACATCCCCCACACAACACATCATCTCAACCCTCATCTGTCCAGGTCACACCTATTGGACATATGGGAGACCTGTGACACTACCCTCTGAACCTGAGCCCCTCACAATTTGCTGTGAATGGGGAACAGCTGCCTGAACATCACATTCGCATACCCCAGTCTGCACGGGCAGCTGATCAAACACCTATGTGACACACAAGTATCGTCTCCTATGGTCACATCTCCAGGGGCATGCTGAGCCCCTACCAAGAAACACCCCAGCAGTCCTGGCAACTAATCCACAGCACACTGACACAGAGGCAGACACCGGAGGGGTCAAATCACTGTGCACAATGTGTCAGCTGATACACGGGAGTGGGAGTACAGAGTGCATTGCATGGCCTGGAGTAGGCATGACTGTCCTGCTCTACATGAATGAGGGATGTGCCCTGGACAGTGGATAGCTGGCTATGTATGTGTGACACACGTAATCTGCACACTCCTGGGGCACAAACATTGTTCCCACCCGCTGCATGGGCGTGTGCCACATACCCCAGGCACATGTGGTGGCTCAGCTCAGCAAGTGGACCGCATATCAAAGCAACACGCAGATCACATGTCCAAACCCAGGCGTTGTGTGAACAATGGACCCACCCATGATGCCCACAACAGATTTAGGGAAACAGATGCTGTCCCCCACCTTTAGTGAAGCAAACTGCAAGGACACAGTCCCAAGTGACACAATTCCCTGACTGTAAGGGCCACACCTGGGTATCAGATGAGCAGTGGGCAGTGCACAATAGAGGGACATGGCTCCTGGACAACATGACTGCTGCACTGTGGCAGTTGAACCAGGCCAGAGGAGGGCACAAAGCATGTAATACAGAGTTCACAGTGCAGTCTTTGACTCATCCCCTCCTTGCTGCTGTCTGGCCTTCAGCTGCCCATCCAGGTCTGGAAAGACCACCGCCAGGATCTGGAGCATGTGGGGGGTCAGGGTCCGTGTTCCGCCCCTCCTGCGAGGAGGCGACAGCTTCAGCTGGACCCGTGCAATCCTCCGGGTCCAGCCCCGAAGGTCCTGCCACCTCTTCTGGCAGTTGCGGATCCGGCGCTTGTAGACCCCCACGGACCGGACAGCCCGGACGATGTCCTTCCAGATTTCCTGCTTCCGATGGGCATTAACCTGTGAGGATGACAAAGTGAAAAGGCCATTACCACACATGCAACATATCCGTGCATGACACAGTTGAGCTGTGGTGCCTGGGGCACATCTGTCCTCACATGTCCCTGTGGGGGTTATTGTGACACGGCAGCAGGAGATGGGAACTGTGACACGGCCTCATGATATCCAATGGGCCAACCTGGGACTAATTGATGCCACCTGTTGGACCGTGTTGACAGATGTTGGCCATGTATGTACCATACATGTCCTTCCGGTACTGCACACTTCATGTAGTTGTGCCTCATAATGATGTATGTTGGGATCTTGAGTGTGTTCAATGCCGCATATGTGGGGTGACTGACAATCTTGCTTACTTCTCCTCTGCACTGCAGGGCTCCTGCTGTCCATCGGCCATTCCCAGACCTGGCAACGATGGTGGAACGGGACAGCATCCGACGGTACCGCTTCACCAGGCAGCTGATTGAGGATTTGGCAGTGCAGTTGTCCCCACATTTGCAGCCTGGCCGGCCGTATCCTACAGCGCTGACCCCCAAGGTGAAGGTGATGGCAGCCCTACACTTCTTTGCCACTGGTACCTTCCAACATACTGTGGCGACTGCTGGTGGGATGTCACAGACCATGTTCAGCCGTGTGCTCCGCGATGTTTTGGCGGCAATGTTGCTCTTCCTGAACTGGTACATCTATTTCCCTAGACTGCGACGACTTACTGACGTGAAGAGTGACTTTTATGCCCTGGGGAGGATGCCGCATGTAATTGGCTCCATTGATGGGACACATGTGGCTTTGGTACCACCACAGGCCCAGGAGCAGGCCTACAGGAACCGCAAGCACTACCACTCGGTCAATGCACTGGTGGTGTGTCTTGCAGACATGACCATCACACACGTGTGTGCCCGTTTCCCTGGTTCAGCACACAATGCCTTTGTGATGAGGAGTAGTCGCATCCCCAGGATGATGGCACAGATGCAGAACCAGCGTGTCTGGCTTGTCGGTGTGTACTGACTTTGTGCCATTGTGTGTGATCTGATCTGTAGTATTCCGCCCACTTTTCCAAGTCAGCTAATGTGCACTTGTCTGTCCGTAGGTGACTCGGGATACCCCAACATGCCGTGGTTGCTGACACCCCTCAGGAACCCTGTGACACCTGCCCAGATGCGCTACAATGAGGCACATGGTCGGACCAGGAGAGTGATTGAGCGGACCTTTGGTCTCCTGAAGAGCCGCTTCCGCTGCCTGGACAAGACCGGAGGGTCCCTCCCATATGCCCCTGCGAAAGTGTGCAAGATTATCATCGTCTGCTGCATGCTCCACAACCTGGCAGTGCGGAAGGAGTTGCCTCTCATCCAGGATGACAATGACCAACATCCGCCACCTGTGGAGGATCCTGGCCTGGACCACGATGCCAGTGACGATGATGATGATGATGATGGTGATGGTGATGTCCGCACACAGCTCATCACCAACTTCTTTAGCTGAATGCGAGTATCCTGAGGTGTCATGTCAATGATGTGAGTTGGCATGATGTGTGGGTGGTGCTCTGGTGCTGTGGGAGTGTGTCCATGGGCCACTTGACTGGATGTGTGTTGCGATGTGTGGTGACAGGTGGGCTGTACTCCCCAGCAGTGTTGACATGCTAACTTGGTTCTGGGTGGGTATCTTGTAACATGTATTGTGCATGTGTTTTGCTGTTCTGTCCTGTACTCCATTGCTTTTGACTGTGTGTCATTTCTGTCCTTCACAGGGTACTTTCAGATTCGTTTGGTCAACTGTGTCCACCGACGACGTGATTGCACATCCAGGCTGGTAGCTGTTGTGTCCCTACAGGTGATGTGCGCCACACCCATGGACTTCCTTCCGTCTACAGTTGTTGACTGTGTGCCCGCTGCCAGGTGGGGTTACCTTGCATCTGTAGTGGTTACGGCATGTTGCAACTGTGTAATAAACCTGTGCTTCACTTTGTGATGTGCGTTGTCTGTGGTCACATATTTGACTGCCATTTGCTTACTGCACCTGTGGGCTACTTGACTACAACTGGGAATGGGTGTGGTGTCTGTGCATTGCACCGTCTTCCCTGGCAACATCAGTGTAGGCAATGAGTCTGATGGCCTAGGTGTGTATGTGTCGTGTAGCCCTGGTGGTGTGTCTCCCTCATGTGTGTCACGTTTCCTGTACTCACATGCCTGTGTTGTCCTTGCTGTTGCAGTCCGCATACACAGTGTAATTTTGCAGTTCATCATCCCCATAACAGCACCCACGTTGGAATCACGACAGAGGCAAGTATGGTGTATTAGTGTGTTTATTGTGATACATTTGTGTTAATAGTGCATAGGATGGGTTGTGCTGTACATGAATCTTGCAATCCCAAGTTCCTAGGTGAATTGAAAGTCCGGGTAGACAGGATCCCCAGTATCGGGGCCACAGTTGTCTGACACATTGGTCCAACTTGTACTCCCCATGCAATGTGTGGGAGTAGTGTTGCCGTCAACAGGGTGAACAGTCTGTGCACAAAGGCGAACATCCAGAACAGGTTCAGGCTTCCTGGGAGTTGCGCTTGGCCATCGGCCTCTCACTTTTCCCTCCTCGGACGACCCCTCTTCTTGGGGGGGGGCCTCAAGTGCAGGCTGCTGCGGTGCAGGGGACTCTCCGCCAGAGTCCTCCTCCCTCCCTGTGGCAGTTGCAGTTTGTTCGGCACCAGATGTTGTTGGCACACAGGGAGGTGTGGACTGGTTGCTGTTCATCTGGCGGAGGCATTGTAAAATGTCCCTGTGCACCGCCGTCATCTCATGCAGTGCATCCCACTTGGACTCCACACGGGACATGTGTGAGTCCACACGGGACATGTGTGACTCCACGTGGGACATGTGGGAGTCCAAGCGGGCATGATGGGCAGCCTGCTGCTGTTTAATGTCTCTGAGGAGCCCCACTACCTGGCTGAGCTCTCCGGTGCTGGACTGGTACGCATCAACTATGCGTACCAGTTGTGGGTCATCATGCACACCAGCAACGTCTGCAAGCAGCGACCTCTGTCTCCCACCCCTCCCACCACCCCTGCTGACATGTGCAGTGTGTGCAGTGGCACGCACAGATAACCCTGGTCCACCTTGGGGGTTGGTGGTGGTGGTGGTGTCCATGGCCCCAGGTTGGTCCAGGGTCACTGTGCTGGTGTTGCTCCTTATTCTGTCCATGTCGGCAGGGATGGTATTCGTGGTGACAGTCGTTGTAGGGGTGGGTGCAGGGGGTGCAGCTGGTGGTCCTGCTGGTGCTGCAGCTGGTGGTCCTGCTGGTGCTGCATGTTGACTTGCACCGGATGTGCCAGGTTGTTCTTCATCGTCCGAGGAGGACAGAGGCTGTACGACGCCAGTGAGCTCGGCATCCTCTTGAGCCTGGGACTGGGACTCCTCAGCGTCTGCTGCTGTGTCCCCATCATCACCTGTTTTTGGGAGACACAAACAATGTATGTCATGTTTCTGCAGGCATCAATGGTTGACACACATGACAGTTGTGACTGTGCCTCTGGGTGCGGGCCTGTACATTGCATTGTCCTGAGTCGTCAAAGTCAGGGGTTGATATTGGTGTGGCACATTGTCCTGCATTATTTGGGCATTTCTATGTATTTTCTGGGGTGTGAACATGGTCTGCATTGGTTGTGTTTGGTTGGCAGCCGGACCTCCTTCCCACCCACCCAGCCAGTCAGTTATCCCACCATGGAACGTGCTTGCGTTGCAGGGAGTGTAAGTTGTCTCTCAGGATGTCAGTCAGTGGTGTCCTGCTGTTTGTTGGTGCACAGTTGGCAGCAGGGCCTTGTACTCCCCACAGCAGTAGCCAGTGTCAGCCATCTTGTGAGTCCTTCTCCACTCCCTGTGATGTGAGCATGGTTCAGGGTGGTGTTGATGGGACAGTTGTGGGGGTGACCAATATCAGTGACTACGACTCCCATCATGCTATTGCCTCCACCCCCTTCCCAGCATGCCCATGCTTCCTTCCTTTTGACTCTGCTTCCCTGTGGGGTGGGCTGGCTGTGCTGACAGGATGGCTGGGAGTGTTGTCCTGGCAGTTGTTTGGCTAAGAGTCCCAAGAGTGTCCCTGTGCTTCACACAACATAACCCAGGGTGGTGGTTCTTTGTGGGATCTTGTGTTAGGATGGAGGGCATTGCATTCTACCAGGTGGGTACTGTGGAGTTTGTGTTGGGGGGGGATGAGGGGAGGTGCTTGTGACTATAGTCAGTGCTGCAAGTCCCCCTTCCCACCCAGCCAGCCAGCCAGATATCCCACCATGGAACGTGCTTGCATTGCAGGGATTGTAAGTTGTCTCTCAGGATGTCAGTCAGTGGTGTCCTGCTGTTTGTTGGTGCACATTTGCCAGCAGGGCCTTGTGCTCCCCACAGCAGTAGCCAGTGTCAGCCATCTTGTGAGTCCTTCTCCACTCCCTGTGATGTGAGCATGGTTCAGGATGGTGTTGATGGGACAGTTGTGGGGGTGACCAATATCAGTGACTACGACTCCCATCATGCTATTGCCTCCACCCCTTCCCAGCATGCCCATGCTTCCTTCCTTTGACTCTGCTTCCCTGTGGGGTGGGCTGGCTGTGCTGACAGGATGGCTGGGAGTGTTGTCCTGGCAGTTGTTTGGCTAAGAGTCCCAAGAGTGTCCCTGTGCTTCACACAACATAACCCAGGGTGGTGGTTCTTTGTGGGATCTTGTGTTAGGATGGAGGGCATTGCATTCTACCAGGTGGGTACTGTGGAGTTTGTGTTGGGGGGGTGTGAGGGGAGGTGCTTGTGACTATAGTCAGTGCTGCAAGTCCCCCTTCCCACCCAGCCAGCCAGCCAGATATCCCACCATGGAACGTGCTTGCATTGCAGGGAGTGTAAGTTGTCTCTCAGGATGTCAGTCAGTGGTGTCCTGCTGTTTGTTGGTGCACATTTGCCAGCAGGGCCTTGTGCTCCCCACAGCAGTAGCCATCTTGTGAGTCCTTCTCCACTCCCTGTGATGTGAGCATGGTTCAGGGTGGTGTTGATGGGACAGTTGTGGGGGTGAGCTATGTCTGTGACTACGACTCCCATCATGCCATTGCCTCCACCCCACTTCCCAGCATTCCCATACTTACTTGCTTTTGTGTGGAGTTCAGTGTGTGTGGGTGTGAGAGCAATGGCAAGATGGCTGACAGTGGTGTCCTGCTGTTGGTTGGTGTGCAGTACCCAGCATGCCCTTGTGCTCCCCACGACACAGCAACAGTGTCAGACATCTTTGATGGGCCTTTCCACTCTCTGTGGGATGTGCATGCGTGAGTGTGAGCTTGCTGGGCCATGTGGTGGGGGATGTAGAGCTGTGACTACGACTCCCATCATGCTATTGCCTCCTCCCCTTCCCAGCATGCCCATGCTTCCTTCCTTTTGACTCTGCTTCCCTGTGGGGTGGGCTGGCTGTGCTGACAGGATGGCTGGGAGTGTTGTCCTGGCAGTTGTTTGGCTAAGAGTCCCAAGAGTGTCCCTGTGCTTCACACAACATAACCCAGGGTGGTGGTTCTTTGTGGGATCTTGTGTTAGGATGGAGGGCATTGCATTCTACCAGGTGGGTACTGTGGAGTTTGTGTTGGGGGGTGTGAGGGGAGGTGCTTGTGACTATAGTCAGTGCTGCAAGTCCCCCTTCCCACCCAGCCAGCCAGCCAGATATCCCACCATGGAACGTGCTTGCATTGCAGGGAGTGTAAGTTGTCTCTCAGGATGTCAGTCAGTGGTGTCCTGCTGTTTGTTGGTGCACATTTGCCAGCAGGGCCTTGTGCTCCCCACAGCAGTAGCCAGTGTCAGCCATCTTGTGAGTCCTTCTCCACTCCCTGTGATGTGAGCATGGTTCAGGGTGGTGTTGATGGGACAGTTGTGGGGGTGACCAATATCAGTGACTACGACTCCCATCATGCTATTGCCTCCACCCCCCTTCCCAGCATGCCCATGCTTCCTTCCTTTTGATTCTGCTTCCCTGTGGGGTGGGGTGGCTGTGCTGACAGGATGGCTGGGAGTGTTGTCCTGGCAGTTGTTTGGCTAAGAGTCCCAAGAGTGTCCCTGTGCTTCACACAACATAACCCAGGGTGGCGGTTCTTTGTGGGATCTTGTGTTAGGATGGAGGGCATTGCATTCTACCAGGTGGGTACTGTGGAGTTTGTGTTGGGGGGGGGGGTGTGAGGGGAGGTGCTTGTGACTATAGTCAGTGCTGCAAGTCCCCCTTCCCACCCAGCCAGCCAGATATCCCACCATGGAACGTGCTTGCATTGCAGGGAGTGGAAGTTGTCTCTCAGGATGTCAGTCAGTGGTGTCCTGCTGTTTGTTGGTGCACATTTGCCAGCAGGGCCTTGTGCTCCCCACAGCAGTAGCCAGTGTCAGCCATCTTGTGAGTCCTTCTCCACTCCCTGTGATGTGAGCATGGTTCAGGGTGGTGTTGATGGGACAGTTGTGGGGGTGACCAATATCAGTGACTACGACTCCCATCATGCTATTGCCTCCACCCCCTTCCCAGCATGCCCATGCTTCCTTCCTTTTGATTCTGCTTCCCTGTGGGGTGGGGTGGCTGTGCTGACAGGATGGCTGGGAGTGTTGTCCTGGTAGTTGTTTGGCTAAGAGTCCCAAGAGTGTCCCTGTGCTTCACACAACATAACCTAGGGTGGTGGTTCTTTGTGGGATCTTGTGTTAGGATGGAGGGCATTGCATTCTACCAGGTGGGTACTGTGGAGTTTGTGTTGGGGGGTGTGAGGGGAGGTGCTTGTGACTATAGTCAGTGCTGCAAGTCCCCCTTCCCACCCAGCCAGCCAGATATCCCACCATGGAACGTGCTTGCATTGCAGGGAGTGGAAGTTGTCTCTCAGGATGTCAGTCAGTGGTGTCCTGCTGTTTGTTGGTGCACATTTGCCAGCAGGGTCTTGTGCTCCCCACAGCAGTAGCCAGTGTCAGCCATCTTGTGAGTCCTTCTCCACTCCCTGTGATGTGAGCATGGTTCAGGGTGGTGTTGATGGGACAGTTGTGGGGGTGACCAATATCAGTGACTACGACTCCCATCATGCTATTGCCTCCACCCCCTTCCCAGCATGCCCATGCTTCCTTCCTTTTGATTCTGCTTCCCTGTGGGGTGGGGTGGCTGTGCTGACAGGATGGCTGGGAGTGTTGTCCTGGCAGTTGTTTGGCTAAGAGTCCCAAGAGTGTCCCTGTGCTTCACACAACATAACCCAGGGTGGTGGTTCTTTGTGGGATCTTGTGTTAGGATGGAGGGCATTGCATTCTACCAGGTGGGTACTGTGGAGTTTGTGTTGGGGGGTGTGAGGGGAGGTGCTTGTGACTATAGTCAGTGCTGCAAGTCCCCTTCCCACCCAGCCAGCCAGATATCCCACCATGGAACGTGCTTGCATTGCAGGGAGTGTAAGTTGTCTCTCAGGATGTCAGTCAGTGGTGTCCTGCTGTTTGTTGGTGCACAGTTGCCAGCAGGGCCTTGTGCTCCCCACAGCAGTAGCCAGTGTCAGCCATCTTGTGAGTCCTTCTCCACTCCCTGTGATGTGCGCATGGTTCATGGTGGTGTTGATGGGGCAGTTGTGGGGGCAATATGTGTGACTGCGACTCCCATGATGCTATTGGCTACACTGACTTGGCCAGCATACACAGAATTCCTTCCTTTGAGTGTTCTTCACTGTGTGTTGGTGTTGTTGTGGTGGCTACATGTCTGGATGTGTTTGTTGGTTCTATTTGTGCCACTGCCTAGCTGTAGTTGTAGTTGTTTGTACATGTGATGGCACAGTTGGATGTGACTTTTTTGATGGCATGTGTTGTGTTTATCTGACTGACATACACATTTTGGGATGATTCTGTTCTGGTTGCTGTGTAATTGCTATGAGTGCATGGTTTGACACTCCCCTTGACAGTGATGTGTGTGTGTTTTGTGGCAGTATATTGTGTACATTTGTTGTGTACTCACCAGGCTCTGGGATGTCCTCTAGTCCATATACGCTCACTGGCGGAAGGATGGCCCGCACCTTCTCCTCCCAGGGCCTGAGGTATATTGGCTTGGCAGGAGGGCCACTGCCGGTGTGTTGGCTGTTGATGTAGTCTTGCTTCAGCATTTTCCGTACCCTCCTGCGCACGTCATACCACCTGTTCTGGATGTCGGTCTTTGTGCGCCGACATGGTGATTGGGCGTTCACCCTGTTGATGATCCTCTCCCACATCTTGGTTTTCTGCGACATGGGGGTCTGTTGGACCAATGTGCCAAACAGCTGTGGCTCCACCCTGAGGATCTCGTCTACCATGACTTCCAATTCACTATCTAGGAACTTGGGATTCTTCTTGGGGGGCATGGTGATGGGTGGTGATGGTGGGTGATGTGTGTGTTGGTGTGCAGGTGAGGGTGTGTGAGTGTGTGTTTTGCTGGGTGTATGTGAGGTAGGTATTTGTTGGTGTGCTGATGGTGTGTGGCTTGTGTGAGGGATGAGCTGTGGGTGTGTGGTTGCTTTCTCTTGGGTGCTGGCAGTGGAATGGCATTTGCAAAGGCTCATGGTAGTGATTTGTGTCCTTTATATAGGTGGAGTTGTGGGTGTGTCTTTGTTCTCTGTCCCCACCCCCCAGTATTTATTGGCTTGGTAATTGCTTGTTTGGCCTTTTTTGGGTGATTTTTCCTTTGTGCTGTTTGTGTATGTTGGAAACGTTCTTGTGACCGAGTCGGACCCTGCATTGGTCTCGTATGGTGTTCTCCGTTTCGTTCACGCTGTGTTTGTGCAGTTTTCTATGCTGCGCACGCGTCGGTCGCGGTGTATTGTGTTGCTTCGGCTCGGTTTTGTATGCGTGTCGGTCGTACGGCTTGGCCTCCGTCCGACTCGCTCGTGGTTTTCGCGCCTTGCATCGTACTTTGCGGTTTGGAGTTCGCGTGTACGTTTCGGTCGGATTTGTTCCGGGTGCGTGTCGGTCGGTTGGATTCGCGTGTTTTTCCGGCCGGATTGCTGCTTTCCGTGCGGCTCGGTCGGTCGACTTTGTTTCGGTACGTGTCGGTCGGATTTTTCGCGCCTTGCATCGTACTTGGCGTGTCGTGCGCCACGGGTACGTGTCGGTCGGTATTTTTTCCGGATCCGAGTCGGTCGGTGCTTTTTCCGGCCCGAATCGGAATCGACCCCAAAGTCTGTCGAGGCAGCTGCTCCTGTCACTAGGACACAGGTCTCAAACGACGAAGAGGAAGCAAATGCAATACATTTTGCACCCAAAATCAGGCATACACTCACACAAAAACCCCTCAGACATGGTTTAACAGACCAAGAGGGTACAGTGATATTAATAGAGGCACACGAAGATTATCAAACAGATGTGTTCTATTCTTGGGTTACATTCCCAGCAGCAAATGCAACAACTCAGACTTTTCATTCTTACATACATGAAAAAGTCCCAGCGGTCTACACTCCGTTCGAGGAGATTAAGATTCCGCACACTGACCAGGACCACAATTTCTGGTTTAATGGCGCCCTACAACAAATAAATAAAACCAGGATCGGTCCACTAGGTACACCAGGAGCTACATGGCCGACATTAGCCGGCTACACACCACATCCTGACATTGATATAATGCCACAAGATGCACTGCTCCTACAACACAAAGAGTTGGTAAAACTCTTAAAGAGCCATGACGCAACTCGTCATGAGGACACTTGGTGTCCAGCCCACAGTAGCTACTCCACAAACATTACACACAGTAATGGGCAAACTGCCCACAAAATGTGAACAGATTCCTTTCTGGGTAGCTCAGAAAATTATCCAATTAGAAGCAGTATTTCCAAATACCACACCATTTGAAAGCATATAATGCTAACACTCTGCTTGCCCATGGGGATCACACCACAGTTAGAGGACTGCACCACTTGGGGTACAGTCTTTGCTGCCATATATACCAGGACTCATGGTATTCCTTCCTTAGTGGTAATTCCAGATGTCTTACGACAGATACAGAACAAGTATGGAGCTGAACCAGCTCTGACCTTAGGTATGAAATTACTAGGTAACTACGACCAAGTATCAAAAATAATACTAGCTAACATTAAAGGGGAAGCAGCTTCAGTGGCGATCCGCCAAACACCTAAGAGAGGTCAGTCTTATAGACCAACCACAAGAACTTCCCAAAATAATTGAAACTGCATATGCAGAACTGGGAAGGGACAGTTTGGGTGGGAAAGCTTTTAAAACCACAGCTAATGGGCAGTCCTGAGAAGGACAATTCTAAGCAGACACCTACTTCTTCTAAAAAGAAGTGGGATAATAATTTTAAAAAAAATTTTCAGAAAAGATTCTCAGTCCCGAGGTAGGTCTCCTCAACAGGAGCCCTCTGCAAAGAGGTATAACCTTAGGAATAGGGATAATATTAGGAAACCTGACAGGTATCAGGATACTGATACACATTCCTCTCGACAAACAACACAGGGAGAGAAGGAAAGTCAGCACACAAAGAAGAGCGCAAGCAGTCCAGGGACAAGCACGCTCAGGACTCTTCTAAAACAGAAGACAAGCCACAATCCAAACCTCAATTTAAAAAGAAGAAAGTTGCAGGTCTCAAAGTTAGACATGCACAGAATCCTAAGGACTCAACTTCTGAACGGGGAATGGGCTCAGACAATGCTAGACAGAGCGGCAGAAGTAACAATAGCTCGCCAGAACCTGAAGGAATTTCTGGACAGCAAAATTGAATGATTACATCACGGTGGAAACACCAGACAAAAGGGTGAACGTCCCACACAAGTTATATGAAATAACACTCCGCATGGAGGAGGACAAACACAGGAAAGTAAAAGGTCTCTTTGCGAAGAACCTATTGTCTGGTTTTGACATACTGTTAGCAGAACAAGATTAGCCGCCAGCATTCGTCAGGGAGCGCCCAAAGGGAGAAAGTATATTTTTCCTGCATTTTCCAACCATGTTCCAGTTCACCTTAAACATACATATGCACGGGAGTGGGCAGTAGCCCAAGCTCCAGCATTGTATAAAAATCACGCTGGATGGGATGATGCCTCAACCCACCACGTGATCCCATTAATAGTTTCACCACATGCTCAAAGACAATATCGTATTAAGCAAGAAGCTAAAAACACAGGTCAGGGAGATCTTAGATCAACTTGAATACCAGGAGATCATTGAAAAATGCACTTCACAAAAGAACAATCCCTTGTTTCACTTATCAAAACATGATAATACATTTCGTCTAGTTTTCATTTACAGACACTTGAACACTTGCACAAAGACATATGCTGTCCAACATGCAGATAGTGCCGCATTAATGAATAACATTATGCGGGAAAAAATACAAAACGACACTTGTTGTCTCAAATGGATTTTTCTGTCAAACTATAGCACCTGAAAACAGGTACCTAACAGCATTTAGTATATTAGAGTCCCAGCGACAATTTTTTGTCATCTCCCCGTGGGTATAAGAACAGCTCAGGGGTATTTTCTGAAAGAGTTACTGAATGGCTAAAGCACTTTGATGAAGAAGCGTTGTCCTATTTGGATGATATTTATCTAACGGACGACCTATTGGGGAAACACTTGACCAGGCTGAGCACCATTATTATGGGATTCGCCTCTGGGGGCTACAAATTTAATTTTGAGAAATCAAAAATTGCCCACCTCTGTGTCCTATTTTTGGGATACTAGTTTTCAAGTGAAGGGAAAAGCCTGGCAGCTAACTTTTTAGAAAAGTGTGCGCTGCTCCAGCCTCCAAAGACATTAAAACAACTTCCAATCAGTACTGGGATTCCTAGATTTTGGCAGAACATACATTTTTGATTTCGCAGAGAGAGTAAAACCTTTCTACGACCTTTTTCAAACCTGACTTTTCAGTCAAACACTGGACACAAGAACACACCAATATTCTTTGTTCACTCCAGGAAGATATTATTGCTTCCAAACACATACACACACGTGTAAACTTGCACCACTTGGTACTCAGTATCATTTATGGTCAATGCGGGTACACTTATTAAACCTTTAATGAAGGTGAAACTGTACCAATCGCATACAAATCTCATCTGTACACAAACACAGAAATGAGTTTTAATTCAACAGGAAAAAATTCTGACAACCATTCAGACTGCTGTAGCAAAAGAAAGAGCACTGGCTCATGGGATGATGCATTATTGTCGTCACCCCAGTACCGGGGCTAGCATTCCTAATGCCAAAGCCTTACATCCAGAATGGATACAAAGGGCTAATTCTTTTGCTGCATCAGACTTTGAATCCAGATTTGATCCAAGTTTAAAAACACAGGCATTCCTGCAATATGAGAAAGAACATCATCTACCAAATGAAATCTTGCCTCTAGACCAGTATGAATTTTTTAAAATTTACACTGATGGGTCTGCCCCACCGGCCGCCTTTGTTAAAGAACAGATGCTGGATGGCAAGTTCCGTCCTCAATGCACCAAAAACTACCTCTAGGTAATAGCACGGCTCGGTTGGCAGCTTTAAAAGCCCTGATACTTGCACTTGTAAACACGGATCGCGAATTCCCCACACTTATAGTGTGCGATTCCTTTTACTGTGTGCAATCATGTAATAAATATTTACACCATTGGGAACAAAATGGGTTTAAAGATGAAAAAGGTGGCATAATTAAACACAAAAATTATGGGAACAGGTAGTGGAGTTGAAAAATACGACCTACCAAACAAAAACTCACGTGATTAACACACTGAGTCATCAACGTGATGGCGTGCACGTTGCAGGGAATTCATTGGCTGTAGAAGCCACACAGGGGGCTGTTCACATAGCTTCCGTAGCTGCGCACACTCGTTCAACAACGAGAATAGACGGTTAGAATATGGTGGCTGTAATTGCTTCACGCAAAGGCAGCACAGCAGTGCCTAAGAAATTTCCACTTATATACTCCTACAAGTTAGGTGCAAACAACATTCCATATGCTCAGATTCCTGGAGTGGGGGATAGAGTATTTCCAAATATGGATAGTAGGCAGGAATTAATCATTTAAAGCACACAAGGGCTTGGGCTCCGCACATTCAGGGGTAATAGCTACTATTTCTTCATTGCAAACAGTGCTATTGGTGGCCAGGGTTCAGAAGTCAGACTATTGGCTTTGTCTTGAACTGCAAAATCTGCAAACAAATGCCAGGCTACACCATCACAAGACCCGCGCAGGTCCCATTGCTAGACAGCATCAGACTGTCCACTTGATCGTGTCATGTAACAGGACCACTGTGGCCCCTCAAATTTTGAGGTGGCTTAAAAATATATCTTGGTGGCAGTGGATCCGTGCTCAAGTTTCCTATAGGTATGGCCTTAGCGCTCGGCTGACGCTCAAAACTGTTATAAAAAGATTTGCGAGTCCATAACAGGAGATACGCAATCAACGTTACACCCTGACTGTGGCTCCACGCTTAGCTCTCGGGCTGACAAAGAGGCCATGGAAGGGATGGACGTAATATTGCGGTACTCCTCTCCAACGCCATCCTGAGGGAATTTAGGTAGAGGAGAGGAAGGACTGGGGCATAGAGCAATCCTTAACAGCTAGGGTATTAGGCGGGGCGCTAGTGAGGTCAAACACTTATATGGATTCAGGGGGCAATACACACCCAGCCAAGAAGCTCTCTAGGAGGTCTGACTCCATTTACGAATGTGGGAACCTGATCATAAATGTGAAGGCACAGTGGCGGATGAAAACCATTCTGTATCTATGATCGTTTGGCTGTTTTACAGGAACTAAAGGAAACAAAGAAACAAACAAAGATTCTGTCAAAGTGAAACAGGCCGCCACTGGGAAGTCGAGGTAATCACGGCAAGACCTGTCTGAATCCCAAAAGTCGGGGATCTGGGCAGAGAGAGATAAAGATCGCGGACACAAAGGAATTTGGCCCCTCATACAGGAAAACCTGTGCCATTCCTTGAAGTGAAAGGAACAAGAACTGTACTTTTGCCGCATCTTGCCGTGAAAAGGAAAACAGATTCATTTCAAATGAAAGAATCAACCAAAAACTATGTGGCCAATACTGAGCAGTAGGCCTCGTGAACTCCACAGTAGTAGACGTCCCTCTCACTACTATTCAAGAACTTCAAACTGAAAAGCTCATCACGTTTGAGAAATCAAATCCATGGAGTGGGGGACTATGCAACAATGCAATGGAACTAGTTCTCCTTGAACCAACCTTTCAAATTCAAAATAAAAGTCAAGACAACACTCAAGTTGCAATTTGGCCAAAAACAAATGTGTACACCAACGTTTTTTCAAGAAAAACATCAAATAATAAAAGCTTCAACGTTTTTCAAGAAAAACATCAAATAATAAAAGCTTCAACGTTTTTCAACAAAAGCATCAAATAATAAATGCATCAACGTTTTTCAACAAAAGCAACAACTAATAAATGCTTCAATGTTTTTCAACAAAAACATAAAATATTAACTTCACCATCTGAAAGTTTTTCAGCAAAGACATCAACTATTGATTTCAACATTTCAAACGTTTTTCAACAAAAACAGCAGAAATAACTTCAACTAAACACGATGCAACATTTCAACAATTGATCATACAGCTACTGGCTATTTCATTAACTGTGATACGTTTTCCATGGCTCCAAGTGAACAGGAAACGAAGCCAGCCAAAAACAAACAACAAACATGCAAGTACCAACTTTTGAACCTTTTCTTTTTCCAAAAAGATACAGACCTGGCTTCACCATGGGTAGAACTATGGAGTATTTCTGGGTTCATATTTTTCTGTTCTAGCTTTGCTTAGAGCTAGCTTTTAGTATGACTCTTAGTGGACACTTTTCTACAAAACAGACTCAACATAAAACTGAAGCCACATCCATTTTAAATTCAAATGCAAAAGAGACTTATAAATGTATTCGGCCTGAACAAGCCTTTGTATTCTAAATGATGTATTTAATCATCCGGTTTTTAATTCTGATTAATGTATTTTGAACTTTCATTCATTTTCATTCATTTTATCATTCATTCAGTGATGTCATTACCTGCAGTACATTTTTCTGAAAATTGGGTTACTGATACAGTGAATAATATGCTGTCTGTTTTAGGAATAATTGCTACATTTTCAGATCATGAAATGTTAGAGATTTATTCTTATTGTGACGCTTTATACCTGTTACCTTCATTAAGGTTATCAACTCCTACACAATTGTAATGCATCTAGAAATGTGGTTGTTTAAACACCAGTAGGAACGTTGCCAAACACCACCAAACACCATCGCACGGGGGTGGAATAGTTGACATACATCAGCAGGGGCAACATTAGATGCCATTTACAAAACAACAGGACAGACCCAGTTAGGAAAGTATGGGTGATTTGGCCCTTTGACACAAATACCTGTCACAAAAATGATTCCTGAACATCACCAAGGGACTCAGTATATATAAGCCAGACCTACGTTATGTACAGATAACATCCAGAGGTAGTGAAATCCTACAAGTGTAGGGAAGTTGTGCCCTTTTTGGCTAGAAGCCCCAACACTGAAAGTAGTGAACCAAAAGTTTCCTTTATAAAGTTCAAATGCTTTGAGCAATCTGAAAACCATGCTTGTGCAGCACTTTTATTTTTCATTTCACATCAGCTAAAGAAATATTTTTCCTTTTTTGCAAAATAGCACTCTTAAATACAGACTGCCCCTCTTTCCTTTTTGATAAATTTTATCTTTCACACACAAGCAGTGTGATGCACCTTGGGAATACCTTGCAAACAGGAACATGCTTTCATGGTTTCTAATATTTAAAAGACCAGTCTGAAAAGACTGCAACTGCAACATACCTGTTCTCTGATGCCTGTTTTTTGCAGTGAAGAATGCGTGGTCATCATCTGTCTGACACTTCCAAAGGAAACGCCAGCGGCATTTACCACCAGGCTGGAACTGCTGAAGTCCCATGCTTGGCTGTGTCCCAAGCGTATTCCCATCAAACCAAAGCATTCCTTGCAAAATCCGGAGGGTGCCTTTTTGCTTCCTTTAGCTAGCACCAAGGTATCGATTACAGCACCGGCTGCCTCAGAACCAGCAACTGGCAGCACTGCTCATTCTGTGCTCTCACAACGATTCTGCGAGGTATTACAAGGGTCCGACCCCTGCAGTAACTATCAACAGAAATGTTCTGTCTCTCAGCCACTTGTTATCTCGATTTTGCTAAAACATGTCCTGAAACACATTTTTTCTCTTATTGTTTCAACTCTGACCGAGTGCTTGGAGCATTCCCTCTAAAATGACCTTTCTCTTTCTTTTTTTTTTCTTCTAAAGAAAGCATGGTCTTCTGAACAGCTTGTAAGAGTTTTCAATTTTATAAACAGGAACTTTTATAAGTAACTACTGACTCTAAGAGAGTATTTTTTAATGACACTATAGATGTTTCCTGTCTCCACAGAGTCTATAGTAATTTTACATATTTTAACAGCTGCTATTTTTTCAGCTCATAAACAACACTCTCATGCAACTACCTACCAATCATATGCTAATGCCTATTTTTGTCACGTAGTTTGCTTTTAATGGGTTATTCACGATTGTCCATAGATAGGATTGGGTGTTATGTGCTGGATTGAGGCCCTAACATAGGTGCGCTGTTTCAGAGGCTCAAATCCTTCGTGCCACAGAGACAGGCAGGACCTTTCACCTACATTGGCCGTCCCTTTACAAATAACGAGCAACAGAGTCTGTCCCTTATCTGACGTGTGCTCTGAGTGCAGAAGACGGTCCATCCTAAATACGTCATATCCATGTCCAACAGTGACTAAACTATGTCACAACGAGTTCTTAGACAAAGACCCTTTGCTCTTGGGATTTTCCCTAGCACAGGATTATTGATTTCTCCAAGGACTCATTAAATATGCATGAACCACTATTTCCTAAGGGTTCATTCCTGACGTCTTCCTCTGACCGACTGTACGTCAATACTAACATTCCAAGGCATCTATCAGGTATAAATATACCTCCCTTTGCCCAAGCAAACTAGAGAGGACCGAGACTTTCCATGCGGACACTCTGACGTGAGACGCTGCAACCTGCATCATGCCACAGCTCCAGCTGGCAGAGGTCCATCCACCCATCCTGGGGTGTCCAGCTCAACACCAGGATGAAGTCCCACTAAGGTAATGGGGTTAGACTAAATCCTAGGGGATTCTTGGCTCTCTAAGACCTACACACATGCTAGGTACACTTAGGTACATCTAGTTAGGCATCATAGGGGTATAGGCTTTATCTTAATGCATTCTGCATTTCATGTATGTGTTCATTACTATTGCACAATGGTAAAACTGTACCATGCATTTTTATTTAACTGCACTGCTGGCCATATTTCTCTGCTACTGTCCAACAGTTGTCGCAGCACATATAACCAGTACTAGAACAACAACTGTGCAATAAATTTTATTGTAAACACACCCGACTGTTTCTTCTATGTACTTCTCTGAGATGAGTGACTGAATGAAAAGTAGTATATTGTTTCCACGATCCTGAGGGATCAGGGTTTTATGTTATGTGGTTGCCAGAAACTATTCCCTTCTTGTCTTCAAGAAGTTTCTAGTGGCCTCTGAGCTAGCTGGCACAGGTAATTAAGTTTAATATAATCGATAGGGACATACCGACCGTAGTCCTATGTCAAACCTATAGGTTATATTATTCCAATGCGCAGAGCCTATTAGGGAAAAAGGAACTACACTACAATTGATCCGAGGTGGCAGATCCATGGAACTGTACATAAAGGAATACATTTTTCACTTGCACAAAAGCGCATTTATGAAAGGGAAGAGTCCTGCCACAAATCGGAGCTCCTGGGCCTTCTAATAAAAGTTTTTTCAATTATTTTATGGACTGCTCGGGATGGAGGAGCAACAAAGGAGTGGCTGGAGGAACTGGGTGGAGGAACCAGTGGCAAAAGCAAACGGGGGGAAGGAGAGCTACGGACAAGCTGTACTCAATGGGGGATTCAATTAAATAAAAACACTAGGGTGAGTGGAAAAAGGGAGCAACATGGAGTTCATGCTGGGATAGCGAAAGGGAAAAGCCTTACACGAGGGAGAAAGAAAGTGGGGGAAATTGTGAGCAACAAGGAGCTGGGGGTATTTGGGGGAAAACAGCAAACAAGGGCTAGAGCTGGAAAACATATCTGCTGTCATTGAGTGATTAAAGACATATAACAAGCATTGGTAAATGTGTTAGTTTTCGCCTATCTGATTAATAATAAGCTGTTTTTTGTTGTAAGTTGTAGCTTGCTGAGTAGTTGTACAATAAAAGTTACAGAAAGTCTGTTAAAGTGTTATGACTTGTTTATGTACAAAATATATATTGTGCTGTTACTAGTGATATAGTGCAGGTAAGTAATAGCAACATTTTGAAAAATGAAATGAAAGAGGGAAATAATAGAATGAATTGATGTAATAGCAATAGTATATGTTTAGATGACTTCTGACAACCTTTGGGCCCAGTGCCACTGCACCTGCTGCACCATTCAAATCATGACCCTATTGCCTGTAAGGTAACTGCATTTGTGATTGCCTATTTAGTAGTAAAGTATTGCAATATTTGATGTTTAGAGGAGTTCCTAGAGCTTTGGTCCCTGGTGACAGCACCTACTGCACCATTGAAATCATGACCCTAGTGCCTGGAAGGTAACTGCCCTTGTGACTGCTTATTCAGTAGTTAAATGTAGCAATGCTTGGTGTTTAGAGGAGTTCTGACAACTTTTGGCTTCAGTGCCACTGCATCTGCAGCACCATTAAAATCATTGCCCTAGTGCCTGCTAGATAACTACATTTGTGACTGCCTGTTTAGTAGTAACATTTAGCAATAATATGGGTTTAGGGGGTCCCTGGAGCTATTGGCCCCACAGCCACTGCAACTGCTGCACCATTCAAATCAAGTCCCTTTTAACTGCAAGGTAACTGGGATTGTGATTTTCTGTTTAGGAATAAAATATAGCAATAGTATGTGTTTAGTGGGGTGTCTGGAGCTTTTGGTCCTGGTGCCACTGCACCTGCTGCACTATTGAAATCATGACCCTAGTGCTTGCTAGATAACTGCACTTATGACTGCCTATATTATAATATAGCAATATTAGGTGTTTAGAGGAGTTCTGACAACTTTTGGACCCGGTGCCACTGCACCTGCTGCACCATTCAAATAATTACCCTGCTGCCTGCAAGATAACTGCACTTGTAACTGCCTCTTTAGTTGCAAAATATAGCAATAATCGGTGTTTAGTGGGGTGCCTGGAGCTTTTGGTCCCTGTGCCAATGCACCTGCTGCACTATTGAAATCATGACCCTAACGTCTGCTAGATAACTGCACTTGTGACTGCCTGTTTAGTTGTAAATAAGAGCAATATTTGGTGCTTAATGGAGTTATGACAATGTTTGGCCCCGTTGCCACTGCACCTGCAGCACCATTTAAATCAAGCCCTTTCTACTGCAAGGGAACTCTAATTGTGAGTGCCAGTTTAGTAGTAAAATATAGCAATATTAGGTGTTTGGAGGAGTTCTGACAACGTTTTAGCCCGGTGCCACTACACCTGCTGCACCATTCAAATAATGACCCTGTTGCCTGCAAGATAACTGCACGTGTAACTGCCTGTTTAGTTGCAAAATATAGCAATAATCGGTGTTTAGTGGGGTGCCTGGAGCTTTTGGTCCCGGTACCAATGCACCTGCTGCACTATTGAAATCATGACCCTAACGTCTGCTAGATAACTGCACTTGTGACTGCCTGTTTAGTTGTAAAATTTAGCAATATTAGGTGTTTAGAGGAGTTTTGACAACTTTTGGGCCCGGTGCTACGGCACCTGTTGCACCATTCAAATCATGACCCTTTTAACTGTTTAGTAGTCAAATATAGCAATATTATGTGTTTAGAGGAGTTCTGACAACTTTTGGGCCCGGTGCTACTGCACCTGCTGCACCATTCAAATCATGACCCTGTTGTCTGCAAGGTAACTGCACATGTGGCTGTCTGTTTAGTAGTAAAATATAGCATAGCTCTTGTATATGAACTTTATTTTTAACGTGCAATGTTTATGACAACATTTAGAATTTGATCGTATTGACCTAATAGATTAAGTTAAAAATATCAATCCGATAATGCCTACAAAATACAAGGAAAGGTACTGAGGCATGAATAGGAAATGCAACAAACGTTCTAAGGCTAAAGCATCTGCTTTACATAACTAAGTAATCTGCTTTACATAACTAAGTAATAAAAAGCAAGCATTCCAGTATACTGTTAGGAGCTGTCTGCCTTTTCCGTGGGAAGGGATGTTATCTTACCAGTGAAGGGCCTCAAACAGTGTGAACAGCTTTAGTAAAAATATCGTAAATGCGTGCAGCCAGGAGAAGTTAACAAAAAAAACCTTCTACACAAAAGCGAATGAACACAGAAAATCGGCTATGGGAACTGATAAGAGCTGCTTTTAAAACATATTAAGTGCAAGAGAATTAATAAGCTGTGCAGGCGAAACCGAAAAAGAAGTTTCCTAAATGTGAGCAGTAGGAGGATGCAAGTCAGCCAATCAAAACAGGGACTTTGGGGAATATGGGGAGCCGCACAGACCACTGACACCGAAATAGTGTGTAAAAGGCCGCTTTTATTGAAACAGGTGCACATCACAATTAAAAGGCCCTTGGCCTGATGCCTTACAAAACTACAACCTCACTATACAAGCTGTTACCTAAGTTACGCTACCCCCACCCCTAAGGTTCCCCCACACAACATTTAAAACCTGCAATTCAGTACCCCCTACTGTGACCTTTTAGCTTTTGAACTTTGAAATTAACCTTTTCACCCCGAACTGTGACCTTTTAACCTTTGCACTTTGACCTTTACCCTTTCACCTTTGACCTTTCAACCTTAACCTTTACGACTATTAACCTGTCACTAACCTAACTTCCTAAAGCACCTTAAAGATCCTACCTTGTGAACTTGTCTACCCGTTCCCTTTCAGCCTGGATTGCCTCTGTCAATAACGAATAAACTTGGCTAAAACATGCCAACTTGACAGCCAACCGCCCCTGCACCTGCTTCAAGCGACAACCCTAACACAATCACATATATACCCTGTACACCTGTTCCAATGCAAAGCCAACCCCAAAAAACCCAGATTGCTAGGCGGGAAAATGAATTTCCCCAAAAAGAACTGAAAAAAGGGGGGGGTGGGCGGGGAAAAATCTGTCCTGCCTACGACCAGCCACCGGGAATACCACAAAATGGTGGCTGGTAGCACCAAAATGGCGAAGTAAATAACCTTTGGGCTATAAAATAGCCCAAACAGCCCAATAAGCCCAAAAGCAGCGGAGCAGACGCCTGAGCCGCTCCCGTTCCCCAAACATCCCGGGAGGCAGACCTCGCTGCGCTCGGCTGCCCCCCAAGACCCCCTTGGGGAATATGGGGAGCCGCACAGACCACTGACACCGAAATAGTGTGTAAAAGGCCGCTTTTATTGAAACAGGTGCACATCACAATTAAAAGGCCCTTGGCCTGATGCCTTACAAAACTACAACCTCACTATACAAGCTGTTACCTAAGTTACACTACCCCCACCCCTAAGGTTCCCCCACACAACATTTAAAACCTGCAATTCAGTACCCCCTACTGTGACCTTTTAGCTTTTGAACTTTGAACTTTACCCTTTCACCCCTACTGTGACCTTTTAACCTTTGCCTTTGAACTTTGACCTTTGAACTTTACCCTTTTACCTTTGACCTTTCAACCTTAACCTTTACGACTATTAACCTGTCACTAACCTAACTTCCTAAAGCACCTTAAAGATCCTACCTCGTGAACTTGTCTACCCGTTCCCTTTCAGCCTGGATTGCCTCTGTCAATAACGAATAAACTTGGCTAAAACATGCCAACTTGACAGCCAACCGCCACCCAGAAAAAAGGGGGGGCACTACCCATTTTTCTGCCCCCCAAACCTAGGTCCCGACAGAGCCTCCGCAAGGGAAAACTGCCCCTGACAAAACCAACCCATGAGAAAAAGGAAACCCCAGAGAATCCCCCACAAACACCTCCGAGTCATAAGATAAAGCCAGCTGCATGAACTTCATGAAAAGACGTCCTGACACCTTAGACCCTTTCCATGCCTTCCTATTGCCTCCATGCGTACAGCCCCCATGCCACACCCCGCGTAGCCAGAACTCAACCCACCAAGCACCACTTGACCATTGGTGAAACTCCAACCGCAACCCCTCCCCCAAACAGCCTATCTTAAGAGGGTAGCAGCTACCCCCCCCCTCTCCTATATGACCCCATATGCTACGGTACAGAGCGGATCCCAAGAGACCCAGAGTTTGCCTCTTTCCCTTGTCGGTCTTCCCATATTAACAAAGAATCCTCCAGTATCGAGACCGATACACCGGAGACCTTCCTCTAAAGCCGAACCTGAAAACAACATTAACATTTCCGAAACGAAATATCTTAGCACCCTTCCTCCCCCACCTGTACACATTGCTAACCGCATTACATGTCCTACTTCCCAAAAACCTCATGCCCGCCATGCACTGACCCAATGGCAAGCCTCCCAAGACTTTGTGTGGCTGCAGCTACCCAGCTCTTCGGAGAACGGTGGAAAAGTCGCCCCTTTGCCCCCCATTGTGACATAACCAGCCTCTGCCCGGTGCCACCTTTCTCACAGGGAAGTGCCACACGTCCCCAGGCAACATAAAAATAGATACCTACGCCCTACAGCCCTGCCAAGGCCTATCCGATCTGTTGAACCCTTATAAAATTTGAATGCATGCTGTCCTAGGGTGGCATTCCCCTAAACTAAACCCTCTTTACCATACCAATTCATATCCTAAAAATATCCCCCCAAAACCTCCCAGATGGGCGGGACAAGGACCACAGGTATAGTGGTCTCCAGAGCCACATACGCGTAACTTATTGAATAACCTCAGTACCTATGCCCCAGTCACTGTCGTCATTAAAGGGTTGGTGTCCCACTCCTAGAAACCCCCACCCCAACCCCTTAAAACCTGTACCCCACTTGTCTGCCAACGGGGAGTACCCCTACCTAAAAACTACCCTCGGCTGCGGACCTTTCCGCTGTCCTACGTACTAGTGACTATCCCTGTTCCAACTGATGCCAAATCCCCTGTGCCCAACTTCAATCCTCACTCTGGTCTTTTCGTCTCCCTTGCTCCCTGCTAAGCAGGACAGCACCACAAGCCTGGGAACCGTGTACATCTTACCGGAACTCACCCAACTGTGAGCCGGGAAAAACATCAGCGATGTCCTAGCCCTCCCCTGACGCCTGACGCGCTGATAACATGCCCTCGAATTTCGACCTGTGCATACCAGCCCAGCAACCAATTCAACCCCATACAGGGGCCCACTGTCCGCCCTTTTGGTAACGGGCCCTGGGCCAGGCCCTAGCTGACCAAAACACTGTCCCACCCCTTCTGGCAGCCCATGGAATTGGGCTCTGTAGATCCATCCCCTTGCTAAGTATGCCCCCTTTGGCCACGGTATCAATTACAATGCCCATGAGTGGCAACACCGTACTGGGTCCAGCTGCTTTCCTTGTTTCCAAAAGTACTCTGAATGTGCCCCTGAGCTCCCCGCACTGTCCAGCCTCCTCTGGCAGATAGTGGACCCGGGCTAATCCTCTCTAATCCCTACCCGTACACAGGACCTCCATGGTCTCAGACCTCAATGTCATACCCCAAGAATGACCGTGCAGTGCTGCTTAGGCTGTCTTCCATGCTGTGAACTATTCTCCATAACTGTCAAGCCTCCTCTGGCACCGCGTAACAGACTTGTCAGCTCCAATCACCCTCAACCAGCCGTGCCTCCATGGCCACAGTATCATTTTTGATTAAAGGTACACGTAGCCCCTGTTATCTACCACTATACCATGTGCTCTGCTCCTGAATGCCAGTGCCGTTCTGGGCTACTTGACTTATATGTTGCCAAGGGTACCCTAAATCATAAACACAAACTCCTCCAGCATGTGTTATTGCCGTTCTGAGCCACCTGTCTGTTGTGTTGCTAATGGTACCCCAAAGGTCCACTCTGAGCTCCTCGAGCCTGCCCAGCAACCTCCGGCAGCCCTTGGAACCAGTGCTAACGCCGTTCCGGGTCATGTAACTATAAAGTTGCCAATGCTACCGCAAAGGTCAACTCCAAGCTCCTCAAGCCTGTGCTATGGCCGTTCTGGGCCCCGTATCTTTTAGGTTGCCAATGCTACCGCAAAGGTCAACTCCGTCGGGCATGTGACAGTGCCGTACTGGGTCACTTGTCTTTTATGTTGCCAATGGAACTAAACCTGTTCACTCTTATCACCATTAGTAACCAGGCCACCATGGCCTCAGGCTCCATCTCACCGGCCTGTATTGATAGCCCCCGACCTGGTCCAGCTGTCTGCTCTGGTGCCCAATGCACACCAAAGGTCAACTCCGAGCTCCTCAAGCCTGTGCTATGGCGGTTCTGGGCCAAGTATCTTTTAGGTTGCCAATGCTACCGCAAAGGTCAACTCCAAGCTCCTCAAGCCTGTGCTATGGCCGTTCTGGGCCACGTATCTTTTACGTTGCCAATGGTACCCCAAAGGTCAACTCTGAGCTCATCGGGCATGTCACAGTGCCGTACTGGGCCACTTGTCTTTTATGTATCACCATTAGTAACCAGGCCGCCATGGCCTCTGGCTCCATCTCACCGGCCTGTATTGACAGCCCCCGACCTGGGTCCAGCTGTCTGCTCTGGTGCCCAATGCACATCAAAGCTTTATCACCACCATAACCAGGCCTCCGTGGCCACAGGGTAGATCTCAATGTCCTAAGATTACAGCCCCAAAACGTGTCCAGCTGTTTGCTCTTGTGCTCCCTTGAACTCAAATCACCCCTGACCCCAATCGTGTCGGCTGTAACACCATGTTAACTAGGCCTCACTGGGCACTGAATCCGTCGTAATGGCTCAGACGCCACACGGAAAAAAAAACCAAGACCCAACTTAACGCCCCAAAATATCCAGCCACCCGTGGAAACAGGCCACCCCACAATGACCACTTTTCCCCCAGTGGCCTGTTATCTCCAAATGACCTGTCCTTCATGACATTCAACTTTGAAAATTAAGCAAAACAGGCCTCTTCCTCCAATGCGATACGTCCAAGCGAGCTGCCCCCTGCTGAATACCCTTGGCTGGAAAACCAACTCCGACTCTTCCACTCTGGAGAATCCCCCGCCTACTCGTGAGCAGTTTCCCTTAACCCCCTGGTCATTGACGACGCTTTTGTTAGTATACCTCCCCTCTCCAAATTATTTAAAGGACCAAATTACTAGGAGTATTAGAAATTACTCCCCGTCCACATGCCTGCTGAATTTACCTGGAAAATTGTCATGTACCAATTGGTTAGATCACCCACCCCTCCCACCCCCTTCAGTACCTCCTGCTAATTATCCTCTACTAAACACTCCCTCGTAGGTCGGGTCGGGACAATCCATGTGTCCGCCCCCATGCCCGGCAACCTCTTCTGCCTACCCCCGTGCTTAACTGCACATCCTCAAAGTACTTCGACAGCATCAACAGGAAACAAACTCTTATCCTTTGAACCTATGACCCAAAAACGGCACAACACCTACTCTTTGTGCCAGAGCTCCCTCCAAAGCGCTTCACCTTTATCCGTATTTCGGAGACAATTGCCGCCAGGGGGAGTACCATCACCCTTGGCCTGGTGCACCGCCGAAGCCGTACGGGGCCTACGTGGGGCAGTGATCTTGTGGTCCACAACCTTCCAGCCATACCCTACCCTAAAAACTGCCGTCCGAGTCGATTTTCGCCAGGAGGAGTACCGTCCCCCTTGGCCTGATGCTCCGCCAAAGCCGTACGGGGCCTACGTGGGGCAGTGATCTTGTGGTCCACCACCTACTAGCCATACCATACCCTAGAAGCTGCTTTCCAAGTTGATTTCCGCCAGGGGGAGTACCGTCCCCCTTGGCCTGGTGCACTGCCGAAGCCGTACGGGGCCTACGTGGGGCAGTGATCTTGTGGTCCACCACCTACCAGCCATACCATACCCTAGAAGCTGCTTTCCAAGTCGATTTCCGCCAGGGGTAGTACCGTCCCCCTTGGCCTGGTGCACCGCCGAAGCCGTACGGGGCCTACGTGGGGCAGTGATCTTGTGGTCCATCACCTTCCAGCCATACCATACCATAGAAGCTGCTTTCCAAGTCGATTTCCGCCAGGGGGAGTACCGTCCCCCTTGGCCTGGTGCACCGCCGAAGCCGTACGGGGCCTACGTGGGGCAGTGATCTTGTCTGCCCCCGATGCTCCAGCCTGGCCGTACTGGGCCCAGCCTTCTCTTCACCACGGGGTAATGGAGCCGTACCGTGCCCTCCCGTGTCGGGAATGCTGCAGAAGTGAACCCGCCGCAAATATATGGTCCGGTGTGCTGGTCCCTGCCTGTATCCTGCTATGTCCCTTTCCCGGCATACCGTGTGGAGAAACATACCCCCCTCCCTAAATACCTTAACGGGGGGCTTGCGAGCTTGCCCAAATTATACGCCTATTTCCCAATGTCATCTCTAAGTCCCCCCCTGGCTGGCACACAACCACTGGCCCCCTCCCTGGCCTGTGGTCCCAGTATCTCGCCTAACATCTATACCCTCCCCTGCCTATATTTGTTTCGCCCGTGCCCTGGCTGCTTCTGCCTTCTCACGGGCTTCGCACATAGCGAATCAGCGCGCCTCTGTCTCTTGGACTAGCCGGCACTGCCCCCCCACTGTGCCTCGATATTCACCTGTGCCCATCTATTGGCTTACCCTTCCGTCCCCCCCAACATTGATGGCTCCGGCTCCACCTGTTCCAGCATACTCCCATGGCCTACTGACACTGTCTGGTTATGTCCCCCCCCCCCCAAGGCCTCTTATCTTTTTGAGGGGGGGGCCTTGTTCCCCAGCCCTTTCGTGCTGGGGTTGGAGGTGGTCGCTCTCTTCCTACTCTCCGCGGGCCTGCACCACGTGGGGGCTCACCCTGCCTCTTACCGTTACGTGTTGGGCTTCCACCTTACTTGCTGCGTCACGCACCTGCCGGGCCCCTGCCCCGCCCGCTACCGACTCATAGTCACCGGGGCCGGGGGGGGGGGATTGGTCAGCATGTTCTAAGCGGGCTGGGAGGCCAGAGCGCCTGCCTCCCTTGTTTGCGCCGGTGTCCCCAGGTCTACCGCCCCTCCCCCGCCCGCGCTGTCCTACCTTATTTCTCGCTCCGCTGCCCTCCAGGAGGCCGGCTGCCACAGCAGCAGCAACCCCGCTTTCGTCCCGGTGCGCAGGGCACGCCATGCCCACTCATGCTTCGTCAAGCACTCCAGGTCGCAGGATGTCATGTCGGCCCGCCGCTCCCAACGTCTGGAGCGCGGCCGTGATCTCGTCGGCAGAGTGGGAAGTCATGTACAGCTCCTCGCCGCTGGAATAAAGCACTCGCTAGCTACCTCTGAACCAATTTACCTGAAACAAAAGAAATCTCAACTCACTATAACGAATCCTCAACCCCTCTACCAAGAAAAATCTGTCCTGCCTACGACCAGCCACCGGGAATACCACAAAAATGGTGGCTGGTAGCACCAAAATGGCGAAGTAAATAACCTTTGGGCTATAAAATAGCCCAAACAGCCCAATAAGCCCAAAAGGGGCGGAGCAGACGCCTGAGCCGCTCCCGTTCCCCAAACATCCCGGGAGGCAGACCTCGCTGCGCTCGGCTGCCCCCCAAGACCCCCCTGCTATAGCGCATGGACAAACACAAGAAGAGGAAAGTATGACATTGAATAAGAAACAAGCACATGATGGTGGCAATAAAGCCAACCAATGGTAAGCAGTGGGTGGTGTCTCAGCCCACTGTAAGTTTTTAGTATGCTCCACAATAGGCTTTTACCTTCAGACAGCTAAAGTTGCCCAGTAGACGAGCCCTAAAAAGGGTGACAACATGCGCAGTCTGATGTGAGTGGACCCTCTCCCACAATGAAACACGTCATTAAGATCGAAGGGATTCTTAGTACATTCACAAGAAAAAACAGTCTTACGTCTGCAACAATTTCGGCAATGGTAATGAAAAGCTCGGTGTGAAAAAAGGCGAGTACTTCGATATCGATCGCACTCAACTCGAATGTGCAATTAAGTCTAAAATTAGCAGCGCGGCAGGGTGTAGCTGAAAGTCTAACACGGATTACGTCAATAAGAGTCGGCCTCGTGCTGCGAGTATCATCATTTTACAGTTTAACGACAGTCATCGCGAATTGTTTGACAGGATGGTTGTGCGCGCTGTGTGACTCGTGCAGGTGCGTGCTGGCCGACGTTACGTAACCAGATACTGCTGTACGCAAGCTGCCCATGTACCTTCCTTGGTGTCAAAACGAAAGCCGCCTCCACTCTATTTACTTCCTCGTTGCGTATATAAGTGAAGGAAGTGGCGGAGGCGGCTCATTTGACTCCTGGGTGAGAAGAGCTCGTAGCTGCAGGTACTGTCTCTTTATATTTTCAGAAAGGGGTCAAAAAGTATTGAAGTCATACCTCGTGCATTAAAAGTCAGAAAGAATGGCATTTGTGTATTAGAAATAGGCGCAGGTGAACTCTTTTATGGTATTAAAATAGTTAATCTGCATTTGCATAGCCAGGTTTCCATGGGTTCCGATGAAAGCAACTAAAATGGGAACCTAGGGGCCAGTGAGTAGTAAAAGGTAGACATAATTGGGGTGCTGTGAGCTTCTCAGACTCCAGGGTCCCGGTGCCACTGCACTTGTTGCACCACTACCGGTTGCATTCCTTAACCTGTTAGGGGAACATGTCGGAAACAAAACACATGAACCCATTGCAGTTCTTGAATCGGTGCCACCCCATACTAAAGATGGCCATGTTCTAACATAAGAATCTTGAAAAGAGGGATATTGTTGCAGAAAAGGCAGGTGGTCTTAAAAATATCCTCATACAGGGATTACTGATAAAGTTAAAACCCCAAATATAAAAAGATGTGTACTATATAATGATGAAGCAACATAAACTTTACTATGCACCGGTGTCTACAGTGATGTCAAAGAGTGGGGCTCTGCCAGGGTGGGACCATTGTACGTCCTACTCAGTAGCCACTGAGTAGGACTGGCCGCCTCTGAACCCCAAATAATGATCTTATGAGCAGTACATTGCACATAACCATTACCTAGGGATGCTCAAAGACGTAAATGTGCTCAACCGTCATGGTGTTTTTCATGTCACAGCAACTCATAGTTCTCAGCTTGTAGGTCCTACCTTAAAACTTTTAGTAGGATTAAACGAGCCGTGGCAGAATCGGACCCCTTGCATTATCGGGGTCCATGGTGTAGGCACTCTTGGTACATTCCCACTCAGGGCAAGATGAGAACCCTGACATACTCAGAGTCTTGCCATTACCATAGGCCTAGAATATTTCGTCCCTGCTGCTTAATTATAATCATTGTATAACTACAGTCCTGGTGTAAACTAAGCCTTTGTATAAATAAAAAGTCTATGAATTTATAGGCTATCTTTCAACAAAACTCTTGAATACTTAGGATGTTTGTATAGCTCTACAAGCCACCGAAAGTAACCTCAGAACGCATGCATCAGACAACATCAGCACAGAGATTCATAGGATGTTAAATGTAGGTAATGTTAGCCCCCGTACCGAATGATCTCAGATAAAGATGTTAAACCTTTATAACGAGTCAGCGTAAGGGCTTCTTAAGAAGTAACTGGTTTTAGGCATCTAACCAGAAGGTTTGAGTCAATCGTACCAGGCGGACAACTCCAGGAGTGTCAATTCAGGAGGATAGGCCTGGATAATCAGAACCCAAGTATATAAGGTCTTAAGGTGAGCCCTTCTAGGAAAACCCCCTTTATGTTTAGTTAATCGTGAAATATTTGTTCAGATGAAGGTGCACAGTCTCAGCTGGGAGTGACCTCTATGCTCAGAAGATGGGACCAGATACAGTGATTTTAGAAATTGAGCACGTATTTGATGAACTGTGTTCTCTAAAGTACTCCAGAAGTTAGCGGACATGTTTCGGTCTGACTTGCTGTATGCCAGATAGCTTTTCAAGGAGTATAGTGTCAAGTACGCATAATCTGCAGCTGTGACTTGGTTCATTCACATGTCTAACCATAGGAGAACTGAAGTCTAGCTCAATAGGCCATTACCCCTCATCAATATATTACCAGGTAAAGGGAGGGTCCAAGGGAAAATTTATAGACCTGCGCAGATAAGTCCCCTGACCATATATGACAACAACAAAAAATCTGCGGGTCTCAAAGAGGAATATATAGAGACAAGCGTTTCAGCAGTACACGCAACAGGAGAGTAAAAAAGAGAGGGGGGATCTCAATTACGAGGACGGATTCCATCACCCACCGAAGTGGCATGCTTCATCATTTGGGGATCTCCTCTCGGCTGCACACTAGTGCAACCGAGGAGCTACAACTCCTTGCTAGTGTAAAGGAGGAGCTCGCGGATGTTTAAATGTAATCCAGGACTAGATCACCTAAACTTAATGAAGCATAAGGCAGTGTGGTGAGTATGTGGTGCAGTGTGAAGGAAAAAGTGAAATAAAATTGACTACCAGGAGAGAATAAATTTATTAGGTATCCCGTGGTGGCAATGGTTAAAAAGCAGTGAAAGCGCGATCTGAATATATTTGCGAGCGCGCTAGTGAAGAGGTCTACATGTTTCAGCCAATACCGATCTTACTATGATCATGGCTTTCTTCAGGACCTAGTTGTAACTACTGCACTATAAATGTGAGAAAAATGTACATAAACTGTAAGGAACGATACAACCATATACCTGTGTACGTCAATATGTTGGCACTATAGGCATTGGTGTAATACTCCTGTTGAAAGAAATGAAAAGTTTAAATTTGTATGTACATGCTGATAGTAGGTCTGTCTCAATATATAAAGAACACATTATATTACAATGTGGACATGCTAAAAGTCCTCAAAATAGTTCAATGAGAACTCTGTACCAGAACGCCTTACCCGTGTCAAATCGGGAGGGAAACCCACCGCTCCTGGCAACCGCTCAGGGCGTGAGGCAACACTCTGTGAATTGGAAAAAAAGGGAGAAAAAACTAAGCCCACAGGAGATGGGGTTTTGATGTAAAAAGTGGTAGGCCAACAATGCACCACCACTGCAAATACATTTAAAATCATGCAGGTTTATCAAGATTTATCGGAAGCACCATCATAAGTATAATGCCAGTTACTGTTAGATGTTATGAGAGATAAGCAGTCAGATATGCACTGCCCTAGTCTTCAAAGAAAACAAATTCATGCAGTTTAAAGATCTATAGGTAACGCAAACTGCCATAAAAAGTATCGGGACAAGCCCTGCGAATGGTTCAAGGAAAACTATACAGACTAGAGACGCCTCTGTCATAGGGAAACGCTCCCTCTAATAGCCTCCTCCACTCATGGCAGTGTGTAAGAAAGTCTGAACAAGACAAGAAGGCAGCAGTACAGCAGGAATCGCTCTTACCTGCTCCGTCGTAACCCCGGGCCGGATCCTGAGAGTCACAAGCGGTGACGTCCGGCCGGGGCAAGGGCTTAAATACAAGTGTCGGGTGTTAAAAAATGCCCGCACCTGTGAGGGGTAAAGTGGAGTGACGTAATCCGCGTCGCAGATGAATGATGCATGACACGGTCGTTAAGAACTACCAAAAATTCGGAAAGAACTTGGAATTGTAGTTTTAACAGAGCAGCTAGCGTTTGCGAGTGTTGTCATCAGCTAGAGACCTACGGTATCTAGAACGTGACAAAGCCTTTATCACGCGTCGCATGGAGCGCTGCAATTGGTAAATACTTGTAACCCAGAACTGGACATCAGTGTGAGAACCATGTTATATTACTACTCAATTAAATAAACGGCAACACATCTATATTAATACTCAAGAACAGTGTTGGTACTAAGTCCCAAGAGGATGCAAAGATCTTCAATAGCGAAGATTGCAAAAATATAATTTTATCACATGCAGTGCCATATCTGTATACACAACAAAAAAATCGGCTGTTCATATAGTGCACCGCAAGCATGAAAAGGACTACATGATTCCTAACTTGAAAAAAGCCGCAAACATTACTGAGGCACACTCGACCCTCATGACTCAGATGTACATCTAGGCTGCACAAGAGACCGTAAAGTTAGGGGGGAGTTTAGTGTGGAACCCGTGATGGTGACACTCAGTCTACACAACTAATACTATATTAAATAGCATCCCCACCCTGGAGGAAACAAGTCAGAGTGTAACACAATCTACCCACTAGGGGTACTGTGAGTGTCACTGAACTTAGGGATTGCAGAGCTAGATTAGGGTCCAAGGGATTGCGTCATTTAACCCCTCCACATCACTGCGTAACTTAAACACCCAGCGTTGCTCTTTCCTAAATAGAAATGTAGTGATGTCAGTGATCTGACTTGGTATATATGGCTGTTCAAGAATAGTCCAGCTCATATCCTCAGGTCTATGATTTTGTTCGAGGAAGTGGCTGGTCAGTCGAGTAGATTGTTTTTTGCACCTAATGGTGCTCTTATGCTCCATTATCCTTTGCTTGATCTTACGTGTCGTCATGCCAACATATTTCTTAGAGCAAGGGCATGTTATTAGATAAATAACTTTTTCACTGTTGCAGTTAGTATGCTTCATTTGCCTCCATGGTCTCTTGAGTTCCGATGTCCACCTCGGTGGTATGCCTAGTTTGTGGACAAGCGGTGCATGTGCCACACGGATAGTGTCCCTGGACTGCTGGCATATTCCAGAGTGTAGTAGGTCCAGGTTCCAGGGCACCTCTCGGTCGTGTATGGACAAGGCTGTCACGTAGGTTCCTACTCCTTTTGAAAGAAAAGAGAGGTAGAAGTATCTTATTCTGACCAACATTGAGAATGCGCCAGTGTCTGCGCACAATCTTTTGAATTTGGTTCAATTGAATACTGAAGGTGTTTACGCAAGTAAGTCTTGTTAGTGGGGGTTTAGGCACAGTAGGTTCTATGAGTGCTTCACGATTATTATTTGAAGCTCTCTTACAAGATTGTCGTATCAACCTCTTAGGGTACTTTCTGGCTCGGAGGTTTCGAGAAAGCACCGTGGCATGTTTCCTAAAATCATCCGTGGTGGAACAATTCCTACGAAGGCGGAGGAACTGACCGAATGGTAGCCCTTCGCGTAAGGATTTGGGATGGAAACTGTTGTATGTTAGCAATGAGTTCCTGGCCATGGGCTTCGTATAAAGTTCACTTTCTAGGCCCCTAGCTGATGGAAAGATGCGTAAGTCAAGAAACGGCAAACTCGTCTTGCTCACGTCTATTGTGAAGTTCAAGTAGTTGTTCTGTGCGTTGAGCCAGATATGGAAAAAATTGAGGGTAGCCAAATCCCCTCTCCATATGACGAATATATCGTCTATATAACGCTTTCATTCTATGATATGGCTGCGAAAGGGGTTCTTCTCCACAAGTACACAGTTTTGTTCAAATAAATGGACATAGAGGTTCGCCAGGCTGGGGGCAAAAACACTGCCCATCGATGTACCCGATGTTTGGAGGTTATATCTGATCTTCAAATCTGAAAACATTTTCAGTCATTGCCAGCCTGGCGCATTCCATAATAAATGGAACTGGTGTACTTGTAGTCCCTGGTCTCTGATCAAGAAGTGACCTGACCGCATCTAATGTTTCTACCTGGGGGATGCAAGTATAGAGGGATTCCACGTCAAAACTGACGAGGAAATCCGTCTCAATGTTAAAATCAATTCCTGGCAGTAGTTGTAAGACATCCTTTGTATCTTGCAGGTAGGTAGGCATCGCTCTGACTAAAGGTCTTAAAAAATGATCCACAAAGGTGGAAAGGGGTTCAAGAAGCGAGCCTATACCCAAGATTATGGGTCTGCCAAGAGGGGGACGCTGAGGCTTGTGCACTTTAGGAAGCACATAAAAATAAGGCATCACAGGGTGAGTGGTTACCAGATAGTTAGCCTCATGAGTTGACACCCATCCCTCAATTTTTGCTTCCTCAACTAGTTCACTGATCTCAGTAGTGAGTCTGCCTGTCGGGTCTGTAGTCAACAGGCGATAGGACCTGGCGTCCGTCAGTTGTCTCAGGCATTCATTCCGATACTCAGAGGTATCCAAAATAACAATAGCCCCGCCCTTGTCGGCGGGCTTTATAGTGATTAAAGGATCTCTAGCAAGTGAATCGAGTGCTTGTTTTTCTACCGCAGGGAGATTGTGGTAATGGTTCTTGGATGTCGTACTCAGGTTAGAAACATCAACAGTAACAGCTTTCTCAAAGGTTAAAACCTGATCTGGTACTGCATGGCTAGGGGGGTTAAAAGTGGATTTAGGTCTCAAGCCACTGTCTGTGACCTCACATGGAGGCTGAGTGTCATCATCTGTCCGGTCTTTAAAGAAGAAATGAAGTCTTATTTTACGAAAGAACCTCGCTAATTCGCATTGAATAAGGAATGGGTCACCAGTATTAGTGGTAACAAATCCCAAACCTCTGTTGAGGACTGTTTCCTCCATTTCTGTCAACGTGTGTTTACTCAGGTTGACCACTAGTCGCTGCTCGGTCCCGCCACTGGTGGACCTTTCTTCATGCTGCGGGGGGATATGGGAGCTCGAGTGCATTGGAGCCCTCCCATGATGACACTCAGCCTCCATGTGAGGTCACAGACAGTGGCTTGAGACCAAAATCCACTTTTAACCCCCCTAGCCATGCATCAGCTAAACAGTGAGGCGACTCCACCTCCGACAGAGGTGTATACCACGTCCTGGGTCGAAGACCCTGTCTACATGCAGACTTCTTCAAGTTCTATTACTAGTATAAATAGCTCCCTCCCTCTTCCAACCGTCTTGTGTTTTCTCTGTCCCCGGTATAAGAGGCAAGCAACGCTTCTTTGTCTATCAATTTAACAATGTTATGTTTCTAACATGTTTTGTTCTTTGACACAGGCCACAACAAACTTTCGCACCGTTCTTCCGGCGCACTGCCCATCCATGTGTAGGGCTTAGGTGGAGAGCAGTCCTGGCATAGGAGCTCGTGCCAATGGGGAGCCGCATAGCATGTTAACACCGAGCGCAGTCAGTGCGCCATTGGCACATCACTGGCTCCAGCAGGCCGCGCATTTGTTGGGTCCCAAAATCTCACAAGAATGAGATTTCGGTTACTCGGCAACAGTATACAAACAGGAGAACGCGTCCTAGCACGTCACTTACTTGTTTTTCGATATGGGGGCCAAAAAGGCGGTTTGTAAGGAGCATTTTGTTGAGCAGGTTGTGGAACAACCTGAAGAAGATGAAGAAGTTCTGCAGATTTCCTGTGTAGAGCTCCAGGCCTAAATTAAGGAGGCTGTTGATTCCCCTTTGTCTGAAACCTTAACCAAGAAGCCTAAACTTGATCATGATGATGATCAGGATTCTGATCAAAGAGGCAAATATATTCAAGGCCAACAACTGAAAGACCTCTTAAAACATATTCGAGAGATTTTGAGCTTTGAGGAGACACCCAAGCATGAGGATGGGTTCTATACCCAATATAGTGATGTGGAAACGGATGACTGCAGGATGTCGTTAAAACAATGCTCCATAAAGAGTGGAAGGAGACTGACAAACAATTTATTCCATGTTTTCTCAATAAGAAGTACCTTTTTAGAGACTTTGATTAACCGTTCCCTCAAATGCCAAAAGTGAATACCATGTCAGCATCTAAGGCTTCTACATCAAGGTTGAACACTCTGGGACCAGGTGCTGTGCAGTGACACTCCACTGGCGAGACGGGGATCGCTGCTGCTGCTGTCAGGGCTGGCTGGTCATGGGCACTGACAAAATAGCAGGTGGCAACTGAATCTGATTGTGGCTCCGGACGAGCGGCAGGTCCTGGGTGAGGGAGGCACGTAGCTAGCCCCTTATCCCCAGCTGTTTAGTCTGATTGGTGCCATGAACAGAGGAGGTTCATCTGGCGGCCCGAGTGGACCTGGAGCTCTGCATGGACTGAGCATTGTGGGGTGCCTCTCTCACCTTGATCACCTGAAGGGGGATGGGTGTGGTACCACGGAGGTAAGGAGAGGCCCTGGGGAGAAACACACGAGGAGAAGAATCCATTCCTCTCCAGTAAATGGGGTCTTTACATGAAGTGGTGCTTAGCGCCCCCTTCCCCGCAAACACCCCCTTCCCCCTTGTGACTGTGAATAGGAGGGAAGGAGATCAGTGGGCGCCACAACATCCTGGTGTTGAAGACCTGGGAAAGGGACACAGCCAGGAGCAGCTGACTCAACTAGCCCAACTAGCAGAAGTCTTGTGGGATTGCCCTACTGAGACCGGCTGACGTCGGGCCTCTGTGGTTCCAGAGATCAAGGACCGAACAGCCCTGGCCTGCGACCCCCCTGGTGGGGGTCCTCATCGGAAGCTGGAATGAATGGACTGGGTGCCCCTGAGGCATTCCCCTGGCCACATAGCTGTCATGTCTAACTGGATTCCCATGCGTAGGGCCGCCTGGTGCCGCAAGGTAGATACAATCTGCAGCTGAGGATCAGTGGGATGGAGGCGACCTATGGGGGCCCCCCTGTTCTGCCACCTGGAGCGTTGATCAGCAAAGAGTGAACCCCGCCTGTTGTTTTGCCTGGGACGCTGCTGGAGTCCTACTAACACCCTGAAATGTAGGGACTCCTGGAGTTTGTGCTTTGAGCTCCTCAGGAGGTGTCTACCACTGAGGGGGGAGCACCTATGGCATTGGGAAGGGTCCCCCATCTTAGACCCAGATGCGCTACGCCACTGCCCCTCGGGGATTTCAATAGTGCTCATTTTAGCCTGCTGGTGTGGGCAGGTAGAGGCCATATGGTGAACTAAGACCACAAATGAGAGACCACCCCCCTGACTCGTTCCCGCTCGCCGCCATTGGATGGCTCCCCGAACAGTCACCAGACATCATCATAGCCTCATCGGAGGTGACACCTCCCATGGACAAACTAGACCTGATCCTGCAGGAAATATGAGAGTCACGTCTGGTGATAAAGCAGCGACTGGGAGCCATCACAACTGATGTGAGCCTGCTGAAGGATGACCATTGTAAGCTGTCCAATAGGGTCAAAACAAATGGACAAACGCTTTCAACACTGTCACCAGAACACTGGGATCTCACCGCACAAGTGGCAAAGCTGCAGCAATGAGTGGATCTTCTACAGGACCGGGCAGAGGATGTGAAAGAGAGAGCCCTCTGCGATAATGCTCAGATTACCGGATTCCCAGAGGGTGCGGAGGGAACACGTACCACCCAGTATATGGAAGAATTGCTCCAGATGGCAGCGGCTTCCACTGGACTCTTAGACATACTTCTGGTTGAAAGGGCCCACAGGGTCCTTATCAGGAGGCCAATTCCCGAAGCTCCCCCGAGACCCATTGTGGCCAGAATGCTTAATTTTAAGGATTGTGATGTCCTATTGCAAGCAGCCAGAGACAGAGCACCTATCCTAATTGACAATGCCCATCCCCACAACAGGTACTAGCAGGCCAGTTGGTGGTGATCAGATCGGTGACCATCCTGTGGACTGCAAGACATACCATCAGCTCCACTTCGTCCCAGGACAGTGCCTCAGTCTCAGAATCAGCTGGTAGTGTAGCATTATTTCCGACAGTTACTCCACAAACTGCAGATGACTTATAAGGGAGGCCCTACTAGCGCTTCTCAACTTGGAACTGAGTACACCCTGAATATAAGGTACAGTTCCCATGTAAAACACAGATACACCTGGCTCCTTGCTTCCTGGATGAACAGGAGCCCTCATAAGAAATGGCAGGCTGCTGACTGTCGGACAAACCAGGTGGCTTCCATGCCAAGCTCTGGGGAGTGATATGGACTAGAGCTGAGATATTACATATCATTACTTGGTACGAGTTTGGGGCCCAGGTAGAGTGAGATAACTCTTTCTTATAAGCTGAGCATTTGTGATATGTTCTGCTTGTCTGACTGTTTGCACCCACATAACAGTTGCACCATTTTTATGATATTTATATTGTTAATATCTTTTTTACAGGTTTAGTCAAATGACCAGAAATCACTGGACTAAGTATTGGGGGACTGTTTTACTTCGTTTGATTATGTCACCACTGCTGATGGGAGGGGGGAGTTGTTCTTGAGCACATCAAACCTTGTAGGGTATGAAGTTACTCAGACACACAAATGGCGTTGGTGATTAAGCAGTATAAACTGGTAACCTGGAATGTGCGTTGCATGGGATCTGTATAAAAAAGACACACAATATTAACCCAGCTGCATAGACGCCAGGCCCACATTACCTTTCTCCAAGAAACCCACCTGGTTGCCACAGAGACTACCAAGGTGCAAAATCATTGGAGGGACCAATTATTCTACACTTCCTATTCAGCCTGTTCACAGGGGTGGCGATTTGGCTATGGGCCGGTGTGCTGTTTGAGGTCCAGGACTCGAAGGTGGACACACAAGGTCGATATGTGTTGGTGCGGGGGCAGCCTGGATGGAAAAATTATAGTGTTGGGTGTATATATGCGCCTAATACCGACCAGGACACCTTTTACACACACCTGTCGACCTTACTAGATGACTGGGCTCCTTACCCTTGGGTGCTTGGGGGGGATTTTAATGCAGTACTGGATATAACACTCGGCAGGTCACACACCCCCATTACCAGGGACTGCACCAGCCCGCCAAGCCCTGCTGTTGAAGCAGTGAGTGTATGGCTGGAAACTATTTGATGTGTGGTGTAGTAGAAATAAAGGTATGAGGGAATACTCTTTTTATTCGCACCGGCATGTGCTTCATACACGGTTGGATTGCTTCTTCTGCCCACCGCAGCTTCAACCGTAGGTAACCCATGCCACCTATCTTGGTAAAACCACATTGGATCATAATCCCTAGAGATCTCACTGACATGGGGCCAGGTGCTGGCTCCCATCCCCACATGGAGGCTCAAACATAGTCTACTGGAAGACAGCGTCTTTCTGGACACCCTAGCAATAGCCATAGACACATACTTTGCGACCAACTCTGGCCTAGCTTTCTCACCCATAGTTAAATGGGAGACTTTCAAGGTGGTGCTTCGGGGCACTGTCGTTAATTCAGTAGTAGGAGCCAGGAAAGTGATTCTGCGGGATCTGAAAAAAGTAGAGGGCTCCTTGAAAAGGCAGCGTCGGACAACCCAGATGCAACACCTCAGTTGCAGGAACCAGAGTGCAGTATGCAGAGTTCCTAGAACGCCTTAGAGTGTTGAACTATCGCCAATACACACAAAGGGTACACGCAGAGGCAGACAGATCGGGCATGCTTCTAGCACGCTTGATACTTCCAGACTCTTCCCCCACACCAATCCTAGTGGTAGAGGCCCCAGCCGGAGACGTGGTGATCACACAGCTCGAGATTAATACAGCATTTGAAGATTAGTAGATGGAATTACATTCCGCCTACTCCCCTCCTAATCACACAGAATTACGTAGGTTGCTCCAAGGGGCACATCTTCCGCGGGTACAGGCTGCGGATAGGGAGGACCTTTCTGCTCCTATCGCTGCAAACGAAATCATAGTGGCCATAAAGGAACTAGCACGCAATAAAACACCGGGGTCTGATGGACTCCTGGTGGAATTTTACTGTACATACTGCCCAATCGATCCCACAATTAGAAAAAGTAAATAATACTTTCCTCGAGGCAGGCCACCTTTCCTCTTCTACCAAAGAAACCCTAGTCACATCCATACTCAACCCTGGAAACCCCCCGTGGGAGTTGTCCTCCTACCTCCCACTGTCGATATTGAACAGTGAGTATAAAATACTCAGTCAAATCCTCACACGCAGGTGTTACGATGTGGCGCAACCATTCACCTGAAATCACAGGTTGTCTGCAGGAGCGATGAATGATGAACGCCCCCCAAACCTCTTGGAACGCCTCTCAACACTGCGAAAAGGACACAGAAGCGTTGGCAGGTGTCCCAAAAGGAAAGGGGAAGTTGATAAGACACAATAAAAGAGAAAGAACACTGCTACTTCACTCAGCCTGGTCCAGCCGGGCACGATGTCTTGGGTCTATGAGGAATCAGCAGCGTTGTTGTGTGGTGACAAATAAGCAGGAATGAGCACAGTTGCACTTCTAGGGTCTCACACTCACACACACCAATACACATATAATATACATAGAAATCACGTATTCACCTTATTCACAAAGGGTCATTCGCACTCTCTTGGTACTTCTCATCCACAGGGAAGGGTTCTGCGTAACTTTCAGTTTGTTACAAGACTCTCTTTTAGTCACTGAGAAGAGTTCTATGCTTACTCTGTTTTGCTGCAAGTCTCATACTCCAAAAGGAGATAATACAGTAACAAACAAAAGGTCCAAATGATACACAAAATAAGGTAGAACTTAACAACAAAGATAACTAAAACAAATTGCACGTATTAAAAAGGTCAAGCGCGTGCCAGGAAAGTCACACACAAACTGAAAACAGAAGCGGACCAGAAATGCGCTGTACTTACCTTTCAGACGTGTGTTCACTGGGAATCCAAAAGCTACAGCAACAGGATGCAAAGGACGCCGAAGATCCAGACCGGAGATGTCAGACGGGAAGAGTCCAAGAAACAAGTCAAGCACCGTCATGTGCAAGGCTCGTCCTTTTATAGCCAATCATGACGGTTGGTTTTGCACAAGGCTAACCACGCCCCTCAACATGACGGTTGCCTGGCAACAAAGTGAAGGCCTGTCGTCCAAAAACGTGTTAGCGGTATGGCAGTGCAACAAGCATTGCTACAATAAAAACACACGGTGAGCCGATGCCTTTGACAACAAGCATTGGCAAAAACAAGGATCATTCAACATACTTCAACCCAAAAGGGATGTAGGTGTGAAATGGATATGGGCAATCAGAGAGCCTTGAGGGTGGTGACAAATCAGACAGAGCGGGGACTTGGACCAGGACCGGGGTGTTTCCCTGACAGCAGGCTGCTTCCACTGCTCCCTAGACTGATACATACAGACTAGTGTGGGTTTGTATCTCGCCAAATCACCTCCTTGAATATCTGGCGTTTGTTCCAGATAATGGATGCCATTCGGTACCTCTATCCCCATGCTGAATGTCTCTTGCTAGACATCTGTCAGACGTTTGATTCCTTAGATTGGGACTACATGTTAGCGGCCTTGACCCGCTTTGGGGTACCCCAGACGTTCATCCAATGGGTCAAACTACTATATACTGCTCCCACGGCTCGGGTTCAAACAGGGCCACAGATATCCTAATCATACCCAGTATGGAGCGGCACCAGGCAGAGATGCCCCCTCTCCCCAATCCTTTTTATACAGGGAGTTGAATCAATAGCACAGAGACTCAGACAGGAGGTGGGGCATAGGGGGATCCCTGTGGGCAATACGGTCCATACAGATTTGCTTTATGCGGATGACATGATCTTGTACGTCAACGATATCCGATAGACCCAGGCAGAGATGGTCCATTTGCTTCCCACCTTTGGGATCCTATCTGGCCTCCGCATTATTGTGGAAAAATTGTGTGCACACTCCTTTGCCTGCACGTATATGGAACCCTCCTTACCATTTGGAGATTCGGTGATCCCGGTGGCCCCTTGCACATTCAATTACCTCGGGATCCAGATATATAGAAATGGCCCTAACTTGCTGGAAGGAAATCTCACATGCATAATAGCTGCGCTTAAATCACAGGTGGCCTTTTGGAATATATAACCCCTATCTGTGGCTGGACGGTTAGCACTTGCCAAAATGGTGATGTTACCACGCCTCTTATACCACTTTGTGAATTTGCCAATTGTGATACCCACAGGGTGTGTCTGTCAACTGAACACCCTTCTGATAGATTTGGTGTGGGAACAGGGATGCCGTAGAGTCAGCTTGGCAAAACTGCAGCTCCCAACGGATAGGGGAGGAATGGGGGGCCCTGATTTCAAGGCGTACTGTATTGCTGGCCAACTGCAATGGTTCACCAGCCACAACTTCTCAGAAATCGATCTCACTGAGGCTCAACTTAAGAGCGTCCAACTGCACCGCCTATTGTGCCCTGGAGCCCCAAGGCTGTCCACACATACATTGTTATTGCGTGGAGCACTGGCATAGTGGAAGCTAGCGAGGAAATATACATTGGTTCCAGCACCATACGCACCTAATATTCCCCTGAGTGGCGTCCCTACCACATTGGCACTTTAACGAGCAGAAGACTTGAACCCTGGGAAAGTGAAGGGATTACCACGGAGGGTGACCTGTTTGCAGATGGCTCCCTCATGGAACACAAAGATTTTATACTAACACGTAACCTCCCAGTCACCCTATTCCTTTCTCACACCAGTCTCCTTCGAAAAGTACATACACATTAGGCAGCCGATGATCGTGAGCCCAAGACTCATGAACTACTCCAGGCATTGCATACAATGGGACATGGTCGATACTTAGTGAGTTGGTTGTGAAAGGGACACTAAGAACATCTTATGATGCCATTTACTTCGTTGATGGATGGAGAGATGGGAGATAGATTTAACCAGGGCGCTTTCCGACAAGGAATGGGCAAGTATGCTTGAATACCCCAAAAAAGTATCTCGTAACACGGGATTCAAATTTATTCAATTTGCAATTCTCCATAGGGCATACTTAACACCTCTTAAAATTGATCAGATATACTGCATGGCATCCACTACATGTCCCCGGTGCCGGGTGGAGGGCACGGACTTGATCCACATACTGTGGGGCTGCCCACAGCTCTGGGAATATTGAGCTGAGATGACCGGAGCCCTAGGAGAGGTCTCGGGCAATGCCCGCTGGGATAACATTGAACACTGTATACTGGGATTGCCAATGAGACCTAGAGGTTCCAAAGTCATGGCACGATTTATGAAACTGGCATTTCTGCAGGCAAAATGCCTTCTCACTAGAAGACACTGGCCCCTAAAATAGTGGAGTGACGGGAGAAGGTACATAGATGGGGCCTGGCCAAACGTTTGGCTCTCAGACGGGAAGAATTAAGGGGGCTTTATAAATCCCCAATATCTATGGAATGGGATATGATACTGGAAAGCTTCAAGACACATGTTACTGAGCCCAGGGGGGATGCTGGTCCTCAATAAAATGGTACATATTATCTGGCATTGATTATGCCTTCGGGGATCCCTGTGGGTGACGGCACCAGCACCACCTGAGGGTTTTTCTTTTTTTTACTGGGTCCATGACAATACTCCCTTACACTTACACAGACACTCTATCCCCTCCTTTCCGATTGGGAGTGATGACTCCCTGGTGACACATAGCTGGTGTTAGTTCAGTTTGGCATCCGTGTGGGGGGCCAATGACATCAACTGATTTCCTGAGTTTGGTTTTTTCGTCTACTGTACTTGCTCTGTCACGGAAGAACACAGAGGACAATAACCTCTGCATATATCTGTGTTATGGACTCTGCACTGTTATATAAATTTGCTAGATGGAAACCATCCTCCTGTAATGTGTCCTGCTTGGTATGATAAAGAAAGTGCAATAAAGTTTGTGTTGAAAAAAAATAGAAGGGGCCTTGTGGCCTCAGCATAAAATAAAACGTTGGCGCCTGCAGGACAGACACAGAGTCTCACTCTTTCAAGAGTAGGCACAGGCGGTGTGTTTATTTAGGATGAGGTAAAATAGCAGCCCCTCCCAAGTAGTGCTATATTATAATGCCGAAAAAAAACTTTATTCAGTTAATCTTGACTGGAGTGTGCTCCAGCTAGCAAAATTATATTTTGCTTGGATCTCTGAAAATTCTTGTAAGTTGCTCGAGAGGGAGGGACTTTATGCGAATGGGAAAGAACAAGAAATCTAGGGGCATATTAGCAAGGGCACTATCGCCGCTTTAGCGGCACTTTTTGCCGCTAAAGCGGCGATATTTATATCGCCCTATCAGCAAACTGTCTCTAACAGCAGTTAGCGACAGTTTGCGGGCATTAGCGCCCGTTTTTTCCCGCTTTGCATGTCAGCGATATTTATCGCTAATGACATGCAAAGTGGGCGTTCCCGACGAACAAACCTGGGAAACACTCGCTAACAGGCCTATCGCCTATTAGCAAGGTGGCCATGGCCCCAGTTAGCGACGTGAAAAGTCGCGCTAACCGGGGTCATCGCCATTTATTTAACACCTGCAATTAGCAGGTGTTAGCCATACCTAACATGGGGGGTGGATTATGCTGATACGACCACAGGGTCGTATCAGCAAGGTGTTCTCCCTTCTCCATGCAACATCGCTGGTTTTTCAGCGATGTTGGCCCATTACCCCCGCTATCGCTGGAATATTCATCGCCATAGCGCTAATCGTTGCTGATACAGCGTTAGCGTGGCGATATATTCCAGCGATAGCCGGCGATAAAAAAAAACACGCTAACCAGGGTTAGCGATGATTATCGCCTCTTCTTGCTAATATGCCCCCTAGGGGCATATTAGCAAGGGCGTTATCGCCGCTTTAGCGGCACTTTTTGCCGCTAAAGCGGCGATATTTTTATCGCCCTATCAGCAAGCTGTCGCTAACAGCTGTTAGCGACAGCTTCCTGGAGTTAGCGACCGTTTTGGGTGGCGCTTTGCATGTCAGCGATATTTATCGCTAATGACATGCAAAGTAGGCGTTCCCGACCAAACAACCACAAAAACGGCCGCTAACAGCCCTAACCCCTATTACCAATGAGGCCCCGGACCCGGTTAGCGATGACAAAAGTCGCGCTAACCGTGGTCATCGCAGGAATTTTAACACCTGCAAACAACACGACTTGTGCATACCTAACATGGATGGTGGATTATGGTGATACGACCACAGGGTCGTATCAGCAAGGTGTTCTCCCTTCTCCATGCAACATCGCTGGTTTTTCAGCGATGTTAGCCCATTTCCCCCGCTATCGCTGGAATATTCATCGCCATAGCGCTAATCGTTGCTAATACAGCGTTAGCGTGGCGATATATTCCAGCGATAGCCGGCGATAAAATAAATCACGCTAAGCAGGGTTAGCGATGATTATCGCCTCTTCTTGCTAATATGCCCCCCTAGGTTCTTCAAAGGAAAGAAAAGAAGACCAGATATGGATAAGGCCAACACATGGATAAGAAAAACCAAGGGGAAAAGGCAATCAAAAATGGGCTGCTGTGAGAAATACAGTGGAAGACAGAGGATTCGGCCGAATTGTTAAGAGTTCATAAGTGTGTGGGGGTGGTGGAGTGAGAGGAAATGCCAATGTGAAAGTGTCTGCATTAGTGTTCTAAAATGAGTCATGGAGGGTCAGGGGATCAAAGCCTTCCAGACAATATTTCTGAAATCTGCTGACACTGTTCCCTCCTCTGCTGAACTCTGTGAATGTTATCTGCTCTCTCTTGCTTGCAGAGCACACTCCCACTCGTGCTGTTCAGGATTACCGGATCCCATCAGTGCAGAACACTGTCTACAACGTATACGCTGTTCAGTACAGGGTTGGAATAAAAGAGGTTTAGCAGGCCCATCACAGCTCTGAAACAAGATTTCCATTTCGTGATAATTTATTTCATTTCAAGCTTCTTTCAACTAAACGGCAGTCTCTCTTTTGAAAAAAGGTAGCACAATCAAAAGACCCAGGGGCATATTAGCAAGAACGGCGTTAAAATTATCGCCGCTTTAGCGGCAGGAAACTGCCGCTAAAGCGGCGACAATGGGCTTGATAATATGCCCTTGAGAATTCCAATAGAAGCCCATGTTCTGCTGTGATCCTGGGCTTCTATTGGAATTCTCAAGGGCATATTATCAAGCCATTATCGCCGCTTTAGCGGCAGTTTCCTTCCGCTAAAGCGGCGATAATTTTAACGCCGTTCTTGCTAATATGCCCCCCAATTTTCTCTTTTTTATTTTGTAAATATGATTCTTTAGTTACCAGTCACAGAAAATCCATGTTTCCTCCTCTCTTAGAAAAACTTTTTTTTTAATTTTTATTTCAGAGCAACGCTGTATCCTGACTTACTGGGGAGATGAGTGTGTATGCTGCGTTTGTGGTCGTCGTTCCGGCGTTCTGCTTCCTGTGGTGGAAAATCAGAGATGGACGGAAGATCCCAACTGTCACGGGCAAGCATGTTTTCATCACCGGATGCGACACCGGATTTGGAAACAGTGCTGCGAAGGCTTTCGACAGATATGGATTTCGGGTGCTTGCAGGGTGCCTGACAGAAGCGGGGGCCGCCCAGTTATCTGAAGCAACCTCCAGCCACCTTAAGACAACGCTGCTAGACGTGACCGACTCCGACAGCGTCGACAAGGTGGCTGACTGGATACAAAATGAAGTTGGGGATAAAGGTGAGTTCATGACAGCCGCCTTACCTTTTATCAGATTGGCAGTTATTGCACTTTTATGAGTGAAGTTGTCACATCTAAGAGTTCTGCGTTCACCTTGTTGATCTACTTATTTATGTTTGCTTTGAAAATCGTGAACAGGGAACCTGTGCATGAAACAGAAGACGTGTGAAAAAACACGCCGCATAATTTTAAACCTAAAACATTGACTAGAAAAACTAGTTTTGCAAGTTGTATCCGTGGCGCAAAAATGCAACGCTATGACCCGTAGCACAATTTAAGGCGCAGAGGAATTGCCGTTTGAGACGAAAACAAAAATAAAAGGCCTTAAGGATCGTACGTGAAAAGGGTGATGATGGGTGAACTCCTTTCTCAAGATAGGGAAGCAAGGGTTAGGGCAGGAGAAGTGTGTTCTCTTCCTACAATACAGTAGAGGTGGGCAACAAATTAACAGGGAAAGCCGGGCCCGAGCCGAGGCATTAACATATATTTGCATGTAAATCATGCAATAAACTTCATGTAAAAATGCAATACAGTCTCTTATAGATTCAAAAAGTGTACTTATTTAACATGGCGGGGCCTTTAAATTTAGTGCATCAAATTATGTCACTGGATTTAGAGGTATTATATAAAAGTGATCGTTTTTAGACATGAACTTAGAAACACTTCTCCTTACATGACAATGCCATTGCAGAACTTCGAGATAAATCAGTTGTCATGTGCATCCGATATGTGGCCTAGAGTCCTAACATACATGGTGTAACATTATAGTCTATTAAATTGAACACAAGATGATTTTGTACAGCTCACATGCTGTGATTACTGATTTAAAGGTGCTCTCATCTGTGATAATGAAGAATAAGCATTTGCAATGCAATCGGTCTCGCCTTTGGGACCTTTTATGCAGTGGCGGCTGGTGAAATTCCAAAGTGGTGAGGCATAAGCACATGCCTGAAACTAAACCGAACAAAGCCCAACTCTACCAAGGCTGGAAACGGGGGGATGTAGGAGGGCGGGCATGAAAATTGGTGTATTTTATGCCACAATTTACCAAACACACTGACTCGAAGGCTACTTTTTTGAAAGGCAATTGTTGTGGGGTATTTAGTAAATAAACATTTATAGAGGTAGGTTTTTCTAGTTAGGCGATATCCACTTGGCCAACTTCTAGTGCATATATCACTTTAAGCAGATTTGTGTAACGCATTTAGAGCCCTTCTTGGTTTCGGAAGCAGGAGAATTGACACCAGCTAAACAGGAATGTGTCTGAAGTTGGTTCATTTGAATGAAAAATCATCTGTATGACAAATGTGCATAAACATACATACATGGAAGCATAATCAGACAGAGAGGTCACATAGAAGGCCACATAAGCACATATCACACAGTGAAGGCTATGAAACCATATGCAACACGTATACAGTTGTTATTAAAAAAAAAGGCTATGATGCATTCTAGGTCATGTAGTACCATGGTATGCGAAAGAAAAAAAGTCACTATTTCATGCAACAACAATCCTGTAGTCGGTAAACTCAACAGTTTCAGAAGTGAATGAATTTACCAAAAGGCACCTTCATATTGTACCTACAAATTCAGTGCAGTACAGAAATATCTCAACACACAGAGAGAGGTCACTACAAATAATGCGTCACAGTTTAATTAGGAACACAAGCTAGGCCTTCACTTCCACAGTATCATCTTGCCTTCTTCACATAACATGCTAGTAAGCACTGCTCACTGAGTAGACACATAATATGAACTCCGTGGGAAACAATCACGTCAATTCAGTGTCAACATGGGAGGGTTTTGCTGTTAATAAACACTGTATGTACACAATGTATTATCCTCAGATGACTGAATGGTGGGTTTACACTGCAGTGGTTCGTACCAATGACCTTTGCGACACCTGATGTCACCAGCGACTGATCACTCACCTAGTACAAAGTACAAGCACAATAGTCCTATGATGCTTCAATAATTAATGCTACTATACAAATCCGTATTACTTACTTTATTACCTTTGGAATGAGGAAAGGCAGAGACTGACCTGTAGATGTCTAGAGACCTTAGCCACAGGAAACTTAATGCTAGCTTTTGTAATTAATAACAACAAGCCTATCTAGTCTATGCCACCTGTCCCAAGTAGAAGTATTTGAAAGTATGCCTTTGGAAGATGGAAACGAGTAAAGACCGTCTTCCTTTTATCCTCTTTTTCAAAGAATAAGTGTAGAGTGGGGGGAGAGTGGAGAATATGGGTGAGAAAAACATAATTAGCAACGGAGCGCTAGATCTTAACCTTCTCGTGTTAAGTGCCCTGTCATTAAGTTTATTTAGCAAAGATCTTCCAGCGAGTTGGGTCTACAGCCTTTAGCAGTCTGTATATATTCACAAGGCAGAGAGAAAACACCTGGAATACCCATCTGAAACCAATAATTACATGCTCCCGTTTTAATCAGTAATTCATTGTCCACGCTTTGTAAATGTACAAAATAAAGGACATTACGAGGGGGTATATGACAGCCTACTTGCAGGGAATTAATTCAAGTTTATGAATATATACGGCCCAATAAGAAAAGTAAACTGCCTTGGTTTAGTCTCTTTGCTGCAGACTGTTCAAATAAATACTTACATCGTAGACTCTTAAAAAAAACAACAACAAAAACATGGGAGGGTTCTGCCGTGAAAGTTTTCAATTATTTCAAATAAGTATTAACATTTGTTCTAAAACGTACTGCATGAAATTCACAGAGCAAAACTTCCTTTTTTGTCGCCTTCCTACATGTTTTTCCCTCCACTCCAAGGCTGTGGGCAAATGTAGTCTCATAACTTCAGAGGCAAAATCTCCTTCTTTTTTGCATTTTCAAACCACACCGTGCATTCCTTATCCACATTTAGAGTGCCTCGATAAATCCAACTTTGTAATCCGCATACATATGGTACTGAACTCCCCTTCCGTCAGCTGAACCAGAACCAATATCAAGTTACGTGCATAAATATAAAGTGAAGCTGAATGTGACCTGACACCAGAAAATGACGCTTCATTATCACTGACCTCTGGCGCTTCATTATCACTGACCTCTGGGTGCAAATTTCATGATCGCACCCTTTCCCTCCTCGTTACAAAGTGGGGTGGAGTCAGTGAAGCATTCTGAGCTCCCCCCACTCTGTGATGTGACTGGAAAGGGTGTGGAAAACCGTTCTTGATTGACATGCTACTTTGAAAAGCCTGGGCTTGAGAGTAAAACGCCCAAGGCTGTTTTCCATCTGTGCCACTTGAAGGAGGAGGAGACAGGGAGATGACTACACCTACTCTAGGATAAAATACAAGGGCTATGCGTAGGCAAGCCCTACTGACGTTGCAGTACAGCGTTATGTACACGTTCTAGCATGTGCAGTGTGTAGCTCCTGAAAGTGCCTGACCCTAAGTTAGCGAGCGTCTGGCAGTTTTGAATGAAAAAACTGTATGTTTTTATTGTGCTTTCTTTAATGACAGTAATTATTTTAAGAAAAAGGAAGACACGAAAGGGCAGGGGGGCGGAGCCCCTTTGCCCTTATTCAGGAACCGCCCCTGCTTATATGTATTTAGCTATGCAGCACATTAGCCTGGGTGCTGAAACATCTACTGTTCTTTAACATGGAGGGAAAGTAAGCACCAAACTGCGTGACATGCCAGGTATGGGAACACATGGAGAGAAATATTGCCTTTCAGCGGGAAATGGTATAGTCCAAAGCTATGTTTTTAATATAAAATCAGGGCCTTCAGTGGTCATATCACTGAAAATACAAGATTTGAAAAAAATATTATTGTCTACGGGTGCTCGTGGAAGACAATTTCTATGGACTGGAATCTAGAGAATGCTAAAGTGATTCTGGTATTTTACTGACCTCTGCTGGTCGTTTTCTATCAAGAAAGTTAAATAGAGGCAGTTTCCAGAAAAATAAAAAAAAGAAAGTCCCTCAGCAGAAAGCAATTCTGGTATTTTACTGACCTCTACTGGTCGTTTTCTATCAAGACAGTTAAATAGAGGCAGTTGAACAAGCAGAAAGCAATTCTGGTATTTTACTGACCACTACTGGTCGTTTTCTTACAAGACAGTTAAATAGAGGCAGTTGAACAGAAAAAAAAGTCCCTAAGCGGAAGCAGACAAGTCCTAGGGCTAATCTCCAGAGCCCACAAAGTACATACACATATAAGTATATACTAAAGTATATACAAGAGGTCTCGAATGCTCGACCTAAAAAGGGGGCAAGTGAATAAAATAATTTCCTTGGATCACAAAATTTGGTTCAGCAGGGAAGCTGGGATACATCAAAGGTCACTTTTCTGTCTTTAATTTTGTGGTGCATGAGATTAGAGTGTGGGTGGCAGGCAGAAGCCACATGAAAACTTGGGGGCTTATTTACAAGCTCCCTGTTGCAGGGCAGCACAGTAAGTGACCTTGCTGCACTGTGCTGCCCTGCACCACAGGGAAAGGGCAGATGCCTGAGATGCAGACACAATTGGTTCTGTGCAGGTAGGACACCTTCCTGCACAAAAAGAATCCATGAAGGCTTCTTCCTCTTTCTATGTGTGCTGCAAAATGCAGAACACATAGAAAGAGGAGAGAAGAAATAAAAATATTTCTCCTCGTTGCGCCTCCCCTGGGGAGGTGTACGATTTTGATGCATTCCCAGATTTACAGATTCTTGTAAATCTGGGAATGTGTCAAATGCCATGAGTGTTATGGGGGATCACCCACCGTAAAATACATGGCATGCCTCCCCATCGCAGTGTGAGGCAACGCAGCAACTTGTTTAGGGCTTGAAGGTCAGGGAGACCTTGGGCTGAGCCAGAGCCAGGCATCCAGCTCGAGCCTGGCTTGAGCTTTCATTGGCTCATCCATCTCTATAATGCTGTAAAACACAGGACACACTCCTGCCAAAAATACACAGCATTTTAACAAATGATGGAATGACACAATTCTACCAAGGAACCACTTGTTTCACTAGTTGCCTATGTTGTATGTTCATACACCATTGCACATTTTAAGCAGTAATTCAATCTGTCTGCTCAAATTAATTCCTTCATAACAGCACCTTGTAATTTAATACTGCGCTAGACTAAAGCAGATTGGGGTTACGCTTCCCAATAGTGATTATTAAAGGATGCATTCCATAAACGTCTTGTGTGCTTGGCTCGGTGAAGCAAAAATTTAGCTCAGGGCTGAGTCAGTCAAATTTGGCAACAATTTTTCGTTGGTACTTCTGAATCTTGCACCATTTCTAGCATCGGCAATGGCTGGCACTGCTCCTCTTGTACTTTACAACGTATAGTGTAGGAAAAAACACGATGAATGTCACAGCCGTTGTTACTCATCTTTGGGTTGTAGTTGCAATATCCGCTGCCTTATTGTCTCAAAAATTCAATTTACAGGGGGACCCAAAACAGCTGCACCAACTACTGTATATCCCATAAAAGAAGCCATTTTCTGAAGTGCAACTTAAAGACTTGGGGTCTTATTGCGACTTTTGGTGGTGCGGGAGCCTGGCGGCACGCCACCGCTACACCTCCACAGCACCAAGAGTCGCTGCCACCTGCCCGCCAGATTACAGGTAATTTTGTGGTCTGGCAGGGGGGCGGCGTGACAGTCCCACAGCGGTGCTGTTTAAAGGCCCATTGTGAGCCGTAAACAGACCGCCCTGGACTGTCAGTGCACGTTCCTGCATGGGAAGTAATGCACCATGCGGTGCATTCCTTTCCAAGCTGCCGCGGGACTGTCAGTTCACCTTCCTGCACAGGAAGGAATGCACCATGTGGTGCATTCCTTTCCATGCAGGAACTGGGGGTGCAGATGTACAGGCACAGAGGCACAAGGGGGCCCTGTAGGGCCCCCTTTGTTGCCTCACCGCCACCCTTTTCATGGAAAGGTGGCTGAGAGGCAACTCAAACTCTAAAGATGCTCGGCCGTGCCGCTGTGGCACCTCCAGCATATTTTGGCCTAAAAGTTCTGCTCGACCGACGCAGGATACTTGATCCACGGCAGTAGCAGTGGTGGTCCAACCACCACACTTATAATACTGTGGTCGGTCCCACAGTGTGGCCTTGGTCGGACCGCCACCACGACTACGGCGGTCCCGTGGACCGCCATAGTCGTAATAAAGCCCTTGGACTTCCTGCTCCGCCAATCAGTACCTGATACTTACCAAATATTGGAGAGGAAACAACACCATGCACCACTATGTGCTTCTAACATACGCAACTCTAATAGACAAAATCCATGAGAAATCCCCTAGGAGTGTCAAGAAATCATAACTTTGCAATAAAATCAATGAAATATTTAAATCCCCTAAAAGAGGTGGAGGGAGCTCACAGGAGAAAACTGATGGTGGTGAGGACCCCTTGTAGAAAGTGGATAGAACCAAAATACAGGAAACTAGAGTGTGACTAATACGGAGTTAAATTATGTGGTCCTATTGGAACATGAATATTTATATGCATTGACTGACATGTATAAATAAGTAGCAATTGACCTAGGTTTAGCACAATTGCCCTTGGCAGTACTCTACGGGGAATATCTATTCTGCTGGTCTCAAGCATCTTTCATTCTTTTTTAACCAGTATATTCCCATTGGCCAGTGAATTTAAGATGGTGGAATAATTCACAATGTTGAGGCTTACAAGAGAGATTTTGTTAGACATTAGTTTTATGAATGGGTTTTCTTGAAGGTGAAATGCATCGAAAAATATTTGTATGGATCACATCAACAATTTAAAAGGGCTGTAAATTATCAGCATTATGGTTGTAAATCCATTGATTGATTATGTGAATGAGTGTTTGTTGCTGCTTGCTATTAAGTAAATCACTCACAGCTGTGATAAATAACATTGCAAGCCAGATCTCATTTATTGAGTAAACTGCACACCTACTGAAGAAGACATAGATGCAGCATGAAGGTTTTCAGACCCTGAAATCTTGGGACTATTGACTGAGTTTGCCTTAACACTTCATGCACACCAAACATCATGAATGAAATCTATGGTCTTCCTTTTTCAAACAATTGCTATAGAAGGTGAGTTAATCTCGAAGGTTCAATAGAATCAAATAAAGAATACAGCTTTCACCTTGCAATAAGTTCTTCAGTGAATGGCCTGGGCTGGTCACATGCAGTTTGGATTGTGAAGAGCGATCTTGTAACCCAATTTATGAGGCTGGCAAGGCTATGGAGGTATTCTGCTTGTTTAGTACATTTGTTTATTGAACTCCGCTAAAAAATGTCTCTTTTAAGGAATCTATTAAACAAGTAAGATGAATATGAAGAGTTAATTGTCCCTGATTGACTTCAAAATACATTAATGGAAAGGAAATTTCTACTCCATATCACTATTGCTGCTAAAGCTTTTTTTCTGCAGGGTTAACATATAGGGCACAATAAAGAAGGCAATCATAACTCGGTACTCATAGAAGTACTACTCCTTGGGGGTTCAGCTTTAGGTTGTCCCTCTTTCAACCTGGAAAGGAGAGTAACCCCAGCTGTTTGCTTGCTGTGAAGAGGATTTAAACACCTTTACATTAAAATGAGTATAATGATCTGTGACACTTCTAGAATATCGCTGTCACTCATAGAGGAGGGAGATAAGAATATTTTGAGGAAGGAAAAGGCTAACCAAGATAGGCGACTTAAAACGGTCAAGCTATAGCTTGAGAGTAAGTAAAGGGCAGGCACAGAATAATGTGGAGACCCACCATTTGCAAAGCCAGTATATCTGGCTTGTATTTTGAACCCTTGCTCAAACATTAAAAAAGCCTACTGTGGTGAAAACCAAAACAATTTCTGTATGCAATGCGTTTATGAGATAAAGAATTTAATGTGACATGATTCACAGTAATTTAGAGATGTAAAATACTCATGCTTTGCAAAGCAAGCATTCCATACGAGATGGAATGATATACCAGTCAAAAGCATGAGGTGATAGAGAAACAAGGGCCACCAAGTGCAAATGCAAATTGCATGGCTGTATTTGAGCATGCTACTACCAGTTGGATCGAAATACTCTATTTTAGAGTTTGATTCTACGTTCCCTAGGGGCGGCTCCTCCATGTGGGCGGAGGAGCGTCTCACCACTGCTTTCTCGCAGTGCGAGAAAGCAGAAGGGTTTGGTTGGGGGCGGGTGGGTAGGCGGGTCTGCTCGAGGGCAGGGGAGGAGTGGCATGCCCAATGCTGTGGGCCCTGACTGTTTGGTCGGCCCTCTGGGGCCGGCCGAACCAGTCATGCACACTCTCCCTTTTCTCCATGTAGGCTGTATGCAGCCTACATGGAGAAAATGGCCTCCCCATAGACACCTGTGTGGTCGGCGTCGCAACCAATCACAATGCTGCCATTGCAGCTTTGTGATTGGCATAGGGAAGAGAGGCTGCCTGCTTCCTGTGGAGGCAGGAAAGCAGGAGCAGACCGAGCAGTGAAGACGCGGGACCCAGGGAAGGTAAGTTTTCTTTTTATTATTTAACCTCCCTCCCCGCGCGACCCCCCTTCCCTCGCAACCACTCTCCCGTCCCCCCTGCGCGATCCAGTGCCCGCCCACCCACCCGTGAGCCATGCCGGACACAACTGACGTTCCCCATTCTGAGCTGAATGTAACCAACTGAATTGTGAACACATGTTTCACCTCAACATTTCACATGGATAAACCTGGAAAAAAGTGTTGGTGAAAAAATGTCAGAAAACAAATGGAGAGTGTGAGAAAGTCATCCTTTTTGCCCTGATCACCCCCCTTTTCTGATTGATGCTGGTGGTAACTGACTCTGAATGTGCCCGGGGCTCTGCTAACCAGACCCAGGGCAGTGCTCTGTGTAAAAGGTATAGGGTATTTAGGTGCAATTACAATTGGTATGACAACCTACCTGTATGCCCCAAGAATATGGTAGGGCATGTAGGTTTACAGGCCCAGTAGATTTAATGCACTTAAGTGTGCACTGCTGTGCTGCCTGCTACCACTTTAAAAGCAAAAAGAACACCTGATGTATGGAATGCTGAACAAATTAGTGCAATGACTTAAGGCAACTAACTGCTTATTGGACAGCACAATATTTGCAACATGTAATGAAAGAACCAAAGGATACATTTTTATCCAAAAATACAAAACCTGATTTTATTAATTCTTGTCAATACATATTACACTGTAAAACTCACTCATACAGACTCACTCATGTCCACATGCATACCTCACATCAAGACATTCTTTTAAAAACACAATATACAGGAGCAATCACAGGATGGTTGATCTATTTTTTAACAGGAGCCAATCTATTTTGCTCCAACGATAATTGAATATATTGTTACAAATTTACATAGGAGTTAAACATTCCCAAAGAAGTTTTTTTTGCATTAGGATAAACAGTGTGGCACAAACTCAGTTGACTTCTGATGATTTCTGAACAAATTGAACATTCACCTCCAGTCACAGATATGCGTTTAATCCATTGTGTTTTTGCTCACCACACCGCCTCAGTTTAGACCCAGCCATATGCAAATCAGTTTTGACCCTGCTCCCCATGGGAACAGTCCAGCTCGAACTGCCAGGCCAGGTCCTCCCTGGACCGGAAACAAGAATTCTGGGCAAAAAAACCGGACAGATTTAACCCAGATCTGTGACTGGGGGTGAGTGTTTGAATTGTTTAGCATTCTGTCCATCATCTGTTCTTTTTGCATTTGTTGCCCTAAGTGGTAAGGGTATGCCCAGACGTGGGTCCCGTGCTCACTATGCAACCAGATTCAAGCTAGCCTGGCTGATGAGGGGTGAGACCCCAAAACCGGTCACATGATTCTTGTTTCTGGATTTAAGGAAAAGTGCTTTCTGGGACAAGAATATGCAACACTTTGGAGGAAGCTGTCATACTTCTAGGTGGCACCCTGTAATCCATTGGTCAGGGGTGCCCCCCTGCTTGTCACCCAGGAACTATGGATAAATATGGGCGAGCTGCCCAGCAACTCAGATCCCTGCCTGAAACTCCAAGAAGAAGAAGGACTGCCCAGCTCGAACCCTGGCCCGCACCAAGAGAACTTCACTCTGAATGACTGCCCCTGCTGCACACTTTGGGAATTACAGCCCTAAGGACTTTGCCTTGCTTTAAAAAGTGAAGGAGTGTTCCACCTGAGAGCAACAGGTTGAAAGAACTCCACCTGCAGCATCTCCAGCAGGAAGAAACTAGCTGACCACCTTCAGTTGGACTTTAAAGGATTTGGCCAGCTGCTTTGTAGAAGACGTAGTCTCAACATATCAAGGAGCAACTCAGACCTTCTGAAACCTTAGATTGGTGTTGTGGACACTTTTAAATTCCAAAAGGACCTTCTGGAAGAAGATCCAGAAATTTGGAGAAGATTGGAGAATTTTTTGTAAAAATCTCCATACGGTGACCAACATGTCGACGAGCGTCAAGCCGCCGACGTTGAACCGCGGGCTGGCCTGAGATCCATGTTTGCTGCGCTGAACCTCCGGAGCATTTTATCGTCGACAAGGCTTCCAGGAGTTGAATGAGGCATTGCGCTCCAAAAAAAGTGACTAAGTCAGAAGATGAAAACTTGACCGGGCCCTAGAGCTAACTGTATCTGACCTGTGCTCCATTGCGGTGGACCTCAAACTTTGACTTTGTCCCGGTCCAGCATGACCATATGTCCCAAAGGTATGCTTTTGGTGCTTAGGCACTATAAAGTGTTTATTCTTTAAAAACTCATATCTCTGGTTCCCTACATTGGAGTTTTGTCATTTTGGTGTCCTTTTAATCATACAAATATTTCCTGTTTTTATAAATTGGTTTTGAATTTTTGTTGTGTGTGGTGTCTAACTTATTTAATGTATTGGTGTTTTTAAATGCTTCACACACCTGTCTCCTAAGTTAAGCATGCCTGCTCGTAGCCAGCTACCAAAGGTGGAACAAGAGAATAATTTATTGAGACCTTGACTGGGCCTTATATTGTGTTTGTGGCCTTATCACCAGTGGTAAGTACCTACTTACATCTACTAATAAACCCCATTCCAACAGCGACTTACTGCAGGATTAGGTATGGAAACACCGATGCCCATGGTAATTGCCATGTGTTTTAGGTCTGGCGTTAGCCAAGAGCCTTTGATTTTAGCAAAATTCTATATATAATATACTTTCTTATAGAGGCGTTCAGAAATCCCTCTTCATCTATTGGTCTGTTGTTATGCCATTTATATTTTAATAGCACCCATTACAGCATATAGCATGGATCAATGGATCAGCAGACTTTAGTCATTGGCTAACTTCACTGTGATTGATGGTATTCTGCTCTTTCACAAGGAGGATATCCACACACAATGTAGTTCCGTTCAGTGCCAGGGACTACAGTGGCAATGTGTACTTTTTAAGACCAAAAATATATTTGATTTTAGCTATGTTTTTCTCATATTGATGACAATAAATAGACAATTTTAAGAAAAACCATTACAAAACAAGCATTGACAAAGCCAGAATGCTGGCAGCCAATGCCACACAGCTGTTGACTTTGCCACTGCTTGTGTAATGGTTGGTATTGCTTAAGCTCAGAATTCCAGAACCCCGCTGTATCAGTAATTTCGGATGCAGGACTAACACATTGATGCTCCTGAGTATCTCGGAAAAAGGCCTTAGTATTGGTGATTTGATCAACAGTCTGAATCTGCAATACTGTGATACGTGGATTCACTCACATTTCCTTGGAATAATCCACGGGATTAATGAATTCTGTCCTAGATTCTTCTTTGTATATACTAGTTTGGGTCCTGTGGCAATTCCATATATAATAATCCTATAAACATTGCAATCAACAGCTCACATTTTGGTATAATGATTAACACTTTAGCGATAGGCTGATACTTCATTCATATCCATGATGAAATCACGCACTCCTTAAAAAACTCAGGGCGACGTGAATCTAAAAATACTGGAGTGTTCATTGTTCAGTGTCAGTGACAAGAAGTGTGCCTTGCCTCCTTGTGTACACGCACCTGCTTTGCTGCATGCACTCCCTGCACTAATTACATACGTCTTCCCTTTGACTGCTCCCTACAGTGAGCAGAGAAAGGGGCGTGGCCCTTGTGTGACAGACCTTTTATGTCCCAACGCCTCTTCTCCTGGGGCTTTCCTATCGTCATGGAACGCACTAAGTGATTCATTAAAAGAAAATTCAATCGCACTGGAATAGTTTCAGGAAATCGGTTGTGAGAAGTCGAAGTCATGGAGCAAAAGAATGCTGAAAAGTGCCTTCCCTTTACATGGTGTGATTCCAGGATTCGAACTGGGTGGAAATTACTATTTTTAAGCACATTATTCCAAACATTTTGACTAAAATTGTAAAGGTTTTAGAAGCAAATTTCATTAGGGAGCGCATAAAAACAAGCTCTGGTAAAGTCAATAGGTGTGGTTTTAATGTGTCGATCTCTGTAAACAAAGGCATTCACAAATGATGTGTGCTTTGGGCTACGTGTAAAAATTTAGTTTATAACATTAAATCCTGCCCTATTGAATTTGCAAGTACTAGGAAAATTTAGCAAAAAAGGACCCCATTCTCTGTGGCATGCATGTAAGCAATAAAGAAGTGAATGTGACAAACAGCATGAGGATTGAATGTATTTAGATGTACAATAGTCCTCACACATTCCAATTGAAGGACTTCCAAGAAGGAGGAATGATACATTAAATAGCCAATAGCAAGACATGAGAGAGTAATACTCCTCTGGTTGGAGTCAAAGAGTTTGCAGAGTGAGATGTTTCCATTTTCTGTGTCGCAAGGAGCATGCAGGATGGTTTTCTCCACTCTCCGTGGCCAGAGTGAGATGAATGCCACTAATACTTCATGGGTGCAATCAGTAGACTTCCATCACTCTTTCCTAGGTGGGAAGACTAGGCTAGCCTCAGTGTGGTCCGGTGGTTCAATGGACTAATGCAACCGCTGAAGTCGATAAACTTCATAGTCATAGGTTTGAATCCTGGTGCAACCTTCTGAAGTCGATACAAAGAGTACTGATTAGGTGGGTAACAATAAACATCTGTTATTTCAGGGTAAAGAGCCGCAAGGGTTGAAGGGGCTCTGTACAAACACACGTTAAGGGACTACTTTTTCTCTTGTCTTTCTCCAAAACTATCAGTGAAGGTCCTTATGATGTAAGGTGAGGTAACTAAACACTGCCATGAAGGTCTTTAGCTTTTCCATGATATTAAATCCAAGGTGGCTACTGCTGGTCAAGCTCACAGTGTGCAGTCTATACAAAGCACACCCTGCTGTTTTCGAAACCTTTTATGTGGCACTGCACAGGAACTCCACTATATGGTAAAGGCACCATACAGAAAGTATATCAAATAAATTGTCTGAAACCACACTTCATTACTGTCTGCATACCAACTGTTGGACTTGGCCCTTTGTGGCAGGTTCACCCCTGAACTTTTTGCCTTAAGCTCTGACATAGTGGTAGTGATTTTTGGCCTCTGCGCACTTTAGCACTGTGGCCCAGTGTAAAGTGCGTGCGCGCCCTGAGTGCGTGTGGTGAGGTTGGCCTGCCCTCCCATAGGAATGCATGGGGGATATGTGTGTCCATGGTAATTCCTAGTATGAGGGGAGTGCAGGGTCGAGTTTAGTATGTGCGAACTCGTGAGAATAAATGCTGCGCAATGGTGTGCGCAGATTTATGGTGACTGGTAGAGAAATGCCACTTCTAGAAGTTGGCATTTATGTGTGCTCTGTGTCTGCCTGCCTGATGTGAATTGCATGTCTGGCTTGTGAGTGACAGGGGCTGGGAGGTGTGTGTGGCTCCAGGAGGGGCAGGGTGAGTCAGCGCAGGGCTGAATGGAGAGATCTCCATCTAGATGGGAGGGAGGAGTTGCACCTGGGACCTGAATAGGACTGTGCCTTCCCTCCACAATGCTGGCTCCGCCCCTGTGGTGCGTCTAATCCCTGAGCCCCCACCTGACAAAGGAGAGAGGAGCTGAGCAAAACAAAGTGCTCCCAAGCTCCCCTATACCAGTTCTGACTGGTATCCCCAAGCCCTGTGCTGTGACACAAAGGGAAGAGTGATATAAATATAGGGGCTGTGACCCCATGAAAATGTTCAGTGTACTGTACTTGTGCTGTTCCTGCTGGGGCGTGCTGCTGCTGGGGCCCAGGGGGGGCTGCCAGGAGGGCTTGCCTCCCTGGGCCCTGCATGGCCCCTTCACCTAAGGACTTATTCTTTTTGCTGCAGGACCTTTGTCTACTTCTAGCGCCTTGTGAGCGCTTGATTTGGGGAGAAGAGGAACACAAGGGCTCCGCAGCGCGAAGCTGCAGGCTTTCCTGAGGGAATCCCGACGTGGGGATTCCCCCCTGATGGAGGAGAGCGAAGCGGGTGCCCACCCCGCGTTGGGAAGTGTTTGCGGGTGCCCACCCGCGTTTTTGAGTCAGTGGCGGGTGCCCACCCCGCTTATGTGCTGTTCCGGCGGGTGCCCACCCCGCCGGTACCTTTAAACGAAGCGGGAGCCCACCCCGCGTTTCACCGCCGCGGCCGGAAGCTGGAGAGGAAGTCAGGCAGCGCGATGCCTGGCGTGGGGCGGGACTTCCGCCTCCCAAAAGGAAGTCCCGCCCGCCGGAAACGCGGTGAGGGAAAAGTGCCGGCCGGAGCCTCGCGGGCTCCCCGTTGAAGTCCCGGGTCCCAGGAGGGGGCCCGGGTGAAGTGAGAAGAGGAGCGCGGGAAGTGACCAGGGGCTCCCGTGAGCTGAGGGAACCCTGCGATGTCAGGGAAGGCCCCGCGTCCCGCAGCCCGTGGTGATGGAGGCGGAGGGGGGCCCGAGGCACACTGTCGGTGCCTGCCCCCACCGCACGGGAGAAAACGCCGCCAAAACCCCTGGTGAGGCGAGGAGACCAGAGGAGGCAGAGAGAGAGAGGAGCCTGCCGACCGCAGCCCGGTGAGTGGGGCTGGGGGCTGGTCTTCTCTGTGTTGGTGCGCACGAAGCACCGAGGCAGTCCTGCTGGGCCGGGCGGTCCCGCAGGAGAGATGGCGGGCCGCTCCAACGAGGCTGGCATGTTGGGTTAAAGTGCCAGTGCGCTCCACGAAGGGGGCATCTTGGTTTTAGAGCCCCTGAGGGCCCCAGAGGCCCGGGGGCAGATCGAGGCACATTGTCGGGCGCCTGGGCGGTCCCGCCAGAGAGCGGGCCGCCCCCAACGATGGTGGCCGGTGTTTAATGCCACGTGGGGGTCCAGAGGGCACAGAGGTGCCGGGCCCCCTTTATGCAAAGTGCCACAGCTGCACCGCACCAGCGCGGGCAGCTGCAACGAGAGGGGCATGAGATGTCCCTGAGTGGGACCAGAGGCACAGAGGTGCCAGTGAGTTTCCCAGCTGCCCAGCAAGTAGTGGCCAGCTGCTACGTTTAGGTTTGCGCAGTTGCGCCCGTGGATTTCGCTGCCTAGGCAGCAGCCCTGACATTGTGGACATAGGGCATTTGAGCCCTCCAAGAAGGCCAGTTGGCCAGGGGGACTATGAGGTTAATAGGGCGCCAGGCCCTAATATGATTTATGCCTCTAATGTGTTTATGCTAATGAGATTATTGCATACTGCATGTATGCTTATGCTGGTGAGGGTATGGTCTAATGCGTTTAGGCTTATGAGGTTGGCGCCGAATGTATTTCGCGCCTAATGTGATACTGTGCATAATGTGGTTTATGTTACAGGCTGATGCTGAATACAGTGGTTACCAGTGATTACTGGTTGTACGTTTATGATGTGTGCTACATTTAGTCTAAGTGCTACAGTTACTAAGTTCGCTTTGTGCTGGTTCTGACAGTGGTCCAGTTGGCCCTGTCAGGTGTAAATAATCCCTTGTAAATATGACCTAGTGCCAGGTGGCACCATGTGTATTATGTGAGTACTATTCTAATGTGTTATGAGAATACAAAGGCTATTTTTGATATAACCTTGTGTGGAGTTCCTTTTGTAGTGTGCCTGGTATGTTGTTGCTGTGTGCGTGCGCAAACGCTTTATACATTGCCTCCGGGATAAGCCTGACTGCTCGTGCCAAGCTACCAAGGGGGTGAGCAGGGGTTATCTTTGGCGTGTAACTCCCTCGCCCTGACTAGAGTGGTGGTCTCTGCTTGGCTTTGGCGCAAGCCTTAGCCAACCAGAGATCCCATTTCTAACATTGGTTGTCAGCGGTGGGGATTAGGACTTGCGTTTGCACAGTACCACAGCGACAACTGGCTGCATTACAAAACTCTGCATTTTAGGTAGTCACATGGAAAGGGATTATTGTTTCTGAGTTTGTTTAAAGAGTCATTTCTGTGAAATGTGTTTTATTGCACTATGAGTTGGGGGTCCTGCCAAGGACAGAAACCAGAGAATCTGAAGGAGGATACTGCCCCTATGCCGCGTGTTGTGGGGTTGGCCTGCAGTGGTAACTTAATTGGCAGGGGGACACTAGCTCGGGAGGGTAGATTATCCCCTAAGTGCAGTGAGAGTTTTCTGGAATCCCCAGGAAGGGTGGGATCCAGTGGTGGCAGCAATATGAAGTCCAGTGCAGGAAGTCCCATTCCCAGTTCCCAGAGTATGGTACCTGGTTCCCAGTAAGAGGGGATAGGTTGAGATTCAGGGGCAGTAGATGCTGTCTCACCAGTCTGAGGGGGCGTATGTGGATGAGGGGTGTGTGCACTGGACGATTGGGTGTGAGCTCTCTGTTTCCAGGGAACCTGCACGGGAGGCAGACCTCTGGCTGCGTGTTAGAGGATCTGAAGAGGCATTTGGGAGTGATCTTAAAAGGAGTGGCTCAGGTATCTTCCGGACCTGCATGGTGGAAGAGGTTCAGAGTAGCCCAGCTAGGTCCCGGTGTGGTAGGAGGGGTGTAGGGGCTCACGTCCTGTCTCTGCGGAGGAGTGAGTGTGGGGCTGCGTGTCCCAAGGTGCCCGAAACCCAGTCTCAGGGCCTGGATGGTTCTTTCAGGGAACACCAGGTTGGGGCCTAGACTGTACTGGTAGGTCATTTTGAGGGGGGATCTCCCAGTGTCTAGAGAACGTGGAGCCTCTGTTAGCAGAGCTCCAGTGGTTCTGGTGTCTGGCGGTGCCACTCCTAAGTGGAGGGCGCAGAAGTCCAGATGGAGGGGTGAGAGGGGGAAAGAGTCCCCAGTGGAAGAACCAGTGGGTCAGGGGCCAGCCAGAAGGGCTGAGTCGCCAATGATTGGCCATGGTGACGCCACTTCTGTCCTGGGGGATCTTCACGCACTGTCTGATGGACAGGAGGTCGTGAGATCGGCGCCAGGCAGACTGTCACACGACACATTAGCTATGTGTCACCCTCAAGGGGGGGCATGCGTGCTCCCCGTGAAGTCCTGGTTCGCTGGGCATCTGACCAAAAGGTAGCGTCCCTGGGCTGGGGAGCCAGGTTCAGGTGTTTGCCTGTCCTGGATGGCAGGGCGGCTGTAATCAGTCCCCTGGCCGGTTTGCCTTCTAGGGGGTACCACTCCAGTTGGGAGGGTATCGGACTCTGAAAGGGGGTGCAGAGGAGGGAGCCCTCGCCTCTGACCCCGGTGCAGCTGGTGAATTTATGTCCCAGGTGATAGACCAGTGATGGAGAGAGGTCCTGAACTGGTGGGAGAGTTGTGTTCTGGGGGTACTTCTCCTGGGAGAGTGCGGAACGCCAGAAGGGAGGTGGGGTGAGGAGAAGCTTTACCCGTGACCTCTGGTCAGCCTGAGGGTGTGGACCCTAGGTTGGAGGATCAGTGGTAGTCTGGAACTACACTGCGAAGGGAGAGTGGAGAATGGCTATTGGATGCCAGGGGTTACTGCCCCCCACTCTGTGGATTGGCAAGGACCAGTGGTATCTGGATGGCCTAGGGCCTGGTCCTGGCCGTGGACAACTAAGAAGTACCAGTGGGGTAGCCTAGTTGGTCCAGAGAGTTTTTTCAGAGGGAACCACATGGGTTCAGAGTGGCGTAGAACCAGAGGGTGTCCCTGCAGTGCGGGCCCGCGTCCGTGTTCTATCGCCCCAAGCAGGGAAGCCCATCACAGTGGTGATTGGTCTGCCCTGCGTTTTGGCTGGAAGGGGGTTGTGTTGGACTTGGCCCTTTGTGGCAGGTTCACCCCTGAACTTTTTGCCTTAAGCTCTGACATAGTGGTAGTGATTTTTGGCCTCTGCGCACTTTAGCACTGTGGCCCAGTGTAAAGTGCGTGCGTGCGCGCCCTGAGTGCGTGTGGTGAGGTTGGCCTGCCCTCCCATAGGAATGCATGGGGGATATGTGTGTCCATGGTAATTCCTAGTATGAGGGGAGTGCAGGGTCGAGTTTAGTATGTGCGAACTCGTGAGAATAAATGCTGCGCAATGGTGTGCGCAGATTTATGGTGACTGGTAGAGAAATGCCACTTCTAGAAGTTGGCATTTATGTGTGCTCTGTGTCTGCCTGCCTGATGTGAATTGCATGTCTGGCTTGTGAGTGACAGGGGCTGGGAGGTGTGTGTGGCTCCAGGAGGGGCAGGGTGAGTCAGCGCAGGGCTGAATGGAGAGATCTCCATCTAGATGGGAGGGAGGAGTTGCACCTGGGACCTGAATAGGACTGTGCCTTCCCTCCACAATGCTGGCTCCGCCCCCTGTGGTGCGTCTAATCCCTGAGCCCCCACCTGACAAAGGAGAGAGGAGCTGAGCAAAACAAAGTGCTCCCAAGCTCCCTATACCAGTTCTGACTGGTATCCCCAAGCCCTGTGCTGTGACACAAAGGGAAGAGTGATATAAATATAGGGGCTGTGACCCCATGAAAATGTTCAGTGTACTGTACTTGTGCTGTTCCTGCTGGGCGTGCTGCTGCTGGGGCCCAGGGGGGGCTGCCAGGAGGGCTTGCCTCCCTGGGCCCTGCATGGCCCCTTCACCTAAGGACTTATTCTTTTTGCTGCAGGACCTTTGTCTACTTCTAGCGCCTTGTGAGCGCTTGATTTGGGGAGAAGAGGAACACAAGGGCTCCGCAGCGCGAAGCTGCAGGCTTTCCTGAGGGAATCCCGACGTGGGGATTCCCCCCTGATGGAGGAGAGCGAAGCGGGTGCCCACCCCGCGTTGGGAAGTGTTTGCGGGTGCCCACCCTGCGTTTTTGAGTCAGTGGCGGGTGCCCACCCCGCTTATGTGCTGTTCCGGCGGGTGCCCCCCCCTCCGGTACCTTTAAACGAGCGGGAGCCCACCCCGCGTTTAACCGCCGCGGCCGGAGGCCGGAGAGGAAGTCAGGCAGCGCGATGCCTGGCGTGGGCGGGACTTCCGCCTCCCAAAGAGTCCCGCCCGCCGGAGACGTGGTGAGGGAAAAGTGCCGGCCGGAGCCTCGCGGGCTCCCCGTTGAAGTCCCGGGTCCCAGGAGGGGGCCCGGGTGAAGTGAGAAGAGGAGCGCGGGAAGTGACCAGGGGCTCCCGTGAGCTGAGGGAGCCCCGCGATGTCAGGGTAGGCCCCGCGTCCAGCAGCCCGTGGTGATGGAGGCGGAGGGGGGCCCGAGGCACACTGTCGGTGCCTGCCCCCGCCGCATGGGAGAAAACGCCGCCAAAACCCCTGGTGAGGCGAGGAGACCAGAGGAGGCAGAGAGAGAGAGAGGAGCCTGCCGACCGCAGCCCGGTGAGTGGGGCTGGGGGCTGGTCTTCTCTGTGTTGCACCGAGGCAGTCCTGCTGGGCCGGGCGGTCCCGCAGGAGAGATGGCGGGCCGCTCCAACGAGGCTGGCATGTTGGGTTAAAGCGCCAGTGCACTCCACGAAGGGGGCATCTTGGTTTTTAGAGCCCCTGAGGGCCCCAGAGGCCCGGGGGCAGATCGAGGCGCATTGTCTGCGCCTGGGCGGTCCCGCCAGAGAGCGGGCCGCCCCCAACGATGGTGGCCGGTGTTTAATGCCACGTGGGGGTCCAGAGGGCACAGAGGTGCCGGGCCCCCTTTATGCAAAGTGCCACAGCTGCACCCCACCAGCGTGGGCAGCTGCAACGAGAGGGGCATGAGATGTCCCTGAGTGGGACCAGAGGCACAGAGGTGCCAGTGAGTTTCCCAGCTGCCCAGCAAGTAGTGGGCAGCTGCTACGTTTAGATTTGCGCAGTTGCGCCCGTTGATTTCGCTGCCTAGGCAGCAGCCCTGACATTGTGGACATAGGGCATTTGAGCCCTCCAAGAAGGCCAGTTGGCCAGGCGGACTATGAGGTTAATAGGGCGCCAGGCCCTAATATGATTTATGCCTCTAATGTGTTTATGCTAATGAGATTATTGCATACTGCGTGTATGCTGGTGAGGACTAATGCGTAATATGCTTATGCTGGTGAGGGTATGGTCTAATGCGTTTAGGCTTATGAGGTTGGCGCAGAATGTATTTCGCGCCTAATGTGATACTGTGCATAATGTGGTTTATGTTACAGGCTGATGCTGAATACAGTGGTTACCAGTGATTACTGGTTGTACGTTTATGATGTGTGCTACATTTATTCTAAGTGCTACAGTTACTAAGTTCGCTTTGTGCTGGTTCTGACAGTGGTCCAGTTGGCCCTGTCAGGTGTAAATAATCCCTTGTAAATATGACCTAGTGCCAGGTTGCACCATGTGTATTATGTGAGTACTATTCTAATGTGTTATGAGAATACAAAGGCTATTTTTGATATAACCTTGTGTGGAGTTCCTTTTGTAGTGTGCCTGGTATGTTGTTGCTGTGTGCGTGCGCAAACGCTTTACACATTGCCTCCGGGATAAGCCTGACTGCTCGTGCCAAGCTACGAAGGGGGTGAGCAAGGGTTATCTTTGGCGTGTAACTCCCTCGCCCTGACTAGAGTGGTGGTCTCTGCTTGGCTTTGGCGCAAGCCTTAGCCAACCAGAGATCCCATTTCTAACACCAACCCTCACTAATTACTACCACCAAGGCTGCTATTTCCTGCCACCCCTTGAATACACCTTGTTGTTGGCATGGCACAAGTTGATCATAACATAGCAGTAACTCCTGTACACTTAACGTTAATAGTGCTTTGAAGCAGCTGTACAAATTTCATGACAAATAACCAATCCTGCACACTTAAAGATGCAAGTGCAAGTGTTTAGGGCAAATGGTCCCCTATATAAATAGAATGGTAAACACTCTATTTAATCACTCATTAGAAAAGGGAGTAGTCCCATCAGTCCGGAAAAGGGCCTTAGTTATACTTCTAGTGAAAAAAACAAATGCTGACTCCAACTGTCAAAGTAATTATAGACCAATCTCTTTCTTGCCAGTGGTGAGGGAGATGCTGGAGAAGCTAGTGAACAACCAGATGACAAAGTTTACTGAGAATAATGATGTACTTCATCCTTCCCAATCAGGCTTTCGATCAGGATTTGGCACTGAAGTTGCTTTATTAAAGGTCACAGAATTTATTTGGTCCAATATTGATCAAGGAAAGAAAGCAATTCTTATTTTGCTCGATCTTTGGGCCGCATTTCACCCAGTCTCCCACAAAGTTCTCTTGGAAAGATTCAAGGAGGGAGGATGGGGGTAAAGCATGCCTCTGACTCAAATCTGTCTGTCTAACTGAGAACAAGGGGTCTATCTCCCTACATTTCGAATTACAGGAAGCTAAGTTCTGGGGTTCCCCAGGGTGCTGCTCTGAGCCTGACACTATCCAATGTTTACATGGCGCCTCTGGCCAGAGTGGTAGAACCTTGAGGCTTTAATATTGTGTCGTACACAGATGATACACAATTGATGCTAAACTTCCATCAACTCGATCAGCTGACAGTTGTTAACTTTCAGTGCTGTCTCTCGGCTGTCTCCAATTGGATGCTTCAAAGCTCCCTGAAATTGAATTCTGACAACTCAGAAATCCTTATATTTGGGACACCAGAACTGCTAGACATTAGAAGATTATGGCCTGAGGGATTGGGGACTCTCCATAGCCGCGGATGTAGTAAAAAGACTAGGCATCAAATTTGAAAAGGATCTATCCTTTCTACCTCAAGTGTCGACAGTGTCGGCGATCTGCTTCATGCTTTTGAAAACTTTGACAAAGATCTTTAATTTCTCCTAGTTTACACACAAAAGGTTACTGTCCATACTCTGACAACGGTCAGGCCGGACTGTGCCAATGTGTTGTATCTAGGAGCAATGGAAGGTCTGTTAAATAAGTTGCAACTGGTTCAGAATGCAGTAGCCCATCTCATTCTGAACACTCCTATAAGACATTCTGTCAGGGAAGGGCTGAAGAAATTGCACTGGCTTCCAATTCGACAAAGAATCAAATTTAAAGCATTAACATTAACTCATAGAGCCCTAGACAGAAAAGGCCCTCGGTATCTACAGTAAAGAGTGAGAGCCTATGAACCCCAGAGAGCCCTCTGCTCGGCCAGCAAAAGATTGGTGCAGATCCCTCTGATGCAGAAAGCTAGAGCCAGAGAAAGAATGTTTTCTGCCAGGGCAGCAAAGTTATGGAATGCCTTATCAGGAAGCCTACATGAGACCGATTCTGAATCGGCATTTAAGGCCAATCTCAAAACAGTCCTATTTTAGGGAAAACTAATTTGAATTCACATCAGTCTGTCTGCTTAGCTCAACAACGGGACGCTTCCCTGGAAGCAGCTGTGCACTCAACAAATGGCCTTTCAAGTATTTAAAATTTAAGACTGCTGATTTACCTGTGTAGGACTAACTTAAGCATGTGTTTACAGAAGTATGGGGCACAATCAGACAGATTACCATTCCTAAGACTGGAAGGCTGATGAATATATGACATATTTGTTTTAGTCAATGCAGTGAGCAAAGACACGGCAAGGAGACCCACTGTCCCACACTACGATATCACCTGAGACAGGAACAGAACATGTCATGGTACACTCTTCTCTAGCAATCACTCTTCTGAGTAGTTCTTCACTGCTGCTGAGTGCAGGATGACCACTCCTAGGAGCTCTGATATCCACCAGGGGGTGAACGACTGGATGCAGACTCTGCTATGCCAAACAGCTCAGCAGCCAGCCCTGGGACTGAACAGCCTGCTACCAGTGAGGACGGGGTTGACCTGCCATCTTACCTAGGTTTTCCAGAAGACTCCCTGGCCTGTGGAAGCACTTACATGCCTGTAGCTCCATAACAATGCACTATTTTGGTGAATGCGTATAGTACAAAGCCATGGAGAGAATGTCGAAGATTCTCACAATGTAACACAGCTTGGTGGCCAGACCCAGGATTACTGGTGAGGGATGAAGGCAATTGTCATATTTCTTCTGTTTGGCAGGGGCACTCTCTAGTGTACAGTGACATTGTCATGGCTGCAGCCTCAGTAAGATGAGGCATGTTGTCGATGGTGGGGAGCACAAAACCCATGGAATAATTGTCGAAGGTCCACATGGTGGCCATGTATGCACACTTCTCCAGGGGTATGTCCTCATGTAACATGCCCTAGCATCATAACATAGAAGTGGCAGACATTTTAGATGATAGGCTTACTCTATCAATCAATGTTGTTCACCTGCCAAGAAATCCTTTCAATTAAGATGACCAATTGAGTCATAAATTTGCTGTTGTGGTATTCTTAGATGAGAGGATTCCCCCAGATGCACCAGCTTTTGTCCACTTGAAATCCCAGCAACGTCAGGAGCTAAAGCCCTTGTCTGCCTTCTGGCTCCTAGGTGGATAGAGGCAGTAGCAACAAGTTACAGTCACTAGCCAGCCCTACCCTTACCATCTGCTCCTTCACTGGCGCTGCTATTTCTTAAATCTCACACCGAGGTGCTAGAAAAGGAATTGCCTCGTGTAGCATTGCCATAGCATTATGATGTTGATGCAATAGCATCTTAGAAAAAATGTGTTGCCTGATTGTGTTATGATGTTGAAGCAATGATGATCTTAGAAAAATGTGTTACATGAGAGAAATTATGTTCAACATAGTAATCAAAGAAAAACGCATAACAACATATGAAAACAACCACAAAATGCCATGGGTTGATCCTATAATGTGACGGGCTTCCCGGGAAATCAAAACCTCAAGGGGTCTCGCCCAACAAGCCAATAACTACAAGGGGCTGATGAAAAGCCCCTCTCTCTATATGATATGCTGTGAGTTGTGATGCCATGAGCTCCTGAAGACAGCTAAAGATTTATGTAGTCTGACCTAAAAAAATCATGTCATGGCTGACACAGAGTCCGCAATGGATTGGGCCACCGCAAGTAAGTGAGCACTTAGGGGCCTATTTACAAACCCCTATCGCCACAGGAACATCACTTTTAACGACGTTCCTGTGGCGATCGGGGCTTTGCCTTATTTACAAGGCGGCGTTAAGCCACTGAACGTGGCTTAACGCCGCCTTGTAAATAAGGCTCCCTTTCACGATACATTTAGCATGAAAGGGGTGGGTAATGGGTGTTGCGGTGGGCGTTCTGCAGCAGCACCTATTGATTTTGGCGCTGCCCCCTATTTACAATGGTCGATTAATAGGAGGCAGTGCCAAAATTAAGACCAGGGAAAACCTGGTCTTAACATGGCGAAACAAGGAGAAATGCTTTATTTCTCCTAGTTTTTGCTGTTTCTATGTGTGCTGCATTGTGCAGCGCACATAGAAACAGCAAAACGCCATGAATGACTGTTTGTGTGCAGGAAGGTGCTCCGTCATTAAAAAAATGACGATTTGCAACTTCTATGTGTGCTGCACAATGCAGCACACATTGGAGTTACAAATCGCCTTCCTGAATTGTTTATGTGTAGGAAGGGACACCTTCCTGCACATAAACAATCATTTCCGCTGCACCATGCACTTTGGTGCAAGGCTACCTGCGTTGGCGCTAGGCAGCTGAATTTAGCACCAGTGCAGGGAAAAATGCAGGGTTCACCCTATTAATGTAAATACAGTGCAACCCTGCGTTTCTAAAGTGACGGAGCGCAGCGTTATCAATTTTGGAGCTAACTAGCGCTCCGCCACTTGCTTGTAAATATGCACCTCAGGGCCTCATTACATGGTTCTCAGATGCAGGGGTGTCAATTGTGCGCCACAGATTGAACAATACCAGGGATCTCATTAAAATCAGGGGTGCAGAAATAACATGGATTCTAGATTGAACCATAACAATCCCCTCAGAATCACTAGAGGAATTGGTAATTCTGTGGCACACTCCCCTGGTACCTTCTCCTTTCTCCATCTCAGTTGGAAAGAGAATCAAAATATTGTGTTTTATATAATTGTATTTTATTTTATGTACGTATAGGTATTTAATCTAGCTAAGAAGCACACGACGTCTGTATGATTACCAAAGAGGGCATAGGAACCATGTCAGGGGAGGGAATGTTTTTAGATTGCCCTATAGTAAGGCAGTGGTGTGGGCAGAATTTCTTTTGGTAGGCCAGAGGCTGGATGAGATGGAATGTTTGAGTGTTATTGTACACAAAATGCAGAGGTTTCAAAACCTGTAACTGATAAGGATGCAGTGTTATTTGGCGTATATGATATCATTCATGCCCAAAAAGATTTTATACAAAGGACGCAGCCCGATTTTTATCCCTTCGGCTAATTAGTCTTCAAGCATGAATGTTTTATTTAGACAACGACAGCCCCAAACTACTCTGCTAGACTTCACCATTGCCTTAGTTTAATCAGCACTCTCTTCATCAAAGCTAAACAAAATCTAAAAATTGTTTCTGTATTCAGGGCCTAATGTTAGCTAAAAGGAAAAAGCTTCAAAATCTGTCTTCTGCCGACTGCAAAACGCGTTTTCTAAACTCTATCTTCCTAACTATAGAATTAAATCGACTTGTGCTCTTTTTGTTTCATAAAACCAAACACTGTAGCAGAGTATTTCACTTATTGTTTTTTAGTAATATTCCCTCCGTTTCAAAAAGGCACCCTTTCCTTGCTTAACCAAAATAAACATGTATTGTAAAAATATATAACGTATATTAGCTGCCACCAGAATCCATCAATGGTAATAGAGGACCATTTTACCGGATGCACACTATATATGGCTTTTTAGCCAACATCACTTTGCATTCAGGAGCTTAAAGTTACGCTTTTCCCTTTACAAGCATCGGCATACAAGTCCCAATTTGCAAAATCAGGTTTGCCAGGAAACTATTAAGTGCTGTTGCATGATGAAATGAACTGGGAATGGCTGGAGGCGTCACACATAATATGTGATTGCTTGGCAGCAGTGATAAAGGTCCACTTTAGGGAGGGACCCTCAAATTCACGGTTACGTGGGCTATGGGGCAAAGCATTTAGGCCGTCGTTACATCATTGCAAGAGGCCTACACTTCCCACTGGCTTCACTGGGATTACCCAGACCATTATATTTTAAAGTGCCTATAAGAAGGCGCTCCCATCGTTAAACGGTTCATTGATCAACAGTACTCGCCCTACTGCCTGCAGGCGGGATTGGCATCTTCTGTTGAAGATGAGGTCAGTCCACATAGAAATAGATTGTGCTACTGAATATCGACCCCCAGTATCTCGATATACAAGAATATTAAGAACAGAATATCAAGGAACAAAATATTGAAAGGTAAGTGCATATAGGGAAGCATAGATTTGCTATTCCTAATTCTACATCCACGTACCTTGAAGATATATGTCCACATAGGTACATATATGTTAAGTTAGGTATATAAAATCTAGGCTTACCCGTCAGTATTTTTTTGTGTTACTTTTTCCTATACTTTTTCCTTGGTGTTGTGCCCCATCGATATTCTGGGGTCGATATTCAGGGTGCACACCATAAAGATAGCACAGTTCCTAAATAGGCCTATTACACACTGTATAGCACTGTTTGTGCTAAATTTTCATGACAAAGCTTTTTAATCGTTCACTATCGTAAGTTTTATTAATAACGTATCAGGATAGCTTTTCTTGCTTAACAATTCAGCTGGTTATTCAAATCAATACGTGTATAAACTCATTTGATCCGTGGTGGTGTCATCCATAAAGCCCCAGTGCATTTCGGGGTGGAGGCTCTTATTCAAGTGTTATGGTTCAACCACTGGGTAATGCATTAAATCACAAAAACAAGCAAAAAAAAAAGACAGGGGCATATTTACAACTAAAGTGGCGGAGCGCGGCGTTAAACCAAGAAGGCTAACGCCGCGCTCCGTCACTTTGAAAATGCAGGAGTGCACCGTATGTCTGCTGCAGTGTGCAGCACACATAGAAGTTGAAATCATCAATTTTTAAATGATTGTTTATATGCAGGAAGGAACACCTTCCTGCACATAAACGGCCATACATGGCGTTTTGCTGTTTCTATGCGCGCTGCACAATGTAGCACACATAGAAACAGCAAAAACGAGGAGAAATAAAGCATTTCTCCTTGTTTCGCCTAGTTAGGACCAGGTTTTCCCTGGCCTTAATTTTGGCACTGCCCCATATTTACTCCACCCTTGTAAATAGGGGGCAGCGTCAAAATCAATGGGTGTTGCGGCGGAATGCCCACAGCAACACTCATTGCCCACCCCTTTCATGCTAAGTATAGCGTGAAGAGGTGCCTTATTCACAAGGCAGCATTAAGCCACGTTAAGTGGCTTAACCCCTCATTGTGAATAAGGCAAAAGCCTCTATCACCACAGGAACGTCGTAAAAAGTGACGTTCCTGTGGCGATAGGGGCTTGTAATTATGCCCCTTAGAATACCTTCGTGCAAGGATGCGTCAGAAGATATATGGATATATTTTACGTTGGCAAAACTGAACACAAGACCGAAACTAGGTTATAAGAACACAGAAGCAACATTAGGAATGACTCTAAACATTCTTCAGTAGCCTGACTCTCTCTGTACTATTTTGAGTTTTATAGAGCACGAACGTGACCCGTTAGGGTATCAGAGCGCTTTACAGGGATAACACAAGTATACAAGTATACAAGTTTGAAATAGACAATAAACATAAATAGGGTTAGAAGGAAGTGACTACACTCTGGAATAACAGGGTATATACAATATTCAGAGCAGCGAACAAATGAGCATTATGCAGAGATATCCAGCAATTACATTTGAAGGAGTAACAGATCAAACACGTTGTATACAAGTTTGAATAGACAATAAACATAAATAGGGCTAGAAGGAAGTGACTACACTCGGGAATAACAGGGTATATACAATATTCAGAGCAGCGAACAAGTGAGCTTTATGCACAGATATCCAGCAATTACATTTGAGGGAGTAACAGGTCAGTACAAAGACAAGAGCAACCAAGCAGTCAAGAATCTAGCAGAAAACATAGCAATGCCGCTGAGCGGTGTGCGCAATGAATGAGATTTATGGGAGGAACTTGCCCATTAGGAAGGTTTTAGCTTCCTTTTTAAAAATTGACAGAGAAGGTATTCTTCTGATGAAAGACGGCAGCGAGTTCCAGATTCTTGGTGCGGCCCCAGAGAAGGCACAATTGTAAGTTTTTTCCTTTTGGAAGTGGGGTGGCTGGAGCACAAAGTCTCTGGCGGAGCAGGAGTTTCTGGCTTCTCCAGAAACCATGATTTTGTGGGCTAGATATGCAGGGGATTTCGCGTGTAGCGCTTTGTGCGTGATACATGACAGTTTGAGTTGGATTCTATTCCTTTTGCTACCACTAACGTCTCATGTTTTCCTGATTTGCCAATGTTTTCCCATATTTACTTCAGCATGACGGATTCAATAATATTGTGTAAAACTGAGGACTGTGTCCGCATGCTACATCATGAACTAATCAAGCTGCTTTATAAGACAAAAATACGATTAATACCATAACTTGTAATCAGTGAATTAATCAGAATGCCCACCAGTAGCGGCCCGTGGTGGGAGTGCTGCCGGGCGGTGACGTGGGGCGGGGGAGGGGCAGGGTGGGGGGTAGTAAACTACGGAATTCGGCCGAATAGAGGTAAGTAAACATATAAATAAATTAAACGAATTTCGTTGCGCGCGCTGCATCGCATTTGGCGAAGCAGCGCGCGCAACGAAGTTTGTTTTATTTATTTATATGTTTACTTACCTCTATTCGGCCGAATTCCGTGGTTCTACCCCCGCCTCCCCCTCCCGCACCACGTCGCGCCTCCCACCACGGGCCGCTACTGATGCCCACTATTGTATCCCGAAAACATTTTAAATTGTAGCTTTCTGTTTGTGTCTGTGCAGGTCTGTGGGGTCTGATCAACAATGCTGGAGTGCCTGGAGTCATTGCTCCTACTGACTGGCTGAAGATAGAACATTTCAGGAAGCCTATTGCAGTGAACCTGATGGGCCTGATACACGTAACTTTAGCCTTACTTCCTCAAGTGAAGAGAGCCAAGGGAAGAATTGTGAATGTAGCTAGCATTGGCGGAAGAGTGGCAGTCAGCGGAGGAGGATACTTTGCTTCGAAATACGGAGTTCAAGGATTTACAGACAGCTTAAGGTACGTTGGGCCTTCAAAACCTGACCTCAAAGATGTAATTAAAGGCACTCTCTGTCACTGATGTCAGAGGCACAGAAGTATGTTCAAATAACTTGTGAAATGTAAAATGCAGACTAAATAAATAAAATGGATTGCAGTCAACTGAGAAGGGAAAGAGAAAAAAGTGAATATTAAGCCAATCTATATAGTTTTCAGGTTAAGGCATTAATGTAGAAAACAGCAATGTAAGGGGAAAGTGAAAGAAGAGGGGCTGCTGCTGGAAAGTTGTCTGTTGGTAGGAGAGTACGGGGACCATGGTAGGCTCTGACAAAATTTAGGTCAATGTTAAACCCAAATATCTTGGCTTTGGCAGCTGGGAGAAGCTGACACGAGAGAGGTTTGGCTTGGCAAGAGTTTACTTCTTCCACAAACAGAACATAGCACAGGATAGGATCAGGTCTTGGCTAATGCATGGAAGCACAGCGTTCAGCACTGTTGTAAGTACGAGTGATGGGATGTAAGACCAACTCCCACTTCCCAGCCCTGGTGTACCTTAGACTATCGCAGACACCCCTGTATTTCTGAGATTGGACCAAATATCGAGAGAATATTGTAATCTGTCAAAATGGCCACATTGGGCTTGGATCCCGCAACATATGGCATTGGACTAGTGAGTTGTTAGTCTAGTCTCAAAATAGATAGGTGTGTCCTTTGCAAACTCCTTGGAGCCAGCAGTGGAGAGGGTCTGTCTGAATTTTGGTTTGGATGTGCTAGAGACAACAGCTTTTCCTATGCCCAGCATATCTGAAACAGCTGTTGGGAGTAGACAATATCTGCTTCCAGTTCATAAAATATCATACTGACGGCCCTGAGAGGTAGTTGCTGTAGTCAATGCAAACACAAATGCAGAGGGGAGGGTATTCAAGGTGCACCACCAGCTCGCTGCCTGACCCTTCCACCCTACCTTCTTAGAGACCTGAGCTTGCCATAGTAGGTCTGCAGGCCGAAGCTTCAGATTGTGGGTGGAGAGTCTTTGTAGCAGTGGCAGTGTCAGCACAAGAACAGACAAAGGGATTCAAGGATCCATTAAGAATGGATCCGGTTTATGGCAGATGCAGTTGTAGTGTTGGATGCCAGGTACGTTTGACATAACTTAGACCTGAACTAGCACTTATTTATATCACAATTATAAATAGTGCTACACACTACCTGAGCCAATTCAGAGTGCTGAAACAGAAACACCCAAACATACATAAACATAAAGGGTATTATAGTAAGTGAGGTAGAGTCCTTCCAGCTGAAATGGTTGTGCATGGATTTGGCCTTCTTTAGGTGCTCTCAGGATGTGTTAAACTTAGATGAAGGTTTGGCTTTCAAGAGATTCCCGTACTGAAGGTAGCACACTTTCATATGGAGTTGAAAAACGAACCTGTTCCAAAGTGTTGGACCCTTAAGCTTCAAGGTCTCATTTCAGCTCTGTCAGGGACAGCCATTCTTTCTAGGCCAGAAGACAAATGAAGGAAATTGAAGATTGTCCCTAATGAAGTCCACTGCAGATCGTTTCACTCCCCACACCACAAAACTAGTTGGGTGATAATTGTCCTCTTTGAACTGTTGATCTCCATAGCGACACACCTTTCACTTCTTGTTCCACTGTTCTTCGTATTCCGAGAGTGAGACTTAACCAAGTCTAATGTTGCTTCATTGGCAAAGCCTTGGGGTCCACATGGGAGCAATCAGGTATACATCCCTTCTCATCCAAAGCATTGCTAGAGTACAGTTTAATACCAGGTTCAGTGCCAAAGTTCAAGGCAGCCTAACAGCTGGGGCACAAAAAGAACAGAAGACATAGCCTGGCCAATCAAGCAGACAGAAGCATACACCCATCTTGTATTGGACAACCAGAATGAACCTGATGGTTATATTTGCTGTGGGTCATAGTTTCCGTTGGCATCCTCTTAAAGTCTATTCTTGTTGCTGTTCTTCAGTAGGTAGATCTGCATCAGCAAGCCGGTGAACAAGAGAATTTAGGTGAGCGCATGGGGATGGGTTGTGGCAATTGCAAACTTCATGCAGCCGCCATTTTGTCTGGCACAGTATGACTACTTTCAAAAACCTAGCAAAACCAAAGGGGATGATGGACGGAGTGTTGAACATTGCAAGCACTCTCCCCCAGTCAACTGATCTGGGTTTAATCCATCATCATTCTTTAGCTCACTCCGCCACCCCAGTTCAGACATGGCCATATGCAAATCAGTCTGACCCTGTGCCTCATGGGAACAGTCCAGCCCGAACTGCCAAGCCATGTCTTCCCTGGACCGGAAACAAGCATCCTGGGACCGGTTTCTGGCTTACAGCCGTCATCAGCCAGGCTATCTTGAATCCAGTGGCAAAGTGAGCAAGGGACCCACGTCTGGGCATACCCTGCCAACTTAGGGCGAACATAGCAAAACCAAAGGGGATGATGGACGGAGTGTTGAACATTGCAAGCACTCTCCCCCAGTCAACTGATCTGGGTTTAATCCATCATCATTCTTTAGCTCACTCCGCCACCCCAGTTCAGACATGGCCATATGCAAATCAGTCTGACCCTGTGCCTCATGGGAACAGTCCAGCCCGAACTGCCAAGCCATGTCTTCCCTGGACCGGAAACAAGCATCCTGGGACCGGTTTCTGGCTTACAGCCGTCATCAGCCAGGCTATCTTGAATCCAGTGGCAAAGTGAGCAAGGGACCCACGTCTGGGCATACCCTGCCAACTTAGGGCGAACATAGCAAAACCAAAGGGGATGATGGACGGAGTGTTGAACATTGCAAGCACTCTCCCCCAGTCAACTGATCTGGGTTTAATCCATCATCATTCTTTAGCTCACTCCGCCACCCCAGTTCAGACATGGCCATATGCAAATCAGTCTGACCCTGTGCCTCATGGGAACAGTCCAGCCCGAACTGCCAAGCCATGTCTTCCCTGGACCGGAAACAAGCATCCTGGGACCGGTTTCTGTCTTACAGCCATCATCAGCCAGGCTATCTTGAATCCAGTGGCAAAGTGAGCAAGGGACCCACGTCTGGGCATACCCTGCCAACTTAGGGCGAACATAGCAAAACCAAAGGGGATGATGGACGGAGTGTTGAACATTGCAAGCACTCTCCCCAGTCAACTGATCTGGGTTTAATCCATCATCATTCTTTAGCTCACTCCGCCACCCCAGTTCAGACATGGCCATATGCAAATCAGTCTGACCCTGTGCCTCATGGGAACAGTCCAGCCCGAACTGCCAAGCCATGTCTTCCCTGGACCGGAAACAAGCATCCTGGGACCGGTTTCTGGCTTACAGCCGTCATCAGCCAGGCTATCTTGAATCCAGTGGTAAAGTGAGCAAGGGACCCACGTCTGGGCATACCCTGCCAACTTAGGGCGAACATAGCAAAACCGAAGGGGATGATGGACGGAGTGTTGAACATTGCAAGCACTCTCCCCCAGTCAACTGATCTGGGTTTAATCCATCATCATTCTTTAGCTCACTCCGGCACCCCAGTTCAGACATGGCCATATGCAAATCAGTCTGACCCTGTGCCTCATGGGAACAGTCCAGCCCGAACTGCCAAGCCATGTCTTCCCTGGACCGGAAACAAGCATCCTGGGACCGGTTTCTGGCTTACAGCCGTCATCAGCCAGGCTACTTTCAAAAACCTTCATTCACTTTACAGTCATTTTATTTTGCCAAAATATTTGAAAACTGGATAAGCATTTTAAAATGAAACAAAAGAAATTGTGCAAGGTATATAGGCCACACAAAAACTCTGAAAGTGGGAGTAAGGGCTTCATTAGATCACCTATTTAAGGAAGTGACTTTTGAGAAACATAATACTCCCAGATTTCTTTTTTAAGTTTTGGACCTCCTGGTTTGGATCTCTGCCTTGGGTGAGACTATCAAAAGAAGTCTCACACACTGTAAGCTTCTGTCAAAGTTATTTGCTCCAACTGCCAGTGCCCACCCTTTAAATTAAGATTCACTTCTGCGCAGTTGTGGTAAGAGGTCTGTGCTGGTTACATGCGAACATGTGTTCGTAGATATGTGCACAAGTGGTTTGGTTAATTGAGGAAGACTGTTTTAAGACTCACCTTGCTATCTACGTACAGGTAGCACTGTTGCCGATGGGACCCATAATGCATTTTGTAAGGCTGGTGTAGACCATATAGTTTAACTGGGAATTCAAAAATAAGTGTCCCCTTTCTTTTTGTCTATACTTTGAGTGAAAACCACACAAAATATAATTTTGGATTGGTTCAGCAGAGAAAAGTGATTGACATGATTTTTCCTATCCATAGAAAGGTTCCAAGGACATATAAAACTTGTTTTTGGCCATACAAGCTCCTTGATGTGCTTCACAATATATGATATTTACTTGTGCCAGCCCTAAGGAGACACAGGTTTTGAACTGAACTAGCTCTGCTGGCCAATTAGCAGTTGCAATACTCCCATGGAGGTCCATTTCGGGGGGGATTAGACTTCTACTGCTGGAGGAAGTGGGTGGAGGAGGAATCTGCATAGGGTGATTATCTCAACCTCTACTGACATACCTGGAAATTCACTTCTCAAGGAGACAAACGGGAAACAGGCAGAACTCTGGCACCAGAAACAATAGAGGGTCTCTTTGAAGTCATGAAGGAAAGGAACTGGTCTTGCACTGTCATTTTGGGGTTGAGCAAATGGCAAGGAGTGGTCTTGCAGACCGTCACTTGATCCTGCCATCTGTAAAATTCCTAAAATGAGTGCCAGAGGGGAGCCAGCCTGTGGGCTGCTCATAGTAAACGTCAGTTTAGGGTCAGGGGGTGATGTAAAATCTCTGGATGTGGTATGGACACTTACCATCCAATACTCTCCACTTCCACTCTAAAGGCAGAGAGAAGAGTGGACTTCAGGTTAGGAAGGACAGGCAGGCTCCCAATAAACCCCTGCCTGGACTGGAAACTAGGCTTTTACTTCCACAACTCTTTTAGACTTCGTCTCCAAAGCCAGAGCTTCCCCACTCCCTCTGGGGCAAATTAGAGGGTGGATTTGCTGAGGATCCTCAAGGAGAAGGATCCCTTGAAATGCTGTGGACTGGACCATTGGTGGATACACCTGGAGGGGCTCCCCTTGATTTCGTTTACACACAAATGCACCCTGCAAGTAGCCAGAAAGCCATGGGGCTCGAGGAGTGCAAGCAGAAAGTGTAATCTGCCTTGAGGGCCAATAGGTGCTGCAATAGGAAGACCCCAGGCTAAGGAAACACCAGGAGCGGAGGACATGTCATGGGTTTATACACCTCCACACAGCTAAAAAGAAGCAACAGGGTCTAGGAGCTGTGGAAAGAGCATTTCTTCAAGAACCAGAAAACCATTCCAAAAATATATAGGTCAGTAAGTACTAAATGGATAGTCCTGGTGGCTTGAGCACACCACCAGAAGCAGAAATCACAAGACCCTATCCAAGAAGACCATCAGGTCAGAGATGCTGCTCTCTTTCTAAGCCGAATGTTGCAGCATTGGTTGTTCCTAGCACTGTTACCTGGAGCTAGGGAGCACTGCATTAAGTTGTCTGGTCCTAGATGGGACATTTACATTTCCCCCAAGGAGCCCGGGACCTGATGGGTCTACCACAGGGAATCCGCCTTCATCTTGTGTTGTTGTGTGCATGTTCACATTCGCCTCCTCTGAGGTAGGTAGGACTGGTTAGAAATCCCCATGACCAACAGGGGCTGCAGAGAAGCATCTCAAAGCATCTCGCTGTTCCAGGCAGTCTTGGGTCTTCCCTGATATCCCTATGAGGCAAAAATGGGCTCCCAGGATGAGGGAGGAGCCTCCATGATCCAACCTCTGCTTTTCTTGTCCATGTCTGGGGGAGCAGGGCTGCCAGCAAAGTGGAGGCAGGTGGTTTCCTTGCCCTACTAAGAGTATTGCAAGAAGGTCAGTATGTGAAGCCATACAACCCCATCTTAGATGTACAGAGGTGTCTCAAAGATGAGCAGAGGTACCCGCGGGAACATCACTTGTGGATACTTTAAACAGAAAATGAAGAGGGAACCGTTTCCTCTCAGTTGATGCTCGAAGCAAGACCACTACAGAATAAAAGTATGTCCCGGCACTTTATTTATGTAGACCTAAGGCTGTGACACAAAAGGTTCATTGTTCTAAGGCTTTTTTTGTACAGAAATGGTACAGAAATTGTATGTGCAAATGAAAATCAAAATTAGTATATGTTTCTAATGCCACCTTAAAATATCTTGCATGGCCAAAACGTGCATTTGCATTCAAGGTTTATGCTCTATTTATGAATTATATGGTGACACCCGAGCAAAGCCAGAAGGCTATCATTATTGCACACGCCATGTTTCTGTTAGGAGCATGAGGGGGAGATAGGGTTTTTTAAGTGTTGGGGCCTGCTGGTGCACAGATCGGACGAGGTGTCTGCAACGTAAGGGGTTGCAATGTACATGTAAAGAGTTAGTTGACCTGTGTGGCCTTTCTTTGTAGTGTGCCCCATGTAGGTTGTGAGACCCTTTAGATGATGCCCTCATAGGCATTTCCATTTACAAGTCTGTAGTTATTTGTTAATTTGTGCATATTATTACATTTTGTGTACACATTTTTTCTTGTTGGAAGTAAAACACTGGGGAGCCAGTTATTAAGTGTTGCGTGATGCTGAGTTATATTATGTGTATTTTTAAAGCACACATCTCACCCAAGTGGGTATCCTGGTGTTTTGCTCTGAGGGGGATATTTACTAAGATTTTATGCTGTGTTTGCGTCACAAAGTGAAGCAAATTGGTGCAAAATCTTTTTTTTCTGATTTATTTCCCAGTGCTAACCTTGTTTGGTGCTGCAAATAACGTGTAAGTAATTCAAAGCAGCGCTATGCATTACTTAGCGCCCAGGGGGCATACCATGGGTGGAGCATGGGCATTCCTATGCATCCACCCAAGGTTTCAGATGCTAAACCCAATTTACTAAATAAAGTAGACAGGGTTTAGCGTTAGAAAACTGCGCCCTTTTGAAGTAGGCGCAAGGAAGGAGAAATGCTTTCATTTCTCCTTCCTTTTCTGACTTTGTACGTGTGCTGCACTGTACAGCACACATACAAAGAGGGAAAATTGTTTAAGTCAGTCTATGCGTAGTATTTTGCATTGGAAGGGTAGCCTTCCAGTACAAAACCTATGCTAGATTCACGGAGACACCCTTGCACCATGGCGCAAAGGTGTCACCGTTGCGCACAGCAGCTGATTTTAGCACAGGCGCTAGGGAAAGGGGAGGAGAGTGCCATATTTCAGCAAATTTGGTGCTCTCCTCCTCTCTCCTTTTCACGCAGTTCAGCATTTGCGGTTTCTGCACTGCGCTGCGTGAAAAAGTGGTAAATCTGCCCCTGAGTCTCTAGCCGTCCCTGAGTAAGCCTCAGACGGCTCTGCCTTCCTATGACCAGAGGGCTCAAAGGTTTACTTTGTTGCCATTTTGGGATTCGCAGAACAGGAGTCCCAGGACACCAGAGGCGAAAGACTCCAGTTGGTACAGTTGGTGCTCAGAGCCTTCTGATTACACTCTTACCCCAATTTCTCACAACTTAACTTAAATTTCACATTTCTTCACAAATTGCTCTATTATGCTCCAGTTATAAGCATGCTGTCTTCAAAAATCGCATATTTCGTTCACAAATTGCTTAATTATGCTCAATTTACAAGCATGCTATCCTGCCTTCTTACACCATGACAAACCACGGGATGTTCCAGAGAGTTAAAAACTTGTAACAGTGGATCTTGATGGGGCTAGTGGAGTCAGCACACTCTACCTTTGCGTGGTAGCCAACCAAAAATAGTCCCACACACTCACATTAGCACATTGATTTTATTTTGTATTCTTTATGTTTCCATCTGCGTCCAAATTGCAACCTGGCAAATACCTTTAGATGATGAAGCAACTCCATGGGGGCATATTTACAACAAAGTGGCGAAGCATGTCGTTAAGCCAAGAAGGCGAACAACACGCTCCGTAACTTTGGAAACGCAGGGCTGCACCGCCCTGCATTCCCCCCTGCTCTGTCGCTAAATTTTGAGGCCTAGTGCCAATGCAGGCACCCTTGCACCATAATGCAAGTGTGTTTTTCGTTGAGGGGAAGATTGTTTATGTGCAGGAAGGTCCCCCTTCCTGCACATAAACAATCTTTAAATGGCGTTTTGTAACTTTTATGTGTGCTGCTTAATGCAGCACACATAGAAGTTACAAAATGTCATTTTTTTAAAATTGTTTATGTGTAGGAAGGGAGACCTTCCTTTACATAAACAATCATTGGCGTTTTGCTGTTTCCATGTGTGCTGCACAGAGCAGTACACTTGGAAACAGCAAAAATGAGGAGAAATAAAGCATTTCTCCTCGTTTCACGTGTTCCCTGGTCTTACTTTTGGCGCTGCCTCCTATTTTCACCACCCTTGTAAATAGGGGGCAGCGTCAAAATCAATGGGTGTTGCGGTGGAACGCCCACCACAACACCCATTGCCCTCCCCTTTCATGCTAAGTACAACGTGAAAGGGTGCCTTATTTACAAGGCAGCACTAAGCCACGTTAAGTGGCTTAATGCTGCCTTGTAAATAAGGCGAAGCCCCTATCGCTACCACAATGTCACTAAAAGTGACGTTGTGGTGGTGATAGGGGCTTGTAAACATGCCCCCATGTCTCTTCTTTGGGTCTCAAAATATTCTAATGAGAGACAATAATAGCAGCGTTTCGATTAAATAAAGTGATTGCATATTCATAACATGCAACATGCATAATAGTTTTGAATTTCTTTATGATGCAAAACATGTATCAATCTACTTTAAAAATCAACCTTGACCACCTGTGTTTTTGTAAATAGATATAGCTAACGATTGAAGATACTCACCTTCTTACCACAATGAGTATTATACATTTCTTCATGGGGCAGTGTAGCTTGGCTGGTGTTGGTATCAAGCCTACAGAGATGACACCGTTTCTGTTCGTGGTGTTCTGTGCTTGTTTGTTCAATGCTTGGATTTGCAATGGTGCCAATGTATCAATTCCGATGTCTTCACTATGCGCCGCCCAAATCTCATTTGTCCCCTTAGTCCTAAAGTGGTTCTTAGACCTTTTGATGAACTGGTTTTGTGTGATGTTTTAGTTAGGTCGGAGCAAAGTAGTAGTTTTTGAAAACGTAGAGTAACGTATTTCAAAAAGATACTTGATAAATTAAAAGCCTTTGATATTTTAGAGAAAACTAATACCTTTTAATGTAGCTACTCTTGGAGGCCAGAGGGGTTTCAGCTAAAATTGAATGTTGTTTTTAATGAGTCTACATTTTTTAAAGAATAAAAACAAGATTAAGATTAACGTTTGGAGCAGCCTTCCCTGGATTATTGGTCATGATCAGAGCCTGTAACTCAACATCGTCATCCTCAAATAATAGCAACACCATCACCAATCCCTCCGCTTCCCCTTCCGAGAGGAGTCCTCCTGGGCCAGGAGGGCACTGAACACAAATCAATATCTGTTCCTACATTGCTGGCTTGGCCACAATTGCATTACGTGTCAGGCACCTCTTGTCCAGTGTTATTGTTGAGAGTCGCCATGTCATGGGGCAGCTTCCTGAGTGGTCCCAGGTTATATGGTGGGGCCCTGAAGCCCCACCACCTAGTCGGGCCCTGAAGTGATCTCCTTTCTGAGGGCACTCAATAAGCAGTGCAATTTATGCAGAATCTTTGCTAAAATGCACAGTAAACAAGAAAGTCTAATGTACACAATATGCCTTACATTGACTTCTCCCAGGTCCCGATGAATGGTATATACATTGAAGGCAAGGAGTTGTGTGTTTCACATCTCTATTTGGTTTATTGTTATACATGATGAGTCATGGGATTTGGAACACAATGTGTATAGACATTGTGAGCCTGATTCACAAAGTTAAACTTACACTTTTTTGTAAGTTTATGATTGTTTGCGGTTCACAGAGGTACTTTACTATTAGTATCTTTACGACTGCGAAGCCTCCACACATAAAAAGATAGGACTGTCCTAGACACTGCAGTCATAAAGACACTACTCGTAAAATACTTTTGTGAATAGCGAACAATCGTAAGGATACACAAAAGTGTACGTTTACCTTTGTGAATCAGGCCATGTGTCTTTATTAACTTTGAGCTCAGCATTTTCAGTGAGCCACTCCCTGTGCAAAGTTTGAGATATGCTAAGAATCAGCTTACCTCTACCAGTGACATCAGCTGCGTATGCTGCTAAATGCTGCACAACACAAAGTGCGATTGAATGCACAGGCTGCTTCTAGGGCCCAGATTCTGATCACTGTTATGCAACGCAGGCTGTGCTGCGTTACGTGACAGGAAGAGAGCACCATTTTCACAGAGAAATGGCACTCTCCTCCCCTCTCCCTAGCGCTGGCACTGATCTCAGCTGCCGTGTGCCAGGCACACACATACAAGGCGCTAGGGTCCGTGCCTGAGTCTAGCATAGGTCTTGTATAGGGAAGGGTACCCGTTCCTGTACAAAATACTACGCCTAGATATATCCAAAAGCATTTCCTACTTTGTATGTGTGCTGTGCAGTTCAGCACACATGCAAAGTCAGAAAGTCAAGGAGAAATGTAAACATTTCTCTGTTTAATGCATTCTTTTCAGCTGTGTTACTTTTTGACGCTAAACCGTTACCACTAATCTAAGTGAACTGGGTTTAGCATCAGAAAGCATGGGTGGTTGCATGGGAATGCCCATGTACCACCCATGTAACACCCGCTTAACCCAAAGTAATGCAAAGGAGCATTTTGGTCTACTTTGCGTTACTTTTCAGTACAAACCAACTCAAATATTTATTTAAGTTGGTTTGTGAATTCCAAAATGGGTTTAGCGACAGGTTAGCGTTAAAAAAGTAACGCTAACCCAACGCGAAACGTTTCTGAATCTGGGCCTAGGCGTTTGCACAGTATTTCGATTCAAGAACCTCATTTTGAATCAGCAATACTCCGCCCCTATTTACCACACTATGGAACTGATTCTTTTTTCCTTGCTGTCAAGTCTCTTACATTCTTATAAATGAAAACATCAGTGATTTTGGATAAACTTAATCCACAATAAGTAATGATTAGAAAACAAAATATCTTGAAGAGAACAGTTTAAATATAACTACACAAAATTATCTGGAGAAATGTCTTTAGAAAATCTTAATATAGCTTAATAGTCCTAAAAATAAAATTTTACAAATAAGCTCTAAAAATAACTCTGATACCATGCTTTAAAATAACTTTACAAACATAACTTTTGGAAAAAACAGTAAGATAACTTCTTTAAAAAGTTGGAAAATTTCAAAAATGTTAAAATGTTATTTTGAATTTATGGCTATGGCTTGATATGAAAACGTTAACAGACATTTCATTGCATTAACAACTATAAGTACGTACAGCCTCATTTTATGGTGGGAGAATTATTTGCAAACCAAGGTAATGAGAGGCAATAACGTTTCATATTTGGTAGTCATACATAGCAGATGTGAATTGTTTTGTGTATGCTTGGTACACTGCTATGGCAAAAAGGTACGGTTGCTGTTGGTGTCTGTGGAGAATTCAAGAGATTGGTGTCATGTTTTCTTGTGGTGGTTGGATAAACCTGGCCTCATGTAACTGTGTTCAATATTTGCTTGTATGGTCAAATTTGGAGTAACACAAAGCCTCTTTTCAGAACTGGGCTTAGATCATTTGCAACCAAAAATGTCTTTAAATTTAGGGGTGCGTTCTTTTTTTACTGAGCAAACTTTCCACTGTCCGCCCAATCCAAGGTAAAATAGAAGATTCCCCAACAGTATACAAGGATCATCAGCAGCCCAATAAACCCAATAACAATTACTCACTACTAGGTTCGCTTAGAGATAGAGAAATATTACATTTGTCTGTAACAATGTTCACCTCATTCATTACCTAAATATACAGAGAACTGATATATACAGTAACCAAACTAAGTTAGCCATAAATTTGCCCTTACGAACAATGTGCCTCCCTCCCAAAACGGCAACAAAATACACATATACAATTATTTGTCTACACGAGTGCTTTAAATGCATCACTTTCTTGAATGTCTCTAAATACTTTGTTATACAGAACACCCTTACACCACAATAACCTTTGTCTCATTGAGTGGCCTTTAACGTCTGCATCTGAGGTACCATTGAGTATGTTGTGCCCCTTGCCACCCCTGTAAAGATTCCCAATTCTCCCACTGACTGGCTAGTGCTCTGTACCCATGATCTTGTCGTACCACTGAATTGTTCTTAAAACGCCTTCCAGGACCAGGTATACCATTGAATTATTGGCGCCATAGAACCCTGGAACCTTATTATTGGTGCCTTAGCACCCTAGCACACACTGTGTCACTGAATTATTGGTGCCCTTGCAGGCCCTGTAATCTGTGTCCATGGCTTGGTTGAATAACTGGTTCTCTGCTGCATTCTCAATCCTCAGTTCCTGAACCTACTGTACCATTAATTATTACTTGTAGTCACCTGCATTCTTTCTAAACGGTGTTCATGTAATTCTTGAATTATTGTGTCCTGAACATATTGTGCCATTAAGTAATAGGCGATCTTGCTCCCCTCAACCTGTTATACCACTGAATGATTGGCACCATTGATAGGTAAGCACATCTGCATCTGAGACCTGCTCACATTGGACAAAAGATTGACTCGTGCCATGCACCATGTGAGTCGCAACAGTTTTCCCCATTAAATGATTGGTATCGCAGACTGCTGTGTACTGAGTGATTCATGTTCATTGCAACTCTGCCTTCTTTGCCCACTTGCATCACTCTATGCTTGGTTTCTTGCTTAACCAGCACCTGCGTTAAACTATATTTGTTACTCCCTGCTCCCCCTGAATATACGGCCCAATCCGTGATACAATGTTACCCCTCAAAACCATACTCTCCGTCTTCTACATTTCTTTACCAGGACTGACAACCATTTCAGGGAACTCAAACTTTCACCTCTCCTTTCTGCACCACACTTACTCATTAACATTAACTCACTTTTAGCCTAGTCTCTACACTTTCCTCCTTCCCACTGACACACCAACAAGCCAAACCCAACAACCTGATTTTCTCTCCTGGCCTAAACAGTCAACAAGCACTCAAGCCATAATCTTCCCATCCCTAGAACTCTTACCCAGGCCCCTGCTTCCATATCACGGGAGATGTTTTAAGGCATGGACAACGAGGGCAATTGCCCAGAGCCCCCAAGTTCCATGGAGCCCCCTGCAGAAGTGACTTTTCTCTCAATCTCACCTCTGACTATCCTATTTCTAAACCTCTCTCCCTCTCTGCCTACCTCCTCCTCTGGCTCTGTCTCTCTCTCTCCCTTGTTATTTTAGGCATTGTTGGGCCCCTGAGGAAGACAGACCTGTGACCAGTGTGTGACGCCACCCCTTAACAAAGTATATACAAGCCCCTGTCCTTGGGGGAGGTGATGATTGGCTTTCAGTGCCAGGAGTCTGCTCCTGGGAGTTGTTTGGCACTCATTCACAGACACTAAGCAGCCCGTCATGTTCCTCCCAACGGACTGTTTGCCCTTCTGAAGATCAGAACAACAAAGCACTGGTACAGAGGGTTAACAACACTGACTGTGCATCAGCACTTAAGCAACCGCAAGAAAAATGATCAGTTATGGGCTGCTTTGACCTGCATTTATCTCATGGTGCACTTGGGAGGACAGGGGCAGGTCGGTGAGTAGTGTGCTGCTTTGCCCCTTAGCAATACAAATTAGGGGCCTATTATGATGTCGGTCGGAGTTTCCTCTGACTGATACTGTGGCAGAAACAGGACCGACCTCCGGTCGGCGGTCCTGCCCGCCTAATTATGATGTGACCATACCATGGGCGGTAGCATTCTCCCATTTCTCTATGGGAGCTTGTGTTATGGCCGTAAACCGGCCGTAACACAAGCTCACATAGAGAAATGGGAGATTGTGTTAATCCCTGCACCCCGTGGCAGGCACTTCAAAGTGCCCCCTTGGCCCCCAACTGGAGGCCGCAAGGGAAAGGGGGCCCTGCTAGGGGCCCCCAAACACACTTTCCGACAGGGTATCCATGTCGGAAAGGCTGGCATGGAAACCCTGCGGAAACCGTGCATCGTAATCCAGATGGCGTAAACCGCCGTCCATATGGATCATGGGCCGGTTCCGACTCCTTGAGCCCGTCGGATGCCAGCCGGGATGACCGGCCTGTTTCAATTCTGACCGGTTGTATCATAATCAGCTGGTCGGAATTGGCTTTAGAAACATAATTTATTGTCAATTTGTCTCATAGTATGATGGCTTGAGACAAATTGACAATGAATTCTGTTTCTAAAGCCATTTCTATCATGAGACAAAGTGACAATGAATTTTGTTCCTACGAATTAATGCTTTCCATTGTTTAGTCACATGTATCTATTAACTGTAGATTGAACAGCAATCATCCTTTGCCTACATGTTCTGATGATTTATATTAAGGAATGACTGCTGTCTAGGACACTATACTAGCAAATTAGATATCATGAAGACTAGTTTTGCGATAATTGTATAAACTGTATTTCAAATAATTTATTTTAGAAAATAAAATTAAAAATATATTTTGTGATACAAATAGATGTCTTTTGATCATTATATGTTTTGCTGCTACTGTAGTGTTTATTAGCCAAGTGTACTGCTGTACGTCTACATCTGTTTAAATATTTCCTTCTTGCTTAAAGTTTGTTTCTAAAATACTGGAAAAGACATGTTTACAGCTTTTTTTTCGAAAAAGAATATGATAATGAGTTTCCATCAATTGAAAGGGAAAGGAGTTCCATAATGTAGACACCAGGGGCTAAATTTATCAAAGTTTTGCGTCACTCTTGCGCCAAGCAAGGTAATGCAAGGGCGACTCAAAACCTAGATGGGATTTACCAAGCCACGCAAGGCCACCTAGCTTGGCCCTGCATGGCTTGAAAAATCTGGAGTAACGCAAAGCAGCACAAGTTGCTGCCTTGCATTTCTCTACATAGTGGGGGCCTTTCATGGGTGGAGCATGGGTGTTCCCACACATCCACCCATGTATTTTGATGCATTCCCAGATTTACCAACACTGGTAGACCTGGCAATGCATCAGAATTGTACACTTCCCCACCAGAGGTGCCAAATGGGGAAATATCTTTATTTTTCCTCATTGTTTCCTCTTTTTAAGTGCGCTGCATTCTGACATTTATTTCAGTGATGGCTAACAGAAATATCCTTTGTCACAAAGACCTAAGCAGGCATATCCAGAATTATTCTTCAAAGAGTGGCAATCCTTCAATTTACTCTCATAAAGCACCAGTGTGCATGGATCCATCAGACAAGGGAGCTGGTTGAGTGGATGACTCCCCCATGCGCCATCTGAGATTAGCACAACCCTTCAGTACTTGTGCCTCTGTTCAGGGGTGTAGTTCCAAGAAGGGTGTTTGGGGTTCAACAAGCCCCATATAAATTCATTCTTGTCTTTGTAATTGGGACTGGGTACCCTGAGTTGGGCGTACTATGCTTGTGTTGGTTTTTCTCATCTCCCTGATTTCACAGAGAGTTTTTACCTTCTTTATACTTTGGATCAGGAACTTAATTATTTATAGTGACTGGTTTACCTAAAAAGTAGTAAATCTACACTCACAGAAGTACTCCTTGAAAGGATGAAATGTTATTATTTTTTGGGGTTCACAAACATTGCCAGAAGTAGACTTGGAAAGCTTCGCTAGTCTCAGGTTTCTAGGCATACAACTGGCAATCAAACACCCAAAAATTATTGGGACGAATGTGTGCAAATAGTCTAACCACTGGAAATTGTTTGGTGTAGCTTTCCAACTCATAATGTTTCGCCCATTTTGCCAGTCCAGACAGAGGACCTGATTCATGGTTTGGCATACGGAGGAAAGGCAGACAGGGTGGCAGACGACTTTATGTCAGCCACCCTGCCTTTCCTACACAAGCCAAAATTAGAGATGTCTGCTGGCCCAACAGACATCTCTATCTGCCCTGGCAGTTCCTGCCAGTGTAGGAAACGTTTGACCACCATCTCTGTTGAAAATGACAACCGGGCATCAAACTTTCCCAAAGTTTTACATTTTCTTTTTTAAAAACAAACTCCTATAGCGGGAGTTTGTTTTGAAAATTAAAAAAAACAATGACCACCCACATCATGGGAGTTTTTCCCATGGTGTTGTGGTCACTTTTCTTTTTTATTTCTTTGCAGGCCCTCACAGCCGGCAGAAGAACCTTGAGTTTGGTGGACAGGGTACTTTCTCATGACAGAGTACCCAGTGAGCCAAATTCTAAATCATCTCCAAAGGCAAAGGCCCTCCTATTGCAAATCAGTACTGACACTGCCCCTCATGGGAACGGTCCATCCCAAACTTGGTCATCTCAACCATTCACCCTGCAGCACACCAAAGGGCCTCCAAAGACATTTAACTGAAGGTGTAATATTTAAGTGATCTGGGGCAATGGGAGGGAGGCGAAGAGTCTCCAGTCGTTGATTTTAGCCATCTTAAAGAGTGATTCTCTTCAAAGGCCCTACTTGGGTCTCCACAGCCAATTGATGCTTTATTCTAAAAGTTTCTCTCATTTTGCAGCCTGGAGGGGAAGGAGGACAGATATTCCGATATTAAGAAGTGAGGAATTAGAGCTTCACTTAAAAATATTTACATCTGAGTTAAGAAAGCAAGGAAGGGGGAGGATGTACTTCGATACAATTATAGAATTCCTCTGTCTTTATATTCCTTCTTTCAAAACGACAGACAGTGAAGGGTTAAAAGAAAATATCAGTGCAAAGAGCGCCATCACATGCCTAACTGAATGAAAACGCCATAGTTCACAGCCTCCCTCCATTAGCAGTGGTAACAGTAGGAGGGAACAGGAAGGTGGGGAGGCGGGGTGGAGTTGGGGGACCAAATGAAAAAAGAAAAAAATGTACCTTCACGCCGCCACCGCAGCCATCTCTCGTCGCACCGCGCTTTTCCTGGTTCTGGGCACGGGCTCCCAGAATGCACTGCGGCCAATCCTGACACTGCAGGAAAGCGGCGTCAGGATTGGCCTGAGAGCCGGCAACTTGCGCTCCCAGGCAGACTGGGAGCCTGTGTCTTCTCTCTCCAGCCTCAGCAACGCAGCTGGGGCTGGAGAGAGCTTCACTGCCCATGAGGCGTTTGGCCGGCCTGCGACGGCCAACCAAACACCTCATGGTCAGTAAAGGGAGTGCTCACCACTCCCCCACCAGCAGTGTCGTTCCCTGGACCCGCCCCCAAGACTCACCAGAGTCCTGGGGGTGGGTCCAGAGGATTAAAATAAAACGATAATAAAATGGGTTTAAAACCCGTTTTATTATCGTATTATTTGTTGGTGTTGGTGGAGGGGGGTGAGGGGGTCGCTCCTCCGCTCTAATGGAGTGGCTGCTGCTGAGTGGCAAAGAGAGGTGCAGCTTAGGAAAAGCATTGCGAGGTATGCCTGCTGATTTTGCTTTTATACCGAACAATTGGGAAATTCAGACTCTGCTCATGTGACATCTCAACAGTGGAGAATGGCTTCTAAGATCACAGCCGACCTGCAGAAAAAATCACCAGCATGGGAACAGTAAGCAGATCTGTGCAGTGGGGAGGGCCTGAGTAACTATACAAGAACAAAGCGAGCGCTCACTGGGGCCCGCTTTAGCAACTGCAGCGGGCGCCAGGCTCGTGAGGGCGCTGTGTGTCAAAATATTTTATGGTTTTAAAGGAACCTGCTGCAGTGTTCCTTGTGTATCCAGCAATTTCCGGACAACAATAAAAATGTCAAGATAACTCTAGTGATTAATGTCCTTGCTGGAGAGTGAGGGTGTTTTGTTTGGTGACAGTTTTGATTCATCATTAAGTAGCAGAGGGTTAATGTGTCTGCTGCAAATAAATGCAGATCGCAGAATTGTATTTTATGTAGATAACTTAGTAGGTTACTGCTTTAGTCACAGAGATTCTTTTCTTACTTGTCCTTTATAAGTTACAGTCCCAATACAGCACAGTGAGCTATGAACTGTAATCAAAGAGCTGTATGCAAACTTCAAGGTGTAAGAATGTTACCTTTTTATCTTTTTCCCCAGTCTTTAATTATCCTAATGTTACTAAAAAGGGGTTAATTTGGGTATAATAAATACTTATAAGTAAAGTCAACCCCAACTACAGTGTTAAATTCTACATGAAGGAATCTAATTTATGAGGGCAGAATCTGATCTTTCAAATCCTGTGAATCAGCAGTAGGACTTTGCCCTAATATAGTCCTTTTGTATGCACCTAATTTGACTTAGATGCACAAACAGGTTTATGAACCAGTTCCTGTGAGTTTGTTTTTTCAGTGTCAGAATAGCTCTTATCAACCGAGCAATTACAGTAAATATTGCGCATTGGTATTATGAACATCGCCGCCAACTGATCATATTACAGCAATTATGTTTTTTATTTACATTCGTTGTTTAAAAGCACTCTTTTTCTGTTCTATCAATGTGTGCAGTTGTACGACTCTGTACATTCGTGTCTTTTATGAACATTGTGATCTCGCATTTCTGTGTCAATAAGTTTACATTTTTAAAATAATTTATAAGTGTAATGTGCTGTCACTTTCTTCATATCATTTTGCACGAACAGCCTCCCCAAGAAAGCATTTTATTAAAATATAAATACAGTGGATTGAATGTGCACAATGCAGGTCGAGTTGCAGTAATTATATGTTTGTCTTCCAGGCGGGACATGAAAGCTTTTGGCGTAAAGGTGTCCATAATTGAGCCTGGACTATTCAAAACAGGACTAGCTGACCCTCAGAGAGTTCTAAGAGAGAAAATGGAAATTTTTCATCAGCTTCCAGCTGCAGTTAAATATCAGTATGGAGATGACTTTGTACGAAAAGGTGGGTGAAGAATATGGGTACCGCTTACCTGAGCAAAAGCAAAAAGCTGAGTACTTCTACATGTATTGATTTGAAATCCTTTGCTGCTAGGGCCCTCCTTAAACATTCCCTGTTAAGTTCTGGGGTGGGCCTTTGGGGAGAGAAGGTTATGGAGCCCCTTGGAGGAACATGGCTGCCACACCCTCCATGGTTACAGTGGTGCCTGGTGAGTGCTGGGTTGTTCTTCCGCCCGCAGCCCTGTCCTTCTCCATCTGTGGTGTTCACTGGGTTGGAAATCGCATCCAGTAAAACCTGGTCTGGAAACACCAGACAAGTCATAGTTGCCCAGAAGTGAATCGCCCCACTGCAGATACCAGTCCAGGCAACTCTTAAGGATGGCCTTAGTACAAAAAACACACAAAAAGGTGATGGAGGAATGCTTGCAATACGCCTAACCACTGGCCACTGCTAGGGGGAGCATTCCAACCCATCGCTCTTTTTCCCACCATGCCAACTCTTACTTTCTACCAAGTCATATGAAAATCAGTCTTGGCGCTGCTCCAGTAAGGTCAGTCCAGCCCAAACTGCCAGGTGAGGTCCTCCCTAAACTGGAACACAGGCTATACAAGACTGGTTTCACCCTTCAAACCGGTGAAGCTTTGTTCCATTAGTTAGAATCAAACAAAGTATCAGCATATTTGGAATTCACATCCGGTAAAACCAGGACCAGTATTTCTGGACCTGGTAATTTAAGGTCCGGAAACACTAGACAACTCGTAGTTGCTGTTAGTTGGCTATCCCCAACCCAGGGATATCACACCAGGCAACTATTAATTATGAACTTGGTATTAAACAAAACTTCTACAGTGTTTGCCCCACACTTTGTAGAAGAAAGTATCTGGAGTATCATTAGAAGTAACATCTGTTTACTTCGACTCTCCTGTAGAAAACATAAACATTCATGCAGGCCCTTGCTGCTACATTTTTCATGGTTACACATTTGTGTTGCCCATTGTGTTAGTACAGACATGTATTAGTTTGAAAGTGTCAATAGGGAGCACCATGCTATTCCTCAGACCCAATGGTGAGGGATGTTTATTTTCCATTTGTTCTGCCTTATAAATTAATCACTACAGTCCTATCACAACCCACAGAATCTAAGCCTCTCTGCTGGCCCCAACCCTCCGCAAAATACACACTAATCACATCTCTGGAATAAACTCATGACTCTTAAAATGTAGTTACTTTATTAGAAATGCTACTTTGGAAAGGTAAACCTCACCCTTTATGCACCTTGTTGTGGGAATTAAACAACATGTTCCAAAGACGTCATCTTGGATAGGTTCTACATGGTGAAGGATGCACTTTTTGTGGTTCAGGTTTGAATACAGCAACCACGCTTTACTAAAATTCCACCAAAACGAAGTGTTGTGGTTAAGTTGAAGAGAACTTTGCGAAAGCAGGTATAGTGCTTCCTCACAAAAAATAATTTGGAGACTGTTTCTAGTCTAGGAAACAGAAAGTTTACATGGAAAACTAGATATTGCCAACCCTAATTTCTCAACCCCTCACCATCGGTGTCACATGCGGAATGTTCCAATGTTGTAAACTAACATCTTTTTCATGGTGTACCCCCATATTTTTGCCTTGACTGTTTTACTGGCTGTAGAACTCTGTGAGGTTTACCCCTACTAACCAATGGAAAAAAGATTGTGCTCTTCCTTTCAACAGGACGAAATTGGCATATTGTCAAAAAACAAAGGGATCCCTTTGTTTTTTGACAATATAACTTGAGGAGGACGTATCCACCTCTTCTGCTCTTTTGAGCATTACCTCTTTTATTTATTTTTCTATTTAAAAAGGTTTTATATAGCGCTGGCTAGACCCGAGGGTATCAGAGCGCTTTACAATGGTGAGGTGAGAAAAACAATTGCAAAATAACATTTGTACAAAAAGGTAAAAAGCAGAACGGTATGCATAGGACAGTTATAACATGGGCAAGAAAATAAGAAATAAAATTAGGCCGTAACAAGTATTGGATGGTTAAGTTAGCATGGGAGGTCAGGGATGAGGGGGGGGAATATGAAAGAAGGAGGGAACTGAGGAAGGTGATGGGAGAGGTGATAACATGCGGGAGTAGACAGTAATTATAAGAGAACTGGAGGGGGAGGTTAGAAGTATAAGAAAAAATAAGAAGAGGGGGGGAGTGAGTCAGGTATAATGTGGCAGGAACATAGTACAGTCAGGAGCAGGTTGAGACACCCTGCTAGGTGGCAAGGATTAAGGACCCCAGTATTTGTTGAGAAGGTGCAGCTTGAGGTCTTTTTTGAAGCTGAGGTAGGAGGGGTTGCAACGTAGATCTTTAGGGAGTGAGTTCCAGATAGTAGGCGCATTTCCGGAGAAGGAGCGTGATTGAGTAGATTTCTTGTTTAACAAAGGAGGAACTAGTATGAGAGCATTAGTGCTCCTCATTTCTCTAGAGCAACCCGCTTTGTGGAGTTTATCTGAAAGATACAATGGGGTGTGATGATGCAAGGCTTTATGCGTAATGCAAGCGGTCTTGTAGGTGGATCTGCCTTCGATGGGAAGCCATTTGAGACCTTTGAGGACGGGGGAGATGTGGTCAAACCGTCTGCAATCAGAAATAAGCCTGGCCGCGAGGTTGAGGACTGATTTGATTGGGGCTAAGTGGACTTTCGGTGTTCCAGCGAGAACGGCATTGCCATAGTCCAATTTAGACAGTACCAGTGATTGAACAGCTAATTTAAAGTCGTCAGCAGGAATGAAGGGTTTAATTTTCTTGAGGTGATGAAGAGTGAAGAGAGCTCCTTTGGCCGAATTTTTTATGTGGGGAGTAAGGCTGAGGTTCTGGTCAATGTTAATCCCGAGGGATTTAACTGAGTTAGAAGTGGAAAGAGAGCAATTGAGCGCTTTAAGGTCAGAGATCCAGTGATGAATGGGGAGCCGGTTGTTTTTAGGAGCGAAGAGATTGATTTCTGTTTTTTTAGGGTTGAGTTTAAGGTGATTGTGATGGAACCAGTGTAGAATCTTAGTCATCTTAAAATCTTCACTCCCTTCTTGTGTTACTTCGAAATTGGCATATACCTGATTGTCATATTTAACTTACCTATGAGTCCCTCGTATATGGGACAAAAATGTGTACCCAGAACCTATAAATTAAATGTCAAAAGTGGACTGCAGCACCCATTGTGCCATTCACCAGAGTGACAGTGTAAACTTGACGGCAGGTCTATCATGTGTAGCCTAGATATGTAGTTTTAAACTGCAAATTTGACCTGTCATAATAACCCCTTTTGACAGGCCTAAACTTTCCTTTAAAATATGATTAAGTCACCCCATTAAGGCTTTTCTGTTCATAATACAGAGCATGTATTACAGCAAACAAATGATGGATGGAATGCTGACAATGCAAACATTCTCCCCCAGTCAAAAGATCTGGGTTAAATCCATCGTTCTTTTGCCCACTACGCCACCCCAGTTTGGACCCAGCCATATGCAAATCAGTCTTGACCCTGTGCCCCATGGGAACAGTCCAGACCGAACTGCCAGGCCAGGTCCTCCCTGGACCGGAAACAAGCATCTTGGGACCGGTTTCAGGGTATGTCACCCTTCTTCAGCCAGGCTAGCTTGAATCCAGTGGCACAGTGAGCAAGGGACCCACGTCTGGGCATACCCATCCCACTTAGGGCGAAAAGTATTACAGCAAACAAATGATGGACGGAATGCTGACAATGCAAACATTCTCCCCCAGTCAAAAGATCTGGGTTAAATCCATTGTTCTTTTGCCCACTACGCCACCCCAGTTTGGACCCAGCCATATGCAAATCAGTCTTGACCCTGTGCCCCATGGGAACAGTCCAGACCGAACTGCCAGGCCAGGTACTCCCTGGACCGGAAACAAGCATCCTGGGACCAGTTTCAGGGTATGTCACCCTTCTTCAGCCAGGCTAGCTTGAATCCAGTGGCACAGTGAGCAAGGGACCCACGTCTGGGCATACCCATCCCACTTAGGGCGAAAAGTATTACAGCAAACAAATGATGGACGGAATGCTGACAATGCAAACTTTCTCCCCCAGTCAATGCATTTTGCATTTGTCACCCCGAGTGGGACGGGTATGCCCAGACGTGGGTCCCGTGCTCTCCATGCCACTGGAATCAAGCTATCCTGGCTGAAGAGGGGTGAAACCCCGAAACCGGTCCTAGGATGCTTGTTTCCAGTCCAGGGAGGACCTGGCTTAGCAGTTCCGGCTGGACTGTTCCCATGGGGCACAGGGTCAAGACTGATTTGCATATGGCTGGGTTCAAACTGGAATGGCATGGTGAGCAAAAAAACGATGGATTCAGGCCCAGATCTCTGTACTGGGGTGAATGTATGACATTGTTCTGCATTCTGTCCATCTACTATTGTTTTTGCATTTGTCACCCCGAGTGGGACGGGTATGCCCAGACGTGGGTCCCGTGCTCTCCATGCCACTGGAATCAAGCTATCCTGGCTGAAGAGGGGTGAAACCCCGAAACCGGTCCTAGGATGCTTGTTTCCAGTCCAGGGAGGACCTGGCTTGGCAGTTCGGGCTGGACTGTTCCCATGGGGCACAGGGTCAAGACTGATTTGCATATGGCTGGGTTCAAACTGGAATGGCATGGTGAGCAAAAAAACGATGGATTCAGGCCCAGATCTCTGTACTGGGGTGAATGTATGACATTGTTCTGCATTCTGTCCATCTACTATTGTTTTTGCATTTGTCACCCCGAGTGGGACGGGTATGCCCAGACGTGGGTCCCGTGCTCTCCATGCCTCTGGAATCAAGCTATCCTGGCTGAAGAGGGGTGAAACCCCAAAACCGGTCCTAGGATGCTTGTTTCCAGTCCAGGGAGGACCTGGCTTGGCAGTTCGGGCTGGACTGTTCCCATGGGGCACAGGGTCAAGACTGATTTGCATATGGCTGGGTTCAAACTGGATTGGCATGGTGAGCAAAAAAACTATGGATTCAGGCCCAGATCTCTGTACTGGTGTGAATGTATGACATTGTTCTGCATTCTGTCCATCTACTATTGTTTTTGCATTTGTCACCCCGAGTGGGACAGGTATGCCCAGACGTGGGTCCCGTTCTCTCCATGCCACTGGAATCAAGCTATCCTGGCTGAAGAGGGGTGAAACCCCGAAACCAGTCCTAGGATGCTTGTTTCCAGTCCAGGGAGGACCTGGCTTGGCAGTTCGGGCTGGACTGTTCCCATGGGGCACAGGGTCAAGACTGATTTGCATATGTCTGGGTTCAAACTGGAATGGCATGGTGAGCAAAAAAACGATGGATTCAGGCCCAGATCTCTGTACTGGGGTGATTGTATGACATTGTTCTGCATTCTGTCCATCTACTATTGTGATTGTGTTTTCATAATACAGAGCATGTGGCATTTAAAAGTAGGACATGTAAAAGTTTAATGTTAAACATGTCTCAACCAACACCGACGACACCCTCAGCACCGCCGAACACATGCACTTCCAGATCCACACCGATCCCAACACCACCCTCAGAGGAACCCTCATCTACAGACCCCCGGACCCCGACCACAGTTCAGCGATTCCATCGCTGACTTCGTCAGCACACACGCCATCGCCTCCACGGACTACATCCTCCTCGGGGACCTGAACTTCCACCTCGAGAACAACAAGGACACCAACTCCACCACCCTGATCGACAACCTCGCCACCCTCGGACTCAGACAGCTCGTGACTACACCCACCCACGCCGCCGGCCACACGCTAGACTCCATCTTTTCCGCAAGCCCACACGTCTCCTTCAACCACACCTCCGAACCCCACTGGACTGACCACCACTGCATCCACTTCACCTACAGGAAGCCCACCACGCACCACCGCACCGAACAAATGCCTCGCCGCTGCTGGAGCAGAGTCACGGAAGACCAGCTAACCACAACCCTTGCCCTGAGCCCACCCGCCGAACCCTCCGACCCCGACACCGCCGCCCGCAACCTCAGACAGTGGATCGACGACTGCGCCAACACCCTCGCCCCGCTCAAGAATCCGCCCAACAGCCACACCAGCAAGAAAGCCACCTGGTTCACCGAAGACCTCCAGGCCTCCAAACGAACATGCCGAAAACTGGAGAAGATCTGGCTCCACAAACGGACAGCGGACAGCTACGCCGCCCACAAGAGCGCCACCCGCAGTCACCATCACCTCATCAGATCCGCCAAAAGGGCCTCACTCAAAGACCGCCTAGACAACAACGCACACAACAGCAAAGAGCTCTTCAACATCGTGAAGGAACTCTCCAACCCCAGCTCCAACACCAACGACATCCAGCCGTCGCGAGACCTGTGCGACTCACTGGCCACCTTCTTCCACCGCAAAATCGCCGACATCCACGACAGCTTCAACACCACGACCGCCCCGGCAACCACCGAGACCACTGCCCCCACAACCACCAACCGCCTGCTCTCCTGGACCAACATCAACGACGAGGACACCAGCGAGATCATGAACACCATCCACTCCGGTTCACCGCTAGACCCGTGCCCTCACCACATCTTCAACAAAGCCAGTACAGCCATCGCGCCCCATCTCCGGAAAATAATCAACATCTCCTTCGAGACAGCAACCTTCCCGGAAAGCTGGAAGCACGCCGAGATCACCGCCTTACTCAAGAAACCCAAGGCAGACCCCAAGGACCTCAAGAACTTCCGACCCATCTCTCTGCTCCCGTTCCCCGCGAAGGTCACCGAGAAAATCGTCAACAAACAACTGACCCGCTACCTCGAGGAGAACAACATCCTGGACCCTTCCCAGTCCGGCTTCCGCAGCAACCACAGCACCGAAACCGCCCTCATCGCCGCCACCGATGACATCAGGACCCTGCTAGACAACGGAGAAACAGCAGCCCTCATCCTCCTGGACCTATCAGCCGCCTTCGACACGGTCTGCCACCACACACTACGAACACGCCTTCACGACGCCGGGATCCAAGAGAAGGCCCTGGACTGGACCACATCCTTCCTTTCCGGCAGAACACAAAGCGTCCGCCTCGCTCCCTTCCGATCCAAGGCCACCAAGATCATCTGCGGCGTACCCCAAGGCTCCTCCCTCAGCCCAACGCTGTTCAACATCTACATGGCACCCCTCGCCCACGTCGCCCGACAGCACAACCTCAACATCATCTCCTACGCCGACGACACCCAGCTGATCCTCTCCCTCACCAAAGACCCTCACACCGCCAAAGCCCACCTCCACGAAGGAATGAAGGCCGTCGCCGAATGGATGAGGACCAGCCGCCTGAAGCTGAACTCGGACAAGACGGAGGTCCTCATCCTTGGTTCCAACCCTTCAGCCTGGGACGACTCCTGGTGGCCAACATCACTGGGAACAGCCCCGCCACCCACCGACCACGTACGCAACCTAGGGGTCATCCTCGACCCCACCCTCTCCATGACTAAGCAGGTCAACGCCGTTTCCTCATCCTGCTTCAACATCCTCCGAATGATCCGCAGGATCTTCAAGTGGATCCCCACCGAAACAAGAAAAACAGTCACCCAGGCCCTCGTCACCAGCAGGCTGGACTACGGAAACGCCCTCTACGCAGGAACGACGGCTAAGCTCCTGAGACGGCTGCAACGCATCCAGAACGCCTCTGCACGTCTTATCCTCGACATCCCCCGACGCAGCCACATCACACCCCACCTGAGAGACCTGCACTGGCTCCCTGTCAACAAGAGGATAACCTTCAAGCTCCTCACCCACGCACACAAAGCACTCCACAACTCCGGACCAGCCTACCTCAACAGACGACTCACCTTCTACACCCCCACCCGCCAGCTCCGCTCGACCAGCCTCGCCCTCGCCACAGTCCCCCGCATCCGGAAAACGACCGCCGGCGGCAGATCCTTCTCCCACCTCGCCGCCAAGACCTGGAACACCCTCCCCACCAACCTCCGACAGACCCAAGACCTACTGGCCTTCAGAAGACTCCTCAAGACCTGGCTCTTCGATCAGTAGCAGCACCACCCCTCTCTTCCCCCAGCGCCTTGAGACCCTCGCGGGTATGTAGTGCGCTTTATAAGTGACATGATTGATTGATTGATTTACAGTGAAAAGGCCCAAAAAGCTACTTTCACTGTAGCAGAATTGGCTGTTCCATAGGTAAGTTTTGCGAAACAATATTAAAATGTAAGAATTTTATCTCTGGCTAGGAAGCAGCTACAAATCTTATTCTTGGACTTTTTAAAATATATATTAGCCCAATTCACTGGTAAAGTTGGACTTTAATAAATACTTTGGAAGAGATACTTTTTAGAAAGTTACCTTTTCCCTTCCGAAAACCTCTGGAGGCCCATTTGCATGAGCTCCAACTGTCACCCAGGAGCTGAATAGCCTCCTTTATGAGACATGAACTTGCTCCCAGAACTAAGGCAAAGGCCTTAGGTGTGTGGAGGTATTCTATTCGTCTGGCAGGATGACCACCTGTTTGGTGCCAGGGAACTTGATTAACTTCAAAGAGGCCTGGCCTATCACATACAAATGTTAGTTGACACCTGGGCAAGGCCAGCCTTTGTTTCCTCAGTCAGCCAGGCACTATTCCCAGTGGGAGAGGAGGGTTTGCTCATTTCCCTGGCCACACCTCTGGGATAGACACAGGAGCTCTGCAAAGGGGAAGGTTCTACCATCTTGCTTTTAGGTGGAGAGAGGCACTGTGGGATTGTTTGCAGTCGGGCACACAGGAAATGCTGCAAAAGTGGGTACAGTCAACCCTGGGAACTTTTATCCCATTGGTTAGGTAATGGCCAGGAAAGTCCCCAAGGTTGGTGCAAGGCATAAATGTGGCATCCCCAGTACTCTCCTCAAAACACTTTCTGGACGTGGTGTAAGAACTGAAGAGGACTGTCCCTGCTGTATCCGACCTGCGAAGAGCCTAGAAGACTGGGAATGCTCTCCCTCTTCTACCCAGAACAAAGACGTGAAATCCAAGGCTCATAAGGCTGACCTCCTCCTCAATCTACCTCAGGCTACAGTAACACAAGAAGCTACGAGGCCTTTACTTGCGACTGCCCAAATAACCAGTTCCAACTGGACTTCTCTGGATCCTGTTGCTGGACTCTGCAGGAGTGAGTACTGCCCCCCAAGTGCTGTCCCCAAGGTCCCACGTCTAACATTTCCTGAAACCTGGGAATTACAGGATGGCCGGGACCAACCTACCCAGCTAATCTGAGTCAGGTTGCTCCCACTCAGAGCTTTTCTGCAGCACCAAATCCGATTCAGTGAGACCTCGCAGAGAAGATGTCCGGCCTCATGGATCCCTCTTCAGCTACAGCCTGCAGTCTTGCCCATCTGGAAGAATCTAAGCTCCATTAAAGTAGCTAAGTCCAATGGTAGTAATCTTCACTGGGCTAAGGTGACAAAAGTATCCGGCTGGTGAAGGACCTTCCTTAGGCATGAATTTCAAATTTCTCCCACTCTGGGCTTTGTCGCCTGAGCATTTTTGATTTCCATTTCAGAGACTAAGACCCAAGGTAAAACTTCTGACACATTCAAACCTGGTTTCTGTATCTGACCCATGCTCCATCACAGTCTGTCTTAACTTGTGCATAGCTACCAGTCAAGTGCAACCCAATGACCACATTTGGCGCTTAACGCAATTTAGTGCTAGTTTGAACATTAAACTTTAAAAATTCATAACTCCAGGTTCCCTTATTGGATTTTGGTTTTTTGGTGTCATGTTATTTATTAAAATGTACTCTGATTTTCGAAATTGGTTTGGGGTTTATCTTGTGTTGTGTTTTGAGTTTATTGCTGTTTTGGTACTACATAAATACTTTGCACATTGACTCTAAATTAAGCCTGCCTGCTTGTGCAATACCTACCAGGGGGTTGAGCTCAGGTTAATTTAGTGACTATAATGCTTTTCCCTGACAAGGGTTGAGGTCAATAATTGAGGTAATTATTCACCCCCTCAATGAACACCCACATTTCTTACAACCCACGAGTATCCATTCTAAACCTTTGCCCTTATGATGTTACACACTTCAGTATGCTTGAAAGACTAATCCCTTATGGCTTATCATGGCCTTGTCCCTCTTTTCAGTAGCTTCACAACATCACACTATGGTACCCAAGGAGCCTGTCCTGGCTAGTCCCAGTAGACCTTGATTAGTCTGGTCTGTCTCCATTGCACAATTCCCAAAGCTTTCTTATTCCTCTTCTTTAGGTTCATGGTTTAGCGGCCTGACAAGTCTAGGCTTGGTCCACATCTTTAACATTACATTTACCCAAGAAATAAAAAGAAGCCTTTCATATCCCATCTCTTAAGACTGAGGCCCCAACGGTCCTGGGCAAGCCCAGTAATGTTTTACTTAATTAACAGTGTAAGAATAACCCTCAGACCTGCCTTTAGACACATGTGTCAGTAGGGTGGGAGCCTATTTGTCAGCCATCTAAGTAGGTTTGAAGTGTGTTGAGGTATGCTCCTCCAGAGGCCTGCATGATCAAAGCTTGTGATCTACAGGCCCACCTCTTTTTTTAGAACACCTGAGTGCACCCTCCGCCCACGATGCCTCATGGGCTGTGCACGCCCATGGCATGTATGATACTACTGAATTTTTATGAATCCAACTTTTTGTAACTAGTGACTCACTCCTCAGAATGCCTAGAAATTCCACTGCATGCTTACAACTGCATTACTCCTTGAATATCACTTTGAGTCCCATAAGGGGTTGATTGGCCAAGACCTTTGTTAAGGCTTTGACATTCAATGAAGACAATTTGTAGGAAAAACTCAAAAAACAATGTTCTTAGTGCAGCCTGGTCATGTTCCTCTTTGTTATCAGCGCATGCTTTCTGGAAATCCTTTTCCTCTGGATTATGATGCAAGAATCAGCATGCTGGGACAACAGCATCACTAGTTTTAGAAATAGACATCATCCTGAATGAGGATCTAGCTAACTGCCCCAGTGCAAAGGGCCGTTTTTCCTCAAGCTGGATATTTTGTCCAGGGCCTCCATTTTGTTCAATCATGCCATCCATTCGATTGTTTCCACCAAGGTCTGCTAGAAATCTTCTATGGAATACATACTTTATAGTTTGTACTGATTCCCCATGGCCTTTTTGTCTGTATTTCTGCATGATGCAGTGAGACTATATGTATTTTTTAATTTGTTCTTTATTTATTTTTTCACTGACACAGTTTCTATATTTGAATTTTTCATTTTCTGTGTGAACATGCCTAATTGCAGCCTATCACATTGGAACCCCTAGTATAGCGTACCCTCCGATGATATGCATTACACACATTTGGAGACCTCTTCCCCGGGTGTTCCCCGAACAGAAGACCCTGGTTTCCAAAAGGCCACCTACATGGATCACTTTGTCCTGGCTAGGCTTCAAGCAGCACCTAGAGACAGGATGCCAACGTACCCGCTAAAACTGGACAGCTGCACACCACTTTCACTGCTCATTACCGACACTACGGGAGACCACCTCATATCCAGATTATACTGCGCATGCCTGGCACTCGTACCAACACATGACAACAGAGTGAGGGCAGCATGGGAAACAGACCTGGGACACCCACTTGCAGACAAGGTCTGGCTAGAATGCTGCACGCAAACCAAATTAGTGTCCTGTAACCACCGACATAAGCTAATACACTATAAATTCCTGCGGAGGGCATACACCACCAAACTTGCTCCATACTGGAATAGCATTTTTGCATAATTTGCACGAATGATGAATTTGCAAATAACGCCTTCCCCATTGGTGGCACTACTGGGACATGTTGCAGATATACCCAAAGCGATTTGTGGCAATAGCATTAACTATTGGCTAAAAGAGAAATACCCTTGCGCTGGGGTAGTAAATTAAGTACCACACTGGAAAACTGGATTCAAAGTTTGATGTATTGTGACACAAATAGTAAAATATTTGCCGAATTACAACTCCTTCCATCCAGACCAAAATATAGTTGCAGGCCTTGTGGGACTACTTAAGGGAGCGGGAAGCAAGAGCTGACACCGAACACTCAAATGCACCACCAACTTCTCAATGAACAGTGTGAGATTCACTACGGGAAGCAGAGAATGCACAGCACAAGTCATGCAGAAACTTTCTGATATTGCACTAACACTACGGGACACCATAGAACCCCCCGCATTGTGTTAACTTGACCTTGCTGGGGCATACCGTAGAATATACGTGAAGGATCTCATGTCCTCTCTGGGAATCTTGGACATTCTATTGCTGTACCATGAATGGCTATGTATGTATGACACCCTGGAAATGTAAGCATAAATAAAGTTTTAAAAAAAGACACGTATAATTGCATGTGGCTATGTTCAATCATAGTATAATTAAGTGAATAAATAAATCAGAAAAGTGTTCGCTAGATATTCGTACATACTGTCCAATAAAAAAGTCCTTTTCAGGTCAAGGCGTTCCAGACAGCACAGCTATCTGGTTGTGAAAGAATTATTGGGGACATGTTGATAGCTGGCCCTGGCTTTCCATCGGCTTTGTTTTGTCACTCTTATTTTCTTGCTTTCGATTTATGTTTCTATTTATTTTAGCCTGCCCTTCTATTCTTTCTCTCTCCTTTGGATCATAGCCTGTTTACCAATTCCCTGATTAGCTCTATTTATCCTTCCACAAGTGACCGGTTTCATGCAACTTTTTATTTGTTTTTCTTAAAGCACTTCATGAGAGTGCATGCATTTACCCCGTTCTGCGTGTTTTCCCACTTCTCCTAGCACTTTCTGTTCATCTGCATTCCATGAGAGTGCATGCAATTTTACCATTAAGCATGTCTGCTCACTTCTGTCAGCACATTTCTTTTCATAACATTAGAAAGTTTTTCTTTTACTTTTACTTTGTCCATGTAACGTATCCTTTCACTTTTATATAGCTTCGACCTTCAAGCCGCCATCCAGTGTGCTTTAATTCCACATTATGCTCCCACTTTTTCATTCACTTCCACCCCCTTCTACCTTGGTCTGTCTCTGTTTGTTCCCCTCCTTGCACCCTCTGTGTTGCTTCCCCGCGAGCCCCGTCATCTGTGTTGTTTCCTCCAGCGCACCCTTTGTTGCTTCTGCCCACCCTCGGTGTTGCTCCCCCAAACTCATCTGTTGCTTCCCCATGCTCCATGATTCCACCCTTCCTGTTGCTTCACCTCACCTGCGTTCTTCATGTTACTTTTTTTTGTTGTGCAATGATACGACTCGAATCAATGAACAAAAAGAAAAAAACGCTTGTGTCATCTTCTAGGCATGCGCATGCTTGATGCATGTACTTAAACAAGCATTGGCATAGCCAATAGGTCTCGCCTCTGGGACCTTATAAGTGTTTTGCCAGAGGTGTTGGGAAGTTTGGTAAGAGATGCAATTTAACATAAAGGGATACGAAAAAGGAAACCAGGAAAGTGTGATGGGGGAAGAAGAGGGCAGCAGATGAGCTGGGGGGAGGGAGGGAGAAGCAAAGGGATGAGAGAGAGTGAGACAAAGAAAAAGCAGATGGCGAGAAGAAGCAAGTAGGGGGATAAATATAAAAGGATCGAGAGACTGTTGGGGAGGGAGAGGGGAGGAAAGCCAGGGTTAGAGATCGGACGACAGAGGGAGGCGAGAGAGTGGGAGGACATTGAAGGGAGGGAAAGAAATAGGAAAGCCATTGTTTCAATGCCGGGGGGTGTATAAAGCTGAACTAGCAGGATTTCTTTCCTCTGGATATCTAAGATCTCAGTGTGACTCGCTGCTGGTTCCAAGAGGAGTCCTGCGCGGAACATACATTTTGTAAAGTCATGCAATGAGCGCTGGCAGTGCCAGCAACCACAGCTCACTGAACAAACACATTCATCGAACGCAGCTGCGGATCCCTTCACACCACTGAGATAGGGCCGAACCACACACCTTCTGGGATGGAAACCTGGAGACTTTGTGGAATTAACCCCCGGACTCCTGGAAGCCAGGCCATGAAAGTGGTGGATCGCTTGCTATACAAATGTGTGAATGGCATCACCACGGTTTTCAACTTGGCAACTGAGAGGCGCTTTGTTGTCAGCTGAAGTTCTAGGTGCTCACTTTATGATCTGAATCACTGTCTCTAGCGCCAAAAAGCCTATCTGGCGTAGAAGCACTATATTATCTAAACACAGGTTAGTCGTACTAACCTCACCTGTCCAATCAAAGACACTCTCCCCCCTTCTACTAGCCCAGGTATTTTGGGTATTTTGCAGAGTGCTAAGTGCCACCTTGCAGTCACTTCAGAGCGCTAGTGCGCCAGGCAGACACCGGGGAGGGTGGATATTGGTGGAACAGAGACGTGCTCTTCAGTTGGAGGACCCGCTCTTCTCAGATGGAGGGGAGGAGTTCTCTAAGGCTTGTCTTCCTCCAGTGAAACTGTTGCCCTAAGTTCGCGATCACATGGTTTGGAAGAGGACACCCGAGGACGGGACGCAGGGTCTGGCAGTGAATAGGGCGCTCTTGTTACAAGGGTCAGTCATCTTAGGTCAAGATGCTCCTAAGATCTCAGTCAGCCAGCATCGTCGGAGAAAGTGAACTTTGTTAGGGCGAGTAATTGTAGTTGCATTTATTTAGCGCTTACTACCGCTGACGAGGCGTCGAAGCGTTTTACCACAAGCAGCACCGGAAACCAGCTCCGGAACCCAATGCAGAAATCACAACATTCCGGGAAACCCTGTTTGTCTCTGAATTCGGACCATAAAATGCTGGAGCGGTGACAGCAGGGGGTGGGGGCTCTTCTGTTCTCACTAGAACTTCCAGTGAGTTGGGTCACACAACCTGTCAGCAGTAACTTGCCCTACAACAGATGTGCCTAATCAGGGCGCTGAGTTGCTCCGTGATCCGAGGGCTCAGATGTCAGAAAGCCGAGCCGACTGCGCCCTTGTTACACATGTAGCGCCTCTGAGAAGCGCTGGGCTGCGCGCCGTAAAACGTCCTCTCAGTACACACACCACGATATGCCCAAGGAGGGGTGAGGGGGCACCTCAAGCAGGCACTGTAAAACACGAGAGGGGCTGCTGGAGGTGCGTGGAGCAAAGAGGAGGGTGGGAAGGGAGGCGGGGAGGGAAGAAGGAAGGCGCGAGGCAGGAATGGAAATACCATGAAACCGGGCGCCCTGGTAGGGAGAGCGGCGCTCGAGTGCATACATTTTAAAACAAGCAGGATGGGAGAGGCAGTGGAAGGGAGAGAAAGAGGGGCAAAGCAGAAAAGAGATGTAGGCACAGATGGGCAGAGTGAAAATGACAGAGAGACGGCACGCACACTAAGTAAAACAGAAGCGGAGACACAAAAGAAAACAGAAAAACAGAAAAGACATGTGAATACACACTCCAATGACAAACGGCGGAGAGGGGTGAGAGGAAGAGGCGGCAAAAGTGAAAGCAGCTGCAGGAGGTTAAAAGCATTGGCTGCGCGGAATGCATAGATGGGGACTGCAGCGGGAGAGAGAGGCGGAGGGAGTTGTGTGCGCGCGCGCTGCGCGCGAAAGCACTTAATGAGCCATGACGGCTCCTAACTGTATGAGATAAGAAAGGCAGATGGTGGCTGCGCGCGTTCACGCACACATGCATGCAAGCTTTAGGCCAGGAAAAGCTTGTGGGTAGCACTTTTAAAACCCCCTTACTAAAAGTCGAGCAAGCAGCGCATGCGCTGCTCTAGGCTCGACCTAAAAAAAGACACAGCCAGGCATGTAGGCTTTTTTTCTGTTTATTACCCATGCTCCACACCCTCAGGGATGCTGTGCAGCATAGGTAAGCCATTGACAGAGCCAATAGGTACCAACAGCCTTGTTGGATTTGCCAGTGCCTGTTCCTGATTAGGTCATGGCACATAGTGAGCCACTTGCTATCCCTAGATTCGAAAACTGCTTCAGACTTTACATTAGGGATAGGAAAGCCTCCCTCATCCAAAAACACAGTAATGTGCCCTTAAAGTTATCAAACGGTAAGGGTTTTTCCTTGTAGAAAGAATCATAAACGAAAGAGTAGTAAAACTTGCTATCACACTGTGCAAAAATCTAATGAGAATTGGCCAAAATAGGAAACACTTTGACTGCATGAATGAAACAAGTTTTACCAGAAAGGACGGCACATTTAACTTAATCCATGCTGTTGAAAGTATTGTGGCAGGTTAATCTTCTTTTCAGGCCTCTACATACTCAGCTTTTGAAACATATGCTAATGGATAGACTGATCACATAGCAAACAGACTAACTCACACACAATGACACATTCACACACACATACAAAGTCACACACGCCCACACACCTGGAACATGACTCCTTAAACTTGCTTCATTGGGGATGCAGCTCTAAGTCGGTATGAAGTTGTCAGGGTCCTTCATAAAGCCAAAAAGTTGCACTCGGGCTACACAGCAAACTTTTACCCCAAACCGATCCCCTCAGATGCTCTCCCATTCCTCGGCTGCTTCAGACTATCCACTGTGTCTTTGGGGCATCAGCCCTTTCACTCCAGGCTAGTGCCCTGCAGGGTTGGATTGGGATTAAAAATCAGCCCGGGCACGCTAAAAAAAAAGTGGCCCACATTTGCATATTGCCTTTCCTCAAAACACTGCTTCGGCGAAATTTTATTAAAAAAAGGGGGGGTGGGGGGGGGGGGGAAATGCACTGATTAGTTTACACTGGTGAAACACACCTGAAAACAAGTGAGGCCACTTTTGCTCATGCCCCCTGCCCCCGCTCAATATGCATATATTAAAGGGCCGGCCCAGCGACAGAAAGGGAGTGACACCTCTGCCCGTTGATAAAAGGGAGGTGATGTACGCCCATCTGCCTCCAGAAAGGCCACTCAGGCACCCACTGGGCTGCTGGCGGCATCGAACAACACAGAAAGCGCCCAAATCGGCCCCCCAGGCTGCTCAGAAAAGCAGCCCACATCTGGAATTCGGATATCTGCCCCTCGGGCATTGCCCTAGTGCCCGCGTTACCAATCCGCGCTGGTGCCCTGCTCCTCTTACACCCAGTGCTTTAAATGGGCAGGTACTATCCGGTAATGTGTACATGCACTTATATAATTTGAAATCGAGAGCACTTTCACTTTTCAGCACTTCTGCAGTACATTTAATGAGACAGTATCAGCACTTTTCTGATGGATACATCTGCCTGTGGATTACTCACCTTATGAATATCCCCTGCGCCAGTATTCCGCAGAAATTTTTCCTAGCTCTCCACGCCGACGAGGTCGTCACGAAGCCATGGCTCCGCACGCGGCTCCGCATGACATCACTGGAGCCATAAGAGGACCGCGTCGGCGTGATGACGTCAGTTCCCTTTTTTCCGTGCTGTCGACGCTAACGGTTTTTTCTGGGACTCTCCATACTTTCGACTGGATACTTTGTATTTTGGATTGTATCTTTCTCTCTTTTGGCATGTCTGCCCCGAGGAAGTCTGGCTTTAAGCCCTGTAAAGAATGCGGAGGACATATGTCTATTACGGACCCGCATGAAGACTGTCTTTGGTGTTTGTCATCTGACCACGACGTCGAGGGCTGTTCTTCCTGCAGGAAGATGAACCCGACGGCTCTGAAGGAGCGGGAGGCCAAGCTGTATATGGCCAAGGCAAGAAAAGAAAAAAGGGGTCGAAAAAGGTCGAAGTCCAAGTCTTCGACTTCGCATGACTCCAAGAGAAGGCATAAGAAGAAGAAGAGACATGCTTCTCGACGCCGATCGTCAAAGGCTGTGGTTTTGAGATCGCCTTCTCCGACACCTCGACGTCGAGCTAAAGATGTTATCTCTCCTTCTCCATCGGCGTCTCCTCAGGCGACTCCGGTTCATTCCCCGTCATACCAAGGGACTCCGGAGCGTTCTCCGGCGTCGAGATTCTCTCCGGCTTCAGAGGAGGTGTCGAATCCGGCTGATACTGAGGTACCTTCAACTCCTGCGGCTCCAGCGGCTCCGTTTCCAGAGGTGCCTCGTATGGATCTCGAGCCGGCTCAACTTCCTCAGTTTCCGGCCCCGGGTTCAGATCCGTCGCACTTTCTCAACGCAATGTATGGCGTGTTCGCCAGGGCCTCATACCCCTCTGGTGCACCTTCGGGTCCCATGGGTCCTATGGCATTCAATTTGGGTGTGCCTCAGCAGTATCCACAGGCCCCCTTTGTGCCCTTCATGCCAGGGACGTCGTCCTGGCATTTACCGGCTCCGAGGATGTCGACGCCTTATGGGGAATCCCCGGCTCCATCTCGGGAAGCTTCACGGATTCGATCGGCGCCGGTTACGGCAATCGATCCTTCTTCGACGCCGCTCCCGGAGTCATCGATGCCACGTGTGGCGCCGTTGACGCCGCAGCCGAAGATGCGCTCGAGGAGAGAGGCGCAGAGGTTGTTGGAAGAGGAGCAGTACCAGGTGGATGAGAGGGAGGAAGGAGAACTGTATGACACAGAGGATGTGTTTGAGGACTTGTGTGAGGCAAGTGGACTTGACGTTTCTCCTGAGTGGGACTTTGTTTCTCAGAAGGCTTCCCCCTCGAAAGAGGTTGCTCCGTACCATTCTGTGATCAGGAAGGCTGCGGAACTTTTGGATTTGCAGCTTCCTATGGCTGAGTATAAGCCTAATCTTCTTACGGAGGTACTCCACTCTCCGTCCTCGGTGGTTGAACCACTCTTACCCTTTAATGATGCTCTGACTGAGCCGATACTTGATGTTTGGCGCAACCCTCTTTCTGCACCTGCGGTTTCAAGGTCAGTGTCCAGAAGGTACAGGCCTGCTCCTGGAGATCCAGTGTTCCTTTCCTCTCAACCCTCTCCTGAGAGCTTGGTGGTACAGGCTTTGTGTTCGAAGCAGTCTACAGGGGCTTTTCCGCAAGCTCCCGCCGACAGGGATTCCAAGAAACTGGACCAGTCTGCGAAAAAGATCTTTTCTTCAACTAGCATGGCACTGAAATCTACCAACGCAACTTGTCTCTTGGGTAGATATATTCGTGCCTTAATGGACTCTGCCAAACAGCTTCTTCCTAAGTTGTCAGAGGAAGATAGGGGAAATTTGAGTGAGGTGTTAGCGGACTCTCAGGCTGCAGCTCGCCAGGTCATCCAGTCTGGCTTGGACACGGCGGACAGAGTGATGGGTTCGTCCATTGCAACAAGAAGACATGCGTGGTTGAGGTCTTTTGGGTTCTCTCCCGATGTGCAGGCTGCCCTTCTTGATCTGCCTTTTGATGGGTCTAGACTTTTCGGAGAAAAGGCTGATTCCGCCTTGCAAAGATTTAAGGACAGTAAGGCCACGGCTAAATCTTTGGGTCTGCAAGCACAATGGAGAGGCTATGGTTATAAAAGATACAGAGGCTTCGGGAGGTCTTCTTTTTGAAGCTTCAGACAGCCTCAGCAGCAGCAGCAACAAAACCCCTTGTATAGGTCCTATAGGGGTAAGGGCAGAGGTCGCCAACGTGGAGCCGGTCGCCATCCCTCCTCCTCCTCCTCCTCTACCTCCCCAGCCCCTCCTGGGAATGCGGGGAAGCAGCCCTAGATCCGCCATCCCAGATCATGTAGGTCCTGTGGGAGGCCGGCTTACCCATTTTCTACGAGATTGGAAATTGATCACTTCGGACCTTTGGGTTCTAGATCTCGTAGAGAATGGGTACGCCCTTCCCTTCAGGGAATTCCCTCCTCCTTACCCTCGTTGCCAGGGGTTTTGCACAGAGAATCATTTACTTCTCCTTCAAAAGGAAGTTATTGCCCTGTTACAAAAAGGTGCGATAGAGGTGGTTCCAGAGCAGGAAAGGGGTCAGGGATGTTACTCCCGGTATTTCCTGATCCCCAAAAAGGACGGCAGGTTACGTCCGATCCTGGACCTCAGGATCTTGAATTTTTACCTGAGGCAGGAGAAATTCAAGATGCTGACCCTTGCTCAGGTTCTTCTGGCGCTGCAGCAAGAGGACTGGATGGTGTCGATCGACTTGCAGGATGCGTATTTTCACATCCCCATTCTGAAGTCACACAGGAAGTATCTCCGTTTTACGGTTGGGTCGCAGCACTACCAGTTTGCGGTCCTCCCGTTTGGTCTTACTACTGCACCTCGAGCCTTCACAAAGGTGATGGCGGTGGTGGCAGCTCATCTCAAGAGGTCGGGGATTCCTGTTTTCCCCTACCTGGACAACTGGCTGCTCAAGGCGGAGTCGCCGGAGATGGTGCTTCATCATCTGCGGGTAACATCTCAACTGTTGTTCGACTTGGGCTTTTCAATCAATGTGCCCAAATCTCACCTGGTGCCCTCTCAGCGCAACCTGTTCATAGGGGCGGTACTGGACACTACTGTGTGTCTGCATTTCCTCCTCCACAAAGAATTCTCAACATTCAGGAGATGATCCCTTTATTCCACAATGGAGCGGTTGTTCCAGTTCTGAAGGTCCTACGCCTGCTCGGTCTGTTTGCCTCCTGCATTCTGTTGGTCAACCATGCACGCTGGCACATGAGGGCGCTCCAGTGGTGTCTCCGCAGGTAGTGGTATCAGCACAACGGAGATCTCAGGGAGTCTGTCAGGATTATCAGAGAAGCTGCGGCGGATCTGTCTTGGTGGAGCGTGGAGGGCAATCTGTCTCAAGGAAAGCCCTTTCATCTTCCTCCATCGGTGGCCACAGTGATAGCGGATGCCTCTACCCTAGGGTGGGGTGCTCATCTGGGAGATCTGGAGATCAAGGGTCTTTGGTCTCCAGAGGAAAGATTGTCTCATATCAATCTTCTGGAATTGCGGGCGATACGTTTGGCGCTCAAGGCCGTTCTCCCTTCCCTTCGCGGTCAGTCGGTTCAAGTCCTGACGGACAACACTGCCGCGATGTGGTATGTCAACAAGCAGGGAGGAGTGGGGTCGTACCGTCTCTGCAGAGAGGCGTTGCGGCTTTGGTCCTGGGCTCAGGACCATCGGATTTGCGTGATGGCAAATCATCTGGCAGGGGTGCTAAACGTGCGTGCGGACAGTCTCAGTTGGCAGTTCTCCGCCGACCACGAGTGGAGGCTTCATCCGGAGGTAGTTCGTCACATCTTCCGGACGTGGGGGACTCCTTGGGTGGACCTGTTTGCTACTCTCGAGAACGCGCACTGCCCGTCATTCTGCAGTCTCCAGTTTCCGATGCAGGGGGCATTGAGGGACGCGTTTCAGTTGAGTTGGAGCTCACAACTCCTTTATGCGTTTCCTCCCATACCCTTGATTCCTCGGGTTCTGAGGAAGATTCGCCAAGACCGGGCCCAAGTCATATTGATCGCCCCGGATTGGCCAAGAAGGGTGTGGTACACAGACCTTCTTCACCTCTCGTCGCACCCTCCGCTCCGTCTCCCTCTCAGGGTAGACCTCCTCTCGCAGTCGGAGGGGCAGGTTCTTCACCCCCACCTCCAGAGCCTGCACCTTCATGCCTGGAGATTGAACGGGGCAACCTGAATTCTTTTTCTCTCCCGCCTGACGTGGTGGATGTTATATTATCGGCCAGGCGACACTCCACCAAGTCTATCTACTCCTACAGGTGGTCAAAATTTGTTAAATGGTGCGGAGAGAAGTCTATTGATCCCTTGAAAGCTCATCTTTCTGATGTTCTTTGTTTTTCGCTTCATTTGGCCCAGCAGGGTTCTGCTGTAGCCACTGTTAAAGGATACTTGTCGGCTTTATCGGCATTTCTCTGTCTGCCTGATCAGCCGTCTCTTTTTAAGTCTCCAATAGTTTTAAGGTTCATTAAGGGGCTTACTAACATGTTCCCGCCCACTCCTTTTATTATGCCCCAGTGGGATTTGAATTTAGTGTTAACTTTTTTAATGGGTTCCACGTTTGAACCTATGCATAGCTGTCCTTTAAGACTGCTGACTTTCAAAACGGTCTTTCTTGTGGCTATCACTTCGGCTAGGAGGGTGAGTGAGCTTCAAGCTTTGAGTTCAAAGCCTCCGTTTTTGACCATACATGCTGAACGGATGGTACTCCGGACCAGGGCTGCTTTTCTGCCTAAGGTTGTAACTCCCTTCCATCTAGGGCAGTCCATTACCCTTCCTACTTTCTATCCTCCCCTCACCCTTCCAAGGAGGAGGAAAGGCTGCACCGTTTGGACCCGAAGAGGGCGATTAGTTTCTATCTTGATAGAACAAAGGACTTCCGTCAGGATGATCAGCTCTTTGTGGGCTATGTTGGACGTATGAAGGGCAAGGCGGTGCACAAGCGCACTTTATCCAGGTGGATCATCTTGTGTATCAAGATCTGCTACTCTCTGGCTGGTAAGGAGCCTCCTGTAGGCATTAGAGCTCACTCTACCAGGGCTAAATCGTCTACGTCTGCTTTGTCCAGGGGTGTTCCTGTGTTGGACATCTGTAAGGCGGCAACTTGGGCCTCCCTCCACACTTTCGCGAAGCATTACTGCTTGGACTCCGAGGTGAGGAGGGATGGCCATTTTGCGCGCTCTTTTTTGCAGGACGTTTTGGTATAGAAGGGTGGACACCCTCCTCCAGGAGAGGGACTGCTGTGGGATTCTATTCATAAGGTGAGGAATCCACAGGCAGATGTATCCATCAGAAGAACAAGTTACTTACCTTCGGTAACGCTTTTTCTGGTGGATACAGTATCTGCCTGTGGATTCCTCACTGACCCACCCGCCTCCCTGTTGTCCACCCTTTTATACCTTAAAAGAGGTTTTCGTTAATATGTTATCTCATATTGTCATTTTGTATTGCCTCTATTTGCCTTTGTGTAGGCTTGTAGGAAATGCTTGCTTTCTTTTGCTTTCCTTTGTTCACTTTACACTGTGTTATTTGTGTGAATACTGTGTACTATGTATGCATTGTCTCTTGGTCGGTCCGCCCGTTTGCCTCGGTGGCACGGAAAAATGGGTGGAACTGACGTCATCATGCCGACGTGGTCCTCTTATGGCTCCAGTGACGTCATGCGGAGCCGCGTGCGGAGCCATGGCTTCGTGACGACCTCGTCGGCGTGGAGAGCAAGGAAAAATTTCCGCGGAATGCTGGCGCAGGGGATATTCATAAGGTGAGGAATCCACAGGCAGATACTGTATCCACCAGAAAAAGCGTTACCGAAGGTAAGTAACTTGTTCCTCAGGAGTAAACGGGTACTTCAAAGAGTGAGAACCTGCACTTCTATATTCCCATTTGAAGCACTGCTTATACCGAAAAATAAGATTATATAAATGAAACCTAGTGAGATCCGAAGTGGCAAAACTGGCCTGGATTTAGGGAGGAGTTGTGGCCTAATGGCCAGAACTGCCAACTTTCGAACTCGGGAATCAGGTTTGTGTCCCGCCCTAGGCTAAACATGCTGTGATTCTGGGCAAATCACTTCATGCCTGATGTGCTTAGTGATTTTACGGTTGCAAAGGTAAAATGTTAGCCTTTGCAAGTGCAAAATAGCTTCCTTAAATGTACAAAGCCCATATTGCGATTTGGTAACATGTTATCGAATCACTATTTGTGACGTCCCTTCCAACTACAGCTTTTTTAGCTTATGTATTAATGTTTTGTGACTAAATCCAGTTGCAAAACATTAATTTTTTACCACCAAATCAAGGCCCTCGTGTATCAAGCAATTCGTAAAATCAGAGGATTTCCAACTGCAAAATGGCATTTTTAATTCACCAAACCCAAATGGGGATTTGGTAACATATTACCAAATCTTACCGAAAAGCTAATTGGGTTTGAGAATAAATACGGATTCAGTATTTGGAATGGGTGTGTTAAGAGCATCTCTTCCAAATACCGAATCTTTAAGCTATGTATTAATGTTTTGCGACAGAAATCCGGTTGCAGAACGTTAATTTTTGACCACCTCCTAAAAGGAGGTGTTAAGCCATTTACAAATGGGAAATGGGGCCCCAAAGGCACCCCTTCCCCTTTGTTAATGTTCACAAAAACGTCTTTATGAGCAGGCAGTGGTCCATGAGACCACTGATTGCTCATGAAAAAGGTTTGTGAAATGTTTCTTTTTTTTTTTTTTTTAACGCATCCTATTTTTTATTAAAGGCTGCATGTAAAAAAAAAAGATTGCTTTATTTACAAGGAATTTCAGACAAGGTGTCTGTTGACCAAAGCAGTCCACCATACCTGTCATTGTAGCCAATCATAGTGGGTCGCAATTTGCGACCTACCTCATATATATTAATGAGATAAGTTGAACTGGAACCCACTACGAATCAGTATTTTGAGAACCAACCTATTAATACATAGGTCGATTCGCAAAATACCAATGGAAGTCGGTATGCAAATTGCGACCCCTTCTAACATCCAATTTTTAACATTCCATTTATGGATTCACAAATTATGAATCGTTATTTGTTGTAGTTTACCATTCCTTAAATAGAATCTTTGTAATTGACTGTTGGTAAGCATTTGCAAATGGGAAGGGGTCCCCAAGGGGTACTTTCTACTTTTTGAATACCAACAAAAACATTTTTACGAGCAGGCAGTGGTCCTTGGGACTACTGCCTGCTCGTAAAAATTATTAATACAATTATTCATTTTCTTTTTTAAATGCAGCTGGGCTGCATTTAAAAAAAAAAAAGATTGCTTTATTTAAAAGCAATCACAGACATGGTGGTCTGCTCACCTCAGTAGGCCACCATGCCTGTGACTTTAACCAATCATAGAGGGTCTCAATTTGCGACCTACCTAATGCATATTAATGAGGTTGGTCAAATTGAGACCAACTACGAATCAGTATTTTGTGAACCAGCCTATTAATATATAGGTTTGTTAACAATATACCAATGCATTCAGTAGAATATTCTGTGTGCAAATTGCACCCACTTCTACCTCATCCCTTTCAGCAGATTTCTAATAAGAAATCACTAATTGTAATTCGTTATTTGATGCAATTTACGATTTCTTAAAAGGAATCTTAGTACATCAGGCCCCTAATATCCTCGTATCTAATTAAAGTGAATTTGACCTTGTTTTGCAGAATCTGGTGCTCATGTAAAGCGCGCCAATACCCTTTGGCCGAGTTCGCACTATATGAAACTGCAAAAAAAGTTCAGATTTGAACTGCGCCTAAGAAGAACACGCAGTTGTAGCTGACTATCAGGGCTGACAGCTAAATGTATATTTAATCATTGGACTGCCATGCATTGTTGAGAGTTGTTGCATAATCCAATAAATTGTCAGGAAGCAGGCCTGAAAATCTTTAAAAATTGCAGTAGTCGGGGAAGTGTTAAATGAAACCACTGAGGTATTTATATTGCCTACAACTGCCTTTTACTTGCGTTTTGGAAATGACATGTAACCAAAGACCATTTTTATGTTACAGATGCAGAAAAAAAGCAGTCACTAAATGAACGGATTCTCAACGAAGACCTCTCCTTGGTTGTGTGGTGCATGGAGCATGCGTTGACAAGCAAACATCCGCGGTCTCGTTATAGTGCGGGCTGGGATGCGAAACTCCTCTGGATACCTCTATCCTACCTGCCCACCTTTGTGCAAGACTATGCTCTTTTGAAAAACAAAGTGAACCTTGCTAACCCACATGCGACCTAAGGTCCACCTGCTGACGAGATGAAGAAATGAAGGGTTGATGTAGGGCACTCGACCACTCTTGTTCTTACATAATTTTACAACAGAGATCCCAGTATCTGATCCAATTGTTTTCAGTCAGCTAAAGAAGATGGTGGTCAAAGTGTCAATAGTTCTTTATTGGCAAAGCATGTGGACAACCAAAGAGAAACCTTAATTTTCCACAACGCAAAATGCAAACAAAAGGGAATTGAAGGGAAGATTGAAGAACTGGGCAAAATGTGCACGCCTGACACTTCGATGACCACTCTTTAATTTGTTAGAAAACAAAAAAAAAGAACCTGAGCCCAAAGTTTCTCTTAGGAGGTGACTGCCCTCTGCTTCTATTGGCTCCACATTTTTCCCACTGGTGGCATCTCTCACTGCCCGCATGGCTGCCTACAGCCTTCGGTCACTTTACTTAACCTCTGCCTAGTAGTTTGATTAGGGATCTTCCAGGGAGAGGTGTAAATGGGTGCTATACTGTTTAGCTTAGAGTTTTGAATGTTGTGCTACTAAATTATTTAATCAATGGAGCTCCTACACACATTAACCAAGAGAGTGCAAACAAATTCTTGCTTGGGAACCTGAGCGATGTCTGGCATGCTAGTGTTTTTCCAAAGTAGTGGGGAATAATACTTTGCCTGAATATAAAGGGGTGTGCGAGACTGCCATTTTCAAAGGGACTTCGGGGGGTTGTTCCCCAGAACATTTTGAAAACATAGGGTAAACAAGTGCAATTTTACAGCACATTTTTCACATGCATTTGCTAAAGTCATAGGCTCTTATATGGCAATAAATGAAATATTCTAGTATATTGTGCCATGGAAGTCTAAACTCTCACAGGAGAGCTGAAGGGGCACCCACCCTAGGTTAATTCTGGGAACATGCAAAATGCTGCCTATCACAATTTCTCCTAAAATGTCCAAAAGCCACAAGTGATATAAGCAGTTCAGAAAATTCAAACTTACAGGCCTATCATTTGCGAACAAAACTATGCGCACTTCAACATTTCTCTTTCTCTCATTTTCTTATCTTGCTTCTTCCAAGTGGATTCCTAGTCATATGTCATAAGTGATAATAGAGCAGGTGTGGGCTCCCACTTTCTGGGGATGCCAACAATAGGCCAAGGATTGTCACCACCTTGCCAGGGTCAGTGTTAGTCCAGACGTGGTCACCATCATGACGGTGAAGCTCACAAGAAGCCCAGAATTACATGGTTATGTGAGGATCAGCCTTATATCCAAGCTGGGCAAAGGGCATGGATGTTTATCTTATGCAAGCATTAGCCCCATTATGCCAGGGCCAGCAATGCTAAGCCATGGGTTTCTTCTATATAAGAATGACATTGCCACCAATATAAGTGGACAAGCATTTTGCTGGGGGGAGGTCACAAGGTATCACCAAGCCATGGATTCCCCTCATATGGCAAGAATTAACATTATTATGCAGGGAGGACATTTTTCCAGAGGTGGACACTGGTATGACACTTGTGCCCCAATATGCCACAATGTACCTAGAATTAACATCAGTGTGCATGGCGCATCCACGAGTACACTCACTCATGCATGCATTCTGGCACAAGGGCACATCTGAGCACCCACAGAATTCAAGACTTTATTTAACTTACCTCAACTAGCCAGCAGCATTGATCTAGCTCTGACTGTGTTGTACCTCTCTCTGTGTCAGGTCAATGGATTCTAGTCCAGGCCAAGCCACTGCCAGTGCAGGAGATGCAGTGTGGAGCTGCTGGAGGAGGTGGGTGAGTGCGGCCATGGTGCTTGCTGTCTCCGAGTACTGGGAGTCAGAGGAATAGGATGAGCATGCAATAACACCACTGCAGCTGCTGATAGAAGCGTTGGACATGCTGACAGACCGATGCCAGGGCCCGCCAGAGTACCGGCCTGCGCTGGCGCACTGTCCTCCATTTAGGTGGATAGGCAGCCCACACGTACAACAGCGCAGGAGGTGAATGCAGGAAGGACAGTAATGTGCTCACTCACCGTGCCTTGGCTCAAATTAGGCAATCCTCTGGAGGTGGACAGCTAACTGCTTGTGTAGCTGGGACCATGTTAGAGCTTGCTAGGCCTCGTGTGACACCACTATTAGCTGTATGTGTTGCAACAGGCAAGACATCGTCCTGAAGAGGCTCGGTTCTCTGAGCACCACATAACTCACTCTGTGCACTGCAAATAGTGACAACAAATGCAGTTTCAAGCAACTCCTCAATCAAGTCCACACCATGTCTGAGTTAGTTGATGACACAGCAAGTGATTGTTTTATCCCAGAGGCCTCCTAAAAACACCCTGCTGTTGACCCCATACCAAATCCAGCAAGATGGTACAACCTTTATATTTTCAAGTTCATTTTATTCTCTACTTATGTTTAATATATTCTATTCCAATTTCAGAGTACATTTAAGCAAATGAGAATGCGGTATCTTACTATATAACTTATTTTATACAATATGTTGTGTTAAATAAAGTCCTATTATGTTGTCAAACTTATTCGCGTTTGCCCTTAATCTTATGTGACAGACCTTAGTTCTATCAATATGAATGTTGTGTTTTGCATAGCACACCTTTGAATTAAACTATATGCTATTGGCACAGTGGTTAATGTTAGAAAGTTGGGTGATATAAGCACAACTGTTTACAGCAATTATCAGGTTTTCCTTTCATTAAGAGCTACCAAAAATTATTATTATTATTATTATCAGTAGTAGTATTAGTAGTAGTAGTAGTAGTAGTAGCTATAGTAGTAGTGGAAGTAAGAAGAGGAAGAAGTAGTATTGCTGGTCATAGTACCAGTAATAATAATGATAATAATAATATAATGGTCATTTATTTTATTTTATCAGCTATAAATCACAGTGCATTAATCCAATGACATCTGATGTTTTTGAAACAAGTGAGCTTGCTATCATGGCGGTTCTTTGTTTAAACCACAGTCTCAGCATATGTCCCTGGTCAATTCTATGGAAATTGTTAAAGCACTTAGGAAATAATCCAATCAGATTTGACAATTACCAGTGGTGTCCGGCACGGATCGGGGGTGGTGGGGCGGGGGGAAGAGGGTAAATAAAAAATGTAATTAAACTTACCTCCTCGCTGCGTCCTCCTCACCGCGTCCTCCTCGTCGCGTCTCTCCTCCTCGTCCTTCCGGCCGGAACAGGAAGCACCCAGGCTCCCCTGAGCCAATCACAACGCTGCAATGCAGCGGTGTGGTTGGTCTGAGCACCCTGGTTCGGCGATCAGACGGGTACTGGGGGCCTGGGCATGTTCTCCACCCAGGCTGTAATGCAGGTTGGGTTGGGAACATGCTAAGTGCGCATGAAAGTTTGGCTGGCCCGAGACGGCCGGCCAAACATTCCTGCACACTTAGGAAGTGAAAACCACTCCTCCCCTCCCCTGCTCTGTCAGCAGAGCAGCCCCGTCCGCCTCGCAAAGATGCCACGCCCTCAAAATGAAAAAATAAAATGATAATAACATTGAGTTATTATCTATAAAAATACCTCATTCGCTTCAAGTATTTTAGATTTAGTCCAGAAAGCCGAGGGTAGATCGCGAGGGATTGGGTGGTGGCCTCTACTTGGCTTAGTGTAGGGTCGGGGCCTCAGACTTAAGCCTCCATGAATACACTCCAGATATTATCCTGGAATGTCAATGGTCTGCGTGTGAGATCAAGAAGAGCCAGAATTTTGCAATATCTAAAGGACTCTCCAGCGCAGATCATTGTCATCCAGGAGACACATCTTCTGGAGGAGGAAACCAAGGAAATCTTTAAAAATCAAAATTGGGTAGACTCCTTTATATGCACCAATCAGACGGCCAATATCAGAGGGGTTATGATTCTCTTTAAAAAACAAGCCAATGTCCAGATTTTGCTGCATATGGTAGACCCATGTGGCAGATGGGTGATACTGAAGGTGTCCTTAATCTGTATCCTCCTCACCTTGGTTGGCTACTATGGCCCAAACCAAGACGATCCTTCATTTCTTAAAACCATCTTTTCACACCTCCTAGACTTCCCTTATTATGGCGGGGCATTATAATATCGTTCTCAACCCTAAACTTGACAAATCGGCTGGAAGTAGAGCAGCTGTCCCCTCAAGATTTAGAGTCTATCTTCAGACCATGATGGCGCAATATGGCTTGTGTGATGTTTGAAGAGAAAGATCGGGTCAGCAGCTAGGAGTCTCATATCGGAACTTTAAGTACAGACATAAATCAAGAATAGATTACATCTTAGTCAGCTACAGCTTAAGGGGTAAGGTCAAAGACATAACCTACCTGCCGCCCCACTTGTCAGATCATTCAGGAGTCTTATTAGTTCTTGAAGGATTACAAGCTCAGCAGTTTAGAGTTTGGACGTTCGATAGAGGAGGAGATGTCCTTCCTATCCCGGGAAACTGAATTTTTTCTGAAGTCCAATACTGACACAGCATCCATCACCATGGTTTGGGATTCCCTGAAAGCTTTTTTGAGGGGTATCATTACCAGCAGGTCAAGTTTTAGGAATCAAAAGTATAGGAGGGAGATCGCATCATTGGAGGCAGAAATGAAAATTGTAGAGGCAGAATTGAATAGCCAGGGTGTCTTGGGTAGACAGGAGGAAGATTTGAGCAAATTTAGTAAACTAAGGGAGCAAATGGAGTGCATCCTTCAATCAAGGCTCATGCGCAGATGGGAGGCTAGTAAGATTGCCCATTTTGAGTATGGGGAAGGGGCAGGAAAACTCCTGGCCTGGAAAGCTAAAGCTGATAGGCTACGCAACCAGATTAAGGAGATCGCTGCTGGTGACGGGGCTGCTGTTTTATCTTCGGATTAAGGTATTGGTGAGGCCTTTCTTAAGTACTTCCAAGTCATATATCAGGAACAGCTGGCAGAGGATAGACCTAAAGTCAAGGATTGGTTAGATAGAATCACACTGACACCTATGAGTTCTAAACAACAGGAAGATCTAGAACAGGACATCACCCAAGAGGAAGTGAGGAGGGCTATTGCTGCCTGCAAGAGAGGTAAAGCGGTGGGGCCTGATGGGCTACCAGCAGAATTATACAGATCTTTGGGTGAGGTGATAATCCCGACTTTGACTCAACTTTTTAATAAGATATTAGTAGAGGGTCTTAAACCCCCCGGGTCATGGAATGAGGCTACAGTCATCCTGATCTTGAAACCTGGCAAAAATCCAGCAAGCTGTGGGTCATATAGGCCCATTTCGCTTTTAAATGCGGACTATAAAATCTTTCCTTCGATCTTAGCGGCCAGATTGGGGTCTGTTGCCGGAGACATCCTTCACCCAGATCAGAAGGGGTTTGTAAAAGGTAGACATCTTGCAGACCTCACATACGATCTTATTGGAGCAATAGATATCGCCTCTACCTACTCTCTCCCTCTTGCAGCCTTGACTCTAGATGCCACCAAGGCGTTTGATAGGGTCAATTGGCTTTACCTGTCGGAAGTCATGGGAAAATTCAACTTAGGTAAAAGATTCTGCCAAACTATTCAGCTGATATATCAAGCCCTGTCAGCTAGGTTGCTTGTCAACGGTAAGCTGACGCAACCCTTCAGGATCACTAGGGGTACCAGGCAGGGCTGCCCCCTTTCCCCTCTCCTGTTCAATATGTATATTGAGCCTTTCGCACAGAGGCTCAGAGAAGATCCTAATATTATGCCTTTTAGTTATGGAGAGTGGGAGAGGAAGGTGGACCTGTATGCAGATGATATTTTGGTCCTCTCGGCAGACTTGGAGACAACCTTCCCGGCAGTGATCAGATTGGCACAGGAATTCGGTCAGGTCTCAGGGTATGAGGTAAATGCCGGGAAGACTGAAATTATGACCTGGAATCTTGAGAGAAGTCAGTATCAGGTCAGTCCTAGTATGCGATACCTGGGGGTTAGAATTCTCTAAGATATAAACAAGATTGCAGGCGCTAATTTAGCGCAGGTGTCAAAAGAGTGTCAAAAACAGATGCGATACCGGGCCCATCTCCCTTTAACCATTCTCGGAAGAGTGAACCTAGTCAAGATGGTTGTACTACCCAAGATTACCTTTCTCTTTAATTCAATCCCCCTACATTTCGATAAACCAGCAATCGACAAAATCCAGCAAGCGGTAAATTCCTTTATCTGGGCATATCAAACCACCAGAATAGCCTGGAAAAAGCTGTGGCGTAGGAGAGAGAAAGGCGGTCTTGCGCTACCCGATTTACAGTACTATGCTTGGGCCTTTCAGTTTTCACACTCACGGATGCTGCTAAAAATGCCTGTAAACACCGGGGTAGGAGGCATGTTCTTGGCTATGTTAAGAGGGCCCAATTTATCTGAAGAGGCCTTTTTGTTTAATTTTGGGGAACCAAAATTTTTTCAAAAGGTTAAACTCAAAGTTCTCCAGGCAATGGTTAGAGCATGGGCCAGACTAAAGCGCCTTGTTGGCCTTAGTTACTTTTCTAGCTTAGCGCCACTGTGGGATTCACCGGGCGCGCCGGACTGTTTGCAGGATAGGCTCGCTCTACCATTGAGGGAAGCAGGTATGAAAGTATGGGGAGATCTGGTCAAGGAGGGTACTCTCATTTCATGGGAACAATTAAGAGGAATAGTGGGAGTGGGTCTCTCGAAGTTCAAATACATCCAGCCGCAGAGCTGGATCCAACCCCAACAAAGACAGGGAAAATTTATAGGCAGTGGTAACATCTTGGAACAACAGTTAGTAGCCAGGCCAGCAGGTAGGAGGGAGGTCTCCTACTGGTACTGGACAATGGAGGAGGCTGTGGATGGTGAATTTAAACTCGCTGATGAACTATGGAGTGAACATCTTCCAAATGAACAGTGTGAGCAATTGTGGCAGAATTCATTTAAGACTCTCTTCAGCATAGTAAAACCAGCTTGGCTGAAGAGAAACCACCTATTCACTGTTCATAGGGCCTATCTTTCCCCTCTAAAGTTGTCCAAATTTTCAAACGGGACCCAAGTTAGCTGCAGAAAGTGTGGCCTGGATAAGGCCTTAGACATACATATGTTTAAAGACTGTCCTGCCATTGCGTCTTTTTGGGACGAAGTACAGATGTCTCTTGAGGGTATCTTGGGATCTCCAGTTCAAATAGACTTGGCCCTGATAATATTTGGTCTCACAAATCAAGTCACCGGAACAGCTAAATCTTTTTTATTTTATGCCATTTTGCTAGCTAGGAGGCAGATATGTAAGCATTGGACCGATCTTTCCCCTCCTACGCACATTGAATGGTTGGCATCGATGTATGAGACATCTAAGATGGACCTGTCGAGATCCTGCAGTTCTAAAAAGAAAGCATTTTGGGACCTGTTGCTAAAGTGGGTCAGAATATGATAGACAGGGAGGTATATTTTGGTATTATTGAGTATTTAACATTTGGTCCTATGATTATGCCTCCTTGGTACTCCTCGGACCACGTTGGGCACCCCCCCGCTCGTCTGCCAACGAAGGTGTCCATCAGGCTCTAGTGGGCCTAGCTGAAGAGGAACCCTCTTCCCCTGTTTTTAGGGGTTGCAACATCCTTGTCTGATAATGTACCCATAGGCTGAAGGCTCCGTGAGATTCCAACTTGCTGCCTATCTTCTTTACACTGCTGAGAAAGGGTACAGACAGACTGTTTGTGCAATGAGGTTTGAGGCGAATGAGGACAAAAAAAACAACAACAAAAAAACTGAGTTATTATCATTTTATTTTTCCTTACACTGCTGAAAAGCATTGGTGCGACGCTCCTACACCTTAGCGGAGGAGCCGCCACTGACAATTAGACAAGCCTAGTTTTTTCCAAGTTCTTACTATAGACACCACATTTGTAAGTCAAACTCCGTTGGCATAGGTCCTTAGATTTGGATCTTCTAGTACCAGTGTTTCTACGACCTCTATTAGAAAATATCTTGATGTGATGGTCTGCTAAATTCTTTCTATGGAGAAAGGACTAGAGGCAAACAAGCATAATCCAAGCTCAAGGCTCCTTGCCATTCATTCAGAGGTGCAAGGGTGTGGGTGCTCTAGAACCTCAAAGAAAGGCTGCCATCCAACCAGCATGAGGTGATAGCAATGGACTGGTTGATAAGCTATCTCCTTAGTTGTCCGAAAACCAATGGACTTTGTATAGAAACAATAGGAGAAGAGAACTTCATCTTGGTGAGAGTTTCAAGAAGAGAGTCAGATGGTTCATGTGTCATTGCCAACCTTTCTTTAGAAATGTATGCTACATCAGGGGATGTACTGCTCAGTTCTTAATATTGGGTAGCTATCTATCAGTGAGGTACCTTATTTCAGGTGTGAAAAGTGTCCTCCAGTTTTAGAACATTGGAATGTTGGGAGCTCCATTGAAAACAATGGAGTGCTCGGGGCTTCTAATGGCCGGTAGAAGCCTGGAGCTCCAACATTCCAATGTTGTCGTTCACAGCTGTTCCTGTGAACAAAGGCCTCATGGAGCCTGAGGGGGATTGAAATCCTGTGAGGTTCCATGAGGCCTTCGTTTTATTTGTTAGAACATTCTGCTCTCTAGTTGCGGAATGTTCTAATAGCCTTAAAGCACTCGGTAGCTGGGCTATACTGGCATTAAAGTCCCGCTCCCTTGTTAAAGGCCCGAGCCGAATGCTGGAGCGGGCCTTTAATTCCTGGTTTAACCTGCTACAGCAGCCTATAAGGCTATATTAGTATTCAAATGAAATATAAGTTAACTCTGTACGAAACATTGTCAGTTCAGATGAGATGGATCTTTCTGGAATTCCTGTCTATCGCATATACAGAGTCTACACTGGAAAACAGGCAGGCACTGTTTCTATGTAAGAGTTAAGATTGGACTTCCGAATCAGATTCTCAGAAAATATCATTTCTTAGATATAACATATTAACCTGGGCTGCATATGTTGGTTTTTGGTACCACTGAACCGGAAATTAAGGGTAAATCACAAAACGTGGATGCCAAGGTGCTGACAGTTCAGGTAGAGAAATAGGAAAAATAAAACAAACAGGTTCTTTACCAGTGACACTGGGGTGGGGAACTGACCAAAAAGTACTGCTAGCCAAATATCATGTCACCACTCCATCACCTTTAACCCAACACAAGCAGGAAGAGGCCGAGGGATTCAGCTTCAATTTGTAGTGTGCCATTCAACAGTCAATGGCTGCAAACAACCTAAAAAATGTTGGTGCAAGCAGGATGGCAATAAATACAGCTTAGAAATGACAAGAGTCACCTGCATAATTAACACCTTGTAAGAATGAGTCAGTTGGAGCTGGAGGAGCGGACAAAATTGAAATAAGAGTGAAGAAAGCTGGGGCCATGTAGCACTCCACCCATCACCTTTGCAAAGGGAGATCTAACTGGTAGTGTTAAGACCACATCCAAAAGGAAACTCTTAGGGGCATATTCTCAAGGAACTATCGCCGAGTTAACGGCACTTTATCTCAACCAAAGTCGTGATAAAGTCATCGCCCCATTCACAAGCTGATGCAAACAGCCGATATCACCAGTTTACCTGCGATAGCAGCCGCAAAAAACATCGCCACAGATGACCCCGGCAACTAACGCTAATGATATGCAGAGTAGGCGTTCCCGTGCAAAAATCTGCGACAACATCACAACGCAACATTCTCAATGACCAGCCAGATCGGCGATAAGATCACAAAACATGCGATAAGGCACGTTAGCAGCAGGAAATTAACACCTGCTCTGACCTGGTGCAAAGTCGGACGACAACCTGCACCAGAAAAGAGAGCCCAGCCCACAGCCACACCTGAAGAACAACAGATGCCATGGAGCTACTCATCATGCAGCTCGGAGCCCCAACAGGGCCACAACACCCACAGCCACCACACCCAGGCCCGCCACCCCCCCCGGACCCCCACATCCCCCCCGGACCACCACGGAGGCAGCGCAGACAAAGACAGCGGACCTTCAGGAAACGCACCAGCCTCACAGACTTGACACAAGAGAATGTCATTGCCCACTACAAACTCAAAAGGTCAACCATCCTCCGCCTCCTGACCATCATTGCCCACAGGCTGACGGTACCAACACAGCGGACAACCAACATCCCACCTCAGACAAAGCTGCTGGCTGTGCTGCACCTGTTGGCCTCTGGGACATTCCAACCAACAACTGCCAGAGTCGGAGGAGTCTCACAGCCAGCCCTATCCAGGTTCCTCACATCTGTCCTGGATGCCATCACCAGCTTGGGACCCCAGTACCTATACTTCCCCCACACTGCGCAGGAACAACTGGAGACCAAGCAAGGCTTCTACGCCAAAGCAGGCTTCCCGCACGTGTTGGGGGCAATTGACTGCACACATGTCCTACTTGTGCCCCCTGCCGACACTGCACACATTTACCGCAACAGAAAGCACACGCATTCCATCAATGTGCAGGCAATAGTCGACCACCGGGGACTCTTCACCAATGTCGTCGCAAACTACCCAGGCAGTGTGCATGATTCATACATCTTCCGACAGTCCATCATCAACTGGCTCTTCCAGGATGGCACCTACGGAAATGCAGTGCTCGTTGGTAAGTACCAAATGAACACACCACACACCTCAAATCCACAATCATGCAACTCACAACCCTGGGAATGCACACGTTACAAACACACATACAACATGCCCACCCACCAGACACGACTGCACAACGTACTGCGGAAACCTGGGCTAGCCATGGACATGAGCCATCACCGGCATGGCACCTCAGCCACACAATAGCAGTATGCGGGGAGAGGTGGGAAGCAGGCATGTGCGAAGGAGGCAAGTGACCCATGAATGAGAATGCACACAATGCCAAGTGTGGCATGGAAGTGCTGGACAGACTGCAGTATGCAGACCACAGACATATCCATGTCGACATATACTGCTGGTGGTGGTAGTGTTGTGGACAGTGGACGCAACCATGTCACCCCAGCCAGTGGGGAAGGTCTCGAAAATGTAGCCTGTGACGTCCCCCCCTGCAAGCGTGTGCGGAGTGGGCTGGCCCAGCGTACGCCAGGCCAGCGTAGGGGTGTGAATAAAAAGCATGTAGCTCCGGGCGTGGTTCTCTTCCGGAATGCCCAACGTGTCTGCCAGGGCGGCGCCTCCCACCCCGCCACGAGGCCGACGCCGTCGCCGAGAGCGGTGTGGCCGCGATCCTGTGCGTCCGCCGCAGCCCGGGCGGCTGGACCCCGAACCAGTCCTGCCCGGCCGTGCGCATCCAGGCCTCACTGCTCACCTGCTGACACCGGCGTGTCCCCAAGACGGCCCACCACATGCCTGCGCTTGCACCAAGCCAGAGGCCCTCAAGCTTGGCAGCCTCCTCAGACCACCACGGCCTCCGCGGGCAAGGCTCGTAGTACTCCTCTGTCGTTGACGTACTCCACCGGCCTACACAGCGGACAAGTAGGCCACACATTTGGAACTGAGTCTTGATTACACAATGGCAGAGTACACATGTTAATGCAGAGTCTAAATCAGTATACTCCCTTCAGGGTGGTGCCACCAACTCTGTGCATAGCATTCCGACCACACGTGTCTGTGGGCCCTTGCTGACCGCTGCCTCCGGCCTACACTGCGGTCGAGTAGGACACACATTTGGAACTGGGTCTTGATTTGTCAATTGCAGACTTCATGTCATTGTACAGGCCTCATCGCAGACTGCATCCCCTTCCGGCTCTGGTGCCACTGACTCTGTGCCACGGGAGTCATGGACACTCTCTGGTGGAACTCTGATGGCGTCAGAGTCTATGGCCTGGGGGTTGTCTCCATCATCATGTAGCTGATACTGACATCGTGGGGAAAAGGAGACTGTAGCATTCAACTCCTCCATATTGCCTGTTTCTGCTTGCTTCTGCCCTCTGTATCATGCCCTGGATGGACACCTTCCACTGTCCCCCGTAACACTCTGCGACACTCTCCTTGGACATCAATGTGCGCCCGCTCAGCTCACCTGACCCTACCTCAGTGCATCGCAAGTCACCGTCCCGCGGCGGTCTGCCTGTGCCGGCCGCTGTGCATCCGGGGCCACCAACTCTGTGCAGCTCACGTCCTGGAACCTTGCTGTTTGTACTTTGAACTTCTGATTGTCTGATCACTGTTGTAGTTGTTGCCAGCACCAACCAACCCCTGAGGGGTGGCGTACACTACACAACTCCCATCCAGCACAGGCGTCACTGGACGTGTGGCCCTGGCAATAAAAGGTGCCGGGCGCACGTGCCCGTAGCCAGTTCCACGGATAATCTCAATGTGTCCGTGTGGTCATTATGTATGCATGTGGGCCCCGGGCCATACCACATTACGTTGTGCCATGTACAGCGGGCGCAACCCAGTCACCTCAGGCAGTGGGGTAGACCTGGGACATGTGGCTGTGTCAGACCACCCTGTGAGCGTGAGGGAGTGGACCTGCGTTCGGCAGTACGGCGTAGGGGTGTGGTCATTCCACAGGTGACTCTGGGCGTGGTTAAGTTTAGGCCTTGCCAGGGAAGTAACTGATGCGTGTGTCTCAGGTGTAGTGCCGGCGCCACACGTCACTCAATATTCAATGTCGCCATGTACGGAGTACGGGCTCGGCCGAGGGGTAGATGAGGGTGCACAGGCCCGCTGGGGGTCAGGGATCAGACATGCCAACTGTTGTGTGTGTCGCTATTTCCGCAGCATAAGCCAAAGGTCTACCCTCGGCCGCATGGCGAGTTCAGCCAGGCATGAACTCTACCTCTGTGTCTGCCCTGTCTTTACCATTGCCCTACACACACGTGTCCGTCCACCTTCAGCGCAGGACATCACTGTGTCGTCTTCAGGCTTGTGGACATGCGCAGACAGGCATGACAATAGTGTGCCGTAGGGGTGCAAGTGATGCAACTGCGCTGTGCACTCTGGTGAATATGCTCGGGGGGAGGGAGAAGCGGCATTGAGGCTACGTAATCCACATTGATGCCGCTCATTTGCAACAAGCAGTACATGTCATGCAGGAATCACAAAGTCACACATATCACACACCAATGAACCAGTGAGCCTGCCAACACATCATACCGAACCAACTATTGACTCATGTCTCTCTGCACTGTCACAGGTGACCAAGGATATGCACTCTGCGCTTGGATTATGACACCCCTCCGAGCCCTAAACACACAGGCCCAGAGGCAGTACAATGCAGCCCCCAAACGCACCAGGGGCATCGTGGAACGCACATTTGGCGTGTTGAAGTCACGTTTCAGGTGCCTGGATGTCACAGGTGGAAGGCTCCTGTACAGCCCAGACATCGTGTGCAAGATGATCGTTGCATGTTGTGTGTTGCACAACATATGTGTACGCAGCAGGGCACCATGGATACATGTGCCAGATGCACCGGACGATGATGATGGGGATGAGGGAGGTGGACCACAGCCCACTGCAGCCGCAGCAGGAATAGCCCGTAGGAACACCATCATTGACAATTTCTTCACATGAGCACGTCACATTGTGGCAGTCCTTAGCAGTATTGGGACAGTACATAATGACCACAGGCAAAGCATGTGCAAATAAATGCATTCGTAGAACACTATCTCTGAGTGCATGTCTCTCATCTGTACAGGCACATCACTCAGACAAGTGTGAGTGCGACATGTATTGCTGTCATTTTTTTGATTTGTTCATGTGTGGTGGGTGTGTCACCTTTGTGCAGAGAGGCTGTTTAGGGTGTCACGTGTTCGAACTGCCAGTTCTGTGTCGCAGTTAGTAGGGAATCCCACTCTTCGGCGTTTCACATGTGTCCAGATTCATTCCATTTTGGCTGCCATTTGTGTCCTGCAGGTGACAACAGGGTTCCTTTTGGGGTCAGATATGTACCACCATGATGCAGGGATGCCCCCTGCGACTCAGGTCCCACAACATGGGCCACATGTACGTAAGTGGGAGTCACTGCCCCTACATTCGTCCACGCTTTCGTGATTTGTTGGTCATGGTCATGACATGTCTGTGTGCAGGAGGGGTTGCTTGTCCCTCTGCAATGTGAGGGGGAGATGCGGTTTCACTGTGTGTTACATGCATGTTTCAGCATTTGCGCAGTTTACATGCAGACTGCATGTCAATGTACATTGTGACTGTGGGGAGATGCCTATTTGATGCGGGACGATGCTCATTTGTTCTACGTCACGGATGTGGGGTTGTGCTCGTACATTGTCATCTCACCGTTTTTCCCTCTGCTTTTATTGTGCATTTACCCGCATGACGCGTGGGTATTGCAGGCCTCTCACTGGTTATCGCTGATTTTTGTATCGCGATTGGCCTCATCGCTACTATTTTCGCATTCGTGTTTCGCGTTTTTTCTGCGTCGCGTTAGTTTTAACACGTTCATTTGACACGTTATCTTGTGTCTATCGCATGGTGCCGCCGTGTTGTGAATACCACGTTAACACGGAGTTGTTTTCCCGCGATAGACTGCGATGTGATGGGTTGCGTTAAGCTACACTTGCGGTAGTTATCACACGTTCTTGTGAATATGCCCCTTAAAGTGTCATTTAGACTTTGGGAGGAATTGAAAATTCTATACTCAAATTTCTGGAAGAAATGCTAAATACATAGTACAAGCAGTGTGCACCCTTAGTATCGAATTCACAATATCGGTGGGATAGAATATCAAGGACAAAATATCCCAAAAATATATATCGACAAGTAAGCAAGTCTACATTTTTTAAACCTAACTTCACACTTATATACCTATGTGGTACATATATCTTCAAGATATGTAGATGTGCAGTTAAGAATAGTAAATCCATACTTCCCAATATGCACTTAACTTTTGATATTTTGTCCCTCGATATTTGTACAACAATATTATTGGTGTTGTTCAGCAGGTGGATTCCCTCCAATTTTTAGATGAGGTAATTCATCTTGTCCAGGTCTACTTTGTAGATTTCAACCTCTCACAAGCTTATAATCAGAATGCTATAGTTGACAGTTTTGAGAGCATTAGTTAGAGAAAAAGAAATCGGGCCCAAAGCCATTGGCATCTAATGTTCACTATAGAACATCAAGGATGGAGACAGTATCAGAACTTGTGCTCTGTAGTTTTTTAACCATCTAACTGTCAATAATATGTTCACACATACCAGTTCAAACTATATCTAGACTAATATTTATCAAGTCAAGTCAAGTCAAAATAACTTTATTCGGTTTCATATGAAACCATAAAAGTTCATAAAATCATCATAACAAACTATTATTTCAGTGGTCAAAATACAAAGTGACATAATAAACAATGTATACACATCAATTCATTATATAAAATACGAAACAAAAAACACCTTAAAACAATCTTCTTATAAAATTACAATCTATGTTACATAACACATCACATTTATGGCATGCGGCTCCCTCCATAAGAATACATCAGTGCTTAATTTTATTTGTTTAAAGAAATACACTAATCGGCTTCAGTAGAAATGGCTAATACCGTTTCCTAATCGCCATAGCTACTTTAATAAAATTGGAAACCTTAGTACATATATCGTAAGTGGCCAGTGAGGATAAATAATAAAACCCTTCAATATAAGAACACGGCCTAATCGCTTTTAAAATCGGGACTAAAAATCTTTGTCTTGGATCTTTGCAAAGGGGACAAAATAACATAAAGTGCACAGTGCTCTGGGCTGTCAAATTATCACAAGGGCACGGCTCCAGTTTATCTTCCCACCCTGATTGTTTAGGAAAAGCCACCAAGAAATGCAGGGTAAGTAAGCGTAATCTAGTCAGGTAAAATCGAGTCTGTACATTTATCGTAAAAGTTAAATAAAATTGCTGTTGATTCGGAGATACACAAAAGTGGCCTGTTACATCAGAGAGGGAACGGGATATCTTTGCCCCTGCAGAATGGGCCTCTTTTATAATGTTTTTAGCATTTTCAGGCATGCTGTCTGGGGAATCAAAATAATCTCCCAAACCTAACTTACAGAAACTGTCCTTTACGAATCGGAGCCAAGGAATAGAAAGTACTCCATCAAGCGTAAAACAATCCTTAATAACCTCTCTGGAGAACACTAGCTCTTCGGACAGCCAAATTTTGGCCCATAAGAGCAGGGGGGCAATTTCAATGCGGTCCTCCACAAAATCGAGCCCCAGTTCTTGATGACAGAAGATGGCGGGGGCACTACTTGGAGTCATCAATAGTCTTTTCATTAGCTTATTTTCCATGACTTGTAGTTGTCGACTGTTATGGTATCCCCACACTCCTGCCCCATATGTTACAGCAGGCACACATTTGGTTTTGTAAAGTGTGACCAGCTCAGTCACTGGCTTATGACCCAGCTTTCTGGCAAAGCGGAAAAGCCCCTCAACTACCCTACCCCCTTGTTGTGACAAGCGAATCCCAACTCAGCCTATTATTAAAAACATTCCCTAAATAGTTAAAATTATTCATTTTATCAATTCTCATGTCTCCCACCATGTATTTCCTTGTTTTTGTCATTTTCGGGCCACACACCATATTATACGATTTTATAAAATTCACTTTTAGATCAAGAGCCAACATAAAATCTGTGAATGCGTTAAGCAGTTTTTGGAGGCCAAGTGCTGTAAGGGCCATTAACACGGTGTCATCTGCGTAGGAGAGTAGCGGGACCTGTGTGCCTCCGATACGCAGACAATCAATTTCTTTATCAATTAAAAAGGCCTCTAATCCACTAGTGTAAATTTAAAAAAGAAAAGGGGCCAAGATACATCCTTGTCGTACACCTTCCGTGGAAGCTATGGGCCTAGTTTTTTCCCCTTGGGGGCCATATCTTATAACAACAGAAGTTGATGCGTGGAGCCTGCGAAGAAGAGAAATCAGAGCCTCCTCTACGCCCATGTTCCCCATAAGTGCCCACAACTTCTCCCGGTTTACAGTGTCAAAAGCACTGAACAAGTCCATGAAGGCCAGGTGAATAGAGCCCTTCCTGGCCCTCATGTACTTGCCCATAACCAGTGACAGGTTCAGGCACTGTTCGATAGTGCCCATCCCTCTCCTGAAGCCGTATTGCGTCCTTGCCATCACTCTATTGTCTATCGCCCATGTTTCAAGTCGGGCAAGGACAACCCTCCCCAGCAGCTTTGCCGTAGCGTCAATAAGGGAGATTGGCCTATAACAGGGGGGGTCACTTCAATTCCCTTTCTTGTATACAGGGACAACGACGGCCTCTCTCCAGGATGCTGGAATTGGGCCAATGATCACTGCCTTAAAGACGTAAGTCAGCAATGGGGCCCATAGCTGGGGATTACTTTTAAAAAGGTCTAGAGGGACCCCGTCGGGCCTGGCGCTTTCATGCAGACTCCTTTAGCTAAGGCTTCCTCGACCTCTGCCACTGAGATAGATGAACTTAACTTAGAAGCCGAGGTTAGGTTTAAAGACAGATCCCCACTTGAAGCCTCTAAATGTTGGCCATAAGGATTACATATGGCCGCAAAGTGAGTTTCCCAAACCTCCCCTGGGATCAATGAATCTATCTTCCTCACCTCTTCTGTAAAAAAGGGACGATTTATAACCTCCCAGAAGCTTTTGGAGTCTTTGAGGGAGCTAGCTCTCTCCAGGTCATCCCAGGCTATTGACCTTAGTTCTTCCTTCCTCTGCCTAACTGTAGTTTTATAGAACTTCCTGGCATTTTTAATTTGTGCCCAATCACGAGGATTAGCGTGAAGAGCCAATTTTAGTATTTTTTGAGCTTTTGAACAGGCAGCATTAAACCACCTTGTCTCAGGGAGATTCCTGGCCTTAATTGATTTGGTCAGTTTTTAGCTATGTCTGAGCATATCAGTTCAAAATCACGGATGATCTCGGCTGGGGACAAACCATAATGGAGACACCTCTTGATTGAGTCATAGTTAGCTATAACTGTTTTTGCCTCAAATTCAGATGGATTTACTTTGTTCCAGTTGAGTCTTACCCCTTTATTAGAATTAAAATGTATAAGGCAATCATCAACTTTCCCAGACTGGGCTATTATGCTAAAGGTAGCTATCAAGGGATTATGATCGCTAACATTGTTTGGCTCCACCTTAAAATCATCAACAAGCGTTATAAACTTCCGTGAGATGAACATAAGATCGATAAAGCTTTCCCTACCCCCTCCAACATAGGTGGGACACTGCATTAGGCAGTTACTAGCTAAATCATTAATGAGGCCCAAATCGTTTTCCATAATAATAGGGTTTAGGGCCTCACCCTGGGAAGTATGAATGAAGTGCAGGAGGGGCTGCCCCTCTGTGTTTAACAACCCACAAGCATGGTTGGAACTATATGGGCAGGAAGAACAATTAAAATCACCTACCCAAAGGATGCACAGTGGTTGCCATTTCTCAGAGGTTATGTTAATTTCAGCCCGCAAAGCCTCAATAACCTGAAAATTATTTTGGTTAAAAATATTGTGGTACCAGTTCACAATTAAAAGCTTAACCTGTAGCATGTTAGAAATTAGAATTAATTGGTACCATGGAGATGTAACAACAAGGGTGATTTTTATGGCCTCGTATTTAACTGCAATCAACACCACTAACCCTCCTTTAGCTCTTCCCGCTGGGGAAGGTGTTGCATGAACCGTATAAGAACAGTAACCATTCAACACTATGTCTTCCCTATACCACGTCTCCTGTAGGCAAATAACATCAAAGCCTCTAATATAACTTAGCCACACCTCATCAGTCATTTTGGAGCGAATTCCTGCTATGTTCCATGAAATACATTTTAGTGAATCCTTTATGTAGCCCTGGTTAACCAATCCCCCTGACTCCTCAATCGTGGTTTGTTCACCTAGGGTAACAAGCGGGTTCGGTACTTGACCAATAGAAATCTCGATTAAAGCCTTTATGTGACCTTGATTTACCACTCCCTCAGGTTTGTCATCCGTAACTTGCTCAACTATGATAGGAGGCAAGTATGGCACCTGACTTGAAGTAATAACATTTGGGGTCAGTGGGTAGATTATTTCTTTATCATGGTTTTCCCTACTAGTATTTCTTCTAGAGGAGGGGGATTCAAGTAAGTCCATCGGGCCCATATTACTATGTTCATCTAAATTAATTTCTCTACCTTGGCTATTACGATACAGACCCAACCCAGATACAACAGCTGAGTGGTTAGAACACCCAAGTAGTCAATCAATTTCAGTCAATCCTGAAAGAGCATCAAACCGGTTAGGATGGACGAATGAGGGAGGCTGCATGGGAGGATATGAATTTGAATCTATCCATACAGGCAGTTTTCTAACTATAGCACCGCGTTATGGGGGGTAAAAAGAACCCAGAGGGTGGATTTCTATCGAATCACCAGGCAAATCTCTTAAGTGCGTTAGGGCAACACGAGCACACCATGCATTGTTAAAGTTAAGCACGACACAGTCCCCTACCCCGGGTTTAATTGTGTAACCTAGCCAGCTTACTCGCCTAGCCATTATAATTTTTTCAGAACAATTTAGCTTCGGCGAGATTTTCTTATGGCACCAATGAGCCAATTTGTTAATAAGGCTTTGGCAAGTTTCTTGCTGGCCAGGAGCCAGACAGGGCACTCCTTTCAAAATCACAATATATGGTGTACATTCCGGTGGTAAATTTAGAACGTCTTGTGCAGCCCCCCCATTTTTTAAATCCTGCCTTGGACAAGTAGAATTTAGAATCCCACGTGAAGGTATAACCCTATCTTTCATGGTCAGTCTTGGCAGATTTGTGTCCCCCTGACTCGGGTTTTGAATGTTCCTACGGGGGTTCCCAGTCAGAGTTGAATCCTGTGTTGTAAAGCCCAAATAATTAATACTGGCGCTAAGGGGAAGGGTCTCTATACTTGGGACATGGCTATTTGAAGAAGATGATACACTCACGGAGGTTGGGACACTGGGGATTACCTCATGGTGTTTCAAATTTAAGTTCCTTGAACAAGAAGCATTATCAGGTTGGTTGTTAGTACCTAAACCCGACACCACTTGAGCAAGATGATCCTCAATACATGCTAATCTGTATGGAATGGGTGTCAGGGCTTCATGTACAATTCTACTGATCTTATCAACAATATTATCTACTTCAATTGTTGCACTGCTTTTCCCTCCACCTGACCGCGTCCTAGAGGTATTTCCAACTAGGTGAGTTTGCTTGGTTCCCTTAACCCTCGGTGAGTGTCCTTCTTTTTTACTCTCCCCCGCCAAGTCTGTTCGTTTACGTTTCCCTCCAGCGGCAGTTGGCAGTACAGGACCTTTCGCCTCTGGACAAGATGTTAAATCAGCCCCTTCGATAAGTGTATACGTGGGATCCTGACTTGGAATAATTACAGTTGGAGATAAAGGAGGGGATGGTCTCTGGGCCGTAACAAGTTCCAAGGTAGTTACTTGAGAAACATTTGGGACCTCAATAGCTGGGCAGGGTGCTAATGAGAGTCTTCGCTCCGCAATTTCTATTTCCTTAGTTAAGGCCCCTACTGCCTTTTGAAGATATCCGTCCAAAGTTGTGTCAAACTGTCTTGGGTGTAGGGTAACTTTTCGCTTTCCCATGATGCAGAATACTTTAACAGGACAGATAAAAGAAAATGTTTTACCTTCTCGCAGCTTGTAGATCAAGGTCCAGGTGAAATACAAAAAAGATAGACCGAGAATCCAAGAGAATATGACCAGCCCAGCCTTGTCCTGCCGCGGATGGGCGCAGACGGGCCCGCCCTTGTTCCGGGCTTTGCCCGGGCATGCCCGCGCTGCGGGAGCACGAGCTGCTCTTTAGCGCCTCCGGCGCACTGTCAGGTCTCGTGGGCGCCTCCTGGCGCAATTCCTTCTGGGGGATGGAGATTTATCACTCTTCCCCTATCCCTATATTTATTCCTCTTTGGTTACACTTATCCTTTCCTCTCTCAAGCATGTCCTCTGCAGTGGCGGCCAAGTTGGCGATGCAGCGAGCGCAAGGTAAATAGTTTTATTTATTTATTTACGTACTTTACTCCTTGCCGTCATATGTCCAACTCCACTACCCCCCCACCCTGCTCCTCCCCTGCCGCACCGCCCCGCAGCACTCCCTCTGCGAGCCGCCACTGATCCTCTGAATCCCTTTGACTTTCAATCTTCTGGTCAAATTTATAAAGTAGTCATTGGACCATACCCCCAGTTAATCTTTCCCCCAGTTAATCTCTCAATGCACTGCTGTCTCTGTCTCCTCAACTTAAGCTTGTGTCCCTTCATCCCTTCAAACGCTTCTCTTTTCTGTTCCACACTTTTTGATCTTCCTTAATTTTTCCTTTCATGAACTTTTCCATCCCTGTTTTACTTCTTTCCTCCCCTTCCTCTTTTTCATCTCCGCACTCATCCACAGTTAACCAACCACTCTATGTACTTTTGCTACCTCACTTTAGCCTACTTTTAGGCTACGACTCTTCCCTTCTGTGTGTCACGCTCTGTTCTTCAATTTTCCCTCCCCTTCTAGAACACCTTTCCGCCCTTCTTTATCTCTTCCTCTACTTTTCCTTTAAGGAAAACGGGCTGCATTTAAAAAAATGAAAAAACTGCTTTATTGACAAAGCAGTCCCAGACATGGAGGTCTGCTGACCCCAACAGGCCACCATCCCTGGGAGTGCCAGCCATTCCCAATGGGGTCGCAAATTGCGACAGCCTCATTAATATTCATGAGGCATGCAATTTGCAACCCCATTGGGAATCGCAAACAGTGTCTGAGACACTGCTGTACATTGAATTTTGCGACTCGCAATTTGTCGCAATTTGTGAGCCGCAAAATTCAATGGTCGTACATCTGGCCCTATGTGTTTCTCATTATGCCCAGAACAACACATAAATCTCTTGTATGCATGTAATCAGGAGACTTTTCACGGGTGCTATTTGTGTCATCAACCCTGAAGTAAACATTACTCATTTCATTTGTGAATCAGTGAATATGCCATAAATATATAATACACAGATTGTGTGTGTGCTTATTTGACGATGATGATAATTATTACTGGCATGTTTTAAATAGGTACAAGGTACGGTTACGGGCAACGGCGGACGCTGTGACCTCACTCCCCTGCTGTGTTCCCTTCGTGTTTGTTTCAACAGTCAATCCAGTTGAGTGTGCACAAGCTACTCCAGCACCTGCCGTCGTTGTGTGCCAACTGCGATGCAGATAATGGATGAACCCAAACTTTTGGAGTGGTGCACCGCTCGATATTTAAAAGGTTGTTGGTCAAATAAGTCACTAATTCATATGGTCTTGTTAGAGTTGTCTTAATCAATCCTTTATTTTCATAAGTGTCCAAATGCAAAATACCAGCCAACGCGTTTCGTTCATAAGAATGAACTTCTTCAGGGCATAAAATGTCGGTCCTGGGAGAGACAAAGTATGTGTCACTTCCGAAGCGGACGGCTTACTACCTACTTTGCTTTCAGACTCACAGCATACTGGCCCTTATCAAGGAGGCCCACGCAGCCTAAATTGCGCACATACTTTGTCTCTCCCAGGACCGACATTTTATGCCCTGAAGAAGTTCATTCTTATGAACGAAACGCGTTGGCTGGTATTTTGTATTTGGACACTTATGAAAATAAAGGATTGATTAAGACAACTCTAACAAGACCATATGAATTAGTGACTTATTTGACCAACAACCTTTTAATATCGAGCGGTGCACCACTCCAAAAGTTTGGGTTCATGTTTTAAATAGGGTGTAAGCAGTAAATTAATTCTTTGTTCATAGAGCAAGTTGAAATTAATTATGGAGCTGAAAGCTGCCCTTGCAATGCTTACAAGTATATGTCCAAGGAAAAATGGACTATTTCTCAAATGGGTATCAGCAAGACCCATTATCAACAAAGAAACATTTTTCCATGTCTTCAGAGTACACTGTGCAAGTTGCATTGCTGCTGTGTATCATGTGACACCTATTACTAAGATCACATGCCTGAAACTCCCTTGCCAACCTCTCAACTTGATTAGCCATATTGGGCCACTAAAACCTTTTACCTACCACAAATCCATAATTAAGTTACTTTATGCCCTGACAAATCCTGCAGCATCCATTTAACTTGCTAAGCACACAGGTTGGAGCTCATTCAAATCCCCATCTTTATATGCCCCTTCCACTCTTCCATCCGCTTTGGGCTGGTGAGTAACCCAGAACATAAGGCAATCATCTCATGCTTTAAACATATCTTCCATTTAATGAAGAAGTGTTTCATCTGTTTAATGTAACTAAAGCCAAAATATTGGAAAAGATAGAAATGGAGTTGGAGTTTATATCCCTCCTCTGGCCCCCTGGCCAGGTGTGGCATTCAGGTGTCAGTGATGGCTACTAGTCTGTGATGCTATCTTTGTTACACAGACATGCCATTTACCAGGAGCACCTTCATTTGACCAGGGCGTAGCCTTTACATGCCATGGATGGTCTACTTGTGGCCGAAGTAGCCTCAATACACTAGGGATTGCAAAAACATGCTATAGATGGTCGCCATTATTTCGGTGACGACCACAATTCTTTGCCATCGGGATGGTCACTAGTAGATCAATGAAGGTCATAATATGCCTTGGACACCCATATTGTGCCAGGAATGGAACCTTCTGCAAGATGTAAGCCTTATTCAAATGGTCGGCATCAGATGCCAGAGGTGGCTCCTAGATACCAAGGGTGGAATTAAGATACTCAAAGTGGTGAAGGGTTCCATTAGTCTATCAAGCAGATTTTAAAAGCTCATACAGCAGTTTTGACACGTAGGTTGCAAAGAGCTAACACAGATTATAGTACTAGACATCACTGCTGATTAATCACTAAAATATCTGCTATTGATAAATATTTAAAAATGCAGACGTTTTTCCTCTAAACTGTAGCTTGTCAGTTTATAAAAACCGCATATGCACTTTTGCCATTAAAAACATGCTTTTCAATTCATGAAAATAAACTCAATTCCTCTACATAAAATCGTATTTTCTTATGCACTACTGCCACGAGTGTATAGCTTCTGCCTGGCATGCCGATATATATCACCATCTCCTGTCACGGATGACCACATTATAGAAGGGATTACTAATATGCCAAGCACGGTGAAGGTATCTCTTAGTGGTATTTTGAAAAAGATCCCAATAAGATAAAAATAAATATCTACATACGACCATGATGCCTATTTTGGTGTCTGTTAGAAATGGTGGTCTCTAGTAGGGACCCTTTCTTCTAGTCAGGCTAAGGGAGTTACACACCCAAGATAACCCCCGCTCATCCCCTTGGTAGCTTGGCACGAGCAGTCAGGCCTATCTCAGAGGCAATGTTTAAAGTATTTGTAGATGTGTGAAATCCACAAGGAAAAACAGCCGCAAAGGAGGGATACGTCAGAAAACACAGCAATGCTTCTATTCCTGAATCCCTGGGGAGGTGATGCGTCAGTTCTGCTGCACGCAGGAGAAGTGTTGCGTCAAATCTGGACTGTAAGGTGAAGCGATGTGTCGAAATCCAAGACGGTTCTGGTCTGCAGGTGGTACTATGGAAAACTTGACGCACAGGTCTGGTGCATAGAAATCTGGATGCACTGCAGATTGATGCAGCGGCAGCAAACAGGCGCTCCATCGGTTTCATCAGCCGCGATCCCACGATGCATTGATTCTTTCAGCCGCACAGCAGGGCCTGCATCGGAGTCAGTGCAGTGGTCTCGGACTTCAGAGACACGGGGCATTGAACTCGGGCTGCAGCGGTTTCTTCAGCTGCAGACAGGCACTGCGTCGATTTCTACGGTGGCAGTGCATGAAAACGTTTCCCACACAATGGTGCTGCTTCGAAAAACCAGGCGCTGGAAGGGCGAAGCGTCGATTTTCATGTGTTTTGTAGCTTTTTGTAGCAGGAACCACCTCCAAGGGCACAGAATTGGAATTGGCACCACTTGGCAGGTCAGAACTCCCACCAGCGGAATTCAGGGATGCTGCAGGTGAAGTCTTTGATGGCCCTGAGACTTCTTGACAGGAGGCAAGCACACGGAAGCCCTTTCAGAGACTTCACATGCATGATACACAGGAAAGTCCAGTCCTTTTCATCTTGAAAGCAGAAGCGGCAACTCCAAGCCAACCCAACAAAGCAACACACACAGCAAAGGGTCAGAACTCCTCCTTTCAACTCTTCAGCTCTTCTCCTTGGCAGAGTCTTGTCTTGATCCAGAAGTGTTCTAAAAGTCAGGGGTTTTAGGTCTAATACTTATACCCCTTTTGGCCTTTGAAGTAGGCATAATTCAAAGGAGAATCTTTGTTGCGCACAAGTTCTTGTCCTGCCTGGTCTTTGCTCCAGACACACTCCAGGCACAGCCCTATTCAGATGTATGTGACAACTCCTCCCACCACTCTAGCTCAGGAAGGCCCATCACCTGGTGATGGGCCATCAAAATATGCAGGGCACACCTCAACTCCCTTTGCGTGACTGTCTCGAGTGTATGAACAAATAGGCCCCTGTCAGTCTGAACCAGACTTTGATTCCAAAGGCAGGCATTTTCAAACATACAATTTAAAAACCACCTTCACTAAAAGATGTGTTTTAAAATTCTGAGCTCAGAGAGCCCAAACACCAAATCTCTAGCTGTTCGCAATTGAAAGATAAACTTGTTAAATGTTACAAGGCAGCTCCAATGACAGCCTATGGGAGAGCTAGTCCTTGCAATAGTGGAAAACGAAATTGCCAGTATTTCACTATCAGGACATGTAACACACACCAGTACATGTCCTACCTTTCACATACACTGCACCCTGCCCATGGGTGAACCTTGGGCCTACCTTAGGGATGCCTTACATGTAGTAAAAGGGAAGGTTTGGGCCTGGCAAGTCAATGCACTTGCCAGGTCGACATGGCAGTTTAGAACTGCGCTCACAGACACTGCAATGGCAGGCCTAAGACACGTTTACAGGGTCACTCATGTGAGTGGCACAATCAGTGCCTCAGACCCACTAGTAGTATTTGATTTCTCCAGCATTGAATCTTTCATAGATTCACATGCTTGAATCTTCCCCGTCGTCATGTTGGGAGTCTAACAGTAATCAGTAATATAGCAGTATTAGAAGAAAAAATTACTGTAAACCCCATGTAAAGGGGACTCAATTTTGTTACCTATCGTCCTCTTTATAAGGTCCACTTGACAGCTAATGAGACGCCAGCCCTTGGGACCACAATCCCCTGCAGAGCCACCCAACCTCCGATTTCTACCGCACGTCGTGTGAGAAGGAGTCTCCCTGAGCTCTGCTCATTTTTGTCTCAACAGGTGAACTTTTGACCCTGCTTGTTTCCACTTCAGAACCCTTTTCAGGAAGAGGTATTGTCTTTTCTTCAGATTGGGGAAAAATGTCTGAGGGATCTAAAAAGAGATTATTTAGACCCTGCAGATCCTGTGGGAAGGCTAGATTGTTTTCTGAAGACCCCCACAAGGAATGTCTCTACTGCTTACATCCTAAGCATGTTCCAAAAGATTGTAAGCACTGCAGGACTTATTCTGCGAAAACTTTAAAAGACAGAGAGGCACGTTTACTTCTGTGGCTACAGAAGAAAAAATCCAGATCGGAGTCTGGGTCAGATATTGAAGAGGTTCATTCTACTCCTGAACACAAAAGAAAGCTGGAGTCTGCTTCCACTAAATCTGAGACCAAGAAGCCTAAAGTCTCTAAGACTAAGGACATTTTACCAGCCTCTTTGCCCTCTGTCAGCACATCTAATAGGAAGTCTGCTTCATCTTCCTCAGTGCCTCATACTCCACAAAAAACATCTGAGGGAAAAAAGACCCCGTCGACGGCTACAATGTGAACGAAAACAGCAAGATCGTCGACAGTCAGTCCCTCGCTGATAGTAATATCATCGCTGACGACGACGGCATCGTCGACGGCTGGGATTCCAACGCTCACCACGTCGACGGCCATGTCGATGGCCACTTCGACGACGACATCGACGACAACAACCTCTTCAACGACGAAGACACCGTCGTTGACAAAACAAACTTCGTCGACGACCTCGACGACGACGACCCCGTCGACGACGGTTTTCAAATCGCCAACGACAAAACACTCGTCGACGACTATAACGATAAAAAGGAAAACACCGTAGACGATCTCGTCGACGGAGGCAAAAGAGTTTCCCATGACGCCGGAATCAGGAAGGAGGTCATCTGAGTTGGCAGCTTGGAGTACAATTTCACCACTTCCACCCTCTCATTTATTAGAATTGCAGGAATCTGAGGAGGAAGGCCAGTATGGGCCTGCTTATAGTCCATCTCAACTCAAAGTGAAATGCCAAGATACAGATAATGAAGAAGAAGATCAAGAAAAATCTGAGTATTTTGAGACTGATATCACTTTTGAGGATCGCCCACCTCCAAAATCACAGAGATATGAATCCTTTCAGGAGAGCTATGATTTTGAGGAGGAAGAGGATAATATTCCACCGCAACGGGAAGATACCATTTCAATACCAATTTAATTGATTTCGGACCTAAGACACATGATAGGGCCTATTACAAACGATTCCCAGAAGCTAATGCTCAAGCACCTACCACTCAGAATAAGCAGCAGGTGGCACCTTCTTCTGAAGTTTCACAGCCACCACAGGTTACGCAGAAGACACTACCTCCAACAGTGATAGCCATCAGGGATGACTATATAGAAAGTGATGTGGAGGATCAGATAGAAGACGGAGAGCTGACTCAAGACGAGGTGCCTGTGGGCGATGAATGGGACGACTACGTTGCGCCTTCTTCACCTTCTCCCTCACCTTCCCCAGTGAACTCGCCGCCGGAAGACATAAGGGGGTTTCACAAACTACTGGAGCAAGCATCTAAGAGGTTCGACTTACCTCTTCCCGTGAAACAGGCGGACTGTTTCCTTTATGATTTTAAGGATTCTGCTAGAAAATTAATCCGAGCCATCCCTATAGTGGACCACATATGGGAAGAAGGGATAAAGATTATGAAGAGCCCTGCTTCAGTACCAGCAGCAGTACAGAGAATGGAGAAAAAATATAAGGCTCCGGAATCGTCTCCAGCATGTTTAATTGGCCACCCGAGACCAGAATCAGTGGTCATGCAAGCAGCCCAAAGATGCTCAAGAAATCCATCGGTTACATGCTCGGCTCCTCCTAATAAGGAGGGTAGAAGACTGGATAGTACAGGGAAACGCTTCGCTGTAATGGCGGCCACGTCCATCAAAGCTTCAAATATCCTAGCCATATTAGGTCGTTACGACCGACAAATGTGGTCAGATTTATCACCCTTTTTAGACCATCTTCCAGTCGATAAAAAGGAAGAGGCACTGCAAATCTTACAAGAAGGAGCTAGGACAGCCTCGGAGATCATAGATTGTAGTGTGGATTGTGGCCTCATGGTCGACATTGCTAAGTTAGCTTAGGCCTAGCTGCCATGTTGCCTCTTTTGCACACGTTACTCCGTGACTTTGTTTTTCCAGACTGCTTGTAACCGTTCACATTAGAACTGTCTGCATTTCTGCCTTTCACCTTTTCTGATGTTCTCTGTGGTTTTCGTCTGCACACAATGTACAAGGTCGAAAAACAACGTCCCTTGTTGTTGATGTTCTGGTCAGCCCCTCGCACGTAGACATAACATGAACTACAGCTGCATTGGAGAAATTTGTGTGCTTTTAATATTGTGATCTCCCTGTTGGTGGCACTTGGAGAAAAACCTTTCCAGGGAGAAGAGCTGTGCTTGTCTGATGATGTAAACCTTGCATCTAGTTCTTGAGGTATGGGGGTCCCCCTGACAAAGCCCAGAGGTCGTCTATTTTTATAATAAACTAGTTACTAGCACGGGGAGGGTGGCAAGGCATTATAGTCCTTCATCCCCTATCTTTATAAAATGCTGTCCCCTTTTGTATTCTATGGAATTGTAACGATGCTTACTATTTTGTCTTTATGCATTATGCTGCTAGTACTGGCACGTGTACTGTGTCTTAGAGCACGTTAGTTGAAATAAACATTTTAAACTATACTGTGTCTCTTAATACGCACGTTGTGGACAAGTATGAGTGAGTAGTGAAAGAGTGTTCTTGCTCCCGCGATTCCTGAAAGAGTCCGTGTTCTGGGATGTCTAATCATTGGTAGCTCCGCTATAGTACGGAGAACGAATGAGACACTATAGCTAGTCGGATTGGGATTTTGGGCACTAAGGTGGATGGTTGGTACACCACTATACACCGAGGTCCTGTTTTCCTGCGCATAGTTCTGTATATGTGCAGAATCCCCGCAACATGGCGCCACCAATGTGTGGTGGGCTTCTTATCTGCGAGACGCTTGAGTTGTCCACAATTCCCTTCACTTATGTTTCCGGAAACATATGTGAGGGTGTAACCTCCTATATTGATATTTTTATAGGTTCTTTCAAGCTTGAAGGTATTAAAAGGTGTTCTCTTTTATGTTAACCCTCTATTGTGCTGCCTCGCACTAGGTTGTTCTACATTCTTAGTCTTGATGGCTGTGAATGTAAATATCCCGGCACATAGCCGCGCCGCGCTCCGTGCTCATTTAACGGCCTATGGAGTACCCGACGCGGGTGTCGCCCTCATCTTTGTGGTCCAAGCTGATCCGGCTTACCACTTTGAGGTATTTTACTCATGGGTTACTTTTCCGGCGGTGGAAGGAGCTGACAATTTGTTCTACGCTTACGCTCCCACCGCCCTTCCTAATGTTTATCGGCCTTATCAGGCTCTTGAATTACCGCTCACGGCTTGGCAACACCGTGTTTGGTTTAATGGCGCCCTCCCACACCCGGTCACCCCGATTCGTTTAGGCCCCTTATCGATAGATGGGGCCGCTTAGCCTGTTTTGGCCGGATATACCCCGCATTCACGTTATTTAGCGGTTCCAGTAGATGAACTACGCGTGTTGCATACGTCTTTAATCCGTGTGCACAGAGCTTTAGTACAATATGTCACAGGCAACGTCCAGATGGCCCCTCCTGGAGTTGCGGCGCATCCAGCTGGACTTGGCGGTGTGACCATAAGTCCCGTCATGGTTAATTCGGTGATGGGCAAGCACCCACAGAATAAGGATGATTTGCCTTATTGGCTTGCTGAAAAATTTGACCAGCTGGAGGCGGTGTTTCCTAATACCTCTCCTGTGGAAAAACACAGGATTTTGACTATTAGTTTGCCAAAGGACTTAATTCCCGAGTTGACAGAATGCAACAACTGGGGCAAGGTATTCGCGGCAGTGTATGCGAAGTATTTCGGCACTTCATCCATGACGGTCATCCCCACCGTAATTAAGCGTGTACAAGACGAAGATGGCCCTGAAGCGGCTGTGGAATTGGGGATGAGACTGGTGGGAGTGTTCGATGTAGTGGCTGATCTAATCCTTGCGAATGTCAAGGGTGATGCAGTTAACTTTCAAGTTGCTAATGCTTTGGTTTTAGTCCCAGAACTGGACAAGCCTCGCGAATTACCAAAAACTATTGCACAGGCTTATAAAACCATTGGCCGCAATAGTTTGGGAGTTAAGCCTTTTGCTAAAACGCAAACTCAACCACAATCACAACCAACATCTCAGTCTGGTAAAGACGAGAAACCATTCTTTTCTAAAAAGAACTGGAAGTTAAAGAAACAGGGAAAGCAACAACCAAAACCAGGGTCGCGTGCTGCGTCACCGGTTTCTGTATCTTCTGAACGCACTTATGATTTGCGCGACCGAGCGAGAATTAAGTCTCCTGATAGATTTCAGGTCCCTGACCAGCGTTCTCCTCATTCTTCACAGGCACCATCGACCTCACAGGCTAGTGGAGGAGATCGCCAGGACAGAGGCAGGGGTTGTGACGCCCCACAGGGACGAGACCAACCTCGACAACCTGGCTGAGGGAAACAAGAAGAATTTCCACGTTCTCGCCCACAGTTTCAGAAGAAAAAAGTTGCAGCTTTAACAGCGAGATATGCCACAGACGGTGAGAACGAGACTCCTGAATTGGATGTGGGCAGTGACGCTGCTAGACAGCGCCGCGGATGTTACCATAGTGCGGGAGGCACTACGTCCTCATGTGGAGGCGACAGCAACTGACACTTTCATTACTGTCGAGACAGCTGACACCCGAGTGGCACCCCCTGATAGACTATTTACTATTGTCCTTCAAATTGAAGGTGACATTGAGCGTGTTGTTAAAGGGATTTTTGGGAAAATCTGACCTCTTCTTACTGACATTTTGTTGGCGGAGGCAGATTGGCTGCCCCCATTTGTACTTGCTGCTCCTAGAGGGAGGAAGTAATCCTTCCGAGCTTTTTGCATCATGTCCCCAAGGACAGAGCGGAGGCTTTAGCAGCTGAATGGGCTGTGGCCCAGGCACCGGCACTGTACCGTAATCACGTGGGCTGGGATGAGGATTCTCCCCCCCATGATATACCATTGCGGTCTCTGCCACAGCCTCAACCCCAATATCCCCTCCGGCGGGAAGCTAAGGGTCCCGTTTCCGATATTCTGACACAGTTAGAATATCAAGGAGTAATTGAAACATGCGTGTCACCAATGAATAATCCTCTTTTCGCGGTTTCTAAACCCGATGGGTCTTACCGCTTGGTTTTAGACTACCGGCATTTGAACTCTCATTGTCGAACCTTTGCGGTACAGAATACCCATAGTTCTGCGCTCGTAGACAGTCTTGTTCGTAAAAGATATAAAACGACACTTGACCTTTCCAATGGTTTTTACACTCACAATTTGTCTTCGGACTGCAGTCAATGGACCGCGTTCACTTCCGGTGGAAAACAATTAAAATTCTGGCGTTTGTCAATGGGCTACAAGAACAGCCCGGGGGTCTTCGCGGCCCGTGTTGTCTCTTTGTTAGACAGCATAGACCCAGATGCGTATTCGTACGTGGATGATATATATCTGACAGACGACGAACTATGGCCGCATCTTTCCCGAGTAGACCGCATTATTCTCGAGTTCGCGGTCTTCGGTTACAAATTTAATTTTGCCAAATCTCACATCGCAGAATACACTGTGTTGTTTTTGGGCTATGAGCTCTACAATGAAGGTAGGGGCTTAGCTCCCCACTTCCTGGAGAAGTGCGCACTTTTGCGCCCTCCAACGACCCTGAAAAAACTTCCGTCTTTGCTGGGATTTTTGAACTTCTGGCGTTCTTACATTCCCGAATATGCCCAGCGTATCAAGCCTCTTTATGCCTTGATACAACCAACCTTTTCGAAGTCGTGCTGGCTTCCGGAACACTCAGCTATAATGCAATCTTTGCAGTCTGATCTACTTGAATCTAAGTTCTTATTGACTCGTGATAACCACACGAACCTGGTGATTAGAATTGTGCCAGGGACAGTGGGTTTCACGTACTTGACGTTTAACGAAGGTGACACAGTACCTATTGCCTACAAGTCGCATCTATACACTTCTGCTGAGTTGCGCTTTTCAACTGTGGAGAAAGTTTTGACTGCAGTGCAAATGGCGATTCTTAAAGAACGCGCACTGGCACAGGGAAAACGCATCTTGGTTGTCACACCCTATCCTGCCCTAGAGGCAGTGACAAAGGCAAGTGTACCAAACACTAAAGCTTTGCACCCCCGTTGGATACAATGGGCTACTTCTTTGACGTCTCCGGATGTCACCTTTATCTTTGATGCCTCTCTTCAGACACAGGAGTTCCTGCAATATGAATTTGTTCATCCTTCTCCTCTGTCTTTGCTACCGCTTGAGGAGTACAAATGTATCATTTACACCGATGGTTCGGCGCAACCGGCCACGGGTTCTAAGCATGCATACTCAGCAGCATGTGCTATTGTGGCAGGTACCATGGTGAACGGTGAGTTCAAATTGAGTGTTGTTCACTCGCAGGCACTGGGGGACAGTACCGCCCAATTGGCCCAGCTGCGTGCTTTGGTGCTCGCACTTGAGTTTGCAGACCCGGATGTGACTACACTTATTGTATGCGATTCTTACTACTGTGTTCAGTCTTTTAATGACAACCTATTCTTTTGGTCTCAAAACGACTATAGAGATTCTAAGGGCAGCGCGATTAAGCATAAAATGCTTTGGGTTCGAGCGGCAGATCTTAAACAACGTCTGCCTCTCACACAGGTGATTCACACTCTTGGCCACCAGCGTGTGTGTCAGGGAACGTGCGTAGCCGCGCCTACCACGTTGTTCACCGAACTACAACCCCCAGAAGGCCTCGTGTACTGGGAGGGGATAAGTTACGGCGGACGCACAGGCAAGCGTGCGTAATTTGTTTTTGGTCCTGTTCTTTCTTCCCGGCTGGGGGAGAGAAGGTCACGGTGACTAGACGCTGACGGAGGACTGCGGTGGTGATGCTCCTAGGCTTGCACACAGAACGTAGTCAAGGCTGGCAGTAACGTGAGTACCACATTCGGAGGGTTCACGGAGCCGAATGAGGCTTCCTGTACTCCCGGACTATTGCTGGATTATTCAGACGCATAGCGGAATACGGCGGTGAGGAAACCGCGTATTGCCGTGTATGCAATCTTGGTGACTCTTGAAGGGGAAACTGTTCTGATTCAACGCATAGCGGAATACGGCGGTGAGGAAACCGCGTATTGCCGTGTATGCAATCTTGGTGACTATTGAAGGGGAAACTGTTCTGATTCAACGCATAGCGGAATACGGCGGTGAGGAAACCGCGTATTGCCGTGTATGCAATCTTGGTGACTATTGAAGGGGAAACTGTTCTGACTCAACGCATAGCGGAATACGGCGGTGAGGAAACCGCGTGTTGCAGTGTATGTAATCTTGGTGACTATTGAAGGGGAAATGGTTCATTGATTACAAGACTTTACTGAACAATGTAGCGTGGGTTTATAGTATTCCCGCTTGTCTTGATGTACCTTGGTATGTATGAGGAATGCATGTCGTATAATAAGATCTGATGGTATGCGTTATCCTAAATGAACTAACGTTTGTCAGTTCTTTATTGCAGGTCTAAAGAGTGGTCTGTGTGACGTTTGGTGGTTCTTAAGGATCAATACGCTGCTATGTCCGTTGCCAGGTATAGGAAATATCTAGCGAGACATTATTGAGAGTAGATGTTCTATTACCCTGTATTTAGCACTGTTCTTTGTTGTTACAGGTTCTATTCCCCTGCTGCACCTCCCCTCTCCTTTTCCCTCGCCTGATCGCTCGAACACCCTGTGTAATCCGGGGTGTTGGTGATATCAGGAGGTGGACCCTTTTGCTGCAACTGGATCCTGCGGAGTGTAACCTGACAGAATTACGCACCCACGTATTTCACTCTGCCCGATCCAGGTGCTGTAGGAAATGGCCACCATTGATGATGTCCTTCAGGCGTTGGTTCTGGTCCAACAGGAATTGGCATCCTCTAAAGCAGAAACAGCCGCTTTGAGAGATAAGGTAGACAAATTGTCTAGGAATCCTTTTGACGCTTCCCCTCTTGCTTCCCAGATACAGGTTACCGTGCCACCCCCCATCCCGTTAGCCAGTCCTGAACGATATGCTGGGGATCCAATGAAAATTCAAGTGTTTCTGACACAGATAATGCTGCATTTCTCATGCAAACCTGCCTCCTTCCCCAATAACCATTCTAGGGTAGCTTTTGCTATTTCATATCTGGTGGGGGACGCCGCCAATTGGGCGGTTCCTTTAGTTAGGAATAACGATGCTGTATTATCTGATTGGTCGGCGTTTAGGACGGAGTTCGAGAGGGTGTTCGACAGAAGAGCCACTACATTCAGTGCTGATCGGGAACTGTTAGATTTCAAGCAAGGGAGGAATGATTTAGTGACCTACTTGACTACTTTTAACAGACTAGTGGCAGAAACAGCATGGCCAGAGGAAAAAAGGATGTCTTTGTTTTATCAGGGTTTGAGAGACGAGATGAAAGATGTTATGGCTCAGATAGATCCTCAACCCACTACTTGCACCGAAATGATAAATCTCACATTACGATTGGATGGTAGAATGTCCGAAAGAGGGGGTGAGAGGAAAAAATGGGATCGAGGTTATTTCAGATCTGACAAAACTCCACGTAGAACCACGACAAGCACAGAAATAGCGACAGAATCCATGGAAATTGGAGCTCTTAGAGCCCCTTTGTCTAGAGAAGAACGAGAAAGCAGGAGAGTGCAGGGACTATGCATGTACTGCAGAAAAAAAGGACACTACGTTAGAGATTGTCCTTCTAAACCCAAATCCTCCGGTGCGTGGTTGAGGAATAAGAAGGTTGCAGTGTCGACCTCGATTCCTGCATTTCATACAGGGGATTTAGATAGCGAAAAGGGGGAAGACAAAGGTTGGAAACTCCTTCGTTAGCTTCCACGGACTTGCAAGACACAGAGTCCCATATTGTGCTCCCTATGTGTCTTGAGTGTAACCAACAGCTCCATCAGGTTTTGGTCATGATAGATTCCGGGGCCACCGGAAACTTTATAGACAGCGGGTTGGTAACGAGCCTTAAGTTGCATAGGGTACCTAGGGAGACCCCCGAAGAGGTCTTGGCCGTGGACGGCAAACCACTGAAATCTGATTTAATTGTTGAGCAAACGGAGATAGTCATGTTGACTGTAACGGTGGCGAATGGAAGACATAGTGATGAACTGTCCTTGAATATAATCGAGGCGCCACAATATGAAGTTATTTTGGGAATGCCTTGGTTGTGCCACCACAATCCCACCATAGATTGGAGAGCCAAAACCGTACAGTTCCTTTCAGAGGAATGCCAGAGATATTTAGTTCCCATTCAACTCACGCAGGCGGCAGCCTTGTTGCATCCTTTCATTGTGGCTACGGCAGTTGAGAAGGAGACGGTATTACCTTTGGAGTACTCTCAGTACAGGGATGTTTTTAGTGAAATCAAGGCGGAACAATTACCCCCTCATAGAGAGTACGACTGCAGAATAGATTTGGTAGAGGGGGCAACGATCCCTGCATGCAGAGTGTACGCTTTGTCTGTGCCAGAGACCAAACACTTACGAGAATACCTGGATCATTACTTGGAGATCGGATTCATTAGACATTCACGATCGCCGGCTGCGTCGCCACTCTTTTTTATAGCTAAGGCCAATGGTGACTTGAGAGCATGTGTGGATTATCGTATGTTGAATAGAAATACTGTGAGGAACAGATATCCTTTACCGCTCATTTCAGTCCTGCTTGATCAGGTGAGAGAGGCTAAGATCTACACTAGATTGGATTTGAGGGGTGCCTACCATTTGGTGCGTGTTCGGGAGGGGGATGAGTGGAAAACGGCCTTTAAGACTCGTTATGGTTTATTTGAATATACTGTCATGCCGTTTGGCCTCTGCAATGCCCCAGCGGCATTTCAGTATTTTCTCAACGATGTCTTAAAGGAGTACATAGACCTTTTTGTTGTGGTGTATATTGATGACATCCTCATCTATTCCGACAATCTTGAGAGGCATGTGAGTCAGGTCGGCATGGTGCTGACCAAGCTGCGTGCTCATAGCCTGTTCTGTAAACTGAGCAAGTGCGAGTTTGGTGTGAGAGCGGTGGAATTCCTCGGTGTTATGCTTTGTCCGGAAGGTTTACACATGGCAGAGAGAAAGGTGCGGGCGGTGCAGGAATGGCCAACACCAAAAAATGTGAGGGATGTGCAATGTTTCCTGGGTTTTGCGAATTATTATCGCAGGTTCATCCTCCATTTTTCCCAGGTAGCGGTCCCGATAACACGTTTGCTCCGGAAAGGTGTTTCTTTCCAGTGGTCTAGCGAGGCTGCTGAAGCTTTCGCATTTCTGAAAAGAGCATTCACCGCGGCTCCTGTGCTCTCGCATCCTAGGCTGGAGCATCCTTTTGTGGTGGAGGCGGATGCCTCTGATGAGGCTATCGGTGCCATACTATCACAAAGGAATCAGAGCACGGGGCAGCTCCATCCAGTGGCTTACTTGTCCAAAAAACTGAATCCTGCGGAAATGAACTACACGATCGCCGAGAAAGAACTGCTGGCGATAAAAAAGGCATTTCAGGAGTGGAGGCATTATCTGTGGGGGGCCTGTTGCCCTATCACCGTATATACGGATCATAGGAATCCACAATACATGAAGTCTGCTCGACATCTTTCTCAGCGACAGATGAGATGGATGCTATTTTTCGCCGAATACGACTTCGTTATTACGTTCAGGCCGGGAGTTGAGAACCGCAAGGCTGACTCGTTGTCTAGGCAGGAAACGATGGAGGTTTCCACCCACAACGAGGTCACAAAGGCTATCATTGCACCCTCCAAGGTCTTATGTGCTATCAGAGTGGAGAACTTCTTGGAAGAAGTAAGACTACATAAAACAGACCTGGTGTGGGAAGAATGGGCTAAGGAGGAGACTGAGCGCAAGGTGAAACAGGGGCTACCGTTTTACAAAAACAGATTGTATCTCCCCACCCCTGAGCTGCAGAAAAAGGCTTTCGTGTGGTGTCATGTGTCTCCATTGGCTGGACATCCGGGATCAGGAAAGACCATCCAGCTAATACAACGCCATTTCTGGTGGAGCACTTTAAGCAAGGATGTTTCGTCTTGGGTGGCTTGTTGTGAAGAATGCGCTAGAGCAAAAAACGAAAACATCAAGAAAAAGGGGAAACTTAGGCCAATGCCCACACCGCAACGCCCGTGGCAAAACATCAGTCTGGATTTTGTCACAGGGTTACCCCTCGAGAAAGGGTGTTCAGCCATCTTGGTAGTTGTTGATGGACTAACAAAAATGGGACATTTTATTCCTTGTGTGAATCTCCCTACGGCTGGTCAGACAGCACAGTTATTGCTAAGTAGTGTCATCAGACTACATGGAGTTCCTGACGTGATTGTGTCCGATAGGGGGCCTCAGTTCATAGCTAGGTTTTGGAAGACATGGTGCAAGGCCCTACACATCGACTCTACACTGTCTACGAGTTTCCACCCACAGACCGATGGACAGACAGAACGACTAAACCAGACCCTGAAGAAATACCTCAGGTGCTACGCAAAGGAGGCCCAGGAGTCATGGGTGGAGCTGTTGTGGATGGCGGAACTAGCCTACAACAATGCCTGGCATAGTTCCATAGGAGTATCGCCTTTTCGTGCGAATTTCGGATATGATGCCAGAATACTGCCTATTAGCATTCCTGAGGAAATCGCTAACCAGCCCACTGTGCTGTCTCAAGTACGAAAGTTACATGCTGTACACCGAACAGTTAGAGAACATCTGGTACAGGCCAAGCAGACGTATAAAAGGTGGGAAGACCAACACAGGATCGATGGGCCACAGTATCAAGTGGGGGACCGTGTGTGGCTGTCCACCAAGAACATACGATTCAAGCTGCGAAGTATTTTTCTCCCTAGGTACATCGGCCCTTACTCCATCGTCAGACGGGTCAATCCTGTAACATACAAGCTGAAATTGCCTAGTTCTCTTCGGATCCACCCTGTGTTCCACTGTAGTCTCTTGAAACCTGCCCTGCTGGCACGCAGGCGCGCTCCGCCGCCAGTGCAGCGTGATGGTGGGCTTGAATACGAGGTTAAGAGTATACGGGATTCCAAGCTGAGAAGGGGTGCGCTGTGGTATTTGGTCTCTTGGAAGGGGTATGCGGCAGAGGACGACTCTTGGGAACCGTGGCAGAACGTTCATGCTCCCGCAGCTGTCCGCTCATTCCATCGGAGGTTTCCGTCAAAGCCTGGGCCTAGGAGGCGCTAGGCGAGAGGGCCTACTGTCAGGGAACGTGCGTAGCCGCGCCTACCACGTTGTTCACCGAACTACAACCCCCAGAAGGCCTTGTGTACTGGGAGGGGATAAGTTACGGCGGACGCACAGGCAAGCGTGCGTAATTTGTTTTTGGTCCTGTTCTTTCTTCCCGGCTGGGGGAGAGAAGGTCACGGTGACTAGACGCTGACGGAGGACTGCGGTGGTGATGCTCCTAGGCTTGCACACAGAACGTAGTCAAGGCTGGCAGTAACGTGAGTACCACATTCGGAGGGTTCACGGAGCCGAATGAGGCTTCCTGTACTCCCGGACTATTGCTGGATTATTCAGACGCATAGCGGAATACGGCGGTGAGGAAACCGCGTATTGCCGTGTATGCAATCTTGGTGACTCTTGAAGGGGAAACTGTTCTGATTCAACGCATAGCGGAATACGGCGGTGAGGAAACCGCGTATTGCCGTGTATGCAATCTTGGTGACTATTGAAGGGGAAACTGTTCTGATTCAACGCATAGCGGAATACGGCGGTGAGGAAACCGCGTATTGCCGTGTATGCAATCTTGGTGACTATTGAAGGGGAAACTGTTCTGACTCAACGCATAGCGGAATACGGCGGTGAGGAAACCGCGTGTTGCAGTGTATGTAATCTTGGTGACTATTGAAGGGGAAATGGTTCATGGATTACAAGACTTTACTGAACAATGTAGCGTGGGTTTATAGTATTCCCGCTTGTCTTGATGTACCTTGGTATGTATGAGGAATGCATGTCGTATAATAAGATCTGATGGTATGCGTTATCCTAAATGAACTAACGTTTGTCAGTTCTTTATTGCAGGTCTAAAGAGTGGTCTGTGTGACGTTTGGTGGTTCTTAAGGATCAATACGCTGCTATGTCCGTTGCCAGGTATAGGAAATATCTAGCGAGACATTATTGAGAGTAGATGTTCTATTACCCTGTATTTAGCACTGTTCTTTGTTGTTACAGGTTCTATTCCCCTGCTGCACCTCCCCTCTCCTTTTCCCTCGCCTGATCGCTCGAACACCCTGTGTAATCCGGGGTGTTGGTGATATCAGGAGGTGGACCCTTTTTGCTGCAACTGGATCCTGCGGAGTGTAACCTGACAGTGTGGGCGCACATGCGGTCGGTAACAGTTTGGCGGATGAAGCTGCCAAATCAGCAGTAGCCACGTGCTCAGTAGCAGCCGTTACAAGATCCATGACAAAAATAGATAATGAGATTTTGGCAGCTATAGCTGCAACCAAGGAAGGTTCTAATTACCCACAGGGTTTCCCTTCCAAGTACTCTTATCACTTAAGTCCCGACCATGTTCCTTATGTAAGAATTCTGGACGTTGGTGATCGGCTGATTCCCAACGCGGACCGCAGAAATTCGTTGATAACAGCTGCACACGAAGGCTTGGCTTCGGCCCATGCTGGCGTGTTTGCAACGGTTTCACTCTTGCAGCAGCGTTACTGGTGGCGTGGTTTATATAAACACACCCGTACTTATGTCCTTTCTTGTGACATTTGTCAACAGATTAAGCCCTCTACGGTTACACGTCCGCCACAAACACAGCTCTGCATTTCTAATAAACCTTTTGGTTGTGTATACCTTGATCACTGCGGTCCATTTTCTTCTGATAATGCATATAAATATATCTTAGTTGCAGTTGATTCGTGCACACGTTTCATCTGGGTTTGGCCACAACGCAGTGCTGACGCTCGAAATGTCATCAGGGATTTGCGTGTCTTTGTGGGAATTTTTGCCTGTGGCACCTTCCATTCCGACCAAGGTCCAGCGTTCACCTCTAAGGCGTACAAGGACGCGATGAGGTCTATGGGGGTGCTGGTGCAATTTTTGTCTCCATACAGGCCTGAGGGCAACTCAATTGTGGAGCGAATGAACCGTGACTTAAAGCAATCCTTGACAGCTAGAGTCTTAGGTACTGGCAGGAACTGGCTGGCCCACTTGTATGGCGTGCAAAGTGCACTTAATAATCTCCCTAGAAGATCTCTGGGTGGGCAGACCCCATATGAAATGCTCTTTGGCATACAGATGTTTGTGCCAGACCTTGATGCTCTAGACATGGCGACGACCGCCGCAATCTTTGATGTAGATAATCATTCTACTATGTTACAGGACTTACAAGAGACCCGTGACAGACTTGCAAGCGAACACTTACCCTCAGCCACAGACGCAGCGCTGCAGATTCCGGTTGCCGGCTGGCTTCCAAAGATTGGAGATCTGGTCCGAGAGAAGGTGGAGAACAAAAAAGAATTTGGCCCCTCTTATCGTGCACCGGTTCCAGTCCTTGGCTTAAAGGGTACTCGTACAGTCATCTTACCACCGCTTCCTGGTCGCAAAGACAACAGATACATCTCAGTGGACAATGTCAAGCTACAACATCTGGCCGATTCTGAATAGTGTAACACCTGCGGTATCATGTCCAGCTATTTCAAGAAATCCTGTTTGTGGACCTCCAGCCTCCACAGGCGCTGATGTTGCCATTGGGATGGTCGCTTTGCCAGATTGCCTGCTTAACCTCCCGGCTTCCTCCTGCAACGAGGAAACCGAGTATGCATACCCCGCAAGTGAGTCAGTGGCTCATTTACCTACAACACCTCTGAACCCGACTCGTTTTTCCTTTGATTCGTCTTCCACCTCCTCATTTGTCCCAACCAAATTCAGTATTTTTGTATCATGGTTCAGAGACAAATTTTTGGTGCCTCCATGGACATACATCTGGTTGGTGCTATTTTTGATTTTCCTGTTCATGTCCATTGGCTTTGTGACAGTTTTTTTCTTGTTCATCAATGGTCACTACTTGCCTGAACGCTCTGCGGTGAACTCTGTTGCTGGAACTTTGGCTCCGCATTCTTCTTCACACATCATGAAGCGTGACCACACATTTGTGAACATTTCCGCCTTTCCAGTTGCAGATGGCATCGTATGGGATGCAGTGAATTTCCAAATTCATGGACCGACAGAAATTATTAATGTTCCTAATGTGCTTCGTGTTTCCATGGGTGATGTGGTAAAAAGGAATATTTATTCAGATGATTGGGACGTGCATGCAATTGAATCGTTATTTTCTGATTTGAAATATTATGCTGCTTTTAATGCTGAGGATTTGTACTTAAATTCTGCTAACTATGCCGATTTATATTGCTACCAGCATTACGGTAACCATTTTCTGCATAAACCAAGTACACTTTGAGGTAGTTTCAATTATACCCAGTGGGAACATTGCCCGACCCCTCTGCAAGGTAGCTCCCAAGCACTGATAAATAAATTTACTTACTTTACAGACTTTGACAGATCAAACCCAGGGTCCTATTATTTTCAATTGAACATTTCTTCAAATCCAAAGGTGATGTTGACCCACACCAAATTGCTATATTCCAGTTCCTTTATGGACGCATTAGCTGTTGGTGGCTATGAACACTGGAAAAACACCATTGACTTGAAATCTATTTGGGGCACTAAATCGTGGCAGGTACGCGGTACAGAAGCCTTGCACCGCACTTGCCTTATCCCCACCCAAATATTATTTTTAAATAGTACTATATATCAAACAACTTGTTTTGGTTTGGCGACTTCCAAACAATTAAATGCACCTTCCACTCCTGCGTTGTCTTCCTGGCCGAACAGAAGCTTGCATTTAAATATTTCCCTTGAAAGTTTGCAAGCGTTGTTTCAAAATAACTCATTTAATGTCTCTACACTAGATCGCTCAGCCTGGTTGGTGTGGCCCATAGCTTCTAATGCCTGCCAACTGCGTTTTCATAACTCTGCTCCTGGTTATAAACAGGATAGACCAGATCCACGTTTTTCTGATTCACGTTCAATTACAACATATTCGGTTGGCAAATTATGTAAACAGTGGTTGCAGCACTGTACCTTAGATTCCGTAAAACAACATTTATCCCTGCTCTCCAGCAACATCGACCTGGCCGACTTTGTTCTAGGACCTAGAGGTCCGAGATCTAAAAGATTTGTTTATGCAACTTATAATGAAATCTGGAAGCTTTCACAAATAGAAGCTGCTTCCCGTTTACAGGAAATAGATCAAGCGAATCTAGAAAAAGTGCTTGCTGTTGTCGACAATAGTATTAACACCCTGTCTTCCCGCATTTACACATTAGAGAATATTGTTTCGTCTGTTGTTGATATTGTACAGGATGACGTGTCTGTGTTATATCATGGTCAGAATCAATTAGCGTTCAGTAATGCAGTTTGCATGGACTTTGCAGACACTGAAAATGGGGAAGGTTCCATGGCATTTCTTAAACACATCTGCCATGTTCTTGCCATTTAATTTAACTGAGAAACAGCAGTTCATGTCCATGAAAGATGCAACATACACTCTCCTGCATATCAAAAAAATAGATCCTTTACCATTCTCTGTGGCGGAGACTGACTCTGCAGTGTGGCTAGTACACGGGGTTATCACCTTGCCTTTTTCTTTATTTGAATTTAGTTCATGCATGAAACATTATCCTGTTGGCCGTTTTGAGCCTTTAGGCAGTGCCCTTTTTGCATGAACTTTGGTCCCTACCTTTCACATACAGATGCCTTAGGGATGACAAAGAGGTATTTCTCACGGGAGAGTCTTGCGATTCTACAGTGGGTCATTCCCTTGTTTGTAAAAACATTAAATTGCACGGGGCTTGTAATGTTTCTGCCCCGAATCTTGCATGTGGTTTAAAGGGCATTCCTGTTCCGGTTATATCACCTACTTTCACTATGCTTGTTAATGGTAGCTATCTGCTTTAAATAATCAAGACTGCTGTGGGTTGCAGGCAGGCATACCCTACATTGTAACAGTTTCACAGCGCGTAGTATGTTGCAAAAATGTGCTTTTTTCACCCCCGCGTGGGAAGTTAGATAGTTCCATTTGGCCTTACATACCTACTTTGAAGGCAGATTTCAATAAATTGAGCAGAATAAAGGCGCTATTATTAAACCAGGCGGTCATGCTAACTTCCGCACGGGAGACCTTTCCAGGGAGAAGAGCTGTGCTTGTCTGATGATGTAAACCTTGCATCTAGTTCTTGAGGTATGAAGGTCCCCCTGACAAAGCCCAGAGGTCTTCTATTTTTATAATAATCTAGTTACTAGCACGGGGAGGGTGGCAAGGCATTATAGTCCTTCATCCCCTGTCTTTATAAAATGCTGTCCCCGTTTGTATTCTATGGAATTGTAACGATGCTTACTATTTTGTCTTTATGCATTATGCTGCTAGTACTGGCACGTGTACTGTGTCTTAGAGCACGTTAGTTGAAATAAACATTTTAAACTATACTGTGTCTCTTAATACGCACATTGTGGACAAGTATGTGTGAATAATGAAAGAGTGTTCTTGCTCCCGCGATTCCTGAAAGAGTCCGTGTTCTGGGATGTCTAATCATTGGTAGCTCCGCTATAGTACGGAGAACGAATGAGACACTATAGCTAGTCGGATTGGGATTTTGGGCACTAAGGTGGATGGTTGGTACACCACTATACACCGAGGTCCTGTTTTCCTGCGCATAGTTCTGTATATGTGCAGAATCCCCGCAACAAGATATAGCCATGGACATATCTTCGGTGGCTTTCAGGCAGATGGCAGGGGCAATCGCTCTTCTCAGACAAGGCTGGCTTAAAGCTACATCCTTCCATCCGGAAATACAGGCCAAGATTGTTGATATGCCCTTTGATTGCGAGAATCTTTTTGGGAAGCACATAGATGATGCGCTTCAAGGGATTAAAGCTGACACGGACACAGCACGATCTCTGGGAACACTGCAACAGCAGCGATATCAATCCTTTCGAGGCAGAGGTGGAAGAGGCCAATACCAGCAAAGGCAGTCCTTTCAATCCTATAGATATCAATCCTACCAGTAGCAAGGGTATCGCCAATATGCAAATCAGCAGCAATACCGATCACATAATGTACCATATCAACAACAGTCGGCCAGAAGAAGAACTCCAGCATGAGGAAAGTCACAGGACAATGGTAGATGACAGTGACACTTTCAGAGCACCTCCCACCTCGCTACAACGCAAACCTCATCAAACCCACTACCTCTCTCAATATTACCAACAATGGTTAGCAATAACATCGGACAAATGGGTGCTAGACATCATTCATCAGGGACACATCCTGGAGTTCATTAAAAAAAAAACGAGTCGGCCTCCCATCCCCAAGAAACATCAGCATCTAACATTGCTAAAAAGGGAGATTACAGATCTTCTTTTGAAGGGAGCAATAGAGGAGGTACCTCATCAACATCGAGGGAAAGGTTTCTACTCCCATTTTTTCCTAATAAAGAAAAAGCAAAGTACCAAATGGAGGCAGGTAATGGATTTAAGGGGTTTGAACAAATATATAAAGAAACAGCTCTTCAAAATGCTATCGCTACAAGAAATTCTGCTAATGTCAAACAGGGAAGACTTTATGACATCATTAGATCTCTTAGATGCATACTTTCACGTCCGTATTCACATCAAACATCAAAGGTACCTAAGGTTCAAGGTGGCGGGGTGCCACTATCAGTTCAAGGTGTTGCCCTTTGGTCTCTGGTCAGCGCCGAGGGTGTTCACAAAATGTATGGCACCAGTGGCAGCGTTTCTGAGACACGAGGGACACCAGGTCTATACTTATCTAGACGACTGGCTAGTAAAAGGTCCTACTTATCACTCAGCGCAAAGCTCATTAACGGCTTGTCGTCGGCTATTCAAATCCTTAGGTCTAAGGGTCAATGTGGAAAAATCCTCACTGGTACCATCTCAAACTCTGCAGTTTCTGGGAGCAGTGCTGAACACAAGAGAGGCAAAAGCATACCCATCAGAGGAACGCATCCAAAAAATTCTGAAGTTTGCGTCTCAGATCAAAAGAAAAGAGTATGTTTCAGTGAGAATGTACAAGTCTTTCATGGGGATGCTTTCATCTTGCATTCCTCTAATTCCAAATTGTTGTCTGCACATGCGACCACTTCAAGAGCAAATCGATCTGCAATGGATACAGACTCAAGGATCTTTCGAGGATCTCGTTCTTATCACTCCACAAATAAGAGAAGCACTGTCATGATGGGGGATAAGAACGAACCTTTCAACAGGACTACTTTTCGAGCCTGAATCTCCCAGTTTCATAATGACAACGGACGAATCTCTGCAGGGATGGGGAGCGCACTTACAGGAACTGGAACTTCAAGGTCACTGGAACTCTCAAGAATGCACATAAACCTGCTGGAACTAAAAGCTGTGGGGCATATTAGCAAGAAGAGGCGATAATCATCGCTAACCCTGCTTAGCGTGATTTTTTTTATCGCCGGCTATCGCTGGAATATATTGCCACGCTAACGCTGTATTAGCAACGATTAGCGCTATGGCGATGAATATTCCAGCGATAGCGGGGGAATGGGCCAACATCGCTGAAAAACCAGCGATGTTGCATGGAGAAGGGAGAACACCTTGCTGATACGACCCTGTGGTCGTATCAACATAATCCACCCCCCATGTTAGGTATGGCTAACACCTGCTAATTGCAGGTGTTAAATAAATGGCGATGACCCCGGTTAGCGCGACTTTTCACGTCGCTAACTGGGGCCATGGCCACCTTGCTAATAGGCGATAGGCCTGTTAGCGGGTGTTTCCCAGGTTTGTTCGTTGGGAACGCCCACTTTGCATGTCATTAGCAATAAATATCGCTGACATGCAAAGCGGTAAAAAACGGGCGCTAATGCCCGCAAACTGTCGCTAACTGCTGTTAGAGACAGTTTGCTGATAGGGCGATAAGAATATCGCCGCTTTAGCGGCAAAAAGTGCCGCTAAAGCGGCGAGAGTGCCCTTGATAATATGCCCCTGTGTTTTTAGGCCTACAAGCATTTCTCCCCAGAATCCAAAATTCTCCAGTTCTGGTGAGAACAGACAATATGACCACTATGTTTTACCTGCTCAAGCAGGGAGGAACAAAGTCTCAAACATTATCCGCTAGGCTCAAGAAATTTGGCAGTGGCTTCTGAAACACAATATCTCACTACAGATCCAGCATGTTCCTGGAATCCACAACACATGGGCAGACTCCCTAAGCAGATCCTCAAACCTCTGCCACGAATGGGAGTTGGATCAACATCGAATCCGTCAAATATTCGATCAATGGGGAACACCAGGTCTAGACCTTTTTGCAACAAGAGAAAACAAGAAATGCAAAAGGTTTGCGAGCAGATTCCCTCAGAAGGGTTCATGGGGGAATGCTCTTCAACTTCGAGGGACGGGAATGTTCGCATACGCATTCCCACCGTTTCCCCTAATTCCGAAAGTAATACGCAAAATGAAATCAGAACCGTGTCATCTGATCCTTATAGCACCGGCATGGCTGAGACAGTTCTGGTTCACGGAACTCCTCAGGATGTCAATAGCCCCGCATATTCGATTCCCGCCTGTACACAATCTAATATCCATGAACAAAGGACAAGTGGTGCATCCACAGATAGGCTCTCTGAATTTGTCGGCCTGGAACCTCATGACCAAGAATTTCAGTCCATGAACATTCCTCAAGATTGCCGAGATATTCTCAGTCACTCAAGGGCAATTACCACCAATAAAACGTATGCGGCAAAATAGAAAAGGTTCTGCCAATGGTGTTTAGATCACTCTTTACACCCTCTACAGCCAACACCCGAGCAAATACTACCATATTTACTACATCTAGCCAGAACAGGATTAGCTCACTCATCTATTAAAGTGCATCTGGCTGCAATTTCGAGATACCGTAGAATACCCGGAAAAGTTTCTCTTTGGTCTGCCAGAGTAATGAAAGAATTTATGAAAGGACTCTGTAGAGTGTTTACTCCATTAAAACGTCCAGCGATTCCCTGGCATCTCAACACGGTCCTGTCACAACTGATGAAAACTCCTTTCGAGCCTATCCATAAGGCTGACATAAAGTTTGTGTCCTGGAAATTGGCAATATTGCTAGCCCTAACATCAGCCAGGAAAATACGCGAAATACAAGCTTTTTCAATTTCTGAACCCTTTATGCAATTTAAGAGGGATAAGGTGATATTGAGAACAAATCCAACGTTCATCCCGAAGGTCCCAACTTCATTCCATCTCAATGAACCTATTGTTCTACCTACATACTTTCAGGAGCTATAGTCTCTAGCGGAAAGATCTCTTCAGATGCTAGATGTTAGACGTTGCTTAAAATTTTACATTGATAGAACAAAGACATTCGAAAGTCAAATCAGTTACTCATCGCTTTTGCTCCTCCCAGGAAGGGGTACACTTTATCTACAAACAGTATATCCAGATGGATCTCGTCAACAATTGCTTTTTGTCATGAGAAGGCAGGAAAACTTCTGACTTCAAAGGTGTCCGCCCATTCGACAAGGAAGGTGGCTACTTCTACTGCACTGTTCGCGGGAGTGTCGCTCCCGGACATATGTAGAGCGGCGACATGGTCCAATGTCCACACCTTTACAAGACACTACTGTTTGGATACGGCATGGAAAGGAGATTCGGCGGTGGGACAGGCTGTGCTCCGTCGACTATTTCGCTAAGGTACTTTTTTCAGAATTGTATAGAGTTATATACACGAATATATGTTATTATCCCATGTGTATGTTGTTATGTATTCATATATATTTAATCTTTGATGTTCTGACTTTCAAGATAGACAAATAGCGGTCTCGGTATTCCACCAGAAGCAGATATATGGTTTTCCATGTGTTCATAAGGGTAAAAGAGGTTCTGCCCTTAAAATGCCTATTATAGAAATTGTGTACTGCTTGCTATTCTGATTCAAGCATGTGAATCTATGAAAGATTCAATGCTGGAGAAAAAACAAGTTACTTACCTGTACACTGTGGTTCTCCAGTATTGATATCTTTCATAGATTCACATGCGGCCCGCCCACCTCCCTCGTTTTAAGGCAAACCACTCTAACCTCATGATGGGAAGCTCACTCTACACTTGTGCTGGAAATCTGAGGTTGGGTGGCTCTGCAAGGGATTGTGGTCCCAAGGGCTGGCGTCTCATTGGCTGTCAATTGAACCTTATAAAGAGGACGATAGGTAACAAAATTGAGTCCTCTTTACATGGGGTTTATAGTAATTTTTTCTTCTAATACTGCTATAGTACTGATTACCGTGAGACTCCCACCATGACGACGGGGAAGATTCAAGCATGTGAATCTATGAAAGATATCAATACTGGAGAACCACAGTGTACAGGTAAGTAACTTGTTTTTTACAGGCCCTGGGCACACACTGTGCACATTACTAGGGACTTACTAGTAAAATCAAATACGCCAATCATGGATAACCAATCAGAATCACAATTTACACTGGGAGCACTTGCACTTTAGTACTGATTTGCAGTACATAAACCAATAAAAACGAAGTTCAGCATAACATCAAAAATACAGGAGGTAGAGGCAAAAAGACTGGGGAAACCACACCAAGCCAGCTCTAACAGTGTCATCATGGCTGGATATCCTCATTAAACCAAGAATTGGCCCCATTATGTTATGACCTGCATTATATTTAGAATAAGGCAGTGTACACCAATCATTACAACAATGATTCCACCAATGCTATTGTTGGGCACCATCCTGACATGGATAATCCAAATATGCCAGGCCCTATCCCCATTATGTTAGGAGCAGCAACGCCATAGGGCACCTTGTATGCCCCAATATTCCAAGGATTACCATCAATGTACCAGTTCCAGCATTTTGTCTGGGTGGACACCATCATACCATGGAAAGCTCTGATATGTCAGAAATAACCACAAATAAGTTACTTCTATAGGATAGCACTGATAGGAACCAGGTAGATAACTATGTGAGATAAAGGCCTCAGTTTTTGTATGAGCAAGGGCTGAGCTTCCACAAAATTGTATTGTATTGTAATTGCATTTATATAGCGCTTACTACCCCTGATGGGGCGTCGAAGCGCTTTTTGCCAAGTAGCATGCTACTCCGGAACCCAGAAAGGATTAGTGGTGGATTAGTATAGTAAAATTTGAGTTAATTTGAGCGGTGGACATGTGAGTCTGTTAGTTGGATTGAAAAGGATAATGGGGGATGGCAGAGGGAAGAGTCTTGAAAGTTTTTATTGAGAGATCATATAAGTAAGATTAGGTTTGGGATGAGTATAAGGAGAGATGGAGGAGGGGAGAATCTCTAGAAATAGATTATGGAGATCATAGTAGTAAAATAAGCTTTGGGGTTATACAAGGAGGAATAGAGGAGGAAAGGGTCTAGAAAGGGTTATTTTGGAGTAGAATGAGGTTTGGGATGAGTCAGAGAGTGGAGGTAGAGGATATATTGAGAGAGATATAGGGTGAAATATATATATATTGCAGAAACAATGTTTGAATCCTATTTCAATACACAAAGTGTATTCAACTTCCAGGGACTCTGCCCTGAACCCTGAACACCAAGCCAGAGACATAAGTGAAAAAAAGACTTTCCTCACTTCCTTTAGGATCACACGTCAAAGCCCAGCTGCCCCTGGTCTTGCTAGATTTCACCAGGGAAGTGCAGCAGATTGTATTCTTCTGACCCTATCCTCTTCAGAGCTGTACGGTGAGTACCTTCATATCAGTAGGCACTTCTTACTACTGATCTCCATTTGTCCTTGTGGTGTTATCAAGTGGCCAGTTTCCCCCGCTCTGAGAATAGCTTTTCAGAGGTAGAAATGTAAGGGCAGCTGAAGTCAGCCTCTCCCAGGCTCTCCAACAGACAGTCAGGGATTCTTACACGAAGGTCATCTCCTCTTCTTCTGGAGAAGTGTGGCTCAATGGTTAGAGCGGCAGACCCTGATGCAGAGATCTGGCCTGGGACCAGGGTTCAATTCCCGCCTCGGCGGGTCTTGGGCTCAATTTCCTCGGACCTGATAATTCTCGCCTCGGTGCCTCATTCTAATCATGGGTCCCACTCTGCAACTCTGGGCAATAGCTTGCTTAATCTCCACAACGGCCCCAACAGCGCTGGGATGCCTGGCTTCACCCTGGGGGTGCCCAGGAGTGGACATTTCACAGGGAAAAGCCAGGAAGGGTTCCACAGCGGTATGCGTACAGCGCCAGGACACCCCTTTGGGGGTATAAGTGCGCTTTACAAGTACAAATTTCATTTCATTTCATTTCTTCTTCCTCAATCCCAGGGGAACTCTGTCTTCAAGGAAGCAAGAGCACATTTTTATAACACTAATCCAATAATGACTGGTGAATTTCCATATATCCATCTCAGAGAAATTTCCATGCAATCACCATCCACCCATCTCAGATTTTCCCGTGCTTTGAAGAAAAACTAATCCATATTCCGAGTGCTAAAAATGGCTATGGAGAGGCTTTAGTAAATGTTCGCCTCTGGGTTCCTTAACTCTAGCATCAACCAGCCATCTTTTGATCAAGGGAAAACATCCCACCCCCTCAGTCACCCTCCTTCCATCTCCCCAATAGAGTCAGGTGTCTGGACAGCTCTGGGATCCTGTTACTTCAATACGCCCCACTGATTCTGTCCTCCATTGGCATGTAAGTGCCAAAACAAAAGGCAAGATACTCTTTGTATGTAGCTGTTAGAAATGGGGTTTCTGGCTGGCTAGGGTATGCACCTAAGGCAGGCAGAACCCACCACTCTAGTCAGGGTAAGGGAGTTACACGCCGAAGATAACCCGTGCTCACCGCCTTGGTAGCGTGACACGAGCAGTCAGGCCTATCCCAGAGGCAATGTGTAAGGCGTTTGCACAACACACTCACACAGCAGCGACACACTAGGCACACCACAAAAGAAACTCCACACAAGGTTATATAAAAATATCCTTTGTATTATCCATAAAAACACATTAGAACACAATCACATATATACCACTGTGCCACTAGACACTTGTCATGACTTCACAGGGATTTACATAAATCACTAGGCCAATCGGGCCACTGTCATAAAATATCACAGTTAGGGCGACAAGTAACTACTGGTAAGATTGCCCTCAGCACAATACAATAGGCATAAACACCATCAGCAGGAGAAACCTACGATAGTGTTCCTGCACTCCTTTTACCTAGGACGTGGTACTCCTCACACGGAGGTTGGGCATAGCAGCATCTGTGCACCCACAACTGGGATTACCATACTCCCAGTGACGTTGTCCCCAAGGCAGCACATTCCTAAGCGGGGGCCCGTCCTGGGCTCGCCCCGCAATGCCACCGACGAACAAGTCCCCCGATAGTGCAAGGCAGCTGCCAACAGACACATGGTGCAGCTGCAGAAACCCAATACAATAGAGGGCGGGGCTCGGCCTACTCAGCCCTGGCCAACGGGACCGCTGGCCCTCCAGAAATGCTGGCAATCAAAATACCCCCCAGCAGTAAAGCAAGGCTCACCCACTCCCCGGGAGACCTTCACCGGTCTTCACGCCTCACCGACATGGTGGCTGCTGCTAAGGCGATGCGGACCCCTCCGGGCAGATACCACCAGCGGGACCCGGGAGCAGGCTCTTGTTCTCCCTCCTCTGAGGGAACATAGCAGCTGGTGCTGCAAGGGCACTCTGTCGGATGCTGAACGCGGTGAGGGGATTCCTTCTCACAGTGACACACAGCCCTCCCTCTGCTGATGTCCAGTGACGGGGAGGAAGGCGCGCGTCCAACTCGGGCTGCTCCTCTTCTTCGTGGGAGCCCCGCAACCATAAGCCAACCATAAGCCAGGCTCAGCCTCTGCCTGGCTTATGGTTGCGGCGGCTTCCCCTTTACGGCGTGACTGCATCCGCCGCACTCAAGGTTGGAGACCGCTTCTCTGGCTCAGAAGACAAACTGGAAAGCGCCCACCACGCGCTTCTGGTGTGGGGGCACCGCACTTTGTAGTACAGAAAATAGGAAGCGTTCCACACACTTTGCTGCAGCAGGAGCACACACCTAGGACTCAGGCAAACTGCTCACAGTGCGCCCTCCAAGCTTCGGTTTAGGGCCACGAGCCCTTATGAATACAAGTGCGCAAGTCTGCACTCCTGGGAGAGCACTAGCATGGTGCAGCCAGGCAGGCCAGCAGAAGGGTTCCAGGGCACAGGGGCAATCCTTGTCTTAGCCCCCCCATGTAGAGGTCAGTTCCAGGGCGGTTCCTCCTGGCAGTCCAGCAGCCTGCTGGTCACACGTCCCACGCAGTGTCTTCTCTTTTCCAGTTCAACAAACATGGGGTCACAGCCCCAGTACTTCTAGTCCACATATCTTTGTTCTCCCCTGGCACAGGGCTCTCACCTCAGTCCAAACCAGTTCTGGGGGCACTTTAGAATACCTTTAAAAGTGCACAACAACCTCCATTCTTAGTGTAAGCCTTGGCCCCAGACACACCACAGGGGGCGGAGCCATCATTGTGGAAGGCAGGCACAGCCCAATGCAGGTGCAGGTGCTACTCCTCCCACCACTCCAAATGCAGACCAGGTGTATTCAGGTGCCAAGGGAGATTCCTCTCGCTACTCTAAATTCAGCCAAGGTCTACTCAGCCTAGCGCTGAGTCACCCAGGCAGGGCAGGGCACACCTCAACCCCCCAGGGACTGGCTGGAGTGAATGCACATCCCCTCTCTCCTGTCAGTCAGAACCAGATGGTCAATACACATCAGGCAGGCACAAAGACACATAAGCACACAGAAATGCCCACTTCTAAAAGTGGCATTTCTAAAATAGTAATAATAAATCCTCTTTCACCAATAAGCAGGATTTATCACTACTATTCCAAACAAACCAAACTTGATCACGCTACCCCTCTCAGATCAGGAATTACCACTGAAGCACATATCAGGGAATCCCCAATGCATCCCTGTGAGAGGGCAGCCTCACAGCAGTGAGAAACCAAATAGGCTGTTTGTCACTACCAGGACATGCCACACAGTTAAGCCACATGTCCTACCTTTTACCTACACCGCACCCTGCCCATAGGACTAGCTAGTGCCTACCTTAGGGGTGACTGATATGTAGTAAAAGGGTAGTTGCAGACGTGGCAACCACTTTATGTGCCACGTCACAGCGGCAGTAAACTGCGCGCGCAGGCCCTGCAGTGGCAGAGGCCTGAGACAGGTTTGAAAGGCTACTTTGGAGGGTGGCGCAAGCAGCGCTGCAAGCCCACCAGTAGCATTTAATTTACTAGCCCTGGGTATATGGGATACCACTGTACAAGGGACTGATAGATAAATTAAATATGCCAAACAGGTGTAGACCAATTTTACCAAGTTTATAAGAGAGAGCACATGCACTTTAGCACTTCTCAGAAGTGATAAAGTGCCCAGAGTCATAAAAACACCAACGACAGTGCAAAAAAGGCCAAGTCCAACAGTAGCTAAACTATAATAAGCATCTCTCGCTCCTCTGCTAGGAGCTAGAAAAGCTTGGATGCAGATGCCAGCCATCTCTTCTTTGTTTAACACTTTCACCATTGATATCTATTAATGTCTGACCGTTGTCATTCCAGGTGGGAGCTAGGCTTAGGAAGGCCATTGTCTCGGAAGAGCAACGCTTATACGGTACATTGATACCTAAACTTTGCAGCCTGTGCTGGAGAGAAGCATAAGATAATCTAATTAATCCACAGCAGACGGTCCAGCAAAAAGTAACATGTGGCAAGATTATTCTAAAACTTCTTCAAAGAAAGCAGTAAGGTATCAGCATCTATATAACTAACCTTTCTTGAGTTATTTATAAATCAAGCGTATGATTACCAAAGAGATATATTTTAGTGAACAGTAAAATATCACGAGAATAGTGTTTTCAGGTGCTTCCTTGCACAACTTAGAAAAGAAGGGCTTTTTAAACCTACACAGACTGATACATTAGAAGCTTAAATATTTTAAATTTGTGCCTTATATTGCAGGATCTTGTTCTTCCAAAGCACACTCAGAGAGGACTTACTTACTGTGAGACTTTTTAAATATCAAAAGAAGGTGTAATTTCATAGTACAACAAAGACCACGAGGCAAAGGTGTGGCATGACTCCTTTTGAGTCATTTATTATGTTTAGCCCCAGTTGTGGGTAGGAAGAGACATGCTAAGGCTCATGGTGTGTATTTGTATTTTTATCAAGTTGCTCATTTTTTGTGTATGAATAAGATACTTGGTGGGAAGAGGTGTGGCGCAGCGGCCAGGGCAACTGACTCCGGAACCCGGGGGCTCACTGTTCGATCCCCGGCGCCGGTGGCAGATCAGCCCAGCACCATGTGACTCTGGGCAATAGCTTGCTTAATCTTTCCGACGGCCCCCAGCGCCTTGACACCCTCTGGTAATTGTTCGCGCTTTACAAATACTGGACATTTACATTTACATTGACTTACATAACAGTCAAATATGTCAATTAGCTTGCCCAAAATGGTTACTCAGCGAAAGTGAAATAGCCCATACAGTGAGGGCTGTTTTGAAGCCTCAACAGCCATAGATAAAGAATGCTAATAATCTAGGTTTACTGGAAGCAAAAAACACCCAGAGAGAACACATGAAAATGTGGATCTGCTACACAACAACCTTCTAGCCCAATGCAGATGAAAAACCGGCCATTCCCTTGGAAGAATTAATCACAAGAGCAATAGAACATGGACCAAACACTTAGGCCAGATTTATCATTGGATTGCATTGCCCTTGCGTCGCACGAGGTGACGCAAGGGCAACACAATCCTTAAGTGAGATTTACCATTCCAAGCAAGGCCACTTTGCGTGTCACTGAGTTTGCTTGGTAAATCTTGAGTAAGCCAAGGCAGCGCATGTTGCAGCCGGGCTTTACTTAGCGCAGGGAAGGCGCTACATGGGTGGAGCATGGGTGTTGCTATGCATACACCCATGGATTTTGGCGCATTCCCAGATTTACCAATACTAGTAGACCTGGGAATGCGTCAAAATTGTACACCTTCCCGACAGAGGCACAATGAGGAAAAGTATCTTTATTTCTCCACGTTGCTACCTCTTTCTAAGTGTGCTGCATTCTACAGCACACTTAGAAAGAGGAAAATGCCTCCACGGATTGTTTCTGTACAGGAAGGTGTCCCTTCCAGCGCAAAAACAATCTTGCCTGCAAAGCAGACACCCTTGCACCATGGCGCAAGGATGCCTGCGTTGGCACTAGGCAGTCATTAATGCGCCAGGGCAAGGCTAGAGCAGGAATGTGCCATATCTTGGTAAATAAGGCACCAAAGTTTGATAAATCTAGCCCTTATTTTTTGCGGCTTTTGTCTGTTCTGTGTTAGCACTATGATCACTTCTCTTCACAGAGACGGCATTTCCAAAGTCCTGGCTACAGCCAGTGAAATGTACTCAATTGTTTCCCAAGTATAATTATCACCCCTACTCCCTACCTGCCATGCTTTCATTGCATCAATCTGCTCCTATCGCACATCCCTAGCCTTCCATTTTCTTGAAAAGCTGCCAACATTAACAAAAATAAAAGAATAAGGATTTTAGCCATAATAATGCAATTATAAGTTTCAGATTAGCATAATCAGTTCATGTGATTCGATTTAGCAGCTCAGAAACTGGAGTTGTTTGACAATTTTTCATGAGTTAATCTTAAAATGATCTTTTAGAAGACGGTTTCTCAATAAGAAACTGCACATTCACACAATTTATGAAAGTTGACAGATGTATTAATGAGTTTTGTAGGTAGACGTAGAGGAACCCTATGGGTAGATAAACAGTAAAATAGGTTGCTGTGGATTTAGAGGGCGTGGATGTAATCCAATAAAAGCTTGTTTTCTACATAGATTTTATTTTTTCGATAACAGTAGCTCATCTCTAACCGTGGCCTCGGAAATTAACAGGGGAAATAATTTAGGGCTATACATACTTATGTCTGATGGAACAAACAAACATGGATAATGAAAGCGAATGCCTCGAAGTACATCAGGTAAAAGGTTTTTAAATTGTTTCTTCAATTGATTCCAATTATTTGCTGATTTTCCTTTTGCAACCAGCCAAGTCAAACAGGTCTCGTTAGCACAGACAGTCGTTTATTTAATTAAAGCAGTTTACCACCTCTGGTCTTGGTAACTGAAAACATGCTTTTTCAATATTTCAAAAAAGGGTGTCTACTTAATGTGCATTTGGATGGTATTCTGCGAAGACGGAGACTCGCTAAATTCCAAGTAGTGAATTTAAAACGTTTTACATCTTGTTGTGGTTACATAATTGTTCTGTAAACATGACTGTTAGAAGGTGGTTCTGACACTATGGGCCGCCCGGATTTTTCGCTTTTTGAGCACCTAATTGTTGAGCTTTTACTGTGGGGGAGCCTCATAAGTTGGGACTCACCCACAGTGAACTCACAATAAAAGAGACTACATGGGGATTTTACTGGTGTCCCCCTGGTGTCCCCCTGGCTTGACCAGGCCGCTGCGCAGCCGCAGGAGGAAGGGGCACCGGGCTGGTTACATGCAGACACGTGTACATGCGTGTGCTCACGTGTACGGGCTGCGCAGGGGAGAGTCCTGGCGTGCGCAGTCCAGGAGCAGCTACAAAGTGAATGGTGTGGCAGGACTTATGCAGAATTGGGTGGTGACATGGAATAGGCTTTATACAGTGGGAAGAAACATGCCAGGGAAAGTCAGTGTGCTTTACAGTGTTTATTCCATTATTCTCTTATGGGGATAGGGAGCACATGGGCTAGTTTTACTTTCCTAGGGCCTACAAATTCCAGACAGGCACCAAAGTCCACTGTAACGGGTGTGAGAAGAAGTATTCTGCAGAGTCCAAAGTCATATTTGTACTGCTTTTGGGTCATCCAGAAATGTCATATTTCTCTGAGTCAGCTCATAACCAGGACCTGGCTGGGGTCTGGCCCTGGCAGGTTAGATTAATGACCTTTCTTCCCAGAGCGAAGACCTTCCCTCCAAGGAGAGAAGATGGGTGGAGCTACAGGCTAAAACATCAGCAGCTGTCACCTGGTGCCAGGCACCCAGCTGCACCAGGGTGAAGGCAGCACTGGGGGGAGGGGGCTTTCAGAGACCATGTGGCAGAAGACCCTGGACGACGCCATCTTGAACAAACCCAGAGGCCTGGGCAGGAAGGAGGGAGCAGGGGCAGTGAAGTGATGTGTCGCTGTTTGATAGGACAAACAGAGACTTCCTGCCAACCACCTCCCCAAACTTTAAAAAGTGTTTGCACAGGAAGAGAAGGTCTCTCTGGGGTGTGGTCTGCTGAGGCAGAAGGTGCTGGAGCCTGGCGCAATGGGCAGTTGGAAGGAGGAACCCCCTGACTATCCCAGGATCCTGAACAGCGCCAGGAGAAGAGACCAGGACCAGTGCGCAGGAGCAGGGGCCTCTGCGCAGGGAGAAGAGAGGCCCAGGAGGAGAGCCAGGCGAAAGGCTGGTGCAGGGAGCCAGTGAAAACAGCTCTCTGCTGAAGTTCACCCTCTTGGAGGCGAAGAGGGCAGCGACAAGTGCTCCAGATGGGTAGAGCTGGCCATCCGGAGAAAAAGGAGGCCGGAATGGTGCAAATCGGCAGCCTGGGGGCCGAGATATGCCCCTCAGAAGGTAGGCAATCTTTGACCCCGCATGGGACCGACGACGAAGCGCGTGGGGCTCCGCCGCCGGTCGCAATTATGCCCCCGGGGTGGGTCAGGTCCCGGGGGTGCCCCCAACAGAAGTAAAGGCGGGGAGCGCCATCGTGCTCCCCATGAAGAATGTGCCCCCGCGGGTTGCCAGGAGCCCACCCTGGCCACAGCCGAACATGAAGCCGGGGAGCGCCGTCGCGCTCCGAGTGAAGAGGTGTAGGGGGAGGGGCCCGGGATCCCAACTCCGGGCCCCGTCTGAGGAAGGCGGTGGGGGAGCGCCGTCGCGCCCCCGCGAAGATAAAAGTCAGGGGGAGCGTCGTCACGCCCCACGTGGATATGTGCCCAATGGGCCCAGGACCCCATCCCCGGGCCCCGAAGAAGAGGAGGAGGCTCTCCCGGGGTGCCAGGAGCCCACCCTGTCCCCTGCAGAAGAGGCGAGTCGGGGAGCGCCGGCGCGCTCCCCGTGAATATGGCGAGGGGGCCCGGGACCCCATCTCCGGGCCCCGAGGTGTTGGCCGGCGTGGGGGGGAGTGCCGTCACACTCCCCCGAGGTCCGGCGAGGGCCGGAGAAGCCGGCGGAGTCTTGCACGTCTGCCCGCCGGAGCGGGCAGACCAGAACAGCGTTGCCGGCTCCTGCGGCAGCACGCGAGGGTGCTGGCCGGGCAGGGAGCCGGCGGGGGCAGCCGGTGTTGGGCTCCCCGGGCTGCCCTCCAACGGGACGGCATGCGGGGATCCCGGGTGGGACCGCGACCCTGACCGGACGAGTAAGGAAGGTGCGAGGGGCCCGGGTGGGACCGGGCCCCCGAAAAGCCCAAGGAGCGGTCGGAGGTGGGCTCCCCGAGCCGAAGCCCTCACCTGGGGGTCCGGGTGGGACCAGACCCTCCCACGAAAGTCAACAGCGGCCGGAGGCCCACATCACGGCTGTCCCCGACGCAGCGGGAGAGCCGCTGCTACGATATGCAGGGAATCGACGAGAAGCGCCCCATAATGCCTTGCAGGCCAGAAACGGCCTGCAAGGAAAAATCAGCGTTTTCTCGGCTTGTGGTGGCCCCAGGAGAACGGGGTCACCACCACACGGGCGCAAGGGTGCAGGGGGAGCTGCTGGAGAAGCGCAGTCTCCCCCAGCACGAAGAGGAAAGTCCCCCCTTAAGTTTCTAGGGGACCTAAAAGAATAACCCCTCAAGGGCTCAGCATAAGCATTAACACCTCCTGGGCTGGAACTTTCGTTCTACAGCTGGGGGTGTACTGAGAAGTGCCTCAAGGAGTGAAAGGCTGAGCTGGGGATGTCTGGAGAAGGGCATCCCCTGGAGGTGAAGAGGTGTAATTGCACAAGAAATGCATTTATTAATGTTATTTCTTTTAGAGGGACTGAAGGTCACATGTGTAATGTGAAGTACCTGTGTAAGGTGATTTCATAAGCAAAGTGGGGTTATGTTGCCAGACATTCCTGCTAGGGTGTCTGGCTGTATATGCGTAATCCTGTGATTTCATCTGTGATGCCTTTAGGGGGTGTAATTGCAATGCATTCTAATGATCCACAACTGTGATGAGTACTGTCATTCTAAAGTGATGCTTTAACATGTATTCTTCCTGCTGTGCTTAGGGGAAGAACCCAGACTGCTAGCCCTTAAGATGTAGAGGTGTATACTCCATGGTCAATAGGAAATGCTCAGCCAGGGCTATGTGTCACCAAGGCAGGGTTACCTATTTTAAATGCGTGTTGAGACAATGGGGTGGGTCGCCACTGGGATGGTGCCAGTGCACAGGGCCCTCACTCCAGGTTATGTTCAACTAACTGCATTGGGGGCAAGATGATGTGCATACATGGGAGTGGTGGTACTAGACCCCGGCCCCCTGCGGGAGGGGTGGAGATGTTATGCAATGTCATAAAGTAATTCCAACAGCTTATGTATATTTGTAAATTGGTGCATAGTATTGAGTAGTGTGTGTGTTTAATAAATGTACTCTTTCTTTTATAAAGAAAAGTACAGACTGGACAATCAATTATTGAGTGTTATCTCTGTGCACCTGCAAATGGCGATTACTAGCCCACACCACCTCCCTTGAGTAAGCCTCAGACTGCTCTGCAACGCTACCCTCTGAGAGTCAGGCGCTACAATTGGGTGTTTGGTTCCCAGTGAAGGACAAATGTAGTCATGTTATTTGTGCAGGCCTCACAGATACTGCCTCGTTTTCCAACATTGGTGGCAGCGGTGGGATACATAGTATCCCATTCTGGTGCGCATTTATAGCATTTGATAAGTCCAGTTTTGCCACACATTAGCTATGCAGTAATGAGCAAATGGAAGAGCACAAGGCTCTGAGAAGGGTTCAAAGTCTTGGTTATGGGAACTATAAGTATGGGAAAGGAAAGCCCCGTGCACATATATGTCATGTGAAGATATTATGGTTTAAATGTAAACTGTATTGATATGACTGAGTTAAGTTGATTATCATGTGCTGGCGGGATGGTGCTTTCCAGGAAATTATTGCATACAAATGTTCTAAGCCATATTGTACACCTTTGAACCCTAACGCTACATGCACTACACCTGCATGAGGAGGGTGTCTCCTCAGGAGATAGGGACAGCAACTGATACCTACATCACAGGTGGAGGTGTAGGGGTGGATTGACCTTTGAGGGGGACAGGTGAAGTAGGGGTCCTGGGAGATTCCCGCGCTTTTTAAGGGCAGGGAGGGTTTTCACAGGAGGGGCCCCAGATATCCTTCCCCAGCTGAAAGTTTACTTGCCATTGGCGCAGGCCAAAACCACTGGAAGGGTGGGGCAGGAGGTTTCTTTACCCCGGGTAGTAACCCCCCAGAGATTCTCATGGTAGGGGACCCCAAGAAACCTTTCCCACGGTGGGAGGAGGGTGTGGTAGGGTTGTGTGTCCGGCAGGCCCCCCAGGTTAACTGGTGGGGAGGGTGAGCAACCCAGGGGTGGCCCATGGTAGTGGGTGGCCCCATAGGAGGGTAGTTCTCAAGTGAGGGTGTGTAGTGGTAGCCCCTAGGTACACTAGGTGGGCTAGGTAACTGACCCAGTGGAGATCTGAGTGGGGGTGATGTACTCCCTAGATTCCAGGTGAAGGGTTAGTGGTGGACCCTGAGGTGTCAGGGTCTGCAAGTGGCTACCCAAGGAAGCAACAGGATGTCATTCTGGAGCTGGTGTTGTGAACCTGAAGTGGTGGCTGGGGCGATGCCTAGCCGGTGACCAGTCAGGTAGGTCCTGTGGGGCTTGGACCCCAGGACCAGGAGCATGGGGGTGTTCTCCTAGCTTGATGCAGGAGGTGGACTTCTGCAAGGTAGTACCACCCTCAACACAGGTGGGGCCCATCTTAAGTGAAGGGACCCTGTGTTTCCCAAAGGGGTGGTGCAGGCCTAGCCAGGATCTTTAGGGTCCCTGGCTGATGGAGGTAGTACCGCCCTGAACGCAGGTGGGGCCCATCTTAAGTGAAGGGACCCTGTGTTTCCCAAAGGGGTGGTGCAGAAGGCCTAGCCGGGATCTTTAGGGCCCCTGGCTGATGGAGGTAGTACCGCCCTGAACGTAGGTGGGGCCCATCTTAAGTGAAGGGACCCTGTGTTTCCCAACAGGGGGGTGCAGGCCTAGCAGGGATCTTTAGGGTCCCTGGCTGAGTGTGGTAGTACTACCCTGAAGGCAGGTGGGGCCTATCTTAAGTGAAGGGACCCTGCTCTTCAGAAGGGGTGATGCAGGCCATCCAGGGATCATGTGGGTCCCTTTACGGTCTCCCAAGGCACTGCAGGGAGACCGGGGAGAGCCATGAGAGGTGGGCCTGGGGGTAGCTAACTCAGGGCCCACAGGCTCTCTAAGGGTACTCCGGGAAGAGAGCGCGCCTCCCGGAGGGAAGGATGCATAGGCCCTGTTCTCGCAGCGGAGAACAAGGAAGGGGTCTAGGTTCCCGGGTAGTTTCGGTGTCGAGCTACTGACGGGGGGAATGAGCTGTAGGATGTCTGACGAGGCACCCTCAGTGTTCCTCCCTAGCACTGCCAGTGTGGTAGTGAGGCCGGTCTGAGGTCCTATCAGGGAGCCAGGCCAGTGGCCAAAGGGTGCTTTTCTGTGTGGGGAAAGCATGAGTGGCTGTGCTTTCTTTAGGGAAGACAGTCATCCCGAAAGGGTGGTGGCAGCTGAATGACCCCAGCGGCAGGCTGAGGGTGAGGGTCCAGAGATGTTGCATCTTTGGGGTGCAAGGACCAAACGGAGAGAGGGTACTGGTTGGAACAAACTCCAGAAGGGAGACCAGCTATTGACCCAGGGGATGGGATGTAGACCTATCCCAGAAGACCGCATCGGTGCTGAGGCACTGTACCCTTGTCCAGAGAAATGGTAGGCATAGTGTTGCATGCCCAAGGGCAAAGGTGGGCATAGTTAGGCGGAGTCCATGTAGACCATGAGTGACCTAGAGGTATCTAACCTAGAGCCCGGAGGGTTCTTAGGGTAGTCTAGGATCCCTGTCATGGGTGGAGATTTCATGGATGGGAGAAGTAGGTGGTCTGAGCGGATAACTGGTGAGTAAGGGGGGTCTGGTCAGAACCCCTTATAACTAGTTATCGCTGACTACGGGAAGTGTACCCATGTAGAGTGTCTACTTCTTCCCTGTAGGAATCAGCTGGGCATGGCGTGTGTTGGAAGGTGGTTCTGACACTATGGGTCGCCCAGATTTTTCGCTTTTTGAGCACCTAATTGTTGAGCTTTTTCTGTGGGGGAGCCTCATAAGTTGGGACTCACCCACAGTGAACTCACAATGAAAGAGACTGCATGGGGATTTTACTGGTGTCCCCCTGGCTTGACCAGGCCGCTGCGCAGCCGCAGGAGGAAGGGGCACCGGGCTGGTTACATGCAGACACATGTGTACATGCGTGTGCACACGTGTACGGGCTGCGCAGGGGAGAGTCCTGGCGTGCGCAGTCCAGGAGCAGCTACAAAGTGAATGGTGTGGCAGGACTCATGCAGAATTGGGTGGTGACATGGAATAGGCTTTATATAGTGGGAAGAAACATGCCAGGGAAAGTCAGTGTGCTTTACAGTGTTTATTCCATTATTCTCTTATGGGGATAGGGAGCACATGGGCTAGTTTTACTTTCCTAGGGCCTACAAATTCCAGACAAGCACCAAAGTCCACTGTAACGGGTGTGAGAAGAAGTATTCTGCAGAGTGCAAAGTCATATTTGTACTGCTTTTGGGTGATCCAGAAATGTCATATTTCTCTGAGTCGGCTCATAACCAGGACATGGCTGGGGTCTGGCCCTGGCAGGTTAGATTAATGACCTTTCTTCCCAGAGCGAAGACCTTCCCTCCAAGGAGAGAAGATGGGTGGAGCTACAGGCTAATACATCAGCAGCTGTCACTGGGTGCCAGGCACCAAGCTGCACCAGGGTGAAGGCAGCACTGGGGGGAAGGGGCTTTCAGAGACCATGTGGGAGAAGACCCTGTACGACGCCATCTTGAACAAACCCAGAGGCCTGGGCAGGAAGGAGGGAGCAGGGGCAGTGAAGTGATGTGTCGCTGTTTGATAGGACAAACAGAGACTTCCTGCCAACCCCCTCCCCAAACTTTAAAAAGTGTTTGCACAGGAAGAGAAGGTCTCTCTGGGGTGTGGTCTGCTGAGGCAGAAGGTCCTGGAGCCTGGCGCAATGGGCAGTTGGAAGGCGGAACCCCCTGACTATCCCAGGATCCTGAACAGCACCAGGAGAAGAGACCAGGACCCGTGTGCAGGAGCAGGGGCCTCTGCGCATGGGGTGAGATAGGCCCAGGAGGAGAGCCAGGTAAAAGGCTGGCGCAGGGAGCCAGTGAAAACAGCTCCCTGCTGAAGTTCACCCTCTTGGAGGCGCAGAGGGCAGCGACAAGTGCTCCAGATGGGTAGAGCTGGCCATCCGGAGAAAAAGGAGGCCGGAATGGTGCAAATCGGCAGCCTGGGGGCCGAGATATGCCCCCCAGAAGGTAGGCAACCTTTGACCCTGCATTGGACCGACGACGAAGTGCGTGGGGCTCCGCCGCCGGTCGCAATTATGCCCCCGGGGTGGGTCAGGTCCCGGGGGCTGCCCCCAATAGAAGTAAAGGCGGGGAGCGCCGTCGTGCTCCCCGTGAAGAATGTGCCCCCGCGGGGTGCCAGGAGCCCACCCTGGCCCCCGCCGAACATGAAGCCGGGGAGCGCCGGCGCGCTCCCCGTGAAGAGGTGTAGGGGGAGGGGCCTGGGATCCCAACTCTGGGCCCCGTCTGAGGAAGGCGGTGGGGGAGCGCCGTCGCGCCCCCCGCAAAGATGAAAGTTGGGGGGAGCGCCGTTGCGCCCCACGCGAATATGTGCCTAAGGGGCCCGGGACCCCATCCCCGGGCCCCGAAGAAGAGGAGGAGGCTCTCCCAGGGTGCCAGGAGCCCACCCTGACCCCGCAGAAGAGGCGAGTCGGGGAGCGCCGGCGCTCCCCGTGAATATGGCGAGGGGGCCCGGGACCCCATCTCCGGGCCCCGAGGTGATGGCCGGCGTGGGGGGGAGTGCCGTCACACTCCCCTGAGGTTCGGCGAGGGCCGGAGAAGCCGGCGGAGTCTTGCGCATCTGCCCGCCGGAGCGGGCAGACCAGAACAGCGTGGCCGGCTCCTGCGGCAGCACGCGAGGGTGCTGGCCGGGCGGGGAGCCGGTGGGGGCAGCCGGGGATGGGCTCCCCGGGCTGCCCTCCAACGGGACGGCATGCGGGGGTCCCGGGTGGGACCGGGACCCCGACCGGACGAGTAAGGAAGGTGCGAGGGGCCCGGGCGGGACCGGGCCCCCGAAAAGCCCAAGGAGCGGCCGGGGGTGGGCTCCCCGAGCCGAAGCCCTCAGCGGGGGGTCCGGGTGGGACCGGACTCTCCCACGAAAGTCCACAGCGGCCGGAGGCCCACATCGCGGCTCTCCCCAACGCAGCGGGAGAGCCGGTGCTACGATATGCAGGGAATCGACAAGAAGCGCCCCATAATGCCTTGCAGGCCAGAAACGGCCTGCAAGGAAAAATCTGCGTTTTCTCGGCTTGTGGTGGCCCCAGGAGAACGGGGTCACCACCACACGGGCGCAAGGGTGCAGGGGGAGCTGCTGGAGAAGCGCAGTCTCCCCCAGCACGAAGCGGAAAGTCCCCCCCTAAGTTTCTAGGGGACCTAAAAGAATAACCCCTCAAGGGCTCAGCATAAGCATTAACACCTGCTGGGCTGGAACTTTCGTTCTACAGCTGGGGGTGTACTGAGAAGTGCCTCAAGGAGTGAAAGGCTGAGCTGGGGATGTCTGGAGAAGGGCATCCCCTGGAGGTGAAGAGGTGTAATTGCATAAGAAATGCATTTATTAACGTTATTTCTTTTAGAGGGACTGAGGGTGACGTGTAATGTGAAGTACCTGTGTAAGGTGATGTCATAAGCAAAGTGGGGTTATATTGCCAGACATTCCTGCTAGGGTGTCTGGCTGTATATGCGTAATCCTGTGATTTCATCTGTGATGCCTTTAGGGGCTGTAATTGCAATGCATTCTAATGATCCACAACTGTGATGAGTACTGTCATTCTAAAGTGATGCTTTAACATGTATTCTTGCTGCTGCGCTTAGGGGAAGAACCCAGACTGCTAGCCCTTAAGATGTAGAGGTGTATACTCCATGGTCAATAGGAAATGCTCAGCCAGGGCTATGTGTCACCAAGGCAGGGTTACCTATTTTAAATGTGTGTTGAGACAATGGGGTGGGTCGCCACTGGGATGTTGCCAGTGCGCAGGGCCCTCATTCCAGGTTATGTTCAACTAACTGCATTGGGGGCAAGATGATGTGCATACATGGGAGTGGTGGTACTAGACCCCACCCCCCTGCAGGAGGGGTGGAGATGTTATGCAATGTCACAAAGTAATTCCAACAGCTTATGTATATTTGTAAATTGGTGCATAGTATTGAGTAGTGTGTGTGTTTAATAAATGTACTCTTACTTATATAAAGCAAAGTACAGACTGCATAATGAATTATTGAGTGTTATCTCTGCGCACCTGCAAATGGCGATTACTAGCCCACACCACCTCCCTTGAGTAAGCCTCAGACTGCTCTGCAACGCTACCCTCTGAGAGTCAGGTGCTACAATTGGGTGTTTGGTTCCCAGTGAAGGACAAATGTAGTCATGTTATTTGTGCAGGCCTCACAGATACTGCCTCGTTTTCCAACAATGACTTTAACCAGTAGCAACTTGTTTGGACGTTTTAATGCAAACTCCACATCAGTTATAGCTCTACTCTTCGCAGTAGACTTAATTTTCCTTCAGTGTGCATTTTTTTCTGAGAATGAAAGCTGTATTGATTGGCTGCAGTGTTTGTTTTCAGTTTCAGCTTTCAATCGTGGGAGGAGAGGATGGGGGAAGGAGAGGCGAGGATGTTATCCATTAACTTCTGTGATCTGTGCCACTTGTGAATTATTTAATGCTGAAATTAAAGTCCAGGGCAGTGTTACCTTAATTGATTACTGCAAGTGCTAATTTAGGAGACAGTCTCTGTCACAGTTTTGGGAAGACTCTTGTCATAAGTGGTTGAAGAGCTACAACAGCACTATTTCTATCTTATCACTGTACATAGTGGTAAATGGTTTGATGTCACAGGGACTTTAAACGCATCCGCTTCCTTCGGCTACAAATGTAGCAGCATTTGTTGAAAAATAAAAAGTAAGCAATAGAACATAACACAATAAAATAGACAATAACGTTGACAAAGCAATATAGCAACACATTTAAAGCATAACCAGGCACACAACATTTTTGACTGGCACTACTTCGTGCCCTCAGTGGTAAATTAAGGGTGTGTGGTGCAAACACCTTTGACCACTTTATTATGAAAATAGGTTCCTGGAGATAGCAATATGTGACAAAAAATGTGCACATTTGAGGTGTGACTTTTTTTTGTGCAAATGTGTTTTGGTGTTGCTGTGTTTTTTGTGCTGCATTATTTCAATGTGATATTTTGCTGTAGTGTTTGTTGTGTTGCGTTCTGTATTTACTGTTTTTAGGTCGAGCCTACAGCGCATGCGCTGTCTGCAAGACCTTTTGTAATTACTTACACCATGTTTGTGCCCGCCTGCTGCTTCCCATAGGTTCCCTCCAGTGCCTCTCTTAATTGCTGCATCCTGACTCGTTCTGGGTGCAGATAGCTCACTTCCGTTCAAGACAGAGGAGCACAGGCCGATTACAGTTTCCTTCCAGCTGCATTCTTTATCTGTTTAGTTTGAGAACTCCTTTCTTCATTCAGTGTAGGCACGGTGCAGCCTTGGCCGAGTGCTTACTCATTCTCGCTCTTTCGCTTTCAGCGCAGCCTTGTTTAATTTGTCACAATGCAGAGCGGCATGATCATCGGAACACTGTCATTCCTGGCGAAGCTGCATGTCAAAGCTGCAGGAATTTTCAAACTGCAAATCAAATGCCCCCACAATAGGGGTCTCTCGAGTTGTTGTCAGCGTCCGCACCTTGGATGGAAAGCTACCACCGAGGACAGTGTGTCAAAAATTCATAACCTGCCACAAAATTAAGGGGCATATTAGCAAGGGCACTATCGCCGCTTTAGCGGCACTTTTTGCCGCTAAAGCGGCGATATTCTTATCGCCCTATCAGCAAACTGTCTCTAACAGCAGTTAGCGACAGTTTTCGGGCATTAGCGCCCGTGTTTTTACTGCTTTGCATGTCAGCGATATTTATCGCTAATGACATGCAAAGTGGGCGTTCCCGACGAACAAACCTGGGAAACACCCGCTAACAGGCCTATTGCCTATTAGCAAGGTGGCCATGGCCCCAGTTAGCGACGTGAAAAGTCGCGCTAACCGGGTCATCGCCTATTTATTTAACACCTGCAATTAGCAGGTGTTAGCCATATCTAACATGGGGGTGGATTATGCTGATACGACCACAGGGTCGTATCAGCAAGGTTATCGCCGCTTTCCATGAAACATCGCTGGAAAACCAGCGATGTTTCATGGAAAACACCGCTATGGCTGGAATAATTATCGCCATAGCGCTAAATGTCGCTAATACAGCGTTAGCATGGCATATTATTCCGACGATAGCCGGCGATAAAAAAGTGCTCGCTAAACACGCTTTGCGATGTTTAGCGCACTTTTTAGATAATATGCCCCTAAGTTCTTCATAAGGAAGCTCATTTCAGGCCAGGCCGCTCACAATAACAAAGAGACAGGATCCGACCATCCGTCTCAATTATTACGACAGTGTTTTCCTCCCATATTATCCTGTCTGTCATGTGCCCTTCGTGTTCCAAAGGAGGCCTTACATCAGTTTTTTTACAAAGCTTGAAGGCCCCCGGGGGAGGCTTTCCTGATCACTGCCCCACCCTTGCCTTCCGAGAACCTCCAGCCAGGGTGACAGGAGCAGCTCCCTGCAACACGGGAGATCATTTGCATACCAATTAAGCTTCCCAGCGCTGCGACTATCTGGGCTGACAGTCTGCAGAGTTAACTTTAGTCGCGGCTTCTGAGTATGGTCTTCCGAAAATTATCCTTTTTGCAATACGAACAACTGCGCGCCAATCACCAAAAGGGGACTTTTCCTCAAGATTTACAAATGAAAGTAGACCAGAACATAAAAATATGGAATAAACAAAGAAAACCCATAATAGACATTTGTGAGTTGTGAAACCTAGTCAGGATTGTCAAAACTATCTAAAAATGAAGGTTGCACTAAACGCGTTAACTATTTCATTTTGTAATTGGTGTTAGTTTTTTCTATGCTGGTCAGTTCAATTCTAGCAGAAGTGCTGCTCATGTTCTTTTTCATAATGTGCCTGGTGGAAGATCCAGTTCACCAGTTGCAAATGTTTTTTTTCTAGTTGATCCGGTTTTTCGCTTAAGATTTCTTGAACACCTTTTGAAATGCTATTTAGAAACGTCCTGTTGTAACTTGGCGCACGTATCTAGTATCTAAAGTTGTCTAATGGTTTCAGTGATATTTTTACTTAAGTCGTAGAGGGTTTGCTGTCCCCACCCGGTCTTTTCTAATAAACAGTAAGCATATAGAGCACCCTTTGAGAAGTACCACATCTCTAGGCGCTCATTACTGGTGTTAAACATTTCACATTTCAGTGAAAGGTTGTGTGGCGCTGCCGATGGCATTAGGTTACACACGCAGCGGTGGGCAGTCAAAATATCGAATTTTAAATATCGACCTACACTAATATCGAGTTTTTAATATCGTAGGGACAGAATATCGAAGTCAAGAATATCGTTGACCAGAATATCGACTTTAAGGTAAGTAATATCGATTTTTTTAATATCGAAGTAAGTAATATCGAAGTCATTAATGTCGTCAGCAAAAATATAGTTGTAAATAATATCTATTTTTTTTTAGTGTTATGTATTTTATATGTATGTTTAACATTTTTTTTAAAGTTTTTTCATTATTTTTAAATATATATATTAAATGTTTAGAAAATAGTAATTTTTTTTAAAGGAAATTTTGCGTTTTAGTATCAGAGCGGGTTGTGGGTTTATAGGGAATAGGGTGGGAAGTAATTTAATTATAATTAATTAATTAATATGTTTTTATTTATTGTTATTCATTGCTAATTTATTGTTAATTAATTATTAATTGGTAATTAATTTATATTAATTGGTTAATTTATAATTATATTAATTATAATTAATTTATTATTCTTTTTATTCATTGTTATTGTTAATTAATTTATTGTAAATTAATTATTAATTGGTAATTAATTTTAATTCATTGATTAATTGGTAATTAAATTAATTATGTTAATTTTTAATGTGTAGCGGGTTGTGGGTTTATAGGGGAATAGGCTGGGAAGTAATTTAATTATAATTAATTAATTAATATGATTTTATTTATTGTTATTCATTGTTAATTTATTGTTAATTATTAATTGGTAATTAATTTATATTAATTGGTTAATTTATAATTATATTAATTATAATTAATTTATTATTCCTTTTATTCATTGTTATTGTTAATTAATTTATTGTAAATTAATTATTAATTGGTAATTAATTTTAATTCATTGATTAATTGGTAATTAAATTAATTATGTTATTTTTAATGTGTAGTGGGTTGTGGGTTTATAGGGGAATAGGGTGGGAGGTAATTTAAATATAATTAATTAGTTAATATGTGTATATTTATTGTTATTGATTATTAATTTATTGTTAATTAATTATTAATTGGTAATTACTTTTTATTAATTGGTTAATTAAAAATTATATTAATGATAATTAATGTATTATTATATTTTATTTATTTTTATTGTTAATTAATTTATTGTTACTTAATTATTAATTGCAAATTAATTTGTATTAATTGATTAATTGATAATTAAATTAATTGTGTTATTTTTTTATGTGTAGCGCGTTGTGTGTTTATAAGGGAATAGGGTGGGAAGTAATTTAATGTTATTTAAGTAAATATTAATTTAATTTAATATGTATTTATTAATAATTATTTTGTAAAATAATTAATAATCTGTCATTTATTTAAAAAAAAAAAAATTTATAAGTATGTTAATTTCACATCTACGCGATCCTACATTTTCCCTACTGTTGCACTCACTGGAGTGGGAATAGTAATTTTTACCCCTACGCTATCCAACACTTTCCCTACTGTTGCACTCACTGGAGTGGGAATAGTCATTTTTACCCCTACGCTATCCAACACTTTCCCTACTGTTGCACTCACTGGAGTGGGAATAGTCATTTTTACCCCTCCGCTATCCAACACTTTCCCTACTGTTGCACTCACTGGAGTGGGAATAGTAATTTTTACCCCCCGCTATCCAACACTTTCCCTACTGTTGCACTCACTGGAGTGGGAATAGTAATTTTTACCCCTACGCTATCCAACATTTTCCCTACTGTTGCACTCACTGGAGTGGGAATAGTAATTTTTACCCCTACGCTATCCAACACTTTCCCTATTGTTGCACTCACTGGAGTGGGAATAGTAATTTTTACCCCTCACGCTATCCAACACTTTCCCTACTGTTGCACTCACTGGATTAGGAATAGTAATATTTACCCCCCCGCTATCCAACACTTTCCCTACTGTTGCACTCACTGGAGTGGGAATAGTAATTTTTACCCCTACGCTATCCAACACTTTCCCTACTGTTGTACTCACTGGAGTGGGAATAGTAATTTTAACCCCTACGCTATCCAACACTTTCCCTACAGTTGCACTCACTGGAGTTGGAATAGTAATTTGATTTTCTCCGCTATCTAATATTTTGTATTTTTTTAGCTAATGTACTGTATAATTATTTTTAAAAGATTTAAAATATTTTATTTTATTTTAAATGTGTTACATATATTTATTTAATTTTTATTTATATAATTGTTTTATGTGTATAGATGTATTTATAATTTATAAAAATAAATTAAACAATTTATAAGTTATTAAAATAAATATTAAAACATTAATAAGTAAGTATATATATATATTATATATTATATGTATATGTTTAATGTATTTTCAAATTATATATATTACTTATAATTTTTAAGCATTTTAAAATATTTTTAACTGTTTCTTTTAATTATATGTATTATTTACTTTATTTTACAATATCTTTTTTACTGAAATTAAAAACGATATTTTTAACAACGATATTTTTGACATCGATATTTTTTTCTCGATATTTTTGTACTTACCTTAATGTAGATAGGATGTCGATATTCTTGTCTTCGATATTTTTGCTGCGATATTTTTGTAGGTCGATATTGTGACCTTCGATATTTAGTCAGTGATTCACACGCAGCATTATATGGGTACATTTGTCCACTGAGCAATCTTACTGACTTACATAATCATATGTCCAAAACCTCACATGACATGACAAGAAATAGTAGAATCCATTTGTAACAGTGGAATTAGAATTTCATTTTGAACTATCTGGCACACACAAAAATGTTACATTCAGTGACAGATAATGCCTATTCGATGTGCCCTAAGCCTTACCTACTCTTTGCATGCGTTGGCAACCCCCACCACACAGCACTTTAGCTTCATCCAAACAACTATTAGAATACATGAATATACAAAGTGCGTAATTTGTAAAGTAACAAGTACTGGTGCCTAAAGTTTTTTTTTCTCAGAAGCCCACTTTCGTCCTTGCTTTCTCAATTGTCACTATTTTCCTGATTTTGCCTTCCTCATCTTTTCCCCATTTCGTGTTTTTCTCTCTCTTGCTCTGGGTAAAAGTCTTATGAGGAAAAGTAAGTACAGGTTCGTAAAAATGAGTGCTGGTAGGCTCTACCTGCAGGCACCAGTTCAAATTAAGCACTGAATTTACAGCTATCAATTGTAAGCATTAGAGTCGCTGCAGGCTCTCCTGATGGTAAAAGAAGGCACAAGCTAATCAACTAACTTTGTAACAGGGGAAGAATTAAGAAAAAGAGGCATCCTTTGGACAAGTGGCATCAAGAATCGGGCCTAAAGCCGTCCTTAAAGGGATTTAGGACCTAATCTAAAAAGTGTTTTCACAGTCACAAAGCCAGCAATTCACAAAATCAAAGCATTTGCTACCGCAAAAACAGACATGAGTCACAATGTACTATAAATTCTTTTTTAGTGAGAAAAGTATTTCCATCTCATGAAATGTCTTGAGCGACTACTCCATATCTCACAGACAAGGCAGTGTGTATGGATCCCCCCTTTGTGATTCGTAATGCCAAACATCAGTGGTATTCCACCATACATCTGGTCATAAACCATTGAATACCTAGCAATGTCTGCCTCTGTGTTGTAGCTGTGAAAGCTATTCCTATGTGATTGCTTCCATTTTGCAAATGGTGGCCTCAAGCAGGCAATGGCCCAAGATGTAGTCCCCTATATTGGAGTTTTCCTTTCTTTCTTTTTAGATCGAGCCTGGGCAGCGTGTGCACTGCTCTGCGAGGCAGGGACTGGAAGCTCTGCCCGCTCTCCACCCCTATTTTTCATTGGCTTGTGTCATTGTCCACTGTAAACTTTGGCTGTTCATTGGTCAAAAGGCTTAGTAGATCCTCCTTAGTACTGCCTTGTCTCATTTTGTAACCTCCATTGGCGACACCCCCTGTTACTCTGTAGGCTTTAATTACAGCCTCTGAGCACTATTTTCTCAAATAGCTTTGTCAGACACGCTCTCTCCTAATGCTTTTAAAAAAAAAATTATAACACTTTTTAAAAACAACACATAAATAAAAGGCATCATCATTTACAATGCCAATAGCTCAAACTCCTGTAAATGCGAGACCTATTGCATTGCAAATGCTTGTGTTATCTTGTGTCCAGTATTTGTCACAAGAGCACGTTGTCAAATGGAGGGATGCACATTCATCCACTGTAAAACATATTAGATTAAAGTAAACATGAACATGTGAATGAATGGAATTGCAAGACCCACACTGGGCTGCTCTCTGCCCTTCACTCACAGGTTTTTATTGGCTTGTGTCATTGTCCACTGTAAACTTTGGCTGTTCATTGGTCAAAAGGCTTAGTAGACCCTCCTTAGTACCACCTTGTATCATTTTGTAACCTCCTATGGCGACACCCCCTGTTACATGTGTTGTTACTCGGTAGGCTTTAATTACAGCCTCTGAGCACTATTTTCTCAAATAGCTTTGTCGGGCACGCTCTCTCCTAATGCTTTTTAAAAAATTTATAACACACATCTGTTTTAAAAACAACACATAAATAAAAGGCATCGTCATTTACAATGCCAATAGCTCAAACTCCTGTAAATGCGAGACCGACCTATTGCATTGCAAATGCATGTGTTATCTTGTGTCCAGTATTTGTCACAAGAGCACGTTGTCAAATGGAGGGATGCACATTCATCCACTGTAAAACATATTAGATTAAAGTAAACACGAACATGTAGATGAATGGAATTGCAAGACCCACACTGGGGCTGCTCTCTGCCCACCACTCACAGGTGGTTGTGATCCCGTTTTTTCAGACTGAACCAATTGCTAGCTAGTCATCCCAACTTTCTAACGACTTCCAGACCGCTTCTTTGGGGTATCTTGGATCCTGATCATTTACTGAGTGAGAATCTGTGACATACATTGCCCTTATTTGCTCACCGTGGGTCACTTACTGATATCCATACCTACTAGGAATTTTCGTCCTTATTTTGTGCTTTACTAACATCTCCCTGTCCTGATGATGACCCCTTTGTAACCCAGAGGTTGCAACACCATCGACTACAGAAGTTATACTGAGTCTATTGACCCGGCCCTTGCAAATAACTATTGAAGTCAGTAGTCACACGTCTTTTATTTGTATGTGCACCGGTCTCTCTTCCAACACTTCTGCACCGTGTGATCACTGTTTGAGTACTATACTTCTTATTCAGTGATTTGAATTTTTCTGTATGAAAAAAATTGTATTAAGCACCTATTTAATTTGGGTTGGTTTGCAGTTCCAATAATCTACATTTTCATGTTTACATAGTCATTTAATATGTTTTACAGTGGATGAATGTTCATCCCTAGAATTAACAAAGTACTCTTGCGACAAATAAGTCTACAGTGAACCACTTTTATGTGATATTTAAAGTTTCTGTGGCAAGCAATATTTCATAACTCGTCAAACGTGGTAAAATAGTGCTGCTTTAACTCTTCAGCTATTTAATACAACAGTCAGCCCAACATGGTGGCAGAGACCTTGTCTGAAGCTAGCACTTGTTTTCTGAGCATATCGTCGCATATACATAATTAGGTATTTTTAATAACCAATCAGCTAATAAAATATTCATGAGTCTGATAACATATGTAAATATTAGGCAGGGACTTGACCAATCTAATAGAGAAAGTAGGGGCGTAATGTAAAATATTTGAGGTATTTGTAATTAGAAATGTATTTTATATTCTGATTGTAGAGGTTACCAAGATAATTACCATCATTCCGATACATAAAATGTATGTACGAATATGCATAATGTGTAATCATTTATTGTAAAATACCAACTACTCTGTGTGTCTACTATTGCTAGGGGCCAGGGTGGGGATCTGTATCTACATAAAATACTCCCCCTGCAGATGACAGTTATTCAGACAGGGTTGTCTGGCTCCTAATGCTCCTTATCTGAATGAGTATAACTCATTACAGTGAAGAGTGAGAGACACCTGCCTGTTCTCCTTTTCTCTAAAGAGGATGGACTATGTGTAATTCCTTTTGGGGCTAAGGAAATCTACCCAGGTGTGCCCCCCAAGAAGTGGGGATCATGACAGAAGATTTGTGGGCATTTCAAAGTGCTAAGTGATTTTACAGTGGTAGAATAGGTACCTGTAAGTTAGATGTTTCCATCATTGTAAGTCTGGAGTATTAGGTAGGAAAGGAGGATGGAACTATGGAATATCAAGGATAGGAATATTGTGATATACTAATGTCGCAGACAGAATATTGAGGGACAAAATATTGAAAGCTAAGTGCATATAGAGGAAGTATAGATGTACTATTGTTAAGTCCACAATTATGCACCTTCAAGGTGCATACATGTGGATTAGAGATAGAAAATCTATACCTTTCAATATTTTGTCCTTTGATATTGTGATCAAATATTTGGTGCCATAGAGATTCTTATCGCAATCTTCCGGGGCATACCAGAAAGGAGCCAGTGCAGGCCTGTGGTGGCCATGCAAAATGTAGGGAACACAATGGCATAGCAAGGGTGCCATGAATCCCATATGAAGCAAGAACAAGCATTGGCAAAGTCAATAGGTCTGGCCTTGGAATGCAAGTTTTTATGGATAATTTCTTTGTTTTATTTTGTATTGCTAGAATATGCCACTAGAAGAAAAATAAAAAATAAAACTGTGGCCACCTAAAATGAGGCCACCATATGCTTGCATTAATAATTTTAAATGTAAACAAGTGATGGGGCCATTGCAGTAGTGATTATTCTTGTTATATAAAAGAATTTCAGTTGCACCTTGCATTTTATTATCATTTGAAAGAAATCACCAGCTGACTAAGCACTCAAATTGCTGGCAGTTACAATTTTACAATGTAATCTAGACACTTTAAGGCCCATTACGATACCGGGCGTAAAAAAATCCGCCATCCATGAAAGCGGCAAAAATCCGCCCGCCTACACCGTCTGAATACCGACCCAGCAATCATGATGTCCCAAACCGAAAACCGCCAGCGGCGGAAAAAAAATCACAAACACCGCCCGCCCTTGCCCGAGTCGGAGTCAAACCGCCCGCCACGGACGGAAAGACGCACGACAACAGAAAACCGCCCGCCCTCACGGTCGAGACACCGCACGTGAAATTACGATCGCACCGACATGAGCGCGGAAAAACAACAAATACACCGCCCGCCAGCGTAAACAACACCGAAGAAAATGGACACGGCAGAAGCCATGGCAGCCACGTCCCTGCACAGAAACAGCCGCGGACTCAAACAAACACACACAACATGGCAAACAAGTCCACACAGCAACCCACGCACAAATACACAGACAAAGTACACATCCCGAATACACACCACCCCTGGACAAACAAATAAACTACAAAGCCCAGAACACCAGCCACAACACACCTGAAAACAACAGACCATCAGGACACACCCAAACAGGTAAGTACAAAAGCAGCCCCTCCACAGACCACAACCCCTTGCAACATTGCAAAGCAGAGAGGAGAGGAGAGGACACAGTGACACAGCAAGGACAGCAGCACACCACAGATACGCACACATCACACCCACCACCACCACCACCACCAAACACCGGCACCACAAACCCCCTGCACATCACACATCACACACCGCACCAGCACCACAAACACCATGGCATCACACAGAATGCCCAAGTTCACTTCCACTGAGCTGACGGTCATGGTCGACGAGATTGTCAAGGTGCACACACAAATCTATGGCAACCAGGTCCAGCACACACCACTAGCCACCAGAAACAGAATGTGGAACAGAATTGTAGACCAGGTCAATGCAGTCGGGACCGTACCCAGAAACAGAGGAGAGATAAACAAACGGTGGAACGACATCAAAAGCCTGGTCAAGAAGAAGGAGAGCAAAAATCGAGAGCTGGCTGCCACGACTGGCGGAGGGAATCCCGCGCATTACAAGACCTTCAAAGCGTGGGAGGAGAAGGTGCGAGTCATCATCCATCCGGAGATCCTCACCGGATTACCAGGGGGAGTGGAGGCTGGAAAGTACAAACAAATGTATGCCAGCACACCGCTATGTACTCACATGCACTACCACCATGCCATAGCTCCGAGGGACAAACACCCCCATGTCCAGTACACAATACACAACACATCACTCACACATGCAACAGGCACCACCACACACACAGCCCAAACATATCAACTAATAAAACCATGGGGGCATGTGTACACACAGCCAGCCACGTAACTACCAACAGGTCCCCTAGTACTCCAGAAGCGCCACAACGAGCACCCCCACACCCATGTGGCAGCCGTAGCTGCACCAACCGACAAGTAACAGGTAAGTAGCCGCAACACAAAGGCAGTGGGTGGGAGGGGGACAGCTGAAGTACAACACCCACCAGGCCCCTAGTCCTACAGCACAGCAAGGCGGAGCACCCCCACACCCATGTGGCCGCCGTAGCTGCACCAACCGACAAGTAACAGGTAAGTAGCCGCAACACAAAGGCAGTGGGTGGGAGGGGGACAGCTGAAGTACAACACCCACCAGGCCCCTAGTCCTACAGCACAGCAAGGCGGAGCACCCCCACACCCATGTGGCAGCCGTAGCTGCACTAACCGACAAGTAACAGGTAAGTTGCAGCAACACAAAGGCAGTGGGTGGGAGGGGGACAGCTGAAGTACAACACACACCAGGCCCCTAGTCCCACAGCACAGCAAGGAGGAGCACAGCCCACACCCCACACCCACGTAGCAGCCACTGCAGTGCACACCGGCAGCCGACAGGTAGACATCCCGCCCCAGGACAAACGGTGTCAGTGGGCGTCCAGCCATCACCACGACCCATAACACCGCCCCCACCCCCACAGACCTGCAACATGGAGCACCCCCGCCCATAACCATGTTGCATCCAGTCCAGTGCACGCTCAAAAACAACCTGCAGGTGGGAAACTGGACAGGGCGGGGTTACTGGAGGCATGAGGACTGAATTACGACTAACACATGGGACATGTCAAGTAGCAGAGGAACACGCAGCACTGCTCCCTGTCACAACCATGTGAACAATGTGCACACGGACATGAACCACAGAGTCACACCCCACATGACCCATCACAGACACAGCAACACCCAAGGAGCCACGTCTGCATGCACAAGTCACACTGATTACAGAACCACACGGCAGGCACAGTGCAACCCATCACACACAACTGCAACACCATCGAAGTCCTGTCCATGTAGCCCCTACTGCCTGTCAACCACACATCCCACAACTACGCCCATGTAAGACATACCACACTAGACGCAACAGCGTGGAACAACATAAATGCACACGAACACCACTGGACCCATCAAACACACAGACACACAATGCACATACAACATACCATCCATCTCATCCGTCAGCCCCAGTCACATGAAAGGTATGTCATCCGAACAGCTGGTCCACATACAGTAGTCACGCAAAGAAACATGCCCATGACAAATCATGTGCCAGAAGTGAATGAAGCGCACGTCACACTGTGAGCAACAACACACATAACATGGGCCACACCCCCGAGCACTGCATTGATGCACATGGCACAGGGCAGCACGCACACCAAGGAATTGGACCATCTGCAATACGTCGTGTGGCACACAACCATCACTCACTCATAACAATGCGTCCAATTACATGGCCAGAAATCACAACAGACAGCAAATATGCAGGGTATGTCAGACATACACACACCTCAGACCATGCACTGTCATGTTGCCACAACACATGTCACGTTCTGCACCCATGGCTCACAGTATGTACCCCCAAAGCATAGTTCATCTCAAATGCGTTTCAGGGGCTGACCCCCATTATGCCATCTGCGTATCTAAGCTGTTCCATATGAACCCCCAAAGCATAGTTCATCTCAAATGCGTTTCAGGGGGCTGACCCCTATTATGCCATCTGCGTTTCTAAGCGTTACATTTGAACCCCAAGAGCATAGTACAAACCAACCTCCACGATGGGTCTGGAGTCCGCATACACCAGAGCCACAAAAAGCAGGAGCACAGCAACACACCCATCGGCATTGCCAATCCGTCCCATGCCACATGTCCACAGCACACAGTCCCATTGGCATGCCCACACAACAACAAATAGCACAGCCACACACACGGCTCCGGGAAACCTGTGCACGACTGTGCACGAACTGTGGATGTCAGACAACCTATACATACTTTGTCATGTGCAACACAATAACATATCTCATTCCCCCCACAGGTGACGAACTGCTGGATGCTGGAGATGGAGACAGCAGCCAGCACAGCCAGCCTGCAAGCCCCCAACAAGGACTCACGGATGTGGAGGATCTGTCCTCCGATTCGGACACGGACCACCCAGCAGGCCCATCTGGTGTGGCAGGGCCCAACCGCACCCCAGGCACCCTCCTACCCACCAACCCATCATCCAGGGCTGATGACCACTCACAGCCCCCTGCTGCCACTGTCGTTGCGGCCACTCCCACTGTTGTGGCGGCCACTCCCACGGTCGTTGCGGCCACTCCCACTGCCGCAACCCCCACCACCGCCGCGACCACCACCACGTCATCACTGGCCCCAGCCCCAGCGCAAGTGGTGGTCCGGCCGACTGGGTCCACCCTGGGAGCCACAGCGAGGACCGTGGTGAGCAATGTGGCAAGTGGGAAGGTCGGTGGCAGCAGTACTGGTAGGAGGAGCAGGGTCAGGCCAACGCCAGCCTCCCCTGGGAGCCATGCCCTGCCTCAAATGGCCAGAGTACTTGGGGCCTATGAAGAGGCCCAAGGACAATGGGCCAGGTCTGCTTCCGACACGCGGGAGGTCCTGGGGGTGTTGAGGTCCATGGACGCCCATATGGGCCAATTCGTGTCCCGTATGGACCAACTCATGGACCTCATGGGCCAGCTGGTGGTGGCGGTGGGGTCACAGGCAAGGCCAGCAACACCACCTCCGCCACCACCTGCTAGGGCGCAGGGTCGGGCAGCAGTGTCCACTTCCCCTGCGTCCACAGCCAGTGAGCACACCTCACCCACCACCAGCAGGTCGCCACCACACACCCCCCTCCCAAACGTGGAAGGGGCCGTCCGAAGTTGAAACAGATGTCCCGGGAGGACTTCGCACGCTCCAGACGCAAGTGAGGCAGCCAGCCATCCTTGACCACCCACTGCATTGACTTGGACTACGATCCCACCCCACACAACCATCAGAATGGCATGTGTCTGTTGGACTAGGGACATAGAACTAGTGGGTACACCCTGAGCATCACGCAGCCATGGCCGACAGCTCATTGTCACTGCACGCAACACTCATGTCATCACCTTGCACACAATGACATGTCACAGTTGAAAATAAATGCACCTTTTACACAAACTGCTGTCTGTGCACTGTGTTTATTGAACGATGATCAACCGCCACCTTGAGCAGAGAAGCATCGGATGTGTGGCATGGCGATGGGACAGGAGGGGCTGTAGGGACCTAGGGGGGAAGACAGAACAGGAGCACATTCAATGAGTGTGTCACACACCCATCACACAGTACATGTCAACAACTACAAGCAATGTACACACATCGCACAGAGCAATAGGGCACAATGCCACAGCCACCGTCAGTGGCATACAAACCTGGACATGGACCATTGACACACAGCACACAGTGAACATAAGGCCTCCGTGACACAGCACACAGACACCTGCACAACTACAGCCACATCATCCGTCGTACATGGACACTCACCGTCAAGTGAAGTAGCGGGCGATGAGCTGCTGACGGACATTCACAGCTTCCTCCTCTCCGCTGTCTTCCTCACTCGAGCTGTCCTGGTCTGCAGGCTGGGGCCCTGGTTGATCTCCATCATCCACAATTAGGGGGATCTGCTTCCGAATAGCCAGATTGTGCAGCATGCAGCAAGCCACCACTATCTGGCACACCTTCTGTGGGGAGTACGCCAGCGCACCCCCGGTGCGGTCCAGGCATCTGAACCTGGACTTGAGGAGGCCAAAGGTACGCTCGACCACACGTCTGGTCCTCCCATGTGCCTCATTGTAGCGGTCATCTGCTGGGGTCCGAGGATTTCGTAATGGACTGAGCAGCCAGGGCCCATTCGGGTAAGCCGAGTCACCTGGGCGTGAGGGACACAGAGAACCGTTGCAATTCAAACAGGACAGTAGACAGCATCCTTAAGCCAGCACGCTACACAACTCCACATACTCACCGACAATCCAGCCACGGTCCTGTTGCAGATTGGTCATCAGTCGTGGTAATATGCTGTTGCGCATTATGTGCGCGTCATGGGCCGAGCCTGGGAACTTTGCACACACGTGGGAAATGACCATGTCCGCAAGGCACACCACTTGCACATTCAGGGAGTGCGTGTGCTTCCGGTTGCGGAAGAGCTGCTCAGTGGCCTGTGGTGGGACAAGGCCAACATGGGTGCAATCTATGGCACCAACGACGTGTGGGATCCGTCCAAGGGCATAGAATGCACCCTTCACTGCCGCCAACTCACGTGCCCTGGGGAATCTGATGTACCTGTTCCTGTACAGCATCATGGCTGCCAGTACATCCCTCAGCACCATGCTGAACATGGGCTGGGACATCCCACCTCCACTGCCCACTGTGTGCTGGAATGACCCAGTGGCGAAAAAATGCAGTGCAGCCATCACCTTAGCCGTGGGGGTGAATGCTGTCGGATACACCCTGCGAGGACGGAGGTGGGGTTCCAACATGGCACATAGTCGATGCAGGGTTGGTCGGTCCAGACGAAATTTCCGGATGACCTCAGAATCCTCCATGTCCGCCAACAATTGGTAAGGGCGGTAAATGTTTGGTCTCCGCCTAGGAAAGATGGAAGTGGACACATGTCAAAGCAACACGCCACATGGCATTTTCACATACACATAACTGATATGACAGAGCAAGAACATGAGTCACAGAACAGCTGTCATGCAGGGACAGCACAGCCACAATACACTTACACAGGTCTCCCAGCAATAGCAATGGGCAGTGACACAAACCATTGCTATGTGCATGCACATGGGGATCCAGGCCTCAATGACCTGTGAGGCGTGCTGATGGGGACTGACTGCATATTCGGCAAGCGGCAACACCACGGCAACATGACTGGCTGCTGTGCATCACACTGCTTCCGAGGCTGGATGAGTATGGCACACACCAACGACGATGTGGGCACAGGCTGAGCGGCCAAGAAAAGTGGGACCTGTGGCACGAGGGGATATGTGACAGTCATTGGTGTCACCACTGCACCCTATGTGCAGCACTGTACGGATCACACCTCCAGAAGCATTGACAGGTGTACACATTGACAGCCCCATGCCAACACGGCTGTGTGCTTGCAAATACACATCACATGTGACACGTAACCTTGCACGTGCCAAGTGGCAGATGTACATAGTGAGAGATGGCATGCGTGTGCATATGCGTATACCATGCACCCATGCCAATGTGCAGATGGTGACATGCTAACAGACATGTGGGGGCCGGCCACTGGCCGTCCCTGCCTATGCACACGGCATGTTGTGGCCCCGTCCATTGTGCACCTGCACCCACACGCACATCATGGCCACACCTGCAGATGCAGTGCGCACATCATACTGTGTGGTGCACATTGCTTCAGCGGACTGTCACCAACATGGGCCAGGCCATTACGGCCAACTCCGATGACCCGCGCGGTTGCACCCTGCGTGTTCCACTATGGAGGTAGGCGTCCCGGGCCAGCTGGGAGCAGGCCGACGTCTGCAATTGCCAATGCAGGTCTCAGTGCACTTGTTGCTCGTGTGAATGTCAGGCTGGGCCATGCTGCCCCTCTCAGTCCCAGCAGGCCTGGCCTGCACATTGACTGCACAATGCCAGTAGATGACAGCACCGACTGCCTAGTGGGTTGCATGTGTCTCCTGTTCAGGACACTCCAGATGGGCGCTAACTCAGTACTGACTATTGGACACACCATGTCTCGTGATAGGGATGTGTGTGTGGGATGGTGGCACTGAATGTGACCTCCGTTGCGTGGTGGGCCATGCACAGGGCGAGTACGTCGATGATTGCGCAGTGTTGGTCACAGTGGGTGCACCCACACAGATGTGTTGCCCTATGTCCATTTTCTATGTCCGCATGGTAATGGACTGTAGATGTGGGCAGACTACACATTGGTCGATGTGCTGTCAATTTGAATGTGCCTTCACACCAGGCACAGCTGCCCCTGCACATGTGACCACTGCTGCACTCGCTGCTGGGTCTGTGGAGCTGATGCACCATCTGTGCGTGGGGCGGACAGCTCTCCTCACTTCCGTCATTGCGCATGTCATCACTTTGCCGCAGGTGATATGGATCATGGAGGGCCCACATGTACGCGTGGGTGGCCTCAACAAGTGTGTCCAATGGTTGTCACCCCCAGTCAGTGCTTCGAATGTGAATGATGTTGTGCTGGTGCTAATTTCAGTGTGGCGGGTGGGCGGGGCTAGGTGCGGGCTTACATGCAGGACATGGGAGGGTGATCGGATTGGCGACTAGTTGCAATACACACGGGGCACGTCTTTTCCTGTCCACATCAGGGTCATTCCTTGAACTCACTGACAGTACTACAGTCGTCTTTGTCCCTGTCCTCATGGCCTCCCCTCGCTCCCCCCAATATGCATTTACACCTGTGGGGCTAGCGCATGCAGATGCAGCCCCAAGCTCGCCCCGGAGAGGCCAAGGAGTGTATGTGTGGGTCCAGTTGAACGAGTGGTCTGTCTCACGGCATGATGTGTGGCGGGACGCCGTCCACCTGCGTGGTGCCCCGACTCGAGACCCGGGCAACATAGACAATGCATAGCAGTCTCCGCAGTCCGGATACACCACCTGCGACACACAGAGGCTGTAGCTGCCCTAGCGGCCCATGCCGCGTCCATCTGGGGCTGATGGACCCACACATTCACTCTTTTGCCTCACTGGGGCGGGCTCGGAGGTGCTTGCGCACGCGCTGGCTTCTCTGTTGCAACGGCATGTGACGTGTGTGGAGATGTAGGCAATGAGTGGGATGGTGCGAGCCACCTTCCGTGACGTCACTCCTGCTCGTGACGTGTGCGTCCCCCAATACTTCCATATGACTTGAGCCATGCTACACATTGAGGATGTTTTGCATGCGTGATGTGTCCCGGAGGAGCGCGCCGAGTCCTCTCCCCCACCATGCTCCACTGCCATCCCGTGCCCTGGATTGCCTGTGCAGGTTGACAATGTTGGGGATACACCTGGTCGGCAGGGGCTGTGTGTGCCTTGTCAAGGGCCTGGCGGCCGCACAACAGGTTCCAGCTTGTCCACAGAGGGTGGGCTGACGTGTACGCCTGATACCGCATTGTTCGTGTGCCCGGCTGCTGTGCACACACGTGTTCACATCCCCCCCCGACAGGTGGCCTTTGACATTGCCCAGGGAAGCGTTAATGTGCAGTTCCGGACCCCTCCCGACACAGCGTGTTTCGACTTTGCATGTGCGCATCTACCCGTCACACCCACCCACCTGAGCGAAGCGTCACTCCCGCTTCACACGACACATGTGTGTCTTCCACAGTTGTGCTACTCATTTGCGTTGACATCCAATGACAGTGGACTACATAGTCATGTCACGACTGCCGTGTACATCACACACTCTCATCATCTCCCATTCGTACTTGTGAAAGGAATCAGCAGAGACAGTTTCTTTCTTCAAACCATGTATTGTGACTTATGTCCTCTGTGATGCAGTATAGTGGACACTACTGGCAGCGGAATGCATGTGGAGGATATACTGAGCATGATTACACATAGCTAAGGGTGTAGGGGTACATGTGATTAGCTGTTGCATGTGGGATGTGGGCTTCAGAGTTACATCTGCTTGGCCGTTGCAGTGCTAATGTTCATTTGCAAATAGCTGCGGTGCTGCGGACTTTGACACAGACGGTATACATTTAGCCTACCAGACCGCTTGGCATCATGGGCACAGTCCATCTCAGTTCCATGTGACAGGTGTGCTGCTGTTGTTACTCATGCACGCGTGCGTGTGAGTTGACATCAGGGCATGGGCTTACGTGCATGCAACGGCGTCCCACTTGTTGTTGCCATATGGTGGCTACTGGACATGTCACAGTCACTGGGGTCGTGTTGTTGTTGTATGCACTTGTCGTCCATGCAAAGGTCCTGTTACGGGATTTCCGGGGAGGGGGAGAAGGGGTGCAGCTCTCACATACTCCAGCCGGGCGATTCCTGTCCACTGTGCGGTGCATATGTCCATGGGCGCAGGATCCATGTCATGGCATAGTTGTACGTGCAGTTCTGTCCATGTGGGTGCGATACACATATCCCATGCCACTGCCTCCCCCGATACATGCAGAGTTCCTGGATGTGATGGGGAACAGTGTGCATGTCCCGGACACATCCGATGTCATGGCAGTGTCGTTGATGGTGTGGTATCAGTTGCAGGTCGTTTGGTATGGCTGTTGTAGTGGTTACTGGCCAGTCCGTGCGGAAGCTAAGCATGGGTACAGTGTCGGACATCATGGCTCACTTGGGGGATTGCGTCGGGGTCCTACGAATTGACAGGTTGACAGGTATGCGATGGCTTCCTGCAGGGCTTCCATTTCATTGGTGGTATACATGTTTGCCAGCCAATGTAGCGGATGGTGGCTGTCACGGTGTTGTTCGTAAGTTGTCCCTTGTAGGAGCATGATGGGGCATGCTGGGTGACATTCGATGTAGCTGTGATCCATGATCCGTCGTGTGGAGGCACAGTGGTCCCATTGCAGTCTGGGCCCGATGATCGCCACATACGTCATGCCCCCATAGGCTGAACAGACCCTGTCGTGTGCGTCCAGAGGGTGGAATAGTGGTAGCAGGTCCGCCCTTGGACATGCCGGGTTGGAGAGGCACAACTCCACAGGATGGTGGAAGGGACACCTCCGACAGTAGAAGACGGGTATGACGCAGCTGAACAATGCGATGCGGTAAGTCAGTCGGTAACTTACGTTCAGCAGGGATAGGGGTTCGCATCCCAACATCTGTATCAGGTTGTGTTTGTACAGCTTGACCTGTCTGGCGTAGTTGGGTAGGTGTGTTGTAGGTGCCATTTTGCTGCGGGGCGATGTGGTGGCGTGCTCCGGCTGTGTGTGCAGTCTGCAGTGTGCAAGCTCCGAGGTTGCTGTGAGGTCTGTGATGGTCGTAGGGGGGCAGGACTTGTGTTCTGTTAGCTTGTGCGGAGGACACGGGCCCTCATCCCACGTGCTTCTCTGAATGTTCAAGGTCAGTGGTGTGTGACTCCTTCCAGATAACTTGCATGGGAACGGCATGGGGGAGTTTTATAATTTTTTCTTCCCCGTTCGGTATGTTCTTAGGTGATATGCGCTATCTGCCCTGTGGTCGGTTTCCTCTGCATGCCTGTGTTGCTCTTTTTTTGGGACAATGGCTGGATTCTCCGGCTTGTTTCGTCGGGTTGTGGTTTCGGAGTTGGAATGGAAGGTCATTCAGTGCTGTCTGCTCTCCCGTGTGTGGGCGGCAGGCTGTGTTTCCGCTATGCGTTGGGCCTTGTGTGTGGGTGTCATTCTTGGGTCCACCTGTTGTCGGTCCCCGGGCTCTTTGGTGTTCCGTTTTGTATGTCTGGTTCATGGGTGCAGGGTGGTATGGGTGTTTCTGTGTGGTACTGGCGTACCTCTTCCCGACGGGGCCCATGTTCTGCTGGGTGGTGTTGCCGCCGCTGTGTGCTTCGCCATGTTTGTCACACAGGGGTGTGTCCTGATGTTGCGTGACTTCACTGACATGTGGGCGTCGGTTGTGTGACGTTGGGTGTTGTCCGTGAATTGGGCGTTGGGGACATGACTGTGGCAGGCCTGTCACGTGTCATGTGCGTTCTGGGTGTGGCTGGTGTGTGTGGTGCTTGGTTGTGTCCCTGTGTTGTTTGTGTGCGACGCAGACATGGCGTTATGGTTGGGCGCTGAGTTGTGCGCATGTGTGGCTGCGTCATCGCCGCTGTGCTGCGGTGCCGTGACGGGGTCGTTGGTTCCTGGTCCCAGGTGGTGTGCCCATGATAGTTGCGAGATGTTGCAATTTGCCCTGTGTTGCATTTGTGGGTGCAGTGGTGGCTGTGTCTTGTCCACGCAGGGGTGTTGCAGGGGTGCCATGTCCTCCTTTTCCGCACTTGCACTGTGTGCGCTGTTTGCGTACCCTTGTTGTGTGTGTGCCTACCTGCGTCTCCGCGGTGCGTTGCCTCCTTGGTGGTGCATCAGGTATAGCATGGGGAGGGCCTGCAGTGCTGGATTCATGCTCGGGGGGGGTCGCCTCTTCGGTGTCTGTGCTCGGCGTTCGGGTTTCCGCCTCACTTTCACGTGCGGTGTCTCTTAGCCGTGTGAGCTGTTTGTTTGCGGCATCGTAATTTGTACGCCGGGCGGTACGTGATTTCGTCTGGCGGTGTGTCTCCATTGGGCTGCGCCGCTACGTGAGCGGGCGCACTTTGATGGCGGACGGCGTCGCTGGCTTGCCGGCGGTGTTTGGCTGCCTTTTCACATCGTAATTTGGCGAGCGTGTGGGCTGCGGCATGCGGGCGGTAACTGGTGGTTTTTGCATCCGCCAGCACGGCGGTAGTGCTTCCGCCCGCCATCGTAATGGGCCCCTTTATAACTTAAATAAGAAGACAGAAAATGAATCACCATCTTACTGGTCATCCAAAGAGCAGACAAAATAAATAGAAGCTATTTATAGATAATATATTGAAATAAGTATCATGAAAAATCACACTTGGAACCAGGATTATGACTGAAGAGAAAAGTACTAGTTTAGGCGGGTGTGAACAATTTGCACAGGCTTTGTTCAGTCACTCAAAGTGAAGGGAGCCACTGGTAATGTGGGCTGACCCATCGGCCCACGCTTAGTGCCATGTTAGGTGGAAGCAAAATGTGAATGGCAATTTAACAAACCAATGGACGAAGCCTCCTGACTAGAAACACATCTATGTAGGCATATTATGTATGATATTTTGAAAAAATAATAGTCTGGAGAAGCAGTCAATGGTTTCTCAGAGACATGATGTAAAAATGGGCCTTCTTACTGCTGTATGAACAGCAATATGCAGTTATAATAAGGGCTTTGTGTGCCCTCTGGGCCTCGGTGCCACTGTACCGGCAACAACATTGAGAGCTATGCCCCTGAGTAAACACTAACAAGTTTGTGTGTATTTGCAAACATGTTGATTCTATTAGTAGTAGTAGCATACATTTTTACTATATTGATTAATTAAAACCATAAATAAATAACATTGAAATAGATTTATATGTATAATTCACTTGTTCAAATAGCTCTCACTTTACTGGCCTGCACTTGTCCCAACAACAACAAGATGATGGATGGAATGCTTGAATTAATCTCAGCCACTGGAAATTACTCGGGCCGCATTCCAATCCACCATTTTTCGCCCACCATACCACCTCAATTTGGACCCAGCCATATGCAAATCACTCTCGACCCACAGCAGCAGCTCCTCTGCTATGGCAAAGCGTCCCCTCCCCCCCCCCAAAACAAATGGCAGGAAAGGAAAAACAATAATAAACGCTTGTTTTATTCTTCCTTTCCTTCCGAGTCTTGGGGATGCAGCCTGGAGAGTGACAGGCACTGAGAGAAGTGGTAGTGTACTCCCTTCACTGCGCATGACGGTTTGGCCGGCCGTCTCAGGCCGGCCAAACCGTCATGCGCAGTGAAAGCTCTCTCCAACCCAGCAATGCAGCTGGGTTGAAGAGAGCAGGCACAGACTCCCAGTCTGTCCTGGCACTCAAATCGAGGGCACTCAGTCCAATCCTGAAGCTGCTCTCATGCATGAGAGCAGCTTCAGGGTTGGCCGCAGGGCATTCTGGGAGCCTGTATCACCTGGAGAAGTGGAGCAGCAGAGCGCGACGCTGCCGACTGCAGGTAAGTTTTTTTTTTAATTATTAATTTTATTTTTATCACCTGCGACCCCTATGCCCCCATACCCACCCGCTCGCCTGCCCGCCCGTTCATCTAGCACACCGGTCACTACTGTTGACCCAGATCCAATAGCCAAAGTCAGGCATGAACTGCCAGGCCAGATCCTCCCTGAACCAGAGCACAAGCACCCCAGGACTGGTATCCCCCTTATTAGGGCTAATTAGCGAGCTATAGCTTGGTTCCAGTGGCACAGTGAGCACAGGACCCATGTCTGGACATTCCCATCACACTTAGGGTGTCAGCTGCAACTACAACAAGATAACGGATAGAATGCTTGAATTAATTTCAGTCACTGGAAATCACTCAGGCCATATCCCAATGCATTGTATTTTGCCCACCATACCATCTCAGTTTAGACCCAGCCATATGCAAATCAGTCTTGACCCTGCTCCAATGGAAACAACCCAGCCCGAACTGCAAGGCCAGGCTCTCCCTAAACCGGAACACAAGCAACCTAGGACGGATTTTACCCTTATTAGGGCTCATCAGTCAGGTATAGCTTTGTTCCAGTGGCACAGTGAGCACTGGACCCACGTCTGGGCATACCCTTTGAACTTAAAGCATCAGCTGCAATAATGAGATGATGAATGGAATGCTTGAATTATTCTCAGCCAATGGCAATCACTCAGGCCACATCTCAATCCATCAATTTTCTGCCCACCATACACCACCTTAGTTTGGACCCAAGCATATGCAAATCATTCTTGACCCTGCTCCATTAACAGCAATCCAGCAAAAACTGCCAGGAGGGTCCTCCTTGAACTGGAACACAAGAAATTCAGGACCGGTTTCACTCTTATTAGGGCTCATCAGCCAGGTATAGCTTGGTTCCAGTGCCACAGTGCGCGCAGGATCCATGACTGGGCATACCCGTCGCACATAGGGCATCAACTGCAACAACAAGATGATTGATGCAATGCTTTAATTAATCTCAGCCCCTGGCAATTGCTCGGCCTTTATCCCAATCCATTGTTTTTCATCCACCATACCACCTCAGTTTGCACCAATCCATGTGCAAATCAGTCTTGGCCCTGCTCCAATGGGAACAGTCCAGCATAAACTGCCAGGTCAGGCGCATCCTGAACTGGCACACAAGCAACCCAGGACCGGTTTCACCCTTATTATGGCTCATTAACCAGGTATAGCTTGTCTCCAGTGAGCACAGGACCCAAATCAGGGCATACCCGTCGGACTTAGGGCATCAACTGCAACAACCACAATTACAAGATGATGGCTGGAATACTTGAATTAATCTCAACTACTGGCCACACCCGAATCCATTGTTTTTTGCACCCCATACACCCTCAGTTTGAACCCAGCCATATGAAAATCAGTCTTGACCCTGCTCCAAGGAGAACAGTCCAGCGCAAACTGCTAGGCCCGGTCCTCCCTGGTCCATAACAGAAACAACCCAGCCCCGGTTTCACCCTTATTCGGGCTAATCAGACAAGTATAGCTTCGATCCAGTGGCACAGTGACCACTGGATGCACATTTGGATCTTTGTAAGTTATCAATTTTCTTTTTGTTTTGGCCCCTCTTTTCAGTGTTATAAAGGATATATAGATTCTGTGCCCAGAATTTAGTAACCATAACCCTATTTTCCTTACCTTGGGATGGAGTAGAGCAATCCAGATCCCCTTCAGGAGTGAGTGTGGTCATTTGATATTCACTGTTCGGAGGCAGAGATTGTAGTGGTCCAAGGTGGCACTGCAAGACGTCCTGCATAAACTTGTCTTTAATAGTGTCAGTGATCTTCTGATCTGCCTTAGTGTGGGGTCAGCAAGGAAGAAGGTACTAAGGACCTTCAACACAATATCTGTTGGGGTGGGTGATGTCTTGACTGCTCCATGCTCTACTTTCTCTAACGTTTATCCTAGGTGGTTTGACAGCAACTGCTCAAGGGCCCGTTGTAAGTTACAGAAGAGGTCTTCCCTAGGGATAGACATTTGGTCTCCTTCTGCTTGCATAGATCCACATCTGTGGTCAAACACTGTGAAAAAACATTTGAAAGATGATGCCTGGGACTAACTCCTTCAAGCCAGTTGTCTCTCAAATAGTTCATTAATCTGAGAGGGTATCATTCTGGCACCTATTTGTTCAAGCGGATGAAGGGACTTTTTATTTTCATATTCCCCCAGATTCATGGGTTAAATATTTCACAGCAATTTATGAATGATACCTCGCCCGATGACTACACAGATATCCTGATCTGCCCAATAGAGCTTCTAATATCTTTTCTTCATTAGAGGAAGTGAACCATGCTATCTTGTGGCTGGCTAAAAACAAAGCCCCTGGTCCTAACAGGATCCTGCATGGCTTATAACTTTCAGAATCTCAGGTCTGGGCTACTTTGCTTACCGAAGTCATAAATCCTTCTGTTAAAGTAGGAATGCCACCCTAGTGGTCTAGATCTACCATAATTCCAGTCTTCAAGAATGGGGTTAGGAGCAATCCTTATTGCTGCAGACGTATCTCCATTATTGACTTGGTAGTTAAGGACATATTAAGGTGGGTCAATTAAATAGGTATTGACCTGGGTTGATGAAAACATCTTCTCAGACTTGCAATATGGGTTCAGGTCATGCCTGGGCACTAATATTCAGTTCCTAAATCTGTATTTCCTGATTAATAAGCACACTGTGGGTAAATCTGGGCCCATTCACGTGACCTTTATGGACCTTACCTCTGCGTTCAAGCAAGTGAACTGGGAGAAATTATGTAAGATCCTATTGAACATGAGTGTTGAAATGGACTTTTACCATTTTTACTGGATCTTCATACTAACATGTCTGCTGTAGCAAGATACAATAATCATGGCTGTTGCTCTGAGGCTTTCCCAATGAAGCATGTAGTGAGACAAGGTTGCATTCTTGCTCCTTTTTTATTTACTCTCTATATAAATAATTTGGAATTGTTTTTATTGGTGCGTAGTGTAGACTTTTCATGTGTTAAGAGCTGTTTTATTCCAGCATTACTTTATGCAGTCGATGCAGTTCTGCGGGCAAGAACCACATCTGGTCTGCAACAGCAGTTGGGTAACTTTGGTAATTTTATGAATTTGTTGGAGTTTTTTTACTAATTATTGAAAATTGTTTGTCATGGTTGCTGGCCGTAGGGTCCACCAAGACTAAATCATTTTATCTTAAGGTAAAGTCATTTCTAGGGTGGATTCCTTATCCTATCTGAGGGATCAGTTTGACAGTGCCGGCTCATGGTCCTCCCTTTTATTAGCAAAATAAAATCACCTGTCGAAGGCCAGTGCCTTGGTCTTTTACTGTGCTTCCAAAGTAGGTAAAAGGCTAGTGAAAGCCATGTTGTAGATATAACTGGACAAGTGCATGTCTTCTGCCTCCTATGGTAAAGACATTTGGTGACATAAGGATCTCTCTACTCTTCAATTGATGAAAAACCACTTCGCCAGAAGTCTGCTAATACTTGCCAATATTTCATCTTATATAATCCATCATGAGTGGGGCTTGGGAACCTTTCAATATGTTTGCACTTCTTACACTTATTAAGTGAATTTCTGTTTGGACTAAAAAGAATCAGATTTTATTCTGGCTGTTCTGAGGAATTGCTTGAGTTTAGATAGGGCTGTGAATATTCTTTGGTCAATGGCGGATGGTAATTTTAACAGGGAGGTGGGTGGGCCATACACACACACATACACACTCACTCACACCCATGCAATCACACATGCGCACACGCACACCCATTCACAACACTCACTCGTAAATTCATCCACTCATACACACACTAACCCATGAACCAAACATTCAAAAACATAAAAATTACCTGTGCTGCAACTCGGGAGGAAAGTCTCAAGCCTATAGGTTCCAGGAGGGTTGGGACTCCTGCTTTTGCTCATTGGCTGACCTTAGGTAAGCCAATAAGGAGAGGCGCAGTCCCTCAATCATGACAAAATGGGATGGGGTCAGTGAGACTGCTGACTCCACCTCACTCTGTGACGAGGTGTCACTGATTAACACTCAGCCCTGGGCACTTCAGGACCTAAAACTGAAGCACCCTGGTCCGAGGCAATCAGTGACACTACCCCTCATCACAAGGGGCAGGGCCTTGAGGCACTTTTGCCAGACTGAAGCGGTCACACCCACAGGGCTGATAAATCCTCAGCCTGGCAATGTTCAGCTCAGACAGCTAGGCACTTGCCCTTTTACCGAATCTACATCGCCTAACTGCCTGACCTGAACAAGAAGAGTGCCTGTCAGGCTGACCTTTGCCCAGCCTGACAGACACACCTTCTTGTTGGCGGAGAAGGTGGAGGGGCATGGCCCTTCTGCTCCTAACCGACGGGCCGCGGCTGAATTATGTCAAGGTCACATTTAATGCCTTTAGCCTACCCAATTTGTTTTCTTGTCTAGAGAACTTAGACAGGAAAGAGTGGAACCAAAAAGCTTTTATTTCTTTTTGAGAACTAGATAGCGAGGGACTAGAATTACGAAACTGCACAGTCAGGGGTATGCCCTTTTAAAGACTACACAGTATGCAGGACCCTATTTAACATTTGTTACCAATACCAATTTTCCATACATGTTGACAGGGTCTGTTTTTTTCTGCTTTGCCTTTGGCAGTAAAAGGGGTGGAATCTTATTAAGAATATAGGTCCCTGTGGTTTCAACTATTTGTCTCCACAGAGTACATTTTGTATAATTATGTTTTGTGGGTTTTTTAGACTTCCCTGAATATGTTTTATCAAACCATTACTGAAGGGTCAAGGTTTTACCCAAGCTCACCCTCTCATCTTGTTTTTACAATTGTTTCATGATGAATTTATCTGCTTCTCTAATGTAAGTTTGATAAAAGTAGGTATGAAGTGAAGAAATAGGATGGATGTCCCAAGATGAGTTTTGGTTGTATTTGTTTTATTTTAACTTTTAGATTGATTTTCTTAGTTAACATGAATGTGATTTTTGCTGTATTTGCATTATTTTGTTTAGAAGTCCATTGTTCATTTATGGGTTACTTATGTGCATCCGAAATAAAGATATATGATGATGATGATGATAACTGGACATGAATTTATTGTGTTATTTTATGCTCTGTGTAGTTCGGAGTGTGTAGCCCACAGCACCTCACTGAGTAAAGGACTCAAGAAGGTGGACTACTCCACCTTACTAACCTGTGGATAAATGTTAAAAGGATGTACTTGGTGCATAACCTGGGTCCAATAGTAGGGTGACCAGAGGCAGGGTTCCAGACCAGAGAGTAAGGGTCTGCAAGCAGTGCTTCAGGAGGAGTGGCTCACACTCTGTTCCCTTGGGTCTATCTGGTGCTTGAGAGTCACAGTAAATACAGCTGATTGAACATATGATGTGGGATAAGTGATTACATTCGAGGTTCATGGATAGGGAGACCTCCCAGCTTTCATTTGGCAGAGGGTTTTGAAAGTAAATACATGGAAACACTAGCTCATTAACTATGCAGTCTTTTGATTAGTCATTCATTAGGGAAAGCTGACTGGTAAAGCTCTGAAATGAAGGAAAGAGAATTCCATATCACAATAATTGTTCCAATTTTGTGTCAAGACTAAGACTGTCCATTATTAGGTAAGTACACAGTGTGTCTTGAGCTATTCTGTCCTATCTTTTTATATGCGGAGAGTCCGCGCTCGTAAGGATTCTACTTGTAAATCCTTTTGTGAGTACCAAACAATCGTAGACTTACACAAAAGTGTAGTTTACCTTTACAAATAAGGCCCTAGGTGCGGTTCAATTTTACTATATTTGGAGGCAAAAGCACAAGCGCTTTAGCATTGGCTAGCAGGGATAAAGCGCATAGAGTCCTATGCCAACAAAGACGAGTTTAGTAAAAATTAGGGAGTGACGGCAAAATGTTAGGTGGAATGCCATGACACATCGCTATGCTACTGGATTCAATCTAGCCTGGCTGATGAGGGGTGATACCGGTCCCAGGATGCTTGTGTTCTGGTCGAGGGAGGACCTGGCCTTGCAGTTCAGGTTGGACGGAGCAAACACAAAGAGATGATGGACGGAGCGCTGAAACTTTTCAGACACTCACCCCCAGTCACAGATCTGGGTTGAATCCATCATCATTCTTTAGCTCACTTCGCCACCTCAGTTCAGACCCAGCCATATGCAAATCAGTCTTGACCCTGTGCCTCATGGGAACAGTCCAGCCCGAACTGCCAAGCCAGGTCTTCCCTGAACCGGAAACAAGCATCCTGGGACCGGCTTCTGGGTAACACCCTTCATCAGCCAGGCTAGCTTGAATCCAGTGGCAAAGTGAGCAAGGGACCCACGTCTGGGCATACCCTGCCAACTTAGGGCGAACAAAGCAAACACAAAGAGATGATGGACGGAGCGCTGAAACTTTTCAGACACTCACCCCCAGTCACAGATCTGGGTTGAATCCATCATCATTCTTTAGCTCACTTCGCCACCTCAGTTCAGACCCAGCCATATGCAAATCAGTCTTGACCCTGTGCCTCATGGGAACAGTCCAGCCCGAACTGCCAAGCCAGGTCTTCCCTGAACCGGAAACAAGCATCCTGGGACCGGTTTCTGGGTAACACCCTTCATCAGCCAGGCTAGCTTGAATCCAGTGGCAAAGTGAGCAAGGGACCCACGTCTGGACATACACTGCCAACTTAGGGCGAACAAAGCAAACACAAAGAGATGATGGACGGAGCGCTGAAACTTTTCAGACACTCACCCCCAGTCACAGATCTGGGTTGAATCCATCATCATTCTTTTCTCACTTCGGCACCTCAGTTCAGACCCAGCCGTATGCAAATCAGTCTTGACCCAGTGCCTCATGGGAACAGTCCAGCCCGAACTGCCAAGCCAGGTCTTCCCTGAACCTGGAACAAGCATTCTGGGACCGGTTTCGGGGTAATACCGCTCATCAGCCAGGCTAGCTTGAATCCAGTGGCAAAGTGAGCAAGGGACCCACGTCTGGGCATACCCTGCCAACTTAGGGCGAACAAAGCAAACACAAAGAGATGATGGACGGAGCGCTGAAACTTTTCAGACACTCACCCCCAGTCACAGATCTGGGTTGAATCCATCATCATTCTTTAGCTCACTTCGCCACCTCAGTTCAGACCCAGCCATATGCAAATCAGTCTTGACCCTGTGCCTCATGGGAACAGTCCAGCCCGAACTGCCAAGCCAGGTCTTCCCTGAACCGGAAACAAGCATCCTGGGACCGGTTTCTGGGTAACACCCTTCATCAGCCAGGCTAGCTTGAATCCAGTGGCAAAGTGAGCAAGGGACCCACGTCTGGGCATACCCTGCCAACTTAGGGCGAACAAAGCAAACACAAAGAGATGATGGACGGAGCGCTGAAACTTTTCAGACACTCACCCCCAGTCACAGATCTGGGTTGAATCCATCATCATTCTTTAGCTCACTTCGCCACCTCAGTTCAGACCCAGCCATATGCAAATCAGTCTTGACCCTGTGCCTCATGGGAACAGTCCAGCCCGAACTGCCAAGCCAGGTCTTCCCTGAACCGGAAACAAGCATCCTGGGACCGGTTTCTGGGTAACACCCTTCATCAGCCAGGCTAGCTTGAATCCAGTGGCAAAGTGAGCAAGGGACCCACGTCTGGGCATACCCTGCCAACTTAGGGCGAACAAAGCAAACACAAAGAGATGATGGACGGAGCGCTGAAACTTTTCAGACACTCACCCCCAGTCACAGATCTGGGTTGAATCCATCATCATTCTTTAGCTCACTTCGCCACCTCAGTTCAGACCCAGCCATATGCAAATCAGTCTTGACCCTGTGCCTCATGGGAACAGTCCAGCCCGAACTGCCAAGCCAGGTCTTCCCTGAACCGGAAACAAGCATCCTGGGACCAGTTTCTGGGTAACACCCTTCATCAGCCAGGCTAGCTTGAAATCCAGTGGCAAAGTGAGCAAGGGACCCACGTCTGGGCATACCCTGCCAACTTAGGGCGAACAAAGCAAACACAAAGAGATGATGGACGGAGCGCTGAAACTTTTCAGACACTCACCCCCAGTCACAGATCTGGGTTGAATCCATCATCATTCTTTAGCTCACTTCGCCACCTCAGTTCAGACCCAGCCATATGCAAATCAGTCTTGACCCTGTGCCTCATGTGAACAGTCCAGCCCGAACTGCCAAGCCAGGTCTTCCCTGAACCGGAAACAAGCATCCTGGGACCGGTTTCTGGGTAACACCCTTCATCAGCCAGGCTAGCTTGAATCCAGTGGCAAAGTGAGCAAGGGACCCACGTCTGGGCATACCCTGCCAACTTAGGGCGAACAAAGCAAACACAAAGAGATGATGGACGGAGCGCTGAAACTTTTCAGACACTCACCCCCAGTCACAGATCTGGGTTGAATCCATCATCATTCTTTAGCTCACTTCGCCACCTCAGTTCAGACCCAGCCATATGCAAATCAGTCTTGACCCTGTGCCTCATGGGAACAGTCCAGCCCGAACTGCCAAGCCAGGTCTTCCCTGAACCGGAAACAAGCATCCTGGGACCGGTTTCTGGGTAACACCCTTCATCAGCCAGGCTAGCTTGAATCCAGTGGCAAAGTGAGCAAGGGACCCACGTCTGGGCATACCCTGCCAACTTAGGGCAAACAAAGCAAACACAAAGAGATGATGGACGGAGCGCTGAAACTTTTCAGACACTCACCCACAGTCACAGATCTGGGTTGAATCCATCATCATTCTTTAGCTCACTTTGCCACCTCAGTTCAGACCCAGCCATATGCAAATCAGTCTTGACCCTGTGCCACATGGGCACAGTCCAGCCCGAACTGCCAAGCCAGGTCTTCCCTGAACCGGAAACAAGCATCCTGGGACCGGTTTCTGGGTAACACCCTTCATCAGCCAGGCTAGCTTGAATCCAGTGGCAAAGTGAGCAAGTGACCCACGTCTGGGCATACCCTGCCAACTTAGGGCGAACAAAGCAAACACAAAGAGATGATGGACGGAGCGCTGAAACTTTTCAGACACTCACCCCCAGTCACAGATCTGGGTTGAATACATCATCATTCTTTAGCTCACTTCGCCGCCTCAGTTCAGACCCAGCCATATGCAAATGATTCTTGACTCTGTGCCTCATAGGAACAGTCCAGCCCGAACTGCCAAGCCAGGTCTTCCCTGAACCGCAAAGAAGCATCCTGGGACCTGCTTCTGGGTAACACCCTTCATCAGCCAGGCTAGCTTGAATCCAGTGGCAAAGTGAGCAAGGGACCCACGTCTGGACATACACTGCCAACTTAGGGCGAACAAAGCAAACACAAAGAGATGATGGACATAGCGCTGAAACTTTTCAGACACTCACCCCCAGTCACAGATCTGGGTTGAATCCATCATCATTCTTTAGCTCACTTCGCCACCTCAGTTCAGACCCAGCCACATGCAAATCAGTCTTGACCCTGTGCCTCATGGGAACAGTCCAGCCCGAACTGCCAAGCCAGGTATTCCCTGAACTGGAAACAAGCATCCTGGGACCAGTTTCTGGGTAACACCCTTCATCAGCCAGGCTAGCTTGAAATCCAGTGGCAAAGTGAGCAAGGGACCCACATCTGGCCATAACCTGCCAACTTAGGGCGAACAAAGCAAACACAAAGAGATGATGGACGGAGCGCTGAAACTTTTCAGACACTCACCCCCAGTCACAGATCTGGGTTGAATCCATCATCATTCTTTAGCTCACTTCGCCACCTCAGTTCAGACCCAGCCATATGCAAATCAGTCTTGACCCTGTGCCTCACGTGAACAGTCCAACCCGAACTGCCAAGCCAGGTCTTCCCTGAACCTGAAACAAGCATCCTGGGACCGGTTTCTGGGTAACACCCTTCATCAGCAAGGCTACCTTGAATCCAGTGGCAAAGTGAGCAAAGGACCCACGTCTGGGCATACCCTGCCAACTTAGGGCAAACAAAGCAAACACAAAGAGATGATGGACGGAGCGCTGAAACTTTTCAGACACTCACCCCCAGTCACAGATCTGGGTTGAATCCATCATCATTCTTTAGCTCACTTCACCACCTCAGTTCAGACCCAGCCATATGCAAATCAGTCTTGACCCTGTGCCTCATGGGAACAGTCCAGCCCGAACTGCCAAGCCAGGTCTTCTCTGAATCGGAACAAGCATCCTGGGACGGGTTTCTGGGTAACACCCTTCATCAGCCAGGCTAGCTTGAATCCAGTGGCAAAGTGAGCAAGTGACCCACGTCTGGGCATACCCTGCCAACTTAGGGCGAACAAAGCAAACACAAAGAGATGATGGACGGAGCGCTGAAACTTTTCAGACACTCACCCCCAGTCACAGACCTGGGATGAATCCATCCTCATTCTTTAGCTCACTTCGCCGCCTTAGTTCAGACCCAGCCATAGGCAAATCAGTCTTGACCCTGTGCATCATGGGAACAGTCCAGCCCGAATAGCCAAGCCAGGTCTTCCCTGAACCGGAAACAAGCATCCTGGGACCGGTTTATGGGTAACACCCTACATCAGCCAGGCCAGCTTGAATCCAGTGGCAAAGTGAGCAAGGGACACACATCTGGGCATACCCTGCCAACTTAGGGCGAACAAAGCAAACACAAAGAGATGATGGACGGAACGCTGAAACTTTTCAGACACTCACCCCCAGTCACAGATCTGAGGTGAATCCATCATCATTCTTTAGATCACTTTGCCACCTCAGTTCAGACCCAGCCATATGCAAATCAGTCTTGACCCTGTGCCTCATGGGAACAGTCCAGCCCGAACTGCCAAGACAGGTCTTCCCTGAACCGGAAACAAGCATCCTGGGACCGGTTTCTGGGTAACACCCTTCATCAGCCAGGCTAGCTTGAATCCAGTGGCAAAGTGAGCAAGGGACCCACGTCTGGGCATACCCTGCCAACTTAGGGCGAACAAAGCAAACACAAAGAGATGATGGACGGAGCGCTGAAACTTTTCAGACACTCACACACAGTCACAGATCTGGGTTGAATCCATCATCATTCTTTAGCTCACTTTGCCACCTCAGTTCAGACCCAGCCATATGCAAATCAGTCTTGACCCTGTGCCACATGGGAACAGTCCAGCCCGAACTGCCAAGCCAGGTCTTCCCTGAACCGGAAACAAGCATCCTGGGACCGGATTCTGGGTAACACCCTTCATCAGCCAGGCTAGCTTGAATCCAGTGGCAAAGTAAGCAAGGGACCCACGTCTGGGCATACCCTGCCAACTTAGGGCGAACAAAGCAATCGCAAAGAGATGATGGACGGAGCGCTGAAACTTTTCAGACACTCACCCCCAGTCACAGATCTGGGTTGAATACATCATCATTCTTTAGCTCACTTCGCCACCTCAGTTCAGACCCAGCCATATGCAAATGATTCTTGACTCTGTGCCTCATAGGAACAGTCCAGCCCGAACTGCCAAGCCAGGTCTTCCCTGAACCGGAAAGAAGCATCCTGGTACTTGCTTCTGGGTAACACCCTTCAACAGCCAGGCTAGCTTGAATCCAGTGGCAAAGTGAGCAAGGGACCCACGTCTGGACATACACTGCCAACTTAGGGCGAACAAAGCAAACACAAAGAGATGATGGACATAGCGCTGAAACGTTTCAGACACTCACCCCCAGTCACAGATCTGGGTTGAATCCATCATCATTCTTTAGCTCACTTCGCAACCTCAGTTCAGACCCAGCCACATGCAAATCAGTCTTGACCCTGTGCCTCATGGGAACAGTCCAGCCCGAACTGCCAAGCCAGGTATTCCCTGAACTGGAAACAAGCATCCTGGGACCGGTTTCTGGGTAACACCCTTCATCAGCCAGGCTAGCTTGAAATCCAGTGGCAAAGTGAGCAAGGGACCCACATCTGGCCATACCCTGCCAACTTAGGGCAAACAAAGCAAACACAAAGAGATGATGGACGGAGCGCTGAAACTTTTCAGACACTCACCCACAGTCACAGATCTGGGTTGAATTCATCATCATTCTTTAGCTCACTTTGCCACCTCAGTTCAGACCCAGCCATATGCAAATCAGTCTTGACCCTGTGCCACATGGGCACAGTCCAGCCCGAACTGCCAAGCCAGGTCTTCCCTGAACCGGAAACAAGCATCCTGGGACCGGTTTCTGGGTAACACCCTTCATCAGCCAGGCTAGCTTGAATCCAGTGGCAAAGTAAGCAAGGGACCCACGTCTGGGCATACCCTGCCAACTTAGGGCGAACAAAGCAAACACAAAGAGATGATGGACGGAGCGCTGAAACTTTTCAGACACTCACCCCCAGTCACAGATCTGGGTTGAATACATCCTCATTCTTTAGCTCACTTCGTCACCTCAGTTCAGACCCAGCCATATGCAAATGATTCTTGACTCTGTGCCTCATAGGAACAGTCCAGCCCGAACTGCCAAGCCAGGTCTTCCCTGAACCGCAAAGAAGCATCCTGGGACTTGCTTCTGGGTAACACCCTTCATCAGCCAGGCTAGCTTGAATCCAGTGGCAAAGTGAGCAAGGGACCCACGTCTGGACATACACTGCCAACTTAGGGCGAACAAAGCAAACACAAAGAGATGATGGACATAGCGCTGAAACTTTTCAGACACTCACCCCCAGTCACAGATCTGGGTTGAATCCATCATCATTCTTTAGCTCACTTCGCCACCTCAGTTCAGACCCAGCCACATGCAAATCAGTCTTGACCCTGTGCCTCATGGGAACAGTCCAGCCCGAACTGCCAAGCCAGGTATTCCCTGAACTGGAAACAAGCATCCTGGGACCAGTTTCTGGGTAACACCCTTCATCAGCCAGGCTAGCTTGAAATCCAGTGGCAAAGTGAGCAAGGGACCCACATCTGGCCATAACCTGCCAACTTAGGGCGAACAAAGCAAACACAAAGAGATGATGGACGGAGCGCTGAAACTTTTCAGACACTCACCCCCAGTCACAGATCTGGGTTGAATCCATCATCATTCTTTAGCTCACTTCGCCACCTCAGTTCAGACCCAGCCATATGCAAATCAGTCTTGACCCTGTGCCTCACGTGAACAGTCCAACCCGAACTGCCAAGCCAGGTCTTCCCTGAACCTGAAACAAGCATCCTGGGACCGGTTTCTGGGTAACACCCTTCATCAGCAAGGCTACCTTGAATCCAGTGGCAAAGTGAGCAAAGGACCCACGTCTGGGCATACCCTGCCAACTTAGGGCAAACAAAGCAAACACAAAGAGATGATGGACGGAGCGCTGAAACTTTTCAGACACTCACCCCCAGTCACAGATCTGGGTTGAATCCATCATCATTCTTTAGCTCACTTCACCACCTCAGTTCAGACCCAGCCATATGCAAATCAGTCTTGACCCTGTGCCTCATGGGAACAGTCCAGCCCGAACTGCCAAGCCAGGTCTTCTCTGAATCGGAACAAGCATCCTGGGACGGGTTTCTGGGTAACACCCTTCATCAGCCAGGCTAGCTTGAATCCAGTGGCAAAGTGAGCAAGTGACCCACGTCTGGGCATACCCTGCCAACTTAGGGCGAACAAAGCAAACACAAAGAGATGATGGACGGAGCGCTGAAACTTTTCAGACACTCACCCCCAGTCACAGACCTGGGATGAATCCATCCTCATTCTTTAGCTCACTTCGCCGCCTTAGTTCAGACCCAGCCATAGGCAAATCAGTCTTGACCCTGTGCATCATGGGAACAGTCCAGCCCGAACTAGCCAAGCCAGGTCTTCCCTGAACCGGAAACAAGCATCCTGGGACCGGTTTATGGGTAACACCCTACATCAGCCAGGCCAGCTTGAATCCAGTGGCAAAGTGAGCAAGGGACACACATCTGGGCATACCCTGCCAACTTAGGGCGAACAAAGCAAACACAAAGAGATGATGGACGGAACGCTGAAACTTTTCAGACACTCACCCCCAGTCACAGATCTGAGGTGAATCCATCATCATTCTTTAGATCACTTTGCCACCTCAGTTCAGACCCAGCCATATGCAAATCAGTCTTGACCCTGTGCCTCATGGGAACAGTCCAGCCCGAACTGCCAAGACAGGTCTTCCCTGAACCGGAAACAAGCATCCTGGGACCGGTTTCTGGGTAACACCCTTCATCAGCCAGGCTAGCTTGAATCCAGTGGCAAAGTGAGCAAGGGACCCACGTCTGGGCATACCCTGCCAACTTAGGGCGAACAAAGCAAACACAAAGAGATGATGGACGGAGCGCTGAAACTTTTCAGACACTCACACACAGTCACAGATCTGGGTTGAATCCATCATCATTCTTTAGCTCACTTTGCCACCTCAGTTCAGACCCAGCCATATGCAAATCAGTCTTGACCCTGTGCCACATGGGAACAGTCCAGCCCGAACTGCCAAGCCAGGTCTTCCCTGAACCGGAAACAAGCATCCTGGGACCGGATTCTGGGTAACACCCTTCATCAGCCAGGCTAGCTTGAATCCAGTGGCAAAGTAAGCAAGGGACCCACGTCTGGGCATACCCTGCCAACTTAGGGCGAACAAAGCAATCGCAAAGAGATGATGGACGGAGCGCTGAAACTTTTCAGACACTCACCCCCAGTCACAGATCTGGGTTGAATACATCATCATTCTTTAGCTCACTTCGCCACCTCAGTTCAGACCCAGCCATATGCAAATGATTCTTGACTCTGTGCCTCATAGGAACAGTCCAGCCCGAACTGCCAAGCCAGGTCTTCCCTGAACCGGAAAGAAGCATCCTGGTACTTGCTTCTGGGTAACACCCTTCAACAGCCAGGCTAGCTTGAATCCAGTGGCAAAGTGAGCAAGGGACCCACGTCTGGACATACACTGCCAACTTAGGGCGAACAAAGCAAACACAAAGAGATGATGGACATAGCGCTGAAACGTTTCAGACACTCACCCCCAGTCACAGATCTGGGTTGAATCCATCATCATTCTTTAGCTCACTTCGCAACCTCAGTTCAGACCCAGCCACATGCAAATCAGTCTTGACCCTGTGCCTCATGGGAACAGTCCAGCCCGAACTGCCAAGCCAGGTATTCCCTGAACTGGAAACAAGCATCCTGGGACCGGTTTCTGGGTAACACCCTTCATCAGCCAGGCTAGCTTGAAATCCAGTGGCAAAGTGAGCAAGGGACCCACATCTGGCCATACCCTGCCAACTTAGGGCGAACAAAGCAAACACAAAGAGATGATGGACGGAGCGCTGAAACTTTTCAGACACTCACCCCCAGTCACAGATCTGGGTTGAATTCATCATCATTCTTTAGCTCACTTTGCCACCTCAGTTCAGACCCAGCCATATGCAAATCAGTCTTGACCCTGTGCCTCATGGGAACAGTCCAGCCCGAACTGCCAAGCCAGGTCTTCCCTGAACCGGAAACAAGCATCCTGGGACCGGTTTCTGGGTAACACCCTTCATCAGCCAGGCTAGCTTGAATCCAGTGGCAAAGTGAGCAAGGGACCCACGTCTGGGCATACCCTGCCAACTTAGGGCGAACAAAGCAAACACAAAGAGATGATGGACGGAGCGCTGAAACTTTTCAGACACTCACCCCCAGTCACAGATCTGGGTTGAATACATCATCATTCTTTAGCTCACTTCGCCACCTCAGTTCAGACCCAGCCATATGCAAATGAGTCTTGACTCTGTGCCTCATGGGAACAGTCCAGCCCGAACTGCCAAGCCAGGTCTTCCCTGAACCGGAAACAAGCATCCTGGGACCGGCTTCTGGGTAACACCCTTCATCAGCCAGGCTAGCTTGAATCCAGTGGCAAAGTGAGCAAGGGACCCACGTCTGGACATACCCTGCCAACTTAGGGCGAACAAAGCAAACACAAAGGGATGATGGACGGAGTGCTGAAACTTTTCAGACACACACCCCCAGTCACAGATCTGAGTTCAATCCATCATCATTCTTTAGCTCACTTCGCCACCTCAGTTCAGACCCAGCCACATGCAAATCAGTCTTGACCCTGTGCCTCATGGGAACAGTCCAGCCCGAACTGCCAAGCCAGGTCTTCCCTGAACTGGAAACAAGCATCCTGGGACCGGTTTCTGGGTAACACCCTTCATCAGCCAGGCTAGCTTGAAATCCAGTGGCAAAGTGAGCAAGGGACCCACATCTGGCCATACCCTGCCAACTTAGGGCGAACAAAGCAAACACAAAGAGATGATGGACGGAGCGCTGAAACTTTTCAGACACTCACCCCCAGTCACAGATCTGGGTTGAATTCATCATCATTCTTTAGCTCACTTCGCCACCTCAGTTCAGACCCAGCCATATGCAAATCAGTCTTGACCCTGTGCCTCATGTGAACAGTCCAACCCGAACTGCCAAGCCAGGTCTTCCCTGAACCGGAAACAAGCATCCTGGGACCGGTTTCTGGGTAACACCCTTCATCAGCACAGGCTAGCTTGAATCCAGTGGCAAAGTGAGCAAGGGACCCACGTCTGGGCATACCCTGCCAACTTAGGGCGAACAAAGCAAACACAAAGAGATGATGGACGGAGCGCTGAAACTTTTCAGACACTCACCCCCAGTCACAGATCTGGGTTGAATCCATCATCATTCTTTAGCTCACTTCGCCACCTCAGTTCAGACCCAGCCATATGCAAATCAGTCTTGACCCTGTGCCTCATGGGAACAGTCCAGCCCGAACTGCCAAGCCAGGTCTTCCCTGAACCGGAAACAAGCATCCTGGGACCGGTTTCTGGGTAACACCCTTCATCAGCCAGGCTAGCTTGAATCCAGTGGCAAAGTGAGCAAGGGACCCACGTCTGGGCATACCCTGCCAACTTAGGGCGAACAAAGCAAACACAAAGAGATGATGGACGGAGCGCTGAAACTTTTCAGACACTCACCCCCAGTCACAGATCTGGGTTGAATCCATCATCATTCTTTAGCTCACTTCGCCACCTCAGTTCAGACCCAGCCATATGCAAATCAGTCTTGACCCTGTGCCTCATGGGAACAGCCCAGCCCAAACTGCCAAGCCAGGTCTTCCCTGAACCGGAAACAAGCATCCTGGGACCGGTTTCTGGGTAACACCCTTCATCTGCCAGGCTAGCTTGAATCCAGTGGCAAAGTGCGCAAGGGACCCACGTCTGGGCACACACTGCCAACTTAGGGCAAACAAAGCAAACACAAAGAGATGATGGACGGAGCGCTGAAACTTTTCAGACACACCTCCAGTCACAGAACTGGGTTGAATCCATCATCATTTTTTAGCTCACTTCGCCACCTCAGTTCAGACCCAGCCATATGCAAATGAGTCTTGTCCCTGTGCCTCATGGGAACAGTCCAGCCCGAACTGACAAGCCAGGTCTTCCCTGAACCGGAAACAAGCATCCTGGGACCAGTTTCTGGGTAACACCCTTCATCAGACAGGCTAGCTTGAATCCAGTGGCAAAGTGAGCAAGAGACCCACGTCTGGGCATACCCTGCCAACTTAGGGCGAACAAAGCAAACACAAAGAGATGATGGACGGAGCGCTGAAACTTTTCAGACACTCACACCCAGTCACAGATCTGGGTTGAATCCATCATCATTCTTTAGCTCACTTCGCCACCTCAGTTCAGACCCAGCCATATGTAAATCAGTCTTGACCCTGTGCCTCATGGGAACAGTTCAGCCCGAACTGGCAAGCCAGGTCTTCCCTGAACCGGAAACAAGCATCCTGGGACCGGTTTCTGGGTAACACCCTTCATCAGCCAGGCTAGCTTGAATCCAGTGACAAGGTGAGCAAGGGACCCACGTCTGGGCATACCCTGCCAACTTATTGCAAACAAAGCAAACACAAAGAGATGATGGACGGAGCGCTGAAACTTTTCAGACACTCACCCCCAGTCACTGATCTGGGTTGAATCCATCATCATTCTTTAGCTCACTTCGCCACCTCAGTTCAGACCCAGCCATATGCAAATCAGTCTTGACCCTGTGCATCATGGGAATAGTCCACCCCGAACTGCCAAGCCAGGTCTTCCCTGAACCAGAAACAAGCATCCTGGGACCAGTTTCTGGGTAACACCCTTCATCAGCCAGGCTAGCTTGAATCCAGTGGCAAAGTGAGCAAGGGACCCACGTCTGGCCATAACCTGCCAACTTAGGGCGAACAAAGCAAACACAAAGAGATGATGGACGGAGCGCTGAAACTTTTCAGACACTCACCCCCAGTCACAGATCTGGGTTGAATCCATCATCATTCTTTAGCTCACTTCGCCACCTCAGTTCAGACCCAGCCATATGCAAATCAGTCTTGACCCTGTGCCTCATGGGAACAGTCCAGCCCGAACTGCCAAGCCAGGTCTTCCCTGAACCTGAAACAAGCATCCTGGGACCGGTTTCTGGGTAACACCCTTCATCAGCCAGGCTACCTTGAATCCAGTGGCAAAGTGAGCAAAGGACCCACGTCTGGGCATACCCTGCCAACTTAGGGCAAACAAAGCAAACACAAAGAGATGATGGACGGAGCGCTGAAACTTTTCAGACACTCACCTCCAGTCACAGAACTGGGTTGAATCCATCATCATTTTTTAGCTCACTTCGCCACCTCAGTTCAGACCCAGCCATATGCAAATCAGTCTTGACCCTGTGCCTCATGGGAACAGTCCAGCCCGAACTGCCAAGCCAGGTCTTCCCTGAACCGGAACAAGCATCCTGGGACCGGTTTCTGGGTAACACCCTTCATCAGCCAGGCTAGCTTGAATCCAGTGGCAAAGTGAGCAAGTGACCCACGTCTGGGCATACCCTGCCAACTTAGGGCGAACAAAGCAAACACAAAGAGATGATGGACGGAGCGCTGAAACTTTTCAGACACTCACCCCCAGTCACAGATCTGGGTTGAATCCATCATCATTCTTTAGCTCACTTCGCCACCTCAGTTCAGACCCAGCCATATGCAAATCAGTCTTGACCCTGTGCCTCATGGGAACAGTCCAGCCCGAACTGCCAAGCCAGGTCTTCCCTGAACCGGAAACAAGCATCCTGGGACCGGTTTCTGGGTAACACCCTTCATCAGCCAGGCTAGCTTGAATCCAGTGGCAAAGTGAGCAAGGGACCCACGTCTGGGCATACCCTGCCAACTTAGGGCGAACAAAGCAAACACAAAGAGATGATGGACGGAGCGCTGAAACTTTTCAGACACTCACCCCCAGTCACAGATCTGAGGTTGAATCCATCATCATTCTTTAGCTCACTTCGCCACCTCAGTTCAGACCCAGCCATATGCAAATCAGTCTTGACCCTGTGCCTCATGGGAACAGTCCAGCCCGAACTGCCAAGCCAGGTCTTCCCTGAACCGGAAACAAGCATCCTGGGACCGGTTTCTGGGTAACACCCTTCATCAGCCAGGCTAGCTTGAATCCAGTGGCAAAGTGAGCAAGGGACCCACGTCTGGGCATACCCTGCCAACTTAGGGCGAACAAAGCAAACACAAAGAGATGATGGACGGAGCGCTGAAACTTTTCAGACACTCACACCACCAGTCACAGATCTGGGTTGAATCCATCATCATTCTTTAGCTCACTTTGCCACCTCAGTTCAGACCCAGCCATATGCAAATCAGTCTTGACCCTGTGCCACATGGGAACAGTCCAGCCCGAACTGCCAAGCCAGGTCTTCCCTGAACCGGAAACAAGCATCCTGGGACCGGTTTCTGGGTAACACCCTTCATCAGCCAGGCTAGCTTGAATCCAGTGGCAAAGTGAGCAAGGGACCCACGTCTGGGCATACCCTGCCAACTTAGGGCGAACAAAGCAAACACAAAGAGATGATGGACGGAGCGCTGAAACTTTTCAGACACTCACCCCCAGTCACAGATCTGGGTTGAATACATCATCATTCTTTAGCTCACTTCGCCACCTCAGTTCAGACCCAGCCATATGCAAATGATTCTTGACCCTGTGCCTCATGGGAACAGTCCAGCCCGAACTGCCAAGCCAGGTCTTCCCTGAACCGGAAACAAGCATCCTGGGACCGGTTTCTGGGTAACACCCTTCATCAGCCAGGCTAGCTTGAATCCAGTGGCAAAGTGAGCAAGGGACCCACATCTGGGCATACCCTGCCAACTTAGGGCGAACAAAGCAAACACAAAGAGATGATGGACGGAGCGCTGAAACTTTTCAGACACTCACCCCCAGTCACAGATCTGGGTTGAATCCATCATCATTCTTTAGCTCACTTCGCCACCTCAGTTCAGACCCAGCCATATGCAAATCAATCTTGACCCTGTGCCTCATGGAAACAGTCCAGCCCGAACTGCCAAGCCAGGTCTTCCCTGAACTGGAAACAAGCATCCTGGGACCGGTTTCTGGGTAACACCCTTCATCAGCCAGGCTAGCTTGAAATCCAGTGGCAAAGTGAGCAAGGGACCCACATCTGGGCATACCCTGCCAACTTAGGGCAAACAAAGCAAACACAAAGAGATGATGGACGGAGCGCTGAAACTTTTCAGACACTCACCCCCAGCCACAGATCTGGGTTGAATCCATCATCATTCTTCAGCTCACTTCGCCACCTCAGTTCAGACCCAGCCATATGCAAATCAGTCTTGACCCTGTGCCTCATGGGAACAGTCCAGCCCGAACTGCCAAGCCAGGTCTTCCCTGAACCGGAAACAAGCATCCTGGTTCTGGTTTCTGGGTAACACCCTTCATCAGCCAGGCTAGCTTGAATCCAGTGGTCCTAGGATGTTTGTTTCCTGTTCAGCGCTCTGTCCATCATCTCTTTGTGTTTGCTTTGTTCGCCCTAAGTTGGCAGGGTATGCCCAGACGTGGGTCCCTTGCTCACTTTGCCACTGGATTCAAGCTAGCCTGTCTGATGAAGGGTGTTACCCAGAAACCGGTTCCAGGATGCTTGTTTCCGGTTAAGGGAGGACCTGGCCTGGCAGTTCCGGCTGGACTGTTCCCATTGTGTGCAGGGTCAAAACTGATTTGCATATGGCTGGGTCCAAACTGGAATGGCATGGTGAGCAAAAAAACGATGGATTTAGGCCCAGATCTCTGTACTGAGCTGAATGTATGACATTGTTCTGCATTCTGTCCATCAATTGATCTTTTTGCATTTGTCACCCCGAGTGGGACGGGTATGCCAAGACGTGGGTCCCGTGCTCTCCATGCCACTGGAGTCAAGCTATCCTGCCTGATGAGGGATGAAAGGCCGAAACCGGTCCTAGGATGTTTGTTTCCAGTCCAGGGAGGACCTGGCCTGGCAATTCGGGCTGGACTGTTCCCATTGGGTGCAGGGTCAAAACTGATCTCCATATGGCTGGATCCAAACTGGAATGGCATGGTGAGCAAAAACGATGGATTTAGGTCCAGATCTCTGTACTGAGCTGAATGTATGACATTGTTTTGCATTCTGTCCATCAATTGATCTTTTTGCATTTGTCACCCCGAGTGGGACGGGTATGCCCAGACGTGGGTCCCGTGCTCTCCATGCCACTGGAGTCAAGCTATCCTGGCTGAAAGCCCGAAACCGGTCCTAGGATCTTTGTTTCCAGTCCAGGGAGGACCTGGCCTGGCAGTTCGGGCTGGACTGTTCCCATTGGGTGCAGGGTCAAGACTGATTTGCATATGGCTGGGTCCAAACTGGAATGGCATGGTGAGCAAAAAAACGATGGTTTCAGGTCCAGATCTCTGTACTGGGGTGAATGTATGACATTGTTCTGCATTCTGTCCATCAATTGTTCTTTTTGCATTTGTCACCCCGAGTGGGATGGGTATGCCCAGACGTGGGTCCCGTGCTCTCATGCCACTGGAGTCAAGCTATCCTGGCTGATGAGGGCTGAAAGCCTGAAACCGGTCCCAGGATGTTTGTTTCCAGTCCAGGGAGGACCTGGCCTGGCAGTTCGGGCTGGACTGTTCCCATTGGGTGCAGGGTCAAGATTGATTTGCATATGGCTGGGTCCAAACTGGAATGGCATGGTGAGCAAAAAACTATGGATTTAGGCCCAGATCTCTGTACTGGGGTGAATATATGACATTGTTCTGCATTCTGTCCATCAATTGATCTTTTTGCATTTGGCACCCCGAGTGGGACGGGTATGCCCAGATGTGGGTCCCGTGCTCTCCATGCCACTGGAGTCAAGCTATCCTGGCTGATGAGGGCTGAAAGGCCGAAACCGGTCCTAGGATGTTTGTTTCCAGTCCAGGGAGGACCTGGCCTGGCAGTTCAGGCTGGACTGTTCCCATTGGGTGCAGGGTCAAGACTACTTTGCATATGGCTGGGTCCAAACTGGAATGGCATGGTGAGCAAAAAAACGATGGATTTAGGCCCAGATCTCTGTACTGGGGTGAATGTATGACATTGTTCTGCATTCTGTCCATCAATTGATCTTTTTGCATTTGTCACCCCGAGTGGGACGGGTATGCCCAGACGTGGGTCCCGTGCTCTCCATGCCACTGGAGTCAAGCTATTCTGACTGATGAGGGCTGAAAGCCAGAAACCGGTCCTCGGATGTTTGTTTCCAGTCCAGGGAGGACCTGGCCTGGCAGTTTGGGCAGGACTGTTCCCATTAGGTGCAGGGTCAAGACTGATTTGCATATGGCTGGGTCCAAACTGGAATGGCATGGTGAGCAAAAAAACAATGGATTTAGGCCCAGATCTCTGTACTGGGGTGAATGTATGACATTGTTCTGCATTCTGTCCATCAATTGATCTTCTTGCATTTGTCACCCCGATTGGTACGGGTATTGCCAGACGTGGGTCCCGTGTTCTCCATGCCACTGGAGTCAAGCTATCCTGGCTGATGAGGGCTGAAAGCCCGAAACCGGTCCTAGGATGTTTGTTTCCAATCAAGGGAGGACCTGGCCTGGCAGTTGGGGCTGGACTGTTCCCATTGGTTGCAGGGTCAAGATTGATTTGCATATGGCTGGGTCCAAACTGGAATGGCATTGTGAGCAAAAAACGATGGATTTAGGCCCAGATCTCTGTACTGGGGTGCATATATGACATTGTTCTGCATTCTGTTCATCAATTGATCTTTTTGCATTTGTCACCCCGAGTGGGACGGGTATGCCCAGACGTGGGCCCGTGCTCTCCATGCCACTGGAGTCAAGCTATCCTGGCTGATGAGGGCTGAAAGCCCGAAACCGGTCCTAGGATGTTTGTTTCCAGTCCAGGGAGGACCTGGCCTGGCAGGTCTGGCTGGACTGTTCCCATTGGGTGCAGGGTCAAGACTGATTTGCATATGGCTGGGTCCAAACTGGAATGGCATGGTGAGCAAAAAAACGATGGATTTAGGCCCAGATCTCTGTACTGGGGTGAATGTATGACATTGTTCTGCATTCTGTCCATCAATTGATCTTTTTGCATTTGTCACCCGAGTGGGACGGGTATGCCCAGACGTGGGTCACGTGCTCTCCATGCCACTGGAGTCAAGTTATCCTGGCTGATGAGGGCTGAAAGCCCGAAACCGATCCTAGGATGTTTGTTTCCAGTCCAGGGAGGACCTGGCCTGCCAGTTCGGGCTGGACTGTTCCCATTGGGTGCAGGGTCAAGACTGATTTGCATATGGCTGGGTCCAAACTGGAATGGCATGGTGAGCAAAAAAACAATGGATTTAGGCCCAGATCTCTGTACGGAGTGAATGTATGACATTGTTCTGCATTCTGTCCATCAATTGATCTTCTTGCATTTGTCACCCCGAGTGGGACGGGTATGCCCAGACGTGGGTCCCGTGCTCTCCATGCCACTGGAGTCAAGCTATCCTGGCTGATGAGGGCTGAAAGCCCGAAACCGGTCCCAGGATGTTTGTTTCCAGTCCAGGGAGGACCTGACCTTGCAGTTCGGGCTGGACTGTTCCCATTGGGTGCAGGGTCAAGACTGGAATGGCATGGTGAGCAAAAAAACGATGGATTTAGGCCCAGATCTCTGTACTGTGGTGAATGTATGACATTGTTCTGCATTCTGTCCATCAATTGATCTTTTTGCATTAGTTCAGGTTGGACGGTTTCCATGGGGAGCAGGGTCAAGCCTGATTTGCATATAGCTGGGTCAAAATGGGGATGGCATGGTGAGCAAAAACGCGATGGATTTAACCCAGATATGTGACTGGGGGTGAATGTTTGAAAATGTTCTGCATTCCGTCGCTTATCTTTTTTTTATTTCTATTACTCATGGACAAGAATCTTTCGGTTTTGGGCTTTAATGACTGAGGGGGTAAATGGTCACGTGCATTTATGTTTGAACTTATCACACAATAAAACAAACATTTTTACAGCATTAACCCTTTTGATTTTAACTTTTTGGGTATTTTGGCAGGACGGAAGTGTACTGGGGCTACTGAAATAATGCTGAGAGTGAGAACCATTTTTAAATTATTATTGGATATATGTATATGAAACATCGTAAAATGTTCATTAAAAAAATTAACGTATATTATAGCAGACTACCTGTGTGATAAGAATATAGCTAAAAGACATTCCCAAAATTCTCATTCAACAGCTGTACAGCTTTTGGCAAGGCCCACATTTGAATGAGATATCTAAGGGAATTGAGCCAACACAATTTTCTCCATCACCTGACACTTAAAACAGAGTGGTTCAATGCATCACTGAGTATTAGTTATTAACAACTCCAGCACGGTTTAGATACCTTTCTGCTATACAGACAATGCATTCACTTGAATCAGATCAGCTGCAGGAATGAGAGCGCAGACGAAGAGAAAAGACTTTGAAAAAGAGAGCTAGTGAGGGGAGAGAAGAGGAGCGAGGCAACAGTGAGAAAGAGATAGGAAGTGTGTGAGAGAGAGACAAGGGATGAGGAAGGAGAGTGGAGAGAGAAACTCTAACAAAATAGGAAACATCCATCCCCTGCACCCAGCAGTGAATGCCACAAACAGCCCTATCCCCATCAGAGCTTCACTGCTTGTGTCGGCTCCTAGCCAAACCCAAACACTTGGCACCCCTCAGCACAACCCGAATAAACAAGGTGCACAAGGTAAAATAAAAATGGTACTCACTGTCACAGTGTATGAGTATGTGACTGTCAGAAAGACCTGCTTTGATTTCACTTGGGCTGAAAGTGAAACTAGAGCTCTTCACGCTAGCAGTCACTTGTTCATGATGCATGTAAAGAGAAGGTGGTGCTTCGCATTTCTGTGCACTTTTAGCAAAGTATCTACACAATGGAAGTGCTTCTTAAGTAGACTCTTGATCCATTAAATGCCTAGGAGCAGGGGAGCTAGAAAACTGCACAGCCGTGGCATACTAGGTAGGGGCCAGGAATACTATATATGTGGTGGCAGCCCCAAGTAGGGTGGAGAGGCATGGTGGGCCACTAGAGTCAGTCTCCTTTGTGTACCACTAACCTGTTGATGCTCATTGCATACCCACACATATGATGCGATGCAGACCAACACATATTGAAATGGAGACTGCTTGCTTGCTTACTTCATGAATACTGACGTATGTAAATGAAGTATTATATTTGTTACGTTTTTGTTTTCAAAGGGAATCACTTTATTGATTTTGTTATAGCGTTTGCATCTGATTGTATTAAAAAAGACCTGACAAACATGACCCTGCATTAGAGCATTGACATGGGTATATTTTAGATGGCAACTAAGTGTTTGCGTTTAGTGCAGAACCTTTTGCGTTCAGATGATGAAGCTTTCTTTCCAAGATGCATTTGTCTACACAAATAGTCCGTGTCACGTGCTGAAAACAATGCACGCATGCAGCACAAATCAAACACATCTTAGGAAATAGAATGATCCACCAAAGAGCCACCAGCGTGCGCTGAGCAATGTGCACTCCTCACTGCTTGTCCAAATCGTGATTGAGAAAGTCTCAAAGCACTGGCTGAAGGTGCTGATACTTGTTAATGATGGAACTGAACTGACAGGCCAGACATCAAAACATGATCATGTGGGCATCTTCCATCGTTTGTTGCTGTTCATGATCAGGTATGTATCCTTTGACATTCCACTGTGTGTTTGGTGATGGGAGTAACATTTGGTGTATTTCCACTCAGGCATGTGCAAATGCTGTTTAACGCCTATTTTGAAGTCAACAGAAATACTATCAACCCAGGTAGCCATTGAGCTTGTAAATTCATACTGTGACCTGCATGGGTTTTTGCTGTTCCTTGGTTTCTCGTGTTTTCCTGGGTTATTCAGGAAAAAACACTTCCAATCTGCCATTCTATTGGGTATTTAGGTGGCTGGCTGATAAGGCTACCAGGTCTTAAGTTGCCAACTTGACTCCATATCTTAATGCATTGTATTCCAAAAGTCAGTGTTGTCCCAGCATGGTTACCAGAAGTCTAACTTCACAAGCTTTTGTTTGATTATTGTTGTAAGATTATTACAAAACACATCTACCTCTGAAGCTTAAGCTCTTGATGCCTTAATCAACGTGCTACAGCATGTCAAAAGTGTCACTGTTGCCAAATGTAGAAATTATCAGAAATTGGGTTATTAGTTTGTGAGGGGTTGTCCCTACAAACTTAAAAAATACTAATCCGGTTAAGCCACATGTTTTTAGAGAATTTCTCCCAAACCCTGATAGCTATGGCATAAGCAGCAGGCAATCTCTAGAGAAGTGCTTGCTAAGGTTAAGTAGTACCAACAACTTTAAAGTAAAAAGCACAACAATGAAATTCCTCAAACATTTTGAAAAAAAAGAAAACTGTACTGACCAAGACGATCATTAGAACTGGATAAGAGGTGCCAGAGAAATATTTTTTACAGTTCTAACACAAAAAGTACCTAATAGAAGTAAAGCACCATAGAAAAACAACAGTTCGTGGCTGACTGGGTTCTAGGTGTGATTTCAAGCCAACTATGTTGGAGCGGAGGTCCTATACACCAAGCTGTGCATCCCAGTCAAAGATTTTACCTTCAAACTTAGTCTGTGAAATGGAAGTAAAAATCCTTCAGTGGGGCGAGGTCCAAGGCTGAGGCAGGTGAGGGCCCATTGAACTTGGATGCATCACTGTTTTGCTCCTGCTGAAGCTGTTGGTTCGGGAAGCAAAAGCTCTGAGTGGGGCAAAGCTGGATTTCGAAACCACCAAGGTCACTGCGTGCGTCAAATGGATTTGCCAACTCATCCAAGAGTCTATCTTGAGACTTAATCATTTTTTAATTCTAAAAATCTTCTAGTTGGGAGTGGCTGAGAATTGTAGCAGGCAGGGGTCCGCAAAGCCAGATACTTTTACTGTATGGTCCAGCTGCACCAGTTTTTAGTACTGTAAAAGCCTCTGAGTCAGTCAAACCTCGTTTTTTCCCCATCTTGGGTGTTATGTCCCTGGGCAAGCCTCAGCACCTTGTTCTGGTCCTCTGGAGGTAGAAAAAATGCCCAAGTCCTATTTGCCTCCAGCTTCTCTGAAACATATAAGCTATTTTAGGTTAATTCTTCAGCACCTAGCTGCAGAGTGCAGGCTTTTAGGCACCAGAGGCCATATGTGCAGAATTTAGGGATTGCGGGTTCCTAATTGCGATTCTTTGTATCAATTAGGAAATCGTAATTTCTAATGTATACAAATGTAGAAGTTAGTAATAGCGATTCCTAATGGGGTCACAATACACCTACTTCATGAATATTACGCAGGTAGGTAGCAATTTGCAACCCATTAGGAATTGCTGCTATCACATGGATGGTGGCCAGCTGGAATCAGCAGAAAACCAAGTCTGTGATTGTTTTTAATAAAGTAAGCTTTTTTTAAAATGCAGCCCGAAACAGGATGCGTTTGGAGAAAAAAAAGTGAAATGTTTAAGTTGCATTCATTAAGATGAGGCAGGGGTCTCTTGGATCACTGCCTGCTCTTGAAAATATTGGTTTCAACATTCACAAAGGGGAAGGGTTACTGTGGGGAGCCCTTCCCATTTGTGAATGGTTACCACCACCCTTGACGTGGCAGTAAACAATGAATGTTTTGCGACTGTAGTTTGGTCGCAAAAACTTCATACATACCACTGCAAGTCACAATTTGGAAGGGAAGCTCAAAATACGCCTCTTCCAAATACCGAATAGCTAAACACAAATTACGATTCAGTGACATGTGACCGAATTGCAATTTGTGCTCTGCACATATGGAAAAGCATTTTTACAGTCGGTAACAGCCAGATTCTGCAAATTAGGCCATTTCCGACTACAAAAATGCTTTTGTACATATTCCCTCATGTCTCTCTCCAGCCAGGTCTCCAATAAGTTCTATTCCTCTATGGTCACTGGGCCCTCGTGGAGTCAAGATTAAGCTTTTTGTGTCTCTGGAGCAGGTAAATAGGAGGCCATCAACTTGTTTATTTTAGAGCAACTCCAGTCCCTGTGTGCCAGCAGGAGTCCAGAGTCCTTCAGTCTTCCTTCTCCCAGAAGGAATCAGGAAACATCTTTCTCTAGCAGGGCCTTCTTTCCCAGGTGCAGTCTTCCCAGGTGCAAAAATGTTCTGAGGAGGTGGTGGTGAGGCACAAGTCTTATACTGTGCACTAGCAAGTGATTGGAGAACTTTCCCTACACAATAATGTCTACTTTCTCATTCTATACACACCTCCATTTGCACCACTTCCCCTTCACCTTACTGTAAAACTACCCAGGAATCCCTGTTTCAAAATAGCAGAACCATGTTGTCACCAGGCAGGTCTTTCTCTAGCTCCTTAGCCACTGTCTTACCCTCTGACAGGTTCAAAACGGGTTCTCTCTTTGGCTGAGGGTGGAGTCAATGGGTCTGATAGAGCATTGGGAACAAATGGGAGCATATCCTATTGGCCCTATTTGGATCAGTAAGCCAAAAGTTAAAATTGTCCTTTGTTTGACCATATGTCCTGCACCCCTCTCAGAGACTACTTTCCACTAAAGTTACAAAATTTGTGTTCAACATTAAATCGGATTTCGAACATTAAGAGCCTGATTATGACTTTGGCGGTGTGGTAGTGGGGCCACCATGCCGCCGTCCCGCTTCCACACTGCAAAAGTCCACTGCTGGCCGCCCGCCAGATTACGAGTTTTCTCGTTGTCTGGCGGCCAGTCCTTTGGCAGTCCCACGGCTGTACCTTTGAAAAAGGCACCGCAGTGGGAGCGCCAAAGCCCATTCCTGAACAGCATGGACTCTGCAGTCCATGCCGTACAGGAAAGGGGGTGCATGCACATAATGGGGCATAACATGTGCCCCCCTGCAGGCATCCCCATAGCCTAAAGCACCAGGGTCCCCCTAGTTCCAGATGCAGCCTGCACAGGTAACAGCGGTGGGCTGGGGCGGGGGCTGGGCAGGGTGGAGGGGGAAGTCCAAATATGACGGGATAGGTAAAATTAAATAAATAAAACCACTTACCTTGCGCTCGCCTCATCGCCAATTCGGCAATGCGGTGAGCGCAAGGTAAGTGCTTTTTTTAAAATTTCATTTTACCTATCCTGTCATATGTCGACTTAACGCCCCACCCCGCCCTGCCCCGCCCCACCCCACTGCTCTTACCTATGCTGGCCGAGCCTGCTTAGATCCCTCACCTCCAGCCTTTTCATGACGCGCTCACCGCCATAAAAAGGCTGACAGTGATGAAACTCATAATATGCTTGGCGGTGCCACAATGGCACCACCAGCATATTACTGCCTCACACGCTGCAACACTGCCAGAGAACGGCAGTTCCCCAGGCGGGCCTTTGACGATCCAACCGTCAAATTCAAAATAGGGTGGCCGGACTGCTGGTGCGGCGGTAGCTGCCCTGCCACCACCGGTTTGGCGGTACTATGGACCGCCAAACTCGTAATCACCCCCTAAGTGGTAAATAGCTTTGTAAAATTTCTCTATAATTTACCCAGTGAATGTGGCAAATAAATGTTTTAATCACAACTAGGCCTTTGTGATAGAGAATGTAGGTGAATCTACAGAGTGGAAATAGCATTTAGACATTCAGTCACTGTGAGGGCACACTTGTTAAATATCATATATTAAACATCCTGCCCTATAGGATTATAAATTACTCTTCAGAGGTGATATATAAATATATGTAAAAATGGGCTTCCTTATGTGGTCAGGGCACTTTTTCTTTCCACGTATCAGTGTAGTGCTTCTAAACTGCATCCCAGCCAGAGTTCAGTGCTATCCCTTGCAGCCATACATTGTTGTTATATTTGTGGGTTGCCTAAATGCATGACTCATGCCTGCTTTCCAAGCGCATCCCCGCTACCCCTAGTTGCCTCCCTACAAGTTACCCACCAAGCCTACCCTAGCTTTCGCTAACTCCAGCGTTCACCAAGTACTCCTGACTCATTTCCAGGGATCATTTTCATCCCATCCAGTTGAGTTGTCTCAGGAGTCCCCTGGACGCATCCGGGACACCCCTTCTCCTTCAACTAGGCTCCCAGTTGTGATACATCACCACTGCTTTTGAAATAACAGTAACCTGGTCCTGATGAAGGCCTGAACACTCTACAGGCCGAAACGCCGTCGACTTTTACAGCGATAAACTCGACGCTATTCCTTCACGGATACCCACCTTAATTCCCCCCTTGTATATATTACCATTCATTGTTTGGGTATCCCTACTATGTAAATTCAACCATCACTTATCTTCTTTTGCGCCGCCTTGCTGTACATACTTTCTCACATGTCACTTGCGCCGTCACAATTTTCACGAGCACTTGTGCACAGTATCCTACAGGTTACATGCAATTTAATGTAACGCAGTGCTAGGCTCACATATGTTTGATAATATGAAACTAAAATATGACGAATATGTGCATCTATTAAACTGCATTCTATGCTGTTCAAACAATTTTTCTCGTCTCCCCGTTTATCTCCTTCTGCTCCCAGCAATTAATTGTGCTACCTACAAATTGACCTTTTATTAACACCCTTGGAGATATTGTTGTATGTTACAGATGCTTGCCCTAGTCTCTATAGGGTTTAAGGGCTACCTCCTGTAGTCTGTTACTGCTTAAATGCACACTGCAGCCTAAATGTGAAATTTCCCTTCTACCTAGCTGCATCCCCAATCATGTGGGGTATGTCCCCCGGGCACAGGTTAAATTGACCTTGTATAAGGTTTCAACAATTTATCATTCGTTAAATGAAACGCAATACTTTAGTTGTTGGTTTCAATCTTCATTTGTATTGTTTCATCACAACACGAAGTTTACTTCATCCAAACATTTGAACTACAATTCCCAGAATGCATGACTACTGGTTTTGTCATCATCATCTGTCCCAATGCATTTCGGCCAGATGGCCTTCATCTGGGGACGATCTATGAATTTTAAATATGCATGGTGTTAACATAAAGAAGAAATACCAATGACTTCAGGTAAGCACATGTAAAAAAACAAACTCAAAAAGCAATCTTTGTGAAAATCTGAGTGCCCGTGAGCCATTTGAACATGCTCTCTGTCTTCCTGGTCGGGGAATTTTCCCGGGAGTGCGTCCGTATTCTGTGAGCTGACGGCTAGTTGCATGCACTGTGCGTAAGGTGCAGTTAGTTAAAAACCCGTATTTCATATGTGTAAAGATCGTGGCTTAATACGACTCTGCATCGCTGCGCATTATAGCATTATGCGTTTAGTATCGTGCGTTTTTTTTTTAAAAAGACGCGTGAAATACAAGTGTACACTGCCGTTAACTACATGAATTAATGGTGCTCAGCAATGTCGTGAAAGATACGCAAGTAATTGAAATAACTGCATGTACTTAGAGCGCATTTCAATATCTTATCCTGCTTACCGGTGGTAACAAAGTGCTGGTTCCTGTTAACCGCTCTCCTCGATGCGTTCCATTCGTAACGCGGGTGGGTGTTAAACGCATTAGTCGGTGTACAACCTTTAAACTGAGTGGCGGTGTAGGTGATTGGTTTACGGGCGGCGCGCATGTACAAATTAGTAAAAACTAAAAAAGGACTGTCCCTTGGCTGACATCTAGGTTGTGTGTCATGCAGCACAGCGGATATATAGCGGACATTTTTGAATGTCTAAACTATGCGCATTTAAACGGATTTATAGATGTGGCAGGCATGATTGAATATATTAGTGGTGCTATGTATAACATATATTTCTATGCAAATATAAACGGGCGTTAAAACATAACATTTACAAGCATGACGGGCGTGTTAGTATATGTTAATGGTACTATTGGAGTTATAACATCATAGTACTTGCTGGAACAGGTTCACATGAGGTACCACATGGGTGATTCATAGCACCGGAAAAACATCTTTATAAATAACATTGAAACTCCATGCGCTCGTTCATTCCATCCGGTTTTAAAGAATTCAATTTGCTGATCCAATAATTCTCTTGTTGCAGGAAGTGAATGTGATTATCTCTGCCTTCACATTTTTCAATCGTTTCCAGTATACAATACTTCAATTGGCTGATGTTGTGGCCTGCGTCGGTGAAATGTCCTGCTACTGTGGATTTCATTTGTTTTGTTCGAGTGGTACTCTTGTGTTCATTCAAACGTACTTTTATTTTCCTTTCCGTCTGTCCAATGTATGGTTTTCCGCACGGGCATTTCAACATATAAACAACGTTGGAGGTGTCACATGTGGCATTCACTCTTAATTTGATCTTATAACCCTTCATGGGATGTGTGATGTATGGTCCCTTTATGATGTTGTTACAGTTATTACAGTTCCAACAGGGGATAGTACCTTTATAGGTGTTTTGCGGTTTTGAATAATGGTGCTTTTGATGATTTCACCAATATTTTTACCTCGGGTGTATGCAAAAATAGGTTCTTGATCAAAGATATGATTAAAATCTTGTTCCAATTTTAATATTGCCCAATGTTTTTTGATGATCTTTTTGTATGAGACGCTCATCGTTGAGAATTTGGACACTGCTGTTGTCCGATCCTGGGTTGATTGAGCTTGGGGGCTCAATAGTTCCTCCCTGGTTTTACTTTGACATCGATTTTTTGCCTGTGCTAAAATCTGGTCCGGATGTCCTCGTGTCTTGAATCTATATAACATGTTGTTTATTTGTTCACTTTCTTTGTCTTGGTCAGAAACAATTCTTTTTGTCCTTAACAGTTGGGTGTATGGCAGATGGTTTTTGAGTGACTGTGGGTGGAAACTTTCATATAGCAGGGTATTGTTTCTATCAGTTTCCTTCCTGTGTAGATCTGTTTCAAATCCTGTGGATGTTATGGTGATTCTCACATCCAAAAAAGTTATGGATTGATCCTGTATCTCATATGTAAATTGAATTCTCTCATCTATCTGGTTGAGTTTAATGAGCTGTTCAGAGAATGCTGCTGCGGTGCCTTTCCATAATATGAAAATATCGTCAATGAACCGTACAAATAACTTTGGGTAACATTACGATGGCGGGCGGCAGCGGAATGCGGGACCGTCCGCAAGGGGTGCGGCAGTCCCGCACATGCTATTAGGATGCCACCACCACCGTGGCGGTGGCAAGCCCTATTCACAGCATTGTGGCAGGCGGTGCTCACCGCCCGCCACAATGCTGTGAATGCATGTCGTGCATGTGCATGCACAACGTGACAGGCACAGCGCGGTGCCTGCCACCTTGTGCATACATATGCAGGGGGGTACCATAGGTACCCCCCTTGTGCACCCCCCACCCCCTCAACACCTACAAAGACCGTATGCCTTTCCATGGCGACGCCGCCATGGAAAGGCTGCATTCCGCAGTCATCATAATATGGATGGCGGTGTCTTGGAGACACCGCCACCATATTATCCTTGTTTTCCGCCAGTCGACGAGTCGACCAGCGGAGTGCCGACGGACGGTCTTTCCGTCCGCCGCGGACCCCCAGCCATCATAATATGGCGGGGGGTCTTTGCTGTCTGGATGGCGGGCGGATCGCCCCCGCCGGGCCGGTGGTGACTACAGCCGGCCCGGCGGGGGCGATCCGCCCGCCATCATAATGACCCCCTTTGTTTGGGATTTCCATGATTCTACTGACAAGATGTTTTCTTCTTCAAAATGGTTCATGAAAATATTTGCGTATGAAGGTGCGGCGCAATTACCCATTGAAGTTCCCGTCTTTTGTTGAAACCAATTTTCTTGCCACTTGAAATAACTGTGTAGTAAGGTAAATTGTAGGAGCTCCATGAGAAATACCTTTAAACCTTCCTCATAATCAGTGTGTAGTAAGGCTTGTTCCGCTGCGTCTATTCCTAGTTGGTGTGGGATTGACGTGTACAATGACTTCACATCTATAGTGCATAGTAGTATGGTTTCACCTTCCATGATGTTGATTTGATTCAATTTGTTTAAAAAGTCGGTTGTGTCTTTTATAAATGTTTTCATCTTCATGACACTGGGTTGCAAGTAGCGATCCAAAAACTTTCCAACTGGTTCGTGTAGGCTTCCTTTGGTGGACACGATAGGACGGCATGGTGGTTTTACTGGATGTTTATGTATTTTTGGTACCATATATAGGGTCGGGCTTCTCGGATTTGTTTGTATTAAAAATCTTTTGACTTTTTCATTGATTATCCCTTCTTCAAAAGCTTTATTGACAATCGATTGCAGTATTTCCTTATATTGTTCAGTGGGATTCATATCCAATTTCATGTATGTGTCCTGGTCTTGTAGGTGTGTCTCCACCTGTGCGTTGTAGTAGCTAGTATTTAAGACCACTAGGGCTCCCCCTTTATCAGATTTTTGACATGTTATGCTGGTTCTCTGTGCTATGGATTTTAAAATTCCAAACTCTTTAGCTGTGAGGTTTTTATGTTTCAATTTTTTCTGAAAGTTCAATTTAGCTATATCTTGCTTTACAAGTAGTTCAAACATGTCCAGGCTCTTGTGGCTCAACAGTGCCATATACGTGCTTCTCGTTTTTAGACCTTTCAATGGATCCTCTTCCCTGACCGTGTGTTCAGTGACAATATTTTCGAAAAAGTGTTGCAATCTTAGTTTTCTCATTAGTTTAAAAAAGCTGATGTTTAGTTCCAAACTATTGGTGTGAGTCATAGGTACAAATGACGTGCCCTTTTGTAGTGTTTTTAATTCAAGTTCAGTGAAATGATAATCCGAAATGTTGATAACTAAGTTATCTGTTGTGTTCCTTTCTTGCCCTTGTCCTTCTTCGCCGTTATAGTGAGTGTTTGAGGTGGTTCTTTCTCTTTCTCCTTGTCCTTTTCTTTTGCTCCGCCTGGGTCATCCCGATCGGCGGGGCCTGCCTCTAAAAAAGATGTTCCAGTTGTTGTTGGTAAGTTATTTCCTGTCATTGATGACATAGGTTTCTGTGTATTCCTTGTCTGACTCGAAGAGTCGCTATCAGCAGAGGATGTGTCCGTATTTTGGTTGTATGGTTTATTCTGCCTTTGTCTGGGGAATTTGTCAGCCCACGTGTAGACTTCTCCCAATTTATAATCAATTGTATCTCTACAAAATTTACGGATCTTCCTTTCATTCACTTTCATTTCAATGTTATTTATAAAGACGTTTTTCCGGTGCTATGAATCACCCATGTGGTACCTCATGTGGTACCTCATGTGAACCTGTTCCAGCAAGTACTATGATGTTATAATTCCAATAGTACCATTAACATATACTAACACGTCCGTCATGCTTGTACATGTTATGTTTTAACGCCCGTTTATATTTGCATAGAAATATATGTTATACATAGCACCACATAGCACCACTAATATATTCAATCATGCCTGCCACATCTATAAATCCGTTTAAATGCGCATAGTTTAGACATTCAAAAATGTCCGCTATATATCCGCTGTGCTGCATGACACACAACCTAGATGTCAGCCAAGGGATAGTCCTTTTTAGTTTTTACTAATTTGTACATGCGCGCCGCCCGTAAACCAATAACCTACACCGCCACTCAATTTAAAGGTTGTACACTGACTAATGCGTTTAACACCCACCCGCGTTACGAATGGAACGCATCGAGGAGAGCGGTTAACAGGAACCAGCACTTTGTTACCACCGGTAAGCAGGATAAGATATTGAAATGCGCTCTAAGTACATGCAGTTATTTCAATTACTTGCGTAACTTTCACGACATTGCTGAGCACCATTAATTCATGTAGTTAACGGCAGTGTACACTTGTATTTCACGCGTCTTTTTTAAAAAAAAAACGCACGCTACTAAACGCATAATGCTATAATGCGCAGCGATGCAGAGTCGTATTAAGCCACGATCTTTACACATATGAAATACGGGTTTTTAACTAACTGCACCTTACGCACAGTGCATGCAACTAGCCGTCAGCTCACAGAATACGGACGCACTCGAGGGAAAATTCCCCGACCAGGAAGACGGAGAGCATGTTCAAATGGCTCATGGGCACTCAGATTTTCACAAAGATTGCTTTTTGAGTTTGTTTTTTTACATGTGCTTACCTGAAGTCATTGGTATTTCTTCTTTATGTTAACACCATGCATATTTAAAATTCATAGATCGTCCCCAGATGAAGGCCATCTGGCCGAAATGCATTGGGACAGATGATGATGACAAAAACCAGTAGTCATGCATTCTGGGAATTGTAGTTCAAATGTTTGGATGAAGTAAACTTCGTGTTGTGATGAAACAATACAAATGAAGATTGAAACCAACAACTAAAGTATTGCGTTTCATTTAACGAATGATAAATTGTTGAAACCTTATCCAAGGTCTTTTTAACCTGTGCCCGGGGGACATACCCCACGTGATTGGGGATGCAGCTAGGTTAATATTCGACACGCTCACAGTTCAGAGAGCGATACCGTGGAGCACGGCACACCACGAGAACTTGCGTATTGAAAATTAGCTGTGCACGCACTGTTTCTACAATATATATAAAATTTCCCTTCTACGCCACTGGTGAACTTTTTTGCACCATTTACCATGGCCTTAGAGGAAGGTTAAATAAACCGATTGGCCCAAATACCAGTATCAATGAACAGTAGTGTTGCAGTGCACGTAGTCCTTAAAAAGCATAATAATGATCCATATAAATGCAAAGAAACCGGATGGCAAGGCAGAAAACGAAATTTACTACAGAAACTATCCTGGCTTCTGCATGCCTTCAAAATGTTATTATAAAAAAGATCTGACTATGTAGCACAAAAACTTCAATTTTCATTGGTCATCAAGAGTGGCAATGTTATATTTATTACTGTGTATTGTCTGGTAATTGCTGTCAGTTTGCGCTTTGAATATTATGAGTGAAACTCAAATTCCAATTTATCAGAATGACAATTTTTTAATATTGAAGATTGTGAGATTAGGGAATTTATATTACTGTGATATCATATAATGATATGCTTAAGACACAATTAGAAGTTATTGATTATGAAATTTAAGGTCTATGGCCTATTAAAACACTAATGGGTGATGATGTTGGCACCGGATGTCATAGAAAGGCATCCTTGTTTTTAGATTTGAAGTAGGCTTGAAGGCATTTAAACAGGTAATGGGATGAGCGCTACACAGATTACTTGTGGGCAAGTCTTATGGTGGTCGCACCATTGGCAGGCCACACAATATCAGAAGCGAATCACTGACAAAATATCGAAGGTCAGAATATCGACCTACAGAAATATCGACGCAAGAATATTGAAGTCAAGAATATCGACATCCTATCTACATTATGGTAAGTACAAAAATATCGAAAAAAAATATAGATGTCAAAAATATCGTTGTTAAAAATATCATTTTTTATTTAAGTTAAAAAAATAATGTAAAATAAAGTAAATAATACATATAATTAAAATAAACATAGTTAAAAATATTTTAAAATGTTTAAAAATTATAAGTAATATATATGTAATGTAAAAATAAATTAAACATATACATATAATATATAATATATATACATACTTACTAATAATTGTTACTAATTATTCTAATAACTTATAAAAAAAAATTATCATATGAATTATAAATACATCTATACACATAAAACAATAATATAAATAAAAATTAAATAAATATATATAACAAATTAAAAAAATAAAATTATTTTTAATCTTTTAAAAATTAATTATATACTACATTAACTAAAATAATACAAAAAATATTAGATAGCGGAGGTAATAAAATTACTATTCCAACTCCAAACAGTGCAACAGTAGGGAAAATGTTGGATAGCGTAGGGGTAAAATTACTATTCCCACCCCAGTGAGTGCAACAGTAGGGAAAGTGTTGGATAGCGTAGGGGTAAAATTACTATTCCCACTCCAGTGAGTGCAACAGTAGGGAAAGTGTTGAATAGCGTAGAGGTAAAAATTAGTATTCCCACTCCAGTGAGTGCAACAGTAGGGAAAGTGTTGGATAGCGTAGGGGTTAAAATTACTATTCCCACTCCAGTGAGTGCAACAGTAGGGAAAGTGTTGGATAGCGTAGGGGTAAAAATTAGTATTCCCATTCCAGTGAATGCAACAGTAGGGAAAATGTTGGATAGCGTAGGGGTAAAAATTACTATTCCCACCCCAGTGAGTGCAACAGTAGGGAAAGTGTTGGATAGCGTAGGGGTTAAAATTACTATTCCCACTCCAGTGAGTGCAACAGTAGGGAAAGTGTTGAATAGCGTAGAGGTAAAAATTAGTATTCCCACTCCAGTGAGTGCAACAGTAGGGAAAGTGTTGGATAGCGTAGGGGTAAAAATTAGTATTCCCATTCCAGTGAGTGCAACAGTAGGGAAAGTGTTGGATAGCATAGGGGTTAAAATTACTATTCCCACTCAAGGGAGTGCAACAGTAGGGAAAGTGTTGGATAGCGTAGGGGTAAAAATTACTATTCCCACTCCAGGGAGTGCAACAGTAGGGAAAGTGTTGGATAGCGTAGGGGTTAAAATTACTATTCCCACTCCAGGGAGTGCAAAAGTAGGGAAAGTGTTGGATAGCGTAGGGGTAAAAATTACTATTCCCACTCCAGTGAGTGCAACAGTAGGGAAAATGTTGGATAGCGTAGGGGTAAAAATTACTATTCCAACTCCAGGAAGTGCAACAGTAGGGAAAGTGTTGGATAGCGTAGAGGTAAAAATTACTATTCCCACTCCAGTGAGTGCAACAGTAGGGAAAGTGTTGGATAGCGTAGGGGTTAAAATTACTATTCCCACTCCAGTGAGTGCAATAGTAGGGAAAGTGTTGGATAGAGTAGGGGTAAAAATTACTATTCCCACTCCAGTTAGTGCAACAGTAGGGAAAGTGTTGGATAGCGTAGGGGTTAAATTAACATACTTATTAATTAAATAATTTTTGTAAAATAAATAATATATTAATAATTAGTTAACTAAAAAAGTTATAATAAATACCAATACAATTAAATTAATATTTACTTCAATAACATTAAATTACTTCCCACCCTATTCCCCCATAAACACACAACCCGCTACACATAAAAAAGAACACAATTAATTTAATTATCAATTAATCAATTAATAAAAATTAATTACCAATTAATAATAAATTAACAATAACAATAAATAAAAATCAATAATAAATTAATTATAATTGATACAATTATAAATTAATCAATTAATAAAAATTAATTTCCAATTAATAATTAATTAACAATAAACTAATTATCGATAACAATACATAAAAAAATATTAATTAATTATAATTAAATTACTTCCCACCCTATTCCCCTATAAACCCACAACCACTACACATAAAAATTAACATAATTAATTTAATTGTCAATTAATCAATTATTAAAAATTAATTACCAATTAATAATTAATTAACAATAAATTAATTAACAATACCAATAAATAAATAAAAAATTATAATTAATATAATGATAAATTAATCAATAAAAAAATGTAATTACCAATTAATAATTAATTAACAATAAATTAATGTAATGATAAATTAATCAATAAAAATACCAATTAATAATTAATTAACAATAAATTAATAATCAATAACAATAAATAAAAACATATTAATTCATTAATTATAATACAATTATTTCCCACCCTATTCCCTATAAACCCACAACCCGCTCAGATACTAAAACGCAAAATTTACTTTAAAAAAATTACTAATTTCTAAACATTTAATACATATATTTAAAAATAATAAAAATACATTACAAAAAATGTTAAACATACATATAAAATACATACTAAAATACATAACACTAATATAAATATCGATATTTTTAACAACGATATTTTTGCTAACGATATTACTTACTTCGATATTACTTACTCGATATTACTTACTTCGATATAAAAAAAACGATATTACTTACCTTAAAGTTGATATTCTGGTCACCGGTATTCTTGACATCGATATTCTGTCCCTACGATATTAAAAACTCGATATTAGTGTAGGTCAATATAAAAAAATCGATATTTTGACTGCGCACCATCAGAAGCATTACAGAGTGGAAAAGAGTATGTATACAGAGGATTCAGTTCTCTGGAGCAGCTAGCACACACAGAGAGGTGATAAGAGTGTGAGATGGCTGAAGTGTGGGCCAGTCTGGTTGTCCTATGATGGTGGCGTGAGAAGCATATGGAATCCATTTTAGATAGTTCAGCTATTCTCTAGTGGAGGAAATTACATATCAATGTGGCTATCTGTTGTGCTGACAAACTGAATAGATTCTGGTGCATGTACATCTAAAAGTAATGCAGCACAGCAAGTTACCTTGCTGCGCTGTGTTACAGGGAAAGGGCAGGAATGAGCCATATTGATCACTATTGAGCACAATACAGAGCATTCCTGTCATTTTCCCAGCTCTGGCGCACAATGTGCAGGATTGCTTTGCGCAGGAAGGGGCACCTTCCTGCACAAAAACAATCCCCTGAGGCACTTTCCTCTATCTATGGGTTCTGCAGAATGTGGCGCACATAGAAAGAGGAAGTAACAACGAGAAATAAAGATATTTCTCTTTGTTACGCCTCCCCTGGGAAGGCGAAGCATTTGGGGGTATTCCCAGGTCTATTAGTATTGGTAAATCTAGGAATGCGTCAAAATCCATCGGAGTTGTGTGGGAACCCCCACGCAATACCCATGGAATGCCTACCTGGGGCAGAAAAATGCAACGCAGCAATTTGCGCTGCATTGTGTTACTCCTGATTAACAAGCCACTCAGGGCCCACGCAAAATGGTCTTGTGTGGCTTGATAAATTGCATTTTGGGGTTGCGTCGTGCATGCACCACATTGCATGGTGCAAAAGTGACATAACCCCCTTGATAAATAGGGCCCGCAGTATTTCTCAGTGTTTGCTTTAAGACAGCTGACAGAGTCTCAAAGGCAGTGGTCAAAGTATTGCTGAGTTGGAGACACTAGAGATAAATCACCGTAGCCAGAACTTTCTGGTCTATAAGATTATAGAAAGTTGAAGGGCCAACAGAATGGAATATTATTTAGGATTATTGCTTCACTGGATAAATTGCTTCCTTTTATGCAGACCTGGGCCGCGAGATATAGCGTGAGAAGCTAAATTTAGGAAATGCAGATGAATGAAGAAATGATCAAATATCGATGCCCCTACTTGAATACAAAATGCACACTTGCTTTTTTGGACAGACTGTAAATTCAAATACAGGCATTCCCTTCTTAACACAGAGTTTGGCCAGCAGGAATCCCTTGGGGCATATCTACAAGGGACTTGTGTCATGCTTGCACCACGCAACGTGGTACATGCACGACGCAAAGCCCCACGTCATATTTATGAAGCCACACAAAGCCACTTTGTATGGCTTCATAAATATCGAGAAATGTAAAACAGCGCAAATCATGGTTTTTGACACATTCCCAAATTTACCAAACCTGGTAAAGTTAGGAATGCGGCAAAAAGATACGCCTCCCCAGGTGAGGCGTAACAGGGAGAAATATCTTTCTTTCTCTTCTATTGTTCCTCTTTCTATGTGTGCTTCATTCTGCGGCACACAAGGAAAGAGGAAAATGACTCTATGGATTGATTTTGTGCAGGAAGGTGCCCCTTCCTGCACAAAACAATCCTGCCTTCAACACAGGCACCCTTGCACCATGATGCAAGGGTGCCAGCACAGGTGAAAAGGACAGGAATGCACCGTGTTGGATAAATACAATGCATTCCTGCCCTTTCCCTGTGACGCAGGGCAACGCAGCAAGGTAACCTTTCCCATAAATGTGCCCCCTAATGTGTCACTGCACGCTCACATTACTGAAGCATTGACAACAGCAATTGGGCCTAGGCTGACGTTTTATAAAATCTGGCATCAAAGTGCTTTTGCAATGGACATATAGGGTCCTATGGGCCCTCTGGAGTCACCAGAAGGTGCACACACAATACCTTCCTTTCGGCCTGATGCAAGGCACCCCTTCCAAATCAATCATGTAAGCATGCCTGCTTCACGCTGAGAAAAACCAGGTCTCCTGTTATACTATGAAGAGCTTTTACTCCTCATATTTAATCATAATTTAGATGTTTCTTCACAGTCAGTGTAATCCGTGTAAATTCCAACCAGGGAACTAAGCAGGGCCCCAAACAGGAGAGTCAGAAAAGTTCTCAAATTATTAATGTCTCTGCAGCGCATGAAGCTGTAAATAGAGATTATTTCAAGAGCTGAAAGGTCTTCTCATTGTTTTTGAAATCATCAGCAGTTCTAATAACTGATGACGCTTTTGGCCTTTTTGAGATAAGGAAAAGCAATACCCTTGCGGTCACTGAACCTGCAGTGATGGCAGTGAACACGCGCTGAGGCCTATTGGCAGAGGCATTTTGAAGTAAGTAAAGGGAACGTTTCCATACAAATAGTACAACTAGAAAGGACTGTGCCCTCTTTGCACTTTTACTAAGACAAAGTAGGGCGTTTCAGGACTGATCCACAAAGGCGTGTAAAACTATGGGGTCGATTCCGATCTCGGCCGGTAGGGCTCCGAATCGGATTCGGCTTTACCGGATCCGATTCGGAGCCCTGTTTCCCGACCGATCCGTACGCGCGTCCGGACGAGCGAGTACGATGCAAAATCGCCGACCGACTCGTCCGGGCATCCCGACCGCTCCGACCGACTCGTTCCCGGCTCGAACCGCACCGACCGACTCGCTCGGACTCGACTCGCACCGCGCAATGGAGACGTTTCCCGGCCGGGTGAGTGCGATGCGTGCCGCGAGCAGTCCGACCGAGCCGCACACTCCGGCTCAGAAGAGCTGTCGGAGCCGTACTTCGCGGGGTCCGTGTCGGACCCCTGAACGCGTGGCCGCGCGAGTCGCACACAAGGGGGGACCCATGGGTCCCCCTACCTGTGCGTGTACGGGGCGAATCGCTTCGCCGCGTACACGCTGTGGGGGCGCCCTTGTCCGCATCGCACCCCATTGAGTCAATGGGAGCCGTGTACGCGCTCGTACAACAGGCTCCCATTGACTTCAATGGGAGTCCGACCGAATCGAGTCCGATAGCATACGGACGCATCGTACTCGTTCGGTCGGGCTGCACGGGTCCGATTCGGTCGGAAATCTCTCCGGGTCCGGCTCGGTCGGAGAGATTTCCGGACCGAATCGGAATCGGCCCCTATGTAAGAAAGTACTCTTTCAGAACTACTTTTCATTCTCATAAATGCTCTTGTGAATTGACTCCGGTTGGTTAACCTGCAGCCCAAGCATAACAAAAATCACTTCTGTATGAATTTTAATAGCTGGGAATTGTTGGTTCTAATCTCGCTTACTAATACTTGATACAGTCAACTCCAGTAGAAATAAATTTCACTGTGGCTAGTAATAAAGATAAAATCCCATATATCACTGTTTCTAAGTCTCAAATCAATTATATATTTAGTGGAACATAACATCCAAACATAAACTCGAAATACTTGCCAAAGCTCTGCAAATGGCAGGTTAGAAGGTAACAATGAGCCTTCCTGCGTGGGAGCAAATCATGATGTCTTTGTGTCACGCCCTTTTATTATTTTATTGACCACCCTGTGGGAGGAACGAAACCAGGCACGTAGGCTTGTACAAAGAGAAACGAAGAATGCATGACTGGACTACTTCAGAGAGAGGCGTACAAGGCCACATGATAATGAATAACCAAGAAAAGGCTTAAATAATACTTTGGAATTTCGGCATTGACCTGGCGCGCCTCCAGTGTTTTGATTTTTACACATTTATATTATTGAAGGAAAAATTACAACAATCTCAAATTAGGAAGGTTAGAACGCAATATGTTGCATAGTCGTTAAAGCTGCATTCTCTAATGCTAAATGACATTGAAGCTGGATTCCAGATCAACCCAGCATGGGCCAGCACAAGAAACAGTGGGGCATATTTACAAGCCCCTAACGCCACCGGAACATCACTTTTTCTGACGCTCCAGTGGCATTTCTCTCTACCCCATATTTACAAGGTGGCGTTAAGCCATTAAGCCACATAAAGTGGCTTAATGCCACCTTCTAAATATGCCTCTTACCGCAGCAGTCGGCTGTGGCAAAGGGGCTGGCAATGGGTGTTGCTGTGGGCGTTCCACCGCAACACCCATTGCTTTTTTCGCTGCCCCAAATTATTAATTTCTCCTTGTATTTTGCTCTTTCTATGTATGCTGCATTCTGCAGCACACCTAGAAACAGCAAATCACCTTTAAAGATTTTTTATGTGCACATAAACAATCACCCCTACAGCACAGGCACCCTTGCAACATGGCGCATGGGTGCCTGCGCTGGCGCTAGGCTGCTTAGCGCCAGCGCTAGGGAAACCGCAGGGGTGCGCAGTATTTTTGTAAATACGGCCCATCCCTACTTTTAAAAAATGTCAGAGTGCGGCTTTACCAATTTTGGAGTAATAGCGCATTCCAACATTTTATTGTAAATATCCCCCTAGAGTTTGCTAATAAGAAACAACTTATGCAGATGTGGCCATATGTAATATTAGAAATGTATTGTAGGGAAATAGCAGAAACTAATACATCAACAAATCTGATTAACATTAACAAAAAAACAGTGTATAATTTGTGATGTTCTTGTTGCAATCAAGTTAGGCATCCTGCTCAATTTGTCGATTTTTAGAGCCATGCTCAATAAATGTGCTATTAATAAAAGTATCCATTCATAATTTTCAGACCCAGCAACCTTAGAATACTTTTCATCATGTGATTGTACATGGAAAAGAGGGTAGGGCATTGGAAAGGGGTAGGCCATTTTTAGAACTGACTGCCTTAGGTTGGTCGTCTCCTAAAATTTTTGCTTGCTTGCCTCCAATTTTGCTGAATTCTTTTTTTGGTTGGCCGTAGGACTCTGAGCACTGCCAACCAGTGCTAAAGTGCATTCCCTTCTCCCCTAAAACAGGATGTGATTGGCTTATCCACAATTAGCATATTTAATTTACCTATAAGTCCCTAGTAGATTGCACTACATGTGCCCAGGGCCTGTAAATTACATGCTACTAGTGAACCTGCAGCACTGATTGTGCCTCTCACATAAGTAGCACTTTAAACATGTCTCAGGCCTGCCACTACAGAGCCTGTGTGTGCAGTTTACACTGCCATGTCGACTTGGCATTTAAAACCTGTTGCCAAGCCTCAAACTCCCTCTTTATTACATATAAATCACTCCTAAGATAGGCCCTAGGTAGCCTATAGGGTAAGGTGCTGTGTACTCAAAAGGTAGGACATGTACTTTTAAGTTTTGCATATCCTGGTAGTGAAAAACACCCAAATTCGTTTTTCACTACTGTGAGGCCTATCCCTATCATAGGTAACATTGGGAATTCCTTATTAAACTTATAAGCTGTAATTCCTGAGTGAGATGTAGTAGACCTGTTATGTTTCATATCATTGGAAAGGTAATGATAGATCCTCTTTACTGGTAAAGATGAATTTATCACTACCCTTTTAAAAATGCCATATTTTAGAAAGATAGCAAAACCAAAGGGGATGATGACGGAGCGTTGAACATTGCAAGCACTCACCCCCAGTCAACTGATCTGTGTTTAATCCATCATCATTCTTTAGCTCACTCCGCCACCCCAGTTCAGACATGGCCATATGCAAATCAGTCTGACCCTGTGCCTCATGGGAACAGTCCAGCCCGAACTGCCAAGCCATGTCTTCCCTGGACCGGAAACAAGCATCCTGGGACCGGTTTCTGAGCTTACAGCCGTCATCAGCCAGGCTATCTTGAATCCAGTGGCAAAGTGAGCAAGGGACCCGAGTCTGGGCATACCCTGCCAACTTAGGGCGAACAAAGCGATACCAAAGGGGCCTGGCTGATGACGGCTGTGGACTGTTCCCATGAGGCACAGGGTCAGACTGATTTGCATATGGCCATGTCTGAACTGGGGTGGCGGAGTGAGCTAAAGAATGATGATGGATTAAACCCAGATCAGTTGACTGGGGGTGAGTGCTTGCAATGTTCAACGCTCCGTCCATCATCCCCTTTGGTTTTGCTATGTTCGCCCTAAGTTGGCAGGGTATCCCCAGACGTATGCCCAGATGAGGGTTTTGAACCCGAAACCGGTCCCAGGATGCTTGTTTCCGGTCCAGGGAAGACATGGCTTGGCAGTTCAGGCTGGACTGTTCCCATGAGGCACAAGGTCAGACTGATTTGCATATGGCCATGTCTGAACTGGGGTGGTGGAGTGAGCTAAAGAATGATGATGGATTAAACCCAGATCAGTTGACTGGGGGTGAGTGTTTGATTTGCTCTAACGCTCCGTCCATCATCCCCTTTGGTATCGCTATAATTTAGAAAGATGGTATTTTTCTGCTCTTAGCTCTGTGTGTCTGCAGCCTGTCTCCAATACACATCTGGGGTAGGTGACAACTGGGCTTTGTGCATTCCTTCTAGACAGCCACACACAAAGGGAGCTTAGTTGTGACTCAGTGGCCATCCACATCCTGATGGGCCATCCTGGGCAGGATTGGAGAGAGGAGCTCACACTTATACCTGAATAGGCTGTGTTCTATCCCCACACAAAGGTCGGCATACCCTCTTGTAGTGAGTCTGGAGCCAGATCTGGTTGGGAGGACCTCTATGCACATCAAAGCCCCTCTTTAAAGTCACCTCCACTTCAAAGACACAACTGGGTATAAGTACTGGTTCTCTGACCAGAGCAAAGGAGACACTACTGGACCTGTGAAGAACTCCCTCAGGAAGAAGGACGGCTGTGTTGCTACAATTATTGCCACTCTGCTGGACTGCTGCTCTGGAAGAACTGCTTTTCTGTTGTGCTGCCCTGCTGCCTGCTACCCTCTGCCCTGCTGATGAAGGACTGGCCCCATCTCACTTGAACCCAGAGTGAATCAAAGGGCATGCTGTCTTTCCCCCTGTTCTAAGTCTCAGGGACATCAAAGACTTCTCATCAACCTGCAACAGCAGCTGGACTTTGCTTCCTGCAAGTCTTGCCCTGCCAAGTCGTGCCAATCCAGTCCCCGACCCTCAGAAGTGGTTATAAAGTACTGCAACTGCTTAAATCCAAACATCAACGAAATTGTGCCGATCGAAACTGGCACATCTCCCTCGATGCATCGTCACTGCTGCATGGACCATGGACCTCGCATCACCGACAGTGCAGCACCTCGCCTCCAGTTTCCGACACATTGCCTACATCCCGCGGCTCAACAACGACGCACCTACGATTTCCGCAATGACAACGCATCGCCTTCGATCCAGCGATTTGACACCGGCGCATCGCCTCTTTGATACTCGCATCTGGACTCTGTTGACAACGCATCCCAGGTACTCTTCAGCAGGCCAAGGTTGGTCTCTGTATCCAACCCGCGCTCCCAGTTGGTGCTTTAAACTTTTATGCACTATATTTTCATTTATTCTTTAAAAGTTCATAACTCCAGTTATACATATTGGATTTTTTTGGGTCTTGTTTTGTTAAAAAATATAACCTATTGTTCTAAACTAGTGCGGAGTCTTTTTGTGGTATTTTTACTGTTACTGTTTGAAGTGTTGCACATACTTTACACATTACCTCTTAAGTTAAGCCTGACTGCTCTGTTCCAAGCTACCAGAGGGTGAGCACAGGTTAATTTATGGTGTTTATCTGACTTACCCAAACTAGGATTGTAGTTCCAGCTTGGACAGGGTGCATACCTCTGCCAACTAGAAACCCAATTTCTAACAGCCGTAAAGTGAAGTGAAGCTTTGAATTGTTTGCACTGCCTAAACAGTCACACTTACCCTCCCCCAAATCAAGTCACTGGAGCCACCTCCCATGTACTGGATAGATTTTAATTGAATTGAAGCCAAGCTGTGCAGAACATTCACACTAGAGTTGGAAAGGCACTCTGTGCAAGGGTTTCTAGATCACCTTACAAAAGTGGCTCTTTACTGTTGCGATGTGATGAATGAAGAATTCATGGGCCAGATTAAACATTAAATCAGCAAGGGCACTTCCTGCGCTGTGTCCAATGGAGAGAGCAGAAATGCGCCATAATTACTAACATATGGCGCATTTCTGCTCTCTCTCTGCACTGGCATACTTGTGGCTGACAAGAGCCAATGCAGTCACCCTTGCGGCATGGGATTCCTTCCTGCACAAAAACAATCCCCAAAGGCATTTTCCTCATTCTCTGTGTGCTGCAGAAAGAGAAAGTAACAGGGAGAAATAAACAAATTTCTCCTTGTTACTCCTCACCTGGGAATGCATAGCATTTTGACGCATTCCCAGTTTATTAGTCTGGGACTGCACCAAGAATCATGGGTGGATGCATGGGAACACCCACGCTCCACCCATGGAAAGCTCATTCCCCATGCAGAGTAATGCAAGTCAGTGACTTGCGCTGCCTTGTGTTACTCCAGATGTACTATGCCATGCAGAGCCACGGTGGGTCTGTATGGCATACTAATTCTGACTTAAGGGCTTGTGTTGCCTTGCGTTGCCTTGTGTGATGCAAGGGCAATGCAAGCCCTTGATGAATCTGGCCCATGTGTCCCACAGTGGCACAGTGTGAGTTGGCATGCATGTAGTATGCAGATACTTATTCTGCATGAAGCCTACCTTTCAGCGGCACTTCAAATGTCATAGCATATGGAGCAGCACAACACATAGCACAGGAGCTGCACAAAACATCACACATCAAACTGTTTACTATAATCTGTTGTACCCTCAGAGTCAACTGGATACATTTCATATTGCTTTTGCACATTTCTGACTACGTTTCACTGTATAACCTCTTCCATGTGCCGGACGGCCCCCGGCCGTCTGACGTCACGGTGGGCGTGTGCGGAGGACGGCCGGAGGCTGTCCGTTCCACGCACGCGTGTAATTCTCCCGCACAGCGGGGGAATTCCAGCCGCGTCGAAGCGGTTAAATTACATGCAAGCAGTATAAAACGAGGTATGTAAATCTTCACATTACCAGGGATCAAGGTTGGACTGGCCGAACCGGGCATCAGGCTGGGAGGGTGAGGGGCCGCTTTTGTTACCGGTTGCTGGTTCTGTAGCAGTGTGGAAGACACTGCAGAGTTCCTTGTATATCCAACAGTTTTCGGGCAACAATAAAAGTGCCAAGATAACTATGGTGATTAATGTACCTACTGGAGAGAGATCAGAGTTTTGTTAAGTGGCAGGTTTGACTCATCTAAGATAGTGCAGAGGGTTAATAGGCCTTCTGCAAAGAGCGTGTACTATGCAGATCACAGAACAGTATTTTATGAGCATAGCTCAGTGGGTTACTGCTTTTGTCACAGAGATCCTTTTGTAAGTGTGCAGTTCATAAATTACAATCGTATTCTAGATTAGAAAGTTATGTTTTTTTCCCAGTCTTTCATTATCCTAATTTTGCTAAAAAAGGGTTTGTTTGGGTAGAAATAAATTCATATTAGTAAAGTCAACCTTAACCACTGTGTAACGTTCAGAATCCTGACTTTGTGCTTCCCCAGACCAAGGACTCTTAATAAATGCCTACCAGCATGGATGACATGTGAATCCTATACCTTGTAGTCCCCTTTGTCTACTGTAACAATTTCTATACACTGATTTACACACGTATGATTCATTGTCTCTGTATGTGTGTGTGTATGTGTGATGTAAAATGCTCCAACACCCTACACTGGTATGAGAGGCACTATAAGACAAATCAAATACATGTGACAGATGGGATATGGAGAGATGAGAGGCACTGTTGGAGGGTGATAGTGAGGGAATCATTGAAGCACAGCCAAAAAGATTGCGGTATCCTCGTGCACAGTAAGGTCATCATTTACTTTGCTTTAAAAACTAATACAATTGAATATATTATAAAAAAATGTGTTGTAGAATGCACCATTTTCCCCCAAAATTCAACCCTCTTTCCGTCCCCCAAGCTCCCTTGTAGTGGTCAGGCTCGCTCGCTGCGCTCGCTCGCTGTCCACCATATGGGGGCTGGTCTGACAAAATTTACCAGGGCTGCTTTGGGTTTCCAGTCAGGCCCTGCCAGGGATCAAATTTCTCATTATGAGCAATGCGCTGAATGGTGCTTGGATAGTGGGGGGTCGGAATCTCCAAGTCCGGCAGATATCCTTGCACCACATTACCGCCATTATGAGAAAATGAGCCCAGAATGAGAAATAACAGGGAGACCCAGATTTTTCCAGCCAATACTCCTGATTTGGGCAGTCGCGGCCGGCATGACCCGCAGGTAGGGGCAGGCGCGGGAGGTCGCGAGGGTGGGGGTTGCATTCGCGGGAGGGAGTGAGAGAAAATAATCACCTACTTTGCCGCCGCCGGGTCCCGCATCCCTGCTCCTGGTCTCCTGCCTTCTACACAGGAGCAGGAAGCAGGCAGCCAGGCTCCCTCCCTTAAGCCAATCACAACACTGCAATGCAGCGCTGTGATTGGTCTGAGCGCCATGGGCTGGAGGGGTGGGCATGTTTTCCAAGCAGGCTGTAATGCAGCCTGCATGGAGCAGTGGGAAAGTGCACATGACCGGTTTGGGCGGCCAGAGAGGGCTGACCAAACAGTCATTGCACACTTAGGAGTGGGCAAACCACTCCTCCACTGCCCTCCTCGCAGAGCAGCCCTGCCCACCCACCCGCAAAGCAGCACAAACAAAAAAATGATAATAACTGAAAGTTATTATCATTTTATGTCTGCTTCTCGCACTGCTTGAAAGCAGTGGAGCGACGCTCCTCCCCCATTGCGGAGGAGCAGCCACTGGGGTCCATTCCTGGTTCCTTTCCCACTTCAATTTATCATCTTCTTGGAGCACGTGGTATATTGCAGCCAGGGTAATGCTGCCGGGATGGGATTGGGAGGCAGCTGTCCAGAGGAATGTCAAAGGCTTGGGGAGGCTCTATGAGCTGAGGGGCATGCTAGAAGCACTCACTCCTCGTCATGAATGAGGCCGGCGCGCAGGGGCGGGGCTTCCCAGGTGCCCGGCGCTCTCTGCATCCAGGTCTTCACTTGGTGGCACCCAAGAGCTGTGAAAGGACAGGACACTTGTTGTTGTTTTTTTGTTTTGTGGATGGGGAGCACTCGACCAGCAGCAAAAGGCCATAGTGACTGAAACGTAAACTCAAACACCCGAAAAAAGGAGAGATAACAAAAGGATTTTGGATGTGGGGGGATATATCTTGCGGAGCAGTCCTCCTTAACGTTTACTGGATGCTGCATTTTATTTCGTCATCAGGAAAAGAAGTCGGAGCATCTGCTGTTCTGAATACTATCCATGTTGTACTCTGGAAACAAAGCATTGTCTTGTTTTCTCCCTTTCTTTGCTATCAAGATGAAGCGCACGCCACTGCGATGTTTGTAAATATCTTCACTATTTGATGCTTTCATATAAATGAAGGTGATTTTGATGAGTGGACTACGCTGCCATCTAGTGGAAACTAAGCATTACACATGCTTTCAAATACAATGGACATGTTGATAAAAATGAATTTATTGATGGGCATTACTGTATTACATTTATATAATTAAGGTTGGCAGAGTGAATGGCTCCAGTATGTGTACAAGTAAAGCAAATAAATAAATACGTATACATAAATGCACAAATATATATCTATATATAAATGGATATGTTTTTGACTAGCTACATCCTGAATGTGAAAATCATCATATAGTTCACATATTTTCAGTCATAAGAATATATAACTTCGTCCTGAAGAAATATGGCTATGTGAACTGTTTGTGGTATTTCCGAAGAAGTGCGTATAACATCACTCAGTTGAAATGAGTATCAGTTGCTTTTGCTGTCAGGTTTCGACACTATGCGGAAGATACCATTAGAGCATTCAATGAACAGGTGTATTTTTTAATGTACCACACCTAACATTCTTGCTATAAAGAGGAATTAAATCTCATTGATTTTTTTAACAATTCTAGGCCACCAGCATATGGCAACTCCTGGCTGTACAGTGTTTCAAACCTAGAAAGAAATCGTTGCATCTTCTCAACTTACTTCCTATCATGAGGACGAAGAAATTTAACATCTTGTCTAAAAATATGTCAATATAAGAATAAATAATCTAATTCTCTACATTAATTAATACCGACTCTGATCAAACCTTGGAAGCTTCTAATGTTGATGCCTCGAGCACTGATATTACTTCATCTACCTTCCTAAACCAATCACTCATGTTTCTCCTTCTAATGGGAACAGAACAGATCTCTCTGCCAAGATCACCTCTGCTAATAAAAGAATTAAAAAGGGTCCACTTTCTCCAATTAAGTCTCTGCTGGAAGAAATCAGATCGCTAAGACCATGTATGGTGTAAACTAATGAAAATCTGAAGAGCATTGATGATAAGTGGTCCATTATTGAAAAAAGAGTTTACGATGTGGAACAAAGAGTTAATAATGCAGAAGATGTTACATATACTGGAGCCATTCACTTTTCCAGATCTTCCAACCTTAATGTAAGTTATATAAATGTAATACAGTAAAGGCCATCAATAAATTACTTTTAAAAAAGTCTCCGAATTAGAAGTTGAAGTGGCAGAATTAGAGAGTCATGTAGAAGATTCCCCCTGTGATCATGGTGTCTCCCCTGCCGGGTAAATAAGTATAAGAAAAGAAAATATGGGAACAATTTAAGAGTGTATGGCATACCAGACAGGGCTGGAGGAAGTTATCTGATATCATTTTTGAAAGCTTTCTTCTCTAAGGTTCTTGAGTTACTAGATCTTGCAAACATCTATATTCAGAGAGCCAATCAATTCAGGAAGGAACATATTTTCCAGGGAAAACAGCCTAGTCCTGAAGGATCATCATTCTCTTTCCTGACCATACAGATCTTATAAAAATAATTGTAGCTTCCAAAGATAAGAGACAACACACCTAGGGGGATATGAACAATAGAAGTAGCGGAGTGAGGCGTTAGCTGCCATGGCTTAACGCCTCACTCCGCCACTTCTGAAATGCAAGGCTGCACCATATTTACAACGATATGGTGCAGCCTGGCGTTTCCCCCTGCTTTGGCGCTACACATCGCAGTGTGGCGCTAACGCATGGCACCCTGCACAATAGTGCAAGGGTGTCTGCGTGCAGGGGAGGATTGTTTATTTGTAGGAAGTCGTCCCTTCCTGCACATAAACAATCCTGAAATGCCATTTTGTCACTTTCATGTGTGCTTAATGCAGCACACATGAAAGTCACAAAATTGTATTTTTTTTAAAGATTGTTTATGTACAGGAAGGGGTTCCTTCCTGTACATAAACAATCCATGGCATTTTGCTTTTTCAATGTGTGCTGCTCAAGGCAGAACACATGGAAAAAGCAAAAACGAGGAGAAATAATGCATTTCTCCTCGTTTCGCCAACTTAAGACCAGGTTTTACCTGGTCTTAATTTTTGTGCTGCCTCCTATGTACCCTGTCCTTGTACATAGGGGGCAGTGCCAAAATCAATGGGTGGAACCGCAACACCCACTGCCCACCCCTTTCACGCTAACCATAGCGTGAAAGGGGGCCTTATTTACAAGGCAGCGTTAAGCCATGTTAAGTGGCTTAACGCTGCCTTGCTAAATAAGAGCTTAGCCACTATCGCCACCACAACATCTGAAAAAGTGACGGCTGTGGTGGCGATCGGAGGCTTGTACATATGACCCCTAGTCTAGCAACAAATCTTTATTTCTCAGGATGTAGCTAAAGCAACTGCAGCAAGATGAACATTATTTTTGGATCTAACACCAGCTCATAAGACTCTTAATGCTTGTCATGGCCCAAGTCCCGCTGTCTTTTTCAGGTTACCCATAAGGATAATACTATAACATACAATGATCCTGCTGCGTTGAAAGCCTGCATATTCGGTCAGAAGGAAGATAAGATGGACACCAGAGCAAGTGCTTCAGAGTGATGTTATATTGTTTTTTGCGATCTATATAATGCATCAACAAATATTGTTGTTACACTATATTGAACGTAGTCATTTCTACTTAATGTTGTAGTTATTCTTCATTCCCTAACCTATTTTCTAAATTAGTTGTTTGTACAGTATTTCTCACTGTTTATGGGAATATATGTGGCTGGTTTTATCTGAAACAGTGAGGAGGAGTCACTGTTGTGCCTTTATGTGGCTCTCACAATTTCCTGTTTTAATCTTTAGCGTTTTGATAACTCTAGGTAATCACTATCCTTGATATTTGACTCCTACTTCTAGTTAATACCTATTTATTCCTCCTCTTCTTTCTTTGCGTTTCTTTTTCTCTATTTATGGTGTGGGTTTCAAAATGTCTCATGTTTTAAAACAAAGAAGTAGTTACCCATATTATGTTTATTCATGATTTTATTAGCCGAGTCTGGTAGCTTAGTGGACTAATACATTCATTGTAGGAGCCTGTTTTTGACCGCTTGGTCACAGATTCAAATCTTGGTAGGTCCATGCAGACTTTCATCCTTCTGAGGTTGATAAAATGAGTACCATTGAGATGGGTAACAATAAACATCTGTTATTCAGTACCAAGATACGTTTGGGTGAATGTGTGCTTTACAATTAATTATGCTATTAAAAATGTATTGGAATTTCACGGGCCTTTGCAATCCTGTTTGTAGGTGGAGAGTACTCTCTCACATATCCAGCTGAAAGCAAGAGTTGCTCTACTTCAGGAGAGTCACCTTTCAGATTTTGAAGTTAGTAAGTTTAGGAAATGTTGATTAGGGTTGTGTTTGCCTCTCCTGTTCTACGTTAAAAAAATTGAGTTGCTATTCTATTGCATAAATCTTTAAACGCTGATGGTATTTTGCCAAGATATGGATTCAGATGGAGGATGATGTTTTGTTGAACAAAAGTTGATCTATTTTTAATGTGTATGGCCCAAATAATACTAGTTAAGATTTCTGGAATGGTAATAGTGGTATGTTACTGCAACGCTCATGTGACAACCTGACAGGAAGTGGACATTTTAATGAAATATTTGATCCCTTTTTGGATAATAGTTATTTTCCCAAGAAAATGCAAATGTTATTTTAAAAAGTAGTTACTCAGAGAACTCTTTCTGATACTTGAAGGTTTTGCACTCCTCAGCCACAAAAATTCACATTTCATTCTCTAGTCCAGGATTCTCAGTCAAGAATAGATTACATTATCTCAAGCCAAAACGTAACTGCCTTTTTATTACATTCTAAAATTAGTTTGACTCTTGGGTGCCTATTAGCATGGCGATCCGCCCGCCAAAACACCCCGCCGGACGGCTTTTTACCCCCCACCACATTAGCATGGTGGGGGTTACCGCGGCGGACGGAAAGACCGTCCGCCGCTTTTCCGCTGGTAGGCAATCGTCACGATTGCCTACCGGGCGGAAAAGGCCTATAATATGGTGGCGGTGCCTTGCAGGCACCGCCATCCATATTATGATGTGGACGGTGTTATGCCTTTCCATGGCGGAGACTCCGCCATGGAAAGGCATGCGGTTTTCGCATTGGGGGCCCGTTGCGGGCCCTCAGGGGGTGGGGGGATGGGGGGCTGCACTTGGGGGGTACCTATGGTACCCCCCAACATTGCATGGACAAGGTGGCAGGCACCGCGCGGTGCCTGTCACGTTGTGCATGCCAATGCACAACATGCATATATGCATTGTGGCGGGTGCTGCTTACAGCACCGCCCGCCGCAATTCAATATATGCGGGATGCCACCGCCACTGTGGCGGTGGCATCCTAATTGTCAGTGCGGGACCGCCGCACCTCTTGCGGGCGGTCCCGTTTGCCGTTGCGGTGGCGGGTGGACACAGTCCGCCCGCCATCGTAATAGACCCCTTGGTTCTGACCATGCACTAGTGGTATCTGATTTTAACGGGTGTCTTCTATGAAAGGCAATGACAGATGCAGATTCAATAATTTTGTTCTGAAGGATAGTCAAATCAATGCAGAATTTCAGTCCTTCACTTCAGAATTTTATTAATGCAAAATATCCTCTGATATTTCAAATTACAATAACTGGAACACTTATAAAGCTGCTGCACAAGATTTAGTTATCAGTTTCATTCATAGAAGAAAGAAAGTCTCTGAGAGTATTTCCAAGAATATTTTAGCAAATATTAGATCTTCATAAGATTAGTATTTCTCATCCAAATCACAAAGTTCACTCAAATAATTAATTAAAGCCAAGATGGACTTTAATACGTATACTACAGAGAAAGCTTTTGAATTTTGTGAATTTATTTATCAAGGAAAAAGTAAGTATTTTGGAGGAAGAAATAAAATGGACACACTTTTAGCCAACTATTTAAGGTGAAAGACAGAAAGATCATTTATTTAATTAATACTTGAGGAAAATGGCCAGGTAAAGTTGCTCATTCCAATATTGTACTTGTTATTTTAAGATTCTACTAAGATTTGTATTCTCCATAATTAACTCCTATATTTGAGGTCATTACTAATTACTTCAAAGATATTTCCAGAAAGTCGTAGGAATCCCTTGATCACTCTCAATTGGAAAAGGGTATTGCTATTAATGAGATTCCTAATGCAATCACATTAAGGGCCTGATTACGATGTTGGGCGGACGACACTGTTGCAGATTGGAACTGCCCGACCATAGGTCGCTGGTTCCGACCACACAATTTAGATGCGACCGAGGAAACATATATTTTTCAATGGCAGCATGTGCAGCAGTTGGAAAAGGCTTTAAACAAGGATTTAAACATCCCTGCACCATGTGCATGGTGCCTGCCACACGGTGCAGGGATGTTTAGGGAGGCACCATAGGTGCCACCCAGGCCCCATAGCTGAGGGCCAGGGGGGAAGTAGGCCCTAGTAGGGGCCTCCAAAGTCACTTTCTGACAGCCTTTCCATGTTGGAAAGGCTGACATGGAAAGGCTGTCGGAAAGTGACATCATAATCCCGATGGCAGAGCTGAGGCTGGCGCCGCTGTCATTATGGGATTATGTGTGCTTCCAACGCTCCGACGGGCTCCTTGAGCCCGTCGGAAGCACAGCGGACTATCCCTCCACCCAATACCTCTGCCCGCCACATCGTAATGCAGCGGGCAGACCACAATGGCAGATGTCGGGCGGACAGGAACCGGCAGTCGGTCGGTTGTGGTCCACCTGGCATCGTAATCGGGCCTTAAGTAAAAATGGTAAGGCACCAGGGCAAGATGGGTTTTCTTCCAAATTCTATTTTTATTTCTTACACACTTTAGCACCTAAGTTATTTAAATTGTGTGAGCACTCTCATAAAACAGGTGAAGCCCAGGTACATTTTTCAAAGTAATGATTTGTTTAATACCAGAGTTTAGAAAAGCTGATACTCCTTGTTTAAATTGTTGTCCTATATTTCTCATCAATAATGATGCAAGATATTTGCACGTATTCTAGCTATAAAAATGGAATCTTTCTTCCCAAAGTTAATTAAAAATGATCAGCAATGGTTTCTTAAAGGGAGAATGTTGTCTGACAAAGCAAGAATATTTTAAAACAAAAGCTCCAGCTCTTAAAGTGCCCTTTGCAACCATTGCTTTAGATACTGAGAAAATATTTGATCGATTAGATAGGAGTGTTATCGAAAAGGTCTTACCTTGGCATGGTATTAGACCTAAATGTCTAAACCTTTTATTTATAGTATATAAATTCCCAAAGGCTTCAGTTTTTATTAACAACATTAAACATCTTACTTTTATATTAAAAGTGGTGTTATATAAGGCTGTCCTTTATCCCCTCTTCTATTTATTCTTTAGTTAGAAACTTTCTTGGCAAAAATTGAGTTAAATCCAAATATTAAAGGATTTCAGTTTGGATCTAAGGAATAGTGTTTTCTACACATGCAGATGACATTCTTTTATATACATTTTGAGGCAGTTGCTACGCACTCTAGAGTATCTGGACATAAATTAAATATTAGCAAGTCTGAAGTACTTCCCTTAAATATATATTGTCTTAAGAATTTGTTTAAAGACTATAATGTCACTTGGAATTGCACAAAAATTAAATATTTCGGAGTGCAGTTTTTCTACACTGTTAGAGGCACCATTAGATTCAATTTACAATAGATCAAAGAAAAGCCGGAGTATTTAATTAAGAATTAATCTGTCATGGTGGGGCTCCTGATATTTTGTAAAGATGGTACTCAATCTGTGTTGAACTTGGCCCTCTCTGCAGGGTCACCACCAAACCTTTTACCTTCACCCCTTCTGTTTCTGAACCCATTTTTTGTTGACTTTTAGGGCTCTGTGCACTTTACCACTGCTAACCAGTGCTAAAGTGCTTCTGCTCTCTCCTTTAAATATGGTACACTTGGGTTACACCCAATTGCCACATTTAATGTACTTTTGGTGTCAAATAATTTATTAAATGTTCCCTATTTTTCTAAATTGGTGTGGGATTGTTCTTATGTCATAATTTGACTTTATACCTGTTTGTGTGCTGCATAAATACTTGTGGGCATATTCACAAGGAGCTATCGCCGAATTAACGGCACTTTATCGCAGCCAAAGTCGTGATAAATTTACCTCCCCATTCACAAGCCTGTGTTAACAGCCCACAGCACCAGTTTACCCGCGATAGCAGCCTCAAAAAACATCGCCACAGAGGACCCCGCAAATATCGCTAATGAGATGCAGAGTAGGCGTTCCCGTGCCAAAAGCCGAGACAACAGCACACCTCAACATTCACAACGACCAGCCACATTGGCGATAAAAACACAAAACAGGCGATAAGGCGCGTTAGCAGCAGGAGATTTACACCTGCTCTGACCTGGTGTAAAGTCAGACGGCAGCCAGCACCACAAAAGGGAGCACAGCCCAGGGCCACATCCGAAGGGCAACAGATGCCATGGAGCCACACAACATGCGGCCCGGACACCCAAGAGGGCCACAACACCCACCGCCACCACCCCAGGACCCCAACCCACACCCGGAACACCCCCCCACCCCGGACCACCACAGATGCAGCGCAGACAAAGACAGCGGAAACCCAGGAAACGTACCAGCCGCACAGACCCAACATCTGACAATGTCACCGTCCACTACAGGCTGAAAGGGACAACCATCCTACGCATCCTGACCATCATCGCCTAACAGGCCTACGGCACCAACACAGCGGACAACCAACATCCCACCCCACACAAAGCTGCTGGCCTGGCTGCACCTGTTGGCCCCTGGTACCCCCCAAACAACACCCGCCAGAGTCGGAGGAGTCACACAGCCAGCCACATCCAAGTCCCCCACACCTGTCCTGGACATCACCATCACCCTGGTACCCCAGTCCCCATACGTACAACACAATGCGCAGGATCCGCTGGAGACCAAGCAAGGACCATACGCCATAGCAGGATGCACGCACGTGTTGGGGGCAATACACAGCACACAAGTACTACCTGTGCCCCCTGGTGACACAGCACACAATCACCTCAACAGGAAGCACACGTCTCACATCAATGTGCAGGCAACAACAAAACACCGTGGAACCCCCAACAATGTCGCCTTCAAATACACAGCCAGTGTGCATGATACCTTCATCCTCCGACAGTCCATCATCAACCAGCGTTCCCAGGATGGCAACAAGGGAAATGCACACCCCCTTGGCAAGTCCGAAATGAACACCTCACACACCTCAACTCCACAACCATGCAACTCACAACTCTGGCAATGCACACGTCACAAAATCACAACCAACATGCACAACAACATGACCACCCACCAGACACGACAGAACAACTTACAATGGTAACCTGGGCAAGCCCTGAACATGAGCCATCAACAGCATGGCACCTCAGCCACATAATAGCCGAATGTGGGGAGAGGTGGCAGCCAGGCATGTGTGAAGGGTGCAGTAGAACCATGATCAGGAAAGCACACAATGCCAAGAGTGGCAGAGATGTGCTGGACAGATCGCAGTATGCAGAACACACCCATATCCATGGCGACATACACCTCTGGCGTATGGAGTGCAGTGGACAGTGGACGCAACCATGCCACCCCAGCCAGTGGGGGAACTCGCGGAAATGTTGACTGTGACGCCACCCCCTAAGCGTCACCGGAGTGGGATGGCCTGGCGTAGGCCACGCCAGCGTATGGGTGTGAATAAAAAGCACGTAGGCCTGGGCGTGGTCCTCTCCCGGAAAGCCCCACGTCTCTGCCAGGGTGGCGCCTCCCACCCCGCCACGAGGCCGACGCCGTCCTCGTGAGCATAGTTGCCTGCGATGCTGTGCGCCTGCCGGACCACGGCACGCTGGACCACGAACCCGTCAGGCCCGCCCTTGCGCAGCCAGGCCACACTGATCACCTGCCGACACCGGCGTGTGTCAATGAGGGCCCACCACGTGCCGGCGCAAGCTCCAAGCCCAAGTCCCGCGACCTTGGCAGCCACCTCAGACCATCACAGCCTCCACGACACAGGTCCGCTTTATTCCCTTTTCGTTGACGTACTCCACTGCCGCCTGCGGCCTACTCTTCGGACCAGTAGGTCCCATATCTGAAACTGTGTCCTGAGTCATGAATGGCAGTGACCCCAAATCCGGGCCAGAGGCCACAGCACCAGACCCCCCCAATCAGTGAGGCATAGTTCCATATGGGCATCTTGCGACACGTGGTGCCACTAACCCTGTTCAACGCCAGCAGGCTACACGTGGTGCCACTAACCCTGTTCAACGCCAGCCGGCTACACGTGGTGCCACTAACCCTGTTCAACGCCAGCCGGCTACATGTGGTGCCACTGAACCTGAACAACGCAGGCCGGTGGGGCCATCCAACCTATGCAGGCGACACTAAGTGAATGGGCCGTGCTGACCGCTGCCTCAGGCCTACACCACGGTCAGGTAGGTCACACATTTGGAACTGAGTCTTGATTACACCATGGCAGTGAACATCATTTAAGGCAGAGAACAATTCACTGTACTCCCTTGGATGTGGTGCCAACAAGTCTGTGCATGGCATCACAACCACACGTGTCTGTGGGCCTACGCGGACCACTGCCCTCGGCCTACGCTGCGCACGAGTGGGATCACAGATTTGGAACTGAACATCGGTAATTCAAAAGGCAGAATACATATCATCGCATGCACGGAGAGGCGTAAGAGGATGACGCGTTGCAGTCCGGAGGGAACAGGATCATCGTTAAGGAGGTGATTGAACACTACCGACAACTGCCACTGTGTCACTAACTCTGTGCCTCGCGAGCCAACGACACGTGGCTGTGGGCCACTGCTGACCGCTGCCTCCGGCCTACACTGCGGTCCAGTAGGTCACAGAGTCTTGATTTGGCAATGTTGGAGTTCACATCTGTGTACCGGCATCATCGCAGACTGCATCCCCTCTCAGCACCTGTGCCACTAAGTGTGTTCCCCGACAATCATGGACACTCACTGGTCGTACATTGGTGGCGTTTGAGTCTATGGACTAGGGGCTAGTTTTCATCCTCATGTAGCTGATACCGAATTGTTGGTGAGGATGAGGGTTGCGCTTTCCACTCCTCCATTTGCTGCTTCCAGATAACATCAGACCTTCCGCATCATGCCCTGGAGGACACCTTCCACTGTCCCCCGCAACCCTCCGCAACATACACCTCGGACATTGATGGGGACCCGCTCAGGTCGCATGGCCCATCTGATTGCACCGCAAGTCACCGTCCCGTGGCTGGGTGCCTGTGCCGGCCGCAGTGCATCCGGGGCCACTAACTCTGTGCTGCTCAGGCCTGGGACCCCTTCTTCTGAGACATTGAATGGCCTCTGTGGCGATGGTCTTGGGGTCATCAATGCCATGTGTCTGTGGCCCTGAGCTGTCCGCATCCTCCGGCATCAAATGCGGGCCACCAGGGCCCACACATAGCATCGAGTCTTGACCGGCCTGGACGTTGCATCACCTCAGGAGGCACACGCCACCACCGCAAGGACCACCTCCAACCGCCATCTGCCAGAGTCGAAACAGTGTTCCTGACAGACCTACGGAGTTGCTCAGACCTGTCGTGGATGCCATCATCGGCCTGATACCCTGCTCAGCACTCCAGGTGCCAGTGACTCAGTGCACCGCAAGCCATTGTCCGTTACTGATTGAGTTTTGTGCTGTTGTGAGGTTGCGCAGCAATGTCACCTCATGCAGTGGGGTAGACCTGGGACTATGATGAGGAAGATGTGTCAAGTGTACGGACGGGAGAAGGCACAGACAATGGGAGGGCAGGAGGCAACAGCCCCAAGGCAGGAATGCAGACTGGTGGTGGTAGTCAAGCTACACACCCGGATCTATTACTGAGTATTGCGCTGTGGACTGCGGACGCAACTGTCACCTCAGGCAGTGTGGGAGACCTGGGACGTTGATGAGGAAGTTGATGCAGGTGTAACACACCCCACTGCATCTGCATCAGGACTAACCAGAAGGGACACAATCCTAGCAGTTTCCTCACATGAGCGCGCTCTTCTCTAGTGCCCCTACCTCAGTGCACTGCAACTCACGGAACCTTCTGACTGAATATTGGGTGACCTCTGTCCTTACTCCGGATCCCTCCATGTTGCTCTGCAGTTGACTCTGTTATGCTGGTGTTTTCTGTTTCCATTACACTGGTGTCCACTGTTCAGGTTGTTGCCAGCACCAAGCACTCTGTGCGGGCTGGCTTATACTCACCCCACACACATCCAGCACAGGCATCACTGTACATGTGGCTCTGCCAATAAAGGGGCCGGGCGCACGTGCCCGTAGCCAGTTCAACATGATATGTGCATGTGTCCCTGTGGTCTTGTTGTATGCATGGGGGCCCTGGGCCCCACGACATTACATTGTGCTGTGTACAGCGGACGCAGACATGTCACCGCAGGCAGCGGGCTAGAACCTGGACATATAGCTTTGTCGTCACCCACTCAATTCATAAGGGGAGTGGACTGTGCCGTCGTACGCAGAGCCAACATGGGTGTGTGACTGATATGTGCGTGCCCCTGGGCGTGGTTCTGTACTGGGTATGTGCATCTGCATGTGTCTCTATGGCAGTGTGGGTCTCCTTTGTGGGGTGTAGGTGGTCCCTGAAGGGTATTGGACACCCACGTATGTGTTCTAGTTCGCATTCCATGGGTTCGGCAACACCCGCACCTGTTGGGCCACCTCCTTTTGGCATTCTGACACCTGGCATTGGGGTGCCATGTGTGGTTCGGTGAAGTGTTGTGAGCCAGCCGTGATTGCGGGTGCTTCATGCTGTGTGGTCTGTTGCAGGGGCTGGGTTCTCCTCTGAGTAGCTTGTCTGCCCTGGTCCGGGTGGTGGGTTGTGTGGGATGTCCATGGGCTGTTGTAGGGCGTCGGTGTCGAAGGTGTGGTGTTCGTCTCCGGCATCACTGATGGGTTGTCTGTTCTGACCTGCTGGAGGTGTTGTTTGTCCCTCTGCATTGTGAAGGGGAGGTGCATGTTGGCATTGTGTTGGCGCCTTGTTCTTGTCGACATGCAGACTGTGTGACAATGTACATTGTGACTGTTTGGGCGGTGGTGGCTATTTGAGCTGGGACAGTGTACATTTGGCCTACATGGCTGATGTGGGATTGTAGCCGTAGTTATGCATCTCACAGTTCCCTGCTCTGTCCAATGTGATTGTTCTGTTTCTGCGCCTGGGCGGACCCAGTTGTGTCCCCTGTTCTGCAGTGTGGGTGTTGCACTTTGTGCCACATTGTCATGGTATGTGCTGTGATTGCTATGTGTGTGTGCTGCAGTGTGCCACGGGGATGGGGGACATGTCCCTGGGTAATTGTGGGTGTGCAGTGTGCTACGCCTCGTTGTGAATGTGTGCCATTGTGCCCATCACCCCCGTCCCCCAGTCCCTGTTGGATCCTCACCCTGTTGTTGTTGTGTCGGGTCCTGTCGAGCTGTGTCCGTACTCCCACCTCCTTGCACCGTCTCCACACTGATGACTGTGGCCTGGGTTTCCTCCAGCTCCTCCTGTGGCGCTGGACTGCCACCTCCTGTCGCCGTTGCTGCCTTCCTGTTGGCAGCGGGTGTGTGCCTGGTTTAGGTTGTCACGTCCTGGCGGCGCCTCTTGGCCTCCTTGATTGGCCTCCTCGGCACTCAGACTGCATTCCAGGTGGTCTGCTTGTGGGTCAGTTGCTGGTGGTGTTCTGTCACCTCCGTGACGCTGGTCTTGTTTTCCTGCGGTCTGCACCCCGTCTTCCTCTCCCTTTTCTCCTTCGCCTTCCCCGACCCAGTTGTTCCTTGCTGGTGGTCTTTAGGGGTTGTGGGGTTCGCGTTGACCTCTGCGCTGGGTCAGGGTGCATCCATGTTGCTACATGCTTTGGCTTGTTTCTGGTGGTTTTTATGGTGCAATTTCCCACCAGACGCGTGGGATTTGCAGGCCTGTGGCTGTTTTTTGCTACTTTTTGTACCGCGATTGGCCTCATCGCATGATTTTTCGCGTTCGCGTTTCGCATTTTTTCAGCGTGGCGTTGATTTTCACGCTGACATTTGACGCGTTATCTGGTGACTATCGCATGCTACCGCCTTGTTGTGAATTCCACGTTGACACGGGGTTATTTTCCCACGATAGGCTGCGATATTGAAAGTTGCGTTACGCTACTCTTGCGGTAGTTATCACACGTTCTTGTGAATATACCCCTATGTGTATTACCTCTGAGTTAAGCCTGACTACTTCAAGCTACCAGAGGGTTAAGCACAAGTTAATTTAGTGACTTTTTGTGTTTCACTCTGACCAGGATTGTGGCTCTTGCTTGAGCAGGGTTTCACTCCCACAACCAGCGACCCAATTTCTCATACCCTGAAAATCTTGCATTCATTTTCTATGTGGCCAGGTAATTTACTCAAATCATGTTTTCAATTTATTGATATATTATTGTCTACACTTCTTTGGAATAATAAAAAAGACATGAATTTCTTTTTATAGATTAAGTACAGCTAAAGATGAAGGTGAGCTTGTATTCCCAACTTTTCCCCTATATCATACAACTTTTTGTCTTAGACAATATTGCAGTTGGTTAAGATCATCTTAGGCTATTGAAATACCAATTTGCTTACTTTAGAAAGAGGATTATTGACCTTTTTTCTTCTTTAAAATATTTTTTGTGCCCAGGTCATAGATCTGCTTTGCATTCCCACCCTGTTTTAAAGAATAAGGGGCATATTCTCAAGGCGATATCGCCGCGTCAGCGGCACTTTTCTGCCGCTAAAGCGGTGATAATTTTATCGCCCTATTACCAAGCTGTCACTAACAGCCGTTAGCGACAGTTTTTAGGCAAAAACGTCCGTTATAAAGATCGCTACTTCTGTTAGCGATAATTATATGCAGGAGAGGCGTTCCCGTGCAAAAACGCACGCAAACACCACTACTCCATATTCACTAGGGGATCCTTGAACTTCTGAAGACCAAAAAAACTGTCTCTAACTGCAGTTAGAGCCAGTTACTTAAGACCAGAAAATAGCTGGTCTTAAAAATGGGGATAACGCTTGGGGCCACATCTCAGCAGGTTTTGGTGCTGGACAGCGCTGCAAGCAATGTTGCAGCGCTGCCCTGCGACAAAACTACAGTGCAGGAATGCGCACCATCAATAAGATAGTACGCATTCCTGGGCCCCAGTCATGAAAAGTGTTGCAGCGCTGCAACAAGACAGCGTTGCAACACTTCTCACTACGCCCTTCCTGCGACAGCATGGGTGCGCTGTATTCACTGGACAGCGCTCCATGACGCAAGTAATGACAGATACGTCAGGAATCCTGATGTATCTGTCTGCGCTAAAGTCACGCATTGCTGCAGTCGTGTCACAACCATGACGCAACTCCAGCAATGCATGGGGCCAGCCTATCCCTGTGGCACTGCGTCACCCGATGCGGAAGGTACTGACGCAGTGCCGTTCATGAGGGATGCCCGAATGTCGGCGCTGTTGGAGATCCATCGGTGGTGGTTGAGCGCTGCGGTGTCATCGTTTGGAAGCATTGGTGGAGTGTTGTTGCGGAGGGAGTGGACGAGAAGTTCTTCGGTGGCCTTGATCCAGCTGCGAGGGGGTGCGATGATGGCGGTGGCGTCCGGTGGGCAAGGTGAAGACGTGATGTTACCAATGATCCAGGAGAGGCCGGTGTTGTGGCTGTAGTTGAAGTACCCGCTGGCGGAGGTGACGTGCTCGACTGTGTGTCCTGCTATGTGTATTGTTGAGCTGACTTGCTGCTTGCGTCTGATGTAGGGGACCTTCCCCAGGAGGGGGTGGTGTCCTGGTCACTGGGGTTGTCCAGGTGGAATTTGAGTTCACTGAGTAGGATGTCGTCGGTGGTTGGGAGACCATGGGGTGCAATGAGGTCTACAATGGCATTGGAGAATGGGGGGCCATGGCCCGGGGGGCCTGCACATGAGGGTGCTGCAGAGGATGTGTTTGGGCTTGGTCCGGATCTGAGAGTTGAGGTGGTCCATGGTCACCCTTGGGTCATTAGAGTGCGTGGTCAGTCGGAGTGTGCTTCTGTAGGTGATGGCAATGCCTCCTCCTTGATGGGTGCTCCTTGCGAGCGATACTGCAGCCGTCAGTGATGGCGATGTCCGGTCCGTAGCAGAGGTTGGTCCTGGCAGGCGAGGTGGCATCCAGGGTTGATGGCGAGGAGGGTGCTGGCGTCGTAGCTGTGGAGTGTCCAAGAGGAAGGCTCCTTGGTGCAGAGCGCGGTCCAGGGGCAGACGGACGCAAACGGCATAGCCTATGGGTTGCCTTTTGCATGGGAGACGACCATTACAACGCAGGCAGTACATCATCAACAACGCAACTCCGACAACGCAGGTGCCTTTACATCGCATTTGATTACAACGCATTGTGAGGTCAGTAATGGGATAAATTAAAGTTTTTCGGGTGGGTATGGGTTTCGGATGTAAAATATGAAAATTGGGGTGTGTGTTGGGTTAAGAAATGGAATTTGGGGTGTGTTGTGGGATAAAATATGGAATTTGGGGTGTGTTTTGGGGTAAAATATGGAAATTGGGGTGTGCATTTGGGGTAAAATATGGAAATTGGGGTGTGCATTTGGGTCAAATTTGATTTTTGGGTGTGTTATGGGGGCTCAAAAAGGAATTCCAGGGTTCACGGTTGGGTTTGGGGTGCAAAGCTTAGTTTTGGGTTGCACTCACTGAAGTGGGAATAGTGATATTAATGTCTCCGCTATGCAACACCTACTCTACTGTTGCAATGTGCCTAGTATTAGTATGCATTGGAATGGAATGCGATGTTATGGCATGCGTCGCAACCACGTATGTGCCTTTGGCACACTAGTGGTATGCCCACTGTGCATGGGCGCACAGCGGCCGCCTTTGAGAAGTGCTGGGGCGGGGGCTGGACAGCTGTGAGGTGGTAAACGCTGGAAAGAACACTGGATGGGGTGTGGACATGGGGATGTGTGTGTGAGCGGGTGTTGTAATTATTTGAATAAGGGAAGTCTTACCTCGAAGCCGGGTCCCATGTCTTCATTGCTCCTGCTCTCCTGCGTCTGCTTCCAGGAACAGGAAGTAGGCAGCCAGGCTCCCTCCGCTGAGCCAATCACAATGCTGCGATGCGGCGGTGGGATTGGTAATTGGCAACGGGACAAGGCATGCAGCCAGGGGCTGGAGGGGTGGGCATGTGCTCCATGCAGGCTGTAATGCAGCCTGCACTACGAACAGGGAAGTGCGCATGACTGCTTTGGGCGGCCTGAGTGGACTGACCAAACAGTCATTGCGCACTTGAGTGGGCATGCCAATCCGCCCATGCCTTGCCCTGTGCTTGGAGCAGTCCTACCCACCCTTCCACACGCAAAGGAAACATAGCACGGTTACATCAGTAAGTTATCATCATGTGATGATTGTTCCTTTTCTGCACTGCTTGAAAGCAGTGGGGCGACGCTCTTCCGCCATAGCGGATGAGCCGCCACTGGGGGTGCGTCATCTACGTGTGCTAGGCCTGGGCGACTCGACCCCCAGGCGTCCTGCGCTACGCGTCCCACCATCTCCTTACCTGGACATTGACACCGTGGCGCAATACGTTGCACTCTCTCCAAATATGTGACTCAGTTAGCAGGAGCCTCAGCCAGGTGGGATTTCACAAGCCTGGGTACAGCAGTCGCCGCCAAGTCCACTGGTGAACCTCCCGATGCAGTTGATGCAGCAGGGCCCCCTTAGGCGTGAAGTTGCAGCGCTCCCGCCACACAAGTTCGGCGCAGCTCTGGGGCCTCACCCTCCACAGCGTCCGGCCAGCCCAACATCATCCGGCCTGTGATGCAAAGACAATGTTCACAAGGAACTCATTTATCAAAACAATTAAGTATATGCAAGCTAATATAACTTGCTCAGATTAATCTAAAGCATAAGAAATCAAAATCAGACCTTACTCATTCGGCCACGGCAAAATTACCAGAAGAATATATATTTTACAATATCTTAGAAGAATTTCTCAAAAAAAAAAAAAAAAACAAAAGTAGTCAAAGTAGTGCTCACTTCAGCCGAAGTAAGTAGGATTTATTCTGTAGTCGCAGTCATTACCACAGACGTATTTCCTTATACATTAGGAATTCGAAGTATTTACACTACAAGCACATAAAAGTGATTTTGTGAGCCCCATTGTTCAGGCTCTCTCTTTTGTTAGTGTTGACGACGTTTCGACCCTCTCTTGATACGGGGTCTCTTCGGGACCACGCACATTCCTATTCAAGTGGTTCCTGCTCAACCGTTTCCCAGTATATCCACATGATATAATAACACCCGGTACTCCTCCCTACCACCAGGAAATCATTAGGATATAGACGCCTTGTGCTGATAATGTCCCCAGAAACGCTGTCCCGAAGAGACCCCATATCAAGAGAGGGTCGAAACGTCGTCAACACTAACAAAAGAGAGAGCCTGAACAATACATTATCCATTGTGTATAGCTCGTCCTTTTGATTTCTACCAATAACCTGTTCTCCTGTTTCTTTTTTTCACTCAGTACTCACCACGTTAGGTTATGGTCACTTCACTGGGGCTCACAAAATCACTTTTATGTGCTTGTAGTGTAAATATTCCGAATTCTTAATGTATAAGGAAATACGTCTGTGGTAATGACTGCGACTACAGAATAAATCCTACTCACTTCGGCTGAAGTGAGCACTACTTTGACTACTTTTGTTTTGGGCTTTTTTTAGAGAAATTCTTCTAAGATATTGTAAAATATATATTCTTCTGGTAATTCTGCCGTGGCCGAATGAGTAAGGTCTGATTTTGATTTCTTATGCTTTAGATTAATCTGAGCAAGTTATATTAGCTTGCATATACTGAATTGTTTTGATAAATGAGTTCCTTGTGAACATTGTTTTTGCTCTGATGCAACACCCAGCTCACAAGGACGTATGGGTCGCTCTTGTTTTCTTGAAAATACTGTGATGCAGAGAGGCGGCACCCACCGTTGGTAATCCCCTCGGTGCACCCCGGTGTAGTGGTGGATCGTAGTATGCGATGCAGACCTCCCTACGTTGGGGCACAGGAACGCCTCTACTATTAACAGCTCCAAGGTGCGCATGGGAGTCTTCTCACACAGGTCAGCAACATGTCTCCATGCGACCTGCCAGACTTCACCACCAGGTACGGGCGATCGTCACGCCTCAATGTCTACCGCCACAGCTCATCGACTCCCAGCTCCTCCGCATCCCACTCCAGGCTCCAGACGCAGGTCCAGCGAGGCATCCAGGCTCCAGACGCAGGTCCAGCGAGGCATCCAGGCTCCAGTTGCAGGTCCAGCGAGGCATCCTGGCTCTCATCCTGGTCATCCTGGATGTTGGGTGGCTTGCAGGGGTTGTTGATGTGTGCTGCACTTGGCCCAGGCTGCTCCATTCTGCATTTTTTTGGTTTTTATGCCTATTTTCTCTTGGATGTTGACTGATAGGCTATTTTTTGCATTAGAGGCAAAAAAAACTCACGTTGGGCTGACTAACGTGAGTTTTTTTGCCTCTAATGGGCCTATCGGTAGTTTTCACCCGCTAACGCCGGATTTCCTATCGCCTTCACGCTGATGTTAGCGGCAGTTTTCACCGCCGTTCCCTGATACTATTGCAATGTAGCGACGGCTTGGTAATACGCCGCTAACATGGTGATAGTTTTCAGGGTTAGGCGGCGATAAAAAAACTGCCGCTAAGTGGCCTTTGCGATAGGTATCGCCGGTCCTTGTGAATATGCCCCTAAGTGTGAAATACTCTTATCTCATGTTTTGCATTACTCTTCAAACAGAGATAGTTTTATCTAGGGGTGGGTTTAACTCACGTAATTGCCTCTAGACTACACATAACTACTTGTAATTACACGAGGGGCGTATTCCAGCATTTAGCTCTATTGTATTAGCACAAAATGCATGCTTGTATCCAAAATGGGCCAGAGGATGCACTTTGTGCTAAGACAATAGCACTAAATGCGACAGGACACGAACAGCAGCAGCCAGCAGCCGCTTGTGCTCTCTAAGTTTGTTGTTCCAGTCCTCCTGCGGTATGATTTTTGTTCCAAATTACTCCTAATTACTCAAACAGGCGTAATATCTGTAATTTTGTATCACAAGAATAATGAATAATGCAGAATTACCAAAATTACTCCAGTTACTTACTTCGGCATAATTGAAGTTTCTCCCAGGTCTAGTTTTATCCAGTCTCCTATTTGGTATAATACATTAATTAAAATTATTAAATTAGTGATATTCTTGCCAAAATAGAATGGTAAGGATATATCCTGAGTGCATCCATTATTTGAAAATGTTTCATAAATGTGTTGTCAGCTGCAGTATAAATAGCGAATTATTTATTTTTCTAGACAATATGATAAACTCAAAGATGATACTGGAAATTTGTCTAGATATTCTGTAAATACTAGCATTATTGATTATAAGAAAATTAGGAATTTTGATCAATCAGAAGTTCCTCCAAATTATTCTATTATTTGTGTTTTTCCTAATACATTCAATATTAGAAAGGATACAATGCACTTAAATTAATCTACTTTGGACTCAAGTTTGGAGAAAGATCAGCACTATTCTAAAATCTAATGTTCACCTCTCATTGAGAAATATCCTTCTGGAAAGCCGAATTGAGGGCAGGCAGACACTTCCATCAAAAGTTCAAATAGTTGATACATGTATTGCTGTTACTATTCAACAAATAGATCAAAACAGTGAAGGTAGCAGAAAACTGCCATATATTGCATGATGGGACAGTGTTTGCTTAAATCAAAAAATAGAGCTAATAAATAATTTATCTCTGTGATTAGCAAGTAAAATAGATATGTTATGGTCTTCCTTTACAAGATCTTTCCCTCTCTCAATCATATAATCAATAATTGATCAGAGAACAGGAAGTGTCAAGCCACCTTGATTGATGGGTAATTATTGTTGTTGATTAAATATGTATTTTTATTTGACAAGGTGTTATTTAAATTATTTATTGACAAATACATATTGGTGATCTTTTGTCGTACTTTAGCTATTTCAAACGTGTCATTACTTCGTTGTGCATTATATTATAATACCATGTACCCCCATTGTTCACACCCTTATTTTCCTTCTCTTTCATATGCGCACTGCTTCTTATTCATATTGGTTGTCTTATGTTTCATTTATCATTTTTCTGAGTAATGTAATATTATAATTATCGTTGTATCCTATATACATTAACTATTCAAATGTACAACTAGTATTATTTACTTATTCAATGAAAAAAAAATTAAGCACGAAAAAGAAATGTGCCAATGTACTGCATTCAGGTTAGAGTTGCCTTATTGCCATGTGTGCCAAGCATGTCACTTTACGGCCATCTAAGGGTGCATCTAGAACATCCAGTGGTGTATTCGGGGCAAGACATAAGGCGAGGAGATGCCACTACCACTTGATTGTACCAAGTAGCTGTGAAAGTCCTAAAAATTGTGTTTTTTCTTATTGATCAAAAGCACTAAAGCGGCAGAATGTTATTTTGACTGAACTGGAGTATTGAACATCCGAAAAAGCTGCATCAATGCAAAATGCAGAGTTAGAAAAAACATATATTGGTGCCTGCGACTGATTGTAGCACTAGGGAAAGATTCAAGTAGCCCAGTTGTCTACCTGCCAGCCAGGTGGAGGACAGGTCCGATAAGTATGGTCTAGAGTTTGGCATCCAACAATGCAGAATCTGCTTGAGTCAAAAGAATTTTTGATGTGAGAGGCTGTAACTCGAGCAAATTAGTAGACATTCATCAATGCATTGAATTCAGAACAAAGGAGAGATTCAAAGGAGAGATTTGACTGATGTCATTTATGCCAATCGGCCACTTTACTGCCACATAAGTGCACATTTAGAGTAGGGGGTGATGTTTTCAGAGCCACTGCTCTATCTTTTTTGTTCTCTGCTTCTCCTGATATAGTCAATGGTCGCGTCTTCGGTTCACATATCCTTGAGTGCAGTGCATAAATCTCTTCATTGGCACACAGAGATAAAAAGTCAGAGGGAACGGTAATGCTGGCACGCAAAAATTGTGATTTCCTGACAAGAGGCTGGTAAGGAAGTAATTTCACAGTTTACACGCACGAACCTACCACATGCTAGTGGCACATACACACACTCACTGCACACACCACACGCTGGTGTGACATGAAAAATTACCACTCCATTTTCAAGTCTGTGGCATAATTCCTGTAAAATGGAGGAATATATTCTGCAGTTTCAAAGTCCGCGCAGACAGTTATATTTCCCGTGCTCATGTCTCATGTGTTCAGTTCTCCAAGATGGAGCTGGGCAGAAGCATTTGGGATATGAAGCTTGCTTGTACGGCTATTTTAATCAGGAAGAGAACACCACAGCGTGATCCGTGATGTATCCTTACATTTCTGCTGCATCCGTATACGAAGACATTTCATAATATATTGCTGGTGGTATACAATACATTTGTCGCGATGCGCTAGTCTTGGTTCCAGCTTCTAGCAGGTCAAATACAAGCAGGCCAACTGATTTCTGCATCGTCTGCCAGAGGCGTCAGTAACGCATGGACTTCTAGACATTCATTTCAGTAACTAAGCGACTAGCAGAACGTGAAAATCAACTACTTCCACAGAACCAGCACTGCTGCATTGCCACCCCCATACCACGAAAACCACTCCCGATCCAGTTATGCTGCAATGCTATCTCTCAGAATCTTTCAAACTACAGTCAAATGGCTACAGATAAAGAGGCAGCTACGGAGAACGGGCGTTCATTCTCAATAACGGACAGTCCGTGTAAATTATGGACAGGTGATCACCCTGAGGTCTGGATCCAGTGTTTCCTGGCCGAGGTTTACCAAATCCAAAATTTGAGGACCCGATAATTCTGGCCCTGGACACATTGGGCTACTCAGAATAGCCCAGGGCATTTTCAACCTGGGGGCACTTATAATGAGAGCATCCGTGGTGAACAGGGTGAACGGCCACAATTTTTGCACAGCCGCTATAGCTTAATAATATAATGTATTATCTCGAAGAATGTGGCTTTAAGTAACATCGGTTTCATTAGAATATCCCACTTTTTGAATATTTTTCTCGGGAGCCTCTTTGCGGTAAATATTGCACTGTGCTGGAAGCGCCTCTGATTTTTCAAAGAACACTCGTTTTGAACAGATGATCAGTTCGCAGAAAAGTCAACGGAAAATATGTCATTCACCCTTGTTTGGCCTTGAGCGAACTAGTAACATGTCACTGTAACCTGAAAAATGAACGTGCTGTTACTCTAGGGACTTTTTTTATTGACAGTGTCTCAGGGGCAACAGATTCTGGGCTAGGACTCAGTCTGAAATTCACTGACGTTAACCAAATGACAAAACGGATAGTCTCCAGGCAAAGACAGCGGAAACAAGCAGGCCCATTGACAGAGGCATTTTAAAAGCTCACTATCCAAGATCCATCAAAACAAACCTTGCAGGTCGGCTCTATTTTTAGTGTCTTGATGTGCTGCAATGCCCCAATGTTAATAGGAAATATTTCAATGAAAGTGCCCTGACCGCCTGTGTAGAGAACCAACCACTGAATAGTACAGTAAACCCATAGCAAGAACGAAAACCTCTGCTACTCAATCCCCTCCATTTCTTTGCTTTTACTACAAAAAATGCAACAGTCCCACAGTCCCATTGTGTTGTAATGACAGAAAAAGGATCGAGGGGCCTATTTACAAGGGTATTGCGCCACCGGAGTGTCACTTTTTCCGACGCTCCGGTGGCGATGTGCCCTGCTCCATATTTACCAGGCGGCGTTAAGCCACTTTGCGTGGCTTAACGCCGGCTTGTAAATATGGCCCTCCTCGCTGCAGTTTCCTGCGGCAAAGGGGCATGCAATGGGAGTTGCTGTGGGCGTTCCCATGCAACACCCATTGCTTTTTGACACTGTCCCAGATTTACAAGGATCTGTTAATCTGAGTGGCGCAACAAGGAGAAATACCTTTAGTTCTGCAGCACACACAGAAGGAGCAAAACGGCATTAATGATTGTGTTTGTGCATGAAGGTGTCCCTTCCCGCACAAACACAATCATCCCTGCAACGCAAGCACCCTTGCACCATGTGCACGGGTGCCTGCGCTGGCGCTAGGCAGCTTTTTTAGCGCTGGCGCAAGGGAAAACACTGGGGTGTGCTGTATTCTTGTAAATCCACTCACATAAAATGTGTTACAAATAGTATCATTCATTAGTAGTACACAAAGTATACTAATTTAACTTTTGAAGTATCTTACCAAATATCTTTAACACTCAGAAACCTTTGGAAAATACTCACAATCACTGGATGAAGTCATCAGTAATGTCATTCGAGATGTCATGACTGATGTCATTGGTGATGTCACTGACCATGTCATGAGTGATGTAATATGTGAGGTCAAAAGCAGAGCATTGCAGGGGTGTAAGTTATAGTTAGCTCAGGTAACTATCAGGTACATGCATCAACCATTTTTGCGAGCGCAAACAGTGCGATTCGCAAAAATCGGCCGTTTGCGCCCGCAAAAAGGGCATTTGCGATGCATGAAGGGTCAAGGCACTCGCAATTTAAGAATTCGCAATTAATTGCGAGTTCTCAAATTGCGATTGCATTTAAGGAATCGCATTTTGCGAGTCCTTAAATGCAATGCAAGAACCACTTTGAAGTAGCGATTTTGCTACTAGGGGGCGCAAATTACCATGAAGTTGAACTTCATGGTAATTTGCAAAAACTTTGAAAAATGCACTAAAGTGCATTTTTCAAAGTTGTAGGTTACACACACACATGTCCTTTGGACAACATTTGTGCACAGATCAATTTCAGGGGTGCAACAGGGTGTCCTTTTGACACCCTTGCACCCTTGAAATTGTATGCGCATTCCTATGGGCCTGTAGGCCCATAGGAATGAATGGGAAGCCATTCCTTATTTGCGACTCGCAATTTGCGAGTTGCAAATAAGGAATGTGTAGGAATCGCTATTTTTATAGCGATTCCTACATGCATAGGCTTTTGCGAGTCCTTAATTGCGATTCCTTAATAATCGCAATTAAGGACTCGCAAAATCCTACCTTGATGCATGTGCCTGTATAATTGATGCATTTCTATGGTTTTGTACAAGTGAAATTTGAGACTAACTATAACGTCCCTGTAACCTTTGTTTTTTCAGTGAATTTCTGAGGTTTTTAAATTCTATTTCCTAATTATAACGTCCCTGTAACCTTTGTTTTTTCAATGAATTTCTAAGTTTAAATTTTTTTTTATTTCCTAACTGAAACCTGTAACCTTTGAGAGTGGGTGTGTGAGTGTCTGTGTGGGTCTGTGAGGGGGTGTGTGAGTTTCTGAGTGGATTTGTGAGTGGGTCTGTGAGTGCGTGAATAGGCGTGTGAGTGTATGAGTGGGCCTGTGAGTGGGTCTGTGAGTGGGTGTGTAAGTGTCTGTGTGAGTCTGTGAGTTGGTGTGTGAGAGGTGCTATTAGTCTGTGAGTGGGTGTGTGATGCCTGTGTGGGTCTGTGAGTGCATGTGTTGGTCTGTGAGTGCCTGTGTGGGTCTGTGAGTGGGTCTGTGAGTGCATGTGTTGGTCTGTGAGTGCCTGTGTGGGTCTGTGACTGGGTCTTTGAGTGTCACTATGGGTCTGTGAGTGAGTGTGTGAGGGCCTGTGAGTGTCAGTGAGTGGGTGTGTGAGTGGTGCTTTGGATTTTGGGCATTTGCATACTTAGGGTATTTAAAAGGGAGAACAATGGACTCTGCTCTCACCAGGAGACGACAAGAAAGAAACCACTTGTCACAGTCACTACAGAAGAGATTGTGCTCTGATACATCAATAACACATTCACCTCCATCCAAGATTTCAGATGGTTTTTCAAAGTGGAATTGCAGAAAAAACACACTTGCTTTGCCTTCGCCAACCCCAAGAAGTTAGGATAATTTGTCCTTTACAGAAGAAGAGTTTCAATTGGGGATCCTGCTATGTTTATATTTGTAAGTCCTTTCAGTTGAGGTTAATTTTTTATTAAATGAGCATCAGAGCCAGAATGGAACCGCACCTGCCTATTTATCCAAGAAGAGGTCACAGTTTTGCACAAAATATCTTCCCCACTGGAGTACTTTCTATTGGATAATTAGTAGGTGCTACCTAGTTATGTAAATGTCTAGTGCACGTTCTACCCTACAGCTGCATAAAGGCCCATGAGGTAATGTCTCCAGTCACCTTCTATGCGTGTACGTTTGGCAAAGTGATAGTTCCTCGAGCATCTTCATACAGAATTCTGTGATAACATGAATCCTTGTATAGAGAAGACTACGAGACTACACAGATTTGTGTCGCCATCAAACAAGGGTACTTGTAAATAGGGAGGAGGGCCGGGTGGCCCCCGTCCCAGGCCGATTTCAGCCCTGGGGACCCCATCCCCCAGTCAAAAAAATAATTGGGGAGGAGCGCAGGCAGACCCTCTCCCCGGGCCAATTTCAACCCCAGGCACCCCATCCCCAGGGCCCAGCATGTCTGCGGGCAGGGAAAGGGATGAAAACTTTGCTTCCAGCCACCGGGAGTGGTTTAACAGCTCCCTCTTGCTAGAAGAGGAGTGTTTACTTTTGCTTGCTGGGAGCTGTCACAGCAAAAACAAATAGCTATGTCCTGGGGTGGGCACCCCGGAACATAGCAGGAGCCGGCTCTGGGGGGTGGCATTCACCAGGGACAGTTATTGCTCCAGGAGGCGGGCCTCACGGCTCCCCTCCCTCTTTTTTCAAAAGCAATTGGCCCCGGGAAGGCAGTGGTCCCTGGGGTTGGGGTACGCCCTCCATTTTGTTTTTATTAGCCCCGGGGAGGTGGTGGTCCCCATGGCTTTTAAAAGCCCTAGGAGGTGGGTCCGTGAAGCCCCCTCCTTTTTTAAATACACTCCTCGGGAGGTGGTGGTCCCTGGGGCCAGGGGTGTCCGCACGCCCCTCCCCCTATATATTTAATTAGCCCCAGGGAAGTAATGGTCCACGGAGCATAAAAATGCCCTAGGAGGGTGGCCACATGAGCCCCCCTCCTTTTTCTAAAATAAACATTGGCATGCCCCCGGGAGCTGGTCCACCCGGGGGCTTGATTGAATACAAGCGCGGGAGACGGCGCTTGTTGTTTTTTTCAATTTTTGCTGTGGATTTGCAAATTTTCACGATTTTGAGGCAAAATAGTTCTTAAAAAAATGCTTTTTTCCTTGGCAGTGTTCCTCTGGGACCCCAGGACCAAGGCTACGGGGTTAGTGTTGATGGAGCGTAAAAGTTAAATAATGGTTGCCTCTATCAAGTCTGATCACTAAAAGAGATTTACGATAATAAACGCTTGATGAAATTGTGTAAAAATGGTTGAAACGAAAAATTTGAGGTTTCCTACTGCATTGTAAAAGAATGCAGGAGTGTTTTGAAACATGGAAATGCGAAAACGGAAATGAAAAGAGAGACAATGTTTATTTACCTATGCATGTAATCATGTGAATTAAGAAAACTTGTGTCGAAAAATGAATCAATATCTATATATTGAAGCAATAAAAAGATTAAAGGGGTTTAATTCAGAAATAATCGTTAGTCTGACAACTTACAGCTTATTCTAATGTTGTGAGATAAAAATGTATATTTCAGAATGACACGTAGACATTTCGTTTTGAAAATGATAAACATGCAAATAATTTTTGGTAGTGCCTAATATTGACATGTAACTTCTAGAAGAAGTAGAATGATTGAATTAACTGAGAAAATTGAAATACCTATATTAATGTGTGTTTTATATTAATAATAACATGGTAATGATTCAGCGAATTTTCATGTAGGCCTCAAATGCTTTTCTTTCCTTGTCCGAAAGACAGAATCTAGCTGACGTAGTCACTTAAGATGTTTTGAAAACTTTTTGTGAAGTTTCTTTCTTGTGCTCTAAGACAAAGAACTCTCTTTTGATTCAGCAACACTTTTGACAGAAATGTATCAATAAAATTGCAAACCCAGAGAGAGCGTCTGGGAACGGACAGACAGTGAACAAAGTGAATCTTCTTACTTCAGAGGAAAGGATGGAAATATAAAATAATTGAATTTGATGATTTTGCAACAGGATTACTTAATGCTTCCGGATTTTTTAGTGAGGCATTGATCACACCATGAACTGCCACTGGGAATGGCCAAATGAAAATCATACGGGATGATAAGAACGGATACTTTGTGGAAGTAAACTAAAACTTTTGGAACTATAATTGCCTCTTGGAGGAAGAGTCGGGGCTGGCTGTCATTGACTATTTTCCTGCCTGGCATGCTGTTGGACTGAACTCTGATTTCCCTTCAATGCCAAACCCATTTGAACTGAACTTTCCTGAACTGACTCGAACCTGCACTTTTTTCGGCTGAAGGGTTTACTGACTCTTTCCTGTGGCACGGTGTACTTCGATTCTGTATTATTTAGCTTGTATGAGCTAAACGCTGAATCTCGATTTTTTCCATGTTTCTCTCTCATTTCTTCCCTAGGCAACCAGTAAATGTTTTCTTTATTTGAATCTGTTTGGCATTGTGTGGCTAATTTACTAATTGACTGTTATTAAATCTGATTACGAAATGCGATTTCATTTTTCCTGACCATTCAAATTGAGGCTTTAGATAAATGATTTACATGAGCAAACTTTATTGTATTTGAGTCATTCTGGGAGTGAACATCCTTGTTTTGTGAATTATAAATGTTGGTGACAAATGTAAATTGGTGATGGAAATTAGCATGTTTTTGGAATTTCCTATTCCAGGTCCTCATAAGGAATTGCCTCACGTTCTCTGAATATCCAAGTCCCTGTTAGCTCACATAAAAGATCCATTGGAGGACCAGTGATTGAAGTAGGTCATGTTATGGGCCCAGTGAGTGAAAATAATCAATTTGAAGAAATTGTAGTGAGTTAAAATTTTGCCCAGTTTTTCTGATGGATCAGTTTTCTGGTAGCCTGTCGGATGGTTAGCTTGATTAATTAAACTAGGATATGAGGAGACGTGATTAAAGGGTGTTGTTTACTATAGTAGTTTAGAAAGAATAGTAGGGTTCTGACTGATGGTGAAGTTTTGACATTGAAAAAGATTGAAATGGACTTGTGACCACAAAAGAAATATTGTTGTATTGTGAAAATTGTATATTTATGTTGTATTGAATTAGGTCCGTCGAGCCCTTACTAAGCAGAGGTCTGTCGAGGCCTAAGATCCCGGGATACGCCTACGGGCAGTCTTAGTGTGGCATACACTAAGGGGCCAATTCCGATTCGGGCCGGAAATCTCTCCGACCGAGCCGGACCTGGAGAGATTTCCGACCGAATCGGACCCTAGCAGTCCGACCGAACGAGTACGATGCGCACGCATGCTATCGGACTCGATTCGGTCGGACTCCCATTGAAGTCAATGGGAGCCGGTCGTACAACGCGTATGCGGGCTCCCATTGACTCAATGGGTGCGAGGCGAACAAGGGCGCCCCCTAAAGCGGGTATGCCTCGAAGCGGGTCGCGCCGTACATGCACAGGTAGGGGGGACCCATGGGTCCCCCCTGTGTGTGACTCGCGCGGCTACGCGTACAGGGGGGTCCGACACGGACCCCCAAAGTGCGGCTCCGACTGCTCTTTTGAGCCGGACGGCGCGAGTCGGTAGGACTGCTCGAGGCGCGCATCGTACTTACCCGGCCGGGGAACGTCTCCATTGCGCGGTGCGAGTCGTGTCCGTGCGAGTCGGTCGGAGCGGTCGACTGTCGCGAACGAGTCGGTCGGTGCGGTTGGGTCTCGCGAACGAGTCGGTCGGAGATTTCGCATCGTACTCGCTCGCCCGGACGCACGTACGAATCGGTCGGGAAACAGGGCTCCAAATCGGATCCCGTAAGGCCGAATCCGATTCGGAGCCCTACCGGCCGAGATCGGAATCGGCCCCTAAGTGTGTTTGTCTGCTGTTTTGTGAGTACTGTGCATGAGACGTCGTTGCCGGTACTGAGAAAGGGAACTTGAAGCGTGACAAGTTGGAATTGTTGAGATTTCTTCAGGAAGCACACCATGAGAGATCTTAAGGATTCTTACTTAACGGGAGTGAAATCGCGCTGGTCGAGGTTTTCACTTGAAGCAAATTAAATTTTCTGAATGAGTGGGTATTGATAATTCTTTTAGTGGAGCAGACAAAGTTGTTTTATGTTGTATTTGTGTTTTCGTGAAATTTTATTTTAAAAGGACAAAAGAGAAAAGACGACTAACAGTTTGTGAAGGGAGGGTCAATTGCAGTGAAGAGTTAGATTGACATCATAAAAGTGCTGCGCTGGTATTGGAGGTTGGTGTGAAGCTGCGCTGGTATTGGTGGACAAGAACGAACAGTGATTGGAGGTAGAAACAATAATACGGAAGAGAGTTTGGAAGTTTAAACCCGATTGAGTAAGAGAAAAGAAAATCATGAAATTCTCTAAATTGTTAAAGGCTTTAATACGCAAGGATGAGCCGATACCAACTAGGGAAGGAGTTCCTGTGGCTCCAGAAGGTACACCTGCTTTGCAGATATCATTGGAGAGATGATATCACACTTGTGCTTGGTTAGACAATTGGGTAAAATATACAGAGAAAGATGGTCTCTTAGCGTTTCCACAGTACGGGACATTTAATGTAAGAATTTTAGAAAATTTGAGAAGACAAATGAATGATCTGAAACCGAGTCCTAGACCCATACAATATGAAGCCCTTGAGGAGTGGAAACATGAAGAATATCGGAGAGAAAAGGAAAAATGTCAGGCGAAATATAGAAATACACTGAATCGATATGCAGAGGCAAAATGGGATTCCCAAAAAAGGTTATGGAGACAATATGTTGCTTTGGGAGCCCGAATGTATCCGGTAATGGTAGCTGAACATAAGGAAGGAGAAAAGTGTAAGGATAAAAAGAAACATATTGAAGAGTCAAAAGCTCAAGTACTTCATGTAACAGATGAGGGTCTAGAGGATATAGATGATGAATTATTGAACAAACTTTTATTGAATAGATCTCCACCTTATAATGAAGAACAGAATAATTCAGATTTAGATCAAGCCAATAAAATAATTTTCTTGGACGAAAACCAGACCTCTGAGCGAGCAGGATTTTCGAATGTAGTTATGACAAATAGTCCTGATGCATTATCAGTACCTGCAACCATTGGTCCAGTTGTTTCTCTTTACCAGACAGGGCGAGGAATTTCCCAAACTCACGCAATAACAGTTCCAACTGGAACTGCAGGAGAAATTTGTTCAATAAATGAAACAAGAGAGTTTGCAAAAAATCTGAGAATACTGTCCACATCAGAAAGAATTGAATGAGAGTAGTGTAGAAATGTGTAATAGAATGAATCCCACCATGGAAGGGGAAATAGAGCCACCAAAAAAACATTTCAGAAAAGAGTCTTGAAACGCCAAGTAGAGAAGTAGAGGATAGCGAAGGATTACTGGGAGAGTTGTGCACATGGGAAATCAGAGAGCAGATAAACAAGTGGTGCAGAAAACGGGAGCAGTTAGTGGAGAATTTCAGCGATCAGAAATGAGTACTTCGATAAGGCCATCCCCAGAAGAACTTGATGACTGGATTAGAGACTTAGCCCCTACTGGTAGTGTATCAAATAATGCAAATCGAGGCATGAATGTAGATGCGAGCAAATTAAAAGTGGAATTAGAAGAAATGATATTGGGAACAACTAGTCCAGAGAGACTATCAAAATATCGCAATGAGGAATTATTATTCATGTGTAAGTATATAACACGGAAGGCAAGAAATACCCATGAGAAATTTGCTGAGGTAGCACAGAAATATGGGGTGGATGTAGAAAAGTCCAAAGCTTTACAGAAAACATATCAATTGGATTTTAGTGACAAAGATTTGGAGAGTTTGAATCCCTCTGGGAAAAGACTGCAAATTAAAGAGTTAATAACAGCCCTGAAGTGATGGGGAGAATTAGAAAGATGGGAAGGCAGATGGGCTAAAAGCAAGAAGATACTACAGTGGTTTTGCCTTTATACCCATTGATGGAAAAGGAAAAGGGTGAGGCAGATGCAGATGCATTGGCGTTTCCCATGAGAGAAGTACCAGGAGGAGAGTATGTACATGTCCCCTGGAGTAGACAAGACATATTGTCCTTTACAAATGATTTCCCGAGGTTGAGGGAGATACCAGTCAAGTGGTATAAGCAAGTGGAAAGATTAGTGAAGGTTTCAAAAGTTTTGTTAAAATATTTAGATGCTTTGTTTGATATTGTGGTTCCCACAGATTTCGGGTGGAATGTAATTTTGCTGTTGATTGGCCAGAGACAGAATATGCTAGAGATCCAAAAACAGGCGCGCCATCAGCAGAAGTGATAAAAAATATAATCAGACCATTACATATTTGAAAGGAAAAATTTCACCGAAAGAAACGGATTGGATCAAAATGGATAGGACTACTCAAGAATTAAAAGAATCAGTGCATGCTTACTATGAGAGACTTTTGCAGGCATTCAAACAGTACAGTGGGATTGAAAATGTGTCGGAGAAAGATATGGGACATTTTGTATATCCATTTGTCTATGGTTTGAGGCTTGAGATTAGTGCCATGATTCAGCAGCATTTGATTTGCTGGCAGAGCAAGTCAGTAGATGAAATACTTCGTTTTGCAAAGTATTGTGGAGACGATATTGAAATGCGACACAGGAAGTTGAAAGAAAAAAATTGATGTTGGCACAGATGAGGGCAGCCAAGAAAGGATATGTGGGTTTTGATTCAGATCTTACAGGCATGATACAGGGAAATGGTCAGACTACCACTGGAATGAAAGGTTGAATGGTAAACCCCATGCCAAATTTGATGCCTCAAGGAAGGGGACGTGGATCAAATATAGAGACATTGAAAAAGACAGTCCCCTGTCACGGTTGCGGCAAGTTCAGGCATTGGAAGCGCGAGTGTAAGTCTAATTTGGCTAATCAGGTGAATGGGCAGGCAAATGTGACAGGTGCAGATGGAATGGTACAGTCACAGGTGACTAATGATATGTTAAATCAGACGATGTTGAATGTAAGGGGTCAGATTCAGAATATGCCTCAAGCTCCTATGCAAAACTTGAATGGACAGGTACAGAAATACAATCTGAATATGCGTTTCCATACCACTGACCAAGTAAATCCGAATATACAAGTGGCCTCACAATATTTATTACAGATGGATGACAGTGACTCAGATACTTCCCAATGATGGTGCCTGAGAGGGGAGGAGGAATGCATGCTTGGCGCATCCTTAGAGGTAGATCAGAATGCTGTAATTCTATATCAGATTCCATGTTAAGTTGAATAGTTTTCGGTGATTGACTTGTGTCAAGCGTTTTTCTCCATTCCCTTGAATCGAGATAGCCAATATTTGTTTGCATTCCGGTTTGTGTTTTGGCACGGTGCCGAGTTCCACAAGGGTATACGGAAAGCCCATCAATGTTTAATCAAATACTGAAAAGAAATTTGGAATCCTTGGAAATGTCAAATCACTCTGTGTTGGTACAGTACATTGATGATTTATTAGTTGCATCTGGAACTAAAGAAGCTTGCGTTTCAGATACTGTCGCCTTACTGAATCATTTGGCACTGAGTGGACATGACGTGTCACCAGCAAAACTCCAGTTTTGCAAGAGAGAAGTTCTCTATTTAGGACACCATATTGAAAACGGGGTCAGAAAAGTGTCACAAGATCGAATCACTGCTATATTGCAGATTAATCCACCATGTACACAAAAGGCAGTTCGTTTGTTTTTGGGAATGGTTGGCTATTGTAGGCAGTAGATACCAAATTTTTCTCTGATAGCCAAGCCACTTCAGAGATTGACCCACAAAGATGTGTCAGATCCTGTTCCACGGGATAAAGTATGCATGCGTTCTTTCCTTGAACTAAGAGACAGTTTGTGTCGAGCTCCAGCATTGGGAATGCCCAACTTTAACAAGAGTTTTACTCTGTTTTGCAGTGAGCGCTAAGGTTGTGCACTATCAGTTCGGAAGCAAATGCATGGAACTGCACGCAGAGCTGTTGCATATTTTTCAGCTACATTGGATCCTGTAGCTGCTGCTTTACCTGGATGTTTGAAAGCCGTTGCTGCAATGTGTGTGAGTTTGGAACAATATGAAAACATTGTGATGGGTCATCCATTGAAAGTGTATGTGCCACATTCAGTTGAAATTTTGGTAACACAAACTCTAACACAGCATCTCACGATTAGTCAGTTAACAAAATATGAGCAGGTGATATTGGGTGCAGAAAATGTGACTGTAACGAGATGCACAAGTTTGAATCCAGCTACCTTGATGCCATTGCCAGGACATGGAGTTGTGATGGAAGAAGCTGATCATGATTGTCTTGATGTAACTGAGTTGCATCCTGACATCCAAGATACTCCATTGCCTGAGTCAGACCACATTCTGTTTGTGGATGGATCGTGCTTGAGAGATTCTGGAGGTACCTTGCGAGCTGCATATGCGATCTGCACTGTGGTGGGTGTAGTTGAAGCATCGTGGTTAAAAGGAGTGTATTCAGCACAAGTGGCTGAATTGATTGCACTTACCAGGGCTTGCAGCATCACAGAACAAATGAGAGTAACTATATTCACAGATAGTCAATATGGCTTTGGGGTGGTGCATGACTTTGGGAAGTTGTGGTCTCAACGTGGGTTTATGACCTCTTCGGGTTCACCCATACGAAACAGAGAGTGTGTAAAAAAAACTATTGACAGCACTACAACTGCTGGCTCAGATTGCGGTGGTGAAGTGTTCCGCCTACCAAACTGGACATGATTATGTCACAGTTGGCAATCGTTACACTGATGAGACTGCGCTGTATTGTGCCCTAAATTCCTATGCATTCAATGAGGAATCTTTGAAGGAACAAAATGCAGGTTGATGTTTTCAATTGTTGAAACTTGGGAAGAAATAAGAGAACTACAAGATTCAGTACCGCAAGCAGAGAGAGAAGGGTGGATTGAAACAGAATGTAATTGTAGACAGGAAGATGAGGTGTGGGTGTACATAAATGGGAGGCCTGTGTTGCCAGATAGCCTATTGTCTCCGATGGCAGGGATTTGCCATGGACCTGCACATGTAGGTAGAGGTACTATGCTATGTCTCTTTCGTCAAACTTGGTATAATCCACGATTTAGAGGCATTGCAGAGAGTCTGTGTCAAAGATGTGTGATTTGTCAACAACAAAATGCAGGAAGAAAAACAGTGGTCAGTACGAGAAATCGGGAGGTCCTTTTACCCGCATGTAGTTAAATGTCATTGAGCTGCCCCCTTGTAATGGATTGAAATATGTCCTTGTGATTGTGTGCTTCTTCTCTCGTTGGGTTGAGGCTTACCACACAAGGCACAATGATAGCTTAACAGTAGCTAAACTGCTTCTTAGAGAGTTAATTCCGAGATTCGATTTTCCAGTCTCTTTGGAATCGGATAGAGGTACTCACTTCAACAATGAAGTGATACGAATTCTTTGTGCTGCACTGCAAATTGAGCAAAGTCTACACTGTGCTTATCGACCTGAGGCATCTGGTGTCCTTGAACAAGTGAACGGAACGATTAAGTCCAGACTAGCAAAGGTGTGTGCATCCACATCACTGAAATGGCCTGATGCATTACCTCTGGTGTTGATGAGTTTGCAGAGCATCCCAGACAGAAGGACTGGACTGTCCCTCATGAGATAATAATGGGGAGGGTTATGAGGCAGCCTACAGTCCCAGCAAATCAGCTTGTGAATATTTCTGATGACTTGGTACTCGATTATTGTACTGGCTGATGTGGTACATACTGTGTCTCACCAGGTTGGAGAAGTCGCAACTACCATTCAACAGGAGCAGTGCCATGATCTGTGCCCAGTTGGTTGGAGAGGTGTGGTGCAGCGGCCAGGGCAGCTGACTTCGGAGCACAGGGCTCACGGTTCGATCCAGGCTCCAGCGGCAGCTCAGCTCAGCACCATGTGACTCTGGGCAATAGCTCACTTAATTTCCACGACGGCCCCCAGCGCCTTGAGACCCGTAAGGGTGAGTAGTTTGCGCTTTACAAATACGGATTTATTTATTTATTGGGTACTCATAAAGAAGCATGTGCAAAAATCCTGTTTGGAACCTTGTTGGCGTGGGCCTTATAAAGTGATTCTTGTAACCACAACTGCTGTTAAATGTGGTGGTCTACCTAATTGGGTGCATGCAGCCCACACTTGTCGAGTCCCATGTCCTCTTGAAAATGCGGGGTCTGTGGTGGATGAACCGGTGGTAACAGAGAGACGTCCCCTTCAGACTGAGCACAGAGTAGAGAGGGTGCCAGCTACGGGGTCTCGAGACACTGTTATAACCGAGAGTCAAGGAGAGTTGATCCCGGTTGGTATCGAGGGTCAAAGTGAAGGGGATCCAACTAAGAGAAGTGTCGACTCAAATGATGGGAACAGTGTACCAGAAAAACGAGTGCAAAGAGGAGACCGTTGGCCCAGAAAATCTGAAAGATTGAGACACATACTGACCGCAGGAAGAACACCTTCCACTGTGATTTAAGTCTCCGGTCAATCTAAGCAAAGTGACACAGATGGAGAAGAGTCTACAGTCCGTAGAACAAAAAGAACACGAACACCAAGTCAAAGATATGCAGCTCCAGAGTGGACATACTTAGCTGCTGCAAACGACTGGGAGAAAGAGTTCTACGCATTTTGTTCTAAAAATTGCAGTTCATATAAACCGCCATGAAAGAACTGTTGTGAAGGAGAATCAAGAAAAATACAGGCCAAAGAGAAGCAAAAGGATAAAGGTGCGACCAGACGCTGCCTTAAAGCTACTGCACAAAGCCTATTGCTATATTGGTGTAGACTAGCATTATAAAAAAATTAATTAATACTTCTAATCCCGAGACGGGAAATCAAAAATCTAGTTTCATTAAGACGTAAGCATATATGTGCTTGCTTTCAAACTGTTTTTGTTCTAATCCTTGTCTTGTTGTTGATGATACTAAATCTATCTCATCATGTTTATTCAAGTAAAAATACTAATTTACAGGTGACCACAACTACTGTAGTGACTAAAGTGCAAGAAGGAGTGGTAATAACTAAAGATTTAACAAATGATGATTTACATCCTGATCGTTCAATTAACGATTATTCACTAAATGTGTTTACTATATTGCTGTAGGAGTACATAAATACTATGGATGCGAGAGATTGCTATGTGTGCATGCAATTACCTACTTTTGTGTCTGAAGGGGTGACATACCATGACCTTCCTTTAACATATGGTATATCTTGTAGTGTACTAACATGTCTGTTTTATGGTAAAGGGCAATTTTAATATTATTACTCGAACTATGACTTGATTTTCTCAGAAGTTCCAGTAAAGAAAAAGTTTGATATAGTACCAGATGCACGAGATGCTGAGATAATGGGAGAATTCTTTCATCCTACATCACCTATAGATACTGTACATGCGCATCGTCATAATTTAACTTGTGCTTTGCATAGTGTAGAAAAGGAATGTATTAATTCAGTAGAAGACCTTAAGGAGGAAATAAAGAAGAAATCTGAGAAACAAACGAAAACACCTCCATGGGCACATAAGGAGGGTGATTATAAAAAGGGAGAGACATACGCTGCAATGACTCTAGATTGGCAACACAAACGAAAGCTTTGCATATTAAGACGCAAGACAGAACATAATAATAAATTCATTGGTTCCAGTGAGTGTGAACATACCTTCCTACTTATGGGAGGTTGGGGACTAAATTTGGCAGGTTTGGATCCAGTATTTCCAGGAGTGTATTTTGTGTGTGGGAAAAATGGTTATTAAAAATTGCCTAAACATTGGTATGGGAGTTGCTATATGGGAATAGTTTTTCCAAAAATGTATCATGTTGATGAACACAATGGAATCAATTAAAGAAAACCTGCATGCTTTAGAAGAGGAATAAGTTCTGCTGAAATTATTGGGGATATGTTTGGAGCAATAATACTCTCAGTTGGGGTAATATTGAATTCACACAAAATTTGAAAACTGTCAACAGTAGTACATCGATTATCGACAGATACTGCTGGTGGATTTTTAGTTATTGACACGGAAATGGTTGTTATTAGATCTATGGTTTTACAAAACCGACTTGCTTTCGATGTACTCTTAGCAAAAGAAGGCGGAGTCTGTTGCATGCTGAAGGTTCAACAATGTTGCACTTATAGCCCGAACGAAAGTAAATATTTGAAGGGATATATAAGCAATATTACTAATTTAGGAAAGGAACTAACTGAACTAAAAGTAGATGGTGCTTGGGAGAAAATTGGGAAGGGATTTTCTTCTGTGGGAAATTGATTTGCAGCACTGGGAAAAAGCTTAGTGGGAAAAATACTAAGACCAATAATAACGATTGCTATTGCTTTGTTAGTAATAATATTAATATATCAATATTGTAAGAATGAAAGAGGTTCTAAAGAAATGAGAGGGTGAAAAAGAAATAGAGCAGAAAATTAATTAGAAGATAGAAAATATGGCTTCTATGATGACACGAAAAATTTGGAACAGGTGAGACTAAAACAAATGAAGACAACTGTATTCTAATGTGACATCAGAATAAGGTCAAATGATAAGATAAGATTGTGTGATGGCTTGATTCGCCATCAAAGGGGCAATTGATGGAGTGTAAAAGTTAAATAACTGTTGCCTCTATCAATTCTCACCATTAAAAGAGATTTACGATAATAAACTCTTGATGAAATCGTGTAAAAATGGTTGAAACAAAAAATGTGAGGTTTCCTACTGCGCCGTAAAAGCATGCAGGAGTGTTTTGAAACATGGAAATGCGAAAACGTAAATGAAAATAGAGACAATGTTTATTTACCTATGCTTGTAATCACGTGATTAAGAAAACTAAACATAGATAACATAGAAAATGTGGTGATGATAACTTTAAAATTGTGTTGAAACATGAATCAATGTCTATATATTGAAGCAATGAAAAGATTAAAGGGGTTTAATTCAGAAATAATCGTTAGTATGTAAGCTTACAGTTTATTCTAATGTTGAGAGATAAAAATGTGTATTTCAGAATGACACACAGACATTTTGGGCCTCATTACGATGTCGGTCGGAAAGCATTCCGACCGACTCCTTGTCGGAATTGGTTCCGACCGACTCGGGTTCAGCGAGTCCGACCGACCGATTACGATGTTTCAGAACACCGTTCAGTCGGACTCCCATTGACTTCAATGGTAGCCTGTGTTCTGACCGACAACACAGGCTCCCATTGAAAAAGGGGGTGGTTCCGGAAAACCTTGCACCCTGTCGCAGGCACCCCATGGTGCCTGCCACACTGTGCATGGTTGTAAAGAGGGGTCCCATGTGAGGCGTCCGGGTGAAGGGGGCCTGCTATGGGCCCCCAAAGTCAGTTTCCGACAGCTGTTTCGTGTCGGACAGACCAATTCTCTGAATGCCGGTCGGAACCGAGTTGGAAAGACCAAACGGTTACCTTCTATCATGATCGGTCGGTCGGAAATGTTTCCGAGTCGGTCGGAAACATGGGTTCCGACATGGGTTAGGAACATCCGAATGCCGTTCAGAGCCTTTCCGACCGACATCGTAATTAGGCCCTTTGTTGTGAAAATGATAAACATATCTAATATTGACATGTAACTTTTAGAAGAAGAATAATGATTGAATTAACTAAGAAAATTAAAATTGAAATACTTATATTAATGTGTGTTTTATATTAATAATAACGTGGTGATGATTCAGGGAATTTTCATGTAGGCCTCAAATGCTTTTCCTTCCTTGTCCGAAACACAGAATCTAGCTGAAGTAGTCACTTTAGACGCTGTTAGAACTTTTCGGGAAGTTTCTTTCTTGTGCTCTAAGGCAAAGAACTCTCTTTTGATTCAGCAACACTTTTGACAGAAATATATCGATAAAATTGCAAACCCAGAGAGAGCATCTGGGAACGGACAGACAGTGAACAAAGTAAATCTTCTTACTTCCGAGGGAAGGATGGACATATAAAATAATTGAATTTGATGATTTGCAAAACGAATACTTAATGCTTCTGGATTTTTTAGGGAGGTATTGATCACACCATGAACTGCCCACTGTGGCTGACCAATGGAAATCATTGGGGATCACAAGAACGGATACTTTGTGGGTGTAAACTAAAACTTTTGGAAGTATAATTGGCCCTTGGAGCAGGAGTCGGGGCTGGCTGTCATTGACTATTTTCCTGCCTGGCATGCTGTTGGACTGAACTCTGATTTCCCTTTAATGCCAAACCCATTTAAACTGAACTTTCCTGAACTGACTCGAACCTGCACTTTGCCAGCTAGTAAAGTGTGCAGGTGGTAACCTTTTGGCTGAAGGGTTTACTGACTGTTTCCTGTGGCACGTTGTACTTGGATTCTGCAATATTTGGTTTGTATCTAAAAACTGAATCTCGATTTTTCCCATGCTTCTCTCTCATCTCTTCCCTAGGCAACCAGCAAATGTTTTCTTTATTTGAATCTGTATGGCATTGTGTGGCTAATTTACTAATTGACTGTTATTAAATCTGATTATGAAATGCGATTTCATGTTTCCTGACCATTCAAATTGTGGCTTTAGATAAATGATTTACATGAGCAAACTTTATCGTATTTGAGTCATTCTTGGAGTGAACTTCCTTGTTTTATGAATTATAAATGTTGGTGACAAATGTGAATTGCTGATGTAAATTAGCATGTTTTTTGGCATTTCCTATTTCAGGTCCACATAAGCAATTGCCTCACGTTCTCTGAATATCCAAGTCCCTGTTAGCTCACATAAAAGATCCACTGGAGGACCAGTGATTGAAGTAGGTTATGTAATGGGCCCAGTGAGTGAAAATGAGCTAATTGAAGAAATTATAGTGAGTTAAAATTTTGGCCAGTTTTTCCACTCTATTAGTGTATTCATTCTCAGCCCCCTTTTGTTTTGTTTTACAAAGGGGAGGGTGGCCCAGCGGCCCCCTCCCGAGCAGTGATAGGCCCCAGGTACCCCATCCCCAGAGCCAGATTCTAAGGGGAGGGGGCATGCAGCCCCATTCAATGAGCCTTATCAGGCCTTGGTGACTCATCTCCCGGGGCTGATTTGCAGAAAAAGGGGAGGGGTCCCGCCTACCCAAGCCTCATCAGGCCTTGGGTACTTCATCTCACGGGGAAGAATTGCTGAAAAAGGGGAGGATGGCCATGTGGCCCCTTTACCGAGCCTTATTAGGCCTAGGTACCCCATCCCCTGGGGCTGCATGACTTTATAAAGGGGAGGGGGTCATTAATGCCCATTTCCCAACCCTTCATAAGCCCTGGGACTCATCCCCTGGAACCAAACCATATTTTAAAGGGGAGGGGAGCCAAGTAACATTTCGTCTAACTGCAATGCTACTTTAACCTTTGGTTTGTGAAGTGCATTTCTAGTTTTTCTTAATGTAAAGTAATATTTTGTTACCAGACTAAACCCAACTACCTGCTGTGTATGGCCTTTTGCCGTGCATGGTGGGGGGGATTGATAGCAGGGCCTGGCCATAGGCCACGCAGGCAGCCAACCCCGTGCTGATCACGGCGACCATGTGCAGAGGAGTGTTAGCCACAAGGCCTGTGGCCAACCCTCCCGCAGGCAGCCAACCCTGGGCTGCCATCCGCACACGGCTCACAGCCTTTGGCGACGCAGCTTAGGATTGGCCTTCGGGTCCTGGGGACCCCATACCCCAGGGCCAAAAAATATATATTAAGGAGAAGAGGAATGCAGCTCCCCTCCCCAAGCCTTAATAGGCCCCAGGGACCCCATCCCCGAGGTCAAGTTCAACATAAAAGGGAACCTGAAATTCAATTGAGAAAGGGGGTGTGGACCAAGGGGCCCCCCTCCTCGAGCCTCATTCGGCCCTGGGGATCCCATCCACTGGGGCCACATGCAATTAAACAGGGGAAGGCGACATTTGGCCACCCTCCCCAAGCCATCTTGGGCCCTGGGGCCAAATTATAAAGGGAGGGGGGCATGTGGCCCCCCTCCTCAAGCCTTATTAGCACCGGGGACCCCATCCCCCTGGGCGATATCCAATAAAAAGGGAATGGAAGCCTATTTTGGAACCAGGGACCCTTTCCCCAGGGTATTTCTACATTATAATTGGGTGCCCCACCACACGCACACCTTTGTACTATAGTGCAAATATGTGTGTGATGTCTAGCATAGGTTTTATACTAGAAGAGTATTATTTCACTACAAAATCCTCTGCCTAGACAACACTTTAAACCATTTCACACATTAGCTATTCTGCACAGTGGAGCGCACATGCATTGTGTAAAATGTTAGGAGAAATAAAATGATTTCTCCAACTTCCTCAAGGAGGCCTTAATTTTGGACTCACAGCCAAGTCTAATAATATTAATAGTTAGGGCTTTTTGTCAAACACCATGGTGGGTTGCACCACCCATGGAAGGCCCCTTGATGCAAATTAGCACAAAGTGATATTTATATTAAAAAAGGGTACTTTTCCAGTGTAACAAAAGTTTTGCACTTGAAAGTAAATATCCTATGAAGACTTGGCACCACTTTGCGTGATTTTGCCTGATTTTGTGGTGGCAAAGTCTTGCTAAATCAGCCTTGGAATCCTTGACAACTGCACATGTGATATATTTCCCACGTCAAAAATCTTCCCTTCACTGGTGCTCCAGTTTATATCGATATTTTTCTATGCAATGCTTAATACATTCTCTTTGACAAAACCGATCCAATCGGTAGCTGCAACATATTACAAAGTACCACTATCCTGGGAAAGAACACGTCAATTTCAACAATTGGAGTTGAAACCTCAAACACAATTCTTAATTAAAGACTGTTAGAGTAATTCTATTATATATACAAATATGTAACTTGTCCATACAATTGTAATTTGTTTGATTTATTTTTAATTTATCCATGCTTTTGTCAGCTTATACTAAACAGACTGCCATTGAAGTATTTAGTTTTGCTATTTTTTTAACAATGCCTTGAATATTTAAATATTGAGAATAATCAGTATACATCCGAGGTCCCTTTTTCCCCTGTTTAATATTTGTCTTGCATACTAAATAAAAGGAGTATTATTTACTTTAAAAGATGTTGTTCACTTCTCACTAATATAGACACATTCTCTTCTCTGTCTAAACAAATGCGGAGGGAATATTGTTGCATTTCCCTCTATAACATCTTGGAATAAAGTGTTTGTTGACCCAAAAGTAAGTTGATATTATAAGTCTTTACCTAATTTCTTTTTAATGATCACTTGATTTCAATCTCACTGTAGGAACACCTGTTTGAAGAACTGCGGATGTTGGCTGGTCATTAACTATTTGACACAGTACTAACAGCTTATTGTGCACCAGGAGCTATATTGATCACTGTTTAGCACATATTGACTTCAACCACACTTTTTTGGAGCTTTACCTTACTTGATGAAAAGCATTTTTTTAAAAGTCGTAAAGCTTGTAACTTTTCACTGTCTGCTTTGAGATTGTGTGCCATTTTCTACACTGATTGCTTTTTCCTTGTGCTCGACTTCAGTGGAATCACATTGTTTATAGGAATTCAGGTGTTGGCAGGTTGCGAGATATGTGCTAAAATACCGGCTGCTTGTGAACAAGGTGCTACATTGATCATACTAAGGGGCATATGTACAAGATTTGGCGATAACTATCGCTAACGCAAGTTAGCGCTAGTTTTTTTATCGCCGTGTACCGCGGTTAACTATCGCAGTGTTAGCGGCGTATTTCCAACATGCCGCTAAATGGCGATAGTTTATCTTACCGTGTGAACTTTCCCGCGTAAAGAACTGCGGCACGGCGATAAAAATTCTGACGCTAACATGAAAAAAGTGGCAAAAGGCCAATTAGCGGTCAGAAACTGCACGCTAATCAGCGTGACGCCACTTTTTTCACGTTTGGGCCACAAAACCACTATAAAATGCCCGCTATGTAGCCCAAACACACACACAAAAAAAAAAGAAGATTTGAAGAACCATGGAGGAAGCTGAACCCAGTACTGAAGAAAACAACAACCCCCCAAACACCCAGGAGGACCAGGCAGAGACCCAGGAGAAGGGCAAGGAGAAGAGGAAGAGGAAGACTCGATTCAGTCAGCAGGAAAACCAGGTCCTGATTGCGGAGGTGACAGAAAAACAACAACAGCTTTTTGTCAGCTCCACAGTGTCATTGGGAACAAAAAATACTATATGGCAGTCCATCGCAGCCAGGGTGAATGCTGTCGGAAAGGTGAGGAGGACAGTGGATGACTGCAAGAAGTGCTGGCATGATGCTAAGCGCAAGACCAAGGTGAAAATTGCAGCCAATCTCAAAGCAGCAATGCAGACTGGAGGTGGGAGTCCAGCGCCACAGGAGGAGCTGGATGCGTTGGAGGAACAGGTGTCCGCTGTCATCAGCGAGGAGACGGTGGTTGGAGTTCCGGGACAGGATACTGCTGAACAGGACCAGACACATCAGCAACAGGGTGAGTAACAACTAGGGACTGGGGGGATGGGGTGGATGGTCCCAATGGCACTCATGCCCAATTAAACATCTCTCAGTACACACCCACAATGACTGCGGATCATGTCACAGATGCCCTTCTCCCTGGCGGCATAGACACATATCACCCTACTCAACCAATACATTGCAAGACACATATTGGTGGGCTCACAGACCTGGAAATGTGCACAGAAAAGTACCCAAAAAATAGAGTCCAAGATTAACATCAGACCACAAAATAAGTGCAACATCAAATAGCAAAGGGGCACATTGACTGGAGATGCGGCAGGGTGTCAAAATGGCCCCCTTGCCTCAACACCACGCATATGCATGTGCCCGTGTGTCTGAGTCGTGTGCAAGAATGTGCATGTGCATCAAGGGGGACCTTACTGCACATACACAATCTTGCACACAAATCAGACACACGGGCACATGCATATGCGTGGTGTTGAGGCAAGGGGGCCATTTAGACATCCTGCCACATCTCCAGTCAATGTGCCCCCTTGCTAGTTCATGAGATGCAGTCCTGTGTACACCAAGTGAGAAAGCATCTAGTGAGTCTGCATACCATAAACACATGCATTGTCACAACAACAATCAAAGTGATCATGTAGCCATCTGTCTAAAAGGTGCATATCCCACAATGCACCCATTCAGCAGGGGGGATATGCCTACAACACTACAGTGCATGGACTATGCATATCAGGAATGTGTCACCCAAATATGTACTACATGACTTGTCTGTGTGCCATACTCACAGAACTACAATGTCCCTGTAAAGAAGGATGACATCCTAAGTATGACAACAACGAAGAATGGCAAATAGCACCAATTAATGACAAGTAGCTAAATGGCACCATCACCCCTTAGGTCAAAATCCACTCCTCCAATCACAAGTGTACACATGTGCCATACAGAAAACAGCATTCCACATCAGTCCTGGTGTGAGCTGCCCATTACACCATGATGTGCATGTAAACCTGTCTGTTTGTTAAGTCTACAGTTTCAGTGAACAAATATGCAGTCATGTCTGTCATCATCCACACGAAAACCCCGGCATTCAATATTCTGAACCAGGACAGCATGTCTCATCCATGTGACCATCTGCGTGGCAAATACACAAACACACATCAGCCTGCCATTTGCATCTCATGGGAGGGGTTGGGGGGGGGGATGATAGGGCCTAAGCACCACTAATACGCCTTTGGAAATCCACATCCATCAAATCTAGGCCCACGTACACACCACATGTGGGCCCAACATTGAGGGTAATGGGTGTTGTCACTGTCTGTTCAGCCTGCAACAACAATAGAAACTCACACTGCACCACACTCACAACGGGTAAGCCAACAGGAGGGCAGTAAGCAATGCATGCAAGGAAAAACATGACTGACGATATGCACACAAGAGAAATCACAAGAGCCTAAGCTACCTGGATGTACATGTGTACTGCATTGTGCAGCACACATAGAAAAAGCAATTATCCCATCATTGCCAATCTGCCTAAAGGGGTCCCTCCTCACACATAACCATTCTCGCACCAAACCCATGCACATGTGCACTACCCAGCAAAGCTGACTGTCTGTGAGCCACACTGACAAGGCAAGTGACAGTGCATGATGAATTGCATGCCTGCACCCTAAACATTTTAACATGGTGCAGGCCACGGTCACTGAAGTGGCTGAGTGTGGAGTTCATCCTTAAAGGAGCAGGTCACACTCTGACACTTCCTCGTGTACATACAACCCCTGATGTAAAGAAGACATCTGCTGCCAAACAATGCACAAGTGTCCCAACTCTATCCAAGACCCATATTTACTCCAGCTTGCAACATCTCATCATTGCAAATGCACAAAAGTGAAAGGCCCACTGGCTGAAATGGATAATGGGCAGTAAAACCAACGCTGCAGGGGTGACTCTCCCACAATGCAGTACACAGACACATAAATCAGAGCTAATCAACATTGACTACAATGTGGTACAAATTGCATCACTTTCACTACTGAACAGAGGACACAACTGGTGCCGCTTGTGCATAGCAATTGGCCATTCACATTTGGCATAGCTGTAAACTCTGAGATGATAATGTACAACTACAACGTCACATCCGTGATGTTGTACAAATAATCACTATCCGGCATCTAATAGGCATCTCCTCCTAAACAGTCAGAATGGACATTGTCATGCAGCCTGCTTGTAAACTCATCCAATGCATGATCATACTTGAAACACACATTTAACTGCATCTCCCCTTTACATTGCAGAGGGAGAAACCTCACCTCCTGTACAGCAGCCTGTCCCACTCTTCACTGATGAAGATGAGGAATTCACCACCATCAACCAGGACACCCTCCAACAGCTGCTAGACTCATTTAGCACCCCATCCCCAGAAGCAGGGCCATCCAGCTGCGTTGTGGAAACTCCACCCCCTGCACAAACCACCCACCAGCAAGCACCTACCACCACAGCTGTCTCCCAGGACCTTGAGGACCCACTTCTGGCATTTCAACGCCATGCGGTAGAGGTCCAGCAGGAGATGGCTGATCAGGTGCGGGTGGGGTTTGACAGCCTGGCGGCCAAAGTTGAACCCGTATGTGGGTGCCTGAGTGCCATTCGGGACCACCTACAGAACATCACAGACACCCACAGTCCGCTACATGCTCTCTGACATTCCATGGCTGACATTGCTGGAGTCATGACTCAGAGACAAGAACAACTGTCCAGTCAGAGTGGCTGCAGCGATGCCAGCCAGGAGTTGGCCCGCATGCGAATGATAATGGAGAACATGGAGCGGAGACAAGCGGGACAAATGGCTGCCACTGCTGTACACCAACGAGATGCAGCTGGAATCTTCCATGCCCTGCAGCTGATTATCACTGCATTGCTGCATCAAGGTTTGGCACAGATGAGTGCTGCTGCTGCTTCTACATCCACATCTCTGCCCCCTGATGTGTCAGTGCCTCACAGTGCTGCAGCCAATCTACCACCACACACATGTGAGCCACATGACACATCAGAGGACGAAGATGTGGATGATTCTGCATTATTGCGAAGAAGAAAGCGGTAGCATCCATCTGTGCCAAATGGACTCTTTTGCCTTGGATCAGTGCTTAGCATCATGCCCCGGAACATCAGCTTCCACTGTCCCCAGATCCACTCTTCAACACTCACCTTGGACCTCAGCATGGACTGCCATGATTTGTGTGGTTCCCAATGACACTGCAATCAGCCTGCTGACTGAACTCAACCTCTTCCTCTGGACATGTCACCCCTGAAGTACTCTGTCAGGCCCTCCACTGGGCATCTCTGGAATGTGGGACTTGTTAGAGCCAAGTACTGGCCCAGTCTCCAACAGAGACAATGCGCATTTAAAAAAAATATATATTTCAGTAACACATGTGTGTGTTGTCTATGACCATTCAAGCATAGAAGTCTGTACAAATGGTGGCCCAGTGAATCCTTCAAAACGTACACCAAGGGACATATGAGAAATGTCCATGTTTAACTGTGTCCCAGATAGGCAGTGAGATGACCGGGTATGTGTGAACGAGCCGTGCCGTCATTGCTCAAATACAACATTCTAGCAAGATTCCAACTTCGCCCCATCGTACATGATGGAAATAGGCATGTGTGCAAATATGTCCAAGTCAGTCACATGCCACAAGTAGTGTCTCTCTTTAGCATTGCTACAAAGTCTCACTTTGCAGATCTACTCACACTCTATGGGGTGGACAAAGCTTGTTGTGATGGGGCTCATTGCATGTCACATTCCAAGATGGAGCACACCATAGTCACATAGATGAAGAATCGTTAGGTCATATGCCTACCAGCCGCTATTGGAACCACAATGTCTGCTTCAGTGAAGTGGTGTTGGCAATAGAGACTTCTCCCAAAGTGCAAGTTCTCAGTCAGCCCCTTCCTGTGGCCTAACAATGCCTTATTGTCAATAAGGAACCCTCTCATGCTGTGACCACTGTGAGCGGATAGGGCGATGTGTCTAGGGATGTGTAGTGCACTGCAATTAGCATATAGTCAGATGCTGTACCACCATTTCAAGGGTGGCATCACTATGAGCCAATGCCAAAAGTAGCAGCTGGGAGAAGTGGCTATGACACTGGCACTACAGGGAGCAACGCTACATTCCCCCTCCTGTGTGCAGCAGAACTGTGGGCCTGATTCACAAAAGTAATCTGAGACAAAATCCTAACTTGACGACTTTCAGTATTCACAAAAGGCATTTAGGAGTAGTAAAGTTAGGATTCCTAACTTCACTACTCCTAAATGCCTTTTGTGAATACCGAAAGTCGTCAAGTTAGGATTTTGTCTCAGATAACTTTTGTGAATCGAGCCCATTGTACTGCCATATGCTGTGCACATCAGATCCGCTAAATGACAACATTCTGCATGGGCAGGAGGTTGAGCCTCCATGCACAGGATCATCTAATTCAAATGATGCTGCCACGCTTGCACTATGCCGCAAGTATGCCGATGTCTGTGCATGGTAGATGCGCCAGGCTCATGTGATATACAGGGGGTGGACGGAATCTGTGGTACCCGGCGCATACATCCATCTTCATGAAGGATAAGAGTTGCAATGTCAATATCTGCTCAAGCTCATGTCCCTACGTTGTGTTGTAAATGGGCAACAATGTGCTGACCAACTCCGTGAGTCACACTTAAGATGTCAAACTTCACAAAAGAGTGTCCCTAGACTAGGCCGTAACTCCTACTTGCCACCATGTTACCCATGCAAGTTTACTGTGCTCATAACTAAAGTATCCTGACACTATCCGTCCAGCTAAGTAACATGTCATGACCACACGTACACATTCAAATGATTGTTGTGTGATAGAATAAGTTGCATAAACGGTAAAAAGCAACACTCCACCAAATCACCCCGGACATAAGTGCAACCAGAATTCTAAAGTAGTAACCATTTATTATGAAAGTACAAAATAAACTACCCTAAACTAACACTAATCACTACTACAACTAACCTAATCTAAACTAACTGGAACAAAGTGAATGATAACCAAAACTATCTACCATAACTATTCCTAAACACGCAACAACATATCTAAGACATCAACCCCCTCCCACCCTTAAAGCACATCATGAGACTGGACAAAGACATCTAAGCTATACATAAACTAACTACACAGTTAACCTACACAAATATATATTTTTGGGATTTTTTTTTTATATAACAACAAAGACATCAACCTCCCACCCAAAGGAAAAGGAAACTTATCCCCAAATACTATAGATGAATAAATATCTAAAACTAGCTTAAAATCTAACACTAACTATACCTGCACTACAACTACACTACCTAACACTTAAAATACTTACCTAACACTAACTAAGAACAATAAATAACATTGGGGGAAGGGAGAAGAGGGGGATGGGGCTCAAAATGTCCGCTCAATATGGGAGACCCAGGGCTGCCTTTATGTCCTGCAGGTGCCTGGTAAGCTCCGCCATTTCCCGACGTATTTCTGCCAGGATAACATTGTTGTCCATGACTGTGCACCGGTCCCGCACAGTGAACGGCACCACCTGATCTGCTGGTGTAGGTGGCATTGTCCCTTGTGTGTGAGTTGTTGAAGGGGGATGTGTTGCTGCCTGTCCACGCCGGGAGCCACGCCTGTCGCCAGAGGGGCCAGGGATGGCCTGTGTGACACTCTGCCTACCGTGGGTCATTGCCTCGGGCACCGACTTCCAACTACCAGCTGCCCGGTCTTCTTGGTACCTCCGTGCCATGTTGCGATATCCCTTTGAGACCTTTCTGATATGGAGGTACCGGTCCTTCCTCACCTGGAAGGCGTGGGACTCCTCTGGCGACATGTTGTCTGTCAAATAAGAGCAATGACAAGATGTGAGTCATGATGACTATGTCAATGTTCTCCATTTAACTCAGAAATACAAGGGCAGTGAAACATGGGAGCCTACACTGTAACGTAACATTGTGAAGTTAGAAAGTGACCTGGACAATGCAATGTGGAATCCAGTATCAGTAACATCATGCTGGGGAGACTGACATGACAGTGCATGGCATGTGACATGTAGTGTCACAACCAAATGAGACTGCCAGTGTCAAATGTTGGTGCTTTGACATACCCTGACTGAGGGTGACATGTACAAGGAATTGGATGAGGGAGGCATTAGCCCTCCGGGTGTAGCGCCTCGCTCATCCTCTACTGTAACACAGTGCTGCATCATATGTACAATATTCATGTGCAGCCCTGCGTGTCCCCCAGCAACGGCGTGAAGTTCCTCAACTCTGCGCCAACACAGGCACCCTTGCACAAGAGTGCAAGGGTGTCTGTGTGCAGGCGAGGCTTGTTTATGTGTTGGAAGGTTACCCTTCCTGCACATGAGCAATCCTGGAACAGCCCTACTTACAGTTACTTTTGTGCTGCATCAAGCAGCACACATGGAAACACGTTAGGTGGCTGAACACTGACTTGTACATGAGGCGCAGGCCCTCTCTCCACCACAACTTCACAATAGGTGACGCGGTGCTGGCGAGAGGGGGAAACGTAGTTTACTCAATTTTTATAAATCTGCATGTCTTTGATCCGCAATTCTTACTCCACTGACAATTTCACAACGCAGGGCTTTACAACGCAAACTGTTACAATGCATTCCCCAAAGTAACAGCCCCCTGGAGTCATAATGGTAATTGTGTTATATTGGGAAATGCGTTTTAACAAATAGCGTTGTAGAGGCCTGCGTTGTGAAATATATTGTGCAGAAATAACTGCAGAGCAAAAGCATGCGGTGTAAATGCATGCGGAGTAATGTCCCTAATTTGGCGAGAGGGGCTTGTACATTTGCCCCGGAGTCTACCAGGGGAATGACCCCAAGGAGACAGCTTGGCAACACCATTGCAGTGGCAAAACATGACAATGAGATACATAGGGCCATCTTTGCTAGGTGTTTGGGGAACGTGCCATTGATATTCTTGGCTTAAAGCTACGCCCTGCTACTTTTGTGAAGATGGTATGCAGCATACCTACAATTAGACTGTGCAGACCTATGTCTGACCGCACACGGCCTGAAAACCACTGCCTCCTTGGGCATGATCGGGCCCACTTGCACAGTCCTCTCAGTCAAGGATGTCCATGCATTCCATGTCTGGTCATACTCATCAGCAACACCACTCACATGTCTCCTCTCCTATCTGTACACTCTGTAATCCACATGCATGTGCTGTAGTGACAGAACCCATAGATGTCACTTGCATGGGTATCACTGACTGGGGATGTCCAATGTTACATCTGGAAGACATATGTATTGCTCCATCTTCACTTACTGATTTGTACACACTTCACACCTCCACAAAACATCATCACAGGGGGGCGTGGCTTGGGCGCGCATGGAGTGAGTCGTCTTCCATCGCGTCTCCCCTCCGGCGCTGCCCGCTATCACTGATTGCCCGGTCGCTGTGGTCCTTCTCACTCGCTGGTGGCCCCTATGACCTCTGGGGTCCACCGCTGCGAGTGCCTGCTGCTGTGGGAGCCGTCCGGAGACCCGGCGCTCTGAGGAATCTGCCTTTTGACGATCCGCCGGCTCTCGCCGCCATTTTCTCTGTCTGCTGCGGAGGAGCCTCGAGCGGCGGCGGACGCCCTCCCCTGCGACACTGCTGTGAGGCGCTTGACTCCCGGGGGGAATCAGGAGCACTGCGACGCCTGGGCACCATCGGTGGGCCTGTGGGAGGCCGGCTCCCCTGCTGGGCACTGTCGATTGCTGGAGGAGGCCGGAGAGCTGACTGAGGCCTGCTGAGCCCCGCGGATCCTGCGCATTGCCGCTGCCGCCGGACCTGACGTGCAGGGTGGACATTGCTGGGCCGCTAGGAGGCCGGAGGTACCGGGGCAGTGGGTGCGCTGCTGCGGGCGTGGGTGGCTCGGGGGATTCCCGTGGTGTTCCCCGGCCCCGCCACCATTTTGTCTTTCTGTGAGGCCTACACACACCTGACCCTGACGCTGGTGCCACTGCCTGATGCCTGGCCCTCGGCTGGGAGGGTCATCTTCCTGGGGCCTTGAACGTGACTCTCCTCTTTGCAACTTGGCTGCCTTGACGTCTCCTGCACCCTGGGCCCTGCTGAGAACTCCCATAGCTCATTGTGGCCCTTGGGGACCCCCTGATTCTCGAGAGTGACAGCCCTGGGCCCAGCGCAGTCGTGCCTTCACCCACTGACTCTAATGCTGATCCTTGCCTGGCCTGCCTAGCCCTACTACAACCTGGTGCCCTTCACGTAGCTTGGAACCCACGGTCTTCTGTGGGGGTGTAGCCTGGCTTGGTAATCCTGGTTGTTGACCCCTTGAACGCCGCTGCCTTTGCTTGGACTCCACTTTGTTACGCCTACAGCACGCTTGGGAACTGTGAGCCCCCGACATCGCTCGGCGGTCCGGAGTCCGAGCTATCTCTGTACCCACACTCCCCACTGCTTACTTGGCCTCTCCCGGGGCATTGTCTGCACGCTCTTTGATTTCATTGTGGGTGCCCCCTTGAGACAGACTCCTCACCACCCCTGCGTACCGCAGTTATGCCTCCCAAGCATAGAGGGGCTAAGGAACCTGACGCTGCAACCCCCCAGGGGAATCCGGTGGCCTCCCTGTGGTCCAAATCACTTCCCAACACGCAAGATGACCCTGCTTCTTCCTTGCCGCCGTCTGGGGCGCCGGCCTCTGGGGTGCCCATCACCCAGGCGTATATGTCGGCATTCCTGCAGGAGATCAAGACCGAGATTGGCTCTCTTCGCCAGGACTTCAAGGCTGGGCTGCAGGACATTTGCAGAGAGGTTACTGAACTCAGTGATAGGGTGGATGGCCTCGAATGCACGATGGATGTTCGGACGGAGGACGTCGATGGCTTATGGAAGAAAGTAGCTGAGCTGGAGGACCAGAATATCCCCCTTCAGCTGAAGCAGGAAGACCTGGAGAACCGTAGTAGGCGGAACAACCTCCGTATTAGAGGTGTTCCATTGGGAACGGAAGGGTCGGATATTCTATCATATACAGCAGACCTCCTTCACGCCATCCGAGAGGGGGAGGGCACTTCTCCGCCCATGCTTGACAGGGCCCACCGGTTATATGCCCCTCGCAACCACCCTCACTTTTTCCCAGACATCATCACACGGGTCCACTTCTATACAGATAAGGAGGCCATCCTTCGCAAGGTGCAGGGAGTGCAAACGTTCTCGTACAATGGTCTCTCTGTCCAGATCTTCCAGGATCTTGCACCCTCTACTCTTCGGCGCAGGAAGAGCTTCAAACCTGTGATTGACAAGCTGAGGGACCTTGCAATTAAATACCAGTGGGGCCACCCTTTCGCCTTGATGTTCTCTTGGGAGGGTAGACGTCGGAGTATCCGCTCCCTGCAAGAGGCGCAGCGTCTTCTCCATCTTCCTATTGACCCTGAAAACGATGATCCTCCGCCTTCTGGTACTCGGCCCATGGGCTCCCTTCGACCGGAGTGGTCCACTGTTCTTCCACCTCGTTCTAGGCGCCTCTCCAGAGATATTGACTCCGCACAGGCTAAACGGGAGGCCATCGATCAGGTGCGGTCCCTGAGTGCCTCTCCGTCCCTTACGAACTAGCCACCTCTGACGCTGTGATGTTTTTGGCTCTGCCGTCATCCTGGGCCTTTCCAGTGGGGTCCCTGCGCTAGGACCCAGTGACTCGTCTTCAATGTGCCTCATTTCCAGATCTGCACGGGATGCTGCCTACGGATGCTCTGTACCTCGTGTGTGTCCAACACCCCCCCCTTGTTGGAGTCCTATAAGGGAGTGACTTCTCTGAGATGATCCGCCTTCGGGATACCGGATTGTCCCGTTTAGAATCTACATTACTGAGGCCCAGTTGGCCTGTTTATCTTTTATGTCTTTTTTTTTCTCTTTGGTTCTCTCTTTTTTTTCTCTTTTCTCTGTCCTTTTCGGATGCGTCGGGATTGTTTTTCGATTGGTATTGTCACAATTGGTTTGCGGGAGGGTATTGGTGGTTGTCGGGGGGATTGGCTGGGTCTTTGCCCACCTGCTTGCTTTGTGGATGCTGCAGATGCCCTTGTCCCTCTGCCGTCCTACCACTTATGCGCGCTTGGGTGGACTACTGGCTCCTTTGAGACTGAGATCCATTTTCTTCCCTACCTTACGTCTCCCTCTAGTTGGTCTTCGGTGCTGCCTCTTCCTGCTTGCTGCTAGCCCTAATGCGCGCTGCACCCTTTCTCCTACACAATGACTCACACTGTCACTTTCCTCTCCCTTAACGTAAAGGGCCTCAACTCTCCCTCTAAACGCCGCCAGGTTTGGCGCTATTTCTCTCAGCACGATCCTGATGTGATTTTTCTTCAGGAGACTCACCTGCTTTCCTCTGATACCCACCTCATGTCCCACCGCAAATATCCCACCCAGTTTTGGGAAAGTTCTCATACCAAGACTGGGGGGGTGGCGCTTCTTTTTAAGTCTGGCTGGCGAGCGACCTCCTCCCAATGCATAGCTGACGATGAGGGGAGATTTTTAAAACTCGATATGGCTTGGGGTCGGAGCTCCTGCACTTTTGTTAATATCTACGCCCCCAACCAGAAACAGGATGTATATCTGCGACAGCAGTTGGGGACGTTACTGCGTGCGGTCTCTACCCCTATTGTTCTCGGAGGCGACTTTAACTTAGTTTGGGATCCTGAGTGGGATCGTACAGCACAGACGCACCATGTCTCGGGGGCGATGTCGGCCCAACTGAAAAATACCATTACTGACCTGGGCTTGGTCGATGCCTGGAGATACCTTCATCCAGATTCCAGGGACTGCTCCTTCTATTCCCATGTTCACCGTTCATATTCGCGGATTGATCACTTTTTTCTCTTGCTCCCCTTGATGCGGGATCTCTGTTCGGCGGATATTTCAGACATTTCTATCTCTGACCATGCGCATGTCCTAATCACGCTTCAACTCCCCGCTCCTCGAGATGATCCCCTGCCACGATGGCGCCTGCCCCTCCAAGCCCTTCGCGATCCGGTGGACGTGGCAGATATCCGTAAAGAGATCGAATCTTTCTTTGTGTCTAATACCCTTGAGGATACGCCTGAGGCTGTTCGATGGGATGCCTTCAAGGCTACTATTCGAGGGGTCATCACCTCTATATCCATTGCCCGGACCCGCGAGGCCCGCTTGGTCGAGACCACTCTTTCCCGCGATATTAAAGACCTGGAACATGTGGACCATGCCTCTCCATCTCTTGCTAATAAACGCCGCCTGACTACCCTGCGCGGCCAACTTCGCTTGCACCGCACTAACAAGGCTGAACGACTGCTTGTCAACCTTAAACAGAAATTCTACGTCGGGGGCAACAAGGTTGGAGTGTGCTTGGCTCGTCGCTTAAGAGCCCAGTCTGCCCGCTCCCATAACTCCAAGCTCAGAGGCCCTGATGGCTCTTGGGCCACCTCGGAGAGGGATAAGAGCAATACCCTCATGGCCTTCTACAAGGAGCTTTATGCTCAGGCTCCTTGCTCCCCGGAGGCAATCGAGAAGTTTCATGAAGCCTGCCCCTGGGATCCGGTTGACCCTTACTTTAAGGGATTGCTTGACAAACCTATCTCTCAGGAAGAGCTTGCTAAAGCCTTGAAGCAACTCCCGACGGGCAAGACGCCGGGGCCTGACGGTCTTCCGCTTACTTTTTATCGAGTTTTTTATCCGCAGTTACGGGAACATCGCCTCCATCTCTTTAATAGTTTTACGGATATTACGGGCCTTTCGCCTACGATGAATGAAGCTGAGATTGTCCTGGTCCCTAAGCCTGGGAAAGACCTGACTTTGGCAGCTTCCTTCCGCCCTATTGCTTTGTTAAACACTGACGCTAAACTCTTCACAAAAATTCTAGCGAATAGGCTGGAACTCCATCTACCAGGACTCATTGACCCTGACCAGGTGGGATTTATCCGGCATCGTCAGGGCGCTGATAACATCCGGCGCATTGCCCACCTGGTGGAAAAATCGCATATCAGAGCCATCCCCGCCTGTTTAGTCTCCCTTGACGCCGAGAAGGCGTTCGACCGAGTGGACTGGGGCTTCTTACGGGCGGTTCTTCGGAAGATTGGCTTGGGACCGGGCTTTATATCTAAATTGATGGCCCCTTATGCCAAACCCACCCACTACTCGTATACGTTTTAATGGCTCTACCACTGCCCCTATTTCTATTCACCGGGGAACACGACAGGGGTGCCCGCATTCTCCCCTTCTTTTTGCGCTTGCTGTTGAACCCCTGGCCATTGCCATCCACTGCCACCAGGATATCCGGGGCATCCGTATGGGAGGGATGGAGCACAAGGCCTCCCTCTTTGCTGATGACCTGTTGCTATCTCTATCCTCTCCGACGTCTTCCCTGCCTGTGGTGGCTGAACTCTTGGACTCTTTCGAGATGGCTTCGGGCTATCGTATTAATTTGGAGAAATCTCATGCTCTTAACCTCACGCTCCCAGCACAGGAGGTTCAGCGCCTACGGGATCTTCTCCCTGTGCAGTGGACTGATGAGTCCATACGGTACCTGGGCTTGGACTTAACCCCTACGCTCTCATCCTGGACCTCCTTGAATTGGCCTCGCTTTCGCAACTCTGTTCGCGAGGAGATGCGACGGTGGGAGGGGCTTCCTTTGGGGTGGTTGGGCCGTCTTCACGCAGTTAAGATGTCCCTTCTCCCTAAAATTCTCTATTTGTTTCAGTCTCTCCCCACCCCCGTTCCGCGTGCGGATATTCAGGCTTTGCAGCGAGAATTTACTAAGTTCATCTGGGGGAAATCGCGCCCTCGCTTCTCCCACAGGCTACTCCTGCTTCCCAGATCGCGGGGGGGACTGGCCTGCCCCAATCTGCTGGAATATTATTGTGCTTGCCACCTTCGTTTTATTTCTGAATGGATAGTCCCTGAAAGTGAAAAACACTGGTTCCACATGGACCGTGCGGTAGCTTGTAGACCACTCTGGGACCTCGCTTGGCTCCCGCGTTCCGCACGCCCACGCAGTGCATACCTGGCAACACCGACGAGAACAGTCCTGGAGATATGGGATGGCTTGGCGCTCTCCCGGGGGCTCACGACTTTCCCCTCTCCTAATACGCCGTTCACACGCAATCCAGCGTTTCCTCCTGCGCTCCAGCCCCGCTCCTTTGAGGCCTGGACTGTAGAGGGTCGCCGGGTCCTCCAGGATTTTTTCCAGGGCTCTGCTCTCCGCTCTTTTGATCAATGTAAACAGTTTTTTCGCTTATCTGATAAGGAGCGACTACAGTACTACCAAGTACGCCACTGGCTCTCCGCTCCCGAATATTCCCGGGAGGTGACTCGGCGGCTCACCCCTTTGAAACCCTGGTTCGTAGATTTGACGGATCTAAAGGCCTCATCTCTAGGACCCACTCGGTTCTTCAGCACTCTGGGCATCTACCAAGCCACGGTTACCAAACTCGCTGGGCCGCTGATTTGGCTACTGACGTTTCCCCGGAAGAATGGGACCGCTTATGGAAGGACATTCCTAAGATATACCGTAGTATCCCACAGCGTGAATCTGCCTATAAACTAATGACACGGTGGTATTATACTCCTACTCGCCTTCCCCAGATGTTCCCAGGCACCTCTCTGCTTTGTTGGAGGTGTCAGGCTGCTAGGGGGGATTTTTTACATATCTGGTGGTCTTGCTCGGAACTCACTGTGTTTTGGAAGGAGGTACTCAGCCATATTAAGGACATTGTGGGTTTCCCGGTCCCTTCTACTCCGTCCCTGGCACTCCTAAGCATTCGACCCAGCGCACTACGGGCCATGACCTCGGCCCACTGGCATCTCATCCTTCACTTACTGGGCGCAGCGCGTCAGACCATTGCCTCCTGCTGGAAACGTCCCGACCCCCGCCTATTGCTGCATGGTTTCTTCGCCTATGGGATGTTCTTTCCCTTGAGTTGCTTACAGCCCGTCTTGCCCATTCTGACACTCGCTTTGAACGCATCTGGCGTCCCCTAGTGCATCACCTTACTAGAACTGAACACTCACGCCTAATGCCTCCTCGATTGAGGGCCCTGCAATTGTTTGATAGTCCCTTGGAACCTTACTCTAGAGGCGGACGGCTGGATCCCCTGGAGTAATTTATGCCGCATGGTAGATGACCACCCTGAATCCGGCAACCCCCGCCCTCCACTCTGGGACTTATCGTTAGTCCCTCCCCTACTCCCCTCTGGCGCATCCATCTCTCCTTCTCCCCCTCCCTCTTCTCTTTGTTTTTTTTTCCTCTCCTTGATCTTTATTTTCTCTCTTCTGCCTTCTCTTCATAATTCTCTTATTTTCCTTTTTCTTTTCCTGTTTAATACAGTTTCACATGTTGATTGTCACAAACTTTATCAGTGCGGTTGCACTGTGTCTTGAAGCCTTAAGAGTGGGCGGGGGCCTTGTTTTGCCAAATTTTGTCAGTTTTGTGTCCCTATTTGCTTTCCTATGTATAGCTGGGATCCCTCCGGGATAGCCCATCCTTTCTATACTGGCCCTTAGATCCTGGGTTCACTTTAGGCCCTCCTGGGTGGTGTAGGAGAATCTTCCCCTACATGAATGACTTTCAAATTCTGGACTTTTGCCTCGGCCCAAATTCATAAGTATTGTCATTCTTCAAAATTGCTTTTTCTCTGTTTGCATACCAAATATTTGCACTTTCCTGTGAGGGATTTTCTCTTTGTGCTCATTATCTGCTACTCCCTTGCCCCTTCCCTTTGCTATCTGAGACAAGTATTGTTTTCTAATTGCTCTTGCTCAATAAACAGATGTTGAACAAAAATAAACATCATCACACTGGAGGCAAGGTACATGTGATGCACACCCATACTACATGCTACAACGTCAATGATTTCACCCAGACATCCATCACATCTCACAATGCCAATAGTTCCGGGCTGTACAGCAGTCTGCCACCTGTGATGTCAAGGCACCGGAAACGTGACTTTAGCATGCCAAAAGTGCGCTCCACAATGGCCCTGGTGCGTCCAAGGGCCAAATTATACTGCTTCTGGGCCTGGGTGTTTGTGGCTTGGAGGGGTGCCATCAGCCATGGGGAGAGTGCATATCTTTGATCACCTGAAACATGTAATGGAGAGATGTGTCCATAAGTTGTTGTGCGTGCTGTGTTTGCAGTGTTTATATTTTGTGGTGTGTGATTTGTGCTACTTTGGAATTCAGGTTAGCCATGTGTAGCTTCAGACAACTGACCTGCATCAATGGAAATTACATTGCCTCACAGCTGCCCGGCCCTACCCCCTAGCCTATTTTATTGTGTGCGCTGTCCGGTTGCATCACTGGCACGCCAACGGCGCGCCAAAGGCAATCCGGTCTGCACCCGTCCGCAAGCAAAACGCAAACAGCAGCACCTGCCACCAGACCTTCACCACCGCCCAACACCTGCACTTCCAGATCCAGAGCAGCCACAAAGCAACACTCCACGGCACCCTCGCCTGCAGAGCCCCCGGAGCCCGGGCCTGCTTCGCCCACACCATCAACATCATCACACACCACACCATCTACTCCATGGACTACGTACTCATTTCCGACCTGAGATTCCACCTCACAAACCACAACAACTCCAACTCCAGTACCCTATGGCCACAGCTCGCAAACATCGGACTGACCCAAATCTTCACCACACTGACCCACAAGGCAGGACACACCCTCGACCCCATCTTCGCATGTGGAAACAGCGTCCACTTCATTCACACCACTCAAGCCAGATGGAGTGACCACCACTGCTTACACTTCCTTGTTGAGAAACCCAAGCCACTCAATCCCACAGCCCGCACCACACAAAGGAACTGGAGCTGAGTCACCGAGGAGCTGCTCCACTCCACCATCAACGGCAACACCCACACCGTTGCAGCCAACACCGACGGCGCTGCCAGGGATTTCCACACATGGATATCCAACTGCGTATACAAACTTGCCCTGCTATGCAACTCCAACATACAGCGTCACCACCGACCTCCAAGATGCCAGATGGATCTGCAGACGCCTGGAGAAGAACTGGAGCAACATCAAGACACCCAGAAGACTTCACCATCTACAAGGACACCCAGCTCATACTCTCCCTCACCAAGGTGCCCACACCCACCAGACTGGGCTTCCAGGAAGGATTGCAGGAAGTTGTGACATGGATGATCAACAGCTGCCTGGTATGCAACGCGGAGGGGACATAAGTACTCATCCTCTTAACCACCCCATCAGCATGTGACAACACATGGTGGGCCACCGCCTTCGGCAGGCCCCCCCTCCAAGACCCCAGGTACCTAGGCATCGTACTCGACTCCTCCCTCTCCATGAACTAACAGGTCTACGCCGTGGCCTCCAGCTGCTTCGACACCCTCTGCATCCTCCATGAGGCCTTCAAATGGATCCCCCCCGAGTCAAGAAAGACAGTCACCCACGCAGTCATTACCATCAGACTGTGCTACGTCAACGCCCTATATGTCCGCATAGACAAGTCTGTGCTCTGCAAGCTCAAGACTATACAGGACACCGCCGCCAGACTCGGCCTTGTGGTCATACTTTCCTCATAAGTCCAGACCCTCCATCGCAATTACTTGGTTCCCACCTCTCCCAGCATTTGCTAATGTGTGGCGGAGGGGCTGTGCCTGTGGGGATAGTTTGTCTACAAGGCTAGTCCCAGTAACCGCAGTCACTTGGGTTGCTGTGTATGGTAGGTGGACATGTTACTAGGCATGTTGTATGAAATTTGCTACATGTGCATTCTCACATTTGTGAGTTACATGATTGTGGACTTGAGGTGTGTGGTGTGTTCAGTTAGTACTTACCAACAAGCAGTGCATTTCCATATTTGCCATCCTGAAACCGCTGGTTGATGATGGACTGGCGGAAGATGTACGAATCATGCACACTCCCTGGGAACTTGGCTACGACATTGGTGAACAAGCCCCGGTGGTCCACAATTGCCTGCACATTGGTGGAATGTGTGTGTTTCCTGTTGCGGTATATGTGTGCAGTGTCCGCAGGGGGCACAAGTAGGACATATGTGCAGTCAATTGCCCCCAACACCTGCGGGAAGCCAGCAATGGCATAAAAGCCTTGCTTGGTCTCAAGCTGTTCCTGCGCAGTGTTGGGGAAGCGTAGGTGCTGGGGTGTCAGGCTGATGATGCCATCCAAGACAATTGGGAGGAACCTTGATAGGGCTGACTGTGAGACTCCCCCAACTCTGGCAGTTGTTGGTTGGAAGGTACCAGAGGCCAACATGTGCAGCACTGCCAGCAGCTCTGTCTGCGGAGGGATGTTGGTTCTCCACTCTGTTGGTGCCTGCCTGGGGGCTATCTGGGTCAGGATGCGGAGGATGGATGACCTTTTGAGCCTGTATTGGGTGATCACATCCTCTGGCGTTAAGTCTGTGAGGGTGAGGCGTGGGCAATGGACCCGCTGTCTACTTTGGCGCTGCCTCCGTGGTGGTCCTGGGGGCGGTGGCAGTGGCGGTGGTTGTTGTGGCCTTCTTGGTGCTCCAAGCTGCATGAGTAGTACCTCCATGGCATCAGTGGGTCTTCAAATGAGGCTCTGGGCTAGTCTCCCTTATGTACTGTTCTGTATCACCATTTTTAAGACCACCTTTTTTCTGGTCTTAAGTCCCAGCCGCTAACGGGCTTTAATGGCTGTTTTCTGAACGTATCGCGGGCGATCATTGTAAATATCGTGAAGTGTGGTTAGCGTGCGTTTTTGCACGGGAACGCCTACATTGCATCTCATTAGCGATAGTTATTGCTAACATGAGTGGCGATGGTGGAAACGGACGGTTTCGCCTGAATTCTGTCGCTATCGGCTGTTAGCGACAGCTTGTGAATACGGCGAAAAAAATATCACCGCATTTGCTAACGCGGCGTTAACTCCTTGTACATATGCCCCTTTGTGTTTCGACTTCATTTGATCTGCACTTTGGGGCATATGTACAAAGACTTAACGCCAGCAGAACGCCACTTTTTTAAGTCGTTCTGGTGGTGTTAAGTCCATGGCCTTATTTACAAGGCGATACAAAAGGGGATGATGGACGGAACGTTTGAGCCAATCAAACACTCACCCCCAGTCAACTGATCTGGGTTTAATCCATCATCATTCTTTAGCTCACTCCACCACCCCAGTTCAGACATGGCCATATGCAAATCAGTCTGACCCTGTGCCTCATGGGAACAGTCCAGCCCGAACTGCCAAGCCATGTCTTCCCTGGACCGGAAACAAGCATCCTAGGACCGGTTTCTGGCATTCCAGCCGTCATCAGCCAGGCTTGCTTGAATCCAGTGGCAAAGTGAGCAAGGGACCCACGTCTGGGCATACCCCCGCCAACTTAGGGCGAACAAAGCGATACAAAGGGGATGATGGACGGAACGTTTGAGCCAATCAAACACTCACCCCCAGTCAACTGATCTGGGTTTAATCCATCATCATTCTTTAGCTCACTCCACCACCCCAGTTCAGACATGGCCATATGCAAATCAGTCTGACCCTGTGCCTCATGGGAACAGTCCAGCCCGAACTGCCAAGCCATGTCTTCCCTGGACCGGAAACAAGCATCCTAGGACCGGTTTCTGGCATTCCAGCCGTCATCAGCCAGGCTTGCTTGAATCCAGTGGCAAAGTGAGCAAGGGACCCACGTCTGGGCATACCCCCGCCAACTTAGGGCGAACAAAGCGATACAAAAGGGGATGATGGACGGAACGTTTGAGCCAATCAAACACTCACCCCCAGTCAACTGATCTGGGTTTAATCCATCATCATTCTTTAGCTCACTCCACCACCCCAGTTCAGACATGGCCATATGCAAATCAGTCTGACCCTGTGCCTCATGGGAACAGTCCAGCCCGAACTGCCAAGCCATGTCTTCCCTGGACCGGAAACAAGCATCCTAGGACCGGTTTCTGGCATTCCAGCCGTCATCAGCCAGGCTTGCTTGAATCCAGTGGCAAAGTGAGCAAGGGACCCACGTCTGGGCATACCCCGCCAACTTAGAGGCGAACAAAGCGATACAAAGGGGATGATGGACGGAACGTTTGAGCCAATCAAACACTCACCCCCAGTCAACTGATCTGGGTTTAATCCATCATCATTCTTTAGCTCACTCCACCACCCCAGTTCAGACATGGCCATATGCAAATCAGTCTGACCCTGTGCCTCATGGGAACAGTCCAGCCCGAACTGCCAAGCCATGTCTTCCCTGGACCGGAAACAAGCATCCTAGGACCGGTTTCTGGCATTCCAGCCGTCATCAGCCAGGCTTGCTTGAATCCAGTGGCAAAGTGAGCAAGGGACCCACGTCTGGGCATACCCCCGCCAACTTAGGGCGAACAAAGCGATACAAAGGGGATGATGGACGGAACGTTTGAGCCAATCAAACACTCACCCCCAGTCAACTGATCTGGGTTTAATCCATCATCATTCTTTAGCTCACTCCACCACCCCAGTTCAGACATGGCCATATGCAAATCAGTCTGACCCTGTGCCTCATAGGAACAGTCCAGCCCGAACTGCCAAGCCATGTCTTCCCTGGACCGGAAACAAGCATCCTAGGACCGGTTTCTGGCATTCCAGCCGTCATCAGCCAGGCTTGCTTGAATCCAGTGGCAAAGTGAGCAAGGGACCCACGTCTGGGCATACCCCCGCCAACTTAGGGCGAACAAAGCGATACAAAAGGGGATGATGGACGGAGCGTTTGAGCCAATCAAACACTCACCCCCAGTCAACTGATCTGGGTTTAATCCATCATCATTCTTTAGCTCACTCCACCACCCCAGTTCAGACATGGCCATATGCAAATCAGTCTGACCCTGTGCCTCATGGGAACAGTCCAGCCCGAACTGCCAAGCCATGTCTTCCCTGGACCGGAAACAAGCATCCTAGGACCGGTTTCTGGCATTCCAGCCGTCATCAGCCAGGCTTGCTTGAATCCAGTGGCAAAGTGAGCAAGGGACCCACGTCTGGGCATACCCCCGCCAACTTAGGGCGAACAAAGCGATACAAAAGGGGATGATGGACGGAACGTTTGAGCCAATCAAACACTCACCCCCAGTCAACTGATCTGGGTTTAATCCATCATCATTCTTTAGCTCACTCCACCACCCCAGTTCAGACATGGCCATATGCAAATCAGTCTGACCCTGTGCCTCATGGGAACAGTCCAGCCCGAACTGCCAAGCCATGTCTTCCCTGGACCGGAAACAAGCATCCTAGGACCGGTTTCTGGCATTCCAGCCGTCATCAGCCAGGCTTGCTTGAATCCAGTGGCAAAGTGAGCAAGGGACCCACGTCTGGGCATACCCCGCCAACTTAGGGCGAACAAAGCGATACAAAGGGGATGATGGACGGAACGTTTGAGCCAATCAAACACTCACCCCCAGTCAACTGATCTGGGTTTGATCCATCATCATTCTTTAGCTCACTCCACCACCCCAGTTCAGACATGGCCATATGCAAATCAGTCTGACCCTGTGCCTCATGGGAACAGTCCAGCCCGAACTGCCAAGCCATGTCTTCCCTGGACCGGAAACAAGCATCCTAGGACCGGTTTCTGGCATTCCAGCCGTCATCAGCCAGGCTTGCTTGAATCCAGTGGCAAAGTGAGCAAGGGACCCACGTCTGGGCATACCCCGCCAACTTAGGGCGAACAAAGCGATACAAAGGGGATGATGGATGGAACGTTTGAGCCAATCAAACACTCACCCCCAGTCAACTGATCTGGGTTTAATCCTTCATCATTCTTTAGCTCACTCCACCACCCCAGTTCAGACATGGCCATATGCAAATCAGTCTGACCCTGTGCCTCATGGGAACAGTCCAGCCCGAACTGCCAAGCCATGTCTTCCCTGGACCGGAAACAAGCATCCTAGGACCGGTTTCTGGCATTCCAGCCGTCATCAGCCAGGCTTGCTTGAATCCAGTGGCAAAGTGAGCAAGGGACCCACGTCTGGGCATACCCCGCCAACTTAGGGCGAACAAAGCGATACAAAGGGGATGATGGACGGAACGTTTGAGCCAATCAAACACTCACCCCCAGTCAACTGATCTGGGTTTAATCCATCATCATTCTTTAGCTCACTCCACCACCCCAGTTCAGACATGGCCATATGCAAATCAGTCTGACCCTGTGCCTCATGGGAACAGTCCAGCCCGAACTGCCAAGCCATGTCTTCCCTGGACCGGAAACAAGCATCCTAGGACCGGTTTCTGGCATTCCAGCCGTCATCAGCCAGGCTTGCTTGAATCCAGTGGCAAAGTGAGCAAGGGACCCACGTCTGGGCATACCCCCGCCAACTTAGGGCGAACAAAGCGATACAAAGGGGATGATGGACGGAACGTTTGAGCCAATCAAACACTCACCCCCAGTCAACTGATCTGGGTTTAATCCATCATCATTCTTTAGCTCACTCCACCACCCCAGTTCAGCCATGGCCATATGCAAATCAGTCTGACCCTGTGCCTCATGGGAACAGTCCAGCCCGAACTGCCAAGCCATGTCTTCCCTGGACCGGAAACAAGCATCCTAGGACCGGTTTCTGGCATTCCAGCCGTCATCAGCCAGGCTTGCTTGAATCCAGTGGCAAAGTGAGCAAGGGACCCACGTCTGGGCATACCCCCGCCAACTTAGGGCGAACAAAGCGATACAAAAGGGGATGATGGACGGAACGTTTGAGCCAATCAAACACTCACCCCCAGTCAACTGATCTGGGTTTAATATCGCTTTGTTCGCCCTAAGTTGGCGGGGGTATGCCCAGACGTGGGTCCCTTGCTCACTTTGCCACTGGATTCAAGCATGCTTGTTTCTGGTCCAGGGAAGACATGGCTTGGCAGTTCGGGCTGGACTGTTCCCATGAGGCACAGGGTCAGACTGATTTGCATATGGCCATGTCTGAACTGGGGTGGTGGAGTGAGCTAAAGAATGATGATGGATTAAACCCAGATCATTTGACTGGGGGTGAGTGTTTGATTGGCTCAAGCGTTCCGTCCATCATCCTCTTTTGTATCGCTTTGTTCGCCCTAAGTTGGCGAGGGTATGCCCAGACGTGGGTCCCTTGCTCACTTTGCCACTGGATTCAAGCAAGCCTGGCTGATGACGGCTGAAATGCCAGAAACCGGTCCTAGGATGCTTGTTTCCGGTCCAGGGAAGACATGGCTTGGCAGTTCGGGCTGGACTGTTCCCATGAGGCACAGGGTCAGACTGATTTGCATATGGCCATGTCTGAACTGGGGTGGAGGAGTGAGCTAAAGAATGATGATGGATTAAACCCAGATCATTTGACTGGGGGTGAGTGTTTGATTGGCTCAAACGTTCCGTCCATCATCCTCTTTTGTATCGCTTTGTTCGCCCTAAGTTGGCGGGGGTATGCCCAGACGTGGGTCCCTTGCTCACTTTGCCACTGGATTCAAGCAAGCCTGGCTGATGACGGCTGAAATGACAGAACCGGTCCTAGGATGCTTGGTTCCGGTCCAGGGAAGACATGGCTTGGCAGTTCGGGCTGGACTGTTCCCATGAGGCACAGGGTCAGACTGATTTGCATATGGCCATGTCTGAACTGGGAGTGGTGGAGTGAGCTAAAGAATGATGATGGATTAAACCCAGATCATTTGACTGGGGGTGAGTGTTTGATTGGCTCAAGCGTTCCGTCCATCATCCTCTTTTGTATCGCTTTGTTCGCCCTAAGTTGGCGGGGGTATGCCCAGACGTGGGTCCCTTGCTCACTTTGCCACTGGATTCAAGCAAGCCTGGCTGATGACGGCTGAAATGCCAGAAACCGGTCCTAGGATGCTTGTTTCCGGTCAGGAAGACATGGCTTGGCAGTTCGGGCTGGACTGTTCCCATGAGGCACAGGGTCAGACTGATTTGCATATGGCCATGTCTGAACTGGGGTGGTGGAGTGAGCTAAAGAATGATGATGGATTAAACCCAGATCATTTGACTGGGGGTGAGTGTTTGATTGGCTCAAACGTTCCGTCCATCATCCTCTTTTGTATCGCTTTGTTCGCCCTAAGTTGGCGGGGGTATGCCCAGACGTGGGTCCCTTGCTCACTTTGCCACTGGATTCAAGCAAGCCTGGCTGATGACGGCTGAAATGCCAGAACCGGTCCTAGGATGCTTGTTTCCGGTCCAGGGAAGACATGGCTTGGCAGTTCGGGCTGGACTGTTCCCATGAGGCACAGGGTCAGACTGATTTGCATATGGCCATGTCTGAACTGGGGTGGTGGAGTGAGCTAAAGAATGATGATGGATTAAACCCAGATCATTTGACTGGGGGTGAGTGTTTGATTGGCTCAAGCGTTCCGTCCATCATCCTCTTTTGTATCGCTTTGTTCGCCCTAAGTTGGCGGGGGTATGCCCAGACGTGGGTCCCTTGCTCACTTTGCCACTGGATTCAAGCAAGCCTGGCTGATGACGGCTGAAATGCCAGAAACCGGTCCTAGGATGCTTGTTTCCGGTCCAGGGAAGACATGGCTTGGCAGTTCGGGCTGGACTGTTCCCATGAGGCACAGGGTCAGACTGATTTGCATATGGCCATGTCTGAACTGGGGTGGTGGAGTGAGCTAAAGAATGATGATGGATTAAACCCAGATCATTTGACTGGGGGTGAGTGTTTGATTGGCTCAAGCGTTCCGTCCATCATCCTCTTTTGTATCGCTTTGTTCGCCCTAAGTTGGCGGGGGTATGCCCAGACGTGGGTCCCTTGCTCACTTTGCCACTGGATTCAAGCAAGCCTGGCTGATGACGGCTGAAATGCCAGAAGCCGGTCCTAGGATGCTTGTTTCCGGTCCAGGGAAGACATGGCTTGGCAGTTCGGGCTGGACTGTTCCCATGAGGCACAGGGTCAGACTGATTTGAATATGGCCATGTCTGAACTGGGGTGGTGGAGTGAGCTAAAGAATGATGATGGATTAAACCCAGATCATTTGACTGGGGGTGAGTGTTTGATTGGCTCAAGCGTTCCGTCCATCATCCTCTTTTGTATCGCTTTGTTCGCCCTAAGTTGGCGGGGGTATGCCCAGACGTGGGTCCCTTGCTCACTTTGCCACTGGATTCAAGCAAGCCTGGCTGATGACGGCTGAAATGCCAGAAACCGGTCCTAGGATGCTTGTTTCCGGTCCAGGGAAGACATGGCTTGGCAGTTCGGGCTGGACTGTTCCCATGAGGCACAGGGTCAGACTGATTTGCATATGGCCATGTCTGAACTGGGGTGGTGGAGTGAGCTAAAGAATGATGATGGATTAAACCCAGATCATTTGACTGGGGGTGAGTGTTTGATTGGCTCAAACGTTCCGTCCATCATCCTCTTTTGTATCGCTTTGTTCGCCCTAAGTTGGCGGGGGTATGCCCAGACGTGGGTCCCTTGCTCACTTTGCCACTGGATTCAAGCAAGCCTGGCTGATGACGGCTGAAATGCCAGAAACCGGTCCTAGGATGCTTGTTTCCGGTCCAGGGAAGACATGGCTTGGCAGTTCGGGCTGGACTGTTCCCATGAGGCACAGGGTCAGACTGATTTGCATATGGCCATGTCTGAACTGGGGTGGTGGAGTGAGCTAAAGAATGATGATGGATTAAACCCAGATCATTTGACTGGGGGTGAGTGTTTGATTGGCTCAAACGTTCCGTCCATCATCCTCTTTTGTATCGCTTTGTTCGCCCTAAGTTGGCGGGGGTATGCCCAGACGTGGGTCCCTTGCTCACTTTGCCACTGGATTCAAGCAAGCCTGGCTGATGACGGCTGAAATGCCAGAAACCGGTCCTAGGATGCTTGTTTCCGGTCCAGGGAAGACATGGCTTGGCAGTTCGGGCTGGACTGTTCCCATGAGGCACAGGGTCAGACTGATTTGCATATGGCCATGTCTGAACTGGGAGTGGTGGAGTGAGCTAAAGAATGATGATGGATTAAACCCAGATCATTTAACTGGGGGTGAGTGTTTGATTGGCTCAAGCGTTCCGTCCATCATCCTCTTTTGTATCGCTTTGTTCGCCCTAAGTTGGCGGGGGTATGCCCAGACGTGGGTCCCTTGCTCACTTTGCCACTGGATTCAAGCAAGCCTGGCTGATGACGGCTGAAATGCCAGAAACCGGTCCTAGGATGCTTGTTTCCGGTCCAGGGAAGACATGGCTTGGCAGTTCGGGCTGGACTGTTCCCATGAGGCACAGGGTCAGACTGATTTGCATATGGCCATGTCTGAACTGGGGTGGTGGAGTGAGCTAAAGAATGATGATGGATTAAACCCAGATCATTTGACTGGGGGTGAGTGTTTGATTGGCTCAAGCGTTCCGTCCATCATCCTCTTTTGTATCACTTTGTTCAGCCCTAAGTTGGCGGGGGTATGCCCAGACGTGGGTCCCTTGCTCACTTTGCCACTGGATTCAAGCAAGCCTGGCTGATGACGGCTGAAATGCCAGAAACCGGTCCTAGGATGCTTGTTTCCGGTCCAGGGAAGACATGGCTTGGCAGTTCGGGCTGGACTGTTCCCATGAGGCACAGGGTCAGACTGATTTGCATATGGCCATGTCTGAACTGGGGTGGTGGAGTGAGCTAAAGAATGATGATGGATTAAACCCAGATCATTTGACTGGGGGTGAGTGTTTGATTGGCTCAAGCGTTCCGTCCATCATCCTCTTTTGTATCGCTTTGTTCGCCCTAAGTTGGCGGGGGTATGCCCAGACGTGGGTCCCTTGCTCACTTTGCCACTGGATTCAAGCAAGCCTGGCTGATGACGGCTGAAATGCCAGAAACCGGTCCTAGGATGCTTGTTTCCGGTCCAGGGAAGACATGGCTTGGCAGTTCGGGCTGGACTGTTCCCATGAGGCACAGGGTCAGACTGATTTGCATATGGCCATGTCTGAACTGGGGTGGTGGAGTGAGCTAAAGAATGATGATGGATTAAACCCAGATCATTTGACTGGGGGTGAGTGTTTGATTGGCTCAAGCGTTCCGTCCATCATCCTCTTTTGTATCGCTTTGTTCGCCCTAAGTTGGCGGGGGTATGCCCAGACGTGGGTCCCTTGCTCACTTTGCCACTGGATTCAAGCAAGCCTGGCTGATGACGGCTGAAATGCCAGAAACCGGTCCTAGGATGCTTGTTTCCGGTCCAGGGAAGACATGGCTTGGCAGTTCGGGCTGGACTGTTCCCATGAGGCACAGGGTCAGACTGATTTGCATATGGCCATGTCTGAACTGGGGTGGTGGAGTGAGCTAAAGAATGATGATGGATTAAACCCAGATCATTTGACTGGGGGTGAGTGTTTGATTGGCTCAAACGTTCCGTCCATCATCCTCTTTTGTATCGCTTTGTTCGCCCTAAGTTGGCGGGGGTATGCCCAGACGTGGGTCCCTTGCTCACTTTGCCACTGGATTCAAGCAAGCCTGGCTGATGACGGCTGAAATGCCAGAAACCGGTCCTAGGATGCTTGTTTCCGGTCCAGGGAAGACATGGCTTGGCAGTTCGGGCTGGACTGTTCCCATGAGGCACAGGGTCAGACTGATTTGCATATGGCCATGTCTGAACTGGGGTGGTGGAGTGAGCTAAAGAATGATGATGGATTAAACCCAGATCATTTGACTGGGGGTGAGTGTTTGATTGGCTCAAACGTTCCGTCCATCATCCTCTTTTGTATCGCTTTGTTCGCCCTAAGTTGGCGGGGGTATGCCCAGACGTGGGTCCCTTGCTCACTTTGCCACTGGATTCAAGCAAGCCTGGCTGATGACGGCTGAAATGCCAGAAACCGGTCCTAGGATGCTTGTTTCCGGTCCAGGGAAGACATGGCTTGGCAGTTCGGGCTGGACTGTTCCCATGAGGCACAGGGTCAGACTGATTTGCATATGGCCATGTCTGAACTGGGGTGGTGGAGTGAGCTAAAGAATGATGATGGATTAAACCCAGATCATTTGACTGGGGGTGAGTGTTTGATTGGCTCAAACGTTCCGTCCATCATCCTCTTTTGTATCGCTTATTTACAAGGCAGCGTTAAGCCACTCAAGGTGGCCTAACGCCGCCTTGTAAATAATGCCCCTTTTCACTGTACACTTAGCGTGAAAGAGGTGGACAATGGATGTTGCAGTGGGCGTTCCGCCGCAACACCCATTGATTAAGACAAAAAAAACCCTGGTCTTAACATGGCGAAATGAGGAGAAATATCTAATTTCTCCTCGTTTTTGCTGTTTCTATGTAGAAACACCAAATCGCAATGAATGATTGTTTGTGTGCAGGAAGGTGCCCCTTCCTGCACATAAACAACCATTAAAAAAATAACAATTTGCAACTTCTATGTGTGCTGCTTAATGCAGCACACATCGGAGTTACATATCCCCATTCTGGATTGTTTATGTGCAGGAAGGGACACCAAGGTGTCCCTTCCTGCACATAAACAATAATTCCCACCAACGCAGGCACCCTTGCACTATGGTGCAAGGGTGCCTATGTTGGCGCTAAGCAGCTTAATTTAGCGCCAGTGCTAGGGGAAACCGAGGGGTGCGCCCCATCATTGTAAATGCAGCACATCCCTGCGTTTTTGAACTAACGGAGAGCGGCGTTAGCAATTTTGGAGCTAACACACGCTCCGCCAGTTCATTGTACATATGCCTCTTTGTTGAATGGTTGAATTGTGGCTTTAATAGCATGAAATAACGGGGCTTCAGTATTTTGTTTTTGGTACCTTTGAAACAGACACTCCATTGATCAGATTTTGCTTCTGCTTTGCTTCTACTTATTTCTATCATAGTTTGGGGGCAGATTTGTATTTTGTGAAGGAGAGAGTATTTCCTTTTTTTCTTCATTATTTTTTATTGTTTTTAAAGTATGGGTAACAATTCATTCACAATATTGTTTATAGAAATATTCAGAAGACATTAATAATCATATCATATCACATACTGCAATAAAATACACCTCAAAATGAAATACAGTACCATTATATAAAAACAGCTTAATACCAAAACATACAATAAGAGGGGTTAAGATAACAAAATATAATACAATAATAATAAAGCAGTATAATAGCGATATAGTAACCCCCCCCCAATTTGAATTCTCCTTATATAAAGTGCTAGAAGGACAATAAAGGTCATATAGTTATTGCCACTGGCCCTCTGATTGTTATCCGACCTTTGCAAGGGGTTAGGGTAGCAGCAAACAGTACCATGATACTAAAGCTATTTCACAGCAGCATAATAGCCCAATAAAGTTAAACTCTACTGGAATAAAGTGCCCAAAATAAAACACTCAAATACATAAAATGCAAGCCCTTTGAATACCTTCTGAGGCCCTAACGTGACATATGTATACATATTACCACTAAAATCTCTCAAAGCTCTGAATACATTTCTTATTTAAACCCTATTCATCCGTCATTCCATGGTTAATCGCTACATCACCATTCATACCTTCCATTCAATCCTCCACTGAAGCCCAGATCAATCTGCCCCGCTTCCGTGCCCTCCTCCCTTTTTCTTCATAGAGGTTTTTCTCCATATTTTACATACCCAAGAAACGTGATCACCACTCCATAAAAGTTGCGGGGTCCTGCCAGACACATTTGTACCATAGCCATTGCAACAAAGATTAAATAACACCCCCCCCCTCTTGGTGGTTCCTCATCTTCACTGACCCTCAGGAGGATAATAGGATTACCTGGGTCGTGATATTCACACTGTTTTAAGATCTGGCCGACGAAGAGTGCTACCTCTTGTATAAAATTAGCCAGCCGAGCACATGTACGAAACATATGTACTAGATCAGCCCCTTCCATGCCACATCTATAGCATTTTGAATCAGCCCTCTCTCCCCATTTAAATAACTTCTTAGGTGTATAATCAGTGGCGGCTGGTGAGGTTTGTGAGTGGCAGGGCTGGGCTTGGTCGGTAGGGGGAGTGGCAGGGGGAGGGGGATGGATGGGACTTCTGGCACCAAAGGTCCTGGAAACTCTGCCCCAGGGCCCACCATGGCCCTGCCTTCACCTCTGCAGTAATCTCCAGACTTCTTCATAGACACCCCTGATGCGAGTACCTTCCGTGGCTCCATAACCCCACATCAGGTTGTTTGCTGAAATTCTAGCTTCTACAGGATCCATTACATACCCAGTGGGTTGGCACTGCCTGTGGCGCCGACTCTGTGGCAGAGCTGGGGTCTGTCTTCTCACACGCAGACGGGTGTCATTTGACATGTTATAGTGCTTAATTTGTGCAAATGAAAGAGTCTGGTGCCCAAAGCTCTGCTCTGAAACATGCTGCTGGTACATCTAAATGTAGTCATCCACATCAGACCTCTTTATTCCACTACGAGACACTCCATGCCTCTTCAACTCACTCTTGCAGGGTCCTGCCTTCTCCCTTTGTGACGGTTTTCACGCCTTTCTCTTCCTCCGTCTTCTCCCTTTGTGTCTTTTTTCTTCTCTTGCTCTTTAGGAAATGCCTGATGCAGAAAAAGAAGTGCTGGTCCCCTAAAATGAATGCCAGTGGGCCCCACTGGCAACCACTGGCTCAAATTAAGCACTAGACATACAATTTAACACTCAATTCGGCTTACCTGTTCTAGGCCCTCGTGGCACCTGCATGATCTCTAACTTTGCCCTCAGACCCTCCTTGCAACCACCACTGTCTGCGCTACAGGCCCCCTGAAGTGAAGGTACTAGTGTTGCCCCCTGCCATTCCTGATGGCGGCTCTGTCTGAAGTTAATATTTTACTGTACAACTTCTAGGACACCACACACTCCGTCTCCATCCTCGCCTCATCCTATTCCCAAGTTTACACAGCAGGGTAAAAGCAGCTGCAATTTCTATGCGATCTGTCTATTGAAAATAGACATCTTCCATTATCCAGTACTAGCAGCCTGCAGCTGCACACTGTACCGCGCATGTGAACTGCAAAACTAGATACACCACTCCAACCGAGCCCCCCAAGACTGGACACACTGATCCAGCCCATGCCCCCCAAGACTGGACACACACCCGGCACAAGGCACTTTCAATTTAAACATAGACTTAAGGTACACAACCTAGTGATGAGGACACGAAAAAATATATTTTAATTTCCAAAAAGGTCAATAGGAAAAAGCTATGATGAATTTCGCAGTCTGTCATTGGCAGCAAGATATTGCAACAAAGCATTAATGGCCACGTAGCACTTAAGAAATGATAGTGTCTTAAAAAAGTACTCCTGATGTGGGAACTGGAAATCAACTCAACACATTTGAGAGGCATACATACCCCTTTAGAATACTGTAGCTGTCCTTAGGAAATTGCAATATCTTTGTTGATTAAATTACACTTCTGTTTGTAGCGCCTATGTGCAGAGGAGCTAGAAATGTACAGTTGCATAGTAAGATCATAAAGGTCAATTGTGCAGGAATGAAAGAGTGCCTGTTCTACTGTATGGCTATTGTTTTGATAACAGTCAGTGTGAGAGTTGCTCTCTGAGGAATGTTCAATCTCAAAAAAGATCTGTCCCTTCGACCTGAAGGCATGCGACTTACTGTCTGAGGACCAGATAATACTTTTTTCTAAGCCCCTCATCGATGCCTGTAGCCAGTCACTTATTGATGGAATTTCCGTTGTCTGCTAAGCCATGCTGTCCTTTACCAGCTGCTGTGTCCCGGAGAGCCATTTTACTACATGTACCAAGGATCTGTGGGTCCCATAGAATCACGTCATAATGTTTTTTATTTATTCCACAGCGAGGTCACGGTGCTGGTGTTACACTGCGTGAAAGAATACGTCTCCATTGGCTAGTTTTAGCTTGATTTTAGGGTGAAATACCTCGACCAAGGCTGCTGTTCTTCAGGTTTTCACAGGGAACATTTACTTTCTAAAGCACACTGCTGAGGATTTGATATGCTTTTCCTCCATGCTACTTCAAGGGAAGTTGTTTGGTAGCAGCACCCCGCATGCTTGTTGAATTCACCACTTCACACTGCCATGCTAGGTACAGGCCGGAATGTGTCTGTTATTCTCGAAGACTGTTGAGAGATGATACTCTTTGTCGGGACGGGGTGTTTTAGGAAGTGCTTACAATCTAAGTCGGAGTGAAGGGTTTTCCACTGCACAAGTGAGTTGAGGCATTAGTTGACCATTATTGAAATGTAAACAAGACTGTTTTACGATTATATATGAAGCCTTTGATATTTTAAAGCATGCACGTTGCCCATGTGCCATCGCCATATGTTTCATGGTGTCACCTTGGTAAGTGTATGTGTGTGCATTGGTGCCTCTTGTGACCTGAGAGTAAAGTTAAGGATAGACTTGCTTTCATTGCCTCCCTCTTACCTGGGCCTCTCTCAGCCATGCCACAAGTTTCTGTTTCCTTGCATTCTGATATAACTCTGCCTTGATGATGGGACTGGCTGGAGCCCGCATGCACGCACGCCTCTTAGTCGCATTCCAGCACCCTGAACATTATTTATTTATTTATTTATTTACAATCCAAACTAGTCACAGGTCCCCACCCCCCTGTGATGAGTTGGGAAAGGGTGCTGTCCACTCCTTGGTTGACGTGAAGCCACAGCTCACCGGGGCTTCAGTTTAGATCGCCCGGGGCTTTAGGGGGGTGAACGCCACGTCATTAGGGGGGTGAAGACTGGTCTTCAGTGCTATGTCTTTGCCGAGCTGATGACCTCACAGGTCTCAGGGCTGAGAGATCATCAGCCCGGCAAACACTATAGACTTTGTGCGTGTCTGTTGCAGTGTGTCATGATGAGTCATCATCACAGCAACAAACAGCAAGGTGTGTGCCTGTATGCACAGCCCCTGCCCCAAGCAAGAGATGTGTGCGGACGTGTTTTGTTTTTTTGCAGAAGCAAAATTAAAGATTTTCCTTTCATTTAGGAAATGGCCTTCCTTGGGGGTGAAATTAAAGGGGGCGGAGCCCCGACGACCATGGACAGAAACCGCCGCTGTGTATAATATAGGTCAAACACTGTCTTAAAATATTGGCTCCTAAGACTAGCAGTTAGAATTAACTCATCGCAAAGCTCCAAAGGGGTCTCCAGTAGTAGTACCTTTACCCCCAGCCTTAACTCCCACTTATCATTCTGAAGTTCCATGTCATCTGGGAGATCCTCCATCAGGGCCTTATAGATCTGCCCAATCCGGCCACCCTGATGCACTATATTACTACTGGGTATTTGACAATTGACAATTTTTTTTCATCTAGCTTGCCAAGATAATCCTGAATCTGAAGGTATTTGTAAAACTTCTCCTTGGTTAGCCCAAGCTTTTTCGGCCTCTGTACAAAAGAACGCAGTTGGCCATTATCAAAAAAATCTCCCAGCCTCAAGACTCCACAGGCCTTTTATCAGTTGTATATAGCATCTTGAAAATATGCCTGGTAAGAAAGAGGAATCCCACAGAGAGATATACTGATTTATTTTAGTGATATGAAGTTTCTTTTTAATCCAGCACCAGATCTTGAAGGCCACATCTACTGTCTTAAACTTAGTCTTCTTATAATACTTTCTCATACTAAGAAAAGTATTTCCTGATGTTACGTTTATGCAGGTTAACTTTTCCACCTGATGCTGTGCTGATCACATATTACATGTAAACTCTTTCCACCATGACTTTGAGTGAGCATTTTGTGGACGAGGTAGTATTTTGCCAGTTTGTTCAGAGTTTGTTATGACTCTGCCTGCTTCTGGTTTGTGCGACACATGCTTCATTGATCATATTTTGCTTGCATCCGATTTCAGCATCACTTTGCTGGGGCTTCAAATCCTTTTGAGGAGGATAGGTGTTTGTACATTGTTAAAAGAGTCACATAATACAACTTAATTTTGAATTGTGCATTGAGTGCCACATTGATCACTTCTTAGGTCTGGTCTAGAGAGAACTGTCCCGTCAGCCTCATCTTTCCCCAAAAAATCATACGGAAAATAAATACTATATACATTTATATAAAGGGCTTTCGGTTCATTGGAATACTCAAGTGTCATTTACATTTTACTATCACTACCATAACATACAGCAAGGAGCAATGGGTCAGCCCACTTCAGTCACTGCCTCTCTTCACACTTTGCTATAATACATGTGTTAGACCTGGCATTATTGGCGTGTGTTTCCCCTGTATTTTTGCCTTTCCCTCCTGTTATTTTGCTGTATGTTGGACTTCGTTTTTGCTGGTGTAGATGCTTTGGGCACTTTGCCACTGTTGTTCAGTGCCAAAGTGCAAGTGCTCCCTCTGCAAATTTTTGTTATGGATTGGTGATCTCATGTTTGGCATATTTGATTTACTGGTAAGTCCCTAGTACAGTGCACTGTGTGTGCCCAGGGCCTGTAAAACAAATGCTGCTAGTGGGCCCGTAGCACTGATTGTGCCACCCACCTGAGCAGCCTGTAACTGTAACTCAGACCTGCCACTGCAGTGTCTGTGTGCAGCCTAGTACTGCCATGTCAACCTGGCAAATAACTTTCCCTTTTCTTACATGTGAGTCACCCCTAAGGTAGGCCCACGGTACCCCTGTGGGCAGGGTGCGGTGTATGTGAAAGGTAGTACATGCCTTGATGTGTGTGGCATGTTCTGATAGTGAAATACTGCCAAGTTCGTTTTTCACTATTGAAAGGCTCTCTGTCCGGTAGGATAGAATGGGGAGTTTACTTATATAAGTATAACTGCCCATGGGAACAAGATTGGAAAATAGAGTTTAGTATGCCTGAACTCTGAATCTAAGGATGCATCTTTTAGTAAGGATGATTTTTACATTCAGAGTTTGAAAATACCACTTTTTGAAAATAGGTATTTTCTTGCTTAGCGAACCAGTGTGCCTCTGCTAGGTTTGTGTATTGTCTGTCTGGCTTTGGAGTGGCAGAGGCTGGGGATGTGCATTCTGTTCAGACAGCCACTTGGGGGGTGAGGTGTGTCCTGCCTTTCCAGGGTGAGTCAGGGCTGGGCTGAATAGACCTGGGCTGCATTCAGAGTAGGGGGAGGAGATTTCTTTCACACCTGAATGGGCCTGGTCTGTCTTGGACAATGCTGTCTCCACCTCCAGCCGGGCAGCTGCACCAAAAAGGACAGAACTGGTTCTGGCTGGGCAAAGACACTCTCTGCCTCCAGAGAACAAAGGATTTTGTACTATAAAAAGTGGGGCCCAGACCCCAGACTTTTTGATCACTTTTGGACTTCAAGAAGGAACCTGCCAAGGAGAAGAGCAGGAAGAAACTGGAGGAGGAGTACTGCCCGTTTGCTGTGTGCTGTCTGGGCTTGACCTGCAGTAGCTGTTTCTGCCAAGGAGAGGAACTGTGTGTGTATCCTGCTTGAGAAAGTATCTCCAAGGGCTTGGAAGTGGAGCTTGCCCCCTGTTCAAGAGGTCTCAGGATCAGCAAAGACCTCACCATCCTTCTGGGCACCGTCTCTGGAACTGCTGGTTTCAGCCACCGCAGAAGAAAGGAGCAGCCAACTCTGTCACTGAATCCGTCGCAGGGTTCCGTGTCGTGAAGGCACCGCAGAAGGCCCCGCCACATTTCGCACCGCATCCTTGGTCTCACCGATGCCGTCTAGACAAGCCGTTGCTTGCACCGCGTCCTGTGGGCACCGCACTGTGCACCGCCACACCTCACCCTGCCTAGACGTCACCAACACCATCGCTGCACGACCCGAACATCGACCGGCTCCGTCGCCTGCACTGCAACCTGCCAGCACCGCATCGAGCACCGCCTCACCCTGCACCGTGAGTCTTGGTCTCACCGATGCCTTCTGGATGATCGTCACCCAGCCGCTGCCTGCACCGCGTCATGAGGGCACCGCACCCTGCACCGCTTTCATTTTGCAACACAACCGCAACGGTTGCTCCCGACCGACTCGCACCAACGTGTCAGCCGCAATGAAAAAAGATACTGTTCACGAGTCTGTCAACGCTTTAGCTGGCCCGTACCGACGCGGTCGGCTGGAACTGTTAGACTCTGATGTTTTCAGCATCGCGGTAGCCCCGGATGGAGCTACCGACTCGGAAGAACTGTGTTTTTCAGCTATTTCTGCAATTTAAAGGTTATCTTGCAAAATAATTATTTTTACAGTTTTGTATGGTGGATTTTTGGCGTATTTGGTCTTGTTGGGTTAGATAAAGTTTTGCTTATTTTTCTAAACTGCTGTTCCTAGTCAGGGTAAGGGGGGTACACTTCTAAAATGACCCCTGCTCACCCCCTTGGTAGCTTGGCACGAGCAGACAGGCTTATTTCAGAGGCAGTGTGTAAAGCATTTGTGCATGCATACAGTAACACAGTGAAAACACTACAAATGGACACTACACCAGTTTTAGAAAAATAAGCAAAACTTTATCTAAACCAACAAGACCAAAAACGACAAAAATCCAACATACAATACTGTAAAAATAGTTACTGTGCAAAATAACCTTTAAATTGCAGGAATAACTTGAAAACACAGTTCCTCCAACTCTGTAGCTCCTTTTGGGACTACCACGATACTGAACACGACAGAGTCTAACAATTTCAGCCAACCGCGTCGGTACGGGTTAGCTAAAGCGTCGACAGACTCAGAGACAGTACCTTTCTTGTAGCGGCCGACAAAATGGTACGAGCCGGTCCAGGGCAACCGTCGCGGTTGTGATGTGAGATGGAAGCGTTGCAGCGTGTGGTTTCCTCACAACTCCATGCAGGCAGCGGCTCGTTGATGGAGTCAGTGAGACCAAGACTTGCGTTGCAGGGTGAGACGGTGCTTGATGCGGTGCTGGCAGGTCACAGTGTGGCAACGGAGCCGGTTGATTTTCGAGTCGGGCAGCGATGGAGTCGGTGACGTCTGTGCAGCGTGTAGCGAAGCGCTGCGGAGTGCGGTGCCCACAGGACGCTGTGCAAGCAGGGGCTTGTTGATGAAGTCGGTGAGAACAGGGTTGCGCTGCGAAACGAGGCGGTGCTCTCTACGGTGACTTCAGGACACGGAGTCTGCGACGTACACGGTGACAGAGTCGGCTGCTCTCTTCTTCTGCGGCGACAGAAATCAGCGGAACCAGAGACGATGCCCAGAAGGATGGTGAGGTCTTTGCTGTTCCTGAGACCTCTTGAACAGGGGGCAAGCTCCACTTCAAGCCCTTGGAGATCCTTACCCGAGCAGGATGCACACACAGTTCCTCTCCTTGGCAGAAACAGCCACTGCAGGCCAAACCCTGCCAACACACAGCAAAGGGGCAGTACTCCTCCTCCAGTTTCTCCAGCTCTTCTCCTTGGCAGAGGTTCCTCTTGAAGTCCCAAAAGTGATCTAAAGTTCTGGAGTCTGGGCCCCAATATTTATACAGCAAAATCCTTTGTTCTTTGGTGGCAGAGAAGCCCTGTGCTCAGTCAAAACCAGTTCTGTCTTCTCTGGTGCAGCTTCCGGGCAGGAGGTGGAGACAGCATTGTGGAAGGCAGACCAGGCCCATTCAGGTGAAAGGAATCTCCTCCCCCTACTCTTAATGCAGCCCAGGTCTATTCCGCCCAGCCTTGACTCATCCAGACTATCTGGAGCCCCTGCACATCCCCAGGCCCTGTCACTCCATAGCCAGACAGTCAATACACATCCTAGCAGAGTCAAACTGGATGGCTAAGCAAGAAAATACCTACTTTCTAAAAGTGGTATTTTCAAACACAGAATGTAAAAATCACCCTCACTAAAAGATGTATCTTAATATTCTGAGTTCAGGCATACTAAACTTTATTTTCCTACCTTGTTCCCAGGGGTAGTTATGTTTATAAGATGTTATAAGCAAACTCCCAATTCTATCCTATGGGAACAGGCAGCTTTGTAATAGTGAAAAACGGAATTGGCAATATTTCATTATCAGGACATGCCACACACACCAGGGCATGTCCTACTTTTCACACACACTGCACCCTGCCCACAGGGGTACCTTGGGCCTACCTTAGGGGTGACTGACATGTAAGAAACTGGAAGGGTAGGGCCTGGCAAGTAGGTGCACTTGCCAAGTCGACATAGCAGTACTAGACTGCACACAGATAATGCAGTGGCAGATCTGAGTCACATTTACAGGCTGCTTATGTGGGTGGCACAATCAGTGCTGCAGGCCCACTAGCAGCATTTGATTTACAGGCCCTGGGCACATACAGTGCACTGTACTAGGGACTGACTAGTAAAACAGATATGCCAATTATTGAATCACTAATCCATAACAATAATTTACCAAGGGAGCACTTGCACTTTGGCACTGAACAGCAGTGGCAATGTGCCCAAAGCATATAGACCAGCAAAACGAAGTCCAACACACAGCAAAAACACAGGAGGCAAAGGCAAAAATACAGTGGAAACCCACGCCAATGGTGCCATCTCTAACACTACTATTACCTCAGAATAGAGTGAAGTAAAGTAAATGCTGTGGTTCACACTAAGAGACACATATTAATTGGAAAAAAGAAATAATAAACAGACTTTCAGCTTGGAAGGAATGGGTGCACCAACAGTGTTCTTGAACTCACCAGAGGAGCCAGTTGTGGCATGGGAGGATTGGAAGGAGGGCTTTCAGGCCTATATGGAAACAGTAGGAGGAGATATTTTTACTGCTTTGCATAAGTTAGCCATGCTCAAGCACCGTCTAGGAGCTGAAGAACGGCACATATTGCCTGAGGAAGATGATGATGATTCAGCATGGGATGCATACGAAACAGTGGTATTGAAATTAGATCACAATTTTGGGAAAAAAGGAATGAGGTAGTGGAGAAATTTAAGTTTTTGAAAAGAACCCAACATCCTGTAGAATCAGTGGACAATTTTATGGCTGCTCTAAGGTCATTAGAGTCCACTTGTAAATAGAAAGGCTTTCTAGATGACATGCTGCAGGATCAACTTGTGCAAAAACTGTCTGAGAAGAGGATTCATGAGAAACCTTTAAATATAGAGGGCTTGAGGTTACCGAAGGCCATTGATATAACACAAAGGGTGGAGAACACCAAAGAAGGACTGAAGGAAATGGCAACAGGTGACTCTGAGAGAGTAAAAAACATCTATGGAGTCGCCTGAAAAACTTCAGGAGAGAAAAGGGATGTGACAGTTTCCTCAAAGAGATATACCCAAGCGAATGGGAAGAACACTGTTTTTTAAAATCTCTTTTTAGTATTTCACAAAAACAACAACAGTGAAGCCATGAAAAAGGCACTCAGCTCAAAATGATGCTCACATTGTACATAGTCATAGCGGACACAATAATGAAATAGGAGGAGTAAAATACAAGCATAAACAAAGGCATGTGAGTGAGACATTAGAGCTTGTGGGGTGGAGACGGGGGAAGAATCTGTCAACAGGTAGTGTGATGGGGCCAGGAGGGATCGAGTATGGCAGAAGGCACATGATGATCTAACTAGAGATAGGCATATTGCTCAGGACTCTAGTGTTGTGTCCCGTGATAAGCATTTGCAAGGGTTCAACAGGGCAGGGGACCTGCGGGCCCGATATACGGCCACCAAGTGGTTAATCTCACCATATGCATTGAGCGTCCCCTTCAAGGAAGGTGGGTGTAGTTTTTGGCATCAATGTTCACAATGTAGGTGTCCCATTTCCCGCTTCCCACTCTTTTCATCCCCCTATCATGGAGGGAACTTAAAACACTTGCTTACGCGCATGCCCATTGTAGTAATGTGTTTAGCAATTAAGCAATGTCCGGGACTGCGGGGGCTTTCCAGTGCATTGCAATTTGCCGTTTGAATAACATAAATGCAAGATCAATAAACCTGTGTAGATGTTTGTCCCCTTTGGTTTTGGGGCAAAGCCCAAGGAAGCAGGACTCGGGGGTGGGGGTGGTCAATGCATGGCCTGCCAATTCCGCTGTTGTGGCCTTAATCTCTATCCAAGTCAGCTGGAGTGGGGGGCAGTCCCAAACCATGTGATAGAATCCAGCTTCTACGAGGTTGCATCGTGGGCACTCGGGTGTGAATGTAAGAAACATACGCTTGATGCATGGGGGGAACCATATGCCTGGTGTGTGTAATTGGATTGTGGGAAACAGTATCTGGGATACCTAAACACCTCCTTCACATGTTGGAGAGCCTGTGTCCAAGCCTTAGCCATCAGTGGTTGTGGAAGAACATTGTTCCAACGAGTCAGTGCTTCCCGCTTGTCCGCCATAGCTTTAGGAATCAGTGCCTCAACGCAGTACGCCATGCGTGACAAGGTCGTGTAGGATGGGTGATTAGGGTGGCTCCGTGTCACCAACCCCCCAGGTGGGTCTCACACGTGCTGAATGGCATGGTACGTCAGGAAGTGGCCTGCACCCATGGCATAAGTGTTCATAATGTCTGCTTAAGGCATAAGATTCCCCTCATGAAAGAGATCTCCTAGGCTATCTATCCACGCCGTCTTTCATGATGTCATGTTATGATGCTCAGCCAGCATTCGCATGCCCAGCAACTGCTCCAAGCAGATCGAAGGGGAGTAGGTTATAACGGGAGTCCACCTATGCACAAATCTATGCCAGCACACCTGTGTTGTCTTCATCAGACTAGAACCCCTGTGTGGAGGACTAGTGCGATCAGATAGCCAGGTGTACATGCCAATTGCACCCAGTCTTGCCCGTGCTGACGCCCGTTTAGTGATCGGGGTCCCATCAAGCCAGTACAGTGGCCACTGCAGCTGTGCTATGGCATAATATAGCTAAAAGTTAGGCACACCTAAACCTCCCTCTAGCAACTGTAGTTGTGTTATGGCCAGAGCCACACGTCGACGACCCATTCCCCACATCAAATCCAATAGAAGACTGTTTAGTTCATGAAAGAAATGTCTAGGGATCTCGTTTGGGAGTGTGGCAAAGAAATATAGCAGCTTAGGGAGCACCAACATCTTGGTTATTGCTACTCGTCCTAGTGGAGATAAGGGTAGGAAACACCAGAAGGGGAGGGATCCATATATAGACCGTAGCGTCAAATCCACATTACCCTGTCAGTATGGTATATTTGGATACCCAAAATACTTGAATGTCTCGTAGCACCATTTTAGTCAGTACTCTGACGAAGTGACTCTGAGGTGCTCAGGGGTTGGGCAAGAGGGAACAAGCAGGAATTAGGCCAGTTAACTCTGAGGCCAGAAACAACTCCAAAAGCATCCAGCAGGCGCATCAGTTCCGAGAGAAAGACTCAAACATTATTCAGAAAGAACAGTATATCGTCTGCATAAAGCGACAAGATGTGGTCGGTGTCCGATTCCCAAATCCCCCAGTGCTAGACCTGCAATGACATGCGAGCATCTGCATGGCAATGATGAAGAGCAGCAGTGACAGCGGACACCCCTGCCTGGTGCCTCTTAAGATCAGGAAGCTGTCTGATATCAACTGTGCAGTTCTCACTCTAGCTTTAGAGTTTAAATATAATGTACAAATCCACCCTAGGAATCCTGATCTGCATCTTACACTTCGTAACTTTGTTAGTAAAAACTTCCAGCTGAGGGTGTCAAAAGCTTTCTTGATATCTAGAGATAATGCTACCCTTTTGTATGCCTCCAGGGGTGTGTCATTGATGATCCGCAAGAGTCGCCTTATATTGAGGAAGGTACTGAGACCCAGTATGAATCCAGGCTGATCCTCGTGGATCTGTACCAATCTGTGTGAGCAGCCTATTCATGAGGATTTTACCCAGGACCTTACAGTCGAGGTTAAGAAGGGACAATGGATGATAGTATTGCACATCCAGTGGATCATGTCCCGCTTTGGGGAGAACCACTATAAGCACCTCACGCTGTGAGTCCGGAAGTTGGCCACAGGATTTAGCTTTGTTGAATACCTCCAGAAGAGGCATAGTGAAAAGAATAGAGAATGTGGCATAATATTCGACTGGTAGTCCATCCATGCCCAGGGTTTTGCTTCGGGCTATATGGGCTATGGCCACTCTACTCTCCTCCAGCCAAATGGGTTAATCCAGATTGGCCCTCTGGAACGGTGATATGTGAGGCAGAGGGAGGCTATCCATGAAGCCGTCCAACTGTTTAGCGTCAGAGCCTTAACCATACCATACTGTGTGCAGTAGTAATCTCTGAATGCATCATTAATTTCAGTCTGCATGGAAGCTATTGTCATACCTGATAGCTCCAATTGAGATGCACTACTGGTCCTTCCTAACCAACCACTCCAGCAGCCTGCCCGAGCAATCGTCCATCCACGTGTAGAATGGTTATTTGGCATTTATAATCATGTCTGCTCAAAGCATCTTTGCCTCCCTGTATTGCCCACAGAGGTGCTGGAGACTGCTGGAGACTCTCTCTATCCTCGCCACCCAGGCAGTCACTGTTCAATCCAAGGAACGCAGCTATCTTTCCACCAACATTAGTTCATCCTGTAATACCCGTCGGACTCCCCAGGTGGCCGTCAGGCAATGTCCTCTCACCACTGCTTTATGCGCATCCCATTCTGTAGTTCAAAGTGGGATGGACTCCTTTTTGAGGTCAAAGTACTGTGTAATGCACGTGGAGAGACCCTCGCTGAACGGGGGTCTAAGAGAGCTTCGGTCTAAAGGCCCAAAGTAGGGATTCACAGATGTGGTCAGCCCCACTGTAGTGCTATTTGCAGTGGGCAATGAAATGAAAGGGTACGGGCCAAGTACTCCGACTGGTTGATCAGCGGACCCAATTGAACACTACCATGAATCAAATCTATCCTGGTGTGAAGGTCATGAACTGGTGAATAGAAGGAATATTCCCGGTCCGTTGGGTGACCAAGTCGCCATTTATCATATAGGCGCCTTTGTGTCACCCAGTTATGGAAGTGCAGCATTGTCCTGACACCCACCGCACTCTGCAAAGGGGGAAGAGAGCGGCCCCAGTCCACATCTGGTATGCAATTAAAATCTCTGCCCCAGATACCTAGCTCGCTGGGTCTCGGAAGAGCGCAGGGGTGAGTGTATTGAAAAATTCCAGTTGATTGGAGTTAGGTGCATAGCTCCCTACCAATACCATGTGGGAGCCATCTAAGTGTCTCTCTAGTACATGGGTACTCGCAAACATTTGTCCAGGGTCCAAAAAGTACGGTCTGTGGTGTGGCTGAGGGCTGCACTGATGCCAGCAGGGTGGCAGTACGGGGTCTGGGTGGGTCAGGGATTGTGTGAGGAGGTCTGAATTTTTTTTAAATAAACGGGCAAACATTTATTTTCAGGTTAACAAATGCTTGCCCGTTTATTTAACATTTTTTCTAAATATTAGTGCTCAGCAACAAAACTGTTCACCAGGGGGGGCACATGTTAAGGTCAAGAGGGCCGCAAATGGCCCCCGGCCGTACTTTGAGTATCACTGCTCTAGTACCACATACCCACCCCCTGTATCTACGCTGTGCCATTCTACCACATACGGGACCCCTGGTGCAATCCATTTCGGCACTCCCTGGGCAAACGCCAATGAGGATGTACCATATACCGGACCTTGCCATTTCACCCAGACTTTCTAGAGTTCCATGGCTGTGAGGTGAGTTTCTTGCACCATGGCAACATTTTATGACAGCACCATGCCGCGCACATTCCAGGTCCTCACATTGTAGTGCAAGGAATGTCATCAGTGCACATAAACATAGTGTACGTGATAGTGTGTGTGCCAGGTGGTGGATGGAATACCCAAGGTTACCCCCACTTCCAGTACCAGGTAATGAGCATGTAAGTACTACGGCTGTCTCTACAGCCAAAACATTCTCCACCAATACCAAATTACAAACAGCAGCTTCACATGAACAAACTTAAAGTAACAATCATAATTTTTCAAACTTATTCCCCCCAGGTCAGGTGATATTTGATCCCCCTGCCAAATACACCAAAACTAAAACCATACGTGAAAAAACTATATAACGGGTCAAACGCGTCCATTTGGAAGTTTCTCAGTGGAGCATGGAAGTACATATCTTCATCTTCCCCATGGTTGAAGCCCGATGTGAATGATTCAGCATCCAGCCCACTTAACAGCTTACCTTCAAAATGCCCATTCATCCCGGCAGTTTAGAGGCACAAGTTTGTGCACCTAGTGACCCAAAGTACCTGTAGTGGAAGCTATCTGCAGGACGCGGGATGAGTCCAGAACTGGTGGACACCAGCCATCCGTGACACAGAGCCCTTCGTGGCCGAGCTGGGTTGCGGTGAGCGATCAGGATAGTGAAGATCAAGGGAATTTGCGCTGCATTGTGAGATGTCCATAACAATCAAGTGTCTGCTCCCTACAGGTCATCAGCAGAGCATGGCGTAATTATTGGACCCTGTGGATATCTGTTGTCGACGTTCCCGATACTCCTGTGCCAGAGCCAGAGCCAGACTCCGACAGGCTTTCAGTCTGTAGTAGTGCAAAGGGTTTTGTGCTGTGTTGTGAAGCTTCCTGCAGCGCCATAGACTGTTCCCCTGCTGCCTGATCCCTGGAGGGGCTACATCTTGTGGATTTTCTCCTGCGCCAGTGAGATCGGGATGTCAATAATTCTCCTACACTGAAATCCTCCAGAGGTGGCTGAGCCATGCCTTTGGCATGCAACCAGGTCCAGACATCTTCCAGGGTGGAGAAGATATGGGACGTCTCTCCATCCACCACTCGGAGTTTCGCTGGTAACAAGAGAGCATACTGAAAGTTTGGTTCCTGGAGACATTGTTTGACTTTGGGTAGGATCCTCACAGGTGCTGCACTTCCACTGTGAAGTCCAGGGCCCTTTGCTCAGAAATACTGGAGCACTAGGTCCCTGTCTCTAAAATTGAGAAATCGAGCAATAATGGGTCGTGGTGGAGCTCCCGGGGGGTGTGGCATCCTAGGTATCTGGTGCGCCTGCTCCACCGAGAAGAACTTAGGTATCTTGCTGGCCAACACCATGTCCATCAACCACTTTTTGACAAAGAGTTCTACACTAGGGCCTTCTGATCATTCAGGGAATCCTCGGAGGCAGATGTTGCTGCTCCTTAACCGCCCCTATGCTCTGCAATGCAGAGGAGCCACCTCTGCACTCTGTGATTTTATTTGATCTTGCAGTTCTTGTGCTGTGGGCCTCAAGCTGGTCCGGGAGGACTCAGTTTCATCCACCCAGTCCGATAGCTTGCGATGGTTGGCCCGGAGTAGGTTGACATCCAAGGAAACTGTATCAATCTTAGCTTCCAGCATCATTTTAGTGTCCAGGATCACTTGTAATTCATTCTCAGACTGGTTGGACTGTGTTTGTAGTGTGGCCTCCAGGTGACTAAGAGCATTCAAGATGCGTTCTGCTGGGGCTTGGGAGGGCGCCGGGCCAATAACGTCTTGCAACAGAGGTTTGGGGGCCTTGGGTTTCACCATCATGGTATGGTGCAGTGCGGTTCTCAATGTAAAAGGAGAGGAGTGGGGGTGGGTACCACAGCGACTCATCTCCCTCAGTGGGGTGCACCGACAAGGGGGCCAGATCCATGGGGTAGTGTATGCTTGCTCTACTGTGCAGTCTATGTGTAGGGCCCACTGGTACCAACAAGAGGCAAAGAGGCCATCCGTTAGTGAAGACCAGGCAATTGCGAGGCTGACTAAATATGAGAGCAGACAAGTGTGTAGTACTAATGAAGTCACTTTGCGTGGGAGTGCAGGGAGGCCAGACGAGTGGTGGGTTCACCCACACTACACTTTCACTAAGCTGTCCAATGATAAACTCTCACCTCATGGAGTCCAGGCACTGCTGGTTCAGAGTGGGTCATTGGCCCAGCAGGGAGATTGCAGGCAGTGATGTCGACTCACACTCCCCGTTGTAGGCAGAAGGAGTGTGATCCCTGACTCCAATAGGGAGTGGTGTCAGCTGCGCAGCTAGAGGTTCATGTGACCATCAACTGGTGGAGAGGGCAGCAAAGAATGGGACCTCTATGGTGGGAGCTCCTGCAGTGCTCCACGCGGTATGCAGTCCCCCGTTGGATGGGGCTGCGTGACACCCTCATCAATGGGCAGGTCACCCGGCACTCTGTGTGTAGGGGAAACGCAGATACAGCTATTTCCCGCCCCGCGCTCCCAGGGCAGTCAGCTTTAAGGCAATAGAGTGGACCAAACCGGGCAGGCGTACACTCCGTCATCCGTGGCCCCCTGCTCTCAGGCCATGATGTGCAGTGGGTTGTAGCCCCCGTGGTGCCATCGAGAGGTCTGGAATGGTCACACAGGCTTTCTGTTGATGGGCAGCCCGCCCAATTTTACACTGCTAGAAGGGAGCGGACGCTGGCAGGCCCATGCAGTGCAGTGTTTAGGGAAGCTGCACCTCGGCAGCAGAGCTGACCCAGCTGGGCCTGCACCCAGGTCATCTTCCTCAAGTCCTCACGTTCATGGGCCATGACTCACAATCGATTGGTAAGTGTCAGCCATCACTGTCTTGGGTGCCGTCAAGGGGTCGGGGGGTCCGCCCTGCCTCTCTGCAGATGAGTAGGTCTCTGGGAACTTCACTCCCTAGGGGGGAAAGCAAGGGCCAGCAGTCTCATACCCACCAATCCCACGACAAATCGGCGTATGTGACACTGCGGACCCAGCTGGGCCCACACCCACCCCGTCTGCAGCTACTCTTCATGACACTAGGTCAAAGGCAGCCACCAGCACCACCACTTCCCCATCCAGCAATGTCAAGGTGAGTCCAGGAAAGTAGGGGGCACTCATGGCTGAAGCGGGGGCCCTGTTGCTGGGCTCCTCAGCAGCATTGATGAGTATCGGGCACCTGGGTCTCACTGATGCATCTCCACAGCAGCACCAGCGGTTCACGGGCCAGACCTAGGCAGACTCGCACCCGTCATCTCGCTTGGTGGCCCAACAGCCGCGGGTCAATTGCCTGGGCGGGGGGCAGCCTCTTGCTTTCTGCTTATATTAATCTGTTACATAGAACATTTCAGTGAGCCCTCATTTGTCCCAGGATTTTATAAGCAGGATAGAAAAATGGTTTGCTTGCCAATTTTGATTAGATAGTGCCTGATAAGAGGTCAGGATCCCAGTTAGGCTTGAGTTAGGGTACGAGTTATAGTTACTTGAGATAATTTTAACTGGTGAATGTCAGTGGTTTTGTACATTGTAACCTAACTATAATGTAATTTAAACTTTAGGTTTTTTCAGTGAATCTCTAGGATTTTTTTAATATAACATAATATTTTATTACCATACGTAAAGCCAAGCCCCTGCCGCACATGGCCTGCGGGGTGGGGGTTTGGCAGCAGAGCCTACTGGCCTGTGACCAGGGCCTGTGTCCAACTACTAACAAGCAGTCAACCCCCTGCCAAGCATGGCCTTCTGGCATGCGCAGGTCTAGGCTGCACTCAGGTAGACTTCCTGACTTTGCCAAAAAATCACAACACCAACACTTAAAAGTGACCCTAATGTCATCTTTCTCCAAAAATCACTAATATTTTTATTCTAGTGTACATTTTAGTGTACATTTCAGTAATTCACCGAATGCAATGTTTAATACTAGAGATTATTATAAAAATTTTAATAAACTTATATTAACAAAATAAACAGGTCTGTGAGTCTTTCTTTTAACATTTTATTATTGTAAATTGAGGGCTGGAAAAATGTCAAAAGAAAGGCTCAGACATTTAAAAAAATAAAAAAAAAGCAACATGTTTCTCAGTTTTTCTTTTCACAATTTGTAGGCAACAAATTGTAAAAACAACCACAAGATTGCCTTGGCCTCCAGCTGAAGAACTTAGAGCACCAGCTAGGAGTGCTTTTAAAAAATATATTAAGTGCTCTGGTGTCATGGTTTTAATGACCAAGGAGACTTAGGGCCTTATTATGACTTTGGCGGTCCTCCAGAGGTGCTGCCATCATGCCGTCTACTGGAGCCATGGTGCGTCCGCCTGCCAGATTGGGGGCCCGATTCACAAAAGTAATCTGAGACAAAATCATAACTTTACAACTTTCGGTATTCACAAAAGGCATTTAGGAGTAGTAAAGTTAGGATTTTGTCTTAAGTTTGTCTTAAGTTTTGGTCTTAAGACAAAATCCTAACTTAAGTTAAACTTAAGTTAAACTTGTTAGGATTTTGTCTTAAGTTTGTCTTAAGTTTTGGACTTAAGACAAAATCCTAACTTAACTTTAACTTAAGTTGAACTTAAGTTTAACTTAAGTTTAAGTTAAGTTAGGATTTTGTCTTAAGACCAAAACTTAAGACAAACTTAAGACAAAATCCTAACTTTACTACTCCTAAATGCCTTTTGGGAATACCGAAAGTCGTAAAGTTAGGATTTTGTGTCAGATTACTTTTGTGAATCGGGCCCTAGGAGTTTAATCCTAGTCGGGTGGACGGTGCTGAGGCGGTCTCACAGCGGTGGGCTATTAGGCTCATAGAAGAGCCTAACATGCAGCCTGCCGCCATGAGAGCACCGACTGCACATTCCGGGACGGTGTGCCATGTATACCACACCGTGCAAGAACTGGGGGTGCAAATCCAGGGGAGTACAACAAGTACCCCCGCATGCAACCAGGGCACTGGATCAGCAGGGGGCCCTGTTTGGACCACCTTTGTTGCCTCTCCACCACCCTTTTCATGATGGGCCCACCGCCATGAAAGGGGCGGTGGACAGGTAAATTGTAATATGCTCGGCGGTGCCGCAGTAGCACCGCCGGCATATTGCAGCTCGCTGGCTGCTGTGCAACTGCTGCAGGATCCTGAATCCCGGGCAGACTCAGTGGTCCTGTGGTGGTCTGACCGACACACTCGCAATACGGCAGGCGGGCCCACAGTGTGGTGGAGATCGGAAGGTGAAAAGAAGGTCAACGCCCGGAAAGTTACTTGTAACATCTGCAAAAAAATTCTTACCCGAGGTAGTAAGAAAAAGTACAGCTGTAGCACCTCCAGCATGTACAAGCATCTCAGAAACATCCACCCGACTCGTCTCGCACGGGCTGAGATGCAGAGACTTAGAGATCAAGAAGCTGCTGCTGGAGGAAGTGCTGCTGGAACATCTGCAGGAACGGTACTGATCAATATTCTTGTCACCACCCTGAATTTGGGAAAATCGGAATGTACTGTCCCAAATGCAGTACTTCTCTTGGAGCGGACGAACCCTGATTCAAAATATCAAAGCACATAAGTGCTAAAAAAAAATGTTTGCATTATTTTTGAAGCACAGATGGTTTTTATTGTGCTTTGTTAAACTTTGTTTTCTTATTTTTAAAAAAAAATAAAATAAAAACACCCAAAAAATAAAAAATTAGAAAAGTATTAAAAAAAACTGTTTTTAAAAAAATGGTTCTTTTCTGAACCACCTATTCTGGTTAAAAGAAAGATTAATTATTTGTTAAATGTATGTCTGTATGTGTGAGTCTGTCACTGAGGGCTCATTAATAAGGGTCCTGGTGGCACTTTTGCACCACCACAGTGTAATTTTTTGATGCTTGGAGGTGTAAAAGTGCAGCAGCATATTTACAAGGCTAGATAAAGTTACTTTACATGGCCTTTCCTCTCTTTGTAAATATGTGCCCAATTGACACACAACACTGAGTGAAAGGAGTATTTTATGGTTGTTGCTATGGGTGTCCTTATACAACACTCATGAAACCTGAACCATTCCCAGATTTATGAAAATCATAAATCTGGGAATGTGTCAGAATCTAACACCACTCCGGTGGTAATGTAAGAAAGACACAACAAGAACAAATGATTACATTTCTCTTTATTATTTCCTTTTTCTATAGGTGATGTATTGTGCACTACATATAGAAAGAGGAAATTGCCAGAATTGATCGATTTTGTGCAGAAAGTTATCCCTTCCAGCACAAAATTAATATAGCCTTAGAGCCTGACATAGCATGCTCTACCAGCCATTAAAGGCCCGCTTTACCGTTAAAGGCCCGAACCAAAGGTGAAGGTCTTCAACAAGGGAGCAAGGTCTTAATGACTGGTAGAGCCCTCTTCAGAGGGCTCTAAGGCTATTAGAACATTCTCCCCGTAGTGGGCAGAGAGTTATAATTACTAAAAACAAAGGCCTTTTGGAGCACAAGGAGGTTTGAATCCCCTCGGAGTGCAAGAGGCCTTTATTCACAGCAGCACCTGTGAAAGAAAAAAACATAGTTATTTTGGTGCTTTGGGCTTCTACCATCCAGTACATCTGCTAACATGTTTTAAAGACCACTTTTCTCTACCAGTTTCATTAGAGAGTCAGAGCTTGCAATGCCAGACCTAAGCCAAAAAGAAAGGCCGACTACTATCAAGCCAATATTGTGAGTCTCAACATCTTTCTAAAGACCTCGATGAGTGTGTCATTGCCTTTTAGGGGCCAGGCGACAAATCTAAAGTAGCCTTTAAGTATTAGATTACCTCTGTTTTACAGCACATGGTCTCTAAATATGTGTAGTAGAAGCTGCATGGATCACTTTCTGCTCATTATCGAGAGCCAGGTATGAAGCTGTGTGTTCAAGTACTATTATTATTATTTATTTATTCGATCAAAAGAATGATCATTTACATCATAGAAATCCATAACCATAAAAACAATAAAATGTCCCATTTCATTACATCATAAAAGAATGATTTTAAAAAACCGGCTATCACATGCCTCTAGCAATATTAAAATTTTCCAATAGTTCCATCATTTACAAAAGTAGTTTAAGAAAGACAATTTCCATATTCCTAAAAAACTATGTTGATAAAATTCCATAATTCTGTTCCCTGATATCCAATTAAAGGCCCCAAAACAAGGTGGCATACATTTTCATATTAGGTTCACAGAGACATTGTTAATCATTTTTAACCTCTTCCACCAAGCAAAGAGAAAATATCTCGAGATTGTGAACACTAGCCACCTTGTGGTATCTGACTTAAAGATGCGTGAGGCTTCAACAGGACGTGTGAAAGATAATAAGCGGCAAGCAGGGATTAACCAGGTTTTCCGGAGATCAACATAAGAGGGGCAAAAAAAAAAGAAAGTGATCAAGGGTCTCAGGGAAGGAATGACAGGTCGGGCACACAGATGTTACAGATACATTTTCCCAGGTACTTCTTCTGGAATTTAGAGGAAGAACTCCGTATCTGAATTGAATGTACAGAGCTCTTGCCTGAGGGGGTTCGATGTCATCCATGAACAATTCAAAACCAAACCATCCTTTTATATTTATAAAACTGGTGGTTAAAGTGCCATGTGCATTACCATCAATACTTTGTGTGTCCATATACTCCCAAAACCTTTTTTTAAGGAGAGGGACCATTTTTCTCGTTATAGACCCCGGATCCTCCCACATACACCCCAGCCCTAGTTTTAAGAGCCAATCCTTGATCTTGTTGAACCACGTAATGCGGCCTGTTTGTTTTTGTAAGATCAGTAGCTCTTCCAGGGCCTCCTTCACCGGCACCTGTGTGTCACTTGTCCAAATCCTTACCCAAAACAGGAGAGCCCTAAGAATGGCAAAGTTGTCAATAGGTTTAAGACCAAGATCAAGTCTAAGCGGCAGAAGGGGAGTGTTCACGGGTAGATTGAGGATCACCCTAATAAATTTGTTCTCAGTGAGGACTAAGTCCTTGAGGTTTTCCAGCCCCCATAGCTCAGCCCCATATAGGGCCGCTCCTAGACCTTTAGCTCTATGGAGTTTCAGAATAGGGGAGAGCGGTCAATATGGAGACGCCCTAGCCCTCCCGACTATTGCACGATCAGCATACTGGAGGGTCAGAGTACTCTTTTCAATTTGTGGTGTCCAAACCAGCCTGTCACTAATTCGTACTCCCAAGTAATCAAATGCCTTAACCTGCTCCAGGGTTTTCAGGCCCAGCATCAGTTTACCCTTGTGGGATTTGCAGGGGTTAAACATCATATATTTTGTCTTGGAACAGGTGATTTCTAATCCCCTATCCTTGCAGGCCTCAGCAAATTTATTCAAAATATTCTGTATCCCCTTTGGCGTCCTAGCAATAAGTAGCGTGTCATCTGCGAAAAGCAGAGAAGGCACAGGACTGCCTGCTAATTTTGGGGGATCACCTCCACAATCGTACAACTCTCCTATTAGCCCATTTATGTAAAGGGTAAATAATGTTGGGGCAAGAACACAACCCTGACGTACACCTTTATTAACAGAGATATCATTTGAGAGACTGCCATCAGAATTCCACCTGACCTTTGCATAAGTGTCTTGGTGCAGGCGAATCAAAATTTTAAGTAAGTACGATGGGAGTCCTAATTCTCTTAAAGCTAACCAAAGTTGACTACGTTCTATTGAGTCAAAGGCTGTTTTTAAATCCACAAACACGACATACAAGTGACCTCCTCTAATGGTCACTTCCTTCCAAATTAACAGAAGGAATCTAAAGACTTGGTCTGTGGTGCTTGTGGAGGCCCTAAATCCTGCCTGCAAATTTGATAGAATGTTATTTTCCTCAATCCAGTTTTGGATCCGGGTTAAAATAATTTTACAAAAGATCTTTTGGGAGACGTCTATAAGGCTGATGGGCCCATAGTTTGCGGGAGACCCTTTGTCTCCCTTTTTGTAAATTGGGATGATTTCAGCACCTCTCCAGGTCGCCGGGATTTCACCACCACACAAGATAGCATTGAAAACCACTTGTAGCAGAGGTCCCCAAATTGTAGGCTCTGCTTTATACATGTCTCCCGGAAGCTTATCTAGGCCCGGGGCTTTCCCATTCTGTAGAAAATTAATAGCTGTAATAGTTTCCTCTATGGTAATAGCAATTTCCTCAGTTAATGTGGAGTCTAGGAAACTCAACTGGGGTCCTGGATCAAGGGCAGCCCGTTGGCCTGCATAAAGATGCTTAAAATACTCCTCCCACACATGTTTGGGTGACCCTTTCGACAGGAGATGCCAAAACAATTGGCTATTCCTCTGCTTCGATGCTTCTACAAGTGAGTGCCAGTTTCCTGACTCCAGTCCCTTTTTGCCTTGTCTTGTGCTGATTTATACAGCCTCATGCTATTTGTAATATCTATACGAGATTTTCCCTTTACCGCCACAATTAAATTGTCCTTAGCTTTTTTACAAGCCTTATTGTACCACGGGGCGGTTCTCCACGTGAATAGATCTTGATTACACTGTTTGTTAAAGAATGGTCTTATTGAATGGGTCAGTTGCTGGAATGTGGCCATGATGTCATCTACGCTAGCAGCAGTGTTGCTCATGTCGGGGAGAATCTGCTCTACCTCAAAATATATTTTGGGGAGAATAATTGGATCAGCCAGTATTTGTGGCCATTTTACTCTTTTGTTATTGTTGGTGGTAATTACAGGGGCGATCTTAAGCCGAGACTGTCCATATAAAAGTACTAGGCCAGACAACGTGAGTGCCGGGGCGTTATGGTCGCTATTGTCCCGGATTAATACGACCATATCTTTAACACTTGGCCAGAGTTCAAGATCAACCAAAATATAGTCAATCCTGGTCTTTGTTCCCCCCCTCTTGAACGTATGGCATGCTTCTTTATCAGAGCGTGTCCGACCATTGCAGGCTCGGACCCCGTGGGTAATAGTGAATGATAAAACCTGTTGCCCCACCCTGGTACACTTCTTGATGGGTGGAATCTGGAGCTTCTCAACCCCTCTGGCTTTATCTCCGTCATACATTAGCTCCTGTATATAGTCAACAGGTTCAAATGTTATATTAAAGTCGCCTGCGACTATGAGTTGGTAGTTCCCCTTAGTTAAATCAAGATAATTTGTTAATGTGGTTATTGTATCAGATAACTTGTGGGGGCTACTAAAACGATTGTAGATGTTAAAAAGCCTAAGATGGATATTTCCTTTCAGAGAAGTCAGTTCCAACCCAAGTATTTCCTCTGAACCTAGTTCTAGCACCTTGATTTTGCATGCTAATGTATTCTTGACCCAAATTAATAAACCGCCGGCTGGGCGACCAACTGTAGACTGCCTAGCTTCTATAGTGTAAGTAGTAAACCCCACCATGTGAACCTGCTCTACCGCCCAGGTTTCCTGAAATAAGCATAGGTGAAAGTCATCCACTAGCTTGCACCTTTCAGGGTCAATCACCTTAGACTTTATAACTGCAATATTCCAGGATAAGATTTTCAAATCCTGGATTTCTAGCGAGGGTTCCTGGGTACATCCTAGAGTGGTTTTTGCTCCCTCACATTCTAGTTGTTGAGAATGATGGCAATACTTAGATATTGGGCCGCAGTGTACTGTTCCGTTATTAATATAGATCGTAGTAAGTTCTTCGGACTGCATAGCATGTGGTTCCTCAGATATCATTTGTGAGTTGGTGGTTACAATGGATAGTCAGTCTTGAGAGTCCAGGTCAGTCAGAGGTTGAAATCTATTTCTCAGTTCCAGGAGGGGAACTCCTGTCTCGTAGGGGGCTTCTTAATAGGTGGCTTAGTGACCAAAGTATTCCGACCTGCGCTTTCAAGATGCCTATAAAAAAACCCAAGCGGTACGATGTCAATCCCTAGTCTTGGCCTCTGAATTAATGAAATTGTCCCCCAGCTGAGCAACTGTCTGGCTAACATTGGAGATCTACAATTTATGATAATGCAATCTCCAGCAATGGACTTACGTAACGGGCCAACCCAGCTTACCCGTCTTGAAAACAGAATATCACTATAATTGATATTTAGGTCATTTGGGTTCTGTGCTAACCAGTGGCAAACTTTGTTTTTCAACTGGTTCGGTGATTCTTTTTGATTTTCCTGTAACGGGTGGACATTAGTTAGGATTGCCACGTAGGGGCAGCACTCAGGGGGAAGATGAAGTGTCACCTTATCATCGTGGTCAATCGGACCATTTTGAAGCAGCATTTCAGGGGGTACTTGTCATTTATAGCCTATCAAGTTCCCAGTAGGGGTTACACTGGGAGGACTAGGCCCGATTTTACTAGGAGGCTGGCTTGCACTCCCCAGGTGACTAAAGCGCAAAGGCCCTATCTGTTTTTGCGGTACTAAACTAATAACATTCCTGTGGGGACCAGTGTTTGAGGTATAAGTCGATGGATCGACATTTATCACAGAAGTCCCCTCACCAAGGTTTGAGCCCCCGTGAGAATCAGCCCCCCCTTTATGCGTTTTCGTTTTAACCCCAGCCCCGGATGATATATCAACAACCAATTTATGAATTAGATCTACATTTGACTCCAGTTTATCAAGTCTAGCCAGGATAGATAGAAAACTTTTGGCAATAGTTTTTTCTTTACACAATGTGAGTGTCACAATGATTTGCGGGGATAGTTCCTCGAAGTGGAAAGGCATTTTTGTGTTAGAGCCAGTTATAGGAGATGACCTTTGCAATGTGTCAGCAGTGGCTTCTGGGGCTAGGTCCTGGGTCTTTTTCCTGGATCTAGTCCGTATGACCCGTGAGGGCTCCAAATGTTTTACCTTTTTTTTCCTTTTGACTGCAATTTCGCGCACAGGAGTTGCCATAGAAGAGGGGCAAAGGTGCTGGGCAGGAAGTGGAACAGAAGGACTTCTATTGAGTACATGGTTATTCTTACCAAAGTCACTTATTGGAACAGCTTGTGCAGTATCCTCGACAATAGGATCAATTATGAGACCAGCCGAACCCCCTCCCACCGACAAATGACGCTCTGCGACCTGAATCTCCTTGTCAATGGCCTTTGCGGCCCGTAGGAGGAAGCAGTCGAGTGTAGAATTTGACAAAGGTTTTGGAGTGACCACTTTTCCCCCCATGGATTTCAGTTTTGCCGCCATTCCAGGAGAAGTGTATTACACTGTATTACAGTGTACAGTGTATTACAGGTGTAGATCAGACTAGACGCCGCGTTTGAGAGTACTCTCTATTCCAGTCAAAGAAGCAGTATCGGTCTCATGAGTGTGAGGTCAGTTCACGAATACGAGGAGGTCTCTGTGAATACGCGTTGCACAGGAGATTGTGGATTTTTGCTGTTACTATTCATGCGTCTTTTTTCTCTTACTAAGTTTTTATTGACCTTCACCTGACGCTCTGGATGACATACTGATTTGTGCAGCGTGGTTATTATGTTATGGTTTATGGAATACATCGTGTGATCTTTGCCCTGAAGAAGTCTGTGGCGTACTTCGCTTTAAGACGAAACACGTGTTGGCTAGGATCCAATTGGAAGCTTTTTGAGAAATAAAGAAGAAGAAAAAGAATACTTGTGGATACATTTATTATGAACTGTGCCTAATACTATGGACAATTATTGCTCGGGATATAATATCTTTTGTTCTTAATCGTGTGGACCCTGTCTACACATCTGGTGATGGTTGGATGGTCATTACCTATATCCCTATGAGCATCCTGATATTGTGAAGTATACTATCCACAACTCAGCGCATTAAGTACCCAACCATCCTCCTTTGTTGTTTCGTAGATCAGACTTACTTGAGCAGGAAGTCTCTATTCTGGTTGCCCCTTGTTGTACGACCAGTATTGCTGTCAATTAAATGGCCGGATCCAGGAACCAAGGAACCAGGCCCAGCCCAGCCTCGTCCGGGCTCTGACGGGCGCAGACGGGCCCGCCCTTGGCCCGGGCTTTGCCCAGGCGTTGCCCGGGCATGCCCGCGCGCGTCCCGCACTGCGGGAGTCCCGTAGACGTTTTATGCGCCTCCTGGCGCACGTGAGTAGCGGTGATGGCGGCACGCCGGCCGCGATGCCCTCTGGAGCTTATGGTCGGGCAGGCAGGGCAAACAAGGCAGTAACGGGCTCCCGCGCTGCGGGAGTCCCGTAGACATTTTATGCGCCTCCTGGCGCGCGTGAGTAGCGGTGATGGCGGCATGCCGGCCGCGATGCCCTCTGGAGCTTGTGGTCGGGCAGGCAGGGCAAACAAGGCAGTAACGGGTTCAAGTACTTCTGTGACTCCTGCCTAACTAACTGATCAGTGCTTTTGGGACTGAATGCTGACTTAGCTCTGACAATATTTGTCCAGGGGAATGATGGACTGTATAGTTTTTAAGATAGGGTCATCTGCTGCAGCACACGTGTCAGACTACACCAACAAGTAGAGACATACCCGAGATATGGTAGCAGTCAGACATTCAAACCTGAGAGAGTACGCTTTAGTTTAAACACACTCCTCGCTATCTAAGGCCTTCTTGCAGTATACCTTTGCAGAGACTTATATGGACTTGGATGGAGGTTAAAACTTCTGGCAACATGTTCTAAACCTCAATTTTCTCTACCAGTTTCATTAGAGAGGCAGAGCTCGCAATACCAGGCCTAAGCTAAAATGAAAGGCCGACTCCTGTCATGCCACTCTTCTGAGTGTCAGGATCTTTCTAGAGACCTCAATGAGTGTGTAAATGCCTTTTTAGGAGCAAGATGACACACATAAAGAAGCCTACAGATACTAGATTACAAATGCCTACACAACAACGGACCCAAATACCTCAACGACAGAATCAACTTCCACGTACCCAAAAGAAACCTCTGATCTTCCAACCTCGCACTGGCCGAAACCCGCGCATCCACAGAGCCAGAGCAGGCGGAAGATCCTTCTCTCACATTGCAGCAAAGACCTGGAGCAGAGCTACCGGCAGACATCAGACGCGCCCCCTCCTGAACACCTTCAGGAAGACCCTCAAGACCTGGCTCTTCGGCTAAACAGATCTGCGGCCCCCCCCCCCTCAGCGCCTTGAGACCCTCACGGGTGAGTAGCGCGCTTACAATTCCCTGATTGATTGATTGATTGATTGTTTCACACTGCATGCTCTCTAAATGTGTGTAGAAGAAGCTGCATGGGTCACTTTCTGCTCACTAAACAGGGCAGGCTGGTATAAGGCTGTGTGTTCAAGTGCTTCCTTGAAGCCTGCCTAGCTAAGAGATCTGTGCTTCTGGTACTGAATGCTGAAGTTGCTCTGACAAGATTTGTGCAGGGGTATGATAGATTGTATAGTTTTTAAGTTGGGTCATCAGCTGCAGCACATGTGTCAGACTACACATACATGCAGAGGCATACCCGAGACATGGTAGTAGTCAGACATTCAAATTTGACAGAGTACGCTTTCAGTTTAAAACACACTCTTCGCTATCTACGGCCTTCTTGCAGTGTACCTTTGCAAAGACTTATATGGACTCGGATAGAAGTTAATACATCTGGCAACATGTTTTAATCCTCACTTTCCCCAACCATTTTAATTAGAGAGTTAGAGCTCTCAAAGCCAGACCAAAACCAAAATGAAAGGCTGACTCCCGTCATGCCACTCTTCTGACTGTCAGCATCTTTCTAGAGACCTCAATGAGTGTCTCAGTGCCTTTTTAGGGGCTAGATGAGACATGTAGAAAGCCTATAGGTACTAGACTACCTCTGTGTCACACCGCATGCTCTCTAAATATGTGTAGAAGAAGCTGCATGGGTCAATTTCTGCTCATTATACAGGGCCGCCAGATATAAAGCTCTGTGTTCAAGTGCTTCCATAACGCCTGCCTAGCTAAGAGATCTGTGCTTCTAGGACTGAATGCTGAAGTACCTTTGACAATATTTGTCCAGGGGGATGATAGACTGTATATTTTTTAAGATAAGGTCATCAGCTGCAGCACAAGTGTCAGACTACACATACAAGTAGAGACATACCTGAGACAGTGGTAGCTGTCAGACATGCAAACTTGACAGAGTATGCTTTCAGTTTAAAGCACACACCTCTCTATCTATGGCCTTCTCGCAATGTACCTTTGCAGAGACTTATATGGACTCAGATAGAGGTTAATACATCAGACAACATGTTTTAAATTTTACTTTTCTCTACCAGTTTCATTAGAGAGGCAGAGCTCGCAATGCCTGGCCTAAGCGAAAATGAAAGGCCGACTCCCATCATGCCCCTCTTCTGATTATTTATATATATATATATATATAAATATAAAAATGAATATGTTTTTATTTAGAATTTAATATTTTTTCTACATTCATGAGGTTGCTTATGTATGTAATGTGTTTGAAGTGAAGTATTTTCCCTACTCTTGCTTGAACTGCAGTAGGAATAGTAAAATTGACCTCTTTGCAGTTAACACTTTTCCTACTGTTACATTGTTTGCAGTGGGAATAGTAAATTTCACCCCAACAATCCAATGCCTTCCCTACTGTTACAGAGACTGGAGTGAGAATAGTACATTTAACCCTTTCAAAGTCTAACACTTTCCCCAATGTTGTGTTGTTTGGAGTGGGAATAGTAAATTTCACCCGTCCGAAGTCGAATGCTTTCCCTACTGTTGTGCTGTTTGGAGTGCATTTTACACCTCCAAAATCCAACGCTTTCCCTACTGCTGTGTAGACTGGAGTAGGAATAGTACATTTCACCCCTGCAAAGTTCATGGCTTCCCCTACTATTGCACTGATTGGAGTATGGATAGTAATCCAACACTTTCCCTATTATTGCGGTGAGTGAAGTAGGAATAGCAAATCTAACCCCTCCGAAGTCCAACAATTTCCCTTCTGTTTCATAAACTAGAGTTGGAATAGTATATTTAATATTCTTCGGCTCTAATAGTTTGTATAATACTGGTTAAATAGATTTGATAGAATTCATTGTTTTTTTATATTTAAAAATATTTGTCTTTATTTTTTATTTCATTTTAATGTTTATAGTGTTTATTTTAAATGGGTTTTGACATTTTTCATTTTTTATATTGTATTTATTGTCTACACTAATTTATATATTTTTTCTTATTCAGTTGTTTATATTTTTATGGTTGTATTGTGTGTATATATATATATATATATATCCACACCTCGGCGGCTGATCCCAGGCCTCTTGACACGGCGGGCGACACGGCAGGGTAGCCACCCCTAAATATCTAAACACTATCCAGTTGTCGATTCTTTTCACAAGAAAACACCGGAGCCGTGGCCTCAATTCCATAAAGTGTTTACAGAATCACTGAAGTGGAGTATTCCTTACGGTGAACTGCTGAGGGCAAAAAGAAACTGTAACAGTGATAAAGCATACAGACTTGAGAGCAGTACTATAATCGAAAGATTCAGAGCCAGGGGCTATCTGACGTGGGTACTCAAGAAAGCCATTGACAGAGCAGAGGGAGTCAGTAGAGTTCAGACACTCTCTGAAAGGGAGAAGACTGGAGATGAGTCCAGTGACAACAACACCAGGGTCATTTTGACCTACAATTCGGACTCTGACAGTATCAGACGCATCCTAGCCAGTAATTGTAATATCCTCAAATGTGACAACATCATAGGCGGTACTATCTCAGACAGACCAAATATCACCTATAGACGAGGCAGGAATATAAGAGACATGCTGGTACATAGTGACATCACCATACAGCAGGACATAAGCGAACATGGTCTGAAAGGGTTCTTTCCCTGTGGACACTGCAAGGCCTGTAAGACCAGCAGTTTTCGCAAGGAGTTCATACATAGAACCTGTAGAAAGGACATCACCCAGTTCCTCACATGTAGCACTACATTCGTGGTGTATGTCATAGAGTGCCCATGCAAGCTGTATTATATAGGGAACACCACTCTGATGGCAAAAAAGAGAATCTTGGAACATAAACGTGCCATCACCAATATAGGTCGCAAATACCCTGTGGCACATCACTATCAGGACAAACACTTTTCAGACTTCTCTCTCATGAATTACTTTATACTTGAACATATGCGGCTGGATCACAGAGGAGGAGATAGAGTACTTAGGCTTAGACAGAGGGAGTCCAAGTACATCGTGGATTTTCAGACTAGGATCCCGTGGGGTCTGAATCAGGATGAGGAGCTTGCTATACACCTCAGAAATGAATAGCCTGTCATTTACTGTCTTTGCCCTCCTCTCCCTCTCTCCTCTTTTCTCTTGTCTCTTTTTAATTGCACATATTTGAGATATCTGTGTCACCTGTTTTTAGTCATCTGAGCTGTAATCTGTATACAATGCTGACATAGGTTATCTGTGTTTATTATCTCTGTGCCTTTTTCCTCCATAACATTAGTGCATCAGAAACTGTTTCTTGTTATAGATTCACAGTGACACATTTTGCCACTGGTTTTAACATTTTCTTTCTGTTTGTTTCTTTTGCAGGAGGGAAGGAAGGGGCCCAATCACACACACGGGTCACCTACCCTTTTCTTTGAATTCACCTTTTGGACATCACCGTTTGTGAATACCGCACCTGATTGAGACTTTACAGGAGACAGAGTCATGGGAAGAGTTGTCCTTCAGTGGCGGGTCTGTTTCATCTAGCCCAATTGCATTTTATACCTTGCATGTAGTCACACATGGTTTATAGCGAGTAAAGGACTGACTAGGTGTACCTTTTTGCCTCTGCATGTAGTAAACATGCTCCAACTAACAATGGAGTTTACTTTAGCACATGCGATCAGTGGCCATATAGCACCATGCGAGTACCTGTTATTCAGTGGTTTCTGGCAATACAGCACTGACATATCCCTTGGGGTTATCAACTTGACCATCTGACTTTGACTTCATAGCCCTGAGTTTCCTCTATACTCCCTAGTCTGCACAGATACTGTCCGTTGCTGCAGACCTACACAGCAGATCACTGATTGGGAGACATATTACACTGTGACTCTTCTTCCTTCTAGCACACTGATTGACGGATGTGTACACACTTGTGAACTTTTGTTAGGGACCAATTCCTACATACCAACTACACAACACTTCCGATTTAACAGTCATCACGATGAACGATGTACCATGATCACCATTTGGTTTGTACAGGTTTATTGCATCGCTTTCGTTACAACAGAACATGAGCCCTACATGCACACGGCTGGTACGTTTTGTATAGTGTTTACGCTATATATTCACTTCTGCACTGCTATGTAATGTACATTTGTATATCATGCAACAAGTTTTTATTGCAGAGCACTGTGCCTGTTTAATAACATGTATGTATACAGTTTGGGTTACAAAGATCCATTCCAAGATGGCCGCCACTATAGGTGACTACTGTTGTCCTTTCTTTGTTTTGGTGACTCCCAATCAGACGGTATAAGACACTTATTGGCTATGCACTGTGTACACGTGAGCAAGGCTGCGGACGCAGTCGAAACGCGTAGTGGATTAAACTTTTTGCATCTCAGTACTTGGTTGTGTGTCTGTTATCCTGAGAGCGCGCCGATTTGGACTTGAACAAAAGGATATATATATATATATATACACACAATACAACCATAAAAATATTAACAACTGAATAAGAAAAAACATATAAATTAATGTCATAATTATTTATCTTAGATTATGTTAAATGTATGCATATTCTAATATATGGAGGAAGATCTGTACACGCACTTATAGTAATTAGTTTTTGAGATACAGTTTTAAATGAAAAACAGAAAAGAGTTAAGTTTTTAATTATATAGATTTGGGACTTGTGTTTTTAAAAAAAAATGTTTTTTGTATTGTGATTGATAAATACCCACTTGGGTTAGATTGCTATGAGATATAGCCCACTGGGGCTTAATCTAGTCCAAAAAAGATGGAAAGTGCAATATGCAATCTATTAATTTTTAACGCGTAAAGTATAATTGTATATATTTTATACATAGTACAAGGAGATGACATGTTTTAATATTGAAATAGCATTGTCATAGGCGTTTCTAATCATGATATATTGCATTGAATGGAAAAAACTACAAGTCTTTCTTCACATGCACTAGAACTGTAGTTTTAGATAATCACGTGTGTAACACAGTTAAATGGCCACGAGAAACGAATCTCTATGTCAGTGAACAAGGGTGCAGTGCACTCGAAACGCGTTTGACAAGTGGCTGATTGGGAATAAATTCTTTTAAAAACCGCACAAGGCTTCGTTTTCCTTCAAGCGATTGTAAGGATTTGGAAATAATGTGACGAGACCCGCTTCCATGGGGCCCGAAAGCAACGAAGCAACTCTCGTTAAGGAGGAGGCAATTGATGCACGGAAGGTATTGGAGAAATATATATATATATATATATATGTATATATATATATATATATATGTATATATATATATATAGATATATACCCAATAACACCATCAAAATATAAGCAATTGAATAAAAAGTTTTTATTAGTGTAGCCAATAAATACAATATTAAAAATAAAAAAATACAAAAGCACATAAAAAATACTATAAACATTAAAAGTAATTTACTAATGCAAACATAAATATAAATTATAACAAAAACAATTAATTTATTCAAAACCTATTAAACCAATATTATACAAACTATATTTATAGATTTATTTTTTCCATATTGATAAATCTAAAATATTTAAAAAATATTACAATGCAAAATAAATAGTTTCATTATATAGTATCATAAATCTGGCACCACTTCCTTCCCTATCTCTGGGTCATCCGTTTGGTTCCCAAATACGGTCTATACAATGCCACTTAGCACGTATATATTTCACGGCGTACTTGTCAGTCTGCACACACGTGTGTTGGTAGCCATGTCATTACACTTATGCAATATTGGTATTTAATCTACAACCAGATTTACACATGGTATTACTTCCCATGTACTAAGCGCATGAGTAGCCACAATTGTCAGTGGTTCGGGATGCGTTTGTATTTGCATATCACTGCTTTGTATTTAACGAGCACACAGTCTCATTGCATTTCTCGGACTACAACAATGTCCCAAGATGGCCCCCATATTCTTGGTGGATTGTACTTACTCTAACTTGGAGTCCTTCGTTTATGTTTTCCCATGGCTATGTATTGCACTACCTCTGTTTAGTCAGTGTGTGATCAAGACAGCTTTGCTGTCAAAACCCGTAACTACTGGACTAATAAACCTGCACTGAGTGGCATCTCCTGAGTGTGAATATCATTGGGGCTCTAAATGTGGTATTATTGACTGACTGGTTCCGCTGGCATCTCGCACCACCTGCCAACGGGCCGTGGATTCCAGAAGGAACACTGTTTTTGTTTGGAGTTACACGAGGAATCCGGGGCTGGCCGCCTCTCTCAACTGAAGGATCAGAGGAGCAGAAAATCGAAGCAGCACACGCCCGGGATCGTGTCCCAGAGGAGGGTTCAACCCCCGGGGGTGTGTCCGGGGGGGGGGACTTGCTCGTGTTCTGGACAATGCGTATTGGGTCCCTCTTTAGATGCGTCTCTGGTTGGCATTTACGGTGCTTTGAACTAAATACACAACCATACACAGCCACTATCCACCATCGGACTACCACGCTTCATCCAATATAGGGGATTCGCCCCATTATCATTATTGGATTAAAGTCTTGTACGGCGTTTGTGTACTGGCATGAACTTTATTAGGATTGCCATCAGTTGATTTACAGCCGAGATCCGCAACCTGTGTTGCTGTGCACAGTTCTTATCTTCGGTGTCAGCGGGAAACTCCCAATCTGGGAGGGGGGCGTTTTGCTACATCTGTTCAGGTTTTGTGGGTGTACTTGTTCACGCTTCCTGTATCCCTTCAACATAACCACATACCATATCCAACAGTTACCTATTCTATACATGGAGGAAGAAACCGAAAGACAGGCTGCAGCACAAATGCTGCTTGAACAAGCACCCGGCAAGGGGCAAAGCACAGTGACCGTCCATAATCAGGATACTTCTCTAGGCACAAAATTCAAGCGATTCGAAAAATTGAAAAAATCAGAGACCTCAAAATGGTGGGAAGCGATTTCCCTTCAAGATTATATTGACAAGGACATGGAGCCGCGAGGGCTCTGTATATATGCAACACCATCGTATTAGTCACCAAATCCCTGCATGTTAGAAGAATGGGCTGAAAATTCTGCCAAGAGCTCAAAGAATATGCTCAGCATTCTATTCAAGTATAATTGGGAAGACAGAGAGGCAATGTTAGACCTGTCAGCCCTAGGGTGGTCTTACCCCGTTTTTTTCTCTTTGCGTCTCATTTTTGCCACTACCTTTTTGTTGGACCTAGGTCTCTGGGCGCCTTACCACTGCCAACCAGTGCTGAGGTGCAGGTGCTCTCTCCTAATAAGATGGCTGCCACAGGCCCCTGCTACTGCGGAGTGGCCATTGCGCACGCACATACTAGTAGTCAGGATCAGGCTGGGACATAACGATACAGTATCCATGCCGTCCCCGCCTCTGGGCCTCATAGCCAGACATGAGGGAAGCTTCTAGAACCTTCCAGCTCAGGGAGGAGTTATGTTTTGCCGCCTTTCAGGAGGGTCACCTGACCTAGGGGTATAAGAGGTTTGGAGGGAAACCTAGTTAGTCAGTTGGGGCACCACTGGACCTGGGGGAACCTCTGTCGGAGTAAAGGCTGTGGGGCCTAGGGGGGAGACCTACACTACTGGCACTGACTGGGCCTAGGCACTGCTGTACCAAGATAGATGAGGACCACCTTCCACCTGCTGACCTTGCCCAACTTGAGGGGACCCAGGGAACCACCTCCAGTGTGCCTGCAGGGAACCATCCTGCCTTTATGCCCACCAACTCAACCCCCTTTCCGCTCAAGTAACTGCAACCACAACCAACTTGCTGCAACCATCCAGAAACTACCGAAACTGCCAAGAAACTGTCATCAAGCCCCTGCCACCTGTACATGCAGCTGGGGATCACCAGGTAAAGCGCTGTGACTGTAAAGCGCTGAGTGCCAACTCTCTGCCCGGCTGTGAGCGCTGTATGTCCTCTGAGTGCGGCGTGTGAAGAAGCGCCGTGACTCCCGAGCGCTGGCGCTGTGCCCTGAAGAAGCGCTGTGGCCCACGATCACCGCCACGACCCCCGCGCCGTGTGAAGAGAAGCGCCGTAGCAGTAGGGAAGCGCTGTGGCCCACGATCACCGCCGCGACCCCAGCGCCATGTGAGGAGAAGCGCCGTAGCAGTAGGGAGGCGCTGTGGCCGCCAGGCGTCTTGTCCCCGTGAAGAGGAGCGCCGCATGCCCAAGATTCCCGCCGCCATCCTGCGGGCCGAAAGCAGGTGCGCTGCCCGGCCCCCAACTCACCGGCGCTGCCGGGGTACTCGTGGCGAAGCGCTGCAGGCCCGGATCACCACTGCAGCCCAGGCGAAGAGGAGTGAAGAAGCGCTGGACCTCCGGGCGCCGCCGCAGCCCCCGGAGTGGAAGGAGGGCCGCCGCGGCTGAGGGGCGGGAGGGCGCGTGCGCGAGCGTTGCTGGGCAACCGGGGCGCCGGCCGCGCCCCCAAGAAGCAGCGCAGAGATTGGGTGACGGTCCCGAGACGAGACGGGAGCCGCACCCGAGTCCCGCAGAGAAGACCCGGAGAGAGCGAGAACAGGAACGATAGTGCGCAGGGGCCCACCGCGCCTGCCGGCACCAGCGTGGAGGCCGGAATCGAGCCGACTTAGCTCCACAGGCGAGGCGGTGAGTGATAGAGACCTGGGGCCTACGCCTACGCGGGGGCCTCGCCCCAAGTGCATCAGGGGATCCTGGGGGACCGGACAGATACACCCACGCGCCGCAGGACTAGTGGAATCTGCTGAAGGGAAGCCTCGGTCACAGAATTGTTGCCTGGAGGCCCGGGTTGATTAAGGATGTTTCGGGGCCTTATACATATGCCGCAGGGGAGAAGTTGGCTATAGGAATGCCTCTCCTACGGTAAAGGGTGTAATGAAGTGAGGGTACCGGAGTGCTGCCCCTGCCCGCACTTGCAAGTCTTTACCTCCAGGGTTCCCTGTTCTAAGAAGGTTGTTGTTACCGCCTTTTACCTTCTGCCAGGCATGACCTAAAGTGTTTCCTATTATGAGGGGAATGTACCCAATGTAATGTGATTAATCTACCGTAAGGCCCTTAATGAATTGAATATACCTACATGAATTGAACCTGTGTTCCCCTGCCAAGAGTTAAAGTGTTCCTATGTTGTAGGCCTACCTGCTTTGCGACACCCACTGTACTGAATGTGGTTGCGCCTAGGTTGATACAGGTTCTTCCTCATCTACAGTGTTATGTGCATCTAAATTCTTGCTAATTGAATGTCGCTAAGTGCATTGAAGTCTATGTTTTGACCTGCAACCTATGACCTACAGTGTTACCTACTTGTCAATGAGGTTAATGCTACTGCCTTTTAATGGCGTAACGTTTTACTGTTATAATGGGCTTGAATGAATTTACGCACTGGTTTTGAGAAGCTAAATGAATTGCAATGTTGCCTAAGATTATCTGCCTCATCTATTGCTGATCTAAAATTAGATAAAGGATCTTGTTTTTATACAAAAGCCTGGTGTGGTGTCTCCCTTATTGTGTGCGCATTCCTGAGTCAGTGTGAGTGTGTGCTGCACAAGTGCTTAACACATTGCCTTCGGGTGCCTTCCTGCCTCGCGCCAAGCTACCGTGTCGGAATCGGTGACCCCGGTTCTAACATTGGTGGCAGCGGTGGGATAAGGACTTGTGCAGCACCCTACAGGGATTCAGTGTGCGCCGCAATTGGACACCTATTTATAAGCAAGCCTAACAATTCGCCCTTCACTACCTGACTGTACAGACTCCTGTGTTAACCTGTTGCCTACGTCCTAGAGTCTTTTCCCCTTAAGTGTCTGGGGCCCCACCTGTCAGGATGGAGTTCGAGCTAGCCAACCTAGAAATGTATACGGTGGCGCAGCTGAGGGAGTTCTGTCGGGGGATGGGGGTGCCCGTCAAGCGAGGCGCCAAGAGAGAGGAGCTTCTGAAAGTCTTGAGGGCATGGGTATTGGCACACCCGGAAGGGAGAGTGGTCGAGGAACAGGGGGAGCTGGAGGCTCCAGGAGAGCTAGACCTACTGCACATAGACATCAGTGAGAATGTGTTGCCAGAGAGACGTTCCAGGGCAGGCAGTAGTGTGTCAGCGAGCAGTGTGTCTGTGGAGGAGTACGAGGACAGGAGGGAGGAGAGGCAATTGAAGCTGGAGCTTGCTAGGATGGACAAGGAGCGAGAACAGGCGAGGCTAGCCATGGAAGAGAGGAAGCTTGTGCATGAGCTTAGCCTGAAAGAATTAGAGCTCCGAGCCTTGCAGATGGAGACGCAGGGCAACTTGAATGGTGGCAGCGTACCCGCTGAGGTTCCACGAGAGCCTAAGTTTTACCTACCTAAGGAGGTGATGGCCAGTTTCAGTGTAGGGGATGACATTGATAAGTGGTTGGCGGCGTATGAGGTGTCTTTGGTAGCCCATGGGGTGCCTGAGAAGTACTGGGGGGAGGCCTGTATAGGTACATACCTCCGTTGGCAAGGGACACACTCTTGACTTTAGATAAAGGTGATCAGACAAATTACCCTGTCATGAAAGAGGCACTGCTTAAAAAGTTTGGCCTCACCCCAGAAAAGTATCGCCAGAAGTTCCGTAACAGACACAAGCTTCCCACACAGAACTGGGTGGATTTTTTTGATTATGCCCGTAAGGCATTGGAGGGTTGGGTGCGTGGCAGCGAAGTGAGTGACTATGAAGGGCTGTACAATCTATTTTTAAGAGAGCACCTTCTTGATAAGAGTTTTCCAGAGCTGCGCCAACACCTGGTGGACCGCAAGCTGACCGATCCTCGGGAACTTGCGGAGGAGGCGGATACCTGGGTTAGCACTCGGGTGTCCCACAAGGGATCCGGGGAGACCCCCGAAGGGTGGACAGAGTTTTCCCCAGAAGAGAGAGGGGAGATAAAAGAAGGAGTTCTTTAAAGGCCCCCAAAATAGACCGCATGGGAGAGGGGTAGGTTCCCCACCCCACTCTGGATTCCAGAAACCCACTTACCCTGACAAGAGTCAGCAGCCCAGAACTGTCCGGTGCTACGAGTGCGGGGAGGTTGGACACTACAAGGGGGATCCCCAGTGTCGCAAGAGGACCCCAGCCCCCACAGGAGGTAAGAGCCCCGGGGTGGCCAGTGTAGCGCTAGGGGAGGAGTTGTCCCTAGGTAGGGGGGGTGAGTGGACAGGCTTGACCTTAGTTTCCCTGGGGGATAGAGAGATGATCCCACGGGTTCAGGTACACTCGAACACTGCCAAGTACCGGCAGAGGGTCCTGGTGAACGGGGAGGAGGTGGAGGCTCTGAGGGACACAGGTGCCAGCATGACGATGGTAAGACGTCAGCTGGTGTCCCCAGAGCAGGTGATTCCTGAAGTATTCCACCCGGTTGTCATGGCTGATAATAGCCTGGGTCATTACCCCGTGGCCCAAGTTCCCTTTGAGTGGGGAGGAGTCTCAGGCCTGTTGAGAGTTGCGGTGAGCCCTGCCATGCCAGTTGACTGTCTGCTCGGGAACGACTTGGAACATACCGCCTGGAAGGAGGTGGAGTTCAACGCCCACGCTGAGATGCTGGGATTACCAGGGTGGACTTGCGTAGTCACGCGGTCCATGGCTGCCCGGCAAGGAACTCAACCCGGGTTGGAGCCTGAAACAATGGCCCAGCCCACTGCTGGACAAGAAGACATCCTTGAGGATGCACCCTGCGAGATGGATGGGGAGCCCGCGGAGGTGACCCCGGAGTCTGCTGAGGTGGATGTCGTTCCCGTGGGGGACTTGCCGACCCCTGCAGAGTGGCAGGTGGAAGGAGGGCCTACCCGGGAGGAATTCTGTCGGGCGCAGAGAGAGTGCCCAACGCTTGAAGGCATGCGGCAGCAGGCCGAAGCCCAAGCAACTGGTAAAGAGACCGGTAACTACCATGTCTACTGGGAGGATGGTCTCCTCTACAGTGAGCCTAAGGCTCCGGTGCATGGGTCATCAAGGGCCTTAGTGGTCCCCCAATGCTACCGAGCCTTCCTGCTGGAATTGGCACATGAGATACCCCTGGCAGGACACCTGGGCCAGGATAAGACATTTGCTCGATTGGTCCCACATTTTTATTGGCCAGGATGAGAGTTAACTCTGACACCTTTTGTAAGACCTGTGTGACTTGTCAGGCGAGTGGCAAGACAGGGACTAAGTTGAAGGTCCCTCTGGAACCGCTCCCGGTTGTCGGTACCCCTTTTGAGCGGGTAGGAATTGACATTGTCGGGCCAATGGACCCGCCGACTTCTTCGGGACATAGGTTCATCTTGGTGTTGGTGGACCACGCCACCCGGTACCCGGAGGCAATCCCTCTGAGGACGATCACCGCACCAGTGGTGGCGCGGGCCTTGATGGGGATTTTTACCCGAGTGGGATTCCCCAAGGTCGTGGTGTCAGATAGGGGCACGAATTTCATGTCGGCCTACATGCAGGCCATGTGGAAGGAGTGCGGAGTGACCTACAGGTTCTCCACTCCTTACCACCCTCAGACTAACGGGCTAGTGGAGCGCTTCAATAATACCCTGAAGGGGATGATCCGGAGCCTACCTGAGGACTTGAGAAGGAAGTGGGACGTCCTCTTACCCTGTCTGCTCTTCTCCTACCGAGAGGTGATGCAGAAGGGGGTCGGTTTCAGCCCCTTTGAGCTGCTCTATGGACACCCCGTTAGAGGTCCCCTCAGTCTCGTGAAGGAAGGGTGGGAGAAGTCTTCTAAGAAGCTCCCCCGTGATGTGGTCAGCTATATGCTGGCATTCCGCAGCCAGATAGCCAAGCTGTGGAAGGAAGCCTCAGACAATCTGGAGGCTAGTCAAGCCGTCATGAAGGAGTGGTACGACCGGAATGCTCGGACGGTGGAGTTGGACGCTGGACAGAAGGTGTGAGTCATGGAGCCCGGAGAGCTTAGTGCCCTCCAGGACCGGTGGACTGGACCACACGAAATTTTGGAGAGAAGAGGCCAGACCACTTATGTAGTAAACCTCAAGACCCCCCGTCAACCCCACAGGGTCCTCCACGTCAACCCCCTTAAGCCACACCAGGAGCGGTCAGAACTTACCCTCCTGATGGTGACGGATGGAAGTGAAGAGGAGGAGAGCGAGCCTCTTCCGGACCTTCTGGCAGCCAAAGAGAACGATGGATCGGTGGAGGGAGTGGTTCTCTCCCCATCCTTGACCCTTGAGCAACAGGGGGACTGCCGCCAGGTATTGGAGCGGTACTCCTCGTTGTTTTCCCTCACTCCTGGGATTACGCACCTGTGTACCCATGATGTGGACACAGGGGACAGCCCGCCTGTGAAAACCAAGTCTTACCGGCTGTCCGACAAAGTCAGAACCAGCATCCAAAGTGAGGTGGCCAAAATGTTGGAGCTGGGGGTGATTGAGCCTTCCAGCAGCCCTTGGGCTAGTCCGGTGGTGTTGGTGCCGAAAGCGGCCCCACCGGGCACCACACCAGAACTTCGGTTCTGTGTGGACTACCGTGGTCTGAATTCCGTGACCAAGACTGATGCTCACCCGATCCCTAGGGCGGATGAGCTCATTGACCGGCTGGGAGCAGCTCGGTACTTAAGCACAATTGACCTGACGTCAGGATATTGGCAGATTGCCATGGCGGATGGAGCAAAGGAGAAGACGGCGTTCTCCACCCCCGAGGGCCACTTTCAATTTCGGGTGATGCCCTTCGGGCTGAAAAATGCTCCGGCCACCTTCCAGCGGTTGGTTAACCAGGTACTGTCTGGCCTAGAGGCCTTCTCTGCTGCCTACCTGGATGACATAGCTGTCTTCAGCAGCAGCTGGGAGGACCATCTGGAGCATCTCCATGAGGTGCTACAGGCTCTACAGCGGGCTGGCCTAACCATTAAGGCCAGCAAGTGCCAGATTGGACAGGGATCTGTCGTCTACCTGGGACACCTGGTGGGCGGGGGTAAGGTGCAACCCCTCCAGGCCAAAATAGAGACCATCTTGGCCTGGGAGCCCCCAAAACCCAAACGGAGGTCCGGGCCTTCCTTGGCCTCACGGGTTACTACCGCCGGTTTGTCAAGGGCTATGGGACCATCGTAGCCCCCTGACTGAATTGACATCCAAGAAGCAGCCACGCAAAGTCATCTGGACGGCTGCCTGTCAAGAAGCGTTTGACACTCTGAAGCACGCGATGTGCACCGCTCCGGTGCTTAGGACTCCGGACTTTGGAAGAGAATTCATCGTGCAGACAGACGCCTCTGAGCATGGCATTGGAGCTGTGCTCTCCCAACTGAATGATAACGGCCAAGACCAACCAGTGGCCTTTATTTCTCGAAGGCTACTCCCCCGGGAACAGCGGTGGAGTACTATAGAGCGAGAAGCCTTCGCCGTGGTTTGGGCTTTGAAGAAGTTGAGGCCATACCTCTTTGGCTCTCACTTCCTAATTCAAACCGACCACCGAACCCTTCGCTGGCTCATGCAGATGAGAGGCGAAAACCCCAAATTGTTGAGGTGGTCCATTTCCCTCCAGGGGATGGACTTTCGGGTGGAACATCGACCCGGAGTAGACCACGCCAACGCTGACGGTCTCTCCCGGTTTTCCGCCTTAGCGATGAGAACTCCCTAGAGGTTGGGAAGCTCTCCCCACTTTCGGCTGGGGGGACGCATGTTAGACCTGTCAGCCATAGGGTGGTCTTACCCCGTTTTTTTCTCTTTGCGCCTCATTTTTGCCACTACCTTTTTGTTGGACCTAGGTCTCTGGGCGCCTTACCACTGCCAACCAGTGCTGAGGTGCAGGTGCTCTCTCCTAATAAGATGGCTGCCACAGGCCCCTGCTACTGCGGAGTGGCCATTGCGCACGCACATACTAGTAGTCAGGATCAGGCTGGGACATAACGATACAGTATCCATGCCGTCCCCGCCTCTGGGCCTCATAGCCAGACATGAGGGAAGCTTCTAGAACCTTCCAGCTCAGGGAGGAGTTATGTTTTGCCGCCTTTCAGGAGGGTCACCTGACCTAGGGGTATAAGAGGTTTGGAGGGAAACCTAGTTAGTCAGTTGGGGCACCACTGGACCTGGGGGAACCTCTGTCGGAGTAAAGGCTGTGGGGCCTAGGGGGGAGACCTACACTACTGGCACTGACTGGGCCTAGGAACTGCTGTACCAAGATAGATGAGGACCACCTTCCACCTGCTGACCTTGCCCAACATGAGGGGACCCAGGGAACCACCTCCAGTGTGCCTGCAGGGAACCATCCTGCCTTTATGCCCACCAACTCAACCCCCTTTCCCCTCAAGTAACTGCAACCACAACCAACTTGCTGCAACCATCCAGAAACTACCGAAACTGCTAAGAAACTGTCATCAAGCCCCTGCCACCTGTACATGCAGCTGGGGATCACCAGGTAAAGCGCTGTGACTGTAAAGCGCTGAGTGCCAACTCTCTGCCCGGCTGTGAGCGCTGTATGTCCTCTGAGTGCGGCGTGTGAAGAAGCGCTGTGACTCCCGAGCGCTGGCGCTGTGCCCTGAAGAAGCGCTGTGGCCCACGATCACCGCCGCGACCCCCGCGCCGTGTGAAGAGAAGCGCCGTAGCAGTAGGGAAGCGCTGTGGCCCACGATCACCGCCGCGACCCCCGCGCCGTGTGAGGAGAAGCACCGTAGCAGTAGGGAGGCGCTGTGGCCGCCAGGCGTCTTGTCCCCGTGAAGAGGAGCGCCGCATGCCCAAGATACCCGCCGCCATCCTGCGGGCCGAAAGCAGGTGCGCTGCCCGGCCCCCAACTCACCGGCGATGCCGGGGTACTCGTGGTGAAGCGCTGCAGGCCCGGATCACCGCTGCAGCCCAGGCGAAGAGGAGTGAAGAAGCGCTGGACCTCCGGGCGGCGCCGCAGCCCCCGGAGTGGAAGGAGGGCCGCGGCGGCTGAGGGAAGGCCATGCTGGAGGGCGCGTGCGCGAGCATTGCTGGGCAACCGGGGCGCCTTTTAATGGCGTAACGTTTTACTGTTATAATGGGCTTGAATGAATTTACGCACTGGTTTTGAGAAGCTAAATGAATTACAATGTTGCCTAAGATTATCTGCCTCATCTATTGCTGATCTAAAATTAGATAAAGGATCTTGTTTTTATACAAAAGCCTGGTGTGGTGTCTCCCTTATTGTGTGCGCATTCCTGAGTCAGTGTGAGTGTGTGCTGCACAAGTGCTTAACACATTGCCTTCGGGTGCCTTCCTGCCTCGCGCCAAGCTACCGTGTCGGAATCGGTGACCCCGGTTCTAACAGGCAATATTGAAAGAACTCGCAACGATTGAAGATGAATTCTAACAGAACATTGAACAAGAAATCATCAAGGTATTCAAAGAGGAATTGAAGGCAAGATTGAAGCAACATGAAGAAGACATAAAAGTGAGAAAACAGAGGGAATGGCACAGAGACTGCATCGACTAAGAGAGTGGCCGTATACTTACATTTAGCCATAAGTATGATCACCTCTATGACACACAACCACTAGAGCCTGAAACCAGAATGACAACGTTTGCAAAACAAGATCCCCCGTCTACAGAAAACAGCGACACCGACACCTCTGCTACAACTGCCAGTTCTGTGTCTGATATAGACATTATAACCAAACCTGCCTCTTTTTTAGACGAGTACCGGCTCCTCAGGAGGGGCCGGCATACAGCAAGAACCACAACAACATCGATAACCCCAGGGAGAGGACAACGCAGCAGAGGAAGGGGAAGAGGCAAGGGAGGAGCCAACAAAGGAGAAGACGACGTAAACAAAGGGACCAAAAAAGGAAGAGGAAAGGAGCTTGTGGGAAACAAAGCTGGAAGCTCCAAGAAGAAGCAGTAATGGATAATGAAACAGTAAATAGAACTATTGTTAATCTCACAGTTCGTCCCCTATCCTACCTTGAAAAGAGAACACTTTGTTTAGGTCTCACCTTCTGCCCAACTGAGCTCTTCAACTACTCCGAAACCCACATTGATATTTTCAAGTTCATCAGAAAATTAAAATTGAAAAAGTGGCATAGCCTCAAGATTGCTAGACTGCTACCTGACACCAGCCTTACTCCCAATATAACCCCTTTCCCCAATCTCACATTGGGTGATGCGGACACACTCCTCTTGATGCATGAACTACAAATGGTTACGGATCCCGGAACTAGTGATCTGGTGAACAATCCCAATGATCTTGATATCACTACTAACCGAGCTGCATCTACCAAATTCTGACCACGCTCTGTTTTCTATCCAAACCTACCACATGACAATATTGACACCTTCCATGAAGTGGTTACCAAAGCCCTCCTCAAATTCAAACATCGGGATGGATTCAAAGGGTCTCCTTCATACAACCTGTCCATCAAACAGAAAGAAATCATCAAATCTTTAGCTGAAGATATGAACATTGTCATCCGGCCAGCAGATAAGGGTGGAAATATCATACTCATGAGCAAAGAAATGTATATCACTGAAGCATTGAGACAGCTGAATGATCCCAGATTTTATTCTAAAAGCAACACAGAGGCATACAATGACAGTATCCTGATCACTTGGAACAAACTTACAGAATGGGAACAGAAAGGCATCCTCACATGGGAAGAATTTTGCTTCCTAAAAAAAGACTACCCCAAGCTTCACATCCTATACCTCCTGCCTAAAATCCATAAAAAACCCTTGGTTCCACCTGGTAGACCCATTGTGTCCTACAAGGGTAGTGTATTTGAAAATATTTTCAAGTATGTTGACTTTTTTCTCAGGGAATATGTCACCACTCTTCCCTCATATGTCAAGGACACCAAAGATTTTCTCTCTAAATTAGACTGTACCATCTGGGAAGAAAGTTTCCTTCTTCTCACCCTTGACGTCAATTCCCTGAACACTATAATAGAACACAAACAAGGGATAAAAGCTTGCTTCCATTTCCTGAAAGACAAACACATAGGATATTTTGAGCACACCAACATGCTGCTAGACATGATGAGTCTATGCCTTCACAATAACATCTTCATGTTCGATGGCACCCACTACAAGCAAGTGCTAGGGACAGCCATGGGTACATGCTTTGCTCCCAATTTTGCCAAGCTGTTCCTAGGATTGTGGGAGGAGGAGATTCGCAAAGACGAAACAATGAGTTGAGATTTCTTGAGGGTAGTACTGTGGCTGCGTTATATTGACGATTTGTTTATAATTTGGAATGGCAGTGAGGAAGAAGCTATTGCGTTCATTAACAAACTGAACAGCAATAACTACAATATAATGCTTTCACACAACATGAGCAGGGAAAATATTGAGTTCCTGGATGTCATGGTTGAAGTTTGCAATGGCACCCTACAAACCAGCCTGTTTCGCAAGACCACAGCAAGCAACAGTCTTCTTCATGCCCTCAGCAGCCACCCCGACAATCTAAAAGTGGAGCATTCCATACGGCGAGCTGCTGAGAGCAAGAAGAATCTGCAGCACTGATGAAGCCTACATCATCGAACAAAATCACATGATCTCTAGATTCAGAGCTAGAGGATATCCAGAACGGGTTCTGAAACGTGCCCTGTCCAAGCCCAGTAGGGTTAGCAGATCGCAAACCCTCAGGGTACAGTCAAGGGACTCAGACACCACCGACTCAAGGGTTATTCTGACATACAACAATAATTCTCAACAGATACACAGAATCTTGGCATGCAATTGGGACATCCTCACCAGTGATCCTACAGTGGGACACACCCTCCATTATAGACCCATGGCCATGTACAGAAGAGGTTGCAGCTTAAGAGATATCCTTGTTCACAGTGATATATCCCAAACATATCATCAAGAGGATCACAATTTACGAGGCTTTTTCCCTTGCGAACACTGCAAAGCCTGTCGTAATAGCTACATGAAGAAGGAGTTAAGAACACCAGGCAAAAACAAGAACAAAAGCATAACGCAATTCTTGACATGTAGCTCCAACTTTGTCATTTATGTGCTTGAATGCCCCTGCAAATTGAGATATGTCAGAAGCACGACATTCATGGTTAAAAAGAGGGTTTTGGAACACATGTGAGCCATTAACAACAGAGATAATCATTATCCGATCGCCAGGCATTTCCAAGAATACCATCTCTCTAACAGCTCCCTCTTGAGCTTCTTTGCTATTGAACAGGTACACACTATCCTAGGGGTGGTAATCGGGTACTTAAGCTCCGCAAACGGGAGTCCAAATGCATATTAGAGCTTAAGACTAAATTGCCTGGGGGACATTACTTGGACGAGGAACTGTGAACACATCTTCACGATGACTAACCTGTCCTTTGTCATGCCTTGCCTATTTAACTGTCTGTTTCTCCTCCACTTGTATTGTGCACAGCTGATCATGTTATTGCAACGCACTTTGTGTTACATTTTGTAACAATTTCAAGTTTTTAATCATGTATATTTGTTATTTTTTTACAGGAGGAAAGGAAGGGACCCACCGTGGATAGACAGACACTTCTGCACGGGCTCCCTACCCTTTTCTTCCCTGGTTCCGGGCGTGCACATCGTTAAGATAAGATAATTTAGTTTTTTTCTGTTGGTATCCCCAACAGTTACATCTTGTATTTTAAGTAGATTTTGTGGTTATTTTCATGTTACACTTTGTAGTTTGGATACATGTCCATGTGGACCATCGAGGCCCATTGTCGCCATGCAAATTTACGCCACTAGGCGAATGAATACTTGCCAGTCTATACTGTGCCATGCTCCAGTTAACTGGTTAAATACAGTTGCACAGCCTAGAATGTGCCACTTGGCGCTTGCATTATTTTGTAGTAAATCTGGCACCCCTTCCTTCCCTATCTCTGGGTCATCCGTTTGGTACCTATATACGGTCTATACAATGCCACTTGGTGTGTGTATATTTCACGGCGTACTTGTCAGTCTGCACACACGTGTGTTGGTAGCCATGTCATTACACTTATGCAATATTGGTATTTAATCTACAACCAGATTTACACATGCTATTACTTCCCATGTACTAAGCGCATGAGTAGCCACAATTGTCAGTGGTTCGGTATGCTTCGGCATTTGCATATCACTGCTTTGTTTTTAACGAGCACACAGTCTCATTGCATTTCTCTGAATTCAACAATGTTCCAAGATGGCCCCCACATTCGTGGTGGATTGTACTTACTCTAACTTGGAGTCCTTTGTTTATGTTTTCCCATGGCTATGTATTAGCACTACCTCTGTTGAGTCAGTGTGTGATCAAGACAGCTTTGCTGTCGAAATGCGTAAGTACTGGACTAATAAACCTGCAATGAGTGGCATCTCCTGAGTGTGCGTATCATTGGGACTCTACATGTGATATATATATACATATTCATACTAAAAATTAAATAATGTAAAATAAATATTTTATTATGTTAGACTATACATACTTATATATTTATATAAATGCAAACACATATATATATATATATATATATATATATATGAGTTTGAGTGTTTATATAAGTAATTATTTATCTATACTATTACATATTAGTGGAATATATTTAAAATATATTAAAATATTTAACACTCACTAATTTAACCTCTATTTACATTAAAAAACGATCTTTTTCTCAATATTTGGATGATATTAGTTTCAACAATATTTGTTTCCCGATATTTTTGTACTTACCATTTTAAGTTTAGGAGGACGATATTGTGGCAAACCATATTTTTGACACAATATTTCTGTTAACAGATGTTGTTTACTATGATATTGTGTTAGTGATAGTACACTGAAACAAGTCACGGATGCTTTAAATTAAAACTAACATGCATTGGTTAACTGAAGCAGACTTTTGGAGCCACTGAGTTTACTGAGATAGCAGAATGTGTAACATAGGAGCTAAAAGCCACATGTTCAAATAGTGCTGTACCTTTCATCACTCCAGTGTCAATTAAATAACTACTATTATGATGAGTAATTAAAAATGAGTAATTAAAAAGAAAGAATCTTTGAGAGTTCGGCTGCAATTCAGTTTTTGGCGTGCGCTTCATGATTTATCACTATTTTCATAAACAATATATTTTTAAATGATGTAAAACTGCATTGACTTTTCAGAAATGGGTTTTAGGGAGAAAGAGCTCAGGGGCCCCAAATGGTTGCAATAACTAGAAAAGTGTTTTGTAATCTAACTAATTAGATTTCCTTACTGAGACTTGACCTCTTCAAACTCTGAGATTAAATCATTAATAGCAACAACGGAAAATCTACTGGGTATTAACGGACAGATTAGCGCTGGTGTGGAGCCGAGCATCGGGCGGGTCATCAATGATGGCTATTATGAAAGAATCGTGCTTCTAAAAGGGTTCAGTACTGTTACAAAACTCGACAACTTACTCGGCATGCTGCTATCCTTATGTAAATGTCTGGACCTGTCAAAGTCTCGCGCGACCGATACAAGGAGGCGCCCGTCAGTCTTCACGTCAAACTGGGACATTGCCAGACGCGGCTCACATCACTCTGTTAAGCTGTTATCCGGATGTCTCGCCTAAATGTAAGTAATTTAGTTGTTTGTTTTATATATCTCTACATGTACAAATCTGGTTATCACCTATGCTAAAATATTAGTTTTCAAAATTATTTGACAAGGACATATCCTGCTGCAATGTAGTGGTATATATAGGGGCATACTTGTGACCCGGTTTGCGTCGCGTTTGGACCACACAACGTGGTACTTGTGGGACGCGAACCTCAAGTGAGATTTATTAAGCCACGCAAGACCACTTTGCGGGGCCCTGAGTGGCTCCACAAATCTGTAGTAAAGCAAAGCGCTGCGTTGCCTTACTCTGCCCTGGGAAGGCGTTCCATTCTGCAGCACACATAGAAAGAGGAATATGCCTCAGGGGATTATTTTTGTGCAGGAAGGTTCCCCGTCCTGCACAAAACCAATCCTGCATGCAACAGAGGCACCCTGGTATAATGGTGCAAGGGTGCCTGCGTTGATGCTAGGCTGCCAAAAGGCCGCCAGGTCAAGGGAAAAGGCAGGAATGCGTATATTGACTCAAATACTGCACATTCCTGCCATTTCCCTGTTATGCAGTGCAGCGCAGAAAGGTGACTTGCTGAGCTATACTGCATGACAATTTAGTAAATATGCCCCTTAGCACATTTACTAACATTTGTGCAGCACATTTCAGTTTGTGCTTCGCTTGTGGGCCTTTTTTAATGTATATTAAAAGACGCTATGTTTTGCATTGCATTGCAAAACAGGAAGTCCATCACAAAACTGTAGTAAACATACACTGATGTGTGATATGTGATTGTAATAACAAACAATATAAACATATTAAATCATTTCCTCTTTATTTAAAAAAACCTGCACTAGAATTTGACATTGCGGTTTGATTTATACTGTCTTCTATTAGTTACTTTTTGAATGCATTTATTTAAATAATTTACAACACCTCAGTAAAAATAATAGAAAGCACATCATTGAAAATATTGTCTGCATTCACTTAAAATGCAAATTGGAAACTAAATGGTATGCTAAATCCCGGTGAATTTTGTTTTAACGAATTATTACAGATTTTGATTTTTGTTTTTAGCATTGATAAGGTACAAGTGCAAATAAAACAATTTTTTTTAAACAAAATCTCGAAGACCGTATGTTCATAGATAAAGAAGTCAAGGTTTGTCACATAAGCCAATAACTGCTGAAATTAATTTTTCCTTATAAAAAAAGTTTAACTTATTAGTACTCTCTTATAGTTCACAAATCACATGATTCTAAGCACTTGTTAAAATTATGAGTTTTGTTTGCCAAAATTCAGAGTCAAATACAATGAGTCAAGAATAACACAGCACTTTGGTAAATTGTTTAGTTTTGGCAAAACCAACACCTGCTTATCTTTTATTAATATGTTTGTTTATTAAGGTTTACAAATTTAGCATCCATTATGTGTATCTAGCAATTACATATTAATAGACATTGGACAGGAGTACAAAAATGTCTAATCATATCAGTAGCACAATCACCAATCTACTGTTGTTACATTTAAACAGAACAGCAATATGACAATATTGATAGCATGACCAACATACTAGAGGGATAGTGCACTGTATTGGGCAGTGCAGCCTGGTGACCATATGATCTAAATGCAATATAAATCTGACATATACATAAAAAATGTTCATCTATGAAATTCATACTCATCCACAATTTTTAACGGCTGTTGGCGGTCCCGCAGTAGGCATTACAATGCGACCGCCTCCACGGCGGTCGCAATGCCTATATTTTGCATTGCGGAGGGTGCTGCTGTGTGCAGCACCCGCCGCAATGCAAAAAAGGGACACTGTGCATATCCCTGCGCTACGTGGCAGGCACCGCATGCAGGGATATGTAGGGGGGCCATAGGTGTCCCCCAAGTCCTGTGTCTGGGGGCCAGGGGGCAATGGGGGCCCACTAGGGGCCCCCAAAGTCCCTTTCTGCCAGCATCTTCATGGCGGGTTCACCGTCATGAAAGGGCCGCGGAAAGGAACATCGTAATGCCTAAGCACCACCACCATTGTAGGCATTACAGACAGTCCGACGGTCTGACGGGCTCATTGACCACGGTGGAGACTATTCTGTCTCCGTCATGGCCAAACTTCTCCGACTGCCATGGGGAGTAAGTGCTGTCGGAGAAATGGCTACATGTTCGCCCGCCTAATTTGGATGGGTGGACATGTAGTCATTTTTTACTGTTCCTTACCACCGGGTTAAATCTGGTGGAAAGGAACAGTACAATTGGTATAAAGCTCCCCTGTCATGGGAGAAGCCTCCCATGGCGAGCGGAGCATTACTTGTTTTCTTTGCAAAAAGAAAACCCTGTCTCAGGAATTTCTTTTTGAACAGAAAATAAGAATACTGTTTGTTGCAGGGCTTCATCCTGCCGATGCAGCCCTGCAGCAAACAGTAAGATGCATGGACAGGGAATCGCCATGAAGGCGGATCCTGCTGATGTCTTTATAAATGACCGCCATGTAGGCGGTCATTTATAAATATGGTGGGCGGTTCTTCCACCAGAGCAACGGAGTAATTCACTTTGTTTTCCTGGTGGACCCACTAGTCATTTGCCAGGATATAAATCAGACCCACAGTCTGGCACCTAGATGCTTGTTGGGTGCAAGAGTAATAGTCTTGGCTAGTGCCTTTCATTGTTTAGGCTCTTGAGGGAAAGATAAGTATTTCGCCTTGCATGTTGCCTGTAGCTGAGAATAGACTAAGGAGTCTTGCGTGGAATACCCCAGCTAGTCAAGAAAATGGCTATAAGGTTAAACATCTTCTAGCTTAGTGATCCCCTAGGCCTGTAGTTCACGAAGAAACAATCTACTTTTAGTAAGCTGATAAAAGGGATAGTGCAAATGTGGCTGCTCCGGAGCGCACAGTCTTGGGCATGTCACTCTTCTATGGACCCATCTCAAGCAAGTTGTATGCAAGCAACTGAGATAATCTCTGTATAACTGCATCATGGAGGCTGACCTATTAAAGCATGCAGTGGGATGGGCTCCATGGTATCACGTTCAACAGCCAGGTGAGCCGTATGTGGCGGGGGATGCAACCAATTATAAGCAAATTGCACTTGTTCACAATAACAATAAAGTTCAAAATCTTGTGCCACCATATCGCCCTGTTTGACCAGCAGGGTAGGAGTCTTCCACTTAAGTCTAAGCTGTTTGCCAGACCAAGCCAGTAACATCATGTGAGATCTAAGATTTCTGAAAAATGTTTATTTAATGGAATAGGAATATCAGTAAACAAAGTAGTTTGGGCAGGGTAATAATTTTCATTGGTGAGATTCTGGCATTCAATTATAAGAGAAGTTTATTACAGTACTTGACTTATTCTTGTAATTTGGATTTGCTACCCATAGTTTTCTATATGATAGTGGCTCATCCTGGCTAATCCAAATACCCAAGTATTTAACCGAAGTCTGACACCAAGGAAGTGAATATTCTAAATTACAAGGGCGTGCACTGGGGGTTACAGGATAGCAGTGGACTTATTCCAGTTAGTATTTATCCCAGATGGTATTATAAACATTCTAAATTCCTTGATAACTGGACTACGATTCCTCACAGGTTTACACAGATATAAAGTAATGTTATCTGCATATAATGATATAATAATGTTACGCAAAATAAAAATTGAGGCCTCTTCTAGCAAGCAGTTGACGAACTGCACAAGCCACCGGTTCAATGCAATAGTATAAAAAGACGGTAAAGAGGGGTACCCTGGGTGGGTGCTCCTCCTAATGGGAATGGGATCCGATATTAACCCATTAATCTTTATCCTAGTATAGGATTCTGTATCAACAAGTCTGATGCAATTGATGAAACTTGCAGTAATCCCTATCCTGCTAAGAAAACAGGAATTCCCATTTAAGAGAGTCAAATGCCTTTTGCCATCTAAGAAGAATGAAACAGCCTCCAATTCTGGATTGAGTTGGTGCATAAAAGAGAATAGAGATCATAAATTATGAGAGGTGGATCTGCCAGGGATGCATCCTGCCTGGTCCTGCAATACTAGATCTGGGATCAATAATAATAATAATCTATTCACTGACACCTTGGCAAGAATTTTGGCATCTATATTTCTAGAGATAGTGGATAGTGGTCTATAGGTGTCACATTGTGTAGGTGATTTACCTGTTTTAAGTAATGTGATAAGTAATGTTTCCCGGAGTGCTGGGGGAAGGACACCAGCGTCCAGTGCCTCTGTGTGCAATTACATGAGTTTGGGGGCTAAGTGATTAGAATATGACTTGTAAAACTCTCCCCCATATGATAGTTTGTGATACCAAAGCCATACAGTGGTTCCATATAGCAAAGATGGCGATAACAATAGTAATATGATTGCCGTGCATCACCCCCTGGAGCAGGCTGTAACACCCCTGTGTGTCATTTACTTCTTGGAGGAATATAAATGGAGTGTTACATTTTATAAGGATAGCTTTACATAAAGCATGGGAGGGGAATATAGCAAGTGAACGATATCTACTTCATTTGAGTGCAAATTTAGATGCTGTGTCGGCTGTAAGGTGTGTTTCTTGAAATAGTGCCACATCTATCTTGTGGGATCTAAATTAATAAGTATCTGTTGAATTTTCCAAGTGCTATTGAGCCCTTTTACATTCTAGGTGAGAAAATGAATCTTAGTTCCCCTCAGACTCATTGTGAACTAGAGAAATCCCATCTCTGCAAATGTATTGTGCCATGCTGTCAATCATAAAAAAGTTGCAGAGTGTAAGCAAGTTGAAATCAGGTTGATGCCCATTTTCAAAATCAGAATCTTGTCCAACATAAGTCTGATTGCCCTCAAAGTTCCATCCACCACCCACACCAGCACACCCAACATGCCAGTAAATCCCACCCACCAAAGAAGCTCAACCAACAATCGCACAGTTTAAACCCACCACCCTCGTTAACAAAAATGGTTAAGGGAGATCCCCCATGGTGAGCCATAAGTGGAAGGTACTTAACACCTCGCCACAGGGAGTGTTTGCTTGGTATAATAAAAATTATGACAAAACAGACATTGTGCTAGCTTTGAGAGCCTGGAGATCACAAGAGTAACAATACATGTATATCTTATCATGGTAGATGCAAATCGTCAGAGCACCAACCAATCTCCCAGTGCCACGGCCTAATGCCCCTTTCAAAAAGGGGTGCAGTACTCCCCCAGCAGCAGAAGCATTGCCTAGTATTTTCTAAAAGTCCCAGTCAATTATTTCATGTGTAAGATCAGCATTTAGATATATACTAAGGTCAAATATGAGGTTAGTTGCTGAAGTTACTGTGACCTACAGAAATTATCTCATCCTACAGACCAGGGCATTGCACTAACAGCAAAGCACATCATGTCAAGCAACCTACTAGCCCTGGAAATCAATACTGCCCCATCATATAATTGCTCTACTTTATCAAGAATTTAAAAAGAGGGGTGTGAGCCCTGAGAGGAGCCCTCTTTAGGTCTAACCAATATTTGTTTGACAAAGGGACTGGCACTCTGCGGTGTCAATAATATGTGAGGCTTATTGTGGTGCATAATCTTTAACTGTGCAGGATATACATTGCATATGGTATACGTGCCTGTCTAAAGGTCCGCTTCAGGGGCAGGTACTCTCTACGAGCCTCCTGGACAGCTAATGAAAAGTCAGGATACATCAATATGTTGATTCTCTCGTGTGCTAATGTTGTTTTCTCATGTGTCAGTCTAAGCACTGTATGCGATCGCTAAAATTAAACAATCTAGTCAGGATCAGATGAGTGGCAATGCCAGGAGATGACCTGGGAGAACTGAGAAAAAATATCTGTGCCAGATGTTGAGATCGATAAATACAATAGCAATATAAACCCTGATTTATGAACGCATAGCAGTGTCAGTACCAATAACTGCAATATCGATGTATGCTGTAACCTACACAAGCACAGTGATGTAAATACCAGTAAATCCAATGTTGATGTACACCGTAACTTACACATGCATAATGACGATGTAGTGCACAAATGCTCATTAAAGTATTTCTTTCATTTCTATATTATTACATACTTTTATTCCAGAAGGTCTTATTCTTGCAGATGTTACCTTCTCTGATAAACATGTTTATTATTGAATGTATAGCCCATGGCTGTGCTCTCATTTGGTGAGATCGGAACGCTTCTGCCGAAGCAGTTGCAGTCGGATCTTCACTGAAGGAGGACGCACTCCCATGGGTACTGCTCTAGGAATAAAACTTACTTAAATAATCATTCCAGCTTTCTGCTGTTTTATTCCTGGTACCGACATTACATCTGGCGACGAGCGGAGCAGTCACTCACCAACTTTGTGCTTTTCTTCAGTTTCCACGATTTTTTGTTGTTGTTCATTGGAGTTCGGAGATCTTGCTTAAGCGCTGTGGATTCAGCTTTCCTTCTTTTCGTCATCTCCAGGAATTGTGGAGATTCATTTGGATCGGGGATTGTGTTGGGACAGGTTTTCACTCGCTGATCATCCCTTGGGATGGCGCTCTAGCTTATCCTGCCTCAAGCCTCCCCGCAGCATCCTTTGACCAGGACACTTCATTCTACAACTGGGTGACGGAGTGACGTCATCCCACGCTGCATGTCTCGCCGGCCATCTTGGATTGGCCAATTTCATATCGTTTTCAATAAGTTACACTACTTTCACCTCAGGAAGCATTTCTTGCGATCTGGGAAGCTGCTATTCACATTTGGGAACCTTTATTTTGAAATGCTTCTGAGCCATTCTCTAGTACTATTTCAAACTGCATAACAAGAAATTTGGTAATCTCTTTAGTTCTTATATTTATATTCAGCATGGCCAACTCTCAACAAGTTGTTCATTTGGCTACATTTTTACTGACACTAGGAAAACCAAAAACACCTTGGAAGATTTGGTTTCGTTCCTTTGAAAATTTTGTAGTGGCAATTGATGCTGGGAATTATTCTCCTAAAAAGGCCCTCCTTTTGCGTTTTAGGTAGTGAGGGGCAACAGATATTTGACAATCTGCCAGTTTTAATTCCACCTGCAGGAGATGGTGATGGTTGGAATGTTTATACAGAAGCTGTTCAAAAGTTGAACAAAAAGTTTTAAGAACAGCCCAGCGTCATTCTTGATAGATTCAATTTCATGAAAAGGAAGCAGGATCCTGATGAGTCAGTTGAGGAGTACATCTCTACTTTAAGGAATTTAGCTGCTAACTGTAATTTTGGAGCTGCATTAGATGTGTACATTAGAGACCAGTTTGTTTACAGCTGCAATTCAAAGAAAATACAAGAACGTATTTTAAGTTGCAGAGATCCGTCACTTACTGATGTTATTGGCATGGCCAAAAGTATAGAATGAGCCATACTGTCTTCTAAATGCATTTCTTATGACAATTCTGCTACTTCTCTAATTAATGCAATTCATGATGATGGCTCGGTTAATGCGTTGTCAGTTAAAAACAAAGGTTACAGATCGTTTCAAAACAAACCTTCTACAATGTGCTTTGAGTGTGGTTCATATGCACACTTAGGAAACAGTCGTCCAACATGTCCTGCCTTGGGCAAAAAATGTGTCAAATGTCACAAGATTGGTCACTTCCACTCCGTGTGTAGGGGGAAAGTGTTATTCAAGTCAGTAATGTTCAAACACATGAGAGTAATGATATAGGAGATTATGTTCATGATGAGTGTTTACAAGGTGAATTTCAAAAGTTGATCTTAACTGTTGACTCAGGAGTTACTGGCCTGCAGGATCAGAAGGATAAGGGTCCGTTTTGTCAAGTTAATTTAGGTAATCTTGACATTGACATGCTGGCTTATTCTGGAGCTTCAGTAACTATAATCTCAGCCCAACTTTACATGAATAATTGGTCTTTGAATGTTGCTCTTCAAAAAACTGATATAATTCCTAAAGCCTATGGTGACAAGGAGATTGACATGTTGGGTTATTTTCTCGAAAAGGTGACTTGCATGGTCAGATGTGTGTACACAAATGTCTATGTGGCCATTAGAGGCAAGAACATTGTTGGTTGGCAGGACTTAGCCAAGATGGGAATTAAACTTGTACCTGGTTCTGAAAATCCAGAACAGTTGAATGATGTAAGTGTGGTGTTGGTGACAAGCTCTGAGGATGAAAAAGATTTGCAAACATTTTTAATGGCATTTCCTGAGTTATTTGATAACAAGATCGGGAAAATAACCAAGTATCAATACTTGATTAAGTTAAATTTTATCAACCTCCGAAAAGATTAAAGGCTGAGTGGACCAGCCTGGATTTGAACCTGTGACCATGAGGTCGAACAAAGGCCCCTTTAGTGGATGCATTAATCCACTGAGCCACTAGACCCGGCTATAACGAAATGCAACGCAACACACTGCAATGAAAGTCCCACACCAATCTAGAAAAGTAGAGTAAAATATAACAAATTGAGACCAAAATGACAAAAATCCGATCAGTAGAACAGAAGATATGCAGATTTAAAGGTTTAGTTAAAAGTAGTGCCAAAAGCTGCAAAGCTCCAACTGATGGTATCTCGTTAGGCTATTCGGCCGACCACAATGGAACACAGGCTGGGCACAGGACAAAGTTTGGCCCACTGAGAATTGCACCTTATGTCCTTGGTGCACAGTGTTGCTTTGTGAGGATTTGCGTAGTTCGGCGTTGGTTCCGATGAGGCTGTGTGGTGAGGTTTTGTGGGGCTTTGCATCACTCGACATCAGTTCCAATGAAGTTGACAGCTGTGTAATGAGGCTCTGGGGGTCTTTGCGTTGCTCAGCATCGATTCCGATTAGGCTTGCAGCTGTGCGGAAATGCTTTGTGGGGCTTTGCGTCACGTATTGCCAGGTTTGGGGGGAAATTTAATTTGGCCAGGAGTAGCCCTCTCTTATGCCAGCCAAGAGCCCAGGACCTGGGGAGGCACCACTTGGGGATCAGGAACACACTACAACAGAGGCCAGCAGGACTCAGGCAAATCTAGTTGCAGGTCCAGTGCAGCAGGTCAGCTGGACAGTTGCAGAGAGGCCTCTGTACCTGTGGAGTCCCTATAGCTCAGAACAGGAGGTCAGACAGCTGAACCTTGGAGTCACTTCATCCTGGGGTAAAGGATGCAGGTCCAGCCTTTCTTCTCAGCCAGCAGGATAGGCCTCAGGAGGCAGGGCAGCAGGGAGTCCTTCCTCTGTATTATCCATATGTCCAAAAGTGTACTGAAGAGTGGGTCTGAGGGCCCCTTTTTAGGTCGAGCCTAGAGCCAGCGTGCATGCGCTGCTCTGCGAGACTTATTGTAGAGGAGTAGGTGAATAGGAGCTCCGCCCACTCTCCGCCCATATTTGCCATTGGCTAGTGTCATTGTCTATCCTAACTGTGGCTTCTGATTCGTTGATAGGCTTGTTAGTCCCTCTTTAGTACCGCCTCCTCTTCATTTGTCACCTCATATGGCGACTGGCCCCTTTACTTCGGTTGTTACATGGTACGTGTTATTTAGACTGTAAGCACTATTTTCTTTAATGATGTTCTCCTACTGCAGGCACGACGTGCTTTGGTGCCTTCATTACTCCCCCCTCCCTCCCGTTGTCTGTGCCTTCTCACCCCCCCGCCTGCCCTCCCGTTGTCCGTGCCGTCTCCCCCCGCCCGCCCTCCTGTTGTCCGTGCCTCCCTCCCGTTGTCCGTGCCTCCCTCCCGTTGTCCGTACCTTCTCCCCCCGCCCACCCTCCCTCCTGTTGTCATGATGCCTACCAATTGCAATGCAATAGGTCTTGCGTAAATGCGAGACCTATTGCATTGCAAATGCTTGTTATACCTGGTTCCCCACTTTGAAGTAGGAGAAGCTTCTGGAGTTTTACCCCTACAGAGGCTTGGGTGAAGTCCTTTGTGTGTGAGCTGAGCCAGTGCCTTTGAAGTGCAAGTGTGGTAAATGAAAGCTCTGCCCCAATCCTGCCAGAGATGGCCCATTTTGCCAACATTCAAACCCTCTATTGGGATAATGTCTGGGAGGAATACACAAAGGTCAACTGCCAACTACACCTAGTCATGTGACCCAGGAACAGGCTGCAGGCATCAAATAGTTAGTACAAGAAAATGCCAACTTTTTAAAAGTGGCTTTTTCAGAACTGTGACATCAAATCCGTCCATTAAATTAAAGAGGGTTTTAGGTTACAATTCCTATCTGCTCCCAACCAACACTTATCACTTATTAAATAAAATACGGTAACCCAATGTTATCCTATGGAAGAAGTAGGCCATGGAATAGTGAAAAACGAATTTGAGAGTTTTTCAGTACCAGGACATGTAAAACTTAAAAAACATGTCCAACATTTTGAATACATTGCGCCCTGACCTGTGAGCTGTTTAGGTCCTACCTTAGGGGTGACATAGATGTATTAAAAAGGAAGATTTAGGCCTGGCAAAAGGTTTATTTTGCCACGTCGAAATGGCAGTTTAAAACTGCATACACACAGGCTGCAATGGCAGGCCTGAAACATGTTTCAAGGGCTACTTAAATGGGTGGCACAATAAATGCTGCAGGCCCACTTGTAGCACTTAATTTACAGTCCCTGGGTACATGCAGTACCACTTTACTAGGGACTTATAGGCAAATTAAGGGCCAGATTTACGAAGATGTGATGCAGCAGAATGCAGCAATACAACTTGCTGTGCTGCGTCACATCGAGAGGACAGGAATGCGCCATATCTACTAAGATATGGCACAATCCTGCTCTCACACTGTATTTTAAAAATATTTAAACTATGTTAAAAGATAAAATAAAGAAAATACAAAATAAAATTAATGCAAAAATATTACATACTGTAAACATTGCAGGCACTTTACAAATCAAATAAAAAATGTTAATTAACAAGTTCACACACAAAAAATTATAAATATGTACATTATTCATGTTTTTTTAAAAATGCATGACTTATTTCTCAACATTACACTATATCTCTCAACTCTACACTACACCTACTCAAAGATGCATCCTACCAAACTTCATATCCTACACAAACACACAATGACACACAACACAACTGTAGCTGGTGCCTGACTCAATAACATCTCGCAGTACAAGGGGGAGATGGAAGAGACTAGGGTGTGGGCCCTATTTATGTATTCCCAGTAGCAATGCTTGTCAGGTGTGTAATATTTTCCTAAAACTATGCATAGGTCCTTATTCTTTTCAATTCATAGTTGTACATAAAGTAGAAGGAGTTCTCAACCTATTCAATGTATAACTACATTTTTACAGATAAACATCTAAACATGCCTGTAGACTATTAATAAAAGCCATATTTACAGTCATATTTTGAGTTTTTCATGTCTCACAACCCCTTATACAATGGGAAATGGACACATCGTCCTAATACTATATGTATATCTTCACCCAGAGTTAATGAGTTGAATTTAGGTATATATTTAAGCTTGTGCATAGGCATAAATTTATGTATAGACTCTACTTTGTCTACACATAAGTTGGCAGGGTATGCTGAGACAATGGGTCCCTTACTCACTTTGCCACTGGATTCAAGCTAGTCTGGCTGATGAGGGGTATTACCCCAAAACCGGTCCCAGGATGCTTGTTTCCGGTCCTGAGAAGACCTGGCTTGGCAGTTCGGGCTGGACTGTTCCCATGAGGAACAGGCTCAAGACTGATTTGCATATGGCTGGGTCTGAACTGGGGTGACGAAGTGAGCTAAAGAACGATGATGGATTTAACCCAGATCTAATAGTGACTGGGGTGAGTGTCTGAAAAGTTTCAGCGCTCCGTCCATCATCTGCTTGTGTTTGCTTAGTTCGCCCTAAGTTGGCAGGGTATGCCCAGACGTAGGTCCCTTGCTCACTTTGCCACTGGATGTAAGCTAGCCTGGCTGATGAGGAGTCTTACCCCGAAACCGGTCCCAGGATGCTTGTTTCTGGTCCAGGGAAGAACTGGCTTGGCACTTTGGGCTGGACTGTTCCCAGGAGAAACAGGATCAAGACTAATTTGCATATTGCTGGGTCTGAACTGGGTTGGCGAAGTGAGTTAAAGAACGATGATGGATTTAACCCAGATCTAATAGTGACTGGGGGTGAGTGTCTGAAAAGTTTCAGCGCTCCGTCCATCATCTCCTGCTGTTTGACTCTTCTTTGTAAATCAGCCTCAGATCGCTCATGGTCAAACCAAAATGTCCTCCTATTGTATTGCTCCTTGTTCATTGTCATCTTCGCACATTCCTTTTTTAGTATTCGCAACAGACATCTAGCTTAGACCCCACTCTTTGTACTCTTGTGTTCGTTATCAAGCTATGGTAATTTGTACATGTAGACCGGTATTATCTTCCATCTTATTCCACCCTTATAGCTAGTGCTTCTTCTTTCCTTTTAACTAAGATCCATGAAGCATGCAGCCCCTTTGTAGACTCACCATTCTGGGCATCTACACTTACAATCTGGAGCACTCTTCCTGCCAGTGGGCCTATTTGCACAGTACCTTACCCTGCAGGCTAAGGTAGTGTGCAGGGTTTTGTATATACACCTGGTGATGGTTTTCTTATGGTGACGGCGTTTGACCACTGGTTACAATCCGTATTTTTAAATAAGTTGTTCTGTTCAGGTTTAGGGCTCTACTTAATGCGTCATATACTTGCAGGTAACCCATTACTATTCTTACATGAAGGTGGCTTTCCTGTGCTGTGCCGAAATGTGCGTAGATAAAAAGCCACAAGAAGATTGAATATAACATATCCATGAAAATGTATGTACTCTAAAAAATATCAGCATGATGACTGTCTATGTAAAACTATAAATAACTTCAGAATGTTGCGTTAGAGACTTCACTACTGCATTGATTTTGTGTACTTTGCTATTTATGTTTGGGTGTTATGTATGACTGAAGATACAAATGTAGTGATTCATATTGGATATAAGTATGGCAATTCATGTTAGGGGAATAAACACTGTTCATGTATACTGTCACAACAATGATGTCCAACATAATCATGCATGCTTTTTAAAATATTCTTAACTCTGTGGATCATCATTAATAAATTATTGTTTTGTGTTCACCCAACTTGTATGTTGCTGTGAGCCCATTATTCAGATAGGACACTAATTTTAAAGCTTTGAGTTGCCATGGGTTATTGTACATTCAACTAAAATGTCACCTATTTGATGTCCCCTAACTGGCTTCAGATAAATATATTAAAAAACTCAAATGAAACCCAGAGGATTTATTTATTGCAGACCTTTATTATTTATAATTTAGAATGTGAAAGGTTTATGTACCTTAATGGGCATAAAAAAGATTTTGATTAGTCTTTATAATAGCATTGCATTAGCAATCTGTAGTATTCATCCTCAGAGTTTTGTAGTGTTTGATTTCTTTGGATACTAAAATTAAATAATGAAGTTGGGATGTCGGCTAGATGTGACTGCATGACACTGGAATGAAGTGGGTAAAGCTACTTCTGAGATAATACTTCTCAGATAGTACTAAATGGTTTGTATCACTTTATCAATTCAGGGGATCTGAACCACCTAAGTATTTAAAATTAATCCTGAGTTTAATATTGGTGATACTGGAGTTGGTAGCATCCCAGGAGATCTAATGACAAAAACTTCCTGGTTTAAGTTCACAAAGATTCTGGACATCCAGCTTTTATTTGCTTGGAGGCAGAATGATTTGAAGTTAAGAAAACAGCTTAAGTTCTGTGTTCCGCACAAAAGGCCAGCATCAGCAAAGTGCTAGGGTTCATGCATAAACTAGTTATCAATTATGTAATAGCTAAGAATCTAAATTCAGTCACTAGACATTTGGCTATGCAACTATTTGACAAGGAGTTAAACCATGAGGCAGGTTATTCAGAATCCATGGTCTCAGACTCTAGAATTCCCTGAGGCCAGTACCTAACAACTTGCACTTCGGGAAACATCTAAAATCAAAAATGTTTTGACTGTCTAGCAAATTAATGCGAAAGAGCTCAGACTGGAGAGTCAGGAATATTGGAGGCATTTGTCATCTCACATATAATGGGATTTTACCTTCCCCTGATTTGGCTTAGTGCAAACTCTTATGTACTATCCAGCTCTTGGAAAAGGTCAAAATGTGGCCTACAGCATTATATAATGTTGTTAAATAAATTAATACATAAATACATTATTAAACAAATAGGAATTGAATCCTTAAATTTTAATGTAGTCACTGGGTTCCCTTCAGAGTCCTGATTAAAGAAATTGCTTCCACCAGCTGATGAATAAAGCATTTGTTTCAGAATGAAAATATAAATGAACCTGATTGAGTTTAACACATTTGAGAAAGTGAAATCCTGATATGTGGGTCTTGAACAGTAAAATCCTAAGATCAGATTCAGAGTTAATCAGAGGGGGTGGTATTTTCCAAAAACATAGAGTGTGTGTATGTTACTTAAGTTTTTGTTGGATACAGACTTGCTTTGTCCATGCAACTGTCTGGCAGTTGCCTTAAACTGAAAGGTTGCAAATTAGGTCCTGTATTTAATGGAGTTACAGGTGATATTGTCAGATTTTAAGATTTCCACATAGTGTCTTTTAGTTATATGTCATTTACAATTCAATTAATGTATCTGATCATTTGCTAACAATGTTATCTAGAGTCCCAGGGAGTTGATATGGCCAAAGGGAGGTGTATTGATGTGCTGGATTAAATGGACAGTGCTCTATAAGCCTCTTGTCATGTATAATATTGCTGGTTGTCAAAGGTTCCTTGGTGTAATACAATTTATAAAACAGTAAAAATGTGCATCCTTTGCCAAGAGAACTGTTGCAGTGAGCTATTTTATATCGTAGAACTAAAAGATCTACAATGGGAGATACAGGAGACTCGGTCAACCAAATCATAGTTCTGGATGTCAGTTCTAGCTTCCTTAAGAGTTCAGCATAGTACTAGAAGTCAGCAGAATCTGGATTTTAGAGTTGCTCTGATTACAAGTAGATGGCTAACTAAGATCACTCAAATTTTGCACTCAATTTCCCCACCAGCTTTCAGATGATAGTAAAGCTGACTGCAAAATTGTGAAAATGCAGTAATAGTGCATGCACAATGGGCTTTAATATTATTTACATGACTTATTACCCCTTTGTGGAGTTGAATGTCACTGTTTCAACCACTAAAATATTGTTGCCTAACTATTGAATACACTAGTATTCACTTTGTAAACATCCATTGTAAAATACAATAATATTGACCACGAAAATAGCCACTACAAAATATTGTTAAAGCACTAATATTGAGTGCAGGAATAAAGAATACCGATATTTTGTTTTTAACAAAAATAAAGGAACGAGACAGAATATCAACATTATACATATCTTGAACAAAAATATCTTTAAAATATATTAGAAACCCACACAAATAAATGTATCACCCAAAATAAATTAACATTTATATTATGCTCAAAAACACCAACTTTAAAATATAAATATTAAAAGCAAAATTTGCATGATGGTACATTGGAAAAAAATACAAATAAGTGCTGAATCCCTCACATTGAAAACCATGATGGTTAACAAATAGAAAACCGACATTATTTATTGATGTTATAATTAGTGTAAAGATGCCACAAACAATCAAAGATGATGTCAAACCTGCATGAGGAGGGAGGAGACGGCCATTCTGCATGACAGAAGTCTCTACAAACCAAACTAAATTATTTACACATTTATTTCTTTAACATAAAAAAATCCAATTACTCCTAACAAATGCCTACATCTATTATTAAATTATATTATATATTAAAAGGCACTAAAACAGTTACAATACTTACAAAATTGTGCTGAAAATTTACTATTGCACACCTAAAAGATGATAACAAGTAAATTAAATATATATATTTTTAATCAGACTGTAGTAAAGGACCTCTTTTTGTATGATCATACTCCCAGGTATTTGGACTGCTGTTTGTTTTATTAACTCTGTAGTGTCCTGGGCACTATTGTACAGGCCCCAGTGCTTGTGCTCTGACTCACAAATTATACATACAATTGGCTAATACCTGATTTGCTCACTTAATGTTCTTATAAGTCGCTAATATATACTACAAGAGGTACCCAGGGCTAGTAGTTTAAAAGTTACTAGCAGCCTGCAGCACTTAATTGTGCCCCCACTACAGTGACAAGGTGAAAATGAGTCTCTAGGCCTGCCACTGCAGTCTAGTCTGGCAGCTTTAAATCTGCCAACTCAAAATGGTAAAAAAAAAAAAAAAAGCTTTTGCAAGGTCACAACCTTCCTTTTTATTATTAGTAAACCACCCCTAGGAAAGGCCTGGGTAGCACACAAGACAGGGTACTTAATATTAAAAAGATGGGCATATTTCTTTTATATTTAACATGCACTGACGTTGAAAACTCGAATTGCTGTTTTCACTGTAGCAAGGCTGGTGGGCCCATTTGATAAGATAGAGTTTCACTATCAAATTAGTTGTTACATTAAACCCGACTCATTTCCGAGATTGGTTTTAAGGTAACTTTCAATTGCCTTTAATAGAAAGGTGTCTTTAGAAAGCCATCCCTTTGTTGCCCAAACACTTGGCAGCCTTTCCTGTTTATCAGCAGCAGTTGTCACCAGAGACACCATGCTGCCCCCCTGCTGGAAGTGTGAAGCACTCCCAGGAACAGTGAACAAAGAGAATTGCTGAAGGGAGGAGGTGTGACCTCCTCCAGCAGGATGACTACTGGGTGGTGGCCACAGATGGCCCGGTTCCAAAGAGTCTACCGCCTAAGTGAAGCAAATGGCAATCACACCTTTGCCTGCCCGCTCTTCTGTGTAGGCAGGCAGGCAGGCTGGCATCTCCCACAGAAGGGAACCTGTTGGAGGGCTGATTTTCCAGGAAGTGCGACTCATTATGCTAGGTGCACCCCAGGAACGTACCCATGGCTCCTCACAGGGTAAGAAGGCTCGCACCATCTTGGTTTAGGGTAGAAAGGGGTTTTCAGGGATTGTTTGAGGGTCAAACCCCCAGGTAGTGACATAAAGTGGAAAGGGTAGCCTCCTGGGAGCCACTGCCCCATTGACAAGCGAGTCCTCCACTCCCACAAATGAGAAGATGAAATAACAGTGGCACCCCAGACCCACAGTCCTCGGATCACTGCTGGACTGGCAAGAAGACAGAAGAGGGACTGCCCTCCTGCCCCCTGGACCTAGCAAATAGAGGCTGAACCAAGGAAAGACAGCACCTGCAGAACTCAAGGGAGTTGTAAAGAGGACGGTCCCTGCAGTGATCATTTGTGGACGAATTATCCACTGGTGCCAGGACAGAAGTGACTCCATGGGATAGGTGACTAGCCCCTATTCAGCACCAGGGACACAGAAACTCAAGGAGGTCTGCACTTGTGAGAGACCAGTTGCCCAGGAGTTCCTGCCCACCGCTGGATCCTGAAGTGCCTGCTGGTAGACCGAGCCAAGCCCTGACCGGCCCAAGGTGTCCCCAAGTCCATGGGACCCATGGCCATCGTCAAAATGGCCCCGGGTCCTCCTGCAAGAAAGAGACCTTCACCTGTGGCGACCGCTGAAGACGTTGTACGGGAGACCATTCGACAAGCGGCAACTGGACCTGCACTGTACCTCACTTAGGCATAGTGGAAGATCAAGTCCTGAGGCCAAAGATGACCCCTGAGGTTTGTGGCCCTCCGTGTGGCACCAGAAACACTCACCACTTCTATTCCACAGCTCCATCATCATTCGGCATCCTTGGAATCTTCTCAGGCTCCTCAGCATCCTGCATCCCCAGCATCAGGACAACTTCTTGGCTTGAACCACAATTCCAGTGACATCTGCTATGATGACTCCGAAACTGCTTGACCCAACAGGTAACTGTATCCTTCGACCCAAGTAGCCCCAGAGACTGGTTCCCAAACCGTTATGGCAAGTCCAACAGAGGATTAGTCGTGGTAGCCATTGGCTCAGGAACCGCGAAGCTGATCAAAAAGATTTAATGGAAATTAAAAGAATGTATTTACCGTTTAAAAATCATATCTCTGGTTCCTCTTGATATATTTTTGTCATTTTGGTAGCTAATTTATGTTAAAAATTCACTCTATTTTCATAAAGTTGGATTTTTATTGTGTCTGTTTATACTTACCGGCTGTTTTGGTACCTCTAAATGCTCTACACTTGTTCCTTTGACTAAGCCTGACTGCTCTGTGCCACAGTTACCCAGGACTGAGCTAAAGGCTTTACTAAAGAAACCTAACTGGACCTGTTAGATGTTGCAAAATTATTATATGGTAAGATCTCACAAACACACCACATGATAATCCACGGTTACTAATATCTGTTGTTCTTCCAACACTGACTGTCCAAATACAACTTTAGATAGTTTGCTAACACAGATGAAACCCATTAGTACTGTTGGTGATCGGGGCTGTAGTTCGGGGGCCCATGGTATTGTAGTATCAACTAATGATTGTACTTTATCTCTTGTTCCACCTCACTTGACAAAACGAATTTCACCGAGCGATAGAACTTTGGGAACACAGATCAAAATTCTCTCCTGGAATATTGCAGGCCTTTGTAGCAAAATGCAGCTTCCCGATTGGAATGAGCAGGTAGAGGAACATCACATATGCGTTTTCCAAGAAACTTGGAGCATAAGCCCACAATATAAATCAGGTTATACTTGCTTCTTTAAACCAACCACTACCATGGGGAGGGGGCGCCCTTCTGGAGGTCTTGCTGTCTGGGTCAAAATTGACATGGACTGTCAAATTACTGAACATCTCTGTAATAGCCCTGACATTATGTGGCTCTCGATCAAGGGGAGTAGGGGTGGACAAATTCTAGAGCTGTTCAATGTCTACATAAGGGGAACACCAGGGGGCAGACAGTCAAGTATTGTCCTGGCTTTAGAACAAGAACTATCTAATTGCCCTCCAAGCTCTTATATCATGATTGCAGGTGATTTTAACTGTACTTTCGAACCATTAGGGGCTGAGGATTTGCTAGGGATAGAGGAAGAAGACACCAAATGGGGCGTTCCATTGTTAAATATTCCTCCCATTAAGAAATGGACCCAGATAGCAATTCAAATAAATGCTCTGGCCGTCGAAACAGGTCTTAGGGCTGTAAATGGAAGATCTAGTTCGGACGCCTTAGGAGCCAACACGTTTAATAGGGTTAACTGTCCCTCCAGAATCGATTATATACTATTAGACTTGCGGATTCGGAGATTGTTGATAGACTTGGAAGTGGTCCCATCGTCGGATAGCGATCATAACATACTAAGCTTGATAATGGGTATCCCTTGGGCTTCTCTGGTTCCTGCGAACCAGACCCCAGGGCCTCTCATGATAACTAAAGAACTGATACCCTCTAATTGCAGAAGGTCACTTAAATGGTCAAACGTTGCTACAGACGAATCTAAAATGGCAGCCATCAGACATGTCTTGTGTGAAAACACTCTTAGATTAAGAGAGGCTCTTGGTGAAATAGATGGCCTGGCAAAGATCCCAGAAGTATATGACAAAATGATAGCCCAGGTAGGATCCTTTTTAGTATGACTCTTAAAGCCGGCAAATTAAATGCAGGTAATAAAAAGCACCATACCTGGTTTAATGGGGATTGTAGACGGAGAAAAAAGGCCCTAGTCTTAGCACTAAGGAGCAAAAATTGTCTTTTAATTAGAGAATCTAGGAAGAATTATAAAATTTCTGTCTCTCATGCGAAGCGTGAGTGGGACGAGTCCCACTGGCAGAACCTAAAAGACGCTAGCACAGCTAGAGATCCCAAACTCTTCTGGAATATGGTCAGGTGGTCCGGTCATAAAGATCCTGACCTTATCCCTAATCACATTACCTGTCAGGATTGGCATAGCCATTTTCGAAATCTCTACTCTGGGCCCAATCTATCTCTCGAATCAGGGCCTCTCCATCAAATAAGCTTCTATCCCATAACGGACCCCACCGACCTCTTCACATCAGATGAAGTAGAGGCGGCTGTTAAGAAAATTGTTCCATCAAAAGCCCCGGGACCTGACGGTATTCCTGGGGATCTCTTTTTGGCTGACCCCCATAACTGGGCTAGTTATATTACGCTTCTAATCAATTGCCTCGCACAGGGCAGCCCAGTACCTGAGTCATGGAAGGGGGCTGAGGTGATTCCTATTTATAAGAAAGGCCCCAGGGATGATCCTGCTAACTACCGCCCAATCAGCTTGATTGACGCAATGCAGAAAGTAGTTGGCAGGGTGTTATTACAGAGAATTCACTGTTGGGTGGATGAAGAAAATATTCTTTCCCAATACCAAGCGGGATTTAGGGCTTGTATGGGGACAGTGGACCAAGCATTTAGGTTGCTCCTTATCTATTGGAAGGTGGTCCTCATTGGCAAGGGCAGTCTTTATTTGGCATTTATTGACTTAAAGACTGCCTTTGACCTGGTCCCTCGCGAGCGGCTGTGGTACATCTTGGGCGAAATGGGGATTTCCCCGTTGTTGCTGAACCTGTTGATCCGTCTACATGAGGGCACTTTCGCGCAAGTGAGGTGGGGGTCGCAAGGCCAGAAAACAGACAAAATCCCGGTTAACAGAGGAGTCCGCCAGGGCTGTGTCCTGGCGCCTACTCTGTTTTCCTTGTATATGAATGGGGTGGTCGATTTTCTCCAAGAGTGTCCAGCTGATGCCCCAGCTCTGCTGGGTGATAGGGTCCCCACCCTCCTCTTTGCGGATGACACTTTGCTCATCTCAAAGACGCCAGCAGGGCTACAAAAGCTTTTAGATAGATTTCATCTCTTCTGCGAATCCAGGGGGCTTATTGTTAACACCTCCAAGACCAAGCTTATGGTATTTAACCCTTACACGCCATACAGAAGCAATTTTACCTTTGACGGAGTTGGTCTGGAAAGAGTCACAACATTTGACTATTTAGGAATTCGGCTCGCTGAGAATATGCAGTGGAGAAACCATGTTGATAAAATGCTTTTAAACCATAAGCGCACGACAGGAGTACTAACTAGAGAACACCGCTCCTCAGCGAGTAGACCAGTAGCCCCTGCACTCACCATCTATGCAGCCAAAGCAGTAAGCTCAGCCCTCTATGGTGCTGAGCTATGGGGCTTTGAGAACGTAGATTGTATTTGTAGATCTGAACATAAGTTCCTAAGAGGCTTAGTGTCGCTCCCTTCCAACGTCCCATTGAAACCTTTGATGAGCGATATGGGTAGACGCTCTTTCAAAGACGTAGCCAGGCTGCGGCCACTATTATTCTGGGCACGTTTGTGCCGGACTCCTGAGCTTTCCAATTACGCCTCAGCATTGGCAGAAGTGATGACCCTAGATGGCTGTCAAAAAATTCACTGAGTGTGTACCTTAAAGAAAATGCTAACTGCGCTCGGCTTTAAGGAATTGTGGGACTCACAAATTCCGCCCTGTAGGGCGGAGCTTAAAAGACGCTATTGGGCCTGGATAGATGACCAAGAGCTTAACTATGCTGGGGCAGGTAGGCTTACAGATGAATTTTACTTCCACAAACAGGTTATTTCATTTGAACCCCACCTAGATTTCATCCAGGCACCGCGCGACAGAACACTCTATATACAGTTTAGGATAGGATCACTTCCAGTTCGAGAGTTTACTGCAAAGTGGCGTGTGCCACATCAAACATCAAAGGAGTATCCCTGCTATAAGGCGCCTGCTGAGAGTGTAGCGCATCTTATGTTCGCTTGCCCTTTCTATAAAAATGCTAGGTCGAGATGGCTTAAACCCATCTGCAGACAATTGGGAACTCAAGAACATTGTATTGCCCTGCGCATTTTAAAATCAGACGCACGGACCCTCTTTGCCTGCGGTGTGGCCAAGAATCTCGGCCGCGCCTGGATAACAAGACATACATTTTTGAGTGGGGTTTCATGATGAATTTTCATGTTTTTGTGTTAGTTTTAGCGAAAATTGCTTATATATCTTAAATTCCATTGTCATTTTATACTGTATCTTGCGAGGGTCATTTTGATGAATCCTACGTTTTTATGTTATTTTTTTAACTAAAACGATTTACACAAGTTGCACTGTCACTTTAGATGATGAGAGCTGGTATAGAATGTTATATATTTTTTTTTTTTTTTTTATTTTATTTTATTGTACTGTGCTCCCAGATCTTGCAGTCCGTTCTTCCCAGCCCTGGGCTATCATGAAACACAAGAATTGATGGACTTTTAAAGCTTTTATGTCCCGTTTTTTATTCTGGATACTGTTTATGGATGGTTTAAGAATGTTAATGCTTTTAAGATACTTTGTTATCGAAATAAAGCTTTTTATATATTTTATATAATGATAATCCACTTTCCTACGCGGACAATAAAAACAAAATGAATGGTAACATTGCCAGAAAATGTAAACCCACACCAATATATCTATTTGTTTTAAATGATTTACAGACCCGGTGATGTCACCTGAACCAATATTTATATACTACATCAAGAAAGAGAAACCATGATTATTTATATGAGATAAACCTATTCCAGAGAAAACACTGCAAGTCAACTAACACATTAGAAGTCCAATACATATTACTTCACTGGTTGCTATGGGTAAGCTCCCACAATTAATGCATCCACAGAAAATGTCAGAGAGCACATCCATCTGCCTTCAATGGCCAAAATCGAAATGAGAGGCCTAGTCTGTGACGTAAAAGCTGTTGTTAATTAACCTAAGCCAGTGTTTGCTGGCACAATGATCAAAGACTATGCTTGCCAAATCCCAGGGCAACATATTTAGCTGAGTGATACCAATACAAAACCTTAAATAGCCATCAACCAAAAGGGATGGCTATTTAAAAAAAGAAGGGAAGAAATGTAAGCCATAACAGAATCTAAAACCATAACAGAATCTAAAACCTTTGAAGAAATAGAGACACCCTTTACTCTTACCCACAGTAAGGGTGTGTTTATTCTCTACAGCAATAACAAAGAAAAAACATTATTTTTCCACTCAAAGTAACATAGTAACTTCTACCCAATTAATGGACCATTTAAATGATGGCCCTCCTTTTGCCAAATATACACTATACATAGACAATATCACAGCAATGATAAAATCTTGGTCTATGTCCTTCTACCAAACAAGCTTCAATCTACCATTAATTTCTGTCAGCAGTACATCAAAAATGATAAGAATACATCTCTTAAAGTAATAATCAACTTTAAATATGATTAACACCATAAACAAACTCTACACTGAAATCTACTTTCATGACTTCTACTTTCATTTCGATCAAGCTATATGGCAGTACTTACAAAATCAACAAGTGGTCGATAGAGGCATGGCTTAGTGCAAGATGTGGGAGGATGCTCTCTAGGGTTGCTCTTGGGGGGTCCTCAGATTAACCCAATATTCTGGTTGTAACATGGGTAACCATCGCAAACTAAACTAAATCCACGCCACCTGAACTCTCCCTGCCGACAAGGGAGAATATCTGTGAGAATTAACAAAATAAATAGCCAAGTCTGCAGCATGGCCTAGGCTTTTCCAAATGGGGCTGCACAGGCAAATTGAGTGGCAAACATGACTCTGTAGACCCGGTAGGCGAAAGCAAGAATCATCTTGTGGCGGCTGCACTCCTCTGCCATACCTGGTTGAGTGCAGTGCCTTCATTACTTTGATACAGACCTGATTATGAGCGACCAGAGGGCTGTGGCAGAAGCCTGTGTGATTGTGGTAAAGGGTGCTTACTGTATAAGCACCCGGCAGTACTGGGAGAGCAGCTGGTCTGAAGGTCACGCTTGCTATGCAGAGCAGTGATGCCACTACAATAAGCAAATGAGACCCACTGCAGGAAGAAATAGGATAGTAGTGCCCTTCACATGAATCAAACACCACAAAAAGGGAAAGCGAGAGATCACTGGTGTTCCAGGGTGGTTACCTGCTGCTATGGGAGATGACCTACGTTGATGCACTTTATATCATTATCAGACTCTTATTTTGGGTCCACGCATATGTCTGGACTGTTTATCCTCACAGAGGCACTACTATGTGATTGGCAACACAACAGGGTTGAAGACACAAGAATGAGTTATGTTTGACAAAAGCTATAGACCACTGATGTTGAATGTTCCAGACTGGTGGCGCCCACATCAACTGTGACCAGGCCCTGTACCAGACTAAGGTGCGTGAAGTAGGAAGATGTGCATGGTGCTTGGGTTGCTCTGTGTAAGGATCATAACAGATATTGGTGTGCCCTCTCTTGGGTCATTGCCTTGGGTGAGCCCCTTCCTTCCAGGGAGACCAAAAGTGATACAGTACTTTAGAGTCTGTAGAATATGGACTGAGTTGCCCATGAATGATTGACTCTCAGTTGGGGAAGCCCGTAACAACAGCCCATTTGCCCCCTAGAATGGAACACAGGACAGTGGTTAAACTCAAGGCAGCTAAATTGCTGCCAACAAAGACATGGTGGCTTTGCACTCTGGAACTAATAAGGAAGGTATGGTCACTCTGTGCAGGATTGAGGCTATGCTGTTGGGACACAATGAAGAATTCAAACAGGTACTACAAGCAATACTGGACACTTGACACTGAAGCTACACTGGAACAAAAGATCGCCTCAGTAGTCAGAGGTTGAGAGCAGATCACAGAACACTAGCTGAGAGCATCAAAGAAATCAAATCTTCATTAAGTTCCCTACGGCCATTGGTGCTCAATTTACAATCTCAAGTGAAGGACTTTTAAATAGCAGCCGCACACCTCCAATATTGTGCTGAGGATGCAGATGGCCATTCCAGGTGGAAAAATATGTACCTGAGTAGTATCTTAGAACACTCTGAAGGATGAAATGCTGAGGCATTTTTAGAAGGCAGGCTACTTGAGAAAGTGTTTAATGAGACCCCCATGAGAGGCTTCTCAATGGAGAGGGCACACAGGGTGCCAGTCGGCACCCTGTGCCGGGCCTGCCCTCTCGGACTACAGTGGAGCATCTGCTGCACTACGAGGGCAGGGACCACGTTTTGCAAGCTGCCTGAGAACGAGGGCTTTGGTGGATTCAGGAGTGAAAGGTCCTTCTGCTTCCTGACTACACTGGTGTCACGCAGCAACAACAACACTCCTATGTGATCAAATGCCTAATTTGCCAAAATTAAGTTTCATATTTGCTACTCTACCCTACCAAACTGAGGATAACAGCTTCTTAACAACACTGGCAGAGGTCCTGAACTGGATTGAGACTACTGGGCTCATCACAGCTCTGAACCCTGCGAACGATAAACAATCCAGGAAGCAGAATTGTAGAAGGGAGAAGAGTCATTATCACTCACCTGGCAGGCTCATGGATGAACAGGCAACATTAGAAATGGAAAAGCTGGTTGAGAAGACTGCCTGATTATGGAACCTGCCAGAAGCAGGGCTTGATGTCCCACGATATTCCATGGGAGAAGAAGATGAATCAGACATGGGTGCTCCGAACGATGAATTGGACAATGGCCCAGATGTCACACCAATTACTACATAGTTTTTTTATCAGTTATGTATATAGGAAATAAGGAGACAAAGGTGAGCTGACCTGTTAAATTTGCTGCTGGTAGACCATACAAAGTAAAGACGTAAATAGGGGTCCCTGCGTTGCCTCTTTGTTCTGTAGTCTTGATATTGCATACGCTACATACAAGGTTCGATATGGGCACCTGTAAATATTGGGTTCTTGATTTGTGTGTTCGGGGGGTAGATACACAACCCCCAGCTGAGTTGTTTCAGGATTGACTACCTACCACATACATTTTGAAATTCACGAGAAGTTACACAGACAAGTTATGAAGGAAAGGAGGCTCTGGCCAGGCAAAGAAAAATGGTAGCTAGGGAGGCCTACTACAGCAAGACAGCTTAGATTGTGGTGGGTCAGACCACTATTATGTGACACCTTGCTTAAACTGTCATGTTTATGTAAAACTACTTAAATTGTATAACATGGAATAGTAGTGGACTGGGTACTCAGACTAAAAAAAATAAAATCCATGCTCTCCTGAAGCTTAGGAAAGTATGTTTTGCTTTCTTCCAAGAGATTCATCTCTCCGGCATAGAACTTAGGAAATTCAAGAAAAGATGGAGAGGACGATTGGTAGGAGTGCCAAACTCAGTATTTGCATGGGGTTCGCTGATTTAGATTGCTCCAGGTTCCCATTTGGTTCTGGTAACATGCAAGTGGATGGGAAGGGGATTACATTGTGGTAATGGACAGAGATTTGGCCAGATTGTCCCAGCCACCGCCAGGGGCACCCTGTAGGCTGACGTCACAAAAGCTGGCTGTATGGTCTGTATGGTCCCACAGGTTACACTTGACTGAGATATGGTGAAAAACACGCCCAGATAAACAGTAATACTTATTGTCCTTTGCAGTGCATTAGTATTTGGCTGGACATGTTCTTTGTGGGAGCGATACAGCAAATACTGTGTGATATTGAATATCTGGGCCACACACTTTCGGACCACTGTCCACTATTGATGGCTCTTAGATGGGGGCGAGTATTGCCAGCAGTGCCCAAATGGCAACTAAGGCCCAAAGTATTGTTTGATGCCCCCTTTTGGACTACTGAATATTACTTTACTGAAAACTAAGACAGAAGTGGATCCATCCAGTGAATGGGATGCTATTGAAGTTGGTTATTTAGGTCATCTGCCTAAAAACTATTTATGGGATCAAACTGACTATACAGAGAGAAATCTTGGCGGATGAGCAGAAACTAAAAAGATTGAAGCCACAATCAGTGACTAACACCCAAAATGAACAAGCCCTAGCAGAGGCAAAACAACATTATCACACTCTCACTGACAGGCTATCAGAGATTAGTTGCAGAAAGTACATCGCTAGACAACATGAAGAAGGGGGCAGTGCAGGGCAACAGTTTGCCTGGGCGCTAAGAATTGAACTCAAAAGGAATCCTATCTGTGCAATTAGGAATGACAGGTATAATAACAGACTCCCAACTAGATATTAAATATACATTTGCCGGTACTATGAGGCTCTGTACACATTACCCACTGCTGAGAACCACATGAGCTCAAGTGAGTAACTGGAAACAATATTCACAGCATGCCTAAATGCAGAACAGAAAGGGGCCCTTGATGCCCGATTCACATCACAGGAAGTGATGGTGCCCATTGATCAATTGGCCAAGGGCAAGACACCACAGGCCAATGGTTTTCCCCCCTGAGTTCTTTCTTTATTGCCTATAGAGCAAAACTCACACCTAAATTATTAAATATTCATGATGGGGAACTACAAAGGGAAATGTTAACCAAATCAATAAGGGAAACCATAAATGTTCTAGTCCCCAAATTGGGTAGAGATCCATTGGATTTGAAGTACTATAGGTACCTATCTCTGCTTCACAGAGTGTAAAATACTAGGGAAAATTGTAACAAACAGATTGCTCCCGCTGATACAGGAATTGGTGATGGGCATCAGTGTCCTTAAGTGGATCTACCTGCTGTAACGACACACGACTGGTAGGGTTCACACAGATCAGACCCTCTATCCCCATTGCTCTTCATATTAGCTATTGAGCTTTTGGCTTGTTTGATGCACAGTAGGGCACAAACTCGGGGGCTCACCTTCTGCAGGACGCACATATGATATTGTCATAGGCGGACAATGCCCCCCCTGTTCACTAATGACTCAATTGGTGACCTACTCGATATAATGAAGGCACTCAAAAGATTTGGGGAAGTCTTAGGTCTTAAAAGCAAACTGGGACAAATTCTTTCTTTTCCCATTGTTTCAGGTGGTGGGACAAGCTCGCCCTCCTGCCCTCAGATCATCTCTACAGTGGCATTTAATTATCTTTGAATATCTGCAGGTCCAGATCTATTATGATGATGACATGGTCATGGTGGGAATGTAGAGAAAGTTGCCATTGTGTTCAAACAGGTGACTTTTTTTGGGTGCCGACTACCAATATCTCCACTGGGAAGAATCATCATTGTGAAGATGCTGCTCTTACCTAAGTTCTTATATCATTGTATGGCTTTACCTATAATCATTAGGAGAGAGTGTGTTAAAGATTTAAATAAACTATTGACAGGATCAATATGGGGTGTAGCTAGGAGAAGGTTATTTATTGGGAAAAGTATGTGTTACCGCTAGACAGGGGTAGTCTTGGCACTCCAAATGTGTCTATTAGTTATTTAGCAGCACAAATGATATGGCCAATACTCTGACTGGGGATTAGTCCAGACATGGTAGGAAGAGAAATCTGGGAAAGCATGGGGGTGGTCAATCAATCGAAGAGGCAGTATTCAGCAGGGTATGCTCCCTCCGGAGTTACCCCAAAGCCCTGTACACTGTAAGATATTCTTGGCAATTGTACCTCAAGAACCTGAAACACTTACCTTATTCGCCCCAGAATTGCCTCTTTGGTGTCTCCCGAGGCTTGGAGAGGTGGCAGGAACACATGATAGGTGGCCTTGGTTGGATACTGGATTCGTATTTGTGGAGGATTATATCTGGGCGGTAATATATGGACATCTATTTCTATCAGGGAAGACTAAGGCATTTTGATCTACAATACTGTGGCATGAGTAGCCAACTGACTTGGTGCGAAGAAGACACCAAACCATCTCAGTCCAAGCTACTAATCAGACTTTTAGTTGGCGGGCATGTTTGTCATGCAGCTGTTGTATTCCTCTTAGGGTGTCCATACACGGGCTTTCCTGTATCATGTCCTTATATAGGCACAATTCGCCCTGCCCTTATATAGGCATAAAATCCCAGTCCTTATTTAGGCATTAAACCGTGCACTCCAAATACAGGCATGGTCTCCGACATCCGTCCACGCTAACGTCACAACGAGTTCTTGAAGAACAGACCCTTAGGCTTCGGGAGTTTCCTAGCACAGGACTATTGATTTCTTCAAGGACTCATCTATTATGCATGAACCATTATACCTTAGGGGTTCATTCATGACGTCTTCCGCTGACCGATTCACGTCAATGCTAACATTGTGAGGTACCTCTCAGGTATAAATATACCTTCCCTAGCCCTTGTAAACTAGAGGAGACCTCGACTTCAGAGGAGCCTGTTTCCCGGCCTGACGCACTGAGAAGACGCTGTCATCCCTGCACGCAGAGAGTCCAGCTTCCAGTGATCTGACTTCCCTTGCGGGGTGTTGGAGTTCGAGTCTGGCAAGAGATTCCTACCTCTCTCATTCTTAAGGTATGGAGCTGACTAGAACCTAGAGGGACTCTTGGCATACTAGACATACTAGACTTAACATACTCTTCATATACCATAGGAAGGAATACTTCACCTACTTCATACCTCTCCCTACACCTAGGTTAGGTTATGTACATTGGGGTAGAACTAGCTTAGAAACGCATCGTATAAGTACTCGCATTTTTAGTCTGTGTTATTTATGTGAATGAATATCCGCTAAGAGATAATGCTATCGCAGTATTATTTATTTCTACTGCTTACGCTGTACATTATTTATCTTGCATACTGTCTTGTGATCGTAACAGCACATTTAACTTACACGAGAAACAAGACTGTTCAATAAATCTTTTATTGAAACGCCCGTCTATTTCTTTCTGTGTAACTTTGAGGAAAACTAAGCATGCACGATTGAGCTGAGTGAAATAGTTATCTATTGTTTCCACGACTCTGGGACACGTTCTGATTCTAAAGGGAAACAAAGTTGTCATGTTTTGCGGCTGCCAGAAACTACTCCCTTCTTGTCGTCAAGGAGTTTCTAGTGGCCTCTGAGCTAGCTGGCACAAGTAATTAAGTTTAATATACTCGATAGGGACATACCGACCTCAGTCCTATGTCAAGCCTATAGGATATATTATTCCAATGCGCAGAGCCTATTAGGGAAATAGGAGCTACACTACATGGCGCCCAACGTTTGGTAAGGCGGTAATTTAACGCTAGATACTGAGTAACTCAGCCGTGCTTTTTCTCTCAGAGACCCCACCCATATACTCCAAAAGACGTCTGGAGTGGGCAGGGTTAAGTATCCACCACGGCTACATAGGGAAACACCCTATATATTAGCTGTTTGGTTTGCTCAATGTTGAAGGATATAGTGTTCCAAAATATTGTGCACCTTATCTTTGTTTCCTTGAAACTTGTTCTGCATTTTTCAAAAAACAAAATGTCCATAAACGGGGACAATAACACCGGAAACGGTGGAGCTGCGGCTGATCCAGCCCTAGCAACAGCTTTTAACATTACAGGTTTAATTGAAACCGAGGAGGGTGTTATAGACATCGCTCCAAACTTAAGAAGAGCCATCACTCTAAAACTTATAAAACATGGCCTACCACCAAGAGGCGGTAGAGCAGTTTTCGTGATAGAGGCACACGAATCCTTTCAGACAGAGGTATTCTATTCATGGGTAATATTTCCTGAATCAAATCCAATAACACACGTTTCACTTCTACAAAGAAGGTGATCCACCAGAGGAATATATTCCTTTCGAGGATATTGAAATTCCACTAACATACCAGGAGCATCAGCTCTGGTTTAAAGGTGCCCTAAAACATCACAGAAACATTACCAGGCTCGGTCCACTAGGTAGACCAGGAGCAAAATGGCCGATTCTAGCCGGCTATACACCTCATCCTGAACTAGATATAATGTCAGATGAGGAATTACTTATTCAACTTACAGAGTTAATAAAAATCTACAGACAATTATTCCAATATGTCATGCGGACTTTCACAGTCCAGCAACCATTGACACTTCCAAATCCAACTCCCCAACAGGGGAATACACTAAAAATTACACCACAGACTCTCTACGCAGTCATGGGTAAAATGCCCACAAAACGTGAGCAAATTCCATTTTGGATAGCTCAAACAATTACTCAAATCGAAGCAGTATTTCCAAATACTAGCCCGTATGAGAAACACAGAATCCTAACAATCAGTTTACCGATGGGGATCACACCACAACTGGAAGACTGCACCACTTGGGGCTCAGTCTTTGCTGTCATCTATACTAAAACACATGGCATTCCGTCAATTGCGGTAATACCTGATGTCCTGAAACAAATTCAAAATGAATATGGGGCAGAGCCTGCTCTAAATTTAGGCATGAAATTACTGAAAAATTTCGACCAGGTCTCAACAATAATATTATCTAATATTAAAGGGGAGGCAGTGGCGATCCGCCAACGATTAAGGGAATTCGATGTTACAGAACATCAAACTGAGCTACCCAGAATAATTGAACAATCATATGCAGAATTAGGCAGAGATAGTTTGGGTGGAAGACCAGTGAAACCAAAACTATCTGAAAGTCCTGAGAAGGACTCTATTAAACAAACTCCTACATCTTCTAAAAGAAGTGGGAGTCTACTAAACAAAAATCAAACGAGAAACGTTCTCAATCCCGGGTAGGTCTCCTCAAAAAGAGCCCTCTGAAAGGAGGTATAACCTCAGGAATAGGGATAATTTGAGAAAACCTGACAGGTATCAAGATACTGATACACGTTCCTCTTGTCCCTTTCAGATCTCATCACAGACTTCGGAAAGAAGAGGACGATCAGAACATAGAGAAGAACGCGTGAAATCCAAAGAAGAAAAACACGCTCCAAAAAATAAAACAAAACCTCAATTCTCCAAAAAGAAAGTAGCAGGTCTGAAGATCAGACATGCCGAGAATACTGAGAACACAACTCAAGAACGGAGAATGGGCTCAGACAATGCTAGACAGTGCAGCAGAAGTCACAATAGTTCGCCAGAACCTGAAGGAACTTCTGGAGATAGTGGACTTGAATGAGTACATCACAGTTGAGACTGTAGACACCAGGGTTAGTACTCCACAAAGGTTATATGAAATAACACTCCGGATGGAGGGAGACAAACCTAGACAGGTGAAAGCACTTTTTTGTGAAAGACTATCAAGGGGCTATGACATACTTCTAGCAGAAAAAGACTGGCCACCACAATTTGTCAGGGAGTGCCCACATGGCGAGGACATTATTATGCCTGCCTTTTCCAACCATATTCCAATTCATCTAAAATATACATATGCCAGGAAATGGGCAGTAGCCCAGGCCCCAGCATTATATAAAAATCATGTAGGATGGGATGAGGACTCACCTCACCATAAAATACATCTGAAACATGAACCAACTGCACAAAGGCAGTACCCAATAAAGCAAGAAGCTAAAAAACAGGTCAGGGAGATCTTAGATCAACTTGAATACCAAGGGGTGATTGAAACATGCACCTCCTCAATGAACAATCCTTTGTTTCCTGTCTCCAAACCTGACAATACATATCGTCTAGTTTTGGATTACAGACACTTAAACACTTGTTCTAAAACTTTTGCAGTGCAAAATGCACACAGCACAGCATTAATGAATAACATTGTGCGTAAAAAATACAAAACAACATTAGACATCTCAAATGGTTTCTTTTGTCAAAACATAGCACCTGAAAGCAGGTACTTAACAGCATTCTCCATAATGGGGACCCAGCGTCACTTTTGTCGACTCCCACAAGGGTTCAAGAACAGCCCAGGTTTATTCTCAGCGAGGGTAACGGAGTTACTACAAATTTATGACAATGAGGCATTGTCCTATGTCGATGACATCTATCTGACAGACGATGACCTGGACAAACACTTGAACAGGGTGAGCACCATTATACTGGGCTTCAAGTTCAACTTTAAAAAGTCCCGAATTGCCCATCTCAATGTCCTATTTCTAGGATATGAGCTTTCAAGTGAAGGCAAGAGCTTGGCAGCTAACTTTTTAGAAAAGTGTGCGCTGCTCCAACCTCCAAAAATGCTAAAAAACTTACAATCCATCCTGGGTTTCCTAAACTTTGGGAGAACATACATTCTAAATTACGCAGAAAGGGTTAAACCTCTCTACGCATTAATCAAACCTGATTTTTCTATCAAGAATTGGACACAAGAACACACAGAAATCTTGCGTTCACTCCAGGCTAACATGTTAGCAACAAATCACTTACAAACACGCTTAAGTCAACGCAACCTGGTGATCCGAATAATTTCGGGTCAATGCGGATTCACCTACTTAACCTTCAATGAGGGTGAGAAAATACCAATCTCATACAAATCTCATTTGTACACACAAGCGGAAATGTGCTTCAGTTCAACTGAAAAAATTCTAACAGCAGTTCAAACCGCTGTAGCAAAAGAAAGAGCCTTAGCCCAAGGGAAACGCATTATTGTCGTAACCCCAGTACCGGCTTTAGAAGCGGTCACAAAAGCAAGCATTCCAAATGCTAAAGCATTACATCCAAGATGGATACAATGGGTTAATTCTCTTGCTGCAACAGATGTTGAATATGTTTTTGATCCTGATTTAAAAACACAAGCATTCCTGCAATATGAACAAGAATGTCCTCTGCCTACTAAAATTCTGCCTCTCGATCAGTACGAATTCATAATTTACACTGACGGATCCGCACAACCCGCAACAGGGAGTAAGCAAGCTTACAGTGCAGCATGTGCAATCGTTAAAGGTTGCATGCGAGATGGCATCTTCAGACCTATGGTCACAAAAACTCAATCTCTAGGGGATTGTACAGCTCAGCGAGCTGAACTACAAGCATTCAAACTGGCACTTGAAAGTACAGATCGAGAATTCCCCACACTAATAGTGTGCGATTCCTTTTACTGTGTTCAGTCGTATAATGACTATATACAAAACTGGCTTGAAAATGGTTTCAAAGATGCGAAAGGTGGCACAATAAAGCACAAAATTCTTTGGGAACAAGTAGTTCAGTTGAAAAACGAACTACCAAAGCCTCACGTGATCCACACACTGAGTCATCAACGTGATGGCGTTCACGTTGCAGGGAATTCATTGGCTGACGAAGCCGCAAAGGGGGCTGTTCAGACGGCTTCCGTAGCTGCGATCACTCGTTCAAAAACAAAAATAGACGGTGAGATAATGTTGGCTGTCAATGCTTTAAGCAAAGGCAGCAGTGCAGCGATACCAAAAAAGTTTCCACTCAAGTACTCTTATGTAATTGATGCGAACAACGTTCCTTTTGCTCGAATCCCTGGAGTGGGGGATAGGGTAATCCCAAACAAGGAACGTAGAGCAGCCTTGATTTATGAAACACATTTGGGGGAGGGTCTGTCACATCAAGGGATCTCTAAAACAATTTTGACGTTAAAAGAGATGTACTGGTGGCCTGGAATGAATACAGAAATACACATATTCATCAATAACTGCTTAGACTGTAAATTACAGCGAGGAAGCCACCAGACACAATGCTACGAATGTAACCGCCCATTACAGACACCACTGTTAGACATCATTAGACTATCTACACGCATGCGTCCTTCTGGACAAATGCAATCCCACAAATACTGAATCAAGGTTCCTATGGATATAGCCTCAGCGCTCGGCTGACGCTCGAACTGTTATAAAAGATTTGCGAGTCTTTATCGGCACATACGCAATAGGCACGCTACATTCTGACCAGGGCCCTGCGTTTAGCTCTCGGGCTTACAAAGAAGCCATGGCCAGTCTGGGCATTGCATTGCGGTACTCCTCTTCATTCCATCCTGAGGGAAATTCGGTTGTGGAAAGGAAAAACCGGGACATAAAGCAGTCTATAACAGCTCGGGTATTAGGTTCGGGTGATGGGTGGGTCAAACATCTTAATGGGGTCCAACGCTCATTGAATAATCTGCCAAGAAGTTCTCTAGGGGGGGTCACTCCATATGAGGTCCTGTTTGGGACAAGAATGTGGGTACCAGATCTCGATGACGTAGGCACAGTGGTGGAAAACAAAACGTTTGATATCAAAGATCGTTTGGCTGTTTTACAGGAACTGAATGAGTTAAGAACGAAACAAAGCAACGTATCCCTACAGCCAACCACCACTGGGGAAAAATCGGCGGTCCCAGCAAGGCCTGTCTGGATTCCAAAAGTTGGGGATCTAGTCAGAGAAAAAATTGCGGACAAGAAGGAATTTGGACCTTCTTACAGACAACCAGTACCTGTCCTAGCAGTTCAAGGAACAAGAACAGTACTTCTGCCGCCCCTTGCTGGAAGAAAGGAGAAAAGATTTGTGTCCATCGACCTCATCAAACCACAGTATGTGGCCAATACTAAATAGTAGGCCTCGTGGACTCCGACCTAGTGGCAGACAAACTCCTCTCGCTACTATCCAAGAGGTTCAGACTGAAAGACTGATAACAATCGAGAATTCAGCTGTAACAGATGGAGGACTAAGCAACAACGCTATGGAACTCATCCCTCTTGAAAATCAAGTAACAGTTCGTCCAAATACACCTGTCTACACCAATGTAGCAAGTGATCAACTGGTTCCAGTGATTTCTACAAATCCTGATGCGATTTGAACAATTGACAGAACTGCTTCTGGCTATTTCATTAACTTTGATACGTTCTCAGAAGATCCGAGTGAACCTGAAACGACGCCAGCATCTTTGAAATTCAAGCAGCAAGTACAAGACTTTCTTCACTTTCTGAAAAAGACTTATTTGGTTTCTCCATGGATTGAACTCTGGATTACATCTGGACTTTTTGTTTTCCTGCTCTGGCTAGCTTTGGTTACAACTGTGAGCATGCTTATAAGTGGCAGATACATCCATGTGAACACTGAAGGAAAAGACGTGAACGTACTTTTGAAACCTCATAAATCTTCCCATCGTGAAGCAAGAGACTTGTCATCAGTGAACATCACAGCCGTTCCTATACAGGATGGTATAGTGTGGGACAAAACAGATTTTGATATCTTCGGCCCGACGGAACAATTGAACATTCCACATTTGTTTAAAATTTCACTAAGTGATCTAATTTCGTCCAGTACCTATTCTGATGATTGGGACTTTGAGACTGTTAATGACATAATGTTTGACTTAGAAAAATCTGCTGCATTTTCTAAAAATGAATATTTAGAGGGTTCATCAGACTATGAACAACTGTATTGTTATAACCACTATGGTCATCATTATTTGCATAAATCTGCATATCCTAGAAATGTGTTTATGTTTAACCAATGGGAGCAGTGTCCTACACCACCACACGGTAGTTCAAAAACATTTGCTAACAAGTTTCCATATTTTTCAGGATACAATACATCTAATCCAGAAATGTTTTACCATGAAAATGTAAACAAGACAGGACTGAAAATTATGTTAACAAATACAAAACAGATTTATTCTGCATTATTTATTGCCCAACTGTCTAGACAGGGTTTCGACTTTTGGAAAGACACAATAGACACAAAAACTGTCTGGGGTACTAAAGATTGGCAAGTGCAAGGGATAGAAGCTTTATTTAGAGCCTGCATCATCCCTGAACAAATAATGTTTTTGAATGAAACTGTCCAACAAACATCTTGTCTTGGACTAGCCAAGATCAAAGAGATGAACACACCTTCTGTACCAACACCTGCCACTGATAATAATACACAGGCAGTGGTGACAGTTGACAATATACTACAACTCAACAGATCTAATCCTAATTGGGAAAAATGGTTGATCTGGCCCACAGACACGAACAACTGTCAGGAAAAATTCCTGAATAAAACTCAGGGCTTTACTATTCATAGGCCAGACCCAAGATACGTCCAAAGACAACATCCGGGGGTAGTAACAACATACAGTGTAGGTAAATTATGCCTCGATTGGCTGCAGAAATCTATACTACAGGATGTGAAACAGCACTGATCCTTACTTAAAGAAGACGCAGACCTTAGGGAATTCTTGCTTGGACCAAGAAAACCGCGTCAAAAACGTTTCATATATGCCGGCATTTATGCTGCCTATAATGAAGCATGGAAAGTATCACAGATGGAGGCGGCAGAACGAATACGTGAGCTTGATCGTATTCATTTAGAGAAAACCCTCTCTGTGGTCGACAATGGGTTAACAACTTTGTCCTCCAGAATATATTCATTGGATGGCATTGTATCCTCTGCTATCGACATACTGGAACAAGATTTGGCGATGTTACAGCAAGGCCAATCTCAATTACGTTCTATTGTGTTATTAAGCTGGACGCTGCAATCTTTGCGAGCGGGCTATGTGCCTTGGCGTTTCATCAACACATCGGCTCTGTTTGCAGAATACAATCTAACTGATAAACAGATCGAACTGGCACAAAGAGGAGCAAAGTATACAGTGCTGAGCATTGAAAAACTGGAAAAGTTACCATTCACAGTGGCAGAAAAACCAGCTACAGAATGGCTCATTCATGGCAAAATCACATTACCTGTGACTACTTTTCAGTTTTAGTATTGCCTCACACAAATGCAAGCAGGCAAATATGAGAGGTTGGGTAAGGAATACATTAAGACCTCTTGGGATTTACCGTATACATATAGATGTTGGAGTGGGGATCGTGAAGTGTTTTTGAGCGGTACACACTGTAAATGTGCACTGAGCGGTTCACTTATATGTCAGGACATTTCTTTACACTGGGCTTGTAATGGTTCTGTGGCAAATTTGTCTTGCCATCAGCAGGGTACACCAGCTGCTGTGATTAATCCAACGTTTGGACAACTTTCGAATGGGAGTTACCTCATGTTGAATGATCAGAGTTGCTGCGGCATGTTGCCAGGCATCCCATATCTAGTAACGGTCAACTTCAGGGTCACTTGCTGTATGCAAGTATTGTTTCCCCCAATAGACACCGTCAGGGAGTCGCCTCTATGGCCTTCGCTGAACGTCTCTTTTATAAGATTTGATACTTTGAGCAGAATGAAAGCCATGCTTTTACAGCAAACAGTGCCTTTGACCTCGGCCAAAGAAACCTATGATCTACAAGTAGCAAGGACTTCGGCAGAGATACAGACTTTAATACGTACAAACTGCCCTATACATTTCGTAGAAATGATAACACGTATCTTTAACATGTCTGATACAACAGGAATTGTACATGTATTTAAGAGCATCTGTACCGGTCTGTTAGCACCTTTCCAGGCAATACTCGGAATCATCCCGAACTTTGCACATTCGGTGTTTGGTGGCATACCATTAATTCTAGCACTTGTTGCCGGAATTCTATTTCTCTTCCTGCTATTACGCTATGGCCGGCCTATTCGCAGACATCACTCCGAGCGAATTGGAGAAAGCTCTCCTTGAACGAAAGTGCCGTGAGCGAATAATACAGCTTTTGGGCATGACTCGTCTACGGGAACTTAATACCACGTGGTTCCTGTCATTCAGACCAATCTGGCAAGATTGCATCTTACCTGTTCTACGATGCCTGCTATGAGGTGAAGAATGCGTGTTGGACACCTGTCTAACATTTCTGTGCAATTAATCTACTACACGAGGTGTTCCAACTGACACCAACTTCAGTGGACGATGTTTTGTCTACAGAAATAGATGATCTCATGTTTACACCAGACCCGTAAACTGACTCTGATTCAGCCCACAGTGTTCCAGAGATGCAGTAACAATTTGGCCTTCATACCTCAAAAACTTGGAATTCTTCCAAAAATTGAACTTTTTCCCATATTTTCGAACTAAAATGGCACTTCAATCTGCTTCAAATAGAACTAGCCTTATAGTACAGACTTCGCGGTACTTCCTCAGACACTTTTTTCAACGTGTTAGTCTAAAAAGTTCATTAATTTCCATGACATAAAATGACTTTTGATTTTGAAAAAACTTATCGATCATTTTTGTCACATGTAAATATTTCTGCATATTTCATTCAAATTGCATTTTATTTTAAATATATGCCTGAAATGAAAAGCAATGCTTCAAATGTACAGTACCTTTTGCATTCTAATGGGTTTTTAAATGCTTTTTTAAACGGTTTTTAAGAAATATTTTAGAAATATGCGGTACTCCATTTAATGTTTAGCATTTTAAATGTTTAGCATTTTAGTATTATCGTACACACGAAAGTGGAGTGGGTGTTGTATTCCTCTTAGGGTGTCCATACACGGGCTTTCCTGTATCATGTCCTTATATAGGCACAATTCGCCCTGCCCTTATATAGGCATAAAATCCCAGTCCTTATTTAGGCATTAAACCGTGCACTCCAAATACAGGCATGGTCTCCGACATCCGTCCACCCTAACGTCACAACGAGTTCTTGAAGAACAGACCCTTAGGCTTCGGGAGTTTCCCTAGCACAGGACTATTGATTTCTTCAAGGACTCATCTATTATGCATGAACCATTATACCTTGGGGTTCATTCATGACATCTTCCGCTGACCGATTCACGTCAATGCTAACATTGTGAGGTACCTCTCAGGTATAAATATACCTTCCCCAGCCCTTGTAAACTAGAGGAGACCTCGACTTCAGAGGAGCCCATTTCCCAGCCTGACGCACTGAGAAGACGCTGTCATCCCTGCACGCAGAGAGTCCAGCTTCCAGTGATCTGACTTCCCTTGCGGGGTGTTGGAGTTCGAGTCTGGCAAGAGATTCCTACCTCTCTCATTCTTAAGGTATGGAGCTGACTAGAACCTAGAGGGACTCTTGGCATACTAGGCATACTAGACTTAACATACTCTTAGTATACCATAGTAAGGAATACTTCACCTACTTCATACCTCTCCCTACACCTAGGTTAGGTTAGGTACATTGGGGTAGAACTAGCTTAGAAACGCATCGTATGAGTACTCGCATTTTTAGTCTGTGTTATTTATGTGAATGAATATCCGCTAAGAGATAATGCTATCGCAGTATTATTTATTTCTACTGCTTACGCTGTACATTATTTATCTTGCATACTGTCTTGTGATCGTAACAGCACATTTAACTTACACGAGAAACAAGACTGTTCAATAAATCTTTTATTGAAACGCCCGTCTATTTCTTTCTGTGTAACTTTGAGGAAAACTAAGCATGCACGATTGAGCTGAGTGAAATAGTTATCTATTGTTTCCACGACTCTGGGACACGTTCTGATTCTAAAGGGAAACAAAGTTGTCATGTTTTGCGGCTGCCAGAAACTACTCCCTTCTTGTCGTCAAGGAGTTTCTAGTGGCCTCTGAGCTAGCTGGCACAAGTAATTAAGTTTAATATACTCGATAGGGACATACCGACCTCAGTCCTATGTCAAGCCTATAGGATATATTATTCCAATGCGCAGAGCCTATTAGGGAAATAGGAGCTACACTATACTATGAAATTGCCCCTGCATCATATCCAGACATATATTTATTGAAAAAAAAATGGAAGAGAAAAACTGGTAAGGCATTTACTGACTGGGAGTGAGAATACACTAAAAATAGAGTCTAGGAACCCCAGGACCAAGTTTACGCAATTTAACTAATTGCATCAGGCATGTCTGCCCTCTGTCAGAATAGCACGTATGTATCGGGCGCCTCGATGCATGTCCCAGATGTGGTTCCCCACAGGCAGAATTTCTTCATATGGTGTGGGAATGCAGAGGTTTGCTGTTTTTGGGAAATAATGATTGCATTGCTCCAGGATGTGATTGAAAAGAGGCTGGTGGTTGTCCCTGAGAATTGTCTGCTGGATGCCTACATAGAATCAAGGGGTGGAAAAAATGTGTAGATTCATAGATCTGGGTTTGGAGGTAGCCAAATGAAATATCACCATGGGATGGAAGGCTAAAGGGGCACTACATTTTAAACATTGGCTCAGAAATGTGGAAAAATGGAGCTTAGCCAAAGTTATGGCTCTTACAACACAACACTGTAAACAAGGCAGATCTGGTGCCATGACAGACTGTAACATTGTATTGGTTGCCTTAGTTGTAAAGTAAGATGATAGACTTTCAAGAGAGATCCTCAATAACACTTGATTCATACTAATTCATACTGTCCGGTTATATGCATGGGAAGAGATGCACTGAGTCGCTTTCCTAATGTTGATTATTTTAGGAGTGACCATTGCTAAAAGATTTTCCTTTCATATACTTTCAGTGTATATGGATCTGCAGGATACTGTATTGTATATGGTGAGTGAAGCAAACTTTGCGAGGGTGGGGGTGGTTTGTTATATTGTTAATATTGAGTTATAGCATACAATCTGTTTTATTATTAGATTTATATCAATGTAACAACAAAGGATGTATGCTGTGAATCCCCTTCCTCCTTATGTGCTCAATGATACCACTAACCCTAAATAGTTTTACCGATATATTTGAAAACTTAATAAAGAAAAACAAGGAGGGACCAAGTCACAAAAGCATTTATGAGCACTGAAAGTAGTACTGCAGGAGTTATTTTTTATGCACTCTTTTACACCTTTGTGAATTAGCTCTGAAACATCTCAAATGGGGACAAAATGGGAACATGGAGGAGATATTCATGTACAATTAGTACAAACAGAAAGAACTTTGCATTCTTTGCACTATTACTAATAGGGAGTTGAACATTTTGGGGCTGATTCACAAAGCCATGTATGAGTATAGAAAAGACTACTTTTTTAGTTCTACTTCTCATACTTATAATTGCTTTTAATAATTAGTCTCTAACTGTATAATACTTCACAAATGGCAAATTTGCTTTAGATTAATAAAAAATAACTGCTCTACTTTTCACATCCAGCTGTGGATTGTCTTCAAAAGTACATCACACAAAGAAGAAAAAACAAACAATACTAGTGGAGGATGGCATAGCTCTTTCCAGAGGACCCTTGGGAGACAAAACCCAAACCCTTTACCAATTTTGTACAACATGCTAACTAAAAATGGCAGCTGTCTGAAAACATCCAAAGGGTGAGATTATGTGAAGTCATAGCCAATACGCTCATCTAAGTTGAACCACAAAAAGCAACAATAAACAACCATACTAAACTAAAATTCTACTACTAAAACTAGAACCTTGATATTGGTATAAATTTACTTATAGTAACGGACCTGTACTGTTTGTTTCATGACATTCTGGTAGATACACATTTTTATATGCTTAGAATAAAAATTGTATGTCCCGGCATGGAATGGAAAATAAAGCAAATTCTGAATAAACTACTTAAAAATGTACAAACAAAAATGTTTTACAATAAAACATATGCTGAAAATATAGTGCACACCATAGAAACTGTGCATAACCACAACAATTCCATATAAAACCATTACAAAATTAAATAAACATGAGGATCTATATTTAATATGCAAATAAAAATGTAGTACATTAAGGGGCATATTACCAAGCCCCTATCGCCACCACAACGTCACTTTTTGTGACGTTGTGGTGGCGATAGGGTCAGCGCCCTATTACCAAGGCAGCGTTAAACCACATAACGTTGCTAAAAGCCACGTTAAGTGGCTTAACGCTGCCTTGGTAATAGTGCCCCTTTCACGCTAAACTTAGCGTGAAAGGGGCGTGCAGTGGGTGTTGCGGTGGGCGTTCCACCGCAACACCCATTCACTTCGACGCTGGAACCGATTATCAAGAGAGGCGATAATAGGTGGCAGCGCCGAACTTAAGACCAGGAAAATCCTGGTCTTAAGGTGGCGATAAGAGGAGAAATGCTTCATTTCACCTCGTTTTTGCTTTCTCCATGTGTGTTGCCTTGTGCAGCACACATGGAAAAAGCAAAATGCCAAGGTTTGTTTATGTACAGGCAGGTGTCCCTTCCTGTACATAAACAAACCTTTTTTTAAAATGCCATTTTGTAACTTACATGTGTGCTGCATGAAGCAGCACACATGTAAGTTACAAAATGGCATTTTAGGTTTGTTTATGTACAGGAAGGGCACCTTCCTGTACATATACAAACTTCCCTGCTCGCAGACACCCTTGCACTCTGGTGCAAGGGTGCCTGCGTTGGCGTTAAGTCGTGAGACTTAGCGCCATCTCAGGGGGAAATGCCAGGCTGCACCATATCCTTGGTAATATGGTGCAGCCTTGCGTTTCCGAAGTGGCGATGAGAGGCGTTAAGCCAAGGAGGCTAATGCCTCTCACCGCCACTTCCTAGATAATATGCCCCTTACTTTTTTATAATTGATTTTACAAAGCATGTGTTACAATAAAATACCAAAACAGTGATATATGTTTGTGAAAAATCACAATAGACGTTGTACGCAAAGGATAGTAAAAAATAACTATGATCCCACTTTTGGAGTTTTAGAAGATTCAGACAAGGAATTCCTCCTGGCCCCTTTTGCCTTCCATCCCATGGCGATATTTCATTTGTCTACCACCTAGGCCAGGTCTCTGATAATCCACATGATCATTTCCGAAAAATGTAAAAAGAAATATGTTCCTAACTTTAAAACATAATTTAGATTTGCTTAAATTCTACAGCTAGCTAATTTAATGTGAATTAATAGCTTTCTTTTTTTCATTAACTGAAAAAAACTAAATGTGTATACCTAACTGTTAGACCTGGCATCCTTGGCGTGGTTTTACCACTAACTTTTTGCCTTCAGACCTGCAGTTTTGCTGACTTTGTTTTTGCTGGCCTTAGGACTCTGCGCATGTTACCACTGCTAACAAGTGTGAAAGTGCTTTTGCCCTTTCCTTAAGACATGGTAGAATTGACTTATACCCAATTGGCATACTTAATTTACTTGTAAGTCCTTCGTAAACTGGCACTACCTGTGCCCAGGGCCTGTAAATTATTTGCTCATATTGGACCTGCAGCACTGATTGTGCCACCCAGTTAAGTTATATGTTAAACAAGTCTCAAGCCTGCCATTGCAACCTGTCTGTGTAGTTTTAAACTGCCATTTCAATCTTTCAAAATAATCCTGGACAGCCCAGAGGGCAGGGTGCACTGTATTTAAAAGGTTGGACATGTACATTTAAGTTTTACAGACCCTGGTAGTGAAAAACTCTTAAATTAGTTTTTGACTACTGCAAGGACTACCTTTCCCATAGGATAACATTGGAGTTACTTTATTACATTTAATAGGCTATGACTTGCAAATGGAAACAGGTAACCCATTCATGTTTGGTGTCTTTGGAATTGTAATGAAAAACCCTAACTTATGGTGAAGTCGGATTTTAAAGTGCAATTTTGAAAATGCCACTTTTAGAAATTTTCCATTTTCCTGCCTTAGCCATTTGGTGCCTGCAGATTGTCTCCGGGTCACATGACTGGGTGTAGTTGAAAGTGGGATTTGTGTATTCCTTCTAGACAGCCATGCACAATAGGGAGCTTAGGTGTGCCTGGATGGGCCATCACTGGCAGGATGGGAGGGAAACGCTGGGCCCACACCCCTATACTTGAATAGGCTGTTTCCTGCCTCCACACAAAGGGCTGCATACCCCCTGTAGTTAGTCTGGAGCCAGGGCCAGGAAGGCAGGGCACCTGTGCACTTCAAAGGCCTGCATCTAGAAACTGCTTCCCTCTTCAAAGGCACAATTGGGTATAAATACTGAACCTCAGATACCAACTCTTCATTACGCTTCTGGACCTGTGGATACTCTGCCAGGAAGAAAGACTACTGTGTTGCTCAAAGGACTCCATGCTGCTGGACTGCTGCTCTGAAGAACTACTGCACTGCTGTGCTGACTTGTGGCCCTCTTGCCTACGTGAGAAGGACTAGACCTGCATCTCTTGAACCCAGAACCCCAGAGTGACTCCAAGGGATAGTTCTCTGGCCTCCTGATCTGAAGCCTCAGGGACACAACAGGCTTCCAGTAACCTTGCACCTGCACCTGCACCTGGACTCTGCCATCTGTGAGTCTACCCTACTAAGTGGTGTCACCCCAGTCCTGGACCATTGGAAGTAGGCCTAAGGTGCTCTTCAAAAAACTACAAATGGTTCTGTCAGGTAGAACAATTGCTTTAAACCTATGTAGTATTAATCATGCAATAGCGAGTCTAATACATTTCTCTATAGACTTCAGGATGGAACACGTGTAGCTGAAAATTATTTTTGATATAAAAATAGTTTTTTACTCTTTGAATCATGTAGGGCTGTCAAATTCAATAATCATCAAATGACATCAATGACATAAAGAGAAAGTGAATAAAGTGCAACAAGGTGACATGTGTGACTGAGTGAAATTATACATATGTGGTAAGAGACATACAAATATGTACAGAATATACAAAACAACTGAAATGGAGTTTGTCCTTTCCAATTAATATTATATTAATAATTGGAAAGGACAAACTCCATTTCAGTTGTTTTGTATATTCTTTCCAATTCCCTCACTCAGAGTTGAGGGCAGTAGACCCTCCTCTATTGCCACCGCAAACACTTTGGTGAGGCGAGGGTCAAGAAGGTTGGCATAGGTCTTATAAATAGACTGGCACTCAGTCTAGGCCCGGGGTCTTGTTCGTCACCAAGATGTCTATGGCGGCCCTAGTCTCCTGCTCTGTGATAGGCCCCCCTAGGCTATCTATTTGGTCATTCATGGCCAGTGGGAGCTCGCATATGGAGAAAAAGGCATCAATAACATAATCTGGAACCAGCAGTCCCTCCTCGTTTAAGGACCGATATAGTCACCTATGTGCCTGTGGAGTGGTACTATGACTTGTGAAGACTTGGGCAGCTTCTCAGCAAGCCCAGATGACTTTTCTCTGCTCTCTACTGTTCCTGCTGATACACGTGTCTAGAGATAACAGCACAACCTGCACCAACTTTGGTGAAAAACTACAGCAACTTTGAAGGAAGCGTACTGCATTTACCAGAATGCAGTCGGGTGAACTGTCCTGAGTTGAGAGGCATTGTGCTCCCTCCCACCCAATAGTCAAGGAATACTCTGTTTATATCATTCTGCAAATACTTGAGGCGCCCATGAATGCCTTGGATTTGTGTAGTGATCCCCCTCTCCGATCCAAGCCCACCAGCCATGCCAGCAGTTGCCAGATCTTGTCAGCCTCTGCATGCGGCTGTGCCAGGTAGTCCCTATAACTAAAGGCCTGTAGCTGCTCCACTTGACTGGCATAGTTCTCCCTTTCTAGTAAGTTTTGTGCATTGTGGTCTGAAGTGGGGACCACCTCTCTCTCCAACTGCCTAAGGGTATGCTTCATTGCCGTCAATTCCCTCTCCAATGTAGTCCGAACCCCCCCACCACCCAATTACAGTGATGTCTGACCACCACCTTGAACATCTCCCAATCCACCCCCAGAGAGGACACCCTGCCCTGCTTCTCTTCAAAATAATTGACAACTGCCTGTTTCAAATCTTCTTGGAAAACCTCGTCCAAGAACAAAGCACTCAGGAGTCTCCATGCCTGCACCGGAGGATGGGGTCTGCCCCATTGCATGTGAATCAGCAAAGGATTATGGTCTGACAATGTTCAACCATAGATATTCTGCATGTTTGACCTTGGGAGGTCAGCAGTCTGGAGGCCAGACATCTATCCAGTTGGGCATGCCGGTCATGAGACATGTCCTCCACACGTCTTTTAGACTCCAGTCTTGAAGCTACCTAGCAAATATCTGTGCTACCTTGGCCACCAGGGCCGAGGGCAGGGGTGGGTGTCAGTGATACAACCCCATGTCCAATACACAATTGGTGTCACCTCCCAAGAGCCATTGTGCTGCAGCACTAGCTTCCATCCTCGTCATTAGTAATTAAAAGAAAACAGCTTGATCAGTATTAGAGCATATAGGCTACAGAGGACCATGTCCTGACCGTCCAACATCCCGGTGACCAGGTCATACCTGCCTTTGGGTCCTTGTCAACCTCCATGACCTCAAAGGGGACCGATGGCCTCACCCATATCAGAACCCCCCGGCATACGAGGAATAGCCGGTAGCATACACCTGACACTTCCAGTGTTTTTGACATCTGAGACCCTTATGCGCTGTCAAATGAGTTTCTTGGGGAAACACTATTAGAGCCCCCTTTCTCTTTAAATAGGCATGGACCTTAAATCTTTGAGTGCTGACCCCAGTCCTCTCACATTCCATGTCAGGAACCTGTATTAAGTGATGCTCACCCTGGCGTCTGTGGGTAGTGTTTCCCCTCTGGAAACTTTAAGGGGACCCCCGACCTATTATAGCTTGCCCCGTGTGTGGGTGTGTTCCCAAATTGCTTTACTGATCTACCCAATCAATCCTGTGTGGTGAGTCTGACATCAAATGTAGAACAATTCCCGCAACTCCCAATCCCACGGCCAGCAGCAATGGCCACCCAGCCATTATCAGTTCTTATAGAAGGTAAATAATGTGTATGCTTCTCCACACAGCATGGAAGAAGGAGTGGAGGCATGGTGTAAACCACAGAATGTATCTCATACTCTCCTGCCTGACCACCCATCTCCTGACTTCTTTTTAAATCATTGCCAGCACCTAGCGCCCAGCCTTCATCATGTACAGTCAGGCCTTAAGTTTTGTTCATGTGCCATGTATCAGGTCGTAGCGCAGGGGGATATAACTGTAACTAATCTTTCCTAAACGCAGCCCCTGCCTTCTGTGTCACAAGTTGTCCGCCGGTTGAGGTGTGAAGGCAGGCACTGCAGGGTTGTCCACTGTTTCCAAATTGTTAAACGAGTCGTCCCCAGAGGCCTCTGTGGAAGTCGATTGTCCCGCCATGCCCTGAGGGTCCATTGCCATCACTGCTGCCAGCTCCGCCTCCCTTTGTTCCTCCCTCTGCTTCTTTGTTGGCAATTGGGTGTGTCTTTTCCTGCACATCGGGTCTGTTGTCTCTTGGGCATCTTTGTAGAAAGCAAGAGCGCCCTAAATGTCTCTGTTTTATAATCTTCTAACCACTCCCATGCGGATGCGACATCTGTGAAGAATGCAGTTTTGCCATCTAGCATGACTTTCAGAGTGGCTGGGTATAGAGGTGCACATGTGATGCCTTGATCTTGCATGGTTCGTTTCACAGCAACAAAGGACATTCTCTGCTTTTGCACAGCTAAGGTGTAATCCGGATAGATAGACACCCTGTGGCTGACTATCTTGAAGGGACCATTTATCAGTGCTTGCTTCAGGATAATGTCTCTGTCTTTGTAGTGCAATAAATGAGTCATCACTGGTCTCGGGGGGCACTCGGCTGAGGGCAACGTGTGGGGACCCAATGCGCCCTCTCCAGGACAGAGAACTTGGTAAGCGCCTGAGGGGCCACCACCTTCTCCAACCAAGTCTCTAAGCACTTCACCATGTTCTGGCCCTCTGTCTCCTCAGGCATACCCATGATGCTTATATTATTCCAGCAATTTTGTCCCTCCACCTGTGTCTTCTAGCCTCTGTCAGAGCGCGGAGTTGTTGAGACAGGTCTGTTACTGCAGATTTCACTGTTTGAGGCACAGGGCTGTAGATCTCCCAGGTCTGTGCTGTGTTGCTGTACCTTTTCAGCCTGGTTCTGTTGATCTTGCCGCAGTAGTCCCAGGCCTACCACCACCACATCTATTTTCATCTGCAAGGTCTCCCTGGAGCTTCCGATGGCAGCCAGGATTTTTTCAAGCTTATCTAGTGGGCCGCAGAGATCAGCCAGCTGTTGATCTTCTATGTCAGGCCTGCTCTGGGCTCCCTCTGACAGCAAGGGATCAGCACCCTGCCCCACTCTAGCCAGGACAGCCTGAGACTGCTTACCTCTCTGGTGCACACTTATCATGTCCATGCCTCAGGGCTCACTTAGTCGGTGGCTTGCGGGCCTCACTTATGGCTCTGCCCCAACTGCAGGTGGGGCCCGCTGCGCCAGAGTGGTTCACCTCAGTAGGAGGTGTCCAGTGAGGGGGGCCATCCATGGCAGAAGGTGGTACTCCGATCCGGCAGTGGGGCTGTCGTAAGTCTGCAAGGCAGGCCTCTCTGTTATAAGGACGATTTTGGGGGGTGAAGCACATCTCTGACCACACTGCCTGCCTCGCTGCCACACTCACCAGGTGGACTGGTCTTCCCCGGGGGCCCTACTTTGCCCCACCGCAGCACCAGCTTCTGTTCAGGTCCGCACCCCTTGGGGCCTCAGTCACCAGGAGCGCCGGGCCTCCTCTCGTCCCACCACAGTACCTGCTTCAGGCCATCTCCGCAACCTCGTTGGCCCCACTCACCATGAGTGTAGGCCAGCAGCTTCCAGGATTCCCTGAGGGAAACTGCTACATCAGGGCATCCTGCGCCACATGCCTCCTCTGCAGCCTCTCTCCACAGCAGCCTCCAAGTTTGGCAGTGCGTGTCTGCCATTTTGGGTTCAGTCCACCGGAGCAGCTGGGCAGCGAGCATGGCAGTCTACTGCCCTCCATTGACTAGTCGTCTCACCCGCTCACTCCTCAATGGTGCTGGGCCTGCGAAGGCAGTATCCTCTGGCCGTGCGTTGTGCCGGGCACTGGCTAAACTGGCAGTTACCGCAGTTGGACGGGAGCCAGTGGGATCCAGGTCCTCACTCCATACCATCTAAGCCACGCCCCCCTCACCAGTCATTGGTTGAAGCTACAGAAGGGAATGATGAGATGGAAGGACAAGGAGAGGACCTCCCTGAGATGCAGCCTTCAGCTGAGGGGGATAATTTGACCTCCTAGTTTGGATTCCACTCCAGAACAGGGAGCATTGTGTCTTCCCACAACCTGTTCCGAGAGGGGCTGGTGAAGAGGAAGGCAGAGAGGGAGCTTAAGCTACAGATGGTCCAGTTGAGAAGGGAAGAGTGGAAACTGGCCCTGGAGGAAAAGAAGGCTGAGAGAGCCTTGGAGGAGAGAAAAATGCTACTAGCTCATGGACTGAGTCTGAAGGAGCTGTACCTCAAGCCCAGGCAGGCAGAGTCCAGCAGTGATGATGGCAGCATTTCTTCAATTTAGATACAAGAGTGTGCAGTTCCTTTAAAGAAGATATGGGGAACTGAAGAATTGAAAAATAGTAGGTTTCCAGGTCAATGGAATAGGCTCCAATAGTTGGAGGTGCCCTCACACACCCCAAAAGGTGTCATGCTTCATCATCTGGGCATGTTCCTTGTCGGGCCGGCGCTGCAATGCCTGACGGGCACCCGTGAAGTGGCTCTTTGCAGGAGATCTTTTAATTTGATGTATGATGAGAAGTGGGTGTGTGGGTTGTGAAGAATGTGTAGTGTGGTGGTAGAGTGTGATTTAAAATAGGACTAGTGATGCTAGGTTTGAGGAATCTCTACTGGTTAAGCTCACTAACCTAATTAAAAACTGTGCTGCTCATGTGGGATTCAATGGTCCTAGGGAGCTATCGTGATCATTTGTCAAAACCTGACGTCAACATGTTTCTTGCCTAACTTAGTCCACAAGGGATCTGCTGGTGATTCTTCAGGACTGAAATGATGTTACCTACACTACTAAGTGACTGATTCATAAATGAGTGGTAAGTATTCAAGTAATCAGTCACACAACAAATATCAAAGCACTCTTGTACCTTGTCTTGCGATCTGACCCGTATTAGAGTCAGTGCTGAAGGCGGAACAGGGTCACAAGAAGGTATCGGAGGGGGATCACAGCAAGGGTAGGCAGGGTCTCCACCAGAAGAAGGAGGGGGGGCAAACATAACAACGAGGTCTCTAAGGTCCTGAAACTAGTTCTAAGGATCAGGACTCCCAATCCACACCTGAGCAGAAGAAGAAATGATTCGCTGGCAATAAGTCCTCAGGGAAGGCATCTCTAAGTGCTATGATAGTCAACAGCTTGGGCACAACAAAGGCGATGCTAAGTGTCCCAAGCGGACACATCCCCCCACTGGTGGGCACACACTGGGTATCGTTAGTGAAACACTTGGGGAGGAGATCACCCCAGCTAGTGTGGGGGATTGCGTAGAGATTAACCTAATGTCCCTGGGTAACTGAGAGATGGTGCAGAGAACTCATATGCCTAGTTACTCTAGGAAACACGGGCAGTGGGTCACCATCAATGGGCAGAGGGTGGTTGGCTCTGAGAGACACTGAAGCCAGCATGACAACTGTCAGATGTCATTTTGTGACCTCAGAGCAGGTAGTCCTTAATGCAGTCCACCGAGTTGTTGCAGACGACAACCATGAGAGTCACTGTTCAGAGGCCCTTGTTCCCTTTGAGCGGGGGCAGGTTCAGGTTCCTTGAGGGTAGCTGTGAGTCTTTCCATGCCTGTGGATTGTCTGCTTGGCAATGACCTAGAGCACACCATCTGCAAGGAGGTGGAGCACAGGTCGCACTTGCTTGGAGATGTTACGGTTGCCTGAGTAGGTGTGCCTGACCACAGGGTGCATGGCCACCAGCGAGGGTAGTCAGGAGGACCTGGAGCCTGAAAGAATGACCCAGGTGCCTGCCAAAAAGAGAAAGGTCAAGGGGCTTAGGAAACCCACTCTGAGACTACCACGGCCTGGGAGGAGGCTGATCCTTAGGTTGATGCCCCAGAGCCTACAGGGAGGACAATATTGCCACACTGGGGAACCTACCCTGAGCTGGCTAACTGACATTAGGAAGGGGGTCCCACCAGGGAAGAGTTCTGCAAGACACGGATGGAGTGCCCTACTCTTGAGGGCCTACTGCAGCAGGCTGAGGCCAAAGCAGCTGGCAACACCTGTGGTGATCACCTGATTTACTGGGAGAATGGTGTCCTGCATAGTGAGCCTAAAGTTCCTGAGCCTGTTGCAACCAGTGTGTTGGCGGTTCTCCAGTGCTACAGGGCCTGCCTACTGGAGATGGCTCATGATGTACCCCTGCCAGGTCATCTAGGGCAGGACAAGACCTTTGAAAGGCATGTCATCCACTTTTATTGGTCACAAATGAGGATGGCCCCAGATGCATTCTGCAGGTCTATGTCCTACCTGCCAGGCCAGTGGTAAGTCAGGAGAAAAGTGCAAGCCTCCCCTGCAGCCTTTCCCTGTCATTGGCCCTCCCTTTGAACGGGTAGACATTGACATTGTTTGGCCTCTGTACCCAAAGTCAGACCTTGGCAACAGGTTTGTCCTGGTCTTGGTGGACTATGCCACTCGGTACTCAGAGGCTATACCTCGGAGGACAGTGACTGTGCTCACGGTGGCAAGGGCACTGACTGAGATCTTTACTCGAGTGAGGTTCCCCAAGGAGGTGGTATCTGACCATGGTACCAACTTCATTTACATGAAGTCTATGTCAAAGGAGTGTGGTGTAACCTACAAGTTCTCCACTCCTTACCACCCTAAAACCAATGGGTTCATTGAGAGGTTAAAGAAGACCCTAAAAGGCATGATCATGGGCCTGTCAGACCCCTTGAGGCTGAAGTGGGATGTCTTCCAACCATGCTTGTTGTTTGCCTGCAGGGATGTACCACAGAAGCGGTTGGATTCAGCCCCTTTGAACTTCTGTATGGGCACTCTGTGAGAGGACCTCTCAGTGTGGTGAAGGAGGGCAAGGAGCAAGCTCCCAGGAAGTCCCCCAGGATGTGGTCAGCTGCATGCTGGCACGCCATACCCAGATGAAGCATTTCTGGAAGAAAGCCAAGGAGAATCTAGAAGCCAGCCAGGAGGTCATGAAACAATGGTATGAATAGGAGGTCACTCTGGTCGAGCTTCAGCCTGGCCAAGAAGTGTGGTTTATGGAGCCTGTGGAGACCAGGGCCCTGAAAGACCACTGGTCTGGGCGCTATGTGGGGACAGAGTGCAAGGGTGAGGTCACCTACCTGGTGTACCTCAAGACTACTATTAACCCTTTGAAGGTTTTGCATGTCGATCGCCTCAATCCCCACTTCGAGAGCTCCGGGGTAACCATGCTCATGGTCACTGCTGATGGAGTGGAGGAAGAGATTGAACCTCTCCCTGACCTCCTTTCTTCCAAGGAGCAAGATGGGCCAGTGGAGGCTGACAGCCTCTCCCCTACCCTGGCCCTAGATCAACAGAGACTGCCGCCAGCTGTTAGGGTAGTTCACCTCGCTCTTCTCCTTTACCCCAGGACTCACCACATGGCGTACCCATGATACTGATACAGGGGTCAGCATACCTGTGTGGAGTAAAATCTACAGGCTGTCTGATAAGGTCAGAGCCAGCATTGAGGAGGTCTCCATTAGGCTGGAATTAGAGGTTATTGAGCCCTCAAACAGCCCATGGTCCAGCCCAGTGGATTACCAGGGCTCAATGCAGTCACCAAGACTGACTCATACCCAATTCCTAGAGCAGGTAAGCTCATAAATCGGCGTCTGGGTACTGGCATATTGCTTTGATCGAGGGGGCCAAATTGAGGTCCACGTTCTCTAACCCAGAAGGGCCCTTCTGGTTCCAGGTGATGCCCTTCAGATTGAAGAATACCCCTGCCACCTTCCAAAGGTTGGTCAACCAGGTCTTAGCTGAGTTGGAGATCTGAAGGGCCGCCTCTATCTAGACGGCATTGCAGTCTTCAGCTCTAGCTAGGAGGACCACCTGTACCACCTCAGGGAAGTACTTCAGACTCTACAGAGGACAGGCTTGACTATCAAGGCGAGTAAGCACCAGATAGGGCAGGGTTTAGTGGTCTTCTTGGGATAAATGCAAGGAGGCAAGGTGCAGCCCTCCAGGCCAAATTCCAAACCATTCTGGCTTGGGAACTCCCCAACAGCCATGGCCCATCCATATAGGTGAAGATGGCATGCCCCCTCACCTTCTTCCAGAGAAGAAGAGTGTCTGTCAGGCTGAGCAAAGGTCAGCCTAACAGACACTCTTTATTTTCAGGTCAGGCAGCCAGGAGCTAGACGTACGCTAAATGTGATGGCTCCTGGGTACCTAACCTGAACATTGCCAGGCTGATGTTTTCACAGCCCTGTTGGCGTGACATGTTTAGCCTGTCAAAAGTACCTTGAGGCCCTCCTCCACAAGACAAGGGGGAGCGTCACTAATTGCCCCGGACCTGGGTGCCTCAGTTTTAAGCCATTAAGTGCCCAGAGCTGAGTGTCAATCAATGACACCCCATCACAGAGTGTTGTAGGGTCAGCAGTGTCACTGACCCCATCCCACTCTGAGGGTTTGCTGCCTTCTCTCATTGGCTGACCTAAGTTCAGCCAATGAGGGAAAGCAGCAGTCCCAACCCTCCTGGGACCTCCGAGCCTTTCCTCTCCCAGAACTGCATTTTATGTTTTTGAATGTTGTATGCATGAGTGTATGTATAAATGGATGAATTTGTGAGTGAGTGTTGTGAATGGGTATGTGTGTGTGCATGTTTGTGAATGCATGGGTGTGAGTGAGTGTATATGTATGCATGTGTGGCCCGCCATTCCCTCCCTGCCAAAATTACTGGCCGCCACTGCCCCCCAAAACCCACACAGAGGTGAGAGACATTTTGGGCCTCACTGGTTATTGCAGGAGATTTGTCAAGGGGTATGACACCATTGTGTCACCCTTGACAGAGCTGACTTCTAAGAAACCGCCTTGACAGGTTATTTGGATGGAGGCGTGCCAGAATGCTTTTGGTACCCTGAAGGAAACCATGTGCACAGCACCCATGCTCAAAGCCCCTGAATTCTTCAAAGATGTCATTGTCTAGATGGGCACCTCAGAGCACCTCAGAGCATGACATAGGGGCCGATGCTGTGGACTGTGCATTCGGAATAAGATTTAAGATGGCTGTGTATATAAAGAAGTCCAACAAGAGTTTGGAGGCTAGTTTAGAGCTAATCAAACAATGCTTTTGTAGAAATTGCAAGCACCAGCATCAAGGAGCTGGTTTATGAGATGCTGTCTCTGGTAGTCATTATACCTTCCAGTAGTCCTTGGTTCAGTCCAGTGCACCTGCAAGGTGGAAGCTCAGAACTGATGCTCTGTTTTGATTACAGGGTGCTCAACTCAGTTACTAAGACAAATGTACATCTCATGCTGCAAGCTGATGAGCTCATTGACAGGGTAGGATCTGCCAAGTTCTTATATACTTTCGGAGGTGCTTTAACTTCTGGTTACTGGTAGATTTCCCTAACAGAGGGTGCAAAAGAGAAGCCAGTGGGCTTCTTTTCCATTGAAGGTGATGCCCTTTGGGTTGAAAAATGTTGCCAGTTCCTTCGACAGGCTGGTAAACTGGGTTCCGGGCTTGAAAACGTCAGTGTTGCATTGAGGCATTGGTGTTTACAGTTAAAGCTAGGATGACCACATCAAGGAAGTGCTTCAGGTCCTGCATCCTGCAGACTTTGCCTAATTGACTGTCTGCTGTTCAGATATTCCTGCTAGTCATTCCTGGATCTCTAAGAATAGCAGGAGGTCCTCAATCAGAAAAGTGGTGGCCAAGGCTTCTGCCGACCTTTTGGGCCACCCACCAAACTATAAATGAGACATTAAGTCCTAAGGTGGAAGAATCCAGCAGGAAAAGGAGGCAAGGTGAAGTTAGGGCAAAGTAGCTTTGGCAATTGCAATCTTCAGATGGTCCCGAGATTTGGTGTCAAAACTGAAGGTGTCACCAGGCTCTTGACTTCGAAGTATCCAGCTACATGGAGCTCTCACTGACCACAGTCTCCTGATTTGCCCCAGTGGAGGACTTACTTGAAAACTAAGGGCCTCATTTACGAGGCCCCTAGCGCCACTTTTGTGCCCCCGAAGTGTCACTTTTATGACGCTCCGGTGGCACAATGTGCTGCCGCATATTTACAAGGCCATGCACAGCCACTTTACGTGGCTTTTCATGGCCTTGTAAATATGCGCCCCTTTTACACAGAACACTGCGTGAAAGGGGCATTCCATGGGTGTTGCTGTGGGTGTTTTCATGCAACACCCATGGAATCTGAAGCATTCCCAGATTTATGAGGAATCGTAAACCTGGGAATGCGTCAAATTCTAGCGACACTCCAGGTGTGGCGTTAGGGAGGTGCAATGAGGAGTGTCAGGGACTGTCCGGGACTATGTGGGGAACACAGTCAGGGACTTGGGCAAGGACTGGGAACTGGGTAGAAAACGTACACAGAAAGAGGAGTACAGCGCTGTCCAGGATCATACAGGGAGTCAGAGGAGAAAAAGGGATCCAAAGGGGAAGCCTGTAGAAGTGAACAAGATGGGTAAGACTCAGAAAGGAAGGGCACGCATGAGGCAATTTAGCTTTCAGAAAAACTACACCCAGGACGAATGTGCAAGACATATATATGAAACAACATTAACAATAAAGGGGAGTGTGGGGTAAAGCACTCAGGAGCTCCACACGGTAAGATTGAAGCTCAGTAAGTTTCTTACCCACAATTACTGTTACAGATACTGACTGCAAATACCCACATGTAGGATATGCATGCAAAAGAAGGGTCTGTGGAGCTTATACCTATGGTGATGTTATAAATGTAACTCAAAGACAATACTCACAGTGAACAAGAAACACCACCTAGGTAGTCAGCTGTGCCCACGGATCCTGGCGATCAAACAGGAACACGCAAGGCAGTAACAGCAAGGGGGTAGAACTAAACACAAGCACAATAGACAAGGAGCTAGCAAGGAGGAGTGCTTAACAGGAAAGGAAGGAAATCACTGGGCACACTTGGCAGAAAGCAGGTAACAAACATACAAGGTAACAGAAGCAAGACAGCAGAAATAGAAAGACAGCAAACTAGGAACTGGAACCAATGAATTGGGAAGAAAGGCAGGGACTGGAAAGGGATATACAGAAGGGGAAGCTACAAGGGTATACTAGAATAGTGCAGGTTAAGAAATCAAGAAAACAAAGTAGCATAGAAAGGCAGAGCTGGGGCAGGAACAAGAACTGAGCTAAAGCTCAGGAGTCTAGGTAGCCCTGCAGGCAGTGCTGGTTCAGGAGCAGGGAATTAGCTACAGCTCAGGAAACAAGGAGTCAAGAGAGCACTGCAAGCAATGTAAATCAGGAACAAGAAATAGCTGAAGCCCAAGACCAGGAACAGGAGCAAAGAATAACTAGCTCAGGAACTCAGGAAACAAGAGCACTGCAGGCAGTGCTAATTCAGGTACAAGGAATAGCTATAGCTCAGGAACTCAGGAAACAAGGTAGCACTGCAAGCAGTGCTAATTCAGGAGAAGGGAAACTGCTGCAGTTCAGGAACAAGGAATACTAAGGCTCAGGGGTCAGGGTAGCACTGCAGGCAGTGCTAATTCAGGAACAAGGAAAACAGCAGCAGGTCAGGAACAAGGCATAACTAAAGCTCAGGAAACACTGGAAACAATAGCAAAAGCTCAGGGAGCACTGGAAACAAGGATCGGTGTCACCGGTAAACAGCTACAATGACCAACACTGGGCTGAAGGGAGCTGGGGCTTAAAAGAGCTCTCAGTAATCACATGCATCAGATGTGAGCAGGCTAGCAGCAGCCAGCCACAGGTGAGCTGAATTCCTCCACCCATCCTTGGCCTGCAGGGGTGGAGACAAAGCAGTGAGCAGGGAATTCTGGGTAATGGAGTTTCAGGCATGAGTAGGCTGGCTTCAAATATAAGCAGGCTGGCTTTCACAAAACCCGGCATGGATTGGGAATGGATGTCAATTCCCAATAAGTGTCCAAATGGCTGGAAGTCAGGATATGCATGCAGGGGAGGGTCTGGAAGTTTATTAGAAGACTGGAAAGTCCCACTATGCGGCCCCCTGGTGGTGGGTACGAGAGCACAGGGAGCAAATCGTGACAGTACTCCCCCTCCAAAGACCGTCTCCCGGAGTCTGGAACTGGATCCAAAGCCTTTGCCCCTAAGAATTAAGTCAATTTCCATTATAGATTCAGTGCACGCTATCAGAGGACTGAAGGTAAATTGTGATGTTCTGGAGGGTTGGATAATAGTCTGTAAATTAACAGCAGTATTGAAGGTAGAACTGGAAGAGTCCAAATCCAGTGACAGGGGCTTAGAAGCCTGCATTAAAGGTGTTTGAAGTCCTTATGATGACAGGCTAGAGTAGCACTCTGAAAACAAAGGCAGATTGACTGTAGGGTCAAAAGCAGATAACGGATTGGCAGGAGGCACAGAGATCAAAGGCAAACTGGCTGAAAATGAAGGAGGTGATAGGAAGCAGACCTGAAGTTCTGGCCCTGGAGGAAAACATACAAAAGATACACATGCAGGAGACTTAGGAAGCAGGTATGCAGGAGACCCAGGCCCTGGAGGCTTACATGTTGAGAGTTTCGTCTCTGGTGCTGGAGGTTCAGTCTCTGAATGCATATGTATTGAGACCTCTGAAGGCTGGGAAACTGGAAGCACAGGGTTAAAAAGTTGGCAAAATAAAGGCTCAAGGCAAGAAGGCAGGGAGCCTGGAAGCTCTGGTGCTGAAGGCAGGGAGCCTGGAAGCTCTGGTGCTGGAGGCAGGGAGCCTGGAAGCTCTGGTGCTGGAGGCAGGGAGCCTGGAAGCTCTGGTGCTGGAGGCAGGGAGCCTGGAAGCTCTGGTGCTGGAGGCAGGGAGCCTGGAAGCTCTGGTGCTGGAGGCAGGGAGCCTGGAAGCTCTGGTGCTGGAGGCAGGGAGCCTGGAAGCTCTGGTGCTGGAGGCAGGGAGCCTGGAAGCTCTGGTGCTGGAGGCAGGGAGCCTGGAAGCTCTGGTGCTGGAGGCAGGCGGCCTGGAGGATCTGGTGCTGGAAGCAGGCGGCCTGGAGGATCTGGTGCTGGAAGCAGGCGGCCTGGAAGCTCTGGTGCTGGAGGCAGGCGGCCTGGAGGTTCTGGCTCTGTAGACATGCTCTTTGGAAGCTCTGGCTCCATAAACAGACTTTTAGGAGGCGCCGGCTCTATAAGCAAATTGGTTGGAGGCTCAGTAGGCAGGCAGGCCAGAGGTGTGGACTCAGTAGGCAGGCAGACTGCAGGCTGAAGTTCCGTAGGTAGGCCGGCTGAGGACTCGGGCTCTGAAGGAAGGTAGTCTGGAGGCCCCGGTACTGATAGCAGGTAGGCTGCAGGCTCGGGCTCAGATGGCAGGCCAGCTGAGGATTCATGAGATTCTGAAAGCAGACAAGCTGATGGCATAGGGGCACAAGGATGATAGGCTTCAAATTCTGGAAAGGGCGATAGCCCTTGAACAGTAGATTCCTTGTTGTCAGTAGTGAAATCTTCACAGTTGCTTTGCACATTAAAACACGCTGAAGTTCTTTCTTCGGGATGGCTCAGAATAGTGCTTGTCTTAGCGTCTGTGATGATCAGACTCCCTTTACCATTTGGCAGTTCACATGTCTTAGTCAGAGCAAACAGGTAAGAGATCACTTGGTCTTTGGAAATATTCTCATTTTCTTCTGCATTAGAAAGTGGTACAGGTGCATCAGAGCATAAAGTACTATCATTTTCTGACTTTTCAATATGTGGTGTGCTTGAAGGCAAAACAGCAAAGAAGGGGTGAGGATTTTGTTTCTTCTCAGCAAGGAGGTTGACTTCAGTTGCAGCAGTTAAATCAAGAGCGTGGTCTGAGTCACAGGACATTGTCACATCAGGGAATATGTGTGTCAATGGTTCAGGTTTTGTCTGTATGTCAATGGCCTGTCTATGGGTTATCTCCCAGATAGAACTGACCTCACTACCAGGAAAAGAATGCAAAGAGATGTTTTGTGTTTTGCCTGGTATTTGGGGTTCCTCAAAACTGGAGGGACACATCTCAGATGTAGCACCTAGATGTAATTTAGCACTAGAAGACAAAACAGAGGAGTTAGAAAATTCAGAATTCAAACAAATACTTTCTTTAACTGCACTTTGAGACATGGTACTATGGCTTTTCGGAGTGGAATCTGAGTGATCAGCCACAGGATTATTTACACAATTACTGGACCAGCTCTGAGGGGACCGCAAAATGGTGCGCAAGGTTTCATTCTCTATTTCTAAGGAGGCTAACATAGAAGCTGAAAAGTAGTCTTGTACCAGGGTTTTATATTCCCACTTGAACTCTGGGTTATAGTTTTTTAACAGAGTCTGAAACATTTTATTCTCTTGTTGCAATTCCAAAACCCTTGATTCAAATATATCCTGTGAAGATTGTAGATCTTTTTCTACAAGGACAGCGGTAGACTTTGAAACTTCACAACAATCAACAGAACTAATCCTTGGATTTTGTTCAAACTTGCTACTAGCTGTCTGTGTTTTAATAGGTCTTCTCTCTCTTTTGGCAATCTGATCACAGTTTACTTTGAAAGTAGTATTTAACAAGGTCCCTCTAGTATCCGGTGTTGTGATCTTTACTGGACTACAAGACTGGGTAACATTATCTGAAAGGAAAACAGAGGTTATGAAATGAATCTGCTCTTTCTTTGGCTGCTGTGTGGTTAAACATGCTTTAACTGGGGTCATTGAACTACCAGTTTGGTAAGATGCTGATAAATACTGTGTCTGGAAAATGTCTTCAAAGAAAACATTGTCTTGACAGGGGGTCTCTAAGTTACAAACTTCAGAAAAATTTCCCTTAATAGTACCACTCTCTAAATTGCTATTTTGTCTTTCTGCTGCTAACAAGGTTTGCAGAAATTCGTTTTCATCCTGTAAGTCACTGGCTGACATCAGGTGAGGATCAGGGTTACAGATTGAATGAAAATCTAACATAGAAGGATCAGCCAACCACAGGGAATAATATTCAGCACGTAAAAGTCTATTTTGTGCCATGAATCGATCTCTAGAGTCCAATGACTTTTGAATATGTTGTATAGAACTGTACTGCTTAGGTAATGGATGTCTGCCAACATGCGCAGACTTTCTGGATCTGACACTAAACATCTTGGCAAGAACTGACTGGGTGAGCTCTGAGAAAAAAGTGGTAGCTAACAATGCAAAGAAACCTCACAAGTGACCCTGGAAATGTGGGTTGGTCATTCTGTCAGGGACTGTCCGGGACTATGTGGGGAACACAGTCAGGGACTTGGGCAAGGACTGGGAACTGGGTAGAAAACGTACACATAAAGAGGAGTACAGCGCTGCCCAGGATCATACAGGGAGTCAGAGGAGAAAAAGGGATCCAAAGGGGAAGCCTGTAGAAGTGAACAAGATGGGTAAGACTCAGAAAGGAAGGGCACGCATGAGGCAATTTAGCTTTCAGAAAAACTACACCCAGGACGAATGTGCAAGACATATATGTGCAAGACATATATATGAAACAACATTAACAATAAAGGGGAGTGTGGGGTAAAGCACTCAGGAGCTCCACACGGTAAGATTGAAGCTCAGTAAGTTTCTTACCCACAATTACTGTTACAGATACTGACTGCAAATACCCACATGTAGGATATGCATGCAAAGGAAGGGTCTGTGGAGCTTATACCTATGGTGATGTTATAAATGTAACTCAAAGACAATACTCACAGTGAACAAGAAACACCACCTAGGTAGTCAGCTGTGCCCACGGATCCTGCCGATCAAACAGGAACACGCAAGGCAGTAACAGCAAGGGGGTAGAACTAAACACAAGCACAATAGACAAGGAGCTAGCAAGGAGGAGTGCTTAACAGGAAAGGAAGGAAATCACTGGGCACACTTGGCAGAAAGCAGGTAACAAACATACAAGGTAACAGAAGCAAGACAGCAGAAATAGAAAGACAGCAAACTAGGAACTGGAACCAATGAATTTGGAAGAAAGGCAGGGACTGGAAAGGGATATACAGAAGGGGAAGCTACAAGGGTATACTAGAATAGTGCAGGTTAAGAAATCAAGAAAACAAAGTAGCATAGAAAGGCAGAGCTGGGGCAGGAACAAGAACTGAGCTAAAGCTCAGGAGTCTAGGTAGCCCTGCATGCAGTGCTGGTTCAGGAGCAGGGAATTAGCTACAGCTCAGGAAACAAGGAGTCAAGAGAGCACTGCAAGCAATGCAAATCAGGAACAAGAAATAGCTGAAGCCCAGGACCAGGAACAGGAGCAAAGAATAACTAGCTCAGGAACTCAGGAAACAAGAGCACTGCAGGCAGTGCTAATTCAGGTACAAGGAATAGCTATAGCTCAGGAACTCAGGAAACAAGGTAGCACTGCAAGCAGTGCTAATTCAGGAGAAGGGAAACTGCTGCAGTTCAGGAACAAGGAATACTAAGGCTCAGGGGTCAGGGTAGCAGTGCAGGCAGTGCTAATTCAGGAACAAGGAAAACAGCAGCAGGTCAGGAACAAGGCATAACTAAAGCTCAGGAACTGGAAAAAATAGCAAAAGCTCAGGGAGCACTGGAAACAAGGATCGGTCTCACCAGTAAACAGCTACAATGACCAACACTGGGCTGAAGGGAGCTGGGGCTTAAAAGAGCTCTCAGTAATCACATGCATCAGGTGTGAGCAGGCTAGCAGCAGCCAGCCACAGGTGAGCTGAATTCCTCCACCCATCCTTGGCCTGCAGGGGTGGAGACAAAGCAGTGAGCAGGGAATTCTGGGTAATGGAGTTTCAGGCATGAGTAGGCTGGCTTCAAATATAAGCAGGCTGGCTTTCACAAAACCCGGCATGGATTGGGAATGGTTGTCAATTCCCAATAAGTGTCCAAATGGCTGGAAGTCAGGATATGCATGCAGGGGAGGGTCTGGAAGCTTATTAGAAGACTGGAAAGTCCCACTATGCGGCCCCCTGGTGGTGGGTACGAGAGCACAGGGAGCAAATCGTGACAAGGAGAAATATCCTTATTTCTCCTCGTTTTTTCCTCTTTCTATGTGTGCTGCATTTCGCAGCACACATAGAAAAAGGAAAACAGCTCTCGTGATTGTTTTTGTGCAGAAAAGTGTTCAATCACCCCTACAACGCAGACACCCTTGCAGCATGGCGCAAGGGTGTCTGCGTTGGCGCATGGCAGCCCATTGTGCACCAGAACAGGGGAAAAGGACAGGAATGCGCCATATCTTATAGATAATGCACATTCCTGCCCTTTTCTTTTGATGCAGGACAGCGTAGCAAGATTCCTTTTGGGACTGCCCTGGGCCAAAATTCCATAAATTAGGCCCTTAATGAGAAGGTAATGGGAACATCCTGCTAGGTTTAGCCAACCTGCGCTCCATAGCGATGAGCCTGAAAAGGCTCCTAGGGCTGAGCCACCCAGACCAATAGACTAACATTGGTGTATGTAGAGGTGTTATTTTCAAACTTCAAAAATTCATAATACTTGAATCCCTTTGTGCCATATCATTGATGTTTTATTCTTCTGCTTTGTGCAAAAGATACCCATGATAAGTGCGGAACTCTCATTAAAACCTCTAATTGGCTTAGAAAATCTCTGCATTATTATCTAGGATGGAAAAGCATACCATGCATTTCTACTCTATAATAATCTGCAGTCTCACACACACTCACCTTTCAATAACACGGCAAACAGAAATAATAAACCAGGACATTATGCCCCCTCATCGGTTGTTATGAGGGCGAATAAATGTACTAATCCATAATTTGCATCCACCCCCATCATGCATAGCAGGGTGTTTGAGGGAGTTGATTGTTTTAAGGTACAAGATCTGATTGAGAAAGGTTTTAAAAGCCCCCTGCACTGCTCACAATCATGGCTCCTAGGGAAGAGGCAGGGATATTTATGAATTTAAATATGCAGATCCCTAATACAAATGTTACAGTACAGTACAACTTCCTATATATTATACAATGATGGTCGAGTCCACTCTATTATTTCTTTTCTTAGTTGTTTTTATTCCTCTGTTTATCCTGCGTGCTTCCTTGTCATTGCTGTGTGAAATTAGTATGCAGGAATGTCAGGAGGGGGGAACCCTGTCCGACTGACAGGGAGCACTTTTTCATGGAAAGCAGAATTGTTTTCCTTTTCTCTTTTAATTACTTTTTTTCTATTCTTATTTTGATCAAATAATCAATGTTAAACCATAATTCCGTTTGCAATTTATTTCTTTATTGCCATATTCCAATAACTTCTTGATGGCATTTTATTGATCATCCATATCCTTATGGAACCCATTGCATTTCGGGTCAGTAATGGCCCTTCGTCAGGGGTCTCTACTATGGTTCTAGACATGAGTGCGCGTTAAGGGATGCATTTGCAATATAATGTGTACCTTTATTGAATGAACACAGCGACATTTCATTTAGTATAGCAGGCATTTATTGAAACTTTATCATTTCAGCAAAATAACAATCACTTAAAGCATGTCACTATCTGCTTAAAAAATGCACTGTAAGATTCATTTTCCGTTTAGACTTTAAGTCTTCAGCGAGCGGTACTGACATTATATTTCATCAACTAGCAGCATAGCATGACACTATCCCTTTAAAAAACGCTGCGTTACGCTCCTTATAATTCGGAAGAGCTCACGCTGAATAGTTCACTTCCTGTTTCGACACGAAAGTTCGGACGAGCACCGCGTCGGTGAGTAACAAACACAAGATTATTTCGCAGCTTGCGTTATGATACTTCGCTAGGGTGACCAGATTTTCCGAATGAAAAACCGGGACGGGCACAGACATAGAAATAGGACTAAATGTCCTATTAGGTCTCAGGGCGTCTTAAATCCAAATATATATAACGTTATTTTTATATATATATATATATATATATATATATGTTAGAACTGGGGGTCTCTAGTTGGCAATGGTCTGCACCTTTGTCCAAATAGGGACCCTTGCTTCTAGTCAGGATAAGGGGGAAACACTCCTAAAATAACCCCTGCTCACCCCCTGGTAGCTTGGCACGAGCAGACAGGCTTATCTCAGAGGCAGTGTGTAAAGCATTTGTGACCACATACAGTAATACAGTGAAAACACTACAGATGGACACCACACAGGTTGTTTATGTAAAAATAAGTAATCTTTATATAGACTTATCACAAGACCCAATAGCAAAAATCCACAATACTGTACTCAAAAATAGACTTAAAATGATAGAGACAGTTCACGTTATCTTCAAAAATAGGATAGTCAATCAAATAAAGCTTGTAGCAACAAATAACTCCACTTGGAGTTATCACGACGTCGTGACCGGTGGAAATCCCAAAGTACGGGCGCCGACCGCGAGGTGCGCGGCGTCGGGCCTGGAGTCGAGCAGACCCACAAAGAACAGTACCTGGAATTCGATGAAAACAAAGACGGTGCACGGCGTCGGGGAGGTGATGCTTCGTTGGCGCCGGCGGCGTCGGTTCCTTACGACCCCAGGGGAGGTGATGTCTCGGTTCCTTACTGCAGCGCAGGGGAGGTGAGGCGTCGGTTCCTTACTGTGTCGGGGAGGTGACGTCACGGATGGCGGCGAGGCGTCGGTTCCTTACGATGGTGCGGCGTCGATGGATTCGGGGGTCACCCACGTCGAGGATCGGCTCCGCGATGATGAAGCCCTGGCGTCGGTGAAGTCGGGGCTGCGGTTGAAGTCGGGACGGTGCGTCGTGAGCGTCACGAGCGGTGTCCTCGGCTCCGGTGCAGGCAGCGGCCTCGATGACGGCTTCGGAGTCGATGTCGCACGGCGTCGGCAGGCGTCGGGCCTACGGTGCAAGTCGGGCGGTGCGTCGTGCTCTTCACGAGCGGTGCCCACGGCTTCGGTGCAGGTTACGGCGTCGCTCGCCGGCGTCGGTGTTGCAATTTCCCTCTGTTAGCAGCTAAAACAGCAGTTCCAGATGCAGGCAAACAGAAGGGGTGAAGTCTTTGTGTCCCTGTGACTTCAGGCAGGAGGCAAGCTCAGTTCAAGCCCTTGGAGATTCCCTTCTTCAAGATGACAAAGCACAGCAAAGTCTTTTCTCCTGTCCTTGGCAGAAAGCAACCACTGCAGGCCAACCCCACTGAGCAAAACAGCACAGGGGCAGTACTCCTCCTTCAGCTTCTCCGGTTCTTCTCCTTGGCAACAGGTTTCTTGATTTCCCAGAAGTGATCTAATTTCCTAGGGGTCTGGGTCCCCTTTTTATACACCTTTTCCCTTTGTTCTCTGAAGGCAGAGAGGCCTTTGCCTAGTCCAAACCAGTTCTGGTCAGTCCTGGAGCACTTTGTTTTTCTGACTCCTTCTTTCCTTTGAGAGTGAGGGGCAGAGCCATCAGACGCCCGGCAGGAGGTGGAGCCAGCATTGTGGAAGGCAGGCACAGCCCTATTCAGACCCAGGTGCAACTCCTCCCACCCATCCTCCTTCAGGCAGACCTATTCAGCCTAGTGCTGACTCACCCTGCCTCCTGGAATCCCCCAGCCCCTGTCACTCACAAACCCAGACACACAATACACAACCTGAGCAGAGGCAGCTGGATGGTTTAGGCAAGAAAATACCTACTTTCTAAAAGTGGTATTTTCAAACAAAGAATGTTAAAACCAACTTCACTAAAAGATGTATTTTATCATTCTGAGTTCAGGCATACTAAATTCGTTTTTCTACCATGTTCTCTGGGTCAGTTAGGATTATAAGGTGTAATAATCAAACTGCCCATTCTGGCCTATGGAGAACAGGTAGCCTTGCAATAGTGAAAACGAAAATGGCTGTAATTCACTATTAGGACATGCCACACACACCAGGGCATGTCCTACCTTATACTTACAATGCACCCTGCCCTTGGGCCTACCTTAGGGGTGTCTGATATGAAGATAAGGGAAGGTTTAGGGACTGGCAAGTGGGTGCACTTGCCAAGTCGACATGGCAGTCACAGACTGCACACAGGCTCTGCAATGGCAGGCCTGAGACACATTTTACAAGCCGCTTCTGTGGGTGGCACAACCAGTGCTGCAATCCCACCAGCGGCATTGGATTTACAAGCCCTGGGCACACTCCGTGCACTGTACTAGGGACTGACAAGTAAACCAATCATCCAATCATGGAGTCACTAATCCATACATCACTTTACAGTAGGGAGCACTTGCACTGTGGCACTGAACAGCAGTGGCACAGTGCCCAAAAGCATCTAAAACCAGCAAAACATAAGAGGCAACAGCAAAAAAATGGAAGGGAGACCCACGCCAATGGTGCCAAGTCTAACACGTGTCCCCTCCAGCTGAAATGTGGGGAGAACTACCCTTCCTCCTGGGAGTTCTCATCACTAAGGCGGAAAAATCTGGACAGACCATCAGCATTGGCGTGTTCTGTACCAGGGCGGTGTTCCACCGTAAAGTCCATCCCCTGTAGGGAAATGGACCACCTCAACAGTTTTGGATTCTCACCCCTCATCTGCATTAACCATCTGAGGGGCCTGTGGTCTGTCTGAACCCGGAAGTGAGTCCCAAACAAGTATGGTCTCAACTTCTTCAGTGCCCAGACCACAGCAAATGCCTCACGTTCAATCGCACTCCACCTCTGTTCCCGTGGGAGTAACCTCCTACTAATAAAGGCTACAGGTTGGTCTAGGCCCTCCTCATTCATCTGTGAAAGCACAGCCCCAACACCATGCTCTGAAGCATCTGTCTGCACAATGAATTCCCTTGAGAAGTTGGGCGCCTGAAGCACGGGCGCCGTGCACATGGCAGATTTCAGGGCATCAAAAGCCTTTTGGCAGGCCTCAGTCCAGTTCACTTTCCTGGGCTGCTTCCTGGAAGTCAGCTCAGTCAAGGGTGCAACAATGTTGCCATACCCCTTGACAAACCTCCTGTAATACCCGGTGAGTCCTAAGAAGGCCCTCACCTCTGTTTGGGTTTTGGGGGTTCCCAAGCCAGGATGGTATCTATCTTGGGCTGTAGGGGCGCCACCTGGCCGCTCCCTACCTGGTGTCCCAAGTACACCACAGAACCCTGCCCGATCTGGCACTTACTCGCCTTGATCGTGAGGCCTGCCCTCCGCAGCGCCTTCAACACTTCCCAGAGGTGGTGCAGATGTTCCTCCCAAGTGGCGCTGAACACTGCAATGTCATCCAGGTAGGCGGCACTGAAATCCTCCAGCCCAGCCAACACCTGGTTGACCAACCTCTGAAAGGTGGCAGGGGCATTCTTCATCCCAAAGGGCATCACCCGGAATTGGTAGTGCCCATCTGGTGTGGAGAATGCTGACCTCTCTTTGGCCCCATCAGTTAAGGCGATCTGCCAGTATCCAGACGTTAGATCAAACGTGCTGAGGTACTGGGCAGCCCCTAACCGATCAATGAGCTCATCAGCTCTGGGGATGGGGTGCGCGTCAGTCCTGGTGACTGAATTGAGTCCTCGGTAGTCCACACAGAACCGGAGTTCAGGTGTGGCACCAGGCGCGGCAGCCTTTGGGACCAAGACCACTGGGCTGGCCCAAGGACTGTTAGAGGACTCAATCACCCCTAAGGCAAACATCTTGGAGACCTCCTCCTTGATGCAAGCTCTCACCCTGTCAGTCACTCTGTAAGTTTTGTGCTTTACAGGAGGACTGTCCCCAGTGTCCACATCATGGATGCACCATTCAGTGATACTGGGAGTCAGGGAGAACAGATCAGAAAACTGTCCCAACAGTTGGCGACAGTCATTCTGCTGCTCCGGGGTCAGGGTGGGAGAGAGGTTCACACCATCCACTGACCCATCTTGCTCTTTTGCATACAGGAGATCAGGAAGAGGTTCAGTCTCCTCTTCCATCCCAGCATCTGTTGCTAAGAGCATGCCCACTTCAGACCTCTCAAAGTGGGGCTTCAGGCGGTTCACATGCAGGACCCGCAAGGGGTTCCTGGGAGACTGCAAGTCCACCAAGTAGGTGACATCACTCTTGCGCTCCACCACCTCAAATGGTCCGGTCCACTTATCCTGGAGCGCACAGGGCTCCACTGGGGCCATGACCCAAACCTTTTGTCCAGGCTGAAACTCGATCAGAGTGGCGTTCTGATCATGCCAACGTTTCATCTCTTCCTGGCTGGCTTCCAGATTCGCCTCAGCGAGTTGTCTGAAACGCCGAGTCTGGTTCCTGAAGGCCAGCATGTAACTAAATACATCCTGGGGAGTTTTCCTGGGAGCTTTCTCCCAGCCTTCCTTGACCAGACTCAGAGGTCCTCTTACAGGATGGCCGTACAGCAGTTCAAAGGGACTGAACCCTAAGGACTTCTGGGGCACCTCTCTGTAAGCAAAGAGCAGGCATGGCAAGAGGACGTCCCACTTACGCCTCATGGGTTCTTCCAGACCCATAATCATGCCTTTAAGGGTCCGGTTGAATCTCTCAACCAGCCCATTACCTTGGGGGTGGTAAGGAGTGGTGAACTTATAGGTTACACCACACTCCTGCCACAGGGACTTCATATACTTGGAAATGAAGTTAGTACCACGGTCAGACACCACCTCCTTGGGGAACCCCACACGGGAGAAAATCCCCATCAGTGCACGTCCCACCACGGGGGCCGTCACTGTCCGAAGAGGGATGGCTTCCGGGTACCGGGTGGCATGGTCCACCAAGACCAGGATGAACCTGTTGCCCATGGCTGTCTTGGGATCCAGCGGCCCCACAATGTCAATACCCACCCTCTCAAAGGGGGTGCTGACAACAGGGAAAGGTTGGAGAGGAGCCTTGTGCTTCCTCCCACTCTTACCACTTGCCTGGCAAGTCTGACAGGTCCTGCAATGAGTATCTGAACTCTTGCGCATTTGGGGCCAATGAAAGTGGGTGACAAGCCTTTGAAAGGTCTTGTCTTGCCCCAAATGTCCTGCTAAAGGCACATCATGAGCCAGACCCAGTAGGAAGGCTCTGAAGCGCTGGGGTACCACCAGCACACGGGCTGACCCAGGCTCAGCAACCTTAGGCTCACTATACAGGAGACCATTCTCCCAGTAGATCCAGTGTGATCCAGACTGATCACCTGCTGCCTGGCTTACAGCCTGTTGCCGCAAGCCCTCAAGAGAAGGGCACTTCTTCTGCTCCTCGCAGAATTCTTCCCTGGAGGGGCCTCCTTCCTGCTGCCAATGGGTCAGCTCAGGCAGGTCCCCCAGTTCAGCCACTTGTTCCCCTGTAGGTTCCAGGGCATCCCCCTCAAGGTCTGCCTCCTCCTGGACCGTGGGAACTTCGGGGGCCGGTTTCCCGCGCCCCCTGCCTCCTCTCTTTAAGGCAGGCACCTGGGCCCTTCTTCCAGGCTCCAGGTCCTCTTGAATACCCTTACAGGCTGCCATTGACCGAGTGGTCACACACGCCCACTCTGGCAGACCCAACATCTCCAAATGAGACCTCCGCTCCACCTTCGCCCAAGGGGAGCTCTCCAAATCATTGCCTAGCAGACAGTCAACAGGCATGGCTGGCCTCACAGCTACTTGAAGGATACCTGAGCACCCCCCCCACTCAAAGGGAACCTGGGCCACCTTGCAGTGGCTCTCTGAGTTGTCAGCGGCAACTACAGGGTAGAATACGTTGGGGACCACCTGCTCTTCAGACACCAGCCGACAACTGACAGCTGTCACACTGGCCCCGGTGTCTCTCAGAGCCTCCACCCTATGGCCATTGATGGTCACCCACTGCCTGTATTTTTTAGTGTTATCAGGCAGCTGGGTCCTAGGGACCATCTCACTGTCTCCTAAAGAGACCAGGGACATCTCTGCGGGACCCCACCCACCTTGGGCACCCAACTCCTCCCCCAGGGCTACACTAGCCATCTGCCGGGGTGGTGCACCAGTGGGTGCAGTGGTCACGGTATTGGGGCACTTGGGACTTCCTACAAAGTGACCCACCTGACCACAACTAAAACATGCTTTGGGCCCCTTCTGAACAGACTTATCTGTTGGGACCCATGGTCTTTTCTCAGTGGGAGGCTGGGAACCCTTACCTTGGTTCCCTTGGGGTTTACTTTGGGGCCCTTTTTGGAACTCCTTCTGTTTACCCTTGTCCCCCCCACTCTTCTGCTGGGGACCCTGCCCACCTTTGGCGGAGTCTCCCACAAGACCCTTGTGGACCCGGGTACTGACCCAGCGGTCCGCCTCCTCAGCAAGCTTTCTAGGATTAGTTAGCTTACTGTCAACTAGGTGCTGGCGTAGCTCTGGAAAACAACTACTGGACAAGTGCTCCCATGCGATTAAATCATAGAACTCCTGTAAGTCATTTACTTTGCTACCCTTCACCCATCCATCCAATGCTCTGCAAAAATAAGACACATACTCCACCCAGGTACTAGACTCCAGCTTTTTGCAGTTCCTAAACTTCTGCCTATAAAGCTCTGGAGTTAACCCATACCTTGCCACTAAAGCTTCCTTCAGGTGGGCATAGGACATCTGATCCACTGTGGGCAAGGCTAGCAAGGTTTCCCTTCCCTCACCTGCAAAGCGGCCCCACAACCCCGCTCCCCAATCCTTCTCAGGGACCCGGTGTGATGTCATGGCGATCTCATATGCTTTAAACCATTGCCCAATGTCCTCCCCCTTCATGAAATCCTTAATAACCTCCTTGGGGATGTACACTCTACTTTCTACAGGCACTGGAGGTGTGCTGCCACCAGAGGGAGTGATTTCTAGGCTTCTAGCCTTTAGCTCTAGCTCCCTCACCACTCTCTCATGCTCTAAAAGCATCTTCTTTTCTTCCATGGCTAACCTCTTACTTTCTAACTCCAATTTCTTATGCTCAAGGCTATCATGGCTTCCCTGTTTCAGTTTGGCCATCTCCATTTCATGCATCCTGCTTTTGTCCCTGTCCTCCAGCTCCTCTGGAGACAGGCCCTTTGAGAAACACTGCTGCCCTCCCTGGAAGGCGCTCTCCTCCCAGTTAAGCCCAATGGCCCCTCAAGCTGCCCATCTAAATTCTCTGCCTCCTCCACAGGCTCCTCGGACTGCCCACTGGCATTCCGTGCTTCCAACCAGGCTCTCAGTGCTTTGTGAAACTCCTCCTTCCTGGTGAGGCCTCTCATAGAGATTTTAAACTTTTTGCAAACAGCTTTGAGTTCTGGCACAGTGTAGGTATCAACTCTATCTTCTTCAAATTCAATATCTGCAGGTGCAATGGATCCTTTTTGCTCATGGTGAAAATTGGCAGTTCTCAACAAAAATAAAGGTTCCAAGGAAAAAAAGTCCTATCAAAAAGTATGTGGTCGCGTATTGGTCTGCACTCACTAGTAGTGTACACCAATCACTGTATATGAATCACAAATGCAAGTCCAAATCCTCACCGCTGACCACCAATGTTAGAACTGGGGGTCTCTAGTTGGCAATGGTCTGCACCTTTGTCCAAATAGGGACCCTTGCTTCTAGTCAGGATAAGGGGGAAACACTCCTAAAATAACCCCTGCTCACCCCCTGGTAGCTTGGCACGAGCAGACAGGCTTATCTCAGAGGCAGTGTGTAAAGCATTTGTGACCACATACAGTAATACAGTGAAAACACTACAGATGGACACCACACAGGTTGTTTATGTAAAAATAAGTAATCTTTATATAGACTTATCACAAGACCCAATAGCAAAAATCCACAATACTGTACTCAAAAATAGACTTAAAATGATAGAGACAGTTCACGTTATCTTCAAAAATAGGATAGTCAATCAAATAAAGCTTGTAGCAACAAATAACTCCACTTGGAGTTATCACGACGTCGTGACCGGTGGAAATCCCAAAGTACGGCGCCGACCGCGAGGTGCGCGGCGTCGGGCCTGGAGTCGAGCAGACCCACAAAGAACAGTACCTGGAATTCGATGAAAACAAAGACGGTGCACGGCGTCGGGGAGGTGATGCTTCGTTGGCGCCGGCGGCGTCGGTTCCTTACGACCCCAGGGGAGGTGATGTCTCGGTTCCTTACTGCAGCGCAGGGGAGGTGAGGCGTCGGTTCCTTACTGTGTCGGGGAGGTGACGTCACGGATGGCGGCGAGGCGTCGGTTCCTTACGATGGTGCGGCGTCGATGGATTCGGGGGTCACCCACGTCGAGGATCGGCTCCGCGATGATGAAGCCCTGGCGTCGGTGAAGTCGGGGCTGCGGTGCGAGTCGGGACGGTGCGTCGTGAGCGTCACGAGCGGTGTCCTCGGCTCCGGTGCAGGCAGCGGCCTCGATGACGGCTTCGGAGTCGATGTCGCACGGCGTCGGCAGGCGTCGGGCCTACGGTGCAAGTCGGGGCGGTGCGTCGTGCTCTTCACGAGCGGTGCCCACGGCTTCGGTGCAGGTTACGGCGTCGCTCGCCGGCGTCGGTGTTGCAATTTCCCTCTGTTAGCAGCTAAAACAGCAGTTCCAGATGCAGGCAAACAGAAGGGGTGAAGTCTTTGTGTCCCTGTGACTTCAGGCAGGAGGCAAGCTCAGTTCAAGCCCTTGGAGATTCCCTTCTTCAAGATGACAAAGCACAGCAAAGTCTTTTCTCCTGTCCTTGGCAGAAAGCAACCACTGCAGGCCAACCCCACTGAGCAAAACAGCACAGGGGCAGTACTCCTCCTTCAGCTTCTCCGGTTCTTCTCCTTGGCAACAGGTTTCTTGATTTCCCAGAAGTGATCTAATTTCCTAGGGGTCTGGGTCCCCTTTTATACACCTTTTCCCTTTGTTCTCTGAAGGCAGAGAGGCCTTTGCCTAGTCCAAACCAGTTCTGGTCAGTCCTGGAGCACTTTGTTTTTCTGACTCCTTCTTTCCTTTGAGAGTGAGGGGCAGAGCCATCAGACGCCCGGCAGGAGGTGGAGCCAGCATTGTGGAAGGCAGCCACAGCCCTATTCAGACCCAGGTGCAACTCCTCCCACCCATCCTCCTTCAGGCAGACCTATTCAGCCTAGTGCTGACTCACCCTGCCTCCTGGAATCCCCCAGCCCCTGTCACTCACAAACCCAGACACACAATACACAACCTGAGCAGAGGCAGCTGGATGGTTTAGGCAAGAAAATACCTACTTTCTAAAAGTGGTATTTTCAAACAAAGAATGTTAAAACCAACTTCACTAAAAGATGTATTTTATCATTCTGAGTTCAGGCATACTAAATTCGTTTTTCTACCATGTTCTCTGGGTCAGTTAGGATTATAAGGTGTAATAATCAAACTGCCCATTCTGGCCTATGGAGAACAGGTAGCCTTGCAATAGTGAAAAACGAAAATGGCTGTAATTCACTATTAGGACATGCCACACACACCAGGGCATGTCCTACCTTATACTTACAATGCACCCTGCCCTTGGGCCTACCTTAGGGGTGTCTGATATGAAGATAAGGGAAGGTTTAGGGACTGGCAAGTGGGTGCACTTGCCAAGTCGACATGGCAGTCACAGACTGCACACAGGCTCTGCAATGGCAGGCCTGAGACACATTTTACAAGCCGCTTCTGTGGGTGGCACAACCAGTGCTGCAATCCCACCAGCGGCATTGGATTTACAAGCCCTGGGCACACTCCGTGCACTGTACTAGGGACTGACAAGTAAACCAATCATCCAATCATGGAGTCACTAATCCATACATCACTTTACAGTAGGGAGCACTTGCACTGTGGCACTGAACAGCAGTGGCACAGTGCCCAAAAGCATCTAAAACCAGCAAAACATAAGAGGCAACAGCAAAAAAATGGAAGGGAGACCCACGCCAATGGTGCCAAGTCTAACAATATATATATATATATATATATATATATATATTTGTGTTCTTTTTTTAAAAAAAAATCACATTACCTCCCGTTCTGCGAAGAGATCCAGGGTCCAGCTGCTGGTGAGCCTGGCCTTGCCCTATGGCCTCTGCAGCCCTGATTCACACCTCATTAAATCCTGCTGTGCTGCTTAAATGAGGCGAAGCAGCACAGCAGGAGAGTTTAAAGAAGTGAACTTCTGTCCCCGTTTTTAAGAGGGCTGGTCGAAATGTGAGCCTGCATAAACACTGTGATTTACGTGCAGGCTTACCCGATCAGCCCTTAAAAACCGGGACATTTCTTTAAATGACCCAGGCACTACCCAAAAACCGGGACATTTCTTCAATTTGGAGAAAAGTGTCAGGACACCGCGACACTTCTCCAAAACCCGGGACCGTCCGGGGAAATCCGGGACGTCTGGTCACCCTATACTTCGCATGCTCCCGTAACGCCCACTTTGTTACACCTCGACGAGCCATCTATTCACAAAGCTCACTGTGGCACAAATATCTTGCTTTCTATTTTCCGAATCACTTTTTTACAATCAGTATCATTCACCGAATCACGCAGTTAAACTCAGCATAACAAAACATCTAAACGCCGGGTTTTTTTAACAGCCGAGAATGACCTTTGCACTTTTGGAACTACATTTTCTGAAACACTTGTTCACGTCTTTAATAGTACATATCGGGTGCACTATCATTTATCAAATTATGCATGATATTAGGTTATCCGAAACAAGATATGTTATATATATTTTTTCTTCTATCGTAGAATCACGAGCATGATTAAGTTAAATTAACAATCATGAAGTTTCCATTACATTTAATTTTAGTTAGGGACTGTACAGTAATAGTTTTTTGTTTTCATGTCTAGAACCATAGTAGAGACCCCTGACAAGGGCCATTACTGACCCGAAATGCATTGGGTTCCATAAGGATATGGATGATCAATAAAATGCCATCAAGATGTTATTGGAATATGGCAATAAAGAAATAAATTGAAAACGGATTTATGGTTTAACATTGATTATTTGATCAAAATAAGAAAAGAAAAAAAAGTGATTAAAAGAGAAAAGGAAAACAATTCTGCTTTCCATGAAAAAGTGCTCCCTGTCAGTCGGACAGGGTTCCCCCCTCCTGACATTCCTGCATACAGTATAGTACAACACAATGCAGTAACTAGTTTATTTTCCAGTGACAGAAGGTCAAAGTACCTTTATTTGGTTTTAGAACGATTAAACCATAATAGTCATAAAATACATCAAAACAAACCAATATCACATAACAACAAATTCCAGAAAGCGTAATATGATACAATGATAAAAATAATTTCAACTACTCATAATATCACCTCATCTAGGAAACATATGGTTCTTCAATCTTATGGCACGATTTAAGAAACAAGCAACCTGCCAGCAGATGTGAGTATCCTGCAATAATTGCTAAGAGCTCAATGCTGCTCTAGCCTGTGTAACATTTTGATCACATAAAATATGTTTCAAGAAGTGAATGTGCAAGTGTTGATAAAAAGGGTAAATCAGAATAAAGTGCATAGTGTCCTGTTTAGAAATGGAATCACATGAACATGGTAGGCAATCATCTCCATTAGACCACCCCCTTGGGAACAAACAGCAAGGGATGAAATAAGTTTAACCTAAAAGGAGTAAGTAAGAACCAATGTGTAGTATCGTGCTCTTGTTAATGTTATGTGATTTACACCTCCTGCTCAGCCAGTGTTTGTACTGTGTGCTCTATAGAATGTTGGAGTCATGATTTGCCTCGGAATGTTGGGTGACTGTGAGGTGAAGTGACAGTTGAGCATGGACTGAGCATCAGGCAGGCTGCTCCTGGTGGGGCTCCTCTTCAGAACTCAACTTCTTGCTGTTCTGGAACTATCCACATGTAACTATCTTCAATAAAGCTTCTTGAATATTCATCCTTCCTGCGTGGACCTCATTACTCTGTCCACTGTGAAGAGGTAGGCTGCCGCGCCCCAAGACGACCGCTGCCCCTGGGGGGTGAGGGGGGGGCATCGCACCCCTACCTGCGCCAAGTTGCTGCATTAACTCTGGAACATGCCTGGCCTTAAAATGGCAGCTGCACGCCCGCGTTGGATCTGCGAACTGGAAGCCTCCCCCTCCCAGAAGCAATTGGCGGGGATATTATCTAAAACAGCTGGGATCGGAGGGGGGAGAGCATCAGCCGCCCCCTTGTTCACCTTTGCGGACTCTGCCTACTTGGTGTGGCCCAGCACAACCTGTATCCAGCATGCTGCTTCCCTCACCACCATCCGGCCTTCTACCCCTATGGACATCTCCAACTCGGTGGATCCCTCCAGACCCAAGACCACCACCCTTGAATACAACACCACCTGAACACCTGGCTGAACGATGGCAAAAATTTCCTGCTCTGTAAATATGTAATATATAATTGTCCTAGCCTAATCACTGTTAAAATGTAATCCTGAGTGAATTTGCAATTTGTATATATTTATATCTCTAACCACTAGTATATGTAGTAGACCTTTGTACTTACTACCATTCCTATGTGATTTTAGAGTTTATCTGTTTGTATCTCTTCCTTGAGTGACTTTACAACTTGTACATTTGCAATTTTTTCCCTCCTTTCACTCTACTTGTATATATAACTCTAACCACTAGTATATGTAGTAGACCTTTGTACCTACTACCATTCCTATGTGATGTTAGAGTTTATCTGTTTGTATCTCTTCCTTGAGTGACTTTACAACTTGTACATTTGCAATTTTTCCCTCCTTTCGCTCCACTTGTACATTTGCAAAAAAAAATTCCTCCTGTTTATATCTCTTATGTAACTCATGTAATTCAAAGTCCTTATGTAACGCAACTGGTTCTTTTGTAAAGCGCTCTGACACCTTCGGGTAATGTTCGCGCTATATAAAATTGCATTAAATAAATAAATAAATTACTACACAATGGCTATTAGACATTGGGTGCAACAGTTAAGGTTCTGCTGAAAAAGTAGTTTTAAGAAACAATGAGATCTCAAGTTGTTGAGAGGGCAGACAACTCCCTCTCATCCCGTTTGTATGATAAAAAAAAACATGTTTAACCCAAATTATGTCCTCTTTAATGAAACATTCATCATTAAGAAGGTTGTCTAAACATATCTAATCCAAGAAATACGAGAAACATAATCAAGGGACAAACAGTTTTAAGTAACAAATGGTTAAGCTGCAGTTCCGGCTTTAGCCTAACAAACAACCAGAGCAACATGGTCTAAGTTGAATAGTGTCTGTATTGTTTCCTTGTTCTAACCTGAGTAGCCCAGCTGACAAGAGAGTCAAAAAACACACCTAGGGATGGGAATGAGTTCACTTTATGACATTGCTTCTGGTGAAATGGGTTCTGCTTTTGGTGGACTTAGGCAAGATAATCATAATGTGAGACTTAGCAGCATTAATACTTAAATCTAAGTTGTCCATGTGTTAGAAATTGGGTTATTGGTTGACTGGGGTGTGAGCCCTGGTCAAGCAGCAACCACAATCCTAGTCAGGGTAAGGCATAAGCAAACCCCAAAATAACCTGGGGTCAACCTCCTGGTAGCTTGGCACAGAGCAGTCAGGCTTAATTTAGAGGCAATGTGTAAAGTATTTGTGCAACACTTCAAACTGTAAAACAGTGAAAACACCACACAAAAAGATCCCCATGCTAGACAAATAGAGCTTAATTTTATAAATAACACAAGACCAAAACAAGAAAATTCCAATAAGTAGAACCAGAGTTATGAATTTTTAAAGAATAAACTGTAAAATAGCGCCAAAAAGCATAAAGTGCCAATGTGGGACATCTGGTCGCGCTTCAAAAGTTCAAGCTAACCGTGATGGAGTGCGGGTCGTATACAGTCCCTGAGTAGTCCCGCTGAAGGTTTACCTTTTCAAGTTTTGTGCCAAGAGTCCCATTAACGTAGAAGAAGATCGCCGGGAGCAAGAAGAGCGTAGCTGGAAGTGGTCAGCGTGGTGCGAGGATCAGGTTGGACATCTCTGATGGGCAGGCTGAAGCTTTGCGTTGTTTGTCCACATAGGCGACCGATGCTGGCTGTGCAAAGAGATGGCTTGTGCTGATTTTCCCTGTGAGCGGCACGGTTCCAGTGCGAACAAGCCTGTCCGTGGTCATAAAGAACCCAAAAGCTTGAATTAAAGAGCTTGAGAGCCACACCAAGGGCCCAGGACCTAAGAGGTGCCTCTTGGGGTTCCGGAACAAGCTAAAGACGGGTCCAGGAGCTGTAGGGGAGCCTATTATGACCATTACGCTCAGATCAGGAGGCCAGCAGACTAGCCCTTTGAGTCACTCTGGGGTCCTGGGTTCAAGATGGAGCTGCAGGCCCAGTTCTTCTTTTCCAGGGGAGAGGGCAGCAGGTCAGCAAAGCAGGGCAGCAGTTCCTGCAGCGTGGCAGTCCTTGTAGCAGCAGTCCTTCTTCCTGGCAGTGTATCCACAAGTCCAGAAGTGTACTGAAGTGGTGGTGTCTGAGGTCCTTCTTTTATTCACAGTTGTGCCTTTGAAGTGGGGAGCAGCTTCTAGAGGTATGCCATTGAAGTCCACAGATGCCTTACTTCCACTGCCTTGGCTCCAAGCTGGCTGAAGTGACAATGTAGGGTTGCTAGGCCCTTTGTGTGAATACAGGAGAAAACTCCAGGGACACAGCAGTTTCCATGCCCGCACAGGCAGGGAAATTTGTGTTTGCTCCTACCTGGTGGGAGCATTTCAGAATCTCCCTCCAAACAGGAGAAAACACAAAGTCTGCTCCCAGCGGGCAGGAGCTTTTATAAATGCTACCGCTAGCTGAGAGCAGACTTTTATTCTGTTTCCTTGCCCGCACTGATGTGGGCAGGGAAACAGAACACATATTGCTCCAGCCCTGCGGCCAACAGCACACCACAAGCGACAAAAAGCCATGCATAGTATGGGGTTGGCTGGCTGCGGGGGTGACTGCATCCATGTGGTTGACAACCCTCTGTCGTGCATGGCCAAATGTTGGCTTTATGTACAGTAGTAAAATATTACTTTATGTTAAAAAAAAATAGAAATTCACTGAAAAAAACAAAGGTTAAAGTAACGTTATAGTTAGGTATGATAAAAAGATCTGTTTTTGTTTAAAAAACCTTAAAAAAATTCACTGAGAAAAAACAAAGGTTAAAGTAACATTAGAGTGAATATGTCAGGGACAAAATTAACGTTTAAAAAGCACAGAAATTCACCAGTTATAGTTAGCAGAGCTAACTATAACTTGCTCCCCTACCATGCACTGCTTATGACCTCTCATATTACACCAATTATGACGTGTTCTGTTTCATCATTTATGACATCACTGATGACATCACCCAAGTTTCTTTTGTACACTTTACTCTATAAACTAGTATGGCATTAGAGGCCTTAAAGTAAGTACAATGTAGCTCAGAAAAATATGAGAAAGCAAAAGACACACAATTGATGGACGGAATGCAGAACAAATCAAAACATTCACCCCCAGTCAATAGATCTGGGTTAAATCCATTATTCCTTTGCTCACCATGCCACCCCAGTTTAGACCTGGCCATATGCAAATCAGTCTTGGCCCTGTGCCTCATGGGAACAGTCCAGCCCGAACTGCCAAGCCAGGTCCTCCCTGGACCGGAAACAAGCATCCTAGGACCAGTTTCGGGGTTTCACCCCTCATCAGCCAGAATAGCTTGATTCCAGTGGCACAGTGAGCCCAGGACCCACGTCTGGGCATACCTGGCGCACTTAGGGCGAGAAAGCAAAAGACACACAATTGATGGACGGAATGCAGAACAAATCAAAACATTCACCCCCAGTCAATAGATCTGGGTTAAATCCATCATTCTTTTGCTCACCATGCCACCCCAGTTTAGACCTGGCCATATGCAAATCAGTCTTGACCCTGTGCCTCATGGGAACAGTCCAGCCCGAACTGCCAAGCCAGGTCCTCCCTGGACCGGAAACAAGCATCCTAGGACCGGTTTCGGGGTTTCACCCCTCATCAGCCGGATTAGCTTGATTCCAGTGGCACAGTGAGCCCAGGACCCACGTCTGGGCATACCTGGCGCACTTAGGGCAAGAAAGCAAAAGACACACAATTGATGGACGGAATGCAGAACAAATCAAAACATTCACCCCCAGTCAATAGATCTGGGTTAAATCCATCATTCTTTTGCTCACCATGCCACCCCAGTTTAGACCTGGCCATATGGAAATCAGTCTTGGCCCTGTGCCTCATGAGAACAGTCCAGCCCGAACTGCCAAGCCAGGTCCTCCCTGGACCGGAAACAAGCATCCTAGGACCGGTTTCGGGGTTTCACCCCTCATCAGCCAGAATAGCTTGATTCCAGTGGCACAGTGAGCCCAGGACCCACGTCTGGGCATACCTGGCGCACTTAGGGCGAGAAAGCAAAAGACACACAATTGATGGACGGAATGTAGAACAAATCAAAACATTCACCCCCAGTCAATAGATCTGGGTTAAATCCATCATTCTTATGCTCACCATGCCACCACAGTTTAGACCTGGCCATATGCAAATCAGTCTTGGCCCTGTGCCTCATGGGAACAGTCCAGCCCGAACTGCCAAGCCAGGTCCTCCCTGGACCGGAAACAAGCATCCTAGGACTGGTTTCGGGGTTTCACCCCTCATCAGCCAGAATAGCTTGGTTCCAGTGGCACAGTGAGCCCAGGACCCACATCTGGGCATACCTGGAGCACTTAGGGCGAGAAAGCAAAAGACACACAATTGATGGACGGAATGCAGAACAAATCAAAACATTCACCCCCAGTCAGTGATTTGCATATGGCTGGGTCTAAACTGGAATGGCATGGTGAGCAAAAAAACGATGGATTTAGGCCCAGATCTCTGTACTGGGGTGAATGTATGACATTGTTCTGCATTCTGTCCATCAATTGTTCTTTTTGCATTTGTCACCCGAGTGGGACGGGTATGCCCAGACGTGGGTCCCGTGCTCTCCATGCCACTGGAGTCAAGCTATCCTGGCTGATGAGGGCTGGAAGCTCGAAACCGGTCCTAGGATGCTTGTTTCCAGTCCAGGGAGGACCTGGCCTGGCAGTTCGGGCTGGACTGTTCCCATTGGGCGCATGGTCAAAACTGATTTGCATATGGCTGGGACTAAACTGGAATGGCATGGTGAGCAAAAAAACGATGGATTTAGGCCCAGATCTCTGTACTGGGGTGAATGTATGACATTGTTCTGCATTCTGTCCATCAATTGTTCTTTTTGCATTTGTCACCCCAAGTGGGACGGGTATGCCCAGACGTGGGTCCCGTGCTCTCCATGCCACTGGAGTCAAGTTATCCTGGCTGATGAGGGCTGAAAGCCCGAAACCGGTCCTAGGATGCTTGTTTCCAGTCCAGGGAGGACCTGGCCCGGCAGTTCGGGCTGGACTGTTCCCATTGGGCGCAGGGTCAAGACTGATTTGCATATGACTGGGTCTAAACTGGAATGGCATGGTGAGCAAAAAAACGATGGATTTAGGCCCAGATCTCTGTACTGGGGTGAATGTATGACATTGTTCTGCATTCTGTCCATCAATTGTTCTTTTTGCATTTGTCACCTCGAGTGGGACGGGTATGCCCAGACGTGGGTCCTGTGCTCTCCATGCCACTGGAGTCAAGCTATCCTGGCTGATGAGGGCTGAAAGCCCGATACCGGTCCTAGGATGCTTGTTTCCAGTCCAGGGAGGACCTGGCATGGCAGTTCAGGCTGGACTGTTCCCATTGGGCGCAGGGTCAAGACTGATTTGCAAATGGCTGGGTCTAAACTGGAATGGCATGGTGAGCAAAAAAACGATGGATTTAGGCCCAGATCTCTGTACTGGGGTGAATGTATGACATTGTTCTGCATTCTGTCCATCAATTGTTCTTTTTGCATTTGTCACCCCGAGTGGGACAGGTATGCCCAGACGTGGGTCCCGTGCTCTCCATGCCACTGGAGTCAAGCTATCCTGGCTGATGAGGGCTGAAAGCCCGATACCGGTCCTAGGATGCTTGTTTCCAGTCCAGGCAGGACCTGGCATGGCACTTCGGGCTGGACTGTTCCCATTGGGCGCAGGGTCAAGACTGATTTGCATATGGCTGGGTCTAAACTGGAATGGCATGGTGAGCAAAAAACCGATGGATTTAGGCCCAGATCTCTGTACTCGGGTGAATGTATGACATTGTTCTGCATTCTGTCCATCAATTGTTCTTTTTGCATCAGAATAATATGAAGCATCATTAATGCCATCACAGATACAACTCCCTTAGGTGTAGCAAGTATGTGTTATGTGCAACATTGACCCTGTATCATACACTACACGGGTAGCTTAGTTCACATTAACAATGAACATCAGATATATGGTAAACCCTCATTTAATACGGTTTTCAATATGTATGCAGCTGTTCAGAGAAAGCCACGTTCCTCAAGATGCTCAATGTCTGTTCTAAAATTAATGTCCTACTACAGACAGCTTTTAGCTGTACACTCTAAGCAAAATGTGTCCAAAGAGAGACTATTCACTTAAATTAACCAAGGCCTGAAGGTGCTAAGGATTATACTACCTGCAGCCTTCATGGTGTGGTGAAAACTTTACAAATAACCCATCTTCTGGAGCAAAAGAAGCACATGTACATTGGTTAGTACCTGGTGCACACAGTCTTCTATGTAATGTCGAAATTGTCATGCTGAGAGGATTCTGTCTAATAAGCTAGGCTGCTTACAATGCTTAGTATCTACTATGTAGAATCTTTGTCCTGTTGGAAACTTTTTTTGGAGAACCAAAAAACTTGTGTAGAACATACTGGACACAAGCTCGTCAACTGTCATCTGCACAAAGAGTTGCACTTCAATACAAAGATTTATAACGTGTTCAGTACCTCTACATACCTATGATACATTAGAAGCACATGCATTATGTAAACACTTACACCTATTGGCTGGATACATGCTATACAAAATTAGGTGGAAAAGTAATATGGTAGCTACCCACCACTATATAAACTATAAAATAAACTAACAACTTGTTGGATGATGTTATCAATGATGCCATTTGAGATGTCAGAAGTGATGTCATAAATTATGCCATAGAACATGTCATGAGTGACACATGTTCAGTACCTCTACACACCTATGATGCATTAGAAACACATGAGTTGTGTTATCACTTACACCTATTAGCTAGACACAGGCTATACAAAATTAGGTAGAATAGTAATATGGTAGCTACCCACCACTATGTAAACTATCAAACAGACTAACACACTTGTTGGATGATGTCATCAGTGATGTCATCAGTAATGTCATCAATGATGCCATTTGAGATGTCATCAGTGATGTCATAAATGATGTCATAAAACATGTCATGAGTGATGTAGTATGACAAGTCATAAGCTTTACATGGCGAGGGCGCAAGTTATAGTTATCTCTGCTAACTATAACTGGTGAATTTCTGTTTGTTTTTTCTTTTAGTTTTAGTTTAGTATATTTATATATGCAAATATATATATATATATATATATATATATATATATATACACATATATAAATATACATATATTACATAAATATATATTTATATATATATATATATATATATATTTCTCACTCCAAGCTGGTGGCTTTAACTCTTAAGCCTCAACTATGTGTCCCTTGATGGATCTGCTGTAATTTATTCAATCCAGTGAAATACATAACACCAAGGTTTGAAATGCGCATGAGGCAGATTTGTTAACACTTTGCAACAGTGCAAATGTGCAAAAAGTAATGCAATTTTGCAAAATGTTTTGATAAAGGAATTACTTTCCAGCACAAAACCTTTTTTGTACTTGAAAATATTCCTATAATTAACGCAAATAGAGCTTTGCAATGCTTTGCGGTACTTTGCATCGGGGTGAGTCCCACGGCTGGTTCCTGAGAATTCTCATGCTTGATTTGTGTCGTATCTATTAACAATGGTAAACCCCAGGCAGCGACATGCAGTGGTCGCACTAGGCAGCATGAGAGAGAGCCAGCACTGGGATGGAGAACAGCAGTGTCATATATTAGCACTGCTCTACTCTGCTCTCTCCTTTAAGAGTTGCTGTGATGCATTGCACTATAAATTAGGGGCCATATTTATCAAGGGTTATGACGCAATGGGGTGCAAAAGCATTCAACACTTAAGATGCGATTTACCAAGCCACCCATGGCCAGCTTGCATGGCCCGGAGTCAATTGATAAATCTGGAGTACCGCACCGCAACGCAGCGCAGCACAAATCACTGCATTGCGTTACTCCAAAATTGCTACGCTACCCCAGGTGAGGCGTAACGAGGAGAAATATGTTTATTTCTCGTAGTTTTTTCCTCTTCTGCTGTGTGACGCATTCTGCAACATGCATAGAAAGAGGAAAATGTTTTTGTGCAGGAAGGTGCCCTTTCCTGCACAAAAACAATCCTACTAACAACACAGGTACCCTTGCACCATGGTCCAAGAGTGTGTGCGTTGGCGCTAGGCAGCACATTGTGTGCCAGCATTCCTGCCCTTTCCCTATCACACAGCGCAGCAAAGCAGGGTAACTTGCTGCGCTGCGTTATATAATGATACATATATGCCCCTAGATCTCCCCCAGGTCTGATAAATAGCAACAAATCTAGTTTGCCCCTAATAATTCAGATTTTGGAGCTTTCTGCAAAAAAATCCATGCGTCACAAAATTGACCAAACATTTTTCCACCAATAAATTTCAGCAAGTTGAACATGTCGGAATTTCAAAGTGGGAAAAATCTGGAGCATGTGATCTTTATCGCACCAATTATAATTTCGACTTCTGCGCTAGCAGGTGTTTTTACTGGGAGTGCATTTTATTGGAGTACTGGTAATCAAGGCCTTATTCCCTGAATCTTCCTCTCTAGAATCATCACTTCATGGACCCCAGATCCTACGTGGGCTGTGATAGCGAATGATCTGTCCTGCCCCTTCAAGGGGCAAAGGTCAAAAAGGATCCCTCTGAAAACACCTTAAAAACAGTAACTTGTAGTTCATATACCCTACGTCTTCATTATAGTAATTAAGAACTAGATTTAACATGCACCTGGACGAAATCCCTCGCTAGGTTTCCTTGGAAACACGAGACATCACAGTGACAAAATGCACCTTGCTCTGTAATTTGTCTCTGCTTAATCCCAAAACCTTTAATAGGATTTCAGAGCCTTTTATCCAAGATGACACTCTCATGTCTAATGCAGTGTGATGTTTGAGACTTCAAGATGTAATTATGTGACACTGAGAGGTTGTTGTCAGGTCACCAAGAGTCTCTGCGCCTGTCCGTCTGTGAGGATGTGATCATTAATTTATAGTTATATAAATGAAGTGAAATATGTCATCGTCTTTGTGGGCCCAATTCACTAACACTTTGCTCAGTTAAGTGTCCTGTAGTTGACCAAATTACACATAACTAGAGATGGCTAGATGATGCACTTGGCATCTAAGTAGTCACAGTGAATCACTTCTTTAGTATAATGACTTTCGTTTTCTACAAAGTGCCTCCCGATCCTGTGCAATTAATATTACAATTATCTCCCTCCCTTCTAATCACCTGACACTCTGTCCCTCTCCTCTCTCTTTCTCTTTCTCCGTTTTTTCTTCCAGCTTATCTCTCTTTCGCCCCATCCAACGTCTTTCCTACTGTTTTTATAAATACCATTCTCTCACATATGCTCCGTTTGTGGCTTCAGTGGGCCTAGAGTTTGAAAGGAAATTACGTTTTTATTTTACCTAAAATCCTAAAATGTTGAATGCTGTAAAATATGCATCTTCCTTCCTGCCTTTATTCCTTCATAATGTCTATGTGTGTCAAAACTGCTCAGTGGGATGAGCACCTGTAGCATAATCTTGTGTGATTTCTGATCTAAAGCGCCACAAGGTCAACTACTCCTTTCAAGTACTCCAACTTTCTTCACTGAACTAAAGCTCCACAAGATCGACTTCACCTTTCAATTACTCCATCTCTATAAAGTGTGAACCACTGAGTCCATATCCTTTCATTGTTCTGTTCCTAGCTCTTTGCCTTCCTTTCTCTTCCCTCGTTTTGTCCATTCCTTCCTCACTCTGTCCATTTTTTGCCCGTCCGCCACCCATTTCTCACAGAAGTGCTCCTGTCCTGTGAGTGGAAGCAGTTTTGTCAGAAATGAATACTTTGTTCAGTGATAAACCGTCAATAGAGTGGGTAGTTTGCCATGCGATGGCGAAGGTGGGGCCTCCTCCAAACCCTCTGGGTTTAGTGGACTACTAGCCAGGGTCTAAGCGACCCCCTTTGACATTGATTTAATTCCTATTACTTAACCTGTTACATCACTTACTTTTCCTCCATTTCTATTGGCTGTAGCATGCTATTTCCTGTTCTTCTTGTGTTTGCTCTTATCAATTTCCTGGGCCAAATTACTGTTTCCATCCGCTTTTGAAGCTGAACTTTTTTTGATGTTTTGCCTGCACTGGGCTTTCATGCATATCCGACAGCTCTGAAAGCGGCCCCCCTCTCATACGAACTGCTTGTGCCTGGTCAGTTTCATGCTGGCTCTTTTAATATTATTATTATTATCCTCCTCTTTGTCGTGCTCAGTCTGACTTTAATATTGCCGCCTCTCAGGATGTTGCCTTGTTTTAATAAGTCACACGTCATGCGGGAGATACAATCATTCGTTCTCACCAAGGTGCTGTTTTGTAATTCTTTCACTGCTGCTCTGTGTAACATTGATGCTAGTATTGTTTAATTCATTAACTTTACAATGTTAAATGGAAAGCAGCAGCTGAGAGTAAACACTGTAACTTTAAAAACAAGGACACATTCATTTTTTGTAGTCACGTGGAGATTAAGTAATTTACCCAGAATCACAGGATGTTGAGCCGACGCCGAAACTCAAAACTGGCCCCCCAGTTTCCAAGTGGGCAGCTCTGGCCGTTATGTCACACCCTCCTATGATTGCTCCTACTTTTTTTAAAGTTACAGTGTGCACTCCCAGCTTCTGCTTTCTGTTTAACATCGTAAAGTTCTGATGCCTTGGGTAATTCCTCGAGCTCTTCTGAGTGTCCCCGGATATTTCGGTTTCTTTCAGTAGTCCAAACTCTCTGGGGGAACCATAACATGTCCATGAGACTTGTACAGACTTTTCAATTCCCGATGGGGTAACTCTGCTACGGCCACACCGAGAATCCCGAGCTACTCCTAATGAAGCACCAAGTTGAATTCTCTCTGTAGTCAAGGCTACATTTTTTCCTTGCCACCGCTCTATAGGCCGGAATTTAAATGGTATGTATGCTGGATTTTAGAATTACTGCTCTTATGAAGTGTTTACAATATATTGCCTTTCTCAGTAAACAAGTCAGAACACTTTTACGGAGTTTCTTTAACTTGTATTGCACAACTGCTCAGCCAGCTACAACTTAGAAAAAAAAGTTATTAATAATCACATAGGCGAAACTAATGCATTTACCAATGCTTGTTTTTCCCCCTTTATATCATCACCAGGCTGTCATTTCCTCACAGTATCACTAAACCTGCATTGCTCCTTCTCAAGGCTAGCTCACCAAATATGTTAACTGGACTCTGCATCCCTGCATTCCAAAGCATACCACATTTTCCAGTTATGGAGCGGGATCCACTGTGCTGGGATGTAAGCTTGGTACTACAATAATATTTGCATTCTGCCATTTTACATATGGTGCTTGCAACATCCAAAGTGTCATTCTTACCAGAGTGGCATTGCCTGCTGCCTGAAGCTGTTTGTTTGCCCCAAGGATTGTCTACACCGTGCACCAGCGTGAGCAGGGGCATTTTAAGGAATTGGGGGTCCTCAGCCACACCTATTTTGGGGGCCCCCTGTTTCGAACAATTTGAATTGATTGTCTACCTTCAGCTCATTCACACCCTTTCTGGCCTGTTCACAGGCAGTGCCATCTTAAGAATTATTGGGGACCGCCACAAACAATCCTAACAACCACTGTTTAGACAACTTAGACTTAATAAGTGGTAAAATGTACACATCCCTAAGATGCAATTCCCTGTGTTGATTCTTGGGTAAAGAAGAAGGACTCCAATTTCAAGAGCCCACCGACTTACAAAATTACAACCATAGATTGCCAAACATAAGAGACAGACTTGAACATCAGCAAACTGAAAAAGAACAAAGGTATTAAAACCAAAAATCCATATTTGCATAAGTAACTGGTACTCCGTATGTGTTGACTGGCTGACAATTTTGGAGAACCGTGGTTTAAAGTTTTGGAAAATAATGAGTGTGAAATGGTCCTGTGGAGCATTAAATGCGACAACTCATCCTTGGTCGTCTCTCTCACAAACACACAAGTAAACTCATCCAAGCATGCACACACACACACACGCACACACCCACACACACACACACACACACACACACTCTCTCTCACAAACACAGAAGTACAAGCACACACACTCACCCAAGCACACGCATTCTCTCTCTCACAAACACAAAAGCTAAGCATACACACACAAACTCACCCAAGCACACACACACTCTCTCTCACTAACACACAAGTACAAGCACACACTCACAAACTCACCCAAGAACACACACACTCTCTCACGCTAACACACAAGTACAAGCACACACTCACAAACTCACCCAAGCAGACATACACACACACTCTCTCTCTCTCTCTTCCTCTCTTTGCCCACTCTGTACTCCCAGAAACTTCTCAGGCCAATCAGTTACGTAAAAACAAAACAACAGCTTATTCTGGCCGTTTTCATCTATGCATTGTATTTTGAAACCATAGTGTACAATATTACGCCTCAGATACTGCAATGTAATGATTCCTGTCATTTTTTTTTCTCCGAAGGACACCGACGACGAAAATGTCTTTGAAAGAGGTATGGAGGTAAGTCAATATAATAGATGCATATTGCAACATAATTATGAATAAACATAACAGTTGCCGCATGTTGTTTAAAAGAAAATATATATTAAAGTAGAATAACGTGCTGTACAGTGAAGACATTCCTGTCTTCACATTCAGTATGTGAGTAGGCATTTGCTGCAGTTGCTCGTGTGCATATCACAGTAGCGTGTGACTAAATACAGAGCCATTTACCTACAATGAAAAGTAACTCATGTCGCCCAGGTTCATGCATGGACATCAATTCATCGAAGTGCCAAGGGTAGCGAAAGACTGTTCGCTTCCCGTTGCTGCCTTTGTGACACCTGACACCAACTGCAGCAAGGGCAAAACTAGGGGGCTTATTTACAAGCCCCCTGCGCCGGTGCGTCACTTTTAATATGGGAAAAATGACGTACTGGCGGCACAAGGGGCTTGTAAATAAGTCACTAGGGGTCCACTGGACAAGCCAGGCAACCTCACATGATGCAGATGCAGGAAGGCCTGGCTCCAGGATTCTCAAACTGGGCGGGCCAAGAAAACACCTGAGTGGGCCATGAAGATGCGTGGTGGAAGCAGGTAAAAAACAACAAAGTTGTACTGACTACATGGAAGGGGGGCATTGCTGCGCCCTCTATATAAAACAGCCTCCCACACAGAGCCATTAAACTACTGACTGATGGGACTACTTGATTTTGAAGTTATTACATGAACTAGAAACGTGGGTTGCACACCAAAATCTTTTGCCAATCTTTCAAAAGGCTTCCTTGAATGGTACATCACACAGAATGTTAGCACTGTCTATTGTCGCTAATATTTTAATGCTGGGACCTACTGTATGCTTGCTTCTTGGACTTCGAAACAACATTTGTTGGAGTTGGTAGAAGCGTATTGTCCAATAAATGTAATAGCTGCGGAGTTCCATCCTGTTAGAAGCTATCCAGCAGCTGTGCAGTAGAGCTTCGGTTCAAGTAAAGCTTAGCAGGGCCCTGCTTTATCCTGTAGGATCTATATTACTAAGCGGTTGCAACAAGGCTGTGTGCTCACACTTCTCTTGCTCAGCCTCTATGGAGCAGACTTAGAGGCTGCTTTGGCAGTGGCGTAGGAAGGGCGGTGCGGTGGGTGCGGGCCGCCCCGGTTGTCATCACTTACAAAGTGTCATCACTGAGGGGGGTGACAAAATGGCAAAAATATGTTTTTTAAACACACATTTTTGCCATTTTGTCAAGCCGGGGATGACAAGAGATTTTCCGCACCGTGTACCACCTGACCTTGTTACGCCACTGTGCTTTGGCTAATTATAGATCTTGATCCCCAAAGCAGGAGTGGAACTGGACCCCAGGATTACAGTACGCAGCTGACACAACCATATAGAACGGAATTAGTATCAGCCTGTAGCATCAATTAAGAGCTGTTCATGTGTACATCAAAAACAAGACAGCAGTGAAAACAACAAACACACATTTGTTTCAATACTGAACGATGTGGTTTGCTCAGATTATTCAGATTACCCGACTTCACCTCACAGATTAAACTGGAGTTTTGTCTAACCCAGGACACCCTGGCAATTAAACTTGCTTTTCCCTGATTTGGTATTAAAGCACAAATTCAAAGAGAGCCACATTAGCATCTCAGCATTTTTTTAGAGTTGCTTGACTTAAGGGCTTCCACCATATTCCCATGGTTTACATTTATACTCACATACTAACATCATTGGAAATGCTGGACCTATGGCAAATTGAAATGACATATTGTGTATTTAAATGGCTACTGATAAAACATCTCAATGATAAATCAAACTGACTATAAATAACTAGTTTACTGAATGAAAACATGATGAGCTAGGGCTAACCACCTACTTCTGCAATAAACTGTAGAGGTATCCGTTAGATCTGCTTCCTCTCTTTTGTTTTTAGGATTAAGGTTTGGGCATTTCTCATTGGAGGAACAATGCCAGGTGTGCATAAACCCAAACCTCGCAGTTTGCTATAGATTTTCCAATAACATCTAAGAGTTTCCTATGCATTTAATATATTGTTTCTCCAGGATACAAAACAAATGAAGAAGGTATCTAAAATCTCCCTCCACAAAACTGTGCTTTTGCAGTAATGTCTTGCTTAAGTGGGCACGACCCACAACTAACAAGTGGTTTAGCTAAATGTACTGATGCCATATTGAAACCAGTATGCAAATGGGAGCCCAGTGAGTTGAAGAATATTTCTTTTTATTATTTACAGCAGATAACCCATGACTAACGATTTATTTTAGCTACTTTAGCAGCTAAGTACAGCAAAACTTTTAAATTGTAACTGTGGATATTTATTTTAATAAAGTAATATAATTTGAATTATTTTATATAAAGTTATACACTTTATCATTTTTTAGTAAAATAAATGTAAATATTACAAATATTCTAGTATTTTATATATACAATTTTAAATTTATATTAAAATATATTTTTCAATTTTTCAAATACAAAATTGGTGTTATATAAGTTTGTATAACGATTTTATGCTTTATTTTATTGTTTAAAGTTCGGAATGGTAGAAAATATTTCAAACTTATTAATTATTAATAGTTTATTATATGTTCATTTTTAAATATGAATATGTTTGCAGTTTTTGTTAGTGTGTTTTTAGATTAAATATTAGTTTATTTAGTAGTTAAAAAATTGTATGCTAGTATGGCTTATTCATTGAGTTTATAAAATGTTTTATTTGTAATACCTTGTTTAAAATGTTTTAGATTGTAGTGAAAATAGTAAATTTCACCTTATTAAGCATGCAACACCTTCTTCAAATAGCCTTAGATCGGAGTGGGGATAGTAATTTTCACTCCTTTAGTGTCCAACACCTTCTCCCATTATGGTTAGGTTGGAGTAGGAATAGTAAATATTATGCTTTTAGTGTCCAATACCTCCTTCAAATTGGTATCGGTTGGAGTGGGAATAGTAAACGTTACCCTTTTAGGGCCTAATTATGACCTTACAGCAGAGCAGTGGCGCAGCGGTTCAAACCGCCATGCCACCGCTCCGCCGAAGGTCACCGCCGCCCCGCCAGAATACTACTTTACAGTGGTCAGGTGATATGGCATTCCCCCTGCAGTGCCCTTTAAAAGGTGGCGGTGCTTTTTAAAAAGGCACCGCAATGGGAACGCCTCACAAGGTTCCTGCACAGCATGGACTCGAAAGGATCCTATGTGCATGCCCTCAGGGGAGGACATGGTATGCCCCCCTGTGTGCATCCACATATGTTTGAGGAGCAGGGGGCCCTGTAGGGCCACCATTGTTTCCTCTCCGCCAGGCTTTTCATGGCGGTAGAAACGCCATGAAAAGCCTGGCTGAGAGGCAACTCGTAATATCCTTGGTGGGACCGTGGCGGTCCCGCCAAGCATATTGCTGCCTCTGACGTAGGAGCGGCCATTCCGTGGCAGAGCCAGCGGTCCTAGTGCCCGAATCGTAATCGGTGATCCGATTGTCGGTGCGCCGGTGGCTGGATCCAGCACTGCTGCGCCACCATGAGTCTGGCGGTCTGAGGAATGCCAGACTCGCAATCTGATCCTTAGTGTCTAACACCTTCCCTAAATTGGTATAGGTTGGAGTGGGAATAGTAAATGACACCCTTTTTAATTTCCAATGCTTTCCCCAAATTGGTTTAAATTGGAGTAGGAATAGTAAATGTCACCTCCTTAATTTCCACCACTTTCTTCAAATTGGTTTAGATTGGAGTGGGAATAGTATATGTCACTCGTTTAGTGTCCAACACTGTCCTCAAATTGGTTTAGATTGGAGTGCGAATACCATTTTGTACCTCTTTAGTGTCCCAAACCTTCTTCAAATTGGTAAAGATTAAAGTAGGAATAGTAAATGTTACCCTTTTAGTGTCCAACACCTTCCTCAAATTGGTAAAGATTGGATTGGAAATAGTAAATGACACCCTGTTACTGTTCAACACTCTCTCCAAATTGGTTTAGATAGTGTGGACATAGTAGATGTTACCCTTTTAATGCCCAACACTGTCTCAAATTGGTTTAGATTGGAGTGGGAATAGCATTTTCACCCCTTTAGTGTCCTACACCTTCTTCAAATTGGTATAGATTGGAGTGGGACTATCAATCAATCAAAAGTCATTTATAGAGCGCACACCTACCTCAATAGAGGTGTCCTGGTGCTGGAAGCAAGACTAAAGAAAAGGCCAGCCAGTTAGACTACGCCTGAATAAAGAGCCAAGTTTTTAAGTCCTTCCTAAAACCCCGTTCTGTCTCTATCAGGCGAAGATGGATAGGCAGTGAGTTCCAAAATGTAGCCGTCCTTACCGAGAAGGACCTGCCACCTTGTCGAGTTTTGACATATCTTGGGACGCGGAGGAGTCGCAGATGATTGGATCTCAGGGTCCGCTCCTGTTGGTATAAGCTGAGCCTCTGATTGAGATAACATGGACCAATGTCCCTTAAGGCTCTGATGGCAAAAGTCAGAGCCTTCAGCTCTATCCTCCTGGCCACTGGGAACCAGTGTAGCTGCCTCAAATGTGGAGAAATATGGTGCCGGAAGGGCACCCGTCGAATTATCCTCGCCGCCGCATTCTGAATTACCTGCAATCTGTGAATCAGATAAGCTGGAAGCTCCAAGTATAAACTGTTGGCATCATCCAACTAGGAGGTCACCAGAGCATGGACAGTGATCTTGCGGCTCTCCTCCGGCAGAAAACATATGAGTTTCCTGATAGATCTTAACTTCAAGAAACAAGATGAAGAGATCTGCTGGATTTGTGGCGTAAAAGAGAGATCAGTATCCAACCTCAATCCCAGATTTCTCGCTGAGGCAGCCGGGATTGGCGGCGGATTCAGCTCAGCGGGCCTCCAAAGGTGGGATGGGGAGGTGACGCCTGACTAAAGAACAGGACCTCAGTCTTATCTGCATTAAGTTTCAGATAATTATCATTCATCCAGTTAGATATATCTTTCAGGCACTCCTTGAACTTATGGAAGGGCGCAATGGAGTGTTCTCTAAAAGAAAACACCAGCTGCGTGTCATCCGCTTAGGAAACTACCTTCACGCCCCATGATTCAATGAGGGTGGCCAAAGGGGCAAGGAATAGCAGAGTCCAACACCTTTCCCAAATTGGTATAGATTGGAGTGGGAATAGTAAATGACACCCTTTTAGTATCCAACATTTTCTTAAAAATAGTGTATGTTGGAGTGTGACTATTTAATTTTATAATTTTAGTCTAAAACCCTTTGTTTTAATTATATTTGTATGCAGTAGAAATAGTTTATTTCCTTACTGTTGTTGGTGTTTTGAAATATAATTAAAAAATAGTAAGTTGTATGTTTGTAAGCAATACTATCATTAAGTACTTTTTTAAGGATAAAGAAGTAACACATTTTACTCATTTTATTTATGTTTTCAAAGTTTATTTAACGTATATTTTTACATTTTTAAATGTACATACTTCATCATAAAAATAAACATTTATGCATACTTGTTTAAGTATGTATAAATGTATTACTTTTGCTCCAGGTAGGACTGGCTTGATTTGATGTGCCTAATATACCCAATATGGCACATTTTGTTCACAGAGTTTTCTCTTTTCTATATTCCAGGCATAACACTTCTCTGGGGCCTCCCAGAGACAGCCATTGGCACTTTTGCTTGACCACCGGGTATTGGGGTGGCAGCGAGTATAATTCACATGATTGCCTTTAAACGACATATTTTAGGACTCACAATTAGAGTGGCACCAGTGAGGACCTGTTGGTACTATTCTCTTCATTGATATGAACAGGACACTACACGTGTCATTTGAGTCAAATATGTGACTGTAAAACTTTGGCTGATTAGTGTAGCTGCATATTCTCACTTTTCCCTGATGTACTTTTGCATAATTTTTAGCAGACTTTTCTATTTCATTTTCAAACTGAGTAGCACACGGACAAAGGACTTCACATTACATCACACAGATTGATCAGACATTGTCACAGGGATTCACACATGATCTCGGTTGTGTTTTTTCACATGGTTATCTCAGGCTCCCAAATTTCTTAGAGTTGCACCACAGGCTCCATTTTAATTTGGTGGACACTGGCAGTATGTCACAATTCGTACTTATCACACAATGGACACAGCATGAGTCTCTTACTGTGTGCTCTCTCTTCTAAAATGGTTATGGCAGAATTTCCACTTCTCAAACGTGTGTTTCTTTCCTTCCTCCTTCATGGCTGAGCCATCTTTCTTTTGCATCCCGATTGTAGTAAAACTCTATAGAGGTTTCTTGGTATTTCTTTGTTGTCATCCATAGTCACAATAATGTGAGCTTTCTATGTATATCATTTGCAGCCTTGAAAAAGCCTTGTAGACAAAACACGTGGCGGCTGCAGTTTCATAGATATGTTGTACATAATACGAAGACTTGGAGAAAAAAAGTGAAAACAAATCCCTTGTTCATTTGTACTGCTGATACATCATTGGACTGTGTGTTTATAATAATTGTCGGGACTTAACTGTGTGCTTCGGTACCTTCTTCTCTAAATATATATTGTATGATATGCTTTTGACTATCATTTCTCATTAATCTACTCCTTTGTTATTTATGAAGAGCTTGACTTTAAATTGTAGCATGGGTACATTCTTTTGGTTTGTTTGTTAAGTTTAAGGGCAATTTGGCTAACAGATTGCTCCATTTGTAGTTGTTAGTAGCTTTGCTCTTTTTATAATGCTTCTGTAAATTTAAAGACTGTCGGTTGGTTCTGCCTAGTGTGGAGTGGAAGACATTGTGCTATCATTCCGCTACATTGTTTGTTTTGGCTTCCTGTTGGAAACAATGATGTTATACTGCCTTGAACAAAATATCTTTTTGTTTGAAAAAACCCTATACCGACAAACATCAGGAACTGCCATGGGCACCTGTTTCGCCCCCAGCCTGGCAAATCTATTCCTAGGCTGGTGGGAAGAACAGGTGGCATAGGTGGCAGACAATGACAGGTACACGGATCACATCCCTATCTGGATCAGGTATATAGACGACCTTTTCCTTATTTGGGATGGACCACAAAGTCTAGCGTTGGAGTTCATCAACAAGCTAGGAAGAAATGACCTTAATTTGAGCTTCACACACAAGATAAGTACCACCCACTGTGAATTTCTGGACGTGGCTATTTCCATTGAGAACAAACAAATAATTACTAGCCTATTCAGAAAGAAAACATCGGGTAACACAATTCTCCATGCCAAGAGTAACCACCCAGCTCCCCTGATCAACAGTATTCCATACGGCGAATACATTAGAGCTCGCCGTAACTGTAACACCAATGAGGGGTTTCTCAAAGAGCAGACCATTATGGAGAATAGGTTCAGACAACGGGGTTACAGCACTAAGACATTAGTACAAGTCAAGAAAAAGCTTAACAGCAGTCCCCGGGATGAGCTCCTTTTCAGGAATAAAGACAGGAAAGAGTAGATAAATGCCCCAAGAATGATTACGACCTTTAATAAAAGATCCTCACATTAGGAATTTGATGAAACACCTTTGGAGCCTACTAGAGACAGATCCAGTAATAGGCAAACATGTGGGCAAAACACTGCACATCACATACAGAAAACCAAGGTCATTAAGGGACCGGTTGGTCCATAGTTATCAACAGGATACCACCACAGGTAATTGGTTGAACCCACCCAAAGGTTTTACCAAATGCAATTCATGCAAAGCATGCAAAAACAGCAGAAATCGCAGTAGCTATAAGGATGAGCAAGGCAGGACGAAGATGATTAACAAACATATCGCATGTACCAGTGATTTCATCATATATGTGCTAGAATGTCCTTGTGGCTATAAGTATGTTGATAGCACTAGACTGCAACTAAAACTTAGAATTCTTCAACATCTACGTGCGATAACGAACGATGATTTCAACTATCCTGTGGCGAGACATTTTCACGACAAACATGACAGTAACAACAGTCTGTTGCAATTTTTTGGTATAGACAGGGTCATGATACATCTCAGAGGTGGAGACAGGGAGAAACGTTTACGCACTCTGGAATCAAAATACATAATTGATCTCAATACTAAAATCCCGCATTGCCTAAACAGTGGGGAGGAGTTAGCCACCCACATAGGATAGTCACCCATCTACTGAGACTCACATTTCCAAACAAATCAAGGGATGTACTGAGACTGCAGGAGGGTCACTACCCTGTGGTCACTCACGGTCTTTCCAGAGGATTCTGGTTTTGATTTTATCCTGCGCTGGGTCACACATTTTGCACTTTATTCACTTTACAAATTTTAATTGATAATGGTTCAGGGTGGCTGGGATCACTGCACCCCCCGCAGACCTGTTATTTGATATAAATTGATGAAATTGATTTTCAGTCTATTTCTGCAGATATCCTCTGCCAGTATTGAGATCCCGTGTACAGATTGTTGCTGTCACAATTGCTTGATCGGTATTAATCTTGAAATCATGAATTTCGACTGGCCAATCAGATAATATCCAGGGGTTTTCGAGAAAGGTCTAAGCAAGAATCAGAACCATCCTTGTTATTTCATTATTTTGGATTTATTTGTCACATTTTGCACACATGAGGGGTGATACCATTGCCAATAGAGATACATTAACAACACGGAGATGTTTATCAGTCATTTGAAATTGTGTACCTTTATTCTGTGTTTATAAAGACTTAGGAGTAATTGATTGAATTGGCCCCAATCCAGGAAGGACTCGCTAATTATTAATGTGAGTGCTTTTAAGTTGACCAGATACATCCACATAAGGCAGTGAATTCCATAATAAATTGTTTTGAATTATGTAACTTTATTGAAAACTGCAGATACATCTAACACGGATGGTTTGTACCAGTCTCAATGAAACATGCATTATGATTGATACAATATTGTCAACGTTTTTTCCTTGCCGATAATTAATTGCAAAGTATAAAACTGCTTACTAAATACGATTTCATTATCATGTATTAACAAAGTTGGATACGATCGCAATGTATGAAGGTATCTTTTCTCTTTCCATGAACTACCTTAAGGTATTTCTGGAGGCATATGGGCACATGTATGTTACTCGAAAAAGGCTCTTGCCGAAACGTGTCGTCTTTGTGCATACATAAACATTTTCATGCTGTCTGGAGGTGTGCCACGGTGTTTATTCTTGGAGTTCCAAGGAGTACGCAGAAGGATATTATATATATATATATATGTTACACAATCCTGGCCCACCTCCTTTTTTCGATTGGACCATCCAGGTACGGACCGCAACACCCAGAGACTCCAGATTGCTCTTTCAAAGTGCTTTAATCAATTCCATAAACCTCAATGTTCATCAGACTAATGCCTGCCATGACACGTTTCGATCGCTGGAACGCGATCTTGATCACATGACACGCCGCTGACATTTGACCGATAAATAGTGTACATGCCCTATCGGTGTTAAAAAATCACAGGCATTGTTGATAAATAGAAACGAAAGACTGTAAATAAATCTTGTTACATCGTGACTGAAATTCTCTGCCTCATGCATTTTATGTAGATACGATATATACAACGGTAATAGAAAGTAGGCAGCCTGCTGCTTATATATAAAATAAATAATTATTATTTACATATTAACAATACAGGTCTTGAATAGGCATAGTATATTAATATATATAAATATTAATATTTAGGTTGCTGGCTAAATGTTTGCAGTTAATGGCAATATACTTTTTGGGTTGTATTTTTATGTTTTTAGTTATATAATATATCGGGGTGAATGGAAAATATTTCAGTGATATAATATATTTATATTTAATTTAAACATGTGTATAAAATGTTTTAGGTTTATTTCAAATAATTGTTTTATGTAAAAAGTGTTTTTTATATCTATTAACCCTTTCACTGCTAGGCCCTTTCCCTTCCAGTGCTAAGCGATTTTTGACTAATTTAGATAGTTCGTGCTTAGGCCTCCATAAGTTTTTTTTCCGCATAAGCTATCCACACCACATTTCTGTCGTTCTTTTCCAACATCCTGGTACCCAGGGTTTGTGGATTCCCATGGAGGGGACTGAAAAAATAGGCAAACTATAGCAAAAAAAGACTTTTGTGAAAAATAGGAAAAAAGTGCTCTACAAAAAAGTGTCTGCTTGTTTCTCTAAAAATGGATTCAACAAAAGGTTTGCTCTGCTGAAGTCACAAGTTTTCAACTTTCAAAAACATGCAGAGCTGAATCAAAAAACAAATTTTTTTTTAACCACAGTTTTGGTATTTTTCAAAGACGTAGCCCATTTTTTCTATTTTTTTGTAATTCCACCTACTTCCAGTTTGTGCAGAAAACTGCTATGAAACCCATCAGTGATCCTAGAGAGCTATATATTTCTGAAAAGTAGACAAAAATTCCAAATTTACTAAAGGGGCATTTATGTAAATGCCTCAAGGTTCTCCCAAGGAAACAAACTGTTGAAATAAAAATATATTGATAATTATTTGGAAAAAACAACGTTTTCATTTATAACTTCTCGCCACGATAGCCGATTTACAAAATCAATAAACCATTACATCTGCTAGACCCTTCTGGTTGCGGGGAAATATAGGGTTTGTTGGTTTTTTTAAGAACTCAAGGTATGCAGAGCCAATAACTGAGCTGCACCTTGCAAATTATTTTCATTGTGTAACAGGTACAGAGCAATTCATATAGTACATTATTAAGAGTGAAAAATAGGTATCAAGAGAACCTATGTATTTCCGAAATGGAATCAAGATATGAAGTTTAGAAGCAATGGGTATTTGCACAAATCTGAATTTGTGGGTGCCCATGCTAGCATATGAATTAAGAGGGCTTCTTTCTTACACACTGGATTTCATTTGGAAGGCACAAATGCAGAGAAATACAATTGGTAATAACACTTGTTCCACTATTCTGTGTTTCCCCAAGTCTCCTGATAAAAATGGCACCCACCCAAAATGCAAAATGAACACATCACAATTTTCCTCTGAAAACGGACCCTTTTTTGTAATGTGGCTAGCTTTTGATTTTGGGCCCTAAATCCACCATCCTAGCTCAGCCGCCACCTAGGGAAACCTAGCAAACCTGCACATTTTAAAAAACTAGACACCTGGAGAATCCAGGGTGCGGTGACTTGCAAAGCTCTCACCAGGTTTTCCTACCCAGAAGCCCTTGCACACCTCAAACTTTGACTAAAAAACACATTTTCCTCACATTTCTAAGATCAAAAGTTCTGGAGTCTGCAGGGAGCAATTAATTTACGACCACCTACCATTCCCTTAAGTCTCCTGATAAAAAAGGTACCTCACTCATGTGGGTAGGGCTTGTACCTGCGACAGGAAAGGCCCTAAAACGCAACATGGACACATCACAATTCTCCACTGAAACCAACCCTTTTTTTGCAATGTGCCAAGCTGTGGATTTTGGGGCCTAACTCAGTCGGCACCTGGGGAAACCTAGAAGACTATACATTTTTAAAAACTGAACACCTAGGAAAAGCCAGGGTGGGGTGATTTGTGTGGCTCCCACCAGGTTTTCCTACCCAGAAGCCCTTGCAAACCTCAAACTTTGACAAAAACACACATTTTCTCACATTTCTGTGATGGAAAGTTTTGGACTCTGCAGGGAGCAATACATTTTCTACCAACTACCATTCCCCCAAATCTCTCGATAAAAATTATACTTCACTTGTGTGGCTAAGGCTAGTGGCCACAACAGGGAAGATGCAAAAACGCAAAATGGACACATCACATTGTTCCACTGAAAACTGGCCCTTTTTTGCAATGTACCTAGCTGTGGATTTTTGGCCCTAGCTCAGCCGGCACCTAGGGAATTGTTAGAAATGGGGTCTCTGGTTGGCCAGGGCTTGCACCTAAGCCAGGCAGAACCCACCAATGTATTCAGGGCAAGTACGTTACACACCAGAGATAATCTGTGGTCACCCCTGGTAGCTTGGCAGCAGAGCAGTCAGGCTTATCCTCAGAGGCAACGTGTAAAGCGTTGCACAAAACACTTAAACCAGTAACACAATAAATACACCACAAAAGAGACTCCACACGGGATTATATAAAAATATTGGGCCTGATTCACAAAGGTAAAGTGAGACGAAAGTCTTACTTTACGACTTTCCATATTCACAGAGGGCATTTACTACTCATAAATGCCCTTTGTGAATACTGAAAGTAGCAAAGTTCGACTTTCGGTATTCACAAAGGGCATTTACAAGTAGTAAATGCCCTTTGTGAATACGAAAGTCGTAAAGTTAGACTTTCGTCTCACTTTACCTTCGTGAATCAGGCCCATTGTATATATTATACATAACGCATTGACCAAAAATGACATAAATCATAAATACTGTGTGTCCTATGCAATTCCTGAATCAGTAAGCATTATCTTGGTAAGGCAAGAATCAAAATGACATACATCCTAACATCAGGGCAAGAAATGCAACAGGTTATGACATCAAAGCATAAAGCGTGACTGTTGGGCTTATCATGCAGTTCCTGAAGTAATGCTCCTTATCCTGAGCAGTGCAAGAATCAAAACAGTATATACTAGAATATTATGCATGAAATGCAACAGCAGACTGGGAGAAGGCATATTCATCACTAAACATCACTACCAGTACATAAATCACAAGAAATCATCATGAAGCATAGGGGAAAGTGTACCTGCCCTCCTACTACATATTATGCGGTAATTAGGGATTCCTTGTAAGGTACAGGAGCCTCCGTGCTCCTTCTAGGCATATTACAATAATTAGAATTCGTGAAATGCGGCAAGTTTAAATGTTGAATGTCCCCTGCATCGAGGTTTCTCCCATAGTATCAGCAAGCAAACACAGGATGCCCCCAAGGTATGTCAACCAGAGTGAAAGTGGGGGAAGGCACAACTTATGCGACCCGCAAGAGGCCTCGCTGGGGCCCTCCCTCATAATGTGCCACAACGGCAGGTGCCTGCGAGCGCGCTGTGCGGCTGCCCAAAATGCAGGACCTTTTGGCCTCAGTGAAGGGGAGGCAAATGCATGGTGGGACCGGCTCTGCCTTCCGTTATGCGGCCTGAACCACCGGTACGCTGAGTCTGGTCCCTTTCGAGGCTTCACCTGCTGGGATTCTAGAGTTTGTCAGCAGCAGTTGGGTCACGTGAGTCTCGGACCACTGAGGGGGGAGGAACAAAGCAGCACTGCTGTCGGCCCGTGTCTTCCACATTAACAAGGCAACGGCCCTCCAGAGGGAGGAGGGGCCACACTTGAGAGGTGCTGCGGTGCTGATATCCAATCTCGAGACACCCGCACTCCCCAACTCGATCAGGGAAGACTCACCACGCAATAGGGGGATTCTTGACCAAAGGTGTCCGCAATTCCCCTTAGACGCGCAGTCTCGAATCACCACCCGCACTGGTAGGTTTAACCTGGGCGACACGCTTGCCATGCACTGCCCTCCTCCAGGTACACAGCGCTCCACACGCACTTCTAAGTTGCAGGGAACAAAGCGCCAATCATGCGCTAATCGGTAACTTCTGCAAGAGCAGGCCCCACCACTTCAGAATGGCCAGGTATAAGGTGGTAAACATGCACTGATGGAGACACAGGGGGCCCCACACACGCTGGTAGCCTTGGATAACACGAAGCGCTCAACATGCGCTATGATTATGACAGTCACTTGGGGCACAAAGGCAGATAGCAGGGCAACAGGCCAGCACATAGGATAGGTTATCACAATGGCGGTCTCTCCTGGCAACACAGCAATCCTCTGACAAGGTGCAATTTGGGGAACCAGTGTCAGGTAGCAGCTAGTAGCAGGACAACAAGCAGAAAAGCAATCCAGTGAGTCCTTTAGGCCACCCAGAAAGTAGCAGGTAGCAGGGCAACAACAGAAGAGCAGGCCAGTTGAGATCTTTGTGCAGCGCAGGCAGTCCTTCTGCCAGAGGTTCAGTCCCAAAAGTGCTCTACCACACAGGGTCAGAGCCCCTGTACTTATACTCAAAATGTCTTTGATGTAGAGGTGACTTTAAAAGAAACCTTAGAAGTGAACAACACCTCCTTTCAACCCCAGCCCTGGCTGCAGACGTACAGTAGGGGGTAAACTAGCCCTTTGTGTGAGTGCAGGACACAGGCTATACAAATGTGAGAGCACCCCGCCTCCGTCTCTCCCAACCCAGGGAGATCATTCAGTATGCACTGCACCCAGCCCCTCCTGTGCGATGGCTGTCTGGAAAGTATGCACAAAATGTAGCTGTCACTTTGCCCTAGACGTGGATTGGAGTCAGGCTGCAAAACACTAGGGGGCTTATTTACAAGCCTCTTGCGCTGCCGGTACGTCACTTTTTCCCATATTAAAAGTGACACACCGGCGGCACATGGGGCTTGTAAATAAGCCCTTAGAGTTATAAGCACAGAGAAATCCTCACTTTCTAAAAATGGCATTTCTGAAATAGTAATAAAAAATCCACCTACACCAGTAAGCAAGATTTTTCACTACCATTCCAAACATGGCAACGCCACTCCTTTCAGATCACAAATTATCACTTACAAACAAATAAGGTTATTTGTTTGTAAGTGGCAATTTCTGATATGAAAGGAGTAGTGATGCCGTGTTCCCATATTGTGCCAATTCCCAATGAGCACTCACTGTAGTGAAAAATGAAATAAGGTGTTTGTCACTACCAGGACATGCCACACAATAAAGTCACATGTCCTACCTTTTACTGCAGCACCCTGCCCATAAGGCATCCTAGATCCTACCTTAGGGGTGACCTATATGTAGTAAAAGGAGAGTTTAAGGCTTGGCAAGTACTTTTAAATGCCAAGTTAAAGTTGCAGTAAACTGCACATGCAGGCCCTGCAGTGGCAGGCTTGAGACAGGTTTGAAAGGCTACTACTGTGGGTGGCGCAATCAGCACTACAGGCCCACTAGTAGCATTTAATTTACAGAGCCTGGGTATAGGAGATACCACTTTACTAGGGACTTACATGTAAATTAAATATGCCAAACAGGTGTAAATCAATCATACCATGTTTAAAGGAGAGAGCACATGCACTTTAGCACTGATTAGCAGTGGTAAAGTGCCCAGAGTCCTAAAACCAACAAAAAGAGGGGCAGAAAAATAGGAGGAAGAAGGCAAAAAGTTTCGGGTCACCCTGCCAAAAGGGCCAGGTCCAACAGGAAACCTAGAACAGCTGCACAATTTTAAAAGCTAGGCACCTGAGGGAATCTAGGGTTGGATGACTTGCTTGGCTCTCACCAGGTTTTCTTACCCAGAATCACTTGCTAACCTCAAACTTTGACAAACTTATCTATGAAAAACAAAAAAAAGCCATGAGGAAACTGAAACTCTGTCACCCTTTCTGCTTTCACACAGGTTTTCAATTCTCCATCTCTTACCTCTGTAGATGTGGACACTGCACTATCTATTTACCAGGATTCCCTAACGAACGCTATTGCCTATATTGTTTCTCTTAAGCCATCAGCTCTTTCCAGAAGCTCTGCCCCATGGTACTCAGATGCCTTGCGTCAAGAGAAATCAATTTGTTAGCGCCTAGAGCGCAGGTGGCGTTCTGCTAAATCTCTTAAAGATAAAGCTGTTTATCGCTCCAGGACGGGAAGGTACCACAATAAGATCAGGGCCGCCTGGAAAGCCTTTTTTGCACTCTCAGTTTGAAAAGCAGGGAACTCCACCAGAGAACTTGTTGGAAATGGCCCTTTTTGCAGGGTTATCCCCAAACTTTTAGCTTTTTCCTCCTATTTTTCCCTGACCTGTTTGTGTTGGTTCTAGGACTCTGGGCACTTTACCACTGCTAATCAGTGCTAAAGTGCATATGCTCTCTGTGTAAATTGTGTTATGAATTGGTGTTTCCGTAAATGGATGCTTGATTTACTTGTTAGCCCCTAGTAAAGTGCACTGCGTGTGCCAGGGCCGGTGAATCAAATGCTACCCGGGGGCCTGCAGCACTGGTTGTGCCACCCCCGTGAGTAGCCCTGAAAACGGTAACTCAGACCTGCCATTGCAGAGTCTGCGCGCAGTTTGTAACTGCCATGTCGACTTGGCCAGTGCACACACTGGCCGGTCCCTAACCTTCCCTTTTCTTACATGTCAGACATCCCTCAGGTAGGCCCAAGGTACCCCTGTGGGCAGGGTGCAATGTATGTGAAAGGTAGGACATGCCCTGGTGTTTGTGGCATGTCCTAATAGTGAATTACAGCCAATTTCGTTTTTCACTATTGCAAGGCTACCAGTTCCCCATAGGACAGAATGGGAGGTTTGTTTATAACACCGTATAAACATAACTGGCCCAGGGAATTCGGTAAGAAAATAAAATTTAGTATGCCTGAACTCAGAATCTAAAGATGCATCTTTTAGTGAAGGTGATCTTTACATTCTGTGTTTGAAAATACCACTTTTAGAAAGTGGGTATTTTCTTGCTCAGTCATTCTGTGTGCCTCTGCTGGAATGTGGATTGCCTGTCTGGGGTTTGGATGACAGAAGGCTGGGGGAGCGGGAGGGGCACCAGATGGTCTAGGTAGGTCAGGAAAGGGCTGAAGAGACCTGAGCTGCGTTGGGGGAAGGGGGAGGAGATTTCCTTGCACCTCAAAGGGCCTGCTCTGTCTCTGACAAATGCCGTCTCCACCTCCTGCCAGGAATTCACACCAGAGAAGGCAGAACTGGCCTGACCGGGCACAGGCCCTCTCTGCCTAAGAGATGAAAGGATTTTCGGACATAAATGCTGGGTCCCAGACCCCTGAACTTTAGAACTCATCTGGAACAAGAAGACTGGCAAGAAGAAGAGCCGGAGAAGCTGCGAAAAGGAACGACTGCTTTGCTGGGTGCTTTGCTGGGCTGACCTTCAGTGGCTGCTTCTGTCTTGGGCAGTGAAAGGCCTGGACTGGACTTTCTGTAACCTAATTTGTGAGTCTCTCCAAGGGCTTGAGGTAGAGCTTGCCCCCTGTTCACGAAGTCTCAGGAACAGCAAAGACTTCAAGTTCTTCGACCCGCAGCACTGGGGACTGTGTGTTTTGTGCTGCCACCCGAAGAACACCAACTCGACGATGTCCACGACGCCACTGCCGACTCTGAGTCCTGAAGGCACCGCAGAGGGCCCCGCTGCAACGCCGCACCGCAACGCTGGTCTCACCGACGACGCCTGTTGACGCTGCCACCGAGCCGCTGCTTGCACCGCGACCTGTGGGCACCGCACTCCGCACCGCCTCGCTTCACGCCGAAGCTTTGGCACCGCAGAGGGCACTGCCGCAATGCTGCAACGCAACCCTGGTCTCACCAACGACGCCTGTTGACGCCACCACCGAGCCGCTGCTTGCACCGCAACCTGTGGGCACCGCACTCCGCACCGCCTCACTTCACGCCGAAGCTTTGGCACCGCAGAGGGCACCGCCGCAACGCCGCACCACGACCCTGGTCTCACCGACGACACCTGTTGACGCTGCCACCGAGCCGCTGCTCGCAACGCGACCTGTGGGCACCGCACTCCGCACCGCCTTGCTTCACGAGGACGCCTTGGCCTGCCTGATGCCGCCACTTCCCGCCGAGATCGACGCCGCTGCTTGCACCGTGGTTCGGGGGCCCTGCTCGTAAGTTACACGACGCACCACCCTCATCCCACACCGCAGCCTTGGCCTACCTACGCCGCCGCCATCGACTCCAGTTCGTCAGCCGACGACAGCGCTTCAGCAACGACGACGCCGCTGCTTGCACCGTGACCTGCCAGCACCGTGACGAGCACCGCCTTCATCTCGCACTGCGACCCTGGTCTCACCGACGACGTCATCTGACGCCGCCACCGAGCCACTGCTCGCACTGCGACCTGAGGGCACCGCACGCCGCACCGCTGCACTTCGCACCGCAACACCCGACGCCTGCCGATGCCAGCGCTCCTGACTCCATCAGAGAGGAGATCGACCTGCAATGCGTGTGACTTCGAGGGCCCCGACGACTCCTGCACCGACCTCCGGAACCGACGCCTGCGGACGCCGTGTTTTCGGAAGCTCAACAAGAGGTCATCGACGCCCTGCATTTCTTCCCGACACCGTAGCTGGCCCGTGACGCCGCGGTCAGCTAGAACTGTTTGGATTTGTTTGCTCACGATGCCGTGATAGCCCCGGACGGAGCTATCGACATCAAGGAACTGTGTTTCAAGCGTATTTTGATAATTGAAGATTTTTGAGTACTGTATGGTGGATTTTTATCGTTTTTGGTCTTGTCTTAAGTATATAAAAATATTGGATATTTTTCTAAACTGGTGTGGTGTTCTTTTGTAGTGCTTACACTGTATTACTGTTGGTTATGTGTAAATGCTTTACACACTGCCTCTAGGATAAGCCTGGCTGCTCGTGCCAAGCTACCAAGGGGGTGAGCAGGGGTTATTTTAGACGTGTAACTCCCTTATCCTGACTAGAGTGGTGGTTTTTGCCTGGCTTTGGCCCACGCCCAAGCCTACCAAAAATCCCATTTCTAACAGAACTTTTTAAAGCTTTAAATAATTTCATGAAACCCCGCGCCTGTATTGCAAGGCCTCCCAGGAGTTCGGTGATAAGTTAGCAAATTTCTTTGAAGATAAAATTGAAACTATCTATAAAAATCTGCCAGCTATCTCGGACAGCTCTCATCATAATTTCGATCTTAATCACCTTCATCCGATGGCCACAGGTAGCCTGAGCAATTTCTCGCTTTGCTCTGAGGGTCAGGTGTTGGATATGCTATTTGTCTCCTGTAGTCACAGACTTATATAATCTTTCTCTGACTTCAGCTACCGTGCCCAAGGAATGGAAGCATGCATTGGTGTCTCCATTGCTCAAGAAACCCTCTTCAAACCCTAAAGATTCCATCAATTACCAACCAATCTCTCTGTTACCTTTCCATGCCAAATCTCTAGAAAGGTTTATTAACAAACAACTAACTGCCTTTCTAAAAAAAAAATCACATTTTGGATTTTTCACAGTCCGGTTTTAGAGAGTCTCATACTGCAGAAAACGCTTTATTAGCCGCGGTTGATAATATCAGGCTCTCTCTTGACACAGGTACCCCTATTATGCTGGTACTGTTGGATTTGTCAGCAGCATTTGACACAGTCTCCCATTCCATCTTAATTCGCAGGCTTCGTGAGGCTGGGTTACATGGCAGCGCCCTGCGCTGGCTCTGCAGCTTTCTTACCAATCGAACACAAAAGGTCTGCTTGGACCCTTTCAAGTCTCGTAGTATGCCCTTGCATAGGGGAGTACCCCAGGGCTCGTGTCTAAGTCCAACCCTTTTTAATAAATATATGGCACCTCTTGCCCGGATCGTGAAAGCCTGTGATGTGGAGTTAGTGTTGTATGCTGACGACACCCAACTTCTCGTTTCCTTCAGACCAGACCCAGACAAAGTGGAAAGCAAGTTTTCTAATTTTATGAGGGAAGTCGCTGCATGGATGTCTAGTAACTATCTTCAACTGAACAGTGACAAGGCTGAGATCATGCTTTTTGGGAAAGCGTCAGAGCTCTGGTCTGCTGCTGGTGGCCGCCTGAACTGGGCCCTGCCCCTTCTCCTAAGCAGTCTGTGAAAAATCTCAGAGTGAAGTAAACGCCACCTGCAACTCATGCTTCGCCTCTATGAAGCTTCTAAGAAAGGCTCTTCCTTGGCTCCCTAACAGTGCCAGAAAAACTCTTGTCCAAGCTCTCTTAATCAGTTGCTTGGACTACGGGAATGCTCTGTTAACATCAGTAAATGACTCTTTGTTGATGAAGCTGCAGGTGGTACACAACACCGCAGCTAGACTAATTTGTAATCTTCCCTCTTGTTCCCCCTCTTCCTCTATTCTTCGGAATCTCCATTGGTTGCCTATTAGAAAATGGATTATTTTTAAACTTTGTTGTCTGACACATAAGGCACTTCACAAATCCCACCCCGTCTACTTGTCCGTGCGTTTAATACCTTATCGTCCTGCGAGATGCCTTAGATCCTCGGATAAGGCTCTTTTGACTATCCCTCGCATTTGGACCTCACATCAGGGGGGTAGATCTTTTTCCTACAATGCCCCCTATCATTGGAATGAACTCCGCACTAATCTTCGCTTATGCTCGGACACTATCGCTTCTAAGAAGGCTTTGAAGACCTGGCTGTTTTAGGAAGTTCTTCCTGTTCAGTAGTGCAGCGCCGAGATACTCCTTCAGAGTGATTTGTGGGCTATATTAAATGTCTATTTCATTATTATTACATTTTCCTTGCATTTCTGCGTTGTAAACTTCTGGAATCAGCAGGAATCCTCAAATTCCTTTCAGCCAGCATTCTCCCACTTATCCCAATAAAAATGCTGCCCCACTTGTGTGACTGGGCCTAGTGCCTGTGACAGGAACAGACCAAACCAATGTCAATGAGTATCCCTTTGCGAGGACTCCAATTGATGTTAGTTTGATCCGTTCCTGTCACAAACACTAGGCCCAGCCACACAAGAGAGGCAATATTTTTATTGGAACAAATATGGAAATGCTAGGTGTAAGGAATTTTGTGGATTCCTTCTGATCCTGAAAGAATACGTCACAGAAATGCAAGGAAAAAGTGCTATTTTAGTCATATTTTGAGGTTTGCAGGGCATTGTGGGTAAGAAAAGTCTGTGGGATCCACGAAAGGCACACCACCCTGCACTCCCCTGGGTGTCTAGTTTTCTGAAATGCCTGAGTTTGATAGGTTTTCCTTTGTGGCCACCGAAGCAAGGCCCAAAACCTGTAGCTATCCCTTTTGTTGATGTTGCCACATTGTGTCTTGAATCCCACCCTTTTGCGGGCACTAGGCCCATTCGTACAGGTGAGGTACTATTTTTATCAGGAAATATGTGGGAACTCTGGGTGGCAGGAAGTTTGAGGCTCCCAGCATGTTCCAGTCCTTTGAGGGATCCATGTGAGCCACCCTGGATTTCCCCTGGTGTCTAATTTATGAAAAATATCTAGAGTTGGTAGATTTTTCCTAGAGACAATGTACACCCTGGCAGAGAAAGACAGAAAAGGCAAATATTACTGCACAGCCATCTACTCCTCAAGTAGACACACATACTGGTTGGATGTGGCACGAGGGTGAGTGAAAAGTTCAAAATGTAAATTTTATTAACAAAAGATTTCACAAAAATGAAATTCACTGTTAATAATTGAAGTTTCAGAATGCCGAAACAATAATTCACAGATCGGGAGCTGTAAAGCCACGTCAAGGCACCAACTGCTTTACAGGCCATTCACACACCTTTCATGTGTGACACAAACATAACCATTCACACCGCCAGCCGCGGGCCCAGCACATTAAAACACTCACATCAACAAACAGCACCATTCAAGTGCCCATCACTTTCATACGCCACAGGAATGACACAGCAATCACACCACCTGGCAGCTGACAGAGTGAGTGGACTGGCGTTTGGCTGGCAATGTGTGTGTAGTGACCAGCAGCAAGTCACTAGACATACACCACCAGCCAAATGCCAGCTCACACACACCACCAGCTAGAGGCCAAACACACACACTGCCAGCGCACACATCACCAGCCAGATGCCAGTTCCGACAGAACAATCACGCCACCTGGAAGCTGGTGAAATATGGGGGCTGGCAGTTCAGTAGCAGTGTGTGTTTGTAGTGGCTTGCTGCTGGTCACAACACACACACACTGGCAGGCAAATGCCACTCCACACATACCGCCAGCCAAGCGCCAGTCTACACACACTGCCAGCCACGTGCCAGTCTACACACACAACCAGCCAATCGCCAGTCCACACACACCGCCAACCAAGTGCCAGTCCACACAACCCCACCAGACAAGTGCCAGTCCCCACACCCCACAAGCCAAGGGCCAGTCTGCACACACTGCCATTAAATTTGCTTTAATAAACCAATTTGAAGGCGAATAAAAAAATATGGCCCCCAGGGGACACCACCCTTCAAAACACAATCACTGGTGTCTAGTGGGCCTAAAAACAGCTGATCTGCTCTCGGGCAGAATTTTAAAAAAAATAGCCCCCCCACCCCAAGGGAAGCGGCCCTTACCCAAGGAGTCACTCCTCGCAATTTCATAACAAATATCATCCCTGGCATCTAGAGTGTTTAACCCCCCCCCCCTCCACTGGGGGCATATCAGCAGAAAATAAATGGCCGAACTAGTCCCCAGGTGGGCCGAAACATGGATACAATTTAATGCCTCCAAGAGGAGCGAACCTTGCTCAAGGGGTCGCTCCCTACTATTTCAAAATATAAGATATATAGAGAAACACTGGGACGCAATACTCATATTCATTTGCTATCTCCAATTAGAGACCAGCTAGAAAAATAATTAAACAACTACTTTTCATAATTATTAAAAGCCCAATTCACTTTTAGAAAGTTACCATTTCACTGCCTGAGGCTCCTGGAGGCTAATTTGTATTAGCCCTCCAGCAGGTACACAGTGAGGGGTTGTGAGGGTTGAGGGGATTTGTATGGTATGGTTGTGCAACCTTACTGTGTAATACTCATCCAAAACTGTCTTTGGTCCAGTCAGGCTTGTTTGTGAAAACTCTAGCTCTACCCTGGGTAGCTGTGGCTTCAGGCAGCAAGGCTTAAACAAAGGAACTAGTGTAAAGCTTTTAGAAGCACCAAACAACGAAATAAGAAATCTGCAACACGAAAGAAATCCGACACCAATTTATAACAATAGATTATATTTTTATGAATTTTTAGACAGCAAGAGGGGAAAAATACACCTGAGGGTTCCGGAGATACAAATTTTCAAGTAAAACATAAATCTCTGCTTTTTAGTCCAAAGTGCATACAAACATTGGTAACCGTAACATTTAGAAGCTTTTGAAAAGTTTGAAAGTGTTGTGTTCGGCTACTCCGGCCTGAGTTGGGCGAAAGGAAGATGGTCAAGGGGGACACCAAAGCAGTCTCAAGTCCAGTTCCATACTGTACATTAAGACAGCCATAGACTTCAATGGAGTGGTCCTGATGCTGGGGATGCAGGATGCTGAGGATGATGAAGGATGCTCTGGGTGCTGTGCGGTTGATGGGGGCCTTCTTGGGGTAATTCCTCAGTCCACGGGTAAGGTGGGGCAACTTTGACCACAGGAGTCAGAGTCCCTCGAAGTCCTCTCTAAGCCAGTAGAAATCCGGTGGCAGCTGGGCTACTGATTTCCAGACACAGTGGGCCCAGTAGGTTGCTTTGGTGAAGGCAGGTGTCCATCTTTGATGGCCAATCTGGACTCTAATGACTCTCCCAGGTCTAGCAGATTTGGGTGCAACTTTTGGCCTTTGAGGTTCGGTCTCTTGGGAAGCCCGTCGGCAGTCAGCGGCAGTTCAGAGAATGTGACTAGACTTGCCGGAAGGGGTTACTTCAGCTTTGATGGACCTGGTGCTGGTACCAGGGAATCAGCTGACTGACCCTTGGAGTCACTTCTTTGGTCTGGTGTTCGGAAGCCCTTTTCCACAACCCAGGAGCCGCAGGCCCAGTCCTGTCTTTGCTAGCTCAATGTGCAGCAGGTGCAGTCGAGCAGTCAGTGCAGCTTCTCTTGCCAGGTCCTGGGGCAGTCCTTCTTTGGTCCTTTCTGCAGTTCTGTTGTGACCTGAGGTTCAAGGTGCCACGGGGTGCCATATTTATTCCCAGAAAGTGCCCTGGGGGATGATGTGGTCACTAGCCAATGGCCTACCCGGATCGCTCCCGTCCTGTGACAACCTCTGGCTAAGTGTGGCATCTAGAAATCCAAGAGAGCACTATTCTGCCAACTCTCAAGATGTCAGAACCCTTCCTTGGATGTTAGGAGTGTGGTTGTCCCCCCTAGAGCTGTTGCTACCTGTGGGCTACAAGCCCACCGGAAAACCAGTTTGGCCACTAGTCTCCCTTATCAGTTCTTGCTGCCAGACTGTCTGCCTGAACAAAAGGGAAGCCCTACATGAGTGTGTTCACCATTTACCTACCAAAGGCGGCTTCTCCTTTGAAGCTCCCCTTTTAGGCCAGCACCCTGAGTGACTTCCTATGAGGGGGAGATAACACCCCCTCTGTAGCGGGCCTCTATTGTTCCTGAGCCTGACAGTCATTCATACTACTCCCCAGGTGGGCAGAAGGCTGTCTGGTGGCCAGCAACTGTGAAGCCACAGGCCAAATGGGGCAACAGAGTGGCAACTTTCTAAAACTTGTATTTCTTCAAAAGTGATATTAAATTTGACTTGGGCATCAAGTCGGGTTTACTGCCACGATTAATTTTATATGTTGAAGTGACCATTTTAGTAGTGCTATTCAGAAGTTAACCGGACTGAGAGGTCAGCCGGTAACTCAGTATTAGCCATTGGGGCTACCAACCTTTCCACAGCAAAAACAACAATTTGGAAGTTTTGCTTTTAGTTCATATTAAAGTATATGTCCTACTTAATAATATACAGTTCCCTGCCTTAGGGCTTGATAGGCCTTCCTTAGGGAAGTCTTATATTTATTGTTAAGGGAAGTGGGGGCTTTGCTATTGGTTTAAATGGCAAAGTCAAACTAGCAGTTTTAAAACTTCCCTCCCAGGCTGCAGTGGCAGGATGGGAACCATTTTGTTCTTTGTCACACACAGGGTGGCACAATCAATGCTAAAGCCCTGGGTGGATACTCTGACTTACATTCCCTGGGTACTCTTGGTACCATGTACTAAGGACTTACAAGTAAGTCAGCTTATGCCAATTTGGGGTAGCCAATTCAGAATACACTAGAAAAGGACTAGAACACTGGCACTGAGGTCTGGTTAGCAGTCCTCAGTGCACTCTCAGAGTCAAAAAACCAGCAGCATCTGTCCAAACCTTTGGGGGTGATCATGCAAAAAGAAGCATTTTCTGACATGGATTAGCCCTGATAAGTTGTGAAATCGTCTCCCATGGCAGAGACAAATGCTTGGGTGTGGGGATGTTTTTTTGCTCCTCTGGCAGAAGATCAGTTGATGCATGCCCAAGAACGTCATTTACATCAAAGTGACCTCCCCTGCCACAAGCAAATGGTAGGTGACACCTGAAAAGGCCCCAGCCTTTGCTGTCCCAGTCAGGCAGGCACTAAACCAGGGTGGGGGGGGGGGAGAGCTGCCCCCAAAACTGGTTGAGTGACCACAAAGAAGAGGACTGCTTATTATCCTGTCCACACCTGTGGGTGGGCACACAGGGTCTGCACAAGGACAGAAGAATTATCCCAGCTTGGATTTTGAGAGTGAGGTGCACTGTGTGGTTGTTTGCAGTAGGGCAAACAGGAAATTCTGCAAAAGTGGCCGTGGTTACCCCCAGGAACATTTACCCCATTGGTTAGGGAGGCACTAGGGGCCAGTCCCACCAACTAGCAAGTGCCAGGCATAACTGTGGCACCCTAGGCACCAATTTCAGAACACTTTCTGAATCTGAGGAAAAACAGAAGAGGACTGAACCTGATGTCTGTAACCTCAGAGTAGCCCTGGAGGACTGAACCTGCTTCCTCTTGCACTCAGAACATAGAAGTGAACTCCAATGGTCAGTTAGCCGACTTGCTGTGTGGCGGCAGGGACACAACAATCTACAAAAGGTCTTCTCACTGAAGTGCCCAAATAACCGGTACAAACTTGAACTTAATTGGACCCTGATGGTGGCCTCTGCTGGAGTGAGTCTTGCCTCTTGATTGTGTCTAACTGAATTTCCCCTACCACCCCTAAAAACCTGGGACTTGAAAAATGTTTGGATTTCAAGACCTCCAGGTGACCAGGAAAAACCACCCCAGTCCACTGGCGTAGCAAGGGGGGGGCCCCGGGCGGCACGAGATTTGGGGGCGGCGGGTAAATTTATCGCCAGCACCCCCCCCCCCCCCGCTCTTAGGCGCTCGGCGGCGGCAGAAGGCAGAGTGCCTAGCTACGCCACTGCCCCAGTCTATCTGCCCAAGGCGCAACCTCACTGAGCTAAGAAATAAGGTTTCTCTCACAAAGAGTTTCTCTGCAGGAACAAATCCGATTCAGCTGGCCCTCAATCAGAAGGTGTCTGGCCTCATGGAACCCATTGTCAGATACAGGTTGCTCCTGTGCCCCGCTGAAGGGTTCCGAACTCCGAAAAAGGTATTAAGTCCAAAGTTAGAAGTCTTGTATGGTCAAAGGTGTCAAAAGTATCCAGCCAGTGAGAGGACCTCCCGGGCACAAATTTTGAATTTTCATGGTCTGAGCTTTTCCTGCCAAAAGAAATGGCTTCAGTGGAACATCGACCAATGCCTATCTGAATTTGTGAAGTCTTCATCGGATACAGCCTTCTGCCTTGCCCTGTTGAAGGGTTATGACTTCCATTTTTTAGACTAAGCCCCAAAGTAAAGCTACTTTCCATTTGGTGTATCTGACCCAAGCTCCATTGCAGATTAATTTTTCACCTTTTGTAGTATCAGGCAAGCCTGAAAATCAGTTTTTTAAAAGACTGTGAGCAAGCAATATTGACAAGAAGCAAGATGATTTATAGTTAGGAGAGAGCTAGGGGTCCTTAAGAAATGCTGGGGAACACCAGTGAATGGTGCTTGCATACTGAGCCAGTAACACAGCTTAAAACTATAGGAATTAAACACCATTTTACATGAGGCTTGTAGTTTCTCTCAGAGAATTATTTACAAAAATGCATGGTGCATTTAAAACACTTGAGGCAATAGCAGTGATCATGGAACTGTAGGGTTTTAGAAACAGGCACATAAGTGAAAGATTTGAAAATGCACTTAGAAATAAGGAGGTTTTTGTAATGGTTTGCTGCCTCTGTAAGGGGGCATAGGCTGGAAGGGCCTGATTTAGGTATCGACGAACGGGTTACTCTGTCACAAAGGTGATGGATATCCCGTCCGCCGAAATATAGCCAATCGGATATTATGGGATTTGTATTTTGGCGGATGGGAAATCCGTCACCGTTGAGACAGAGTAACCTGTCCACCAAAATCTAAATCACGCCCTGAGTCACATACCAGGCAAAAATATGATTAAGTATTCCCTGAGATGTGATTGACTCTGGCCAAGCCCTATCAAACTTTCTGAGACACTGAGTTGGAGAGATTTATTAAGAAGTCACACAACGCACCGCAGCAAGACAACTTGCTGTGCTGCGTTGCGTGACAGAGAGAGAGCAGAAATGCTCCGTATCTACTAAGATATGATGCATTTCTGCTCTCTCCCTAGGAATGGCAAACTGTGTGTTGCCTAGCACCAATACAGGCACACTTGCGACAGGGTGCAAGTGTGCTCTGCGTTATCGACTGGATTGCATTTGCGAGGGAAGGAATACCTTCCTGCACAAAATCAATCCTTAAAGTAATTTTCCTCTTTCAACATGTGCTGCTGAATGCAAATGGGAAAATTAAACAGGCTGTATTTTTTCTATTTCATGACATAAAGTTAAAAGAGCACACACACGTACAAATCACATCAAAGGTGATTTACAGTTGTCTATACTATTCCTGAGCAATCTCTAAACCAAATAGGGGAGAATTGCCCGATTGAAAAAGAATGCAGATAATTTTACACTTTGTATGCAGACACCATCTTAGGGTCCTTGCAGGCTCTCCTTAAGGGAAGAAACTGCTGTCATTTTTCTCAGAAACACAGGCAGTCCTTTTATTGGTAGTTTACAGATGAAAGTCTTGACATGGAGAAATCAGCTCCTCACTGACACTGAGCGTGCCCCATCTTTGTGAACAACTAAATAAAGCCTTGAATTTATTGCAGCAACAAAGTGATTGCCCCTCATCTCTCCTGCGAGTGAGACGCTCGGAACAGAGGATACACTGAGGGCACATATCAAACATTAAAAATGAAACACAAACGGAAATGATTCTGTTTCTGGATGGGCCAGGGGGCTCCCTTGGATAGGTCAGGTCCACCCTCCAGAACCGGACTGGGGTGCTGGGCCTCTGATTTCTAGTGATTTAATATGCAAGACTTTCAGGGGGTTTACACTGAAAACAGGTAATATTTAACTGGAATTACCTAATCACTACAGGTCACAAGGAGCTTTTGTTCCCAGTCCCAAGCTTTTATTTACATCAGTGCTTTCTGGGACTTGTGGTCTAGGCTTAACTCTACTGGACTGTTACATCTGAAAACCGAAAAGTAGAGCCCAGGACTGGAAAGGTTATGTCTTCCTGACCTGAAGTCATATATGCGGTAACCTTAAATTGCATGTATTACTAATCAGGTGTGATTTCACAGCTGCCCTGTGATAAAATAGACAGTGGAGCTGTACCCATCAATAAGTAGGTTACCACATTCTACTGATATGTTTACTGATGGCCTGATACAATAAACATGTCATTTTCTTCATGAAACCAAATCTATGCATCTGCACTGTCCACCAGGGTATGGCCTACAGGTGTGATTTGAAACGAAAGTGGGTGACGTGGCTTGGCCACTAAAGATGGCGGCAGCTTTCTTTTAAACTCCCATAGCTGCCAACTGTCCCGTTTTTGCCGGGACAGTCCCAGCAATTTGGAGACTCTCCCGGGTAATTCACTATCCCGGGACAGTCCCGGCAATTGCACTTCCAGCCCTGCCAAGTAAGTATTGTCCCTTTCAAGGCTTCTCGAAACCTTCGTATGCGCATGCTCACAGAATGTCCAGGTGTGTGCGAGAGCGCCGCGTGAGGAGTACAGCACACATGCGTGAGTGGAGGTACCTGGGAATTCGATGCACGTGTGCGATGGTCCGTGGACTGCACATCCACATCCAGGGATGTTGCGGGGCAGGGCGCATGTGTGCAGGGTACCATGGGACCTGCAGGAGGCGAGAGACTCGGGGTTTTGCTTCACCAGTGCAGGGGCCGCAGCACCCAGGCATGGAGAGAACCGTGGATCGTACAATGTCCTACTTTATTTGTACTTGTACTGACAGTGTCACTTCTGATACCCAACTCACCGAAAAGTGATAAAATGCAACTGCCTGATATAGATGCTGTGCTGCAAATGTATCTATTGCATACCAAGGATGCATGGTAGTGTTGGAGGGAACTTGGTGATATAAGGGCCTACTCAATAAAGAGAGAATTGCAGGGAATTGCGATGGGAATTTCAAACTTTAGGCCAAAGTAGCCGAGTTCGAAAAATTCTAAAATGCAGCTGAATGGGAGAAGCAGGAAATTGCGATGGGAATTTCAAACTTTAGGCCAAAGTAGCTGAGTTCGAAAAATTCTCCAATGCAGCTGAATGGGAGAATTTTTCCAATTCAGCTACTTTGGCCTTCCTGAAGTGAGGGAATGATTGATTGTCACTTAAGTCCTAAGGCAGCGAGTTCCAGATTCTGGGAGCGTTCCCAGAAAATGAGCGGGTGCGAGATTTCTCTTTTTTAAATTTCAGCGGAATCAAGAGTAGACTGTTTGATCTTCTAAGAGGTCTTTTTTGATCAGTTTTTGTGAGCTAGACAGGTTTTTCCGTGCAGAGAGCTATGCAAGCAGTTTTGAGTATAGAGCCTGCCTCAATTGATAGCCAGTTGAGTTAATTGAGGGTGGGAGTGATGTGGTCAAAGCGACTCTCCTCCAACAGTAGTCTAGCTGCTGTGTGGGGTGTGGCTTTGAAAGTGGCTAGGTGTGTTTTTGGGGCACCAGTGATCGTTGTGTTACTGTGGTCTAGCTTGGGGATGACTAGGGATAGCACCACAGCCTTTAGGTCTTCAATGGGAATGAAGGGTTTAAATTTGTTAAGGTGTTTCAGCGTGTAGAAGGCACTTTTAGCAGAAGCATCAATGTGCTCTTTCGTGTTCAAGTGTCTGTCAAGTGTAATTCTCAGGGATTTAACAGAGTTGGAGATGGATAGTGTGCAGATTAATGCAGTGAGATGATAGAGTCAGATATCTATGGGAAAGGATTTATCTTTGGGTTGGATGAAAAGGAGTTCAGTTTTGTTGGGGTTGAGCTTAAGATGGTTGCTGGTTAGCCATGATTGTACCGTGGTGAGAGTGCTATTTAAGTGCTGGATGTCTTTGACTGACGAGATTCTCATGTAGAGTTGGGTGTCATCTGCATAAAGAAGATAGGCAATTCTGACTTGTTTCAGGATCATTGCAAGGGGTTCTATATTGAGGTTGAATAGGGCTGGAGACAGGATTGACCCTTGAGGGACTCCTTGTGAGACTGGCATTGCTTTTGAGGTCGAGTTGTTAAGCTTGATTAGCTGTGAGCGTTGGTTCAAGAAAGAAGCAAACCACTGAAGGACAGTTCCATTGATGCCTGCACGCTGCGAAAGGGTGTTTAGGAGGATGTCATGGTTGACAGTATCAAAGGCAGCCGAGAAGCCCATTAGGACTAGGAGGTCATCATTCAGAGATCTGTGTATGTTACCTATGATGTTCAATATTGCAGTCTCTGTACTGCAGCCTTTCCTGACCCCAGATTGGAAGGTGTTGTGCAAGATACATTTTTCAATGTGGTTGTTGAGTTGTGCAAGCACACATTTTTCGAAGGTTTTGGCAAGTAGAGTGAGGTTGGTTATAGGTCTGTAGTTATTAAGATCATTCTGGTCAGCGTCTGGTTTTTTGATGAGGATGGTGAGGAGGGTGTCTTGGCTGAGTTTGGGGGGGGGGGGCTGACAAGGAGCCACTCGATAGGGAGGAGTTAATGATTTTGTTCCATAAAGGAGAGATGATGTGACTGAGATATTTAACAAGTGTCGCCGGGAGGGGGTCAGAGATGTGCAATGTCGGCTTCATACTAGCGAGTAATTTAAGGACTTCTTCTTCAGGGGTGTGGTTGAATTTAGTCCAGGTTGCATCATTTTTCAACTGCAAGGGGTTGTGGTTCGTGACCTGTGTTGCTGAGAGGGGGAGACAGCCATCATTTGAAGGTAGGGGCTTGGGTGACCATTTTCATCAGGGGGAGCATCTTTGTTGCAGGGTGAGGTGGGTGGCACAAGAAAGAGTTTAATGTTAGATATTTTTTCAGAAAAACAATTAGAGAATTCTTTGCATTGGTTTGTGGAGTCATTAGTTGAGTGCTGGGGGAAAGAGGAGGTTTGCTGCTTGATAATGCTTAAGAGTTCTTTGAGTCTGTTCCTATACTGGTCAAGTTGATCTCGGAAAAAGGAAGCTTTTCTCTGAAAATTAGTTTTTTGTATTTCTTTCAGCCAGTCAGAGTTTTTGCCTCTCATTCTTAAGTTTGTGATTAAACCAGGATCTGTTGATTAATTGTCTTGCTTTCTTGAGTTGCAGAGGGGTGACTGCTTCAACAAGTTCTGCATTTTTATGTTGTAGTGGTCAGTAAGGTCATTAGCGGAGGAGAGGTTGGGTGGAGGTTGGATTTGGGAACTGACTAATGCTTCTAACTCTGCCTGGGGAATTCGATGTAAGTTCCTTACCTAATGCTTGGGATGGCTAGATTGGGGGTGAGCCTTCGGTTGCATGGTATTGAGATCGAAAAGAATTAGATGGTGATCAGTCTAGTCAGATGGTAGAACAGAGTGGAGGGATCCTTGCGGTCACTGCGAATGATTGAGAATCCCGGTGGGGTGAGGAGGTCGATGTAAGGGGATAAGTGGTCATTTATCCAGGTTTTAGTTAGAAAGCAGATGTCAATATTGTATTGAAAGATAGTTTCAGATATTTCAGTGGCATGCTTGACTGCTGATCGACAGTTTAGTAGCATACAGCAAACCGTAGGTAGTGATCTTGGATCAGGCTGACTGCGTTGGATGGTAGTTAGTTGGACGGGAGGGCGAGTGGTGTTCAAGGTCCTATTCATGCCAAGGATGACCGGGATCTTGTGGTGACAGTGTTGGCTGGGTCAATATTGTATTGAAAGATAGTTTCAGATATTTCAGTGGCATGCTTGACTGCTGATCGACAGTTTAGTAGCATACAGCACAGCGTAGGTAGTGATCTTGGATCAGGCTGACTGCGTTGGATGGTAGTTAGTTGGACGGGAGGGCGAGTGGTGTTCAAGGTCCTATTTATGCCAAGGATGACCGGGATCTTGTGGTGACAGTGTTGGCTAGGGGCATCGTCATAGGTGTTGCTCAGCATTTCAGCTTCCCGCTGCGACATTTCAGTCATGGTGCGTCTAGGTTTGAGGTGGTGATGAATGTAGGAGATGGTTTACTAGGGGTGAGGGTCAGAGTGAAAGTTTGTGGCAGGATCAGTGTTTACCATAGATGCGTGGGGTTGGGGCAGGATGTGGCTAATCTTTGTGTCCATACATAGTGATGAAGTGTCTTCCAAAATAGTGTTGATTTTATGTTCCAGACGGGCTATTATAGGGATCAATTGGGAGACCGTTGGGTCTGTAGTGGGGAGGGGAGCAAGCTGGAACTACTCGGAGTCTTGGGTGGAGGCAAGGGTAGAGTCCAGTTTGTTGTGGACGGAGGATTGAGAGGATTGAGGTGCAAATAATGAAACAAGCTGGTCTGTGTGAGTGTGCCATGAAGGAGGGGAAAGTAATTCTGGAGGTGAAGCCAAAGCTACAGAGTGTCTGGGGATAGGGGGCTGTAGGAAGGGTGGGGGAGGAGGTTGTGCATGGGAGGCTGGGTGTGGAGGGTTGAGTTCGAGTAGGAGGTGGTGCCGGGGTGGGTTCTCTCGGAGGGGTGTGGGTTCTCTGGAAGGGGGTGGGGGTGGGGGTGGGAGCGGCTAACAAGGAGGCACAGAGAGCAGGGAAGTGGCGATAAAAGATGGATAGGTTTTGTTCTGAGGTTTGTATTAGGTTGTTCCCATTTCTGTAGATGGTTATTGACAGTTCACCGTTTAAGTTTTGTGATGGGGATATAGAGAGTTTAGATCCATAACGGATATTGGTGGTATTAGTCACATGAAGGTGTTGTGGGAAGTTCCCTCTCCATTTGGCGGGTTTCTTAGTGTAGGAGATGAAGTACATTTTATGCCCTCCATGTGATGAACTGTAGTAGATGTCTATTATTAGTCTCTCTGGATGCTCTTTGAGGATTCTGTGTTTGAAGTTTTTTGCAGTCTGTTTGGAGAGGTTCATCAGACATTTGATGCAGTATGAGTTAGGGCCATATCTTTCCATGACGGTGCTGCGGTAGGATATTGACCCAGCAGTAGGATCCCGAACTTGATATTATACTCAGAGGTTATTTCTGGGGGTAACCAATGTTAGGATTTAGAAGCCCCCCAGCATAGGTAGGATATCAGAGACAGCATGAACTAGCACGCATTGAGAAACAGGGTCATTCCTATACATGCCGGGTAGGATAAGTAGCATGCGATGAGTGTACCACCTTGGACAACAGTATAGGCATAAATGTACAGTAAATGTACTCACAGCGTAGGTGGGATATCAAAGACAGCATAAAACTTGCAGACAATAAGAGGCAAACTCATTCCTACATGCACAGAATAGGATAAATTGCATACAATGACGTGACGCCTTAAGATACCAGCATACGCATAAAATACAGTGTTTTTGAAGAATGAGCAAAAAAATCACTATATTTGTAAGAAATAGCAGTGTAGACTAATGTTGTAGTCATAGAGATTCAATATATGCGCATCGCCATACACACACCATATAGGCATACCATAACAGTATAGGCTAACAGTGTAGACTTAAAGACACAACAGTATAGTCATAAAATAATAGTAGATGTACTTGTCGGGCATAGAAGAGACACAATGCAGGGAGACCCCAGATCGGAGGCAGAAGAGAGCGTATATGAACAGCAAAACCTCAAATTCCGGGACACAGCTGGGACACAAAGCCGGATATCACTATCTCAGAAGTAAGGGAGAATAACCAGTGCAAGGATTGGGCAGTAGGGGCCATTGTGAGGGTAGAAGTCATGGGGGAGCAGTATGTTCTTATTGGGGGATTTTGTGCACAATGATGTTAGTTGCTCACCTTTGAAAGAACTAGCGTGAGCAGGATTGTCTATAGAAAAATAGTATCGATCGTCAGTGCTCCAGCAAGGGGCTGCATCTTGTGAGGAGAATCTGGAATCTAGAGATGTAGCCCAGAGTCATGGTTCCCTGGTCTCTCAGCAAGAAGCTGGGCTTTGCAAGTGCAGTCTGGGGGACTCAGTATTAGCCATTGGGGCTACCAACCTCTCCACAGCAAAAACAACAATTTGGAAGCTTTGCTGTTAGTTCATATTAAAGTATATGTCCTACTTAATAATATACAGTTCCCTGCCTTAGGGCTTGATAGGCCTTCCTTAGGGAAGTCTTATATTTATTGTTAAGGGAAGTGGGGGCTTTGCTATTGGTTTAAATGGCAAAGTCAAACTAGCAGTTTTAAAACTTCCCTCCCAGGCTGCAGTGGCAGGATGGAAACCATATTGTTCTTTGTCACACACAGGGTGGCACAATCAATGCTAAAGCCCTGGGTGGATACTCTGACTTACATTCCCTGGGTACCCTTGGTACCATATACTAAGGGCTTACAAGTAAGTCAGCTTATGCCAATTTGGGGTAGCCAATCCAGAATACACTTTGTAAAGGACTAGAACACTGGCACTGAGGTCTGGTTAGCAGTCCTCAGTGCACTCTCAGAGTCAAAAAACCAGTAGCATCTGTCCAAACCTTTGGGGGTGATCATGCAAAAAGAAGCATTTCCTGACATGGATTAGCCCTGATAAGTTGTGAAATCGTCTCCCATGGCAGAGATAAATGCTTGGGTGTGGAAATATTTTTTTGCTCCTCTGGCAGAAGATCAGTTGATGCATGCCCAAGAACGTCATTTACATCAAAGTGACCTCCCCTGCCACAAGCAAATGGTAGGTGACACCTGAAAAGGCCCCAGCCTTTGCTGTCCCAGTCAGGCAGGCACTAAACCAGGGTGGGGGGGGGGGGGAGAGCTGCCCCCAAAACTGGTTAAGAGTGACCACAAAGAAGAGGACTGCTTATTATCCTGTCCACACCTGTGAGTGGGCACACAGGGTCTGCACAAGGACAGAAGTATTTTCCCAGCTTGGATTTTGAGAGTGAGGTGCACTGTGTGGTTGTTTGCAGTAGGGCAAACAGGAAATTCTGCAAAAGTCGCTGTGGTTACCCCCAGGAACGTTTACCCCATTGGTTAGGGAGGCACTAGGGGCCAGTCCCACCAACTAGCAAGTGCCAGGCATAAATGTGGCACCCTAGGCACCAATTTCAGAACACTTTCTGAATCTGAGGAAAAACAGAAGAGGACTGAACCTGATGTCTGTAACCTCAGAGTAGCCCTGGAGGGCTGAACCTGCTTCCTCTTGCACTCAGAACATAGAAGTGAACTCCAATGGTCAGTTAGCCGACTTGCTGTGTGGCGGCAGGGACACAACAATCTACAAAAGGTCTTCTCACTGAAGTGCCCAAATAACCGGTACAAACTTGAACTTAATTGGACCCTGATGGTGGCCTCTGCTGGAGTGAGTCTTGCCTCTTGATTGTGTCTAACTGAATTTCCCCTACCACCCCTAAAAACCTGGGACTTGAAAAATGTTTGGATTTCAAGACCTCCAGGTGACCAGGAAAAACCACCCCAGTCTATCTGCCCAAGGCGCAACCTCACTGAGCTAAGAAATAAGGTTTCTCTCACAAAGAGTTTCTCTGCAGGAACAAATCCGATTCAGCTGGCCCTCAATCAGAAGGTGTCTGGCCTCATGGAACCCATTGTCAGATACAGGTTGCTCCTGTGCCCTGCTGAAGGGTTCCGAACTCCGAAAAAGGGATTAAGTCCAAAGTTAGAAGTCTTGTATGGTCAAAGGTGTCAAAAGTATCCAGCCAGTGAGAGGACCTCCCGGGCACAAATTTTGAATTTTCATGGTCTGAGCTTTTCCTGCCAAAAGAAATGGCTTCAGTGGAACATCGACCAATGCCTATCTGAATTTGTGAAGTCTTCATTGGATACAGCCTTCTGCCTTGCCCTGTTGAAGGGTTTTGACTTCCATTTTTTAGACTAAGCCCCAAAGTAAAGCTACTTTCCATTTGGTGCATCTGACCCAAGCTCCATTGCAGATTAATTTTTCACCTTTTGTAGTATCAGGCAAGCCTGCAAATCAGTTTTTTAAAAGACTGTGAGCAAGCAATATTGACAAGAAGCAAGATGATTTATAGTTAGGAGAGAGCTAGGGGTCCTTAAGAAATGCTGGGGAACACCAGTGAATGGTGCTTGCATACTGAGCCAGTAACACAGCTTAAAACTATAGGAATTAAACACCATTTTACATGAGGCTTGTAGTTTCTCTCAGAGAATTATTTACAAAAATGCATGGTGCATTTAAAACACTTGAGGCAATAGCAGTGATCATGGAACTGTAGGGTTTTAGAAACAGGCACATAAGTGAAAGATTTGAAAATGCACTTAGAAATAAGGAGGTTTTTGTAATGGTTTGCTGCCTCTGTAAGGGGGCATAGGCTGGAAGGGCCTGATTTAGGTATCGACGAACGGGTTACTCTGTCACAAAGGTGATGGATATCCCGTCCGCCGAAATATAGCCAATCGGATATTATGGGATTTGTATTTTGGCGGATGGGAAATCCGTCACCGTTGAGACAGAGTAACCTGTCCACCAAAATCTAAATCACGCCCTGAGTCACATACCAGGCAAAAATATGATTAAGTATTCCCTGAGATGTGATTGACTCTGGCCAAGCCCTATCAAACTTTCTGAGACACTGAGTTGGAGAGATTTATTAAGAAGTCACACAACGCACCGCAGCAAGACAACTTGCTGTGCTGCGTTGCGTGACAGAGAGAGAGCAGAAATGCTCCGTATCTACTAAGATATGATGCATTTCTGCTCTCTCCCTAGGAATGGCAAACTGTGTGTTGCCTAGCACCAATACAGGCACACTTGCGACAGGGTGCAAGTGTGCCTGCGTTATCGACTGGATTGCATTTGCGAGGGAAGGAATACCTTCCTGCACAAAATCAATCCTTAAAGTAATTTTCCTCTTTCAACATGTGCTGCTGAATGCAAATGGGAAAATTAAACAGGCTGTATTTTTTCTATTTCATGACATAAAGTTAAAAGAGCACACACACGTACAAATCACATCAAAGGTGATTTACAGTTGTCTATACTATTCCTGAGCAATCTCTAAACCAAATAGGGGAGAATTGCCCGATTGAAAAAGAATGCAGATAATTTTACACTTTGTATGCAGACACCATCTTAGGGTCCTTGCAGGCTCTCCTTAAGGGAAGAAACTGCTGTCATTTTTCTCAGAAACACAGGCAGTCCATTTATTGGTAGTTTACAGATGAAAGTCTTGACATGGAGAAATCAGCTCCTCACTGACACTGAGCGTGCCCCATCTTTGTGAACAACTAAATAAAGCCTTGAATTTATTGCAGCAACAAAGTGTTTTCCCCTCATCTCTCCTGCGAGTGAGACGCTCGGAACAGAGGATACACTGAGGGCACATATCAAACATTAAAAAAGAAACACAAACGGAAATGATTCTGTTTCTGGATGGGCCAGGGGGCTCCCTTGGATAGGTCAGGTCCACCCTCCAGAACCGGACTGGGGTGCTGGGCATCTGATTTCTAGTGATTTAATATGCAAGACTTTCAGGGGGTTTACACTGAAAACAGGTAATATTTAACTGGAATTACCTAATCACTACAGGTCACAAGGAGCTTTTGTTCCCAGTCCCAAGCTTTCATTTACATCAGTGCATTCTGGGACTTGTAGTCTAGGCTTAACTCTACTGGACTGTTACATCTGAAAACCGAAAAGTAGAGCCCAGGACTGGAAAGGTTATGTCTTCCTAACCTGAAGTCATATATGCGGTAACCTTAAATTGCATGTATTACTAATCAGGTGTGATTTCACAGCTGCCCTGTGATAAAATAGACAGTGGAGCTGTACCCTCAATAACTAGGTTACCACATTCTACTGATATGTTTACTGATGGCCTGATACAATAAACATGTCATTTTCTTCATGAAACCAAATCTATGCCTCTGCACTGTCCACCAGGGTATGGGCTACAGGTGTGATTTGAAACGAAAGTGGGTGACGTGGCTTGGCCACTAAAGATGGCGGCAGCTTTCTTTTAAACTCCCATAGCTGCCAACTGTCCCGTTTTTGCCGGGACAGTCCCAGCAATTTGGAGACTCTCCCGGGTAATTCACTAACCCGGGGCAGTAGCCGAGTTCGAAAAATTCTAAAATGCAGCTGAATGGGAGAAGCAGGAAATTGTGATGGGAATTTCAAACTTTAGGCCAAAGTAGCCGAGTTCGAAAAATTCTCCAATGCAGCTGAATGGGAGAAATTTTCTAACTCAGCTACTTTGGCCTTCTTGAAGTGAGGGAATGATTGATTGTCACTTAAGTCCTAAGGCAGCGAGTTCCCGATTCCGGGTGCGTTCCCAGAAAATGAGTGGGTGCGAGATTTCTCTTTTTTAAATTTCAGCGGAATCAAGAGTAGACTGTTTGATCTTCTAAGAGGTCTTTTTTGATCAGTTTGTGTGAGCTAGACAGGTTTTTCCGTGCAGAGAGCTATGCAAGCAGTTTTGAGTATAGAGCCTGCCTCAATTGATAGCCAGTTGAGTTAATTGAGGGTGGGAGTGATGTAGTCAAAGCGACTCTCCTCCAACAGTAGTCTAGCTGCTGTGTGGGGTGTGGCTTTGAAAGTGGCTAGGTGTGTTTTTGGGGCACCAGTAATCATTGTGTTACTGTGGTCTACCTTGGGGATGACTAGGGATAGCACCACAGCCTTTAGGTCTTCAATGGGAATGAAGGGTTTAAATTTGTTAAGGTGCTTCAGCGTGTAGAAGGCACTTTTAGCAGAAGCATCAATGTGCTCTTACGTGTTCAAGTGTCTGTCAAGTGTAATCCTCAGGGATTTAACAGAGTTGGAGATGGATAGTGTGCAGATTAATGCAGTGAGATGATAGAGTCAGATATCTATGGGAAAGGATTTATCTTTGGGTTGGATGAAAAGGAGTTCAGTTTTGTTGGGGTTGAGCTTAAGATGGTTGCTGGTTAGCCATGATTGTACCGTGGTGAGAGTGCTATTTAAGTGCTGGATGTCTTTGACTGACGAGATTCTCATGTAGAGTTGGGTGTCATCTGCATAAAGAAGATAGGCAATTCTGGCTTGTTTCAGGATCATTGCAAGGGGTTCTATATTGAGGTTGAATAGGGCTGGAGACAGGATTGACCCTTGAGGGACTCCTTGTGAGACTGGCATTGCTTTTGAGGTCGAGTTGCTAAGCTTGATTAGCTGTGAGCGTTGGTTCAAGAAAGAAGCAAACCACTGAAGGACAGTTCCATTGATGCCTGCACGCTGCGAAAGGGTGTTTAGGAGGATGTCATGGTTGACAGTATCAAAGGCAGCCGAGAAGCCCAGTAGGACTAGGAGATCATCATTCAGAGATCTGTGTATGTTACCTATGATGTTCAATATTGCAGTCTCTGTACTGCAGCCTTTCCTGACCCCAGATTGGAAGGTGTTGTGCAAGATACATTTTTCAATGTGGTTGTTGAGTTGTGCAAGCACACATTTTTCGAAGGTTTTGGCAAGTAGAGTGAGGTTGGTTATAGGTCTGTAGTTATTAAGATCATTCTGGTCAGCGTCTGGTTTTTTGATGAGGATGGTGAGGAGGGTGTCTTGGCTGAGTTTGGGGGGGGGGGCTGACAAGGAGCCACTCGATAGGGAGGAGTTAATGATTTTGTTCCATAAAGGAGAGATGATGTGACTGAGATATTTAACAAGTGTCGCCGGGAGGGGGTCAGAGATGTGCGATGTCAGCTTCATACTAGCGAGTAATTTAAGGACTTCTTCTTCAGGGGTGTGGTTGAATTTAGTCCAGGTTGCATCATTTTTCAACTGCAAGGGGTTGAGGTTTGTGACCTGGGTTGCTGAGAGGGGGAGACAGCCATCATTTGAAGGTAGGGGCTTGGGTGACCCATTTTCATCAGGGGGAGCATCTTTGGTGCAGGGTGAGGTGGGTGGCACAAGAAAGAGTTTAATGTTAGATATTTTTTCAGAAAAACAATTAGAGAATTCTTTGCATTGGTTTGTGGAGTCATTAGTTGAGTGCTGGGGGAAAGAGGAGGTTTGCTGCTTGATAATGCTTAAGAGTTCTTTGAGTCTGTTCCTATACTGGTCAAGTTGATCTCGGAAAAAGGAAGCTTTTCTCTGAAAATTAGTTTTTTGTATTTCTTTCAGCCAGTCAGAGTTTTCGCCTCTCATTCTTAAGTTTGTGATTAAACCAGGATCTGTTGATTAATTGTCTTGCTTTCTTGAGTTGCAGAGGGGTGACTGCTTCAACAAGTTCTGCATTTTTATGTTGTAGTGGTCAGTAAGGTCATCAGCGGAGGAGAGGTTGGGTGGAGGTTGGATTTGGGAACTGACTAATGCTTCTAACTCTGCCTTGGGAATTCGATGTAAGTTCCTTACCTAATGCTTGGGATGGCTAGATTGGGGGTGAGCCTTCGGTTGCATGGTATTGAGATCGAAAAGAATTAGATGGTGATCAGTCTAGTCAGATGGTAGAATAGAGTGGAGGGATCCTTGCGGTCACTGCGAATGATTGAGAATCCCGGTGGGGTGAGGAGGTCGATGTAAGGGGATAAGTGGCCATTTATCCAGGTTTCAGTTAGAAAGCAGATGTCAATATTGTATTGAAAGATAGTTTCAGATATTTCAGTGGCATGCTTGACTGCTGATCGACAGTTTAGTAGCATACAGCAAAGCGTAGGTAGTGATCTTGGATCAGGCTGACTGCGTTGGATGGTAGTTAGTTGGACGGGAGGGCGAGTGGTGTTCAAGGTCCTATTTATGTCAAGGATGACCGGGATCTTGTGGTGACAGTGTTGGCTGGGTCAATATTGTATTGAAAGATAGTTTCAGATATTTCAGTGGCATGCTTGACTGCTGATCGACAGTTTAGTAGCATACAGCAAAGCGTAGGTAGTGATCTTGGATCAGGCTGACTGCGTTGGATGGTAGTTAGTTGGACGGGAGGGCGAGTGGTGTTCAAGGTCCTATTTATGCCAAGGATGACCGGGATCTTGTGGTGACAGTGTTGGCTGGGGGCATTGTCATAGGTGTTGCTCAGCATTTCAGCTTCCCGCTGCGACATTTCAGTCATGGTGCGTCTAGGTTTGAGGTGGTGATGAATGTAAGAGATGGTTTACTAGGGGTGAGGGTCAGAGTGAAAGTTTGTGGCAGGATCAGTGTTTACCATAGATGCGTGGGGTTGGGGCAGGATGTGGCTAATCTTTGTGTCCATACGTAGTGATGAAGTGTCTTCCAAAATAGTGTTGATTTTATGTTCCAGACGGGCTATTATAGGGATCAGTTGGGAGACGGTTGGGTCTGTAGTGGGGACGGGAGCCAGCTGGAACTCCTCGGAGTCTTGGGTGGAGGCAAGGGTAGAGTCCAGTTTGTTGTGGACGGAGGATTGAGATGATTGAGGTGCAAATAATGAAACAAGCTGGTCCGTGTGAGTGTGCCATGAAGGAGGGGAAAGTAATTCTGGAGGTGAAGCCAAAGCTACGGAGTGTCTGGGGATAGTGGGGCTGTGGGAAGGGTGGGGGAGGAGGTTGTGCATGGGAGGCTGGGTGTGGAGGGTTGAGTTTGAGTAGGAGGTGGTGCCGGGGTGGGTTCTCTCGGAGGGGTGTGGGTTCTCTGGAAGGGGGTGGGGGTGGTGGTGGGAGCGGCTAACAAGGAGGCACAGAGAGCAGGGAAGTGGCGATAAAAGATGGATAGGTTTTGTTCTGAGGTTTGTATTAGGATGTTCCCATTTCTGTAGATGGTTATGGGCAGTTCACCGTTTAAGTTTTGTGATGGGGATATAGAGAGTTTAGATCCATAACGGATATTGGTGGTATTAGTCAAATGAAGGTGTTGTGGGAAGTTCCCTCTCCATTTGGCGGGTTTCTTAGTGTAGAAGATGAAGTCCATTTTATGGCCTCCATGTCATGAACTGTAGTAGATGTCTATTATTAGTTTCTCTGGATGCTCTTTGAGGATTCTGTGTTTGAAGTTTTTTGCAGCCTGTTTGGAGAGGTTCATCAGACATTTGATGCAGTATGAGTTAGGGCCATATCTTTCCTTGACGGTGCTGCGGTAGGATATTGACCCAGCAGTAGGATCCCGAACTTGATATTATACTCAGAGGTTATTTCTGGGGGTAACCAATGTTAGGATTTAGAAGCCCCCCAGCATAGGTAGGATATCAGAGACAGCATGAACTAGCACGCATTGAGAAACAGGGTCATTCCTATACATGCCGGGTAGGATAAGTAGCATGCGATGAGTGTACCACCTTGGACAACAGTATAGGCATAAATGTACAGTAAATGTACTCACAGCGTAGGTGGGATATCAAAGACAGCATAAAACTTGCAGACAATAAGAGGCAAACTCATTCCTACATGCACAGAGTAGGATAAATTTCATACAATGGCGTGACGCCTTAAGATACCAGCATAGGCATAAAATACAGTGTTTTTGAAGAATGAGCAAAAAAATCACTATATATGTAAGAAATAGCAGTGTAGACTGATGTTGTAGTCATAGAGATTCAATATATGCGCATCGCCGTACACACACCATATAGGCATACCATAACAGTATAGGCTAACAGTGTAGACTTAAAGACACAACAGTATAGTCATAAAATAATAGTAGATGTACTTGTCGGGCATAGAAGAGACACAATGCAGGGAGACCCCAGATCGGAGGCAGAAGAGAGCGTTTATGAACAGCAAAACCTCAAATTCCGGGACAAAGCTGGGACACAAAGCCGGATATCACTAACTCGGAGGTAAGGGAGAATAACCAGTGCAAGGATTGGGCAGTAGGGGCCATTGTGAGGGTAGAAGTCATGGGGGAGCAGTATGGTCTGATTGGGGGATTTTGTGCACAATGATGTTAGTTGCTCACCTTTGAAAGAAGTAGCGTGAGCAGGATTGTCAATAGAAAAATAGTATCGATCGACAGAGCTCCAGCAAGGTGCTGCATCTTGTGAGGAGAATCTGGAATCTAGAGATGTAGCCCAGAGTCATGGTTCCCTGGTCTCTCAGCAAGAAGCTGGGCTTTGCAAGTGCAATCTAGGGGACTCAGATCTGCACAGGTGCGAGCATTGGGTGGTCGGAGAGTCTTTTATGGTGGACTTCGTTATCTGGCCACAAACAGAGCGAGCCGTAACACAGGCATCATTTTGGCTTTTTATGTACAGTGCGGAGTTCCCCTTTTCCAAGTTGCTGAGCCAGAGGATAATTTGGGTAACAAGACAAATGGTATTCCCCTTTGCCTCCTGTGGAGCAACATGGAGTACTTTTTTTGCCCACTGCACCAGAGTAGCGCTGGCCGGGTTGTGTGGGGGGGAGAGAGGTACAGGGGCATAGCAAGCTGATCAGTTCTTGAACGGATTTGTGCCCTTGCTGTGTGAGGCAGCTTGCTATGGTGGGGTTGGACTGAGGGAGTATAGTCCTTCCTCGTTTTCTATGATCTCCCCTGGTAGGAAGGAGTAGTCCTTCAGCAGTGTTTGCCTTTACTGGAAGGGAGAAATGGGGAAATGGCCAGACAAGGTGTAGAAGGCATTTTAATTATGAATGTCATGAGCTACAGCAGTAGCATAGGGCACCGTGGTGGAAAAGCTTTCTTGCTACACATGGATCCTAGTTTGAACTGTGCATAAATGTAGGTGTTCTATACTAACACTATTTTACTTTACAGGTTGATATGGGCAACAGATAGTTAAGTTCAGGTTTAGCTCAGGGAGGAGGTGTTCTCTGCTTTTCATGATAGGCTACACAAAGTTACAGATATTTACACAACATCCTCAAATAGAGGCATCATACCCCAATTCATTTAAAATTCTGATCAGGAACACTAATTGACTTAATGATAAGATCACAAGAGGGACAGTCATGCAGTTTGCTATGAGACAACCCCTGGGCATTCTTTTCCTACAAGAAACTCATCTCCTGGGCACCAAATGTAGGTTCCTAGGCCATTACGGATATGACAGGGTTCACCATGCAGGGTTTAGATCTCTTTCTGGGGGTGTAGCGAAAAAGATCCACAGGTCCTTCCCCCTCATTGTAGCTCAATTCATGGAAGACCCATAGGGCAGATATGATTTGGTCACAGGATTCATGCACGGTCAAAGATAGTCATCGTTGTGTGTATACTCCCCTCCCACTTTCCTTGACAACACACTGAGAACCCTTACCACTATACTAGCTGACTTGCCATCTAGCAAGATTATAATTGGAGGGGACTTCAATGTGGATGTTGGAACATAGGAACGTTGAACCTGAGGGGGAGTCCAGAGACAGGGGTACCCATGAGAGGCAGGTAGAGGGCTAGTCAGGAGAAACGCATAGAGCACAAAGACTCACACCCGTATTCATGCATTATTGATTGTGTATTGGAAGTCTATGTTTTCCATGTAATAAAGTATTTGTCTTTTCGACAAAGAAAAGCACTGGGCTTAACATTGATCTTATTGAGCTGCTCCAGGGGCGATATTGAGTAATCCCCACATTAACCTCCCCGAAAAGCCTGTGACTGTCCGCCTTTGCTACTATTTAGAGTCAAGTGCAGAAAGGGCTGAACTTGTCCCAGTTTGAAGAACCAGAATAGTTCAGGCCCCGGGACAACAGTGGTAAAAGGACTCAATCTCCACAGTTGTGCCCATGAAACCCCAATTGGCCCTTTGGACTCCTGAAAGGGGTCTCACAAGGTGTATCCGTTAACTCGCTTGGCAGAGTTACCAAGAATGGAGGGGGGTAGTCACCTGGTATTTCTTATGGTATCCTGAAATGAGAACCTACCAGGGGATTGGGTGATTCCATTCCCAGTTCCTATGGTATTTTTAATTTCCAGAGAGTTCACCAGCCTCAGCTCATATTTGCCAACTGGAGATGTTCCTTAGACTTTATCTCCATTCAAAAAGAAAGCCTGAACCGACGAACAAAATAAATCTCAGATGAACGATTTAGAATATAAAACAACTAACTTCTCATTTGTTTGCTTGCAGTTTTTCCTGATGAAACCCGAGCTCACAGGCTTTTTGGTTACATTTTGTTTCTTTACCATATGCTGGTTCATCAAAGACAGTCTCCTAGTCAGTGATATGCATAAGAAGCATGTATTCATAACAGGCTGTGACAGTGGCTTTGGAAACCTTCTGGCAAGACAACTTGACAAAAAAGGAGTTGGCGTCATTGCTGCGTGCCTGACAGAAAAGGGAAGCCAAGACTTACAAGCTTGCTCGTCGCCCACACTGAAGACAGTAATACTGAATGTGACAAACCCGCGAAGCATGGACCAGGCTGTGGAATTTGTTGCAGCAGAGACTGGAAATCAAGGTAAAATATGCATTTGTATTTAAATGACACAATTACATAATCTAGTTGGAGAAAATTATCTTAGATAGGCGAAAACAGTCTAAGTTTTACGAACTTGCTGAGAATATTTCATTGGACCAACACACGTAACAGGGGCGTAACACAGGCCCCTACAGTCCCTATGGCAAGGTGACCCGCACATGGACATCGATTCACCAAAATGCTAGGGGTAGCAGAAGTGACATCACACACCCTTTGACCTTAATGACATCACAGAAAGTGACATAATATGAACATTGACTATAAATCTTCCACATAACCTTAAGCCTAAGAACATCACAAAGATTAACATTGCTGAAGTTCTATAACAACTGAATGATTAATAGAAGAAGGCAAATGTGTATTGTAAATATGATCTATATTAGGGTGCCCTCATGATATGCCAAGGGAATAATTACCTGAATTGTAGTGAGCAAGTGAAACGAATGAGTCCAACCTCTTATAAGAAATGGAAGGATCAGTGGCGAAGGGGTGATTTTTTCCACCTGAATAAATATGGAAAAAAGGGGGTCAAATAGTGCATTTTAAAGCAAATTTTTCATATAAATCTACTAAACACTAGGATCTGAAAAGATATTCATTAAAAATATTCATTGTGCGCCCCCATTTCATGACCTCATTTCTTTTGAATGTGCTATAGATGCTACCAAATGTCAATAATTACCTCCTTTACCAGGGTCGGCATTTTGTCATGGGTCTTTAGCCTAAACATCACTTACAATAGGCCAGTGCCAGAAATTTGCCATTACAGCAGTTGATATAGTATGGGTGACAGTTATGTTAAAAAGTTACATCTAGTATGTCAGGGACAGCATTTTGTCATGGATACCCCCTTAACATATGCCACAGTTGTCCTCAGTTATGCCAAGAATTTCTTCCAATGTGCGGGTGTCAGCATTTTGCCATGAGTGCCACCAATCCCAAGACTATCCTCAAGTATGCCAGCACCAGCACTTTTCCACAGGTGCCCCATGCCAAGATTTACCTCCAGTGAGCCAGCACCAGGCATTTTTTCCATGCATCATCATTTTTCCCGTATGCAAGTATTGCCTACAGTATACTAGTGTGCAGTAGCGGCCGGCAGAACTCGCGGGTGTCGGGGCGGGAGTGGGGGGAGGAGGGTGCCACGGGCACGAGGTAGCTTTAGAGAAAAACCACCCAAAGAAAAATTACAAACTTACCTTACCGCCATTCCCGCCGCCGCGTCTCTGCTCCTTGCTCCTGCTCTCTCCTCGTGGCATGGGACAGGAAGCCAGCTCCCCTGACCAATCACAACACTGCAATTCAGTGTTGTGATTGATAGGCACCCAGGCTCCCCTGACCAATCACAACGCTGCAATGCTGCGTTGTGATTGGTTATGAGCGTCCTGGTGGGACGCTCCACCAGGGAATGGGAGCATGGGCTTGTTCTTCATGCAGGCTGTAATGCAGCCTGCATGGAGAAGGGGTAAAGTGCTCATGACTGGTTTAGGCGGCCCGAGGGGGACAACCAAACAGTCATTGCACACTTAGGAGTGGGCAAACCACTCCTCTCCTTCCCTGCTCTGCGTGAGCAGAGCAGCCCCGCCCACCCGCCCCCCGCAAAGGAAGGAAACATAAAATGATAATAACTAAAATTTATTATCATTTTATGTTTCCTTTCCTTACGCTGCTCAAAGCAGTGGGCGACGTTCCTCCGCCATAGCGGAGGAGCCGCCCTGCTAGTGTGCCAAGAATTTCCTTGCTAGGTCCTGGAGTAGAAACATAAGCATAGCAGTACAGGCTCACTTTTCGCTCACTTGCATTCACTTACACCACTCTCATTCACTCACTCTCGCTCACTGTCACTCAAAATCACTCTTTCTCTAAGTCTCTCATTCTCCCTCACTCTGACCTAATCATATTACTGACACTTTCGGCCTGATTTAGCATTACCCTTCCACTGTATTACAAGTGCAATGGGATATAATGTACCTGTAATATGGCGATGGGAAATCCACCATGTTTGTGACGGAGTAACCCTTCCACCGAACTCCAAATCAGGCCATCTGTCTCATTAATTCTCACTCATTATCTACGCTCTTTTTCACTCACTCACTCACTTTCACTCACACACACACAGGGTCAAACATACAGACATGCATGTTCACACATACAGACACTCTCTTGCACCAGCACACTGTCATCCACATGCATACAGGGAAGGTCCCATTCCAGATCATGCTGCTCCACTTTTTATAACACTAAAAGTGAATATTACATTACTATTCACTATTAGTGTAGTAAAAAGTGAGCAAAAAACAAAGAGGTTGGATCCTGATGCCAAATAAGGACGAGTCGCCCCTGTTTTCTTGGCACTGATTCTGTTACTTCTGAGGCCAAGGGTCGCAAAGCCGGTGCCAATGCTTCCAGGGAGGAAGCCACGGGTCGCAGCTGCGACCCCTGGTGACTCCTAAATGGTGCCTACTGGAAATGAGTCTCTTTTGGGGGACGCGCTTTGCTGCCTGTTTTTGTGTTGATTTCCTGGCTCCCTGCTCACCAGCACCAGTACCGGCATCCCGGCATCCCGGCAGGAGGGACTCCCAGTCTCAGGTTCCTTGCGGCGAGAGGCCGCCACAGACCACGTCATCGCGCCCGGAGGCGTCTTGAAGAACAGACGCGGGCTCCCGCAGCGCGGAACGCGCGCGGACCAAGCCCGGGCCCATCTGTGCCCGTCCGTGGCAGGACGAGGCAGGGCAGGGCCACCCTTCTCTGATGTAAAAAACTAACCGGCTTGGGGTAAGAGAAATTGCATAACAACTATTGCTTTTAACCTTTATATTGTTTAACCATCTAAAAGTGGCTTCTGTGACTATGGGAAAGAGAAAACTACCATCGCAGGGGGGTAAAAAGCCCGCAAAGAATGCGCCTATTACAAAATATCTACAAAACGCCGTGGGCCTCATTAATAGTGAAATTGTACACGTTGAAGAACAATTGGCCGCTACAAAAACTGCCGTAAACGCTGCGATGAAGGAAACTGCTACAAATTCTGAGGGTGGCTCTGACCAATTGGTAATTACGGATAACGTGGCAAGTAATGAAAGTAAGGAGTTTGAAGAAGTACCAACTGAACTAAATACCCCTAATGTAATTGCGGCCCGCAAATCGACAAATCCATGCATTCTTATGACATCTTTGGAGATCTCGGCATCATCGGATGACTTACTACAACTATCCCCACCTGCTAAAAAGGTGAAACAATTTTCACCTAACGCAAAAAAATCGGCCGAGATAAAACAAACAAAGGGTAAAACAAAGCAAAAGAAGGGGGGAAATAATAAAGGGCCGGCAAAAGGGGGGAGTGTTTTTGTGCATAATGAGGAAAAGACTCTAGATATTGAAATTCTTTTTAAGAAAATGCATGGTAAACTAGATAGCTTTGAAAGGCGTTTAATGTCAGAAATAAATTTGGTACGTAAAGATATGACCCTTTTGACAGAGATGGTTTCAGAAATGTTCCCATATATTAAGAATAAGGTTTCGCAATCACAGTACCCTACCCTCATAAAAAGTGTAATAGAAAAACCTGGCCCCTCACACCCTACTACTATTTTTAAATCGGATGATAAGTTTATCGAACAAACATCAAGAGGGGGTCAGGATAGAGATAATCTAATGCAAACTAAAAAAGATACACGGCCCCCGAAAAATGCAATCACTTATGGAGAAAGAGCGTTTTTATCTGTCAAAACGCCTAGTTGCACGAGAGAAGACATTAGTATATGTAGGTCTTTGAATCTTCCTCCCGAAGTAACCCCTTATGTTATCATTTTAAAGAATGTCCCAAAGCTTGCGGAAAATCAGAGGGAAACTTATGATTCCCTGAAAAATCAAGTAGTGCACTGGCTGTCAGCAAATACTAATGTTGGGTCATATGTTTTGCACCGGGCAATTATAATGCTAAGGGGGTAGACTGGGTTGGAGCTACAAATAAATCATGTCAGGGTGATTGTGTGGTGATAAATTTTAATAAGAAAGAGATGGTGGGGGACCTGCTGGGAATTCTTGCAAATAGTATAAATACCTATCCCTTTCGAAACGAAGAGCATATAAGGGCAGTCCCTCTTGGATATTTCTATAGACCTATGAAAAATGACCATATGAAAAGAAGTTATAATTTAACTCCAAATGTTCCACTGTATAACAGATATGCCCCTCTGAGAAGATGTAGTGAATTAGATTGACAGCAAAAGGCTATTAATGATGTAACTGTTAGTGATATGTTTTATGTAAACAATGTCAGCGGGCCAGTGATAGACCGAAGTACACAATCCCAGGAAAGCCCTCTCGAGATAGTCCACTTTAATACTGAAGAACAATTAACAACAACTATTGTGGATCTCAAGTTAGCAAAAGTAGGGGGACTTTACAAACGAAGACCGAGGTTATAAGAAAGCCTCTAGATGATAACACGAGATGTCAATCTGAAACAAATAGTAATAGTGATCAAATAAGGGAATCTATGCGTGTTATGACATGGAATATTGCCGGAATAAAGAATAAGATCAATGATGAGGCTTGGATAAAAACATTAGATGGTTGTATGTTAGTGCTAATTCAAGAGACTTGGCACACTGAGCCCTTCTACGTTAACGGCTTTCGGTCGGTGTGTACTAATGCCATCCCATCTAGGATGGGAAGAGCAAAGGGAGGCCTAGCAACATTAATTGCCGTTACATCACCCTTGGCCTTAAAGAAAACTGACACTTCATCACAGTTTTATCAGTTCCTATATTGTTCGTCAGAGGGAAATCAATCTATAATTATCATAAACTTCTACAATAATGTTTTTGATAAAACTAAAAGTAGGGTAATACAGCAACTTGAAGCTGATTTGGATCTTTTCTTAAAGGGAATCAGTGGGGCTGGCGATTTTAATTGTACCCTATGTTCTGCTGAAATGGGCAAACATTGTGGTCATCACGATTTTTTTGGGGACATGCTCCCCCATTTTACGCACGATCAGTACGGTGAAACCATTAATAGTGGTGTATATAAATATAATTTAATAATAGTAGAACCCACTGTATTAGAAGGTGAAGAGATAATACCAACTTTTGTGGGAACAAAGTCAACCTCAAACATAGACCACTTTTTAATGTCTGCTAATTTTATAGCTAGGGTGGAGAATCTTCAGATTAGCGAAAGCCTTTTAGTGACCATCACCCTTTAATTTTAACATTAAGAATAATACTGTTAAATAGACACAAGGGTAAAACTTTATATCCTGATATCGAAATACAGGGTACAAAATGGCATTACCATAAAATGGTCTGGTGTAAATGTAATTACATTTCTGGATAAAGTTAAAATGAAGAACTATAGAGATTTAGAAGTTTGTATGGAAAGCTCTACCACAAACCAGACAATTATAACTGCCTTTGGTAACGTTATGTCAAAAATAGCAACTGACTTAACGGTTAAGAGAGAAAGGAAAAAATGTAGTCTGAACCCAAAATGGTTCGATAGGGAGTGCTCAAGGTTGAATAGAGAATTAAAATCTGCACTGAAAATAAAGCCTAGAAATAGTGATAAGATTAGAGCCTTGAGGAAAGCATATAAGAAATCTGTGGAACAAAGGAAAAAGGATATTCGTGAAAGTGCATGGGAGAAATTGATTGAGGCCGCAGAGCTGAAAGATTCAGCCTCTTTTTGGAAAGTCATTATTCATCCCTTTTTTAAAGAAAATACCATTACAAAGATAGATACTGTGGTCGCACCAGAAGATTGGGTCTCCCATTACGAGAGTATTTTTAACCCAGATGCTATCGATAAAAAAGGGATTAATAAGGACAAATTTATATTAACAAAGCCCACTAATCTGACCCCCATAACAGTGGATGAAATCAAAACTGCACTCTCAAAAACAGCCAATGGTAAGGCTGCGGGCCCAGATGGGGTCCCAGCAGACGTTTTTAAACAATACAGGGATTTTTGGATCCCTATTTTGTTGAACGTTTTTAATGCTACATTTGGAGGAGTATTACCTGCATCCTGGACTGAGAGCATCATCGTGCCCATTTTTAAAAAAGGAGACAGAGGGAAGGCCAACTGTTATCGCCCAATATCTCTTCTTGACTCTAGCTTCAAACTGATGGGACGAATATTGTTAGTAAGATTAGAACAATGGGCAGAGGATAATAATATTCTAACAAAAGCACAATATGGATTCAGAAGAGGTATTGGAACTGTGGAACAGTGTGTAAATTTAGAATTATTGATCGGCAAATATACCTTAGCAAAGGAAGGGGCACTCCACCTTTGCTTTGTCGAACTTACCAGCGCCTTCGACCTCGTCAATCATACAAAATTATGGGAGTCTTTAAAAGCTCAGGGGGCACCGATTGATTTAATAGTATATTTATCACAAATTTATTCGCTTTTAACTTCTAGGGTGCGTTATGGTAACATGGGGGAATGTACAGCTGATTTTAAGGTAATGCGAGGCATTAGACAAGGCTGCGTTTTAGTCCCCCTTTTATTCTCCTTATATATCAATACAGTAGATTCTTTTTTACAAAACTCTGTAATAGATACTCCTAAAATTGGAACACGTCCTACGCCCATATTATTATACGCTGACGACGCTGTCCTGATTTCAAGGACAGCAAACGGGCTCCAAAATTTGATAGATAAGTTTGCAACATATATGACTGGTAAGAATCTTCAGCTCAACTTATCAAAAACGTTTGTTATGACATGCGGGAAAAATAAGGTTAAGAACAGATACCATCATGTAGGAGGGGTTGGCATAAATAGAGTTTTATCTTTCTCATACTTAGGATTACTTTTCTATAAATGTAGTGACTGGAAAATGCAGATTGAATCTTGTAATATGAAATGTTTAAGAACTATGGAGAGCATTTTAAGATTTTCGTCTAAAATAGGGAATAAACCCTTACGAGAAATTTTAACTTTGTACAGAATTAAATGTGTCACGGGGGTTTGCTATGGGGCTGCCATATGGGGTAGAGCGAATTTTGCTTCCCTGCAATTACAAAAACACAAATTTTTAAAAAGACTGTTGGCAGTCCCTTTGTCTACTTCCAATTATATAGTTCATAAGGAACTTGCAGTATCATATTTAAGTGATACCATAAACCTGGCAGTTCTGAGTCTATGGCACAGGATATGGGCTAAGGACGAAACAAGATTTACAAAAAATTTAATAATGGACTGTATGGCTCTTGACTACTGCAGGAAAATACCCTGGTTAGAACATGTTTCTAAACTTTTGAAAATATGCAATTTAGAATTTGATGGGAAAAACCCTTCACTTATTCTGGAGTATAGCAAAAATGACTTAAAGACAAGATATATAAATATTATGGAAAATATGAGATATAAGGAAGCGAGCAAGAAAATTAGTGTTGCTAATTACTGTGAATGTTGGCCTATGAAGGGTACACAATTGTATTTAACAACGGTAAAGAACATCCAACATCGTTTCTATTTAACGAGGTTCCGTTTGGGTACCCTTCATAACATTTTTGCTTTCCCCAAGATTGAGAAATGGTGTAACAAATTCCCTAATTGCCCTTGTGACGGAAAGTCCATACAGTCTACAATGCACCTGATACTCTTTTGTGGCTTTTATAAAGAAATTCGGAAATTAGTTTTAAGACCACTTTTCTTATCAAATATGCTTTTTACCCACAAAAATGCTTTTAACTTTTTACGTAATATGGAAAATGTGGAAATTATGAACTCTGTCACTATATTTATTTTATTGGCTTTACGGAAAAGAAAGGATCTTTCACACTTGGATGCTTTGGTATATGAGAAACATGATGATTAACGTATATGCATGTATATGATTTTTAAAGATTGACCATGTGGTAGCTAGTCCATAAATGATTTGTGTCAATTGCTTTTTTGCACATATTCTGGTACTGTATTATGTATGATTGTTCGGTTTTTAATTTACGCTTTTTTTAAATTAGTATAAATGGTTGGAATTTTATTGTCTTTGATTAATTATCATTGCTTGAAGAATGCTTTTATGGTGACATTTTGTAACACCGAATAAAGCTGATTTTGAACCTTGAACCTTGAGTCTCTTTTGCATGGTATTCCCCCATATTTTTGCTTTCACTGCCCTATTTTTGCTGAACCCATTTTTGATGGCATTGCGATTCTGCACACTTCAGTCCTGCTAACCAGTGGTAAAGTGTTCTCCCTTGCATACGTGGTAAAATTCGTATGCACCTAATTGACACTTTTAATTTACTTATAAGTCCCTACTAATTGGTACTACCTGTAGCCAGGGCCTGTACATTAAATACTGCATGTGGGCTGTAGCACTCATTGTGCCAACCACTAAAGTACCACTCTAACATGTCTAAGGCCTGCCACTGCAGCCTTGTGTGCAGTTTTAAAATGCCATTTCGATCTGGCAAAATAAACCTTTTTCCAGACTTAAACCCTCCTTTTTAATACTAATACGTCACCCCTGAGGTAGCCCCTAAAGGTTCATAGGGCAGGGTGCAGGGTATTTAAAAAATAGAACATACGTACTTAAGTGTTACATGTTCTGGTAGTGTAAGTAAGTAAGTTTACTATGCATTATTAATAACAACCGTTGCATACTCATGACATTATATGCATTCCTTAACATAATTTAGGCATAATATAAAAAAATAATTAAAGCTGCATGAGGTGCAGGCCACTGGAGATAAAACTTTGAGCTTTCAAGCTAATACTGATAAGAATCAGTGGTAGCAGTTTTTTTGTGCAGTCATTCCTTTTTATATTCTACCAGTAATGTCATTGTAGTACAAAGATAAAACATTTTAAAAGTGTGTATATTAGAAGAAAGTTTTCCTCCTAAGTTTGTGTTCAGTTCTGAAGAAAGGGATTATCAGTCAGTGTATACTGGGATTGTTCTAGTTCCAATATTGCTTTAGTTGTTGTGAGTTGCCCCAGACCTTATCCATCATTTATATGTGGCTGCAACGTTCTTCTTGTTAAAGTGGCAGTGCATCACGTGTGGACTTATGTGGTGCAATTTCCGCTGTACAAGATAGTCCTTTAAAAGCATGGTTTTAAGTAAGTAATAGATAAAACCCTCTTGTGCAAGCTTGACAGGTATAGTAGCATTTTGCAATTCTCTAATTGAAAGTGCAAAGTGCATAGTGTTTAAAGAAGGCGGGAATTGTAGCCGCCTGTTCAGATTCATCTTTGGGGTATAAGTCCTTGCCAGTTAATCAGGTGCAGCAATGCTATGCTTTGTCAGTTTTATCAGTTTTCTCGCCTTTTCTTTCATTACAAGGTGAAAATTGGGCCAGTCTCCTGTCTACTGTGGTGAGAAATCGTGTGATGCGGCAGTTTAATTGCGTAGCAGTTGGATCAAAGCAGGCCAGCATCACCTGTCTGCATCTTGGTTGAAGATGGGACAGAGCAATAAGCGACGGTCTTTCAGCAGACTTGTACAAGTACATATTATGTGAAGAAGATCTTCTCTTCCATTACCACAGAGGCGGCAATTGGTAGCTCCTTGATTTCTCTTGCAGGGAGATAAGTGAGAGAGGATCGGAAGTATGCCCAGGCGGTGTCTTAGGAATTTCTCCTTCACAAGTAGGTTGATGTTGGTAGTTGTTCCCATGTACTTGCAGAAGCCGGAATGATTTATTGGTATAATGGACTTAGATGTGGCCCAAGATGTAAGTTCTTCCAGGATTACCCCTGCATAGTACTTGGCGTCATTGTCAATCAGGGCGACAAGGCGGTAGTTTTTTGCATTGCCCTTGTTGCCCTGTTTATGAATAGGGGAAATTATTGATCCCTTCCAGGATTCCAGGATTGTTTCATCCTTCAGTATCTGTTTGTAGAGCGATACCAAGATTTTAGACCAATACAAGGGATCTCACTTATACAAAATGGGTGGAATCCTGTTTTAATTAATGATTTAATTAATTTTAAATATGTATCTTATGGAACAGTTATTGTCTCTGGTATATTTTAGGTGTGGATTGATAGGTTTGTAGGGGTGCAGTGTGGGAAGTTGATTAATTGAAAAGTAAATATTTATCAATTGATTTTTTTTAATATTAATGATGTAAATTGATTAATAGTTTTTTGGTTTTTTAGATAGATATATGTATTGTATGTTAATTAATATTTTTTTCATAAAGAGTTTTAGTTTTACTGCAGTCAGGGGGTTACTTATATATGTAATGTGTTTGAAGTGAAGTATTTTCCTTACTATTTCTTAGACTGCAGTATGAATAGTAAAATTAAGTTCTTCGCAGTTCAATACTTTCCCTACTGTTGTGCTGACTGGACTGGGAATAGTACATTTCACCCCTCCAAAGTCCAACACTTTCTCTACTTTTTGCACAGACTCGAGTGGTAATAGTAAATGTTTACCCTCCAAAGTCCAACACTTTCCCTACTATTGCGCTGTTTGGAGTGGGAATAGTAAATTTCACCCTTCGAAATCAAACACTTTCCATACTGTTGCATTGTTTGTAGTGGGAATAATAAATGTAACCTCTCCAAAGTCCAACACTTTCCCTACAGTGATGTAGACTGGAATGGAAATAGTACATTTCACCCCTCCAAAGTGCAATGCTTTCTCTACTGTTGAACTGACTGGAGTAGGAATAGTAAATCTAACTCCTCCAAAATCCAACACTTTCTCTAATGGTGCAGAGACAGGAGTGGGAATAGTAAATATTACACCTCTGAAATCCAACACTTTTCCCACTGTTGTCCTGACTGGAGTGGAAACAGTTAATTTCACCCCTCCAAAATCTAATGCTTTCCCTACTGTTGCATTGTTTGGAGTGGGTATAGTAAATTCAACCACTCCAAAGTCCAACACTTTCCCTACTGTTGTGTAGACTGGGGTGGAATAGTATATTTAATATTCTTCTACTCTAATAGTTTTCATAATATTTGTTGAATACATTTTATAGCATTCATTGTTGTTTTAATTTATATTATTTATTTTAATTTTTACATTTATTTTAATGTTTATAGTTTTTTGTAAATGTGTTTTTTCAACATGTATGTTCTATACATAGCTATATGTAAAGTGTAACATAATTAATAAAAGTATGTATTTTACAATATAAGATATGATATTTTAAATGTATTACTACAAATGTATATATATATATACCTATTTTCATATTAATACATTTAAAATATTTAAAAACTAATATAATGTATAGTAAATATGTTTTATTAATTAAGTTACTATATCGTGTACACTATGCCATTGGATTCAAGCTAGCCTGGTTGATGAAGGGTGATACCGCGTAAACAGTACCAGGATGCTTGCTTAGGATGATTGTTTCCGGTCCAGGGAGGACCTGGCCTGGCAGTTAGGTCTGGACTGTTCCCAAGGGGAGAAGGGTCGCGACTGATTTGCAAATGGCTGAGTCCAAACTGGAATGGCATGGTGAGCAAAAAAAACAATGAATTTAGGCCCAGATCCCTGTACTGGGGGTGAGTGTTTTGCAATGGTCAGTCCGTCCATCATCTTTTTGTGTTGATATATATATATATATGTATCAATTTCCAGCTTTGCAGCCCTTTTTTCCGGGAACTCGCAAAAAAGAGAAACGGACTCCAGTTTCTTCGTGCTGTTTATTTTCAGTGCATAAATGTCGCCATGACGCGTTTCGGGCTCTGAAGCCCTTGATCACATGACATATCAGTGCATTATTCCCCTATTTAAAGTGACAGTGCAAAAGACGACAGTGAAAACAGACTCACGTTCTGTTTTCTCATTCACCTTTTTAGCAGCATAATACATACTAATTTCATTTATAAATAGCGGAACAATTATTAATGTACGCTAACAATGAAAAAATGTCCACAATAATATCTGTATAAATACAAGATAAAATATTGGATAAAATATTGGATAGAATATTGCTTGGGCCTATAAATACAATTAAGATAAAAAGCCTCTAGTTGGTCTTTGGTAAAAAAATATAATGAAATATAAATATAAATATGAATATAAACATTCTGTACAACTTGTACACATTATGCAGCTAAGACATCTCCTCTTGTTATATTACTGCAATCTCCACATTTTACTCATTTTATACCAATACATCTCAACTACTGAAAGCAATATAGTATCTCATATGTCCTGCTGCTATAATTGAACATCCAAATAAAGTCGTCTAAAATATTTACATATGAACAGTGCTAAAAATGTTAAATATAAAGTGCCTAAGTGCTAACTAAAATGGAAATAACACCATTTGTAGTGAACATGTAATAGTGTTTTGTTAAAATAAATTAAAACTTATTTTCTTTTCTTTTTTTACGGGAAATGATACAGAGGTTGCGCGTGGTTTAGAAAAAGAGTGTATAGCTAACTAAAATTGATTAGGATTAATCCTGCACGCTGTTATATATTAGCGGTTAGCTGTCAATTTTAGACTGTAAACAAGTATTTGTATACTTTATTTTACAGTAGTGCCAAGTATACTTACAGACCGAGTGCCTCAACCTGAGCTTATTAGAGCCACGTATATAAGTCCTCTGTGGTATTAAGATCATTAGGGCTCTTACTATCAAACTCTAAAATGTAGTGAGTTTCTAATTTCCTCAGGTTAGCCTCTCTGTTGCCACCCCGTCTTAAAGGAGGTATGGAATCCACAACAAAATATTTTAGATCTTGTATTTGATTGTTGTGGATTCCCCTGAAGTGGCGAGCAACTGGATAAGTCGGGTCAAAATTAGTAATAGCTCTCATGTGTTGGAGGACTCTCTTGTGGACTGGCAGTTTAGTACTGCCAATGTACTTAAGTCCACAGGAGCACTCCAACACATAAATAGCATATTCAGTTTTACAAGTCAAAGACTTGGAAATCGAAGTGGGAGTGGTCCTAAAAGGGGTACAGTATGAATTTTTATTAACGCCTAACTTGCAAGCTTTGCAAGTCAAACATTTTCTGAACCCTTTTTGTCCTGAAAGCCAATTCTTATTTGAAGCAATCTCTGGGCTACTTTTGACTAAATAATCACTAGTTGAAATTGCCCTTCTATACGTAACGATAGGAGTTTTAGGGATTAATTCTCCCATTGTAGAATCGTTGCGTATTATATGCCAGTTTTTCCTTATGATTCTGCATATATCCTCTCTCTGTCTACTATACGTCAGAATGAGTCTGGGATTGCTAGTTTCAGAAGTGGACTTAGGATCGGGTTTTTTGTTGGTTTTGGACAGAAGATCTTCCCTACATAGTTGGTTTGTTTTTCTGATTGCTGCATCTATAATTGAGGATGAGTATCCTCTGGCTAGGAAACGTTCTTTGCATTGATTTTGTGCCTGCTTAAGATCTACCTCTCTACTGCATAATCTGCGCATCCGAAGCATTTCCCCATAGGGGATGCTGTTTATTGTATGCTGGGGATGAAAACTGGATGCGTGCAGTAAAGTGTTTCCTGCCGTAGGTTTGCGGAATAAACATGTTTCTAGTTGGTTATTGGCAACCAATACCTCCACATCTAAGAAAAAGACAGATTGGTCACTGATGTTATGTGTGAGATGTAAGTTGATGTCATTTTTGTTTAAATTAGTGATGAAGGCCTCTGCACTTGCTCTGTCACCATGCCATATCAAAAACAGATCATCTATATATCTGACCAATTTAATTACATGATTTGATAGTATATCTTCATATAATATGTTGACAATCATCTCCTCCCACCAGCCCAAATGGAGGCAAGCAAAACTAGGAGAAAAGCTTGCCCCCATGGCCACACCTCTCACTTGTTGGTAAATTTGGGTTTGGAACAGGAAGTAATTGTTGTTTAAACAAAATTCAGTCAAACTTATCAACATCTTATTGTGATTATGGTACTGAATGGGTCGCCTGTCCAGAAATATATATATATATATATCACAAAAGAGATTTCTTCACCAGAAGGAACCGGAGGGACATGGCGGGGATTGCAGGAGAGTTCCTTTATTTAAGCAATTGGCATGACCAGGGCCGGACTGGCTACCGGGCGTTTTGGCATGCTGCCGAGCTGGGGGATGATGTCACTGCGGTGGGGACTAATTTCGTTGATGGAGACCTGCGTGTGCTTCGAAATAAACAAAGCAAAACGAATTTCGTTCAGCACACGCAGGTCCCCATCAACGAAATCAGCCCCCAGCTCGGCAGCATGCCAAAACGCCCGGTAGCCAGTCCGGCCCTGGGCATGACGCGTTTCGGCGTGTATGCCTTTATCAAATGCCACTCATCAACAGAGGTTTGCCTCCAACCGGCTTTTGTATTGTTCACTCGCTCTCGCGTTAATTGGTAATTGGTAGACTACAACCAATCAGGTAGTCTGACGCATGTTTTATAAGCACGTGACCTTTTGAGTTTGAAGAGATTGCCTACCTGTGACCAAGGCTTAAGGGAAAAGCTGAAACACGTAAGGAATTATGGCAAGTGTTTTATGATGGACTGCCAGCCTGTTTCTGAAGTTGGAAATAAATGGTTGAATTGTCTTCACACTGGAGTCGTCGTATTTCTGAAAAGAAATGAGTGTGGATTTATAGACAGGATTCTTCGTTCCTGTCCGAGGAAGCCGCCCTGCTCGGGTCTGGGGCTCCTCAAACGAAGAACTTGTGTTTGGATTTACGATGTAGGAGCCAGGCCCGCCTGACCCCTTTCACAAATAACAAGGGATTGTGCCCAGAAGAAATTGTAACAGGAGACAGGTAAGGGATGCCAGCAGAGTATTTTACTCTGCTTGCTGGTGTTGAAGGAATTCTAACAAGCACTCGGAAACTGAAAATGCTTAAGGCAAGTCCATCGCACTGTTCTATTTTTAGCACATTTTCTTACAAAACGACATAATGAACTGCATTTTGAACATTGAAAACGCTTTACAAGCTTGCAGTTGGATGAAATATTTTTTAAATAAAGGTTGAAAGTGTGCTCTTCAAACACGGACACAGAAATTGGTAGACTACAACCAATCAGGTAGTCTGACGCATGTTTTATAAGCCCGTGACCTTTTGAGTTTGAAGAGATTGCCTACCTGTGACCAAGGCTTAAGGGAAAAGCTGAAACGCGTAAGGAATTATGGCAAGTGTTTTATGATGGACTGCCAGCCTGTTTCTGAAGTTGGAAATAAATGTTTGAATTGTCTTCACACTGGAGTCGTCGTATTTCTGAAAAGAAATGAGTGTGGATTCAGGGCCGTTTCTACCATTAGGCAGAACTAGGCGGCCGCCTAGGGCGGCAAAAGGGGAAGGGCGGCAAAAACAGGAGTTTGGGAAATTCCCCTTGAACGGCTCGAAAGCGCATTGGGAAGCGCCTTCACGTTACGTTCTGCGCCACGGGCGGGGGCCTTGCGCGCCATATGCGACTTCTGATTTCGCTCTCCACCGGATCGGAGTCGGACCTCTGAGTGAGGTAAGAGACCCACGCAGGGGCGTAACACAGGCCCCCGCAGCCCTCGCGTTGCGGGGGGGCCCCCTCTGCGAAGCAAGGAAGCACTGCACACATCACTGTGCCTGGGATGTGATTATATGTTGGTTAGGTTACGTAACTTACGTTACGCTTGTCTCGCTGTCGTTGCACCTCGCACCTCGTGTGAGCTGGTCATTGTCATGCGCATTCGCATTGCGCAATTAACAGTGCGCACAAGGATGAGGAAGGCATGCCATCAATCCGAGATGGGTGAGAGTGTTTGGCGGCTGCGGCCATAATTTAATTATTGCTAGGCCCTGGCTAGCTTTGCCCGGTCTTCTGGCACCCGCTCGCGCCTTTCACTGAAGCTGCAGGCCAGGACTCAGGTGAGTCTCAGAGGTTGGGGTGGGCTCTGGGCTGGGCAGCATACTGGACATCACATGCTTCATGGGGAAGGCCATAAAACGTAATGTAGGCCCCGCAGCCCCCTTGTTCCAGCCTCTCTGTAATGTGAGGGGCCCCAATGGGATCTCCAGGCACACAGACGTGCACCTCTTCGAAAAGGCTCTGAAGCGCGCTAGGCACTATGCAGTCCCAAACTCGGCGCTGCACATGTTCAATATGTTGAGGGTCACGGCCACCAGTGACCTCAACAAAGCAAACTTCTCTCTGACCCGGACCTTGAGAAGTGCATGTCTTTATCTGAGCAATAGGGTATCACCTACCTTGTCTTGGGGACCCCCATCTTGCAGGGCCACGCAAGTTCCTAGATTCGGGGGTTTCTGGGATGGTAAAAGAGCGCTGCTGACGCTGTGGTCTCTCTTCCTCATGCCACACATGCTGCTCTCCTGGGGCTGCCTGTCTGCTGATGTCTCTCCTACGGCGTCTCCTGAGGCTGACGCACTGTGTTCTCTCTTGCTTTAGACTAGTTATTGCTCAAGGCTTTGCTGCCCCGCGTGTCTCGGAGTGCATGTCTCTTTCAGACTTTCTATGTTTCGTTGTCCTTGTCTCTTTGTCCCTTTCCCCCCGAGGTGTCTTCCGCCAGTGGTTGTACTCGCGGTGACCTCTCTGTCACGATGTATGTCTCACTCCACTCTGGTAACTCTGTGCCTCTCTCTTGTCTGTCTCTCTCCACCCCGGTGTGACACCGTGCCTTCTCGCCCTCCGTCTTTTCTTTATCTCTACTCTCGGACTGTCTTTTTATCTATTCCTTTTCTTCTGTGTCCGTCTCTTCTCCATGTTACTCTCGGCTTCGGCTGCCTCTCTGCTCTCTTCTGTGGCTCACCCCCCTTATCTATTCTCCTCTGTGCCTCTTTCTCATGTGTGCTTCTCGCTCTGCCCCACCTCTCCCCCACTGTATCTGTCACTCCTGTCTGTATATCCTCGGCCCCTGTCTCTCCTCCCCCCTGCTGTCTCTCCTATCCCTCTGTTTCTCCTCTCTCCGTGCAGCCGCTCCTCTGTGCCTGTCTCTCTTCTGTGCCTGTCTGTCTCTCCTCTGTGCCTGTCTCTCCTCAGTTCTGCTCCTCACACTGTTACCTCCTGTTACCCTGCATGTTTCAAGTGCAGCACGCCGCTCGCTTCCTCATTCCTCCGACATAGCTTACCTTAAAGGTGCGGAGGAGAGGGTGTCTCAAGAACTTGTACGACATCAGCGTTCTCTCTATTTCTCACACTTCCATCTTCCTGCCTTTCCACTTTTCCCTCCCTCTTCACCTCTCCTTTCTTTTTTCTTCCTTTCCCCCTCCTTCTGTTTCTTTATTTTTCTGTTTATTTCATTCTTTTTTGTTGTTTTCTACTCCTATTTCTTTTGCTTGTGTTTCTTTGTCTTCATCCCCCTGTTTCTTTCTTCCTTCTTCTCTATTTCTTCCTATCACATCTATCTTCCTTTCCTTTCCCCTTCCCTTCCCTTCTTTTGTGTAGCACACTTTTACAATTTCTTTCTTTTTTCCTTGTTCTGTGCCGGGGCTCCCTTTGTGTAGCGGTCGCACTCTATAAGCAGCATTCCATTCATTTGATTAAAGTGAGGTGCACTATGAGTGTAGTTTTAAAGAGGAGAGGGAGGTGGCTACTTAGAACATGCTAGAGTGTGTACAAACGCAGCCGAGCAAAGAGGCTGACAGATTCAAACCTGGATGTGGTGCCACGCAGCTTGGGAGTGGATAGTATGTGGTGGGCAGCAAAGTGTATCTTGCATGCGGGTATAGAGCGAGAGCGTGTGATCAGGTAAATAGGCCACACTTGCATCAGTAGTTGTTTGCAGATGTTGTGTATGAAAGAGGAGGCGAAACATTGTTTGGGGTGGTCAAAGAGGGTTTGATTGGCAAAGCTGAGGTCCTTGTCCAGTAAGGCAAGAGCATATCATGGAAGGTTGGAAAGGAGCTTTTACAGTTGTCTATTTTGCTCATTAATAAGGCATTGATTAGGCTTCTGCAGAGAGGAAGGGAAGGCTTTGGACGATTTCATGTATATTCCCTTGTATGCTGTTGCTGGGCAGTGGTGAGAGGAAAGCTTAGAAGCTTCCAGTGCTGAGTTTAACATAACTCCTTTATTACTTACCAGTTACTTTCATTATATACTCTTCCTTTTCCCAGTCCTAAGAGTTGAGGAAGGACTGGCTTCTGACCCTCCTCCAAGGGAGGTACTAGACAGAGCTCTACCCTAAACACTTCCTGAAATTGTAAGCATAACAAAATACATCTATGCCTCCCACAACTTCAAGAGAGGGAGGGAGTAGGACTGGGGCAAGGAAAAGTATACTCAGGATAATGAAAAGTGCCAGTACGTAATCAGGGCATTACTGCTTTGTTACACTTCTTTCTCTCAGTTATAGGATTTGAGGATATCACAAACAAAAGAGGCATGGTTGAACAAACAAAAAAAGAAATTGATGCTGCACCCATACATTTACCCTGGAAAATAAAAAAATATATTAATGTATTCAATGCTTCAAAGACTGAAGGAACCAACATAGCCACAATATTTAACACATGCAGTCTGTAAAGTGGCTGCTCAGTGCACCCTAGACACAGAAATTCTCAGGGCCACTGCCGAACAAGTAGCCATATGCCTTATGGAGCAGCCCAAAATAGAAGGAGAGAAAGGAATACGTGACAACTCATAAGAGGTTAAAATTGCATTTCATACTCAATGACTAAAGGTTGCCACTGAAGGTTTATATCATTTTCTTACTGAATCAAAAGTCATAAAAAATGATCTGATGAACGAAGTTCAGAAGTTCTCTGAAGGTAAATGCATCCAGCTCTGTCCACATCTAGAGAGTGCAGAGGAATCTCCCCAGGTAAAGAAGTGGAAGGATATAGATAAGTACGAATCATTTCTTTTGGAATGATAGCAGGAGAGAGACGTAGGACAAGGACCACAGGAAAGAAAAGAAGAAAAAAATGTAGGGCACCAATTTGCTCTATTCTCCTTGCCAAAGCGATGGCCTCCAGAAAAACTACCTTAGCAGAAAGGATATTAAAAGGGGCCTCTTTTAAGGGCTCAAACGGGCCAGCTGGAACGACTTTGCAACTAATGGAAGATTTCAGGGAGGAACCAAAAAATCATATCTTAGGTCTTTGAAAGACAACACTTTTTTAAAAATATAACACCATTTTGCTCCACTGTAAGGATTTCATCATGATTTATCAAAGAGACAAAATCTTCATCATTCCCACCCAGATGATAACCAGGTTGAGAAGGCCGTTCATTTGGAATAAGACCAGGACCATGCAGATGCAACTGAGGTTGGAAATGCAGATCAGTGACATCATTCAGTCTTTTCAATCATCAGCCTCAAACTATTTGTTAACAGGACTATAGTAGCAGGAGATGTAGGGAAAACAGACCAATGCTATTGCTCTCTCCTGTTATGCCTGTGTCATCGGTGTGAGTAAGACAGGCTTTCTTTCTTGATTCGCATGTTTCTGTTATGAGAAACGCTTTCTAATGGAAGGGAGAGTGATTTCATAGCGCACAAAGAGATACTTTTAGCACAAAATATGCTTAGTGAAACTACTAACCATGTAAAACTGAGCTTCTTCTTAAATAAAGAAAGCTCCTATTGAAAGTGTGTGCAAACAATACTGGGATACAGCACTAAACTGGCCCAGAAGCATCAGTTACAACCCTCTGCATCTAGAGATCCACTCCACGAGATCAGCCAAGCAAGGCTCCATAACAATTTTCCAAATTTTACACAGACAGGGAAAAATAACGTTTTTTTTTTAAACTCTCCCAACCATGCTGCTTGCTGTGCATTGTGGAGTACTTAAACAGTTTCATGGCATCATCCCAGGGCAAAGAGGAGAAGTGGCATGCAGGAATCCATTGGCTGCTCACCTAACAAGACTTATGCCTTAATCATAAAGAGGATGGAAGCAGAGCAGCCTCCTTTTTAATTCATTCTCTTTAAATAAGTCCTCCAAACCTCACTGAACTAAATAAGACAAACATCATCTTACCTGTCTACCACAGGCGCCATACAAGCCTGTGCCATGCTACAGCTCTGTCTTATCCCTCCCCTGGAGGCGTGGCGCAAAAATCTTTCAGATTTCTAGTTAAAGATTTTAGAAGTCAGTCCTTGGAGATTAGCACCCTTCACATCTTAGGACTGGGAAGAAGAAGTCTTATGAAGTGATAATTCTAAGATTCCTAGCAAAGGGGTATGCGTAGAACCAAGTGAACCCAGTGGCGTAACAAAAGCCCTCGCAGCCCCTGCGGTGCGGGGGGCCCCGAGCTGTGGGGGCCCCCTTCAGCATTGGCACAGGCCAGGGGCCTGAGAGCTCCGGACTGGGTCCGGAGCCTGAGGGGCCCCCTGCATGTACTTTGCAGGGGGGCCCCCTTAAGTTTTGTTACGCCACTGGCACTTCCGCCTGGGACTACTCCCCCCCCACCCCCCAAATCTCTTATAGTCAGAGGAGCTGCCAGTCCAGCTCCGGGGGCCGGGGCGCAGCTCTCCGTGAAGAATGCAGGCCTGGAAGGATGACGAGGTTGATGAGGCGCCGCGCTGCTGCAGTAGCTGAGCTCACAGGTACTTCTTGGCTTGGAGGCTATCATTTTCCATCTCCTCCTGTTGAGTTTTGGGGTTCCGTTCATGATCTATAAACTGACTCTTTCGAAGACTAGAAGTAGATTCCGTAGAGTTCTGTGTGAAATAATGCCTTAGCTCTCGGGCCTGTGGCACCCTTGCTGTGCCACTGCACGTGACACATGTTGCACTTCCCATTGCTGTTCCCTTTGATTCTTCCCCCTAAGCAGTGCTTAATTTGAGCCGTGGTTTCCGGTGCTCCCTAAGCTTTTACCTCAGCTTTTCGCAGTGCATAGAACGAGGACTGCGCACTGATTATGGATAGTAAACCTTATGAGTAAAACAGCCGAGGGCCTGCCGACCATTCCGCGGAAATAAACATACATTGTAGGGCAAATATTAAAGGGGCTCAGAGAAGCGTAACCCATTATACTCTACCAGTGCCATAAGAACCCCTTTCAGTAGCACTCCTGTATGGATGGGTGGAGTTAGTGGTAATCTAAATCTGGAGAGAAAACTGGCATTTCCTAGCACATTTGTTATTATATATTTGAGAGGCATAAAATGTTTAGTGTAAATCCATATGCATCCGTAAATACTCCATCTCAATGTATCCCGAGGAAAAGTGAGGCTGTGAGGAGACCTCCCAGGCTTCGGTTATCCCCTCATCAGGTGCCCATTAGGCATTCAGCTGCCCAGCCGCATCCTGTGGGGAATGTCGGGCTCTTGAATATTTAATGAGGGGCCGGTAGGCAGGGGAGAGAGGATGCTGCTGCAAGGGCGGGAGAATACTGGATGAAATGACTGGTAGGGGGCTACAAGATCGGATCACTCATCAAATATTCAGCAGCGGCCCAGTGCGCGAGACGCAGAGGTTAGTGATTGGGAGGGGAGGTGGGTTAGGTGAAGAGAAAGGACAGGGAAGAACAGCACCGGCCCAACTGATTTGGCCCAGACTTGGCAGACAGTCCCTTCCTTCTCTTCAACTCCGAGATCCCATTGTGCCAAACATCTGTGGAAATCCCTGTCTTGCGCATGTCCCGTGAAGAGGGGTGGAGCGAGAGCTAACAATGGTGCAGCACGTGCGCTGGCATCTGGGCCCAGTAGTCCGAGGGGGGGTCTGTACTCTGATTATTGCTCTATTTTTCTATCCAATCAGTGGTCAGGGGCCCATTTTCCCTGCTTGCACTGGGGGCCCCTGTCAGTCTTCTCTGTGATTTAGTGACTATTATTTTTTTTAAAATGGACTCTTCACATGCTCAACCTCAACCTGATGTGGAGTTTTCTTTGACAGCAGATGAAGAGGGATGGGGAGGGAAGGCGAAAAGAATGGGGGCAGGACGAAGAGGGGAAAGGTCACAGTGGGGATGTAACAATGTGTGTTATGTTTTTTGCCTCAACCATTTTATTGTGTTCCAGCACATTCCGTAACTTGGCGCTGTTTCCTGCGGGTGTTGGAATGCCCCTGAACTTGACAAACCATTGTTTGAAACTGTATGTCTTTTGCTAGTGTTAAAGTAACATGAGTGCAGCCTTGGAAGTTCTGTGTGGTGTTTTTCTGTTAATGGGTGGGTGTGCTGAATGACTTCTCTGCAGTTGTCCAAGTGCATTAAAAAAGTATGGGAACTGTGATGCTGCGCAATGGAGGTGGGGGTAAGTGAGAGTAGTAAAAGGGAGGGGGCGGCATTTTTCAATTCTCGCCTAGGGCGGCAAATCACCTAGAAACGGCCCTGTGTGGATTTATAGACAGGATTCTTCGTTCCTGTCCGACGAAGCCGCCCTGCTCGGGTCTGGGGCTCCTCAAACGAAGAACTTGTGTTTGGATATATATATATATATATATATATTCCAAAACCACTATCGCCCGTCCTGGCAATAGTAAAATTTCGAGCGCACTCTGGAGCAGTTATAACGTATAATAGTTTATTCCAACGTAACCAGGATGACAGACGTGTAAATTCAATTGTTCTCCAAATGCCCGAAAGCTTCTGCGAGGGCACTCGGCAGTTAGCCAACCATGCGTTTTTTGTTTATGGCTCTCCTTGGCATCCCGAAAGTTCTTGTTGCCTGTTGCCTGGCGCGTTTCGATGCTACTTGCATCTTACTCATAGGCTTCCTTGAACAATTGCAACAGAAGAGGCTCTCTTTTATTTCACTTTCCGCATGTTTAATTAATGCGGAATTTAATTAGTTAAGCTTCGAAACGCGTCAGGCATTTCCATTACGGAGCAACTTCTACAAGCGGATCCTCGTCCCTGCCTATCATAAACAAAGCTGTTGATCGAGTGCTACTCACCAGGTGGACAACCTTTGGAGCAGAATATATATATATATATATATATATATATATGTCACAAAAAAGACCACTTAAGTTGCAAGTAATCAGAGGACACAGCGGGGAGCTTCAGGAAGTCCACTTTTATTAACAGCTAATGGCATGACGCGTTTCGGCAAGGCGTGCCTTCATCTGATGCCGCTGGTGCCGGGAAACTGCCCCAACCCCTCTTTTGAATATGCTCCAACAATCCCATTGGTGGGATTTGAGCTGGTCCAAATTCGTTGTTTCGGGTTTGGCTGTAGTCCTGAATGCCCCAACTACAACTCTTAGCATACACCATTGCTGGGAAAGTATCCCCGACATGACCCAATTAAGCCCATATTGAGCGATGATGTTTCTGGCAAAGGGAGGCTGCATGTAAATGGTAAGTCCCGCTTGTGTAGTTGTTTTTGTAACTTCCTTGGGTCCCCATACGCCCTGCCGCAATAGCACGAGTCAGCCGGGCCGCGTGACGCCGAATCAATGATCCCGCCTCCCCGTGTAGTCACGGACTGCACTTGGCAGCAGCCCATTGCTTAAACTTGCATTCGTGGCGGGCCGAGGCGTTCCAATCCCTTGGAAGACAGTAAGAAGCTTGTTGCCAGCAATGCCCCGGCCACTTGTAGAGCGGGTCCTCTCTCGCGCTACTGGCCAGCGCGAACAATATCACAGAAAAGACCACTTAAGTTGCAAGTAATCAGAGGACACAGCGGGGAGCTTCAGGAAGTCTACTTTTATTAACAGCTAATGGCATGACGCGTTTCGGCAAGGTGTGCCTTCATCAGATGCCGCTGGTGCCGGGAAAGTGCCCCAACCCCCCTTTTGAATATGCTGCAACAATCCCATTGGTGGGATTTGAGCTGCTCCAAGTTCGTTGTTTCGGGTTTGGCTGTAGTCCTGAATGGCACAACTACAACTCCCAGCATACACCATTGCTGGGAAAGTATCCCCGACATGACCCAATTAAGCCCATATTGAGCGATGATGTTTCTGGCAAAGGGAGGGTGCATGTAGATGGTAAGTCCCGCTTGTGTAGTTGTTTTTGGAACTTCCTTGGGTCCCCAGACGCCCTGCCGCAATAGCACGAGTCAGCCGGGCCATGTATGTATGTATATATATATATATATATATATATATATATATATATATCAACTCAAGCACGACCATGTGTTTGTTATATGAGTTTATATTTATATATAGTATTAAATATTAGTGGAATATATTTAATTAACTTTATATGACATTTATGTATTAAAATATTTAACATTTACTACTTTCAACTCTGCTTATATAAACAAATATATATTTTGTCAATTTTTTGACGATATTAGTGGCAACGATAGTTTTTTTCTGATAGTTTTCTGCTTACCAATATATATATAGGTTTCTTATGACCATTTCAATATGGGAAATGCAGGATAAATTGCTACCGCGAGCTTTAACAAATCGAATAGGTTTGACACTTGTATGGAAATGGGATTGTGTTTACACAGACGTGCAAATGTCAAACCTATTGACTTTGGCAATGTTCGTTGGCTGGGCAGCAAAGGGGAGCAAGGGCAGCATCTGAAAAATGGATATAACAGCATAAAATAGTTGCCTTTTTTTCTGTAGCATCCATTTTGTCGATGTGTTTTTATAGTCCTTTCTGTAGCATCCATTTTTAGATGCTTTTTTCAGTGCTCGCCTAAAATACACCTGTGAGTTGATCCAGGATGGATTGATTATATTACAAGCCAATGGAAGAAGGTTCTTGAGCCATAAATAGCCAATGAATGAATGTAGGAATGAGGATTATTATTTATATATGTTAAGTGGGTAGTAGACCTCTTCAAGTAATAATGGCACTATTCCTTACTAGTTAGGTCTCAGTAATTTAAACCTTAGACCAACCCTTGGTAGATGTATCACATAGCAGACAGGCCTTATATAGGAGAAACATGTAAAGTATTTATCAGTACCAAAACAGTTAAAAGTAAAAAAACACAACACATAAAAAATCCTACTCGAATTTATACGAATAGAGAAACTTTTAATGAACAGTCACCAAAACAATAGAAGTCAGACGAAGGGAACCAGAGATATGATTTTTTAAAGTTTTAGATGCTTATAGCATCAGAAATTGCAAAACGCCAACCACAGGTATATGGCCGTGCTAGACCGGGTCAAAGTCAAAAGTTAACGCTGACCGCGATGGAGCACAGGTGGGATACAGGGACCAGGTTCAGTCTGGGAGAAATTTTAAATTATGACTCAGTCTCTGCAATGGAAGACAAAATTCCTCAGCATGGCAAGGCAACAGGATGTGGCCAAGTTGATTTCTATGAGGCTTGATAGTTGTCGGTTGAAGTTCCGGTGAAGCCTTTGACTTTTGGCAGGAAAGCTCTGAGTGGGAGCAATTCGAAATTCACACCCAAGGAAGGTCCCTCCCCAACCGGTTATTTTGATGCCTTCGCACTGTGAAGATCTCTACCTTTTGACTTAGAAACTTTTTGGGAAATCAGGATCTTTTCAATGGGGCAAACCAGCAAGTTGAGTCTGCCCGGCACTGCAAAGCTGACAGCTGTGGCTCAGCGGCAGTCCAGTCGAAGCCTCTGGTTCTTTTGGTAAAACTCCTAGAAAAAGTTTTTAAGTCCCAGCATTTGAAGTTAGACTGGAGCTGTACACTCTGACACTTATGCAAGGTTCAAAGACTTTAGGGACACCACTTGGGGGTCAGGACTCACTCCAGGGGAAGCCACCAGCAAAGTCCAAGGCAAGTCCAGTTACAACTGGTCAGCTGGGCTCTACAGGAAGTTGGCTTCTTGCAGCTTCTGTGACCCTGTAGCTTAACAGGAGGCTAGCCAACTAGACCTTGAAGTTCACTCTTCTGTCCTGGGTTCAAGTGGGAGAAGGTCAAGCCAATAGAGATTTGTCACCACAGGTTACAGTAGCGGCAGTCCTCTTTCTGAAGTCCAAAAGGTTCAGCAGGTGAAGTTCTTCTTCTGCCTTCCTCAGGTCCAGCATTGTTCTGAAGTAGGAATACCGGGGTGCCACTTTTATGTCTGACACTAGCTTGTGGGTAGGGAAAAGGCCATATACAATAGGGAAAAAGTTCCAAGGGGCAATTCTTTTACCTTTTTAGTAAAGACAACACTAACCACTGTGTTACGTCTTGAATCCTGAGTTTGTGCTTTCCCAGACCAAGCACTCTTAAAAAAATGCCTACCAGATTGGATGACATGTGAATCCTACACCTTGTAGTCCCCTTTGTCTTATGTAACATTTTCTATACACTGATTTACACAAGTATGATTCATTGCCTCTGTATGTGTTTGTGATGTAAAATGCTCTGACACCCTACACTTGTATGAAAGGCACTATGAAACAAATGAAATACATGCGAGAGAGGAGCTATGGAGAGATGAGTGGCACTGTTGTAGGTTGCTTTAAAAACGATTACAATTGAAAATATAATGAAAAATGTGTTGTAGAATACACCATTTTTGCCATTTCCTCTCAAAGTTTCTTAGGGGGAGAACCCTCCCCCCACCCCAGCCCTTTTGTAGTGGTCAGGCTCGCTCACTGCACTCGATCGCTATGCACCATATGGGGGCTGGTCTGACAAAATTTGCCTGGGCTGCTTTGGGTTCCCAGTCTGGCCCTGGATGTATGTCTCAAGCATGCACGTGTTGTGCATTGCAAACTGCAACTCACTGATGAAACCCAACAAGGTCTGCATGTGTTCCCGATCCCAGAAGATATGGTCTAGCAGTCCGGGCTGCACTGTCTATTTTGGAGCGGGACCGCGCTGAGTTGAATAGGTTTGTTCCTTGTTTATTATAAAGTTGACAAGTTAAAAACAATGGATCTTAATTCAGCTCAGACTAATTACCAGTTAATGTGATTAAGTTAAGCCCTCCATCCATCACTTTTTGTTATGTCATTGTGAAGTGTGGAGCACAGAATATTCTGAAAGAGATTGGGTGGCACTAAGCACACAAACTGCATCACTGTGGGCAAAGAGGCATTGGGGGTCTGTGGGAATTTTCTTTCAATTGGTTTTGGGTTGCCCACAATAGTAGGCAAAAAAAAAAAGTTTCTATTTATTACTGAAAAGTGTCTTAATCTTTTATGAAATTAACTTTTGCCACAAAATCTCATGCTTTAATTCTCTTCTTACCATTTGGAAACTATTTTGTTAACTAAACTTTTCTCTTGTTAACTAAAGTGACGTTCTGTGGCGCAGTAGCCTGCTCCATATTTACGAGGCAGCACTAAGTTACTTTTTTGTCTTAATGCTGCCTTATAAATATCGTTCCCTTTAATGCAGTTTTCTGCGTTAAACGGGCGTGCAATGGCTGTTGCTGGGGGCATTCCCAGCAATATCCACGGCTTTTTGACACTGCCCCAGATTTACGGGAAATCATAATTCTGGGGCAGCGGCAAAAACTTACGATTCCCCAGGGGAGGGATAAGGGAGGCTCAACGAGGAGAAATATTTTTATTTCTCCTCGTTTTTCCTTTTTCTATGTGTGCTGCAGATGCAGCACACATAGAAAGAGGAAAAAGCCTCTTGTGATTGTTTTGTGCACAAAAATAATCATCCCCGCAATGCAGGCACCCTTGCACCATGGTGCAAAGGTGCCTGCGTTGGCGGACGGCAGCACATTGTGCCCTATCGCAGGGGAAAAGGACAGGAATGCGCCCTATCTGATAGATACGGTGCATTCCGGCCCTTTTCTTTTGCCGTATGGCAGCGTAGCAGGAAGGCCTGCAACGCTGCCCTATGGCAAAACCTCATAAAGGGCCTCATTTATGAGGTTTTGCCGTAGGGCATAGCTACAGACCTTCCTGCTATGCTGCCCTACGGCAAAAGAAAAGGGCAGGAATGTTGCTGGGAACGCCCCCAGAAACACCCATTGCACGCCCCTTTAACGCAGAAAATTGTGTTAAAGGGAACAATATTTACGAGGCAGCATTAAGCCAAAAAAGTGGCTTAGTGCTGCCCCGTAAATATGGAGCAGGCTCCTACGCTATGCAAGGTCACAAAAAGTGACGTTTCGGCGGCGCAAGGGGCCTCATAAATGAGGCCCTATGTTTCTGAATGTCCTAACTGTATTATTGCCTGGTTCTGCTGTGACACAAATCACCACATTCATTGTCTCTAATGATTACTTTATTGCTTAGCCTTTGTCCTTTCGCAGGCCTGTACACATAAAGTAATGTTGGTAAAAATGGGCTATCAGATAAAACCACATATGACATGGGGCACCTTGACAGCTATTCATCAGCCACAACCGTTTACACCAGCTATTTGCACCCAAGATCATCCTTGCCCCTTTACCAACCATACAAAATGTTAGTTGTCTAAATTATCTGCCAAGGAGGGGGGCTAATTTTAGGACCAGGATGAAGCACAAAATGTTCAGTGTTTCTGAGATGTCTCTCTCTGACCATCCCTCCATCTATTAGAAGAGCCTTGAGCCACAAAGAAGCATGCTAACAACCAACCAAGTAGGAGAGTACACCACAGTAGTAATTTAGTAAAATAAATGTGCCTTTACTTCTTTCCAATATGGAAGAAAATCTGAGATTTGTTTGAGGTGACGAGTCAGGTGTTCCTCAGTTTGGCCTGCAGGAAAGTGAAGAAACTTCCACTAGACCTGCTGTTATAAATGGAGGCACTTTCAGTAATATCTGTACTTCCCAGCATAGGCCATGAAATGGCATGTGACGTTTTAGTAGAAATAAAGGACACACATTCTCTGGGTGGTAGAAATCTTTGTGATTCAGCCATAGATATTAAACTGAATCGTTTATTCTGTGGTTGGGCTTAACGTAATCTTCTATGCAGATTTGGGATATGGCAAATTTCCTTATTCAGCAGACAATCTGCATTGCATTTTGCACCCTTGGTACTTTTGCCTTAAGGCTTTTGACAGGCTCAATAAGAGACCATTATAGTAATCTAACCTCAAAGACATTCACGCATTTACAACAGAGGCATGATATTCTGCAGGATATAATATATGTTTCCGCCTTAATAAATGCTAAGTGTAAAAGTTAGTGTTTTGACTTGTGTTTCAAAGTTATCTTTCCAGGGCAGCTTCTAAGGCTCCTAAAGAGGGGGACTAATAGTGCCAGGCAGGGGCGTAGCTAGGCCTTAGGCTGCCCGTGGCGGCCCCTGCGTTTGCCGCCCTCGGCAAAACGATTGAAGAGCGGGGGGTGGGGGGGTGGTAGCGGCCGATTCTTGCGGCCGCAACGGCCGCAGGTAAGAGCGGGGGGAAGGGGGGCCGGCTGCCGCCCCAAAACTCATGCCGCCTGGGGCGGTCCGCCCCCATCGCCCCCCCTAGCTACGCCACTGGTGCCAGGCCACACAATAGTGTATCTTAGCTAGTTGTGTTTCCAGAAAATAGGAATTTCCATTTTTTTCGTGTTGAATTTCAGTAAGTTGTAACACATCATCTCTGAACCTCCATCAAGCAACCATATAAGTAGATGAATGATTGTGAGAAGCTGGATTGGTATATGGTGTACACTTATGTAAGTGGGCACCCTGCACCAATCCAGACGACCCTTATAGTGATTTTAGTGGTCTTAGACAACCTTAGAAAGCTCTCTAAGTGGTAGCTGTGGAGAGCAGCCTTCAGGCTTAGTCCAGAAGGAGTGTAGAGCAGCTTGTTTCACCAGAACATAATCGTATAGGTTTAGATTGAGTGAAAAAGAACCACACATTGTATTTATAAAAATATGTATTTATTATAAGACACTCACTAACACATACAGATATCTCCTAGCCGGAGATATACACAATGCACACAATACTTTACAATAGAAACAGGTAAGTAGCACGAAATACACAGTGGTCACCAAGGGGAGACCAAACCATATACTAAAATAGTAGTATGCGAACCACGACTCATGTCAAGACTATACCCAGAAGACGTAGAAGTGCCGGGCACCCAAGGAACCACTCAAGGTAAGTAACCAGGAGCCCCACGGAGGCCGTTTGCAGAGTGGGAACACGACCGCGGGATCAATGAAAGTCAATGGGTAAGTCGCGGTTGCAATTTTAAAGAAGAAGGACCCTTCCCAGTGGACCCTGAAGAAACCCCATGGAAGACAGAAGGTTGGAGAGCCACCCCACCCGTGGATACCCTAGGAACCAGGATACCTATACCAGGGAAGACGGGTGCATAGGTGTGAAGTGGCGTCGGAAACCGCTGTCAAACCCAATGGAGGACTTCAGGAAGATGCTGGTGCTGGAGAAGTTGAAAGTGTCCGGTGGAACCCAAAGGTGGATTCAAGATGTGAAGAACCTGCAAGCAGAGGGCACAGAGTCTATGCCACTCAGGAGTGACCAGGAGGCACGGAAGACGAATGCCCACCGATGTCGAGTGTTGCGGACCAGGCGATTCTGTGGATGACCTGGATCTGGATACGAGCTGTCCCATGCCGCATGTCGAGAGTTTAGGGGTCGTGTCCGTTGGGAGCACCAACAAGCCTTGGCAACTGCAACTAACGTGGAAGTTGAAGAAGGTGCAATGTCGGGACCAGCAAGGTCCAGGAGACTCACCACAAGCAGGGGAGTCATGGCAGGCCCCGAGCAATCAGGGGATCCCAAAGAATTCAAAGATGACCCTCAAGGGGACCCACAGGCTAGAGGCACTGGACTCGCGAGATGACCGCGAGCAGCTCACCAAGGATGCAGGCCCAAGGGGCAAGTGATGTGGTGAGGACAAAGTCTTGGTCACTGGAGATGCTTGAGGCCCTTGCTACTTGGAGTCCGAAGAACTTTATGGAAGAAAGCCAACAAACCTTTGCAACTGCAAGTCGATGCGGTGCACAGGGGTTCGGTTCCTGCGGCTCCGACAAGGGATACTGGCCTCAAACTTGGTGAGAGGACAGGGCAGGCCTTGAGTGATGTGAAGAACCACCACCTGTGTTGCTGAGCCTTTCGGAGTCCGTGGGAGCCCAGGATCAGCAGACCGGTCAGCTTAGTTGCGCTGCCTGCAGATGCAGGGAAGTGACTCCTTCACTTCAAGGGAGATTCCTTCAGGTGTCTTGGATGCCCCCAGGCCTTAGAAGGTTCCTGTATGGTGTACAGGCACGGAAGTTGCAGCAGACGAGCAGGGCGACGAAATCAGGAGCAGCAGGAGTCTTCCCGGTTGCAGCCTTGATGCCCAGAGCGAAGTCCAGAGTGCCCAGACAGTTGATGAAGTGGTGTCTGAAATGAATCTTGTCCCACGACGAATCTAGGGACCCACCCTCAGGTAAGCCCTTAAATACCCTAAGGAAAGGGTTGGGACGATTCAGGGGTCCCTCCCTATGGAGGGGCTGGGCAAGGGGGAGGATACTCCCATGTCCTTTGTCCAGTTTCGTGCCAGAGCAGGAGCCAACGGCTCCCTGAACTGGCTTGAACTGGACTATGAATGGAGGGCACCAATTGTGCCCTGAACACAGACTATGTGGCGCTGGCAAGTGCCCCCACCCTGCCCCAATACACTAAACCTATTCAGGGAGGTGGTCACACCTCCCTGTGACAGGATACCTATTGTTCTGCCTTCCTCTGCCCGAGCTTGGCTCAGGAGTAGGAGGGCAGAAACGTGTCTCTGGCCGGCAGCAGCCCTAGCTTGCTGTCCGGGTCTGGAAGACTGGTACCAGGAGCACCGAGGGCCTCCCAAAGGAGCTTTATGGTGCATGGAATCAATCCTCCCACACCGTTTACGGTGTGCGAGTATGATTCCAACATGTTTGATACCAAACATGATAGGATTCGTTACAGCCAGTTTCGAGATGGTCATCGCGTAATGACGCGGTGCCCCTCTATGTCATATGGCTGTCTCACTTACAACCCGGGAGAATGGACTCCATGTGCTGTAGGGGTGTCCTGCTCATGCAGGGGCACCCTCGCACTTAGAACCAAGTACCCTGCCTTCAGAATTGTAAGGCCTGCCTTAGGGGTGACTTATAGGTTTTAAATGCCGTGACCCTAGATATAGGGCAACCTATATCTTTCGTAAGTGGTGCTAGCACCAGCCTACACAGGCTGCAATGGCAGGCCTGTAGTTACAAATTGAGTGGTCTCCCATGGGTGGCATAATACATGCTTCACCCCATGGGGGAACCCTGGTGTACCTACGCCCTGGGTACCTTAGTACCATATACTAGGGACTGATAAGGTTGCACCAGTGTCCAATCTGGTATGTACCTAAGTACTTACCAAACCAATTTAGGAGAGAAAGTACAGAGACTGGGGTCCTGATTAGCAGGATCCCAGTCAGACTAGTCAGAAACAGCATTACATCAAGCAAAAAGTTGGGGTAACCATAAAAGCAGATCCTACTTTCCTACAATGATGATCTGTATCTCATGCACTTAAACATGGTGGACATTCATGAGAATGAATTGCACATACACACTGAAGAGCAGTGGGAAAGGGACAATCCTCAAGATACTCCTACCAAGCAAGCCATGTCCAAGGAAAAAATGTGTCCAGTTTAACTGCCAGAACCCCTTCCTACAAAACATATTCGACAAACATTAACACAGCATCTTCTATGCGTGCGTCTCAAACATTAACACAGCATCTTCTATGCGTGCGTCTCTCATTGGTTGATCAACATGTTATGATCAACCATATCAAAGACATCTAGGCAATCCAAATCGATTGCCCCTGCTGTATAACCTTTACCTAATCAAAAAGTAGTTTAACCACCAGCCTTTCTAAAGCTTTACCCAAAGCAGGGAGAAGAGTGGCATTGGTTGAAAAGCCAGAACTGACTGTAGATGTCACTTAAGACCCGGGACAACTTGGGAATCATTTAGCAGCTATGAGAGTAATTAAAAAGCACATATGGGTTTGATGCAAGCTAGATTGGAGGTACCAGTCTACAAACAGGCTTTACGCCCAACAGGAGCCATTTAAAAGTCAGGCCTCCAATTACATGGCGCCTCATGGGAAGTTACTAGCAGAGTCTGTTCTATAACAAGGCAATGTTAGAGAGTCCCTTGTGCAGTAGGGGCACCAGAATGCCTCCAGAGGTGGCAACTATGAACCATTCTTTCAAAGGAAGGGTCCTTCTATGGCAGAAAAAAATCTTTATACAGGTTTTGACTGTCAGGCATGACTAAAACCAGAAATGCTTCAAATTGCCAGTGCTCCTTTGTCAAAATTATTGTATAGTCAAGCAGAAAAATCTTGGACTTCACTGTAAGCAGATGAAATTGATCACGCGAGTTAACCAAGATTTTGGCTAACAGATTTATGGGTATTTTTGAACTATTGCAAATACGTTCTGGTCAGGTCTAAGCCTCAGTTGTCTCTATTGCTTGGTACAACCCTTCAGCTGCTGGACTCTACCATGAATTTTTAATGGAACACCCCAATTCTTCTGCAACCACCTTTAAGCCACAAATTGCAAGAAAATCAGTTTATCTAGAATGGGATATCCAGCATGATTCTTGGCTACCTAGGCAACCGCAAATGTCAAACGTAGGGCAGTGACCATGGCAAAGTACTAGGCAGAATATGTATTACATCCCCACATCATGTGCAGTAAGGTAACTGAATATTATACAGAAGGTGTTCTCCCTCTAAATCTAGCAGATGACAGCATGAGGATGATAAAGCTTGATAATGATCAAAAAACAAAGAACATTTTTTTACAATGAAATAACATGGAACGACGGTAACTGTTGCTAAACTATTCACAAGAAATTGTACTTTGTAAATAGAATAACATATTACCATCACTAAAAATATTACGCATTTCCACAATACGAATGGAGTGGCAGGTAAAAATGTCTATAAGGGCTTTGAACAATTTGTCCTGCACAACTGCTTTAATTGAATATTTGGCCTAACATTTATGTATAAGTCTGTTTTTATGCTAACAGTTTGAATTGCTTGAATTTAGGTTGCTTCTGTGATATGTTGAAGGCAGTCTTGTGCAACAGAATATCTTTTGTATTGTCATGTGTGTATGCATGTGTATGCATGCATGTGTGTGTGCATGTGTATAGAGCACTGTGCTAATCCTACGCTTACAAACTCGGCTAAAAAAAATACAGACATTTGACATGGGCAGCTTTAAGGGCCCTCATTACAATGGCGGTTGGACGCCTAGCGCAGGTGTCCATCCGACAATGATTCGGCGGTCCCACCTGCCCTATTATGATAGGGCGGCCGTGCAGACAGTCGGAAAGTGCCTTTTCCTACTGCAGTTTGTGCTGCGGCCCAGGAAATGGGACGCAGCACAAGCAGCAGTAGGGAACGGCACTTTGTGCACAACCATGCACCGTGTGCCAGGCACCACGTGGTGCCTGGCACACGGTGCATGAATGTGTGGGGGGCACTACATGTGCCCCCCGGGCCACTTAGCAGTGTCCCATTGGGGCCCTGCTTGGGGCCCCCAAAGTCCTTTCTGGCTGCCTTTTCATGACGGTCGGACTGCCATGAAAAGACAGTCAGAAACTGACATCCTAATCCCTACGGCGGTGCCTGCGCAGGCACCACCTCCATTATAGGGATAGTAGTCCGACTGCTGCCCTGTCGGTGGTAGCAGTCTTCCCCCTGACAGCAAATTATCCAACTGCTGGTATCATAATCCGGCGGTCGGACTGCCACTGACAGGCTGTCGGTGGCGGTCTGACCGGCATCCATATGAAGCCCAAACTGTCATTGGTGTTGTCGATGCACTCCAACCCCACCTAAACTTGGAAACTGCCCAGAGCTCCAAGCCTTACATTGCACACATACACCCACACACACATACATATAGACACTCACAAATATATATATATTCTTTTGGTTTTTCTCGTATCACTAATCAGGGCAGATGTTTCAAGAAGGGGTGCATTGCATGTTACTAACACATTTGTTGATGCTCATTTACAGGGCTGTTTGGCTTGGTTAACAATGCTGGCAGAGCAACTCCAATTGGGCCCACAGACTGGCTGGATATGGAAGACTTTCACAAAGTATTGGACGTCAACCTTATTGGACTGATTGATGTTACTTTAAAGTTTCTTCCGCTTGTGAAACGAGCCAGAGGGCGAATAATCAATGTGGCAAGCGTCATGGGGAGACTGGCATTTGCAGGAGGTGGCTACTGCTTGTCAAAATGTGGTGTGGAATCATTCTCAGACAGCTTACGGTGAGTTATCCAAAGTAAATCTATTTTCTATCCAAAACATAAGGTTTGAAAATATTGATGAAATAAGTCCTTGCCAATAGGTAATTAGGTTTATGTGCCCCAATAAAGGTAATAGGTATTATATTGGGAGATATTATTTCATGGCCACTACATTTGGAATATGTAAGTTTATAATTCTTTCCATATTGCACAGTGGCGGTCGCCTTTGTGTAGTTATAGTTAGGTCAGACTTTCCATGGGAAGAGCATTTTTTTGTTTCATTAATAAGTTTGGCACCGTTTGACGACTCTTCACAAAACTTTCCCAAAGAAAGTTCATCCACCTCAGTCTCCTGCTTAGAAAAAGATGATCCACCAAGCTAGGTCTGAGAAAGGGAAGGGGCGCAAAACATGTTTTCCCTATGAAATTTCCATAGGGAATTTTAGATGGCACTATAGCCAAAACGGGTGAACAGAATTACCACAAATTTGTCAAAAAGATAGATCTTTATGCAGAAAGCATGCTTTTTTGTGGTTTGGTGTAAACCTGTTCAGTAGTCCAGCAGGAGCTTGCGCTGTGATTTGCTGGACGCAACAGTTTCAGAAATGTTACGGCTGCCATTTCAGGACAAAGGGGCTTGGCCCCTATATTCTACGCTTGCTGTACAAATCATATAGAAGGGGGCAGGGTAGGGGTATCCAAACACCCCAGCACTTGTGGGGTAGTCCTAGTGGGATCCCCCCTGGGGACAAAGTTTATTAACTTATCTTTTTCCTCCATTCGATGATTCTGTGGGACTGTCACAGGAGCTTCCAGCCCGTGCTGGAAGAAATAGATAAAATTCCTTTGTGAGGGCATGAATTCACTATATTTATCCTTCACCCTGTACAGAGGTCTTTGCGGATAGGCTAGTCCCTCACCCAGCCCTACTATGCAAAGCCTTTGGGCTGTACAGAGGATTCGTGGACAAGTCAGTCACTCGCCAAATCCTACCATGCACAGCCCTTGCCCCGTATAGAGGTGTTTGCGGGTAGGGCAGTCCTCTACTAAACCCTAATATGCACAGCCTTCACCCTGTATAGAGGTCTTTGTGGACAGTCCAGTCCCTAACCAAACTCTACTACATACAGCCTTTGCCCTGCTCAGAGGACTTTCCCTTACCAAACCTAATAATGCACAGTGTTTACCTTGTAGAGAGGTCTTTGTGAACAGGCCAGAGCCTCACCAAACCCTTCTATGTACAGCCTTTACCTTGTCTAGAGGCATTCACAAATAGGTCAGTCTCTCACCAAACCCTACTATGCACAGCCTTCACCTTGTACAGAGGTGTTTGTGGACGCACCAGTCCCTCACCAGACCCTACTACACATAGTGTTTCCTCTGTACAGAGGCTTTTGTGAACAGACAGCCCTTCACCAAACCCCACTGCATACAGTCTTCGTCCTGCACAGAGGTCTTTGCAGACAAGCCAGTCCCTCATAAAACCCTATCAGGCATAGCCTTTACCCTGTACAGAGGACTATGTGGACAGGTCAGTTCCTCATCAACCCCTACTTTGCACAGCCTTTGCCTTGTACAGAGGTCTTTGCGAACAAACCAGTTCCTCACAAAACCCTACTACACAGAACGTTAACCTTGTAAAGAGGTACTACAGACAGACTTCACCCTGTACAGAAGTCTTTGTGGACAGGCCAGTCCCTCACCCAACCCTACTATGCACAGCTTTTGGCCTGTAGAGAGGTGTTTGCGGACAGTCCAGTCCCTCACTAAACCCTACAATGCACAGTTTAAAAAAAAAAATACTGTGTTTTGAGGTCTTTAAATTCAAAGAATGATACTCTATAGTAGGACGATGAAGGATTTAACAACATAGGATTTTTATTCTTTGATCAAGAATCAAGAAGACATCAAAGTAGATATTATAGGCAAACATGTGTTTCATGACAACATGTCGCTATATCAGGGCCAAAAGAATGCATCACTACTGATGTGGTTTTAAAAAGCGAACTAGAAGCGCAAGATTTAACAGTACAGAACAGAGGAAAATAAACAGAAAAGAAAGAAGATTGTAAAAAATTAACTAATAAAAAGGTACTGATTAGTTGAATTAAAAATATCATCAATTGTTTAGATAAACATATCCTCTTAGCAAATGTGTTAGACATGCTACTTAGAGGAGGAAACAAGGAGACACTGGTCATCATATGTTTAGAAAAGCCATTCCTCATAGAAGGTGCATCAAGCATGCTACATACGGAGGGAGACAAAGTGCCAAAAATTAAAACTACAATACCATTATGATTTATTGATCTGGTGAATACAGGAACATAAATAAAGAAAAAGTGCAAGTTAGCTGCCCCAAGGTGCTAAATCCACAGTAAATAGTTCACTACCTCTATCATATTCATTGATACTGCTACTTATGTGCAAAGTTCACAGAAAAAAGTTTATGATACATGTAAACAGACCCAAAAATGCAAAAATGTGTAATAGATAAAGACAAGAATGTGTGGCGAAGGCATCACATGAAGTTGTATCAGAGTATACTATCCCAGTTATGAACCCCCAGTTAAAAAAAGATGTTGTAAGGCTACATAGGGAAAGAAACACACTATTTCTTATTTAATCATACCTATGCAATATTTAGTACATCGCTTGTCAGAAAACAAATGAACAGTATAAATCTTGATCACAAGATGCATCTGTAAAGGTAATATTAACAATTAAACCATATCTCTATTACATTTATTAAATATAACCAATGGAAAAAGATTTGGTAAACTGCCACAAGTTGTTTGTATGGCAAGTGTGTACAATACTTACATAGTAAACAACTTTATCGCATATTCGGGGATCTGAAACAATAGGGTAATAAATCCAACCTATAAAACTGGAAGTATAATTCAAAACAATCACGAAAAAGCACAATGTTCACCTTGTAGAGAGGTCTTTGTGGACAGGACAGTCCCTCACCACACCCTACTATGTTGAGCCATTTCTATGCACAAGGTTTTTGTGGACAGGCCAGTCCATCACCAAACCCTACTATGCATAGCCTTCGTCCTGTACCGCAGTCTTTGTGGAGAGGCCAGTGCCTCATCAAACCCTACTTGCACTGACTTCTCCTGGTACAGAGGTCATTGCAGAGAGGCCAGTCCCTCATCAAACCCTAGTATATAGAGCCTTCGCCTTGTACAATTGTGTTTGCAGGCAGGCTAGCCCCCCACCAAATCCTACTAGGTACAGCCTTCTCTCTGCACAGAGGACTTTGCAGACATGCCACTCAAAGAACCCTACACTCATACAGCCCTTACCCTGTACAGAGGTCATTGCGGACAGACCAGTCCCTCACCAAACCCTACTACGCCAACCTTTTCCCAGCACAGAGATGTTTGCGGACAGGTTAGTCCCTCAAAAATCCCTACTATGCACATCCTTTGCCCTGTACGGAGGTCTTTGCTGACAGGCCAGTACCTCACCAAACCCTACTACTCACAGCCTTTGCTCTGTACAGAAGTCTTTGCAGACAAGCCAGTCCTTCCTAAACCCTCCTATGCACAGCTGTTGCCCTATACAGAGGTATTAGTGGAGAGGCCAGTCCCTCACTTAACCCTATTACCCATAGCCTTCACTCTGCATGAAGGTGTTTATGACAGGCCAGTCTTCCACCAAACCCTACTATGAGCAGCGTTCGCCCTCTACATTGGTGTTTGCGGACAGGCTGCTCCCTTATGCCACTGGAGTCAATAGCCAGCTTCACCGCTTGATGCTTGCAAGTTGCTCCCTCTGGACTCCTGCAGGAGTTCACAAGGGCCCGTGCTGAGTCCCATGGAAGTGCTGCGAGACCGTAAAAAAGAGAAAAAAAGCAGACTATAAAACCTATTTTATATTTTGCAATTAAACCATTCAATTATAATCTTACATTTAAAATTTACATTAATACTAAATCACAGAATAATATTTCATTTTATGTTAAAAAACACATTCACTAAAAATACTAAAGGTTAAAGTGATGTTCTAGTTAGGTAAAAATATCACTCATTTTGTGACGTTTTAAGCTAAAAAAAAATACTGAAAATCGACAGCCATGTTTTAAAAAAACATTTTATTAAATTTTGTTGTTAGCACATGGCCCACGTTATATAACATCAGGATTTCTTAAGTGCCCAATATTCATTCTCCAGGTACACTTGGTTACATTAGTGACATATCACTACCCTGAGGGTTTTCAGGCTTAACCCCCTCCCCCAAACTGCTTCCTAATGAGACTGCATTATTGCTCACAGTACTCTGTAAGCCTGCCAATTTTTCCATATTTTGGTCCATTTATTAGGGCAACCTCCCCATTCATAAACTTGTCTTTCAGCCATTATTGAGCAGGCCATATCTTTATCTCACTTTTTCAGTTCTGGTGGGCAGGGTGCACCTCACTGACACGCGATATTTCCTTTTCCAACCATTAATCCGACGATGATCAACAATTCCAGACATTCAACAGGGCTACCTTATCCAAGTCTGATACCTGTAGTCCTGTGACCTGGCCCAAGCATGCTCAAACACCCACCCAAAAGGTTCCCAAAGTGGGAGTGTACCTCTCTGACTGCATCCCCTTAATCAACTTTCTGAAATGACTCATGCCATTTGGAAAAGTGTGATTCTGGTGTAGTAGGATCTATGCAGTATGCGCAATTGCACTAAACAGAATCCAAACTTCTCACTGGGACCTCAGGCCCTCCTCCCACTCTTCCTTTTCCATCTAACCAAGGTCTTCCTCCCAAACTGCTCTTAATCAGGTCAGTATATCTGGGCAATTGTTCATTATTTTCCTAAATGTTAATGAGATGGCTTGTTTCAATAGAGGCTCTGAGAGCACTCTGTCCTCTACCGGAGAGGGTTTGTCTATCTCCGGAGCTTAATCTGTGTGTTTGCAGTGCATGTCTGCCCTGCCAGTATCTAAAGGCCTCTGTGTTTGATCATTCATATTCAGTCCCTAGTGTTTCCCATGGGATTGGAGCCCGCACTGCAAATGCCTCCCAGAGTGCTGATTCCAGTTTTTCCCCATTTCATAAATCCAGTGAGTTTCCCCACTTCTGCCAGTATACTTCTATCTAAAAGGAGGGTTCATGGCGTTCGTTTCTTGTCCCACCCTAGATGTTCAGTGGCTAATTCGAGGTATGTAAGTATGGGTATGAGTGTGTCAATGGTTTCGAGAATGATGTTGTGGAAGTTGGAGTGGGTGTATAAAAGGTTACATGGGGGTGTGAGTGGGTGCGTCAGAGATTCTGTGGATGATGTCATCAGTGATGTCATTTAAGATGTCTTCAGTGATGTCATCAATGGTGTCACTGACCATGTCATGAGTGATGTAACATTGCGGGGGCGCGAGTTATAGTTAGCTCAGCTAACTATAAGTGCTAAATTTCTCTGGTTTTGTACGAGTGAAATGTCAGCCTAACTATAACGTCCCTGTAAACTTTGGTTTTTTCAGTGAATTTCTAAGGTTTTTTAAAATTCTATTTCCTAACTATAACGGCCCTGTAACCCCTTTGGTTTTTTTCCAGCGAATATATATATATATATATATATATATATATATATATATATATATATATATATATATACAAACATTTATAGACTGATAGATAGATATTCATGTATATTTATACTTATTTGTACATATCTACCCTTTACAATATTTCTTTTTTTTGGTTTAATACATCTTTCACTTTTCTGCTAACAATATTATGTAATTATATTTTTTGCTAATTATTTTACTTTAATTTTACTTACTTTTTTTATGTACTTTTACTCATATATTATTATATACATTGGTATATAAATATGTATATTTATATTGATGTATTCACATGTATATGTATACTTTTGTACAAATAGATATACCGATTCATACATATATATAGTTATTAAATAACTTACCTGTACCTACTCTAATGTGTCACATAATGTAGTAACTCCCGATGTCATTGCAGCAATACTTACCTGCGATGTAATGACTCCTGATATTTATTGACTGCTGATGTACTGCCTGCGATGTAATGATAGTACTGCAATACCATCATAATAGTTTTCACTTGCTGTGATGGAAGGGAGACATATAGATTGGAACAAAACTGTGCATTTCTGTGACAATTTTTTTTATTATTTCTAAGATCATTTAGAACCCACCAACAAATTAAGCTTGCAATGCCCGGAAGCCATTACACCATGTCTGCATGCTGTTTCTACTTTATTTTGGTAGTCAGACATAAAACTATGGAATAACTGCAGTAACCAGGATACACCCAGTATTGATGCATCCACCTGCAGCATTCATGCCTGTTGCAAAATATTGATGATAATGATTTGAATATTTTTAAACTAATTTCCAAACATTTGCACTGCATAGTGGCGTTCTACATGACATGCTCAGTGTTCGCATTGGTGGCTGTTTGTTCTGTGTTCATATCACCTAAGTATATATAGACGTATAGAATTGCGGGGATGTTTTTTACCAAGGGGTTCTCACTGACATCAAATAGACGAGGGCGAAGCTCAAGTTGTCTATGATTTCACTCATCACCTTGAATAATGGGAAAGCCATAGATAACATGACCTCTCCTCCCTGTCCCAATTACATGCCCCCCTGCCACCCACACCCACCACTCTCTGAGTTTCTCTCCCTCGCATTCAGAAACTGTGCTTCCTGCCTTCCAAAGCTACTCTCACAGGCTCTCAGAGAACCCAGCAAGAGCGTAACCATGGAATTCCTTTAAGTTGTACCACTGGATTTATGTTATAGCAGTGAATTACTGGCTGTAGAATCCAGACATTCATGCTAATGGCTCTCGTTTGTTGAATTAAATAACAAACATTGGTAAATCATTAGATTTTGCCAATGGGATTAATAATAAGTTGAGGTGTGGGAGCAGTGTATGAGTGCAGGATGAATGGTGTGAGTGCTCTCTGTGCAGGGTGAGTGGTGCATGAATAAAGGTTGATAACAGGTTTGAGTGCAAGGTGAAAGTGCCTCAATGCATGGTGATTGATTTCTTATGGTGACTTTTCAAGTTTTAAATTGAATAATTTAAAGATGTCATTAGAAAAAACCCTACAGTTACTACCCTATGACCAGGACTACTGGAACTATGTGGCAGGAGAGCACCAAATTATTTGTCAGGGTGGCAGGATTATTTGAAGGCGCTGAACCAGGCTTTGGTCATCTCCTGCACTTTTCTTTGACTGATCTTGAGGCCACACCAAACCCCTTTCAAATTACACTGTAACCTAACAGTGATTTGAAGCCTAGAGAAAGCTCTAGGCAGACCAGTCACATAGGACAAAACACACGTCAGCTGTGGCAGTTTTGGATAAACTTTGTAAAGGAGGAGAAACTGGAGAAACACTAATAAATAAATCAAGTTCTACATTATATCACTGTACTATCTTTTTTTCTGTCGTGATTAACTTGTGGAGATTAATTAAGAAGACTTATATAAAATGCCAAGGGTGGGTTATCTACCTGGTTTAGAGTATACTGAATGCAAAAATGACTTCCATGTAATATATGTCAAGTGATATGCTTAACCCATCATAATAACCTTCTGCTTTATATAGTTAATTTTACAATAATGGCTTCACTAGCTGTGAAAATCCCAAGGGTTCTGTATTATTTATCTGTGTGAGTACTTTGTTTCATAACAATAAGGTTGTCAACTTAATTATATGTGGAGATTTTTTTGTATTGCAATTCTTTAATAATTTTTGAAACAAGTAGGTCAGATGTACAACAAAAAGGTACGAGGACCGAGCACAATGTGAAACAGAGCATCAGAAACAACTAGTACCCCAGTATCAGTTCGCAGAAGCACTTTGACCCATATATCTCTTCGAGAAACAAGACATGCTTGCAGTTTATGAGCATACTGATTTTAGGGCAAAATGGATGTGTGACGCTCTGTTAAATTATAATCTAACTAAGGCACATAAATCAGATAATAATCATGCCTGCCTACTTACTTTGGCCGTGGATGTGCTTCTATTATTTACTATGTCTTTTTCTCATGAAATCCCCAAGGATCTTTCAGAAGTAGCAATATTTTAGATGCAAAACTCGGGGACCATAATACCCTAATTACCACCTTTGCCTGCCACATATGGGGACATATTAATAAAAAAAATAGCGCAGCAGTGTCACCTTGCTGCACTGCGTTGCATGATATCTAACATTATTTAGCACATTCCTGTCTTTTCCCTGTGCTGGCACACAATGTGCTGCCTAGCACCAATGCAGGTACCCTTGCAGCATGGTGCAAGGGTGCCTGCGCTGTAAGCAGGATTATTAGGACTTCCTTCACAAAAACAATCCTCTGAGGCATTTTCCTCTCTGCAGCACACATAGAAAGAGGAAGTAACAAGGAGAAATAAAGATATTTGTCCTCATTATGCCTCACCTGCGGGGGCGTAGCATTTTGACGCATTCCCGGTCTACCAGTAATGGTAAATCTGTGAAGCATCAAAATCCATGGGGGGATGCCTGGGAACATCCATGCTCCACCCATGGAACGCCTCCCTGGGGCAGAGTAACGCAACGCCACGATTTGTGCTGCATTGCATTACTCTAGATTCATCAAGCCACACAAGGCCATGTAAGGTGGCCTTGCATGGCTTGATAAATTTTAATTAATAGTTGCATCGCCCTTGAGCAAGGGCGATCCATAGTTTCTAAGGAACACTTTACACGCATCAGGTAATGGCCCACAAAACTCTCATAGGCAAGTATGGCACGTCGCAAACACCAAACACCACACACTTTTTAAAAAAGATTATAAAACTTTATTTGACTCTTTTTTGCAGAGTCTGATAGGTGAGGGCAGGGCCGTGGAGGCCATTTGGTCTTTTATTTTATTGTGTGGGTGTATAAAAGAAGCAGTTTTAAAACAGCAAACACGCAGAAAGTTAATTTACGCTGCTGGTTGAACCACGCCTGCTCACTAGCTAATAGAAACTTACACAAAGCATTAGCAAAAACAGAAAAAAGTCCAGTGGATGGGAACAAAGTCACCAGGCTACACATAGCATATAAAATCACTTTGAAGACGTAAAAAAGGAAGACAAATCCTAAATATTCTTGGAGACCGTTAATTATATTAAAAATCATGATTCCTCTTTGTCTATTATTAGTCGCCATATTAAATAGTCTCACTGGGTTTCACATTTTACGAAAATGTACAGCTCTGATGAGGATTTTAATCTTTTATTTGATCATTTTTAATTTCGTCTGGCTCTACAGTTAATTTTAGCATAGGGGAAGTAGTTATAGCTAAAATTCAGAGTTCTGCTAACAAAGTGCCTGGGCCGGATGGCGTCCCAGTGTTCTTTTTTAAATGTAACTTGAAGCTCTCAGCGTGTCTTTTAACAAATCTTTTAAAACAATTTTGCACTGGAAAGTCCCCCTCCCTTCTTGTTCAGCTTCTGTTATTGTACCAATATTTAAGAGGGGAAATAGGCTCCAACCCAGCTGCTACAGGCCGATATCCCTTTTGGTTAGGGTTTTTGGCCGGGCCGTAATTAACAGAATATGGGATTTGGTGAATGAGAATATTATGAATATTTGTCAGTATGGGCTCCAGGAACCCTCGGTACCATTGAACAGTGTTTGAATTTGAAGATTGGCACATATACAATACAAAGAAGTGCCCACTTCATTTAGCTTTTGGATTGACCTAGTGCATTGGACCATGGAAACCCTCCAACCTGAAGTCCCACCTATTGGGATTGAAGTAGCATTGGTTTCATTTTTAGCTGAACTGCATAGAGATTTAAATGCATGGGTTCGGTTCGGTGCAAATGGGGAGTTGTCCGAACATTTCAGTCTGAAAAGGAGAGTATGGCAGGGTTGTATTTTAGCACCACTTTTATTCATTTTCTATATAAGTAATATTAATTCATATATCCTAAATAGCAATGCTGATATACCAAAGCTTATGGGAATGCAAATCCCTGTACTCTTATATGCTGATGGCACTGTCATTTTAGCACGCCACCACGAGCGCTGTGGCAACTGGTAACATCTTCTATTAATTTCCTGTTAAGGATGGACGTAAAGACTAACTATTGAAAATCACAAATCAGGGTGTGTGGTCCGAGAAGCCCTTCTCTGCACTCTCTTAAAGTAGATAACAATCGGCTGGAGAAAGTTTTTGAGTATCCATATTTAGGACTAATCTTCAATGCTTCCTTGTCATGGAGGCAAAATATATTACGTAGGCTCCAAAAATTTACTCAGTCAATTGGTGTTTCCCTTAAACAGCCCACCATGGTAGGTGGCAAGCACACCGTTCCTATGTTGGACATATATAAAACACAGTGTTTACCTACTGCCACACATGCGGCTGGGGTGTGGGGTTGCGCAAACTCTTCATACCAGTCGCGGACGGTGCAGGTAAGCGAGGAGGAGTGGGGCTTGGGGGAGTTGACAGACAACAGAATAGGTTTTATTTATTTAATTTGACCTATTCCGTCACCAGAGAGGCAACAAATATATTAGAGCCACTTCCAAAAATTCTTTAAAGCAATCAGTCCAACAATCAAAATTTAGAAGTCTGTTGCAGCCAAATTTGTTTGAATACATTTTTTATTCATCATTTCATCATATACGAGCACCCGGTTCTGGCGGTAGGGGTAGGTCGTTCAGCGCAGTGACGCTGAGTTAAGGATACTATATCTTGAGGTGTCACAGCCCCGCCAGACACTGTTGAGGCGCAGCTACTAGAGCCTTAGGATTTCCCTCAATACATGCAGGTACTTTACCTCTGACGTGGTAGGTAGATTGGTCTCAAACTACCACGGTGTGTAGATAGTTTGCACATGGTCCTGATGAATTGCCGTACGATCCTTGGGATGTTTGAGGCAAGAAACACGTTGACCCCATTAGAGGAGAGCGCTAGGATCTTGAACCATTATTTTCAGATAAGTCGCCACTCTATCTCCTTTTTAATCAGGTGGGAGCCATTCTATTAAAATTATTCTTTGGACTACCCAACCTGTTTTAGCCTTCACTAATCTCATAACACATCTACACTTTCCCAGGCCCCTCACCCACACCTCACCAAACGGCAAGGAACAAAAGATCTCCGCCAAAGAGCCCCTCATTGGGTGCCCGCCGGGTATTGCAGCGCCGACCCGACGAGGAGCAGACCCAATGATGAAGCATGACACCTAGCTGGCTGGGTGTGTGAGGGCCTTAGTTCCGAAGGGAGGAATCCCCCTCCCTACTCATTTACTATAGGGCTAACCTGTCCTGTAGTTCTCTTCCGGTGTACCTCTCTTCACCAGACTCTTTGTTGACCCACCTAGGAACTGCATACCATTTTTTGTTTGAGATCATATACGAGCAGTCAACATGTTTCACCCACAGTCAAGCTTCATCAGCGCTCATGGTACATATCACTATCGGTATCACAAGTCCGACAAACAGTATCCTCAAAAACATGACTTCAAACCTCGATGTATCTTTATGCTGTGTAGAAGAGCGATTGCTGATGTCCGGTGCTCACGGTACATATCACTATCGCTATCACGGCAAACAGGGTCCTAAAACACTTGATTTGAAAACTGGACATATCCTTGTGTTCATCTACAAGCAAAGTTGCTAAAGTCCTATTTTTTTTTGTGGAAGTTTCAATACTAAATAATGAATGGGGATATTACCAGTCCGGGTCAGTGTCCAACACTTTTATGAAGGAAAAAATAACTTTCTTCTGTGTCGTCGCTCACTCTGTGTTCATAGCGACTTTGCTTAAAATTTGCCACTGTTTGTCATGATACCGTGCCACTGTTTGTCATAGTACCGTGAGCCCTGATGAAGCTTGAATGTGAGCGAAATGCGTTGACTGCTTGCATATAAAGAAATGATGAATAAAGAATTTCTTCAAATGAATTTGACTGGCACTGACTTCTAAATTTTGATTGTTGGGCTGATTGATTTGAAGAATGTTTGGAAGTGGATCTAATATATTTGTTGCCTCTCTGTTTTGATATATAATTCCTTTCTTTCAGGGCTTTCATACCAATTCTCACAAGGGCTGGTGTGCTCTTATTAGCACACTACCAGCACTAGTCAGCAGTCACAGTTGAGAGGCCAATAACTGAACGGTCATATTCTGAGCTCCCATTTCATCTTTCACGTAAGGTAACACAAACTAGAGTATGCAATGTGAAAAGATTGCACACTTTTGCAGATCATCTACTCATGATGCTCTTAAGCCAGCAACTTTCACAGAGTTACCCATTCCTGGCACACAAGTTACTGTCACTATCCAAAATTTACCAGCAATGTCCAGTCAAAAAATCTCCACATTCCCATTTGGCTTAGTCCTTTGATAAGCCTGTTGGGCTAAAGCAGAGTCTGTCACTGGTCAAGTATAATTTACATTTGGCTGACACCATTCCAGCCTACAGTTTTTCCAGGGACACTAGCCTGTTGTTAAGTTTAATGTACCTGCTACAGAAATCATTATTTTATTTACTGATGCCAATCATGTAAGATAGTTTATTAACTTAATGTGTCTCTGCAGAGGTTTACACATGCTATAAATTTAAACAGAATGTGCCTAGAATGATCTGACATAACCTTCCATTTCATTGAATGGCTAATATATGGGGGCTTTCTTTCAAGAATATTTGAGTATCTAGCAAACTCCTTCAAAGCCAATACACTGATGAATTATCTCCTTGGCCTGAATATTGAGAAGCCATAAGTGCATTTGAGGGTGAATTATTATTGGCCTCTCAAGAATTCTATACATACAACCATGTTAAATGTAGATTCAAGTAACAATAAGGACAATAAATTAGAAAGACACCTTCTGGTCATTAATTGGTATTATTCCTAGTGTTTCAGTGGACAAATTTGAGGAATTTTACTTTTTGCTTGTAAAGTTTCCTCGGGCGGCTTCCAGCCCACAAGAATAGATTTCAAGCTGTGGAAATGTGGTGTCCATGCTGCACTAACGTCTTTGCTTTCCAATGCGGGGGGACTTCCCCAGTTTCCTGGGCCCTCAGATTGAGGGGCCTTCCTGGACCAGGGAACAGAGGAAAAGCAAAGTGGCCAAAGAAAGATAAACATTGCCGCTCCTGGCACAGGACAGCAAAGAGATCCCTCCCTTTAAAAAATAAATATTTTTTTTAAACTTTGCCAGCCATGCACATGGTTAAAGGTATTTATTTTTAATCTGGAAGTTACAGGTCGCTGGCCTACCACAAACAGTAAAGAAAGATAATCTGTGGTTGTTACCAGCAGATAATTGAGAATTCCCATAGGACCTGCTTTTGTAGACTTCTCAGAAGAGCTGCAAATAATTTAAAGGTCAGTATCAACATTTCTCAGCAAGGTAACTATGGGTTTAAAGGCCTGTTACCATCACTTACTATCATGGTTACTCTATATTTAAGGGGATAATGTCAATACTCTCCAGCAGTGTTGATAAACTAGTAATCAATGGTAGACCTACTTTTCAGTAAACAGTACAGTGCTTTCCTGAAGGACTGCTTTAATTGAATTGAAGAGGGACATCCGAGCAGGATTTAGGGGATCAGTCACTTCACAATTTTGCAGAGCTCCTATTTAATGGGATAATCGGCTTCAGTAGTTGAGACATGCTTTCAGTGGAAGATTATTGCTTTTCTGGCACTGACATGTCTCTGCAGGACCGTTCCAACTTTATTGAAAAATGGATACAGAGCCACTCTGGAATTTTATGACCACTTCTCAGGAGTGGATGCCACACATTCAATAGGATAGTATTGACACCTCCCAGTAGGGCTGCTTTTCCTCACAAGAGGGCTGAAAGTCCAAAAGAGGTCAAGAGAGTCCACTAGTTTGGACAGCCCCTGCATTTAGCAGTTCCTGGGTGAAAAGCAATGTTTTCAAATAGATACTTGATGTGTAGGTATGTCCCACACTTACCACCTCTCCAGATTAATTATGTGTTTTATGGATGAATCTCAATCTGTGCGAGCTCCTCTGCTACATCAATTGGTGCTGAGTAGCTGGATGCATGTCTGCACTGATTGTATCTCCTGGATAAACAGGCGTGTCTTAGTTGAATCTGTCTATGCCATGCCATCCAATGCTGTATTTAGCACCTTTACTGCATAAAGAGGTGCAGCATAGCTGACTCTGTCATTGACAGCTTTTGCTGAAGTAACCAGTATTTTTAGGTTGAGCGTAGAGTCAGCGCGCATGCGCTGCTCTGCAAGACTTCTTGTAGTGGAGTACGGAGTAGAAGCTCCGCCCACTCTCCGCCCATGTTTGTCATTGGCTTGTGTCTTTGTGATTCATAAATGCACGCTTCTGATGGTTTTTTGTTTTGGTTTTATGGGTTATATATTTTCTTGGCACGTTTTGATTGGGTACAGGTGCATCAGGGGAAAAATGATTGTGTATTTTGGTTGTCGCTTGAAGCAGGTGCGTGGAGTTGGTTGCCTATTTTTGGCCAGTTTGTTACTGTTTCATTTTTGGTTGGGGGACAGGTAGGTAATGAGGTTAGGATAGGTTTTACTTAGTTAGAGAAGAGGTTACAGGGTTTAAGGGTTAACAGTTATTGATCGGGTAGGTAGATCTTTAGATAGGTTGAGAAGCAGGTTACAAGTTTTTTAAAGGGGCGAAAGGTATTGATTAATTTGGAGTAGTTTAAATAAATTGCAATTGTGTTTGGGGAAAACATTAGGGGTGGGGGGAGGTGGATACGTAGATGTATTATGTATAGTTAGACGTAGTTTTGTAAGGCAAAGGCCAAGGTTATGTTGTGTAAGGTGCACCTGTCTTCAATAAAAGCGGCCTTTTTCACACTTACGGTGAGTCAATTGTGGTTCGTTCCGTGGCCTTCGGCCCAATCTTACTGTCTTTAACAGGAGTGAGAGGGAGCTACAGTAGACAAGACAACGTGGCTCGTTTTGTGGGCTGCGGTTCTTCGCCATTATTAAAGGACGACACACTGGTAACATGGGAAGTCCTTTATAGTTATTCTTATTCCTTTATTGTTGCCCCCAGTGAAACAGCGGCAATGGTACATTACACGCAGTAAAACGAGACACAGCAGGGCCTTGCTTCGATGTGTATGCATTGTTGCCGTGGGCAAGGAAACCAGAAATTCATCTTCTCCTGTTGTCTCTTCCTTTTAAAACCGAAAAAGTCCAGGATTCGCTATGCAAGGATTTACACGTGTTTAGTGCAAGATTAATAAACCCAGGTTAATAGTTTTAAGCCTTGGGGTTAATCCTTAAAATTATGTTATTTCCTGTTGTTACTGTCTTCACTAAAACTGACTCAGCTGAGTGGGTTAATGTGCTTGCTGCAGAAATCCGAGCAGCTTGTAAGCAGCTCAGCTTTTCATGTATGCTGCAGAATGTGTGCATTTTAATCACTGAGAACTCCCTCCCTCACTATGTGCTTATTTGAAACCAGGCACTGATCATTCCCTGCCTGTGGGGTGTGAGTTCTTCGTAGAGGGCTTCCTTGATACAGGATTAATATTATCCTAAACCTAAATATGTAATTCATGGCTTATATATGAATAATGTACAAGCGTTCATTCAATACGGAGGTATTTAAAATGAGGGGGGACAAAGAATGGCCAATGTTGTTCCTCCGGGCCAGCTGTCATTTACACGTACAACAGTGAGTGGCTAACCTCCACGTGTTATGTTTACGGAATCATTGATTTTAATTGTTACTTGTCCTAATGACTGCTATGTAACCGTAAAGGTGTTGTCTGGTACTGTGCATCAGCATCACGGCGGTCATTTTGTGCCACTCTCGTTGCAGTGATAAGTCGTAGCCGTAGCAAAACATGCCCGATTTGCTTACGGGCTTTGGGCATGGTTTTTAGTGGTTAACTAGGTGGATTGTGGTCAGCTCCACAGAATAACATCACCTGGGGCCTTTGCAGCTGAAAAATGTTTCTTGTAAGCAGTGCTGGAAATGAAACAAGCATTTGCAATGCAATAGGTCTAGCATTTACGCGAGTTTGAGCTGTTGGCATTGTAAATGACAATGTCTTTTATTTATGTTTTGGTTTTTAAAACAAATAAAAGGCATTGTCATTTGCAATGCTAATAGCTTAAACTCTCATAAATGCAAGACCAATTGCATTGCAAATGCTTGTTGTATATGAAAATGCTACATAGCTCAAAGTGCTAACAGACTTTTTCGAGTGTTTATACAATTGTAGTGAAAAAACTAAGAAATACATGATTCTCCTGCCTCAATGGATACATGTTACTGGTGGGATTTCCTCTAAGTATCATGTTTGCTTTCTCTTAAAATAGAAAAAGATTGCAATTTACAAGCCAACTGCCTCCCCAGCAGAACACTCCTACCACAACCACATGGCATACTAATGACCAGGATTGTTTAGGAGTATTCACTACCCACATTGCCCCTTACAAATATTTCATTTTTGTTCTACTTTAAATCAATCACTCTGAATTCCAGAGCTACATCTTCCTTCAGCTGCACCGGGGAAAAAGAGTGACAGGTCTACATGAAGAGGGTATTCAGAGTATAAGGAAACATGGAGAGAAGGGGGCTAGAGAGAAAGAAGATAAAGAGGATAAAGAGTGAGAAGGTAAGGAGAAAGGTTCAAGTAAAGGAGAAATAAGAAAATAGAGTTGGTAATAGAGGGGGAAAGATAAAGTAGAAGAGATTTATAAAGAGAAATTGTGGTAAGGGATAAAAGCAAAGAATGAAAGAGTGAGAGAAAGAAAGAGAGAAATAAGCTAGATTAAACAGAACAGGTGACAGTACAGGAGGGATAGAAAATGAGACATAGGGCGAGAAGCAGAGAAGGCAGGGATTATGAGGCAGAAAGAGAGAACATAAAGAAGCAAAATAAGAGTTAAATACATGTAGAGATGAGGGGACAATGTATGTGGGATTTATAATTTATCTTGTTTTGCCCATTCTTCTTAGCCACAAGTGCTTTGAAAAGCCTAATTTTGCACTTGATTTCTACAAATGCCCTTATACTAGGACCCATAAATTACCCTTTAAAGTGGACTTTAAGGTCCAGTTATAGTCTGGCCAATGATACTTTCCACTGTTGCTTTCTTTAGCAAATCTCTTAACCATGCCCCTCTACCCCTTGCTATTTGCTGCTGTACACTCTTGGTGAAAGGTGCTGATGCTTTCTCTTTCAATGTATGTTAGCCATGTCTACAACAGCTTGTATAGTTACTGGAAAATAGAGCACGTATGTTGAGATGAGCAGGTTCTATCAAGAAGGTTATTTGGATTTCTAGTGTACATTTAAATTTGACTGCCTCTTAACTGCTTCATAACAGTAATCTTAACTTTTAGCTGTTCCTCTAGTAATGTCGAGCAATCCCCATGCGAGTAAATATTTTCAATTTCTTGCACACATGGCACGTGTACACATGCTTCTACATTTGCTACTCAAAAAAGTACATGCTTGTCCAAGCAATGGTAGCCAATTAGAGGGTGCTGCCATGAGTAGTCTATGTAAAGAGTCTTTTGCATGTGATAGAGAGGAGATACTCTTTGTAATTCTAGACAGTTGAGTCCTTTCCAGAAACCAAATGGGAAGCATCATGCAAGGAGAAACAAAGAGTGAGGTCATCTATTAGCAGAATCCTAGATGCTCATAGGTAGTACCATAGAGGTAGAGCTGCTGCCTGGCTAGCTACAGCTACAGCTTCAGTGACCAGAGATGGAACTAGTGCCCTCAGCTAGGTTGGGCTCAAATGAGCCCAACCTAGGCTTTCACAGTTACCAACATCCTACCATGCATACCTGGATTGCTTTTGGCTGACTGAGGAATGTTCTTTTTTGTACAGCACCTTTAACATAACCTGCCAGTATCTTTTGTCTAAGCTGGACAATCTGATTGTATATTTCATAATGCAGTGCTTCCAATTGGAAATATGACTTTTACAATAACTTCTTTATGGTGTGCAAGGTTTGGCGCCTGTATACCACTAAAACAAGAACTTTTAATAATGCTATTCCATTTCTGGCTTTTAAGCATAAACTATAATTTAGACATTAAACTCACAGAAATACATCTGACAGAACAATATATACTGCTTTCTTTTGGGGAAAACAATGTCACACTTTATTTAATGTCAGGGTCTGTCAACTACTAAGGGCCTAATTATGACTTTAGGCAAAGCTGTGGCACGGTGGGGTCAACTAATGCGCCACCGCTCCCCCAAATGTCGCTGCCTCCTGCCCGCCAGATTACAACCAATATTTTGGCCTGGTGGGCGGGCGGCATGGCGGTCCTTCTGCACGGCATCTTTCAAAGGAGGCGGTGCCTTTGAAAGAGGCACTGCAATGGGAATGCCACATGGGGTTCCTGCATGGCATGGACTCGAAGGTCTGTGCCGTCAGGAACCTGGGTGAATGCACATAGGGGGGCGCATGTTGTGCCCCCCCCTGCATGCATCCTCAGGCTGAGGGGGCACAGGGGGCCCTGTGGGGCCCCTTTGTTTTAGCACTGCCAGCCTTTTCATGGAGAAAAGACCTCCATGAAACCGCTTACTGTCCTGAAACTTGTAATATGCATTGCGGTGCCGCAGCTGCACCATCTGCATATTACATAGCCCCTGACCACCGCACCACTACCAGGGAATGGAGGTTCCCTGGCGGAGCCGGCAGTCCAATTACTTTTCGACCTCCCAAGTCGTAATAGGACGCTCGGACAGCCGGTGTGGCGGTGGCTGGACTGCCACTGCTGCGCTACCACAGGTCTGGCAGTCCTTGTACTGCCAGACTCGTAATTTGGCCCTAAGATCTTAACAATTTAGAACAAGTTTGTAGTAATTTTGGTTTGATTTATCCTTCAAACACAACATATAAGAGTTATTTACAAAGGGAAATCTATGCACAGAGATGTCCACACAATTAGATTTTTATTTATGCCTAGGTGGAAATCCCCGCCCAGAAGGCATTCACCAATTCTGGGCAAAAATCTCATCCCATCATGAGTTGATGGAGAATCTTATGACTTAAATTACAACCAGAACATTATTAGTACTATCTTCATGGCCAATTTTGAATGTTGCACCTTTAGGCGGTGTTCTCTTCCACTTATTCAGAGAATTGGGCCATGTGGCGGAGATGTCTTCATGTACGGCAGAGAACTCTGAATGTCAGAGAATAGGGAATCTTCATACATTTGAGTTCAAACACACACATCTCACACATATTAACCAATCAAACAAACACAGCCCACACCATTGGCTTAGCCCTCTTCCCCTAGGAATGCATGATCATATAGATTGCCAGACCCCCTCAAACATGCCATAGCTCCCAGGATGCTACCCACAACACTCAAGAGGAAGAAGAACTTCACTGAGGAGGAGACAGAACGTGTATTTTCTTTTCCTGTAGAACACTACAGAAAACAGCATGGTCTCCACACACTCTTAAAGGAGCTGAGTGGGCGACAGTGTGCCATCACATTGTGATGTTGTACAACACAAAAAAAACCAGCAATCTTACACACAACTTTTGGGGGTGTACTGGAGCATGCGCCATGTATGATCAAGTCATTTGAAGAGTGATTTCAGGATGCCAAATGTGCACTTAGTGATGGATTATGTAGGTGTGTGAGCTTTGTTGTACCTCAGTTGAGACTATTTCATTGGACACTAGAACTGGGTGAGAAACTGGGGAGACAGGGTATCACATGAAACACAGACTTGTTATGCTTTTTAGAAATGTACTTTCATTGTTGAGACTACAGACATTATATACACAGTGTTAATCTTGAGGATGTGCATAGTTATAGGGTGATGTTAAGAGTGACTATATTTGATATGGCATTCCTTCGGTACACATGCAGCCTCACAGTGAGTTAGTAAAACCTAATCACCACCTGGCATGCAAGAGGTCACTGTCGGAAGATGTAGCTGTCACTTGTACTTCCAGAAAAGAAAGAGTACACACCAATGAAGCAACCCCTGGCATCACAGACAGCTTGCTTGTTGATGAAGTGCCAGTACTGTCTGTTGCAGGCATGGTGCCACCTGTGGTGGGATACCTAGAATGCCATATGGGTGCCTCAGTGATCCAACAGAAGTGGTTAATGGGATAGGTTTCCCATACAACTCGGTTTTATTCCACCAGTGATCGTGGCATAGAAATAAACTTGTGTACTAAGCTGGTGATGCACCTCTGTACCTGTTGCACCATGATTGACTTGCTTGTGAGATGACCACGGTGCTCCCACTGACCCTCTGGGAAGATCGAATAAACAGGGAATGGAGTGCAGACACTAATTTGACATGCACAGATATTAACCGACATGGTGAACTGACTGACTTTGTTTTTAATGTGTGACTTGTGTTATTATAGGTGTGTGATTGGTTGATAGAGCAATGACTTTCAGTTGTTGATGGGTGTAACATAATCCTGAATGGGCATGCCCTTCGCCCCTTGAAGGATTAGGTGTGTTGAATGAGTTTTAAGCCTGGGTGTAATATGTGTCTTACATTGACTTTACATGAAAAAAGTATCTTTAACATTTTTATATGATCCAAAAAGTATTTTGAACCATTTACAATTTTTCATTTTATTTTTTTTATGCATCCCACATGGTGTTAATATTATTTCCTGCCACCATTGATTTCTATGAGAGAAAATTGCAGTACCAGTGATTAGCCATGCATGGTACTTGACTTACTCCAAGGATTTTAGAGAGCAGATTTGAGCTCATTTTCTCAATACTACTGCTACTGCAGTAGATTTAGGGGTAATGGTTGTAGGTAGCAATTGTTATACACTTTTGTGGGTGTTTTATTACTTCTATGTATGTTTTGGGAGCAAACTGGAGTTGTTAGACTCCAGTGTGTTTTTAGTGTGCCCCCCCTCCCCCTTCCTTTTCTGCTGACACGACGCGTCATTGCTCTTCGCTATGCCCCCCCATTCATGCTGGCGTTTATCAAGGAAGTGGGAGCACGTCCGAGCAGCCTGTGAAACAGGCTTGGGGTTAGTAACACCATAGAAAGTATTGCTTTTAATAGGGACTCTTAGGGCCGGATGTATGACCGTTTTTTGTGGTTGGAAAGGGCTTTTAGGCCCATTTGCGACCGCAAAAAACGTGTGGGCCATGTACCAACCCTATTTTGCGAGTCGCAAACAATTTGCGACTCGCAATAGGGTTAGCGATTCGCTATTAGGAAGGGGCGTTCCAAGGGCATCCCTTCCTAATAGCGACTCCAAACCCAATGTATGAATGTTTTGCGACCGCAATTGCGGTCGCAAAACACTCGCAGTTTACCACCCTTCTCAGAAGGGTGGTAAAGCACTCGCGAACAGGAAGGGGTCCACAGGGGACCCCTTCCCCTTTGTGAATGCATGCGCAAATATTTTTTAAGGGCAGGCAGTGGTCCCAGGGACCACTGCCTGCCCTAAAAATTAAATGGAAACGTTTCATTTTTATTTTTTAAATGCATCCCATTTTCCCTTAAGGAAAACGGGCTGCATTTTTAAAAAAAAACTGCTTTATTGACAAAGCAGTCCTTGACATGGTGGTCTGCTGACCCCAGCAGGCCACCATCCCTGGGAGCGCCAGCCATTCCCAATGGGGTCGCAAATTGCGACAGCCGCATTAATATTCATGAGGCATGCAATTTGCGACCCCATTGGGAATCGCAAACAGTGTCTCTAACACGGTTGTACATAGCATTTTGCGACTCGCAAATTGCAACTCACAATTCGCCACAATTTGCGAGTCGCAAAATGCTATGGTCGTACATCTGGCCCTGAGTTGCTTCTAAATGGCACCGTTTTAATATCCTTGTACTGCACGAAGGTGCTTGCTTTTGGAGGTACCTGGCTCCAATTTAGATAGGTGCCATCTTAGAAAGGAGACTGTAGCCTACTTTTAAGTTTATGCTTTCTAGTTTCTCACTGTTTATTTAATTCATATTTATTTCCCCATACAGTTGCCTGAAGGGAAGCCTTTGGTAGCAAATTGGAGTTGCTGGATTTCAGTTTGTTTTTAGTTTAACCCCCCTTTGTTTTCTGCTGATGTGATGTTCATTGCTCTTAGCCACGCCTCCATTCATGCGGCCTTTGTCAAAGAAGTGGGAGCATGTCTGCACAGCGGGCATGCCGCTAGCGCGCTGAAAGCACACCAAAGGCAAATCCGTCTGCGCCCGTCCACTGCTGGACTTCACCGTGCACCAGAAACCCTGGCCCTTTAGACCAGAAGGGGATCAGCGGATTCGATACTCCCATGCTCAACTTTGGGAACTTAAGGATAAAGGTAAGACCCAGGGTTGCCCCATATTACAGTTCAACAGCTCAGGTGAAGACAAAGAGGTAGCATGCACTGTTTGTGGTTTTAAGGCAATGGGCCCTCTTTTTTTAAGCAGGTGGGATCGAGGGAGGCTGTTGTGGCCCAACAGGCCTAGGAGGAAGAGAGGGATGTTAAAAGTGTCAGTAGGAAAAATCAGGGGATATCTGATTAGCGCTCACTCCCTAATTAAGAACAGGCTGTAGTTTGCAAAATGAATTAATGGTCAAAGTACAGACTTCATTTTGGTAACAGAAACTTGGGCCCAGGAATGATCTGGCCCGGATTTAGTAGACATGACTCCCCTGGGATACTTTATCCTTAGACAAGATAGGGAGGGGAGGATTGGAGGTGGTCTGGCTATTGTCTATAGGGACTCCTTCCACTGTTCAATGGAAGCTATCAAAGTCTCTGCTCCATTTGAGGCAATGTGGTTTAGCCTTAAAATACATCACACAATGTCTTTCTCAGGTTTTCTGGTCTATCGTCCTCCGAGACCTAGATCTCGCTTCACTCCTGAAATAGGGCAATTAATTGAACCTCTTTTAGAAAAGCAAAGTTTTACTATCTTAGGAGATTTTAATTTTACTTAGAGGACTTAACATGCAATGATTTGAGTTCACTCACGGATACCATGTCTAGCTTTGGCCTTACCCAATTAGTTGATGTTCCAACGCTCTGTGCAGATCACACGCTGGATTGAATTTTTTCTAACAACCCTATTTTGAGGTTCAAGTAAGCACTCCTTTTAAGCTGGTCGGATCACCACGCATTCGGTTTTTCACTTGTCTTGGAAGCCCCCTCACAGAGCCTGCAGAAAACAGACCAAGAAATGCCTATGCCATGATTGGAAAGGCATGACAGAGCTTTCTCGAATGCCATTAGCAGTAGAAATCTAAGAGACCATGCTGATGTCACTATGGCTGTCAAGGACTTTTAAAGCTGGCTGAGTTCGGCCTTGGATTTGGCTGCCTTTGCTAAGGTAATCATTGCCATAGGGAAATGCCCACTGCTTGAGTATGGTAAAAAGAATATGAACTAGTGAAAAAAATAAAATGTAGAGCCCTGATTAGAGCCTATAAGCTTGCCATTGTTGAGGAAATATCTACATTTTGCATTGAGAAAATCACTAACTCCTCTAACTCGTCCAGAGAGTTGTTTACAACTATACATACAATGTCCTCCCCAAAGAATCTAAATATTTCAAATGTTACTCAGGACTTCTGTGATAATGTGGCTCTTTTCTTTCAGTCAAAAATCCTAACTACACATGCTGAATTTGTGAAAACGAGTGATCAAGTGGAGATATATAACCCCAGAGAAGAAGGTCTTCAGGAGACAATAGATACCTTAGTGAGGGAAAAGAATTTAGTAAATCAACCTACATTCTCATCTTTTCAACCCATGGCGGTGGAAGAAACAAAAGAAAATCTCCTATGTACTAAGCCAGGATCCCCATTTGAAGCCTGCCTGCCAAAATGTATCCATCTGGCCACACAAACAATTGCAGGGCCACTGGCTTCAATTATAGACCAGTCTATCTTGCCTGGATGCTTTCCTAAGCCTTGGAAAGAGGCAGCAGTTAGGCCTTTCTTAACAAAACCGAATCTGGACCCCAAGGATATGAAAAACTATTGGCTCATTTCCCTACTCCCGGTCCCTGCAAAAATCCTGAAGGAACATCTTAATGGACAGCTGATGACATTCATGGAGGACTATGAGCTACTGGACCCTTTACAATTTGGGTTTCGCAGTAGCCATACTACAGAAACCACCCTGGTCTCTGTGGGAGATAACATAAGATTGCTGATGGCTGTGGGTCAGGCTGCTTGTTAGATCTGTCTGCAGCCTTCGACATGGTTTCTCCTATGCTCCTCACATCCCGCCTAGCTCAGCTGGGCTTTAAAGACATTACCTTGAATCATCTAAGTGTTCAAAAACAGGGGGATGCCCTTTTGCCACTGCCGCTCTAGGGCTAATGAACTGACCATTGGAAAATGGGGAGAACTGGAACTAATGTATAACATTTGTTTATATATACAAATCAATAATTATTTGTTTGCCAAACACAAAAATCAATTGTGTGAAACTAAATTTAATTAATTTGCAAATACCATATATCCTTGTACTCAATCCTTAGTGCATTTATTTTTCTCATAATGCATTCGAGGTTGTTTTAGTGGTAGAAAAATATAAAAATACATATACACATTCAGAAAAAAACATAATAAATGCTTACAAACAAATTGACATATAGTCACAAAAAACAGAGACACATTCTGTGGTCATTCCTTGCCTATCCAGACCACAGCTTTTTAAAATAATAAATGGTGTTTGTAAATGTCCTTCAAAAAGTCCATATTCCACATGGCGCTAACAAGGGAAATAAACAAGTAGCTTCTTTTTGTGCCAAATTATGCACTTCCCCAGCAAGAAAAATTATGAAAGTTCATCTTCCGTTGGCTCCTCCAAAGGAATATTTGGTCGACAAATTTCGGCTTTCTAGAATTACAGGCCTCATCAGGACCCGTGTTTGACAAGTGACCATTTAGTTTCACTCAACTGATTTTTTTTGTTTAGCAAATAATTATTGTTTTGCATATATAAACTAATGGTATATATTGGTTCCAGCGCTGTTGTCTGTGGTCTGCTGAAATCTAAACCCTTTTCTCTTCTTTGTGGGGTACCACAGGGATCCTCACTTAGGGGCCGATTCCGATCTCGGTCGGAGGCGTACCCAACACCATTCGGTCGGGAAAAAAGCCATGCGAAAGCCTGTTTCCCGACCGATCCGTACAGCACACCGAACGAGTAAGTACGATGCGCACAACAGCAAAGAATCCGGCCGAGCCGTACTCACCCAAACCAGGTCCTGTTTCCCGACCGAGGCGAATCCGGAAACGCTGAATCGAGTCGCACGGAAGGGAAAATGCAGCTCCGTCCGGCCGAACGAGTACGATGCGCTTTCCGTACGCGCCGAACCCGTCGCTACGCACGGCACGTCAAAGCATCCGGGAGAGGCGCACATAAGCTCCGATTCGCGCCACAACACGATCCACGGCTCCGAGACGAACACGGCAGCGACGAGGACGAAGCGACGAGGACGAGGCGAAGCGACGAGGACGACGCGAAGCAACGAGAAGGACGAACGACACGAACCAACCATGAATCCCTTCGTCCCGATCATACCAATATTCTACATTTACTACCGGAACAGGCACGGACGCGTACGGCGCAGAAGGTAAGCCAGACACCAACCACAAAACACATACAACACGTACACGACACATCACACACACACAGAGGGATGCAGAATATACTTACACCAGCAACAGCAGCACCATAGGGGCGGGATGCCCATCACCAATGCCACATATGCACACAGGGGCCTGAATGCGCACCACCACCCCTACCCAGGGGGGCTGGATGCCTACCACTACTACCACCCTTAGCCAGGGGGGCAGGATGCCTACCACCACTACCACCCTTAGCCAGGGGGGCAGGATGCCTACCACTACTACCACCCTCACCCAGGGTGGGCAGGATGCCTACCACTACTACCACCCTTACCCAGGGGGCAGGATGCCTACCACTACTACCACCCTTAGCCAGGGGGGCAGGATGCCTACCACTACTACCACCCTCACCCAGGGGGGCTGGATGCCTACCACCACCCTTAGCCAGGGGAGCAGGATGCCTACCACTACTACCACCCTCACCCAGGGGGGCTGGATGCCTACCACTACTACCACCCTTAGCCAGGGGGGCTGGATGCCTACCACTACTACCACCCTCACCCAGGGGGGCTGGATGCCTACCACTACTACCACCCTTAGCCAGGGGGGCAGGATGCCTACCACTACTACCACCCTCACCCAGGGGGGCAGGATGCCTACCACTACTACCACCCTTACCCAGGGGGGCAGGATGCCTACCACTACTACCACCCTCACCCAGGGGGGCTGGATGCCTACCACTACTACCACCCTTAGCCAGGGGGGCTGGATGCCTACCACCACTACCACCCTCACCCAGGGGGGCAGGATGCCTACCACTACTACCACCCTTAGCCAGGGGGGCTGGATGCCTACCACTACTACCACCCTTAGCCAGGGGGCTGGATGCCTACCACTACTACCACCCTCACCCAGGGGGGCAGGATGCCTACCACTACTACCACCCTCACCCAGGGGGGTTGGATGCCTACCACCACCCTTAGCCAGGGTGGGCTGGATGCCTACCACCACTACCACCCTCACCCAGGGTGGGCGGGATGCCTACCACTACTACCACCCTTACCCAGGGGGCAGGATGCCTACCACTACTACCACCCTTAGCCAGGGGGGCAGGATGCCTACCACTACTACCACCCTCACCCAGGGGGGCAGGATGCCTACCACTACTACCACCCTTAGCCAGGGGGCAGGATGCCTACCACTACTACCACCCTCACCCAGGGGGGCAGGATGCCTACCACCACCCTTAGCCAGGGGGGCAGGATGCCTACCACTACTACCACCCTCACCCAGGGGGGCTGGATGCCTACCACTACTACCACCCTTAGCCAGGGGGGCTGGATGCCTACCACTACTACCACCCTCACCCAGGGGGGCTGGATGCCTACCACTACTACCACCCCCACTCATAAGATGGACAATGCATGACACAACCAGCACACCACAACCTAGGGAATGCAAGAAGAAGACATCCCCCAACACCATGACAAGCGTGTGTAGACTGTGTCAAATGCCTACAACACCGAACATGACTTTGAACATACAATGTGACCCCCTAGCACATGTGCCACACATATATGTGTGTGGCACCCACAATGCAAGCAGGCCATGACCATTGTGGCAATGGGGTCCAAACCCCCATCATCACAGTGACCAAAAGGTAAGTGTTGACAAAGAAAGAGGTGCAACTGCCAAACTGCATGGATGATTCCTGGTCACAGAACAACAAACACATCAGTGGCAAAGTAGTGTATGTGTCCCATTGCAACATAAATTGGGGGAGCCAAATCCTGCAGTGCAAATAAGACATACCTTTGGCCATGTGCAGACAAACAACACCCATGGGGGCTGACACCGTCAACAATCATCAATGACACAATGACAGAAGTGACCATCAGAATGCAGACCCACATATTTGCACCAATGGGCACACACATGCAGATACCCTGTGGAGACTGCAGATGTGAGGTGAACAGATACCATACCATGGCAGCAATGGGACACACAAACCATGATCATTGTGCTGACCGATGACCTAGGAGTCCCAGGGACAGCAGGGGAAACCCACCAAACTACATACAGCCAATGGCACACCCAAGATATGCCAATGCAGTGGTGCAGATGCACAAACACAAACAGGCAGACCCACACTGCACATCAAACACAACAGGTGAGGGGGGGTGCCAGTGTCCCCAGGCAACCACACAACACATGAGGAGACCTGAATACCAATCATACAGATGTGCATACAGTGCCACACAAAGGTAACTCATGGATCCAAATCCCCTATGTGGGCAAGCAGGCATTGTCAGATGAGAGGGAGCACAAATCACACATGTCACACAGGCACGTAGGGACAGCAACTGACACAGCAAGACACAGACACACCACAGCACCACCCCCAGGGCCCCCACAATGTGGTGACCCTGGGCTGCATTACAATCCCACTGTGATGACAAAGCTAAATGTGGTTCACACTGTGAACCACAGTCATGTGTACTGAGCAACTAACTACCATCACACCTACACAAGCACAAATCAAACAGCATGGCCAGTAAGCCAAGGCCAACATGGAGGCAGGGGCCTAGCCGGGCAACAACTCCCATCTGCACACACTCAACACCACACCCCTCGACCTCCAACAATGTGAAGCAGTGAAGCACACATGCACTGGTGACATTGCACATGCACCCATGACTATTCCAGGGTGGTGGGTGGGAACCAAGGTGCAGAAACACATCACACATGGCCACTCAACAAGACTCCTGAATGTCTGACACACTGCACACTACGCTGTACATGGACATGACGGCAATACCACACCAACCAATGGGATCACAGCCACAGTCACACACCAATGAAGAAGCCAAGGTCACCCACAAAGAACACACATAGACAACAACCAACATTGCAGCCCGGACAATGAGGAGTGCCAGCAGTCACACACACAACGTGTCACAATCACTGAAAGATAACACAAACTGGAAATCACATGACAGGGGCAAACAACAAGTGCCAAGGGAAACCTGACTGTGACCCATCTGTGTCTGCACACAAACTCAGCCCTGACAGCAAGCACACCTATGGGTGACACCCTGATGACCAGTAATGTGCCATGCACCCACATCACAGAGAACCCAGGGAGAAGACTTTGGGGGAACATAGCTCAACTCAGCTAGCATCACAAACAGGTACAACACTAGGGATCACAGCATGCACAGCTAAACGGAAGTGAACACACAGACATGCACATACAACACACACCTTGGGCGCAGGCAATGTCACAGGAGTACACACTGCCATGAGGGGACTCCACTCCTGTGTGAGGAAAGCTGTGCCATATGTTGCCTCAGTAGGGCCCCACCATGTCAGCTGAGCACTTGTCACACAATCAACAATTAGCACCAAATGAGGGCTCCCGTCACATCAGCCTGGTCATGGAAGTGCCAACGGAATCATCAGCACAGATCCAACACACTTGTAGAGCAATGTTGCACTGACAACACAGATGAGTCCTTCCCCATTGATGCCCAAACCTGCATGTCCACTGGAGATGGCCACACGGTCAGGGAAGTAGACGAATTGAACAATGGCAGGCACAACAGATGTGCAGGGGTGGAAGCCACAGATGTGAAATAGCCAATCTAAGTAGGAAATCCCATTGCCAAATACTGAACACATGACACCCTCAGATGCTGCTATGGATGACATGGATACACCACAGGATAGGACACATTCCCCCTGGACCACATGGGTTCCTGCACAGTAACACTTCATTATCATGAGACCAAATATCACCATCACTGCAGCAAGGGCATGGTTAGCATCATCAACATCATGTACATCAGAAGCAAAAGCACTAGAGAACAGAAAGTTGCTTTATTCAGCATATGTGGCATTAAAAGTAGAAGTCCGGTAGAACAGAAACAAAGGCCAATGGCCAGTCCATCAAAGTCACAAGTGGGTGACAGTGGCAGATGCCACCCTACACATGCCTGCACAAAACCAGGGACAATCCACTAGGAGGGGCAACCGGGGGTAGGCCAGGCACCGCAGGGACAGGATCAGGGCTCACCAGGAGGAAGCAGGGAAGGGGTGGTGGGTGCTGGAGAGCCACTGACAACTGCAGTGGAGGTGTCTGACATGGTGTGTGCCGGCACAACTGGGGGGCATGGCTCAGATGTTGTGGGTGCCGGCACGACTGCAGTGGACCCTGCAGATGGAGTGGACAGGTCCGCCACTGCAGTGCCCAAGTCAGACAGGGTGGTAGTGGACTCCACTGCAGTGCCTACCACCAGGGGAGGAGAATGGGGAACAGGCAAGGTGGGCTGGACAGAGGGGAGGACACCCTCACCACATCAGTGGCACAGACAAGCGCAGCGGGGGTGTGGTGCCGGGAGAGCAAGTGGCAGGGGAGAAGGCCGGAGCCTCTTGGGGATGGTATATCTGTGGGTGGGGGAACCTGGGGCAGGGTGTGGTGGGGGCACCTGTGGAGTGGGGGCCTGAGGGATGGAGGAAGGAGACCTGGTGCTTGAGCTGCAGGGCGGCGGCGGGGACTTGCTCTTAGCACTCCGGGGGGACTTGCGGGTGGGGGCCTCAGTCTGTCTGCGCCTGGGGGAGGGTGTCCGGGGGCGAGGGGCACTCTGCTCCGTGTGGGGGGGCTATCTCTTCACCCTGGATGCTGGAGCAGCTGGATCGGAGGGGAAGAGGCCGAGGTCACTGAGGAAGAGGCGCTGGGTCTTTGGGGTTGCAGGTGAGGCAAGGGAGGGTGCTTTGGAGGGAGAGGCAACTGAGGACTGCGCAGTGCCCGTGGATGCGTGTGTGTGTACCAGGGCCCCATCCCCTGTGAGTCTGGTTTCAGTCCCCTGACTGTGCGTGCGTGTGCGTTTTGTTTGTGGCGTGTGTGTCTGTGTGCTGGACGTGTGTGTGCTGGTGTGTGCCTGTGCCGGTGTGTGTGTGCTTGGGACGGGTAAGGTGCTGGGGAGTGTGGATGGAGCAGAGGCAGGAGGGGTGAGGGACTGTCTGAGGAGGGACACTGCTGCCGTCAGGGAGGAGTCCATGGACCTATTGCCCCTCTGTAGGTCAGACATGCCCGATGAGATGCCCTCCATGAACGACACCAGCTGAGTCAACAGTGCGGTGTGCGCATGGAGGACACTCAGCATGGCTGTCTGCCCTACATGGAGCTGGCGAAGGAGGTACACAGACTCCTCACTCAGGGCAGCAGGGGACACAGGGGCAGGGGTGCGGTGCCTGGCCCAAAGGAGACACGCTCCCGAACATGGGAGCCTCCACGGACCTGGGGAATGGGAGCCGATGGGAGGGCGGTGGTGGTGCTGGTGGTGGCGGGGACAGCAACACTAGCTGGGGTGTGGTGGCTGCTGACACCCGCCTCCACAAGGGAGTCATCCTCCGAGTTGCTCTGGTCCTCAGCTGAGGTGGATGGTGCTGAGGACTCCTCGGTGTGGCTCCCCTCACCCTCCGTGCCACTGGGTCCCTCCGACCACTCCTCGGCTGCTGACCCAGTCTGGCTCTCTGGCTCCTCCTGGTCCGTGGAGCTGTCCCCTTCCGTGGCCGTGGATGTATCTGCAAACAATGGGGAAACAGACAGACATCAGTCACCTGCACCAAACGCACACACCACTGTGAGCACAGCACATTACAGAGCAAGCCCTGGCATCATTAGTTGTACATTGCTAAAAGTGCCCTAACTGAACAGGAGAAGCCAATTGTCAGTCTGATGCCAAGCATGGCACTCACATCCCACATGGCCTTGCACCCATCTGTCTGGTGTCTGTTGGATTGCAACACCCCAGTGTGGACACATGCACCAAGTACACAGTAGTTGGACAGTGCAGAGGACACGGTGTGGCATGTGGACATGCACACATCACAGCTCTTGCCACTGAGTCAGTACAGGTTTCCGGATGAAAGGGATGCCCAGAGTCAAATAGGAAATGCATGTGATGCATACCAGCGACAGACACCATGATGCACCCATGTCCTGATAGCCATCGCCACAATGGTGTGCATGTAGCACATGTCACTCCCCTGCAGGACCACCAATAAGTTGACACATGCCATGGCAGAGGCATGACTGCTAAGTCATACATCACTGTCTCAGTGATGTATGACTTGGCAGCCAGACAACAACACTATGCACTGTGTCACAATAGTAGGTCATGGGGAATGCAAGTCCTGGAGCTGCACAAGTGCACATGTACATCCCCCACACAACACATCATCTTAACCCTCATCTGTCCAGGTCATACCTATTGGACATATGGGAGACCTGTGACACTACCCTCTGAACCTGAGCCCCTCACAATTTGCTGTGAATGGGGAACAGCTGCCTGAACTTCACATTCGCATACCCCAGTCTGCACGCGCAGCTGATCAAACACCTATGTGACACACAAGTATCGTCTCCTATGGTCACATCTCCAGGGGCATGCTGAGCCCCTACCAAGAAACACCCCAGCAGTCCTGGCAACTAATCCACAGCACACTGACACAGAGGCAGACACCTGAGGGGTCAAATCACTGTGCACAATGTGTCAGCTGATACACGGGAGTGGGAGTACAGAGTGCATTGCATGGCCTGGAGTAGGCATGACTGTCCTGCTCCACATGAATGAGGGATGTGCCCTGGACAGTGGATAGCTGGCTATGTATGTGTGACACACGTAATCTGCACACTCCTGGGGCCCAAACATTGTTCCCACCCGCTGCATGGGCGTGTGCCACATACCCCAGGCACATGTGGTGGCTCAGCTCAGCAAGTGGACCGCATATCAAAGCAACACGCAGATCACATGTCCAAACACAGGCGTTGTGTGAACAATGGACCCACCCATGATGCCCACAACAGAGTTAGGGAAACAGATGCTGTCCCCCACCTTTAGTGAAGCAAACTGCAAGGACACAGTCCCAAGTGACACAATTCCCTGAATGTAAGGGCCACACCTGGGTATCAGATGAGCAGTGGGCAGTGCACAATAGAGGGACATGGCTCCTGGACAACATGACTGCTGCACTGTGGCAGTTGAACCAGGCCAGAGGAGGGCACAAAGCATGTAATACAGAGTTCACAGTGCAGTCTTTGACTCACCCCCTCCTTGCTGCTGTCTGGCCTTCAGCTGCCCATCCAGGTCTGGAAACACCACCGCCAGGATCTGGAGCATGTGGGGGTGAGGGTCCGTGTTCCGCCCCTCCTGCGAGGAGGCGACAGCTTCAGCTGGACCCGTGCAATCCTCCGGGTCCAGCCCCGAAGGTCCTGCCACCTCTTCTGGCAGTTGCGGATCCGGCGCTTGTAGACCCCCACGGACCGGACGGCCCGGACGATGTCCTTCCAGATCTCTTGCTTCCGATGGGCATTAACCTGTCAGGATGACAAAGTGAAAAGGCCATTACCACACATGCAACATATCCGTGCATGACACAGTTGTATATACATGTCTCAATCACAGGGGCACATGATGTACACAGGCAGTGCAAAGCTGCCCATGGACAGTTTGCCAGACGTCACTACATGGTATCATTGCATGGGAAGTAAAACCATGTTCAAATGCACTGTCACTGCACCATACCTGTCCAGTGCATGTCACTACACACTATGGGGGTGACAACTACTCAGTGAGCCTGCTAGCCAGTGGCGTGCAGACTTTCAGCCTTGCTAGTCAGACAAAATGCACATTCAGAAAGGCAGTGCACAGAACACTCACCTGCTCCCCTGGTGTCCCATACAGCTTGCTGTACTGTGGAAGTAGGCTGTCCAGCAGGGCCTGGTTCTCTTCAAGGCTGAAGGCTGGGGCTCTCTCCACAGTACGTGCCATTGCAGAGTCCAGAGGGGCAGAGACAGCAGCAGTGCAGTGGCAGATGTCGTCCTGGAGCATGTAGTGCAGGCAAGTGAGCTCTCAGGGGAACAGCCAGCAATATATATGTGCTGGAGAGGCAGATACTGTCCCTTGTGTCCAAAGTGATAGGTCCAAGTCGTTTGCATCTTCTGAATCTGGCCAATCCATGGAATAGCAGCACCAAAACACGCCCACAGCATCCTTCGAATCTTCAACTTCATGACATACATGATTTTGCAACATTGTTGTGGGTGACCAACTGATTTTCCAGCAACCGACTCGTTCGAAATTCGAAACGCGTCCGTTGCCAGGCAAGCCCATTGTCAATGGGTGCGCACCGATCGGTCCATTGCGATACAACGCGTACAGGGGTACAACGCGTACCCGCACACATTGAATGCAATGGGCCGGCCGGAGGCACCGATCGGTCCATTGCAGTACAACGCGTACAGGGGTACAACGCGTACCCGCACACATTGAATGCAATGGGCCGGCCGGAGGCACCGATCGGTCCATTGCAGTACAACGCGTACAGGGGTACAACGCGTACCCGACACATTGAATGCAATGGGCCGGCCGGAGGCACCGATCGGTCCATTGCAGTACAACGCGTACAGGGGTACAACGCGTACCCGCACACATTGAATGCAATGGGCCGGCCGGAGGCACCGATCGGTCCATTGCAGTACAACGCGTACAGGGGTACAACGCGTACCCGCACACATTGAATGCAATGGGCCGGCCGGAGGCACCGATCGGTCCATTGCAGTACAACGCGTACAGGGGTACAACGCGTACCCGCACACATTGAATGCAATGGGCCGGCCGGAGGCACCGATCGGTCCATTGCAGTTCAACGCGTACAGGGGTACAACGCGTACCCGCACACATTGAATGCAATGGGCCGGCCGGAGGCACCGATCGGTCCATTGCAGTACAACGCGTACAGGGTACAACGCGTACCCGCACACATTGAATGCAATGGGCGGCCGGAGGCACCGATCGGTCCATTGCAGTACAAGCAGCGTACAGGGGTACAACGCGTACCCGCACCCATTGAATGCAATGGGCCGGCCGGAGGCACCGATCGGTCCATTGCAGTACAACGCGTACAGGAGTACAACGCGTACCCGCACACATTGAATGCAAAGGGCCGGCCGGAGGCACCGATCGGTCCATTGCAGTTCAACGCGTACAGGGGTACAACGTGTACCCGCACACATTGAATGCAATGGGCCGGCCGGAGGCACCGATCGGTCCATTGCAGTACAACGCGTATAGGGGTACAACGCGTACCCGCACACATTGAATGCAATGGGCCGGCCGGAGGCACCGATCGGTCCATTGCAGTACAACGCGTACAGGGGTACAACGCGTACCCGCACACATTGAATGCAATGGGCCGGCCGGAGGCACCGATCGGTCCATTGCAGTTCAACGCGTACAGGGGTACAACGCGTACCCGCACACATTGAATGCAATGGGCCGGCCGGAGGCACCGATCGGTCCATTGCAGTACAACGCGTACAGGGGTACAACGCGTACCCGCACACATTGAATGCAATGGGCCGGCCGGAGGCACCGATCGGTCCATTGCAGTACAACGCGTACAGGGGTACAACGCGTACCCGCACACATTGAATGCAATGGGCCGGCCGGAGGCACCGATCGGTCCATTGCAGTTCAACGCATCACTGTACATGTGACTGGCATATGTCAGCATGCCTGTCTCAGATGGACATATGCCAGCCACAGATAGCTCCCAGGGAGTGAGGGGCACACCTACATCACGACAGCCTGTCCAAACTTTATCATAAGGCATGTAAGGCTGCATTTCCTATTGTGTGTATGTTGGTGTACATGTTGTCCTGTGGGTGTCACCTGTGGGCAGCCACCCCCAGGCTGTGCACGTGTTCATGGGGACAGGATCCTGGGTGTTACGTGTACATGACCACTGTGATGTGCAACTGTTCATATCTGTGCATGTGCCATGGTCTCATTTCATGGTGGTGTATGTGTATGTCATGTCACATACCCCGTGAGTCCCATGTGGGATGGTATGTTTGAGCCAGGGTGTCCCAGTGGCACAATAGTGATGGTCCTCCACAGTCTTTGTGCATGTAGTGTTTACAATGTCTCTGATTTCATGTGCACAATGGGAGACAGTCTCCACATCCAGGTTGTGTGTGCATGGACTTTGATGTTGTGCGTGTGTGTGTCACAGACGTCCATGTCTGTCCTACCGTGGCAAGTGGGGCCACTACCTGTGGGGGTCTTGGTTGTTTTGCTGTGGTGTATACATGATACTCCATGTAATGCCAGTGTCCATGTGGCAATACAGGGTCCCTGGGAATGTACCTGTCGTTGAGCTGTGGTGCCTGGGGCACATCTGTCCTCACATGTCACTGTGGGGGGTTATTGTGACACGGCAGCAGGAGATGGGAACTGTGACACGGCCTCATGATATCCAATGGGCCAACCTGGGACTAATTGATGCCACCTGTTGGACCGTGTTGACAGATGTTGGCCATGTATGTACCATACATGTCCTTCCGGAACTGCACACTTCATGTAGTTGTGCCTCATAATGATGTATGTTGAGATCTTGAGTGTGTTCAATGCCGCATATGTGGGGTGACTGACAATCTTGCTTACTTCTCCTCTGCACTGCAGGGCTCCTGCTGTCCATTGACCATTCCCAGACCTGGCAACGATGGTGGAACGGGACAGCATCCGACGGTACCGCTTCACCAGGCAGCTGATTGAGGATTTGGCAGTGCAGTTGTCCCCACATTTGCAGCCTGGCCGGCCGTATCCTACAGCGCTGACCCCCAAGGTGAAGGTGATGGCAGCCCTACACTTCTTTGCCACCGGTACCTTCCAACATACTGTGGTGACTGCTGGTGGGATGTCACAGACCATGTTGAGCCGTGTGCTCCGCGATGTTTTGGCGGCAATGTTGCTATTCCTGAACCGGTACATCTATTTCCCTAGACTGCGACGACTCACTGACGTGAAGAGTGACTTTTATGCCCTGGGGAGGATGCCGCATGTCATTGGCTCCATTGATGGGACACATGTGGCTTTGGTACCACCACAGGCCCAGGAGCAGGCCTACAGGAACCGCAAGCACTACCACTCGGTCAATGCACTGGTGGTGTGTCTTGCAGACATGACCATCACACACGTGTGTGCCCGTTTCCCTGGTTCAGCACACGATGCCTTTGTGATGAGGAGTAGTCGCATCCCCAGGATGATGGCACAGATGCAGAACCAGCGTGCCTGGCTTGTCGGTGTGTACTGACTTTGTGCCATTGTGTGTGATCTGATCTGTAGTATTCCGCCCACTTTTCCAAGTCAGCTAATGTGCACTTGTCTGTCCGTAGATACCCCAACATGCCGTGGTTGCTGACACCCCTCAGGAACCCTGTGACACCAGCCCAGATGCGCTACAATGAGGCACATGGTCGGACCAGGAGAGTGATTGAGCGGACATTTGGTCTCCTGAAGAGCCGCTTCCGCTGCCTGGACAAGACCGGAGGGTCCCTCCCATATGCCCCTGCGAAAGTGTGCAAGATTATCATCGTCTGCTGCATGCTCCACAACCTGGCAGTGCGGAAGGAGTTGCCTCTCATCCAGGATGACAATGACCAACATCCGCCACCTGTGGAGGATCCTGGCCTGGACCACGATGCCAGTGACGATGATGATGATGATGATGATGGTGATGTCCGCACACAGCTCATCACCAACTTCTTTAGCTGAATGTGAGTATCCTGAGGTGTCATGTCAATGATGTGAGTTGGCATGATGTGTGGGTGGTGCTCTGGTGCTGTTGGAGTGTGTCCATGGGCTACTTGACTGGATGTGTGTTGCGATGTGTGCTAACAGGTGGGCTGTACTCCCCAACAGTGTTGACATGCTAACTTGGTTCTGGGTGGGTATCTTGTAACATGTATTGTGCATGAGTTTTGCTGTTCTGTCCTGTACTCCATTGCTTTTGACTGTGTGTCATTTCTGTCCTTCACAGGGTACTTTCAGATTCGTTTGGTCAACTGTGTCCACCGACGACGTGATTGCACATCCAGGCTGGTAGCTGTTGTGTCCCTACAGGTGATGTGCGCCACACCCATGGACTTCCTTCCGTCTACAGTTGTTGACTGTGTGCCCGCTGCCAGGTGGGATTACCTTGCATCTGTAGTGGTTACGACATGTTGCAACTGTGTAATAAACCTGTGCTTCACTTTGTGATGTGCGTTGTCTGTGGTCACACATTTGACTGCCATTTGCTTACTGCACCTGTGGGCTACTTGACTACAACTGGGAATGGGTGTGGTGTCTGTGCATTGCACCGTCTTCCCTGGCAACATCAGTGTAGGCAATGAGTCAGATGGCCTAGGTGTGTATGTGTTGTGTAGCCCTGGTGGTGTCTCCCTCATGTGTGTCACGTTGCCTGTACTCACATGCCTGTGTTGTCCTTGCTGTTGCAGTTCGCATACACAGTGTAATTTTGGAGTTCATCATCCCCATAACAGCACCCACGTTGGAATCACGACAGAGGCAAGTATGGTGTATTAGTGTGTTTATTGTGATACATTTGTGTTAATAGTGCATAGGATGGGTAGTGCTGTACATAAATCTTGCAATCCGAAGTTCCAAGGTGAATTGAAAGTCCTGGTAGACAGGATCCCCAGTATCGGGGCCACAGTTGTCTGACACATTGGTCCAACTTGTACTCCCCATGCAATGTGTGGGAGTAGTGTTGCCGTCAACAGGGTGAACAGTCTGTGCACAAAGGCGAACATCCAGAACAGGTTCAGGCTTCCTGGGAGTTGCGCTTGGCCATCGGCCTCTCACTTTTCCCTCCTCGGACGACCCCTCTTCTTGGGGGGGGGGCCCCTCAAGTACAGGCTGCTGCGGTGCAGGGGACTCTCCGCCAGAGTCCTCCTCCCTCCTTGTGGCAGTTGCAGTTTGTTCGGCACCAGATGTTGTTGGCACACAGGGAGGTGTGGACTGGTTGCTGTTCATCTGGCGGAGGCATTGTAAAATGTCCCTGTGCACCGCCGTCATCTCATGCAGTGCATCCCACTTGGACTCCACGCGGGACATGTGTGAGTCCACGCGGGACATGTGTGACTCCACGTGGGACATGTGGGAGTCCAAGCGGGCATGATGGGCAGCCTGCTGCTGTTTCATGTCTCTGAGGAGCCCCACTACCTGGCTGAGCTCTCCGGTGCTGGACTGGTACGCATCAGCTATGCGTACCAGTTGTGGGTCATCATGCACACCAGCAATGTCTGCAAGCAGCGACCTCTGTCTCCCACCCCTCCCACCACCCCTGCTGACATGTGCAGTGTGTGCAGTGGCATGCACAGAACCTTGGGGGTTGGTGGTGGTGGTGGTGTCCATGGCCCCAGGTTGGTCCAGGGTCCCTGTGCTGGTGTTGCTCCTTGTTCTGTCCATGTCGGCAGGGATGGTATTCATGGTGACAGTCGTTGGAGGGGTGGGTGCAGGGGGTGCAGCTGGTGGTCCTGCTGGTGCTGCAGCTGGTGTTCCTGCTGGTGGTGCATGTTGACTTGCACCGGATGTGCCAGGTTGGTCTTCATCGTCCGAGGAGGACAGAGGCTGTACGACGCCAGTGAGCTCCGCATCCTCTTGAGCCTGGGACTGGGACTCCTCAGCGTCTGCTGCTGTGTCCCCATCATCACCTGTTTTTGGGAGACACAAACAATGTATGTTATGTTTCTGCAGGCATCAATGGTTGACACACATGACAGTTGTGACTGTGCCTCTGGGTGCGGGCCTGTACATTGCATTGTCCTAAGTCGTCACAGTCAGGGGTTGATATTGGTGTGGCACATTGTCCTGCATTATTTGGGCATTTCTATGTATTTTCTGGGGTGTGAACATGGTCTGCATTGGTTGTGTTTGGTTGACAGCCGGCCCTCCTTCCCACCCACCCAGCCAGTCAGTTATCCCACCATGGAACGTGCTTGCGTTGCAGGGAGTGTAAGTTGTCTCTCAGGATGTCAGTCAGTGGTGTCCTGCTGTTTGTTGGTGCACAGTTGCCAGCAGGGCCTTGTGCTCCCCACAGCAGTAGCCAGTGTCAGCCATCTTGTGAGTCCTTCTCCACTCCCTGTGATGTGAGCATGGTTCAGGGTGGTGTTGATGGGACAGTTGTGGGGGTGAGCTATGTCTGTGACTACGACTCCCATCATGCTATTGCCTCCACCCCACTTCCCAGCATTCCCATACTTACTTGCTTTTGTGGGGAGTTCAGTGTGTGTGGGTGTGAGAGTAATGGCAAGATGGCTGACAGTGGTGTCCTGCTGTTGGTTGGTGTGCAGTACCCAGCATGCCCTTGTGCTCCCCACGACACAGCAACAGTGTCAGACATCTTTGATGGGCCTTTCCACTCTCTGTGGGATGTGCATGCGTTAGTGTGAGCTTGCTGGGCCATGTGGTGGGGGATGTAGAGCTGTGACTACGACTCCCATCATGCTATTGCCTCCTCCCCCTTCCCAGCATGCCCATGCTTCCTTCCTTCTGACTCTGCTTCCCTGTGGGGTGGGCTGGCTGTGCTGACAGGATGGCTGGGAGTGTTGTCCTGGCAGTTGTTTGGCTAGAAGTCCCAAGAGTGTCCCTGTGCTTCACACAACATAACCCAGGGTGGTCGTTCTTTGTGGGATCTTGTGTTAGGATGGGGGCATTGCATTCTACCAGGTGGGTTCTGTGGAGTTTGTGTTGGGGTGTGTGTGAGGGGAGGTGCTTGTGACTATGGTCAGTGCTGCAAGTCCTCCTTCCCACCCAGCTAGCCAGATATCCCACCATGGAACGTGCTTGCATTGCAGGGAGTGTAAGTTGTCTCTCAGGATGTCAGTCAGTGGTGTTCTGCTGTTTGTTGGTGCACAGTTGGCAGCAGGGCCTTGTGCTCCCCACAGCAGTAGCCAGTGTCAGCCATCTTGTGAGTCCTTCTCCACTTCCTGTGATGTGAGCATGGTTCAGGGTGGTGTTGATGGGACAGTTGTGGGGGTGAGCTATGTCTGTGACTACGACTCCCATCATGCTATTGCCTCCACCCCACTTCCCAGCATTCCCAAACTTACTTGCTTTTGTGGGGAGTTCAGTGTGTGTGGGTGTGAGAGCAATGGCAAGATGGCTGACAGTGGTGTCCTGCTGTTGGTTGGTGTGCAGTACCCAGCATGCCCTTGTGCTCCCCACGACACAGCAACAGTATCAGACATCTTTGATGGGCCTTTCCACTCTCTGTGGGATGTGCATGCGTGAGTGTGAGCTTGCTGGGCCATGTGGTGGGGGATGTAGAGCTGTGACTACGACTCCCATCATGCTATTGCCTCCTCCCCCCTTCCCAGCATGCCCATGCTTCCTTCCTTTTGACTCTGCTTCCCTGTGGGGTGGGCTGGCTGTGCTGACAGGATGGCTGGGAGTGTTGTCCTGGCAGTTGTTTGGCTAGAAGTCCCAAGAGTGGCCCTGTGCTTCACACAACATAACCCAGGGTGGTGGTTCTTTGTGGGATCTTGTGTTAGGATGGGGGGCATTGCATTCTACCAGGTGGGTTCTGTGGAGTTTGTGTTGGGGTGTGTGTGAGGGGAGGTGCTTGTGACTATGGTCAGTGCTGCAAGTCCTCCTTCCCACCCAGCTAGCCAGATATCCCACCATGGAACGTGCTTGCATTGCAGGGAGTGGAAGTTGTCTCTCAGGATGTCAGTCAGTGGTGTCCTGCTGTTTGTTGGTGCACAGTTCCCAGCAGGGCCTTGTGCTCCCCACAGCAGTAGCCAGTGTCAGCCATCTTGTGAGTCCTTCTCCACTTCCTGTGATGTGAGCATGGTTCAGGGTGGTTTGATGGGACAGTTGTGGGGGTGACCAATATCAGTGACTACGACTCCCATCATGCTATTGCCTCCACCCCCCTTCCCAGCATGCCCATGCTTCCTTCCTTTTGACTCTGCTTCCCTGTGGGGTGGGCTGGCTGTGCTGACAGGATGGCTGGGAGTGTTGTCCTGGCAGTTGTTTGGCTAAAAGTCCCAAGAGTGTCCCTGTGCTTCACACAACATAACCCAGGGTGGTGGTTCTTTGTGGGATCTTGTGTTAGGATGGGGGGCATTGCATTCTACCAGGTGGGTTCTGTGGAGTTTGTGTTGGGGTGTGTGTGAGGGGAGGTGCTTGTGACTATGGTCAGTGCTGCAAGTCCCCCTTCCCACCCAGCTAGCCAGATATCCCACCATGGAACGTGCTTGCATTGCAGGGAGTGTAAGTTGTCTCTCAGGATGTCAGTCAGTGGTGTCCTGCTGTTTGTTGGTGCACAGTTGCCAGCAGGGCCTTGTGCTCCCCACAGCAGTAGCCAGTGTCAGCCATCTTGTGAGTCCTTCTCCACTTCCTGTGATGTGAGCATGGTTCAGGGTGGTGTTGATGGGACAGTTGTGGGGGTGACCAATATCAGTGACTACGACTCCCATCATGCTATTGCCTCCACCCCCCTTCCCAGCATGCCCATGCTTCCTTCCTTTTGACTCTGCTTCCCTGTGGGGTGGGCTGGCTGTGCTGCCAGGATGGCTGGGAGTGTTGTCCTGGCAGTTGTTTGGCTAAAAGTCCCAAGAGTGTCACTGTGCTTCACACAACATTACCCAGGGTGGTGGTTCTTTGTGGGATCTTGTGTTAGGATGGGGGGCATTGCATTCTACCAGGTGGGTTCTGTGGAGTTTGTGTTGGGGTGTGTGTGAGGGGAGGTGCTTGTGACTATGGTCAGTGCTGCAAGTCCTCCTTCCCACCCAGCTAGCCAGATATCCCACCATGGTACGTTCTTGCATTGCAGGGAGTGTAAGTTGTCTCTCAGGATGTCAGTCAGTGGTGTCCTGCTGTTTGTTGGTGCACAGTTGGCAGCAGGGCCTTGTGCTCCCCACAGCAGTAGCCAGTGTCAGCCATCTTGTGAGTCCTTCTCCACTCCCTGTGATGTGAGCATGGTTCAGGGTGGTGTTGATGGGACAGTTGTGGGGGGGCAATATGTGTGACTGCGACTCCCATGATGCTATTGGCTACACTGACTTGGCCAGCATACACAGAATTCCTTCCTTTGAGTGGTCTTCACTGTGTGTTGGTGTTGTTGTGGTGGCTACATGTCTGGATGTGTTTGTTAGTTCTATTTGTGCCACTGCCTAGCTGTAGTTGTAGTTGTGTTTGTACATGTGTTGGCACAGTTGGATGTGACTTTTTTGATGGCATGTGTTGTGTTTATCTGACTGACATACACATTTTGGGATGATTCTGTTCTGGTTGCTGTGTAATTGCTATGAGTGCATGGTTTGACTCTCCCCTTGACAGTGATGTGTGTTATGTTATGTTATGTTATGTTATCAAGACTTGTAAAGCGCACAAATACCCGGAGGTGTCTTGGCGCTGCGGACAAAGTAAGCCACTGGTGAGTCTCTAGTTGCAGAAGAGCCAGGTTTTTAGTTCCTTTCTGAAAGAGACAAGAGATGACGCGTTTCTCAAATCAATCGGTAGGGAATTCCAGAGTTTAGCAGCGCAGTAATGAAAGCTGCGACCACCCCAGAGTAAGGTACGAATTCTGGGCACTCTCAAGAGTTTAGCACCAGATGAACGAAGGTGTCTAGTTGGTTCATACCAAACAAGAAGATTTTGCAAAAAGGCTGGCCCTGTATGATTCAGGGCCCTGAACACCAGGCTAAGAGCCTTGAATTTTATTCGCTGCGCTACTGGCAGTATATTATGTACATTTGTTGTGTACTCACCAGGCTCTGGGATGTCCTCTAGTCCATATACGCTCACTGGCGGAAGGATGGCCCGCACCTTCTCCTCCCAGGGCCTGAGGTATATTGGCTTGGCAGGAGGGCCACTGCCGGTGTATTGGCTGTTGATGTAGTCTTTCTTCAGCAGGTCCCGTACCCTTGCGCACGTCATACCACCTGTTCTGGATGTCGCTCTTTGTGCGCCGACATGGTGATTGTGCGTTCACCCTGTTGATGATCCTCTCCCACATCTTGGTTTTCTGGGAGATGGGGGTCTGTTGGACCAGTGTGCCAAACAGCTGTGGCTCTACCCTGAGGATCTCGTCTACCATGACTTCCAATTCACTATCTAGGAACTTGGGATTCTTCTTGGGGGGCATGGTGATGGGTGGTGATGGTGAGTGATGTGTGTGTTGGTGTGCAGGTGAGGGTGTGTGAGTGTGTGTTTTGCTGGGTGTATGTGAGGTAGGTATTTGTTGGTGTGCTGATGGTGTGTGGCTTGTGTGAGGGATGAGCTGTGGGTGTGTGGTTGCTTTCTCTTGGGTGCTGGCAGTGGAATGGCATTTGCAAAGGCTCATGGTTGTGATTTGTGTCCTTTATATAGGTGGAGTTGTGGGTGTGTCTTTGTTCTCAGTCCCCACCCCCCAGTATTTATTGGCTTGGTAATTGCTTGTTTGGCCTTTTTTTGGGTGATTTTTCCTTTGTGCTGTTTGTGTATGTTGGAAACGTTCTTGTGACCGAGTCGGACCCTGCATTTGTCTCGTACGGTGTTCTCCGTTTCGTTCACGCTGTGTTTGTGCAGTTTTCTATGCTGCGTACGCGTCGGTCGCGGTGTTTTGTGTTGCTTCGGCTCGGTTTTGTATGCGTGTCGGTCGTACGGCTTGGCCTCCGTCCGACTCGCTCGTGGTTTTCGCGCCTTGCATCGTACTTTGCGGTTTGGAGTTCGCGTGTACGTTTCGGTCGGATTTGTTCCGGGTGCGTGTTGGTCGGTTGGATTCGCGTGTTTTCCGGCCGGATTGCTGTTTTCCTTGCGGCTCGGTCGGTCGACTTGGTTTCGGTACGTGTCGGTCGGATTTTTCACGCCTTGCATCGTACTTGGCGTGTCGGGCGCCACGGGTACGTGTCGGTCGGTATTATTTCCGGATCCGAGTCGGTCGGTGCTTTTTCCGGCCCGAATCGGAATCGACCCCTTAGTCTCACATTGTTCAATTTATATGTTTCCCCTCTGGCGAAGTTAATCCGATCCTTCGGTCTTCATGTGTTTTCTTACGCTGATGATACGCAAATTATTGCGTCTGTTACAGATGATGGGCACACAATAGCCATCAATTCCAGCAGCTGTATGAAGACAATCTCTGTCTGAATGAGGGACAATTGCCTTAAGTTAAATGCTGATAAAACTGAGGTTATTATTTTTGGAGGTCAGCCTCAGTTTGGAACAGCAACTGGTGGCCAGATGAGTTGGGTAGCCTGCTCCAGTGAAATCTGCAAAACAGCTTGGGGTCATGGATAACCATCTGCTTTCCTTTGATCTACAGGTGAGCCGGACAGTATCTTCCTGTTTTAAATTGGTCAGAATATTGCGAAATGTTTTTCCGTACATTCCACAATCAGCAAACAAACAGACGTTTTGGCACTGATCTCATCTAGGATTGATTATTGCAATGCCCTCTATCTAAATATCAACAAGTATTCGTTGAAGAAACTCCAAAACCCTCAGAAGGTAGCAGCAAGGCTCATTCTAGAAATCCCCAAGTATCAGTCACTCACTATGGAGCTTGCTAAGCTGCACCTGCTTACAGTTAGGAAGCTAATTCATTTTAAAGCCTTATGCATTGCTCATAAAGCCTTATACAGCTCAGGACCTCGAGCTATCAGAGCCAAATTCCACTGGTACCTTCTGTGCAGGCCACTTCATTCGGCCAAGCATAACCTGGTGGTGGTTCAGAAATTTCGGAAGGTAAGGTGGGGAGGAAGATCTTTTTGGTGGCACCAGCAAAGCTGTGGAACGCTCTTCCACGCCACATAACTAGCATTGAAAATCATCTGGTCTTTAGAAAGGCTCTTAAAAACTGGCTTTTTTTGGCAGAATACCTCGATTTACCCTGGATCACTTATGGTTGTTTACTGCCTCTAGCTTAGGTTGTTCTAGTGCCTCTAGCGCCTTCACGCCATTCGGTATTTGTGCGCTTATAAATTTGTTTTCATTTCACATGCGCCTTCCTAAATATCTCCTTAGATTTCCCACTATCAACTCATTTAGTAGTAGTAGCTATTCTTCATTTTCCAACCTCTCCTCCTTTTCCACCCCACTTTTACAATAAATATATATCTCTTCGTGCTGAGATATCCCCATTTGTGGTTGTAACCCTGCACACAAGAGATGAACAGGCATAGGCAGAAATCTCTACCCACAGATTTTTTAACAGCATTTGTGAGTCTGTACAGTACTACTACAGGACTACTTCTTCCCACGCTCAAAATGCTTTTGTGAATAGGCCTATAGTATTCTATTTGTCTTACACAGGTCCTGAAAGTGGTTGGAGGAAAACGAACATCTTAAGTGTTCAGTATAAGGGCCTCTTACAAAAATCCCTTAGGTTAGTAAGTTTCTAAAACGCTAAACACTTTAAGAACTTATCCCCAATATTTAACAAGAAAGGACTACACTCTTACCATACCTGGCAATGGAAGAGTTACATATTAGTGCGAAGGGGTTCAGATTGTTTATGATTTGCAATAAGTAAATCAATCAATCAATCAATCTTTATTCGAATATAAGTATATCCATAAAAGCACAGATCAATAATAACAAATGACTACATAAAACTATCTAAAACATTTAAAATAAAAGCAGCAATATCATTAAAGACAATAAATTCACAGTAAAATCCTATGAGCATAGATCAAATAGCAGCATGAAATACATGGCACTGTAAAGGTACAAACGGGAAATGGACGGTCCAACTTCATAAAATAGTGCCTAAGATAGAATGGAGGATGAACATAGGTACTGTCTCAACAGATTATGATAGATGACAGTATGACACGAAAATTCAAATGTTCTACCCACAAACATGGATTACTAATCAATGCGCTCAATAAAAACAGCTTTCAATGGGTACTCATTGAGGCACGCACACGGACTGCCGTCTTCAAAAATGATCCCACGCAAAAAATTAATTCATCCTCTTTCAACTCAATGATTTTCATATATTTCGCTTTATAATTGATTATAGACGTTTTCTTAAAGTGGAATCAAAAACCATTTAGTATAGTTTTGGTAGAATTTACAAAAGAATAGAAAATGGAACATAGATTGGTTACTATGATCATCACAGGGGCATGGCAATTGATCAAGGTTGGCGTTATACCCCAAGGGGAAACATAGTAAAAATTTCACAGTACCTGCCCTTAGGCGAAAAAGCAACCCTCTCTCCCAGCGACCTATAGTTTTTAAGAGGTAACTCGATGGTAAGTATGGTGACAGATGGAATACGTCCACTAGGGACATATACCTGGCAACGGACGTTTTCCGAGCCTCTTTTTCATACCTTACATTACTGTACTGTGCATATAGAGCCTCTTGGAGGAATTTTTTGTTTATATGCTCTATATCAGTTGGATTTAAAAAGATATGTTCAAGTTTCACACTATTTAGGCTGTCCCTGACAGCTGCAAGCCAGGGTATGTCCCTACCCTTTTCACATTTAAGACAATCAGTTATTATGTCTCGAGTAAGAGTTGCTGCCGGGTTCTTCCAGATTGCAAGCCAAAATGTGGCTGGGCGAGCCCTTATATAATCCTCTATATATGTCAGTTTCAGTTCCTTATGACAAACATAATTAGAAGAGGAAATTGGGGCCCCCAAAAGTTTGCGGCAAAATCTGTTTTCCTCGCCCTGAATTTTACTACACTTTGCGAAGCCCCAAACTTCAGCACCGTATGTTGCAGTAGGCATACACTGTGATTTAAAATTTTTAATAATGGCTAGAACCACCTCTGCCTTTTTAGGTTGCGGGAGACAGAGGATTGAGTTAATAGCTTTTGAAAATTTGCTCCTACTGTGTGCCACGTGGTCAACCCAGGAACCGTTAGCTGCGAATACCAACCCCAAGTAGGGAAAAGTGCAAGTGCGTTGTAAACAAACAGAGCCTATATTAATTTTGTTAATAATGTGCTTTTTCGGGCCGCAGGCCATTAAAAACGATTTTTTTAAATTAGTGCAAAGATCTAAACCAACCATAAAATCTACAAAACCCCGGACTAAAGTGCGTAGTGCATTGGGTGTGCGGCCCATTTGGACCGCATCATCAGCATAAAGTAGGGCGGGAAGTATGTTATCATTAATTCTAGGGACATCATTAGTGAGTACGCTCAACGAATTGTGAAGGTCGTTAATGTATAAAATGAAAAGAAGAGGGGCCAGGTAGCACCCCTGCCTGACTCCTCTACCAATAATGATGTCCTTCGAAACCTCCCCGCCTTTACTAATCCTCACCCGAGATTTCAAGTCCCTATGTAAATAAGCTAAAAAATTGACTAAAACTTCATCCAACCCATATTTTAAAAGAATCGACCATAAACGTGAACTGTTAACATAATCAAAGGCCGAGGTAAGATCCATAAAAGCCAAATAAATAGGGGATTTCTGGGCTGTGGTATATTTTCCGATAATCAAGTTAAGGTTTAGGCAGTGTCCAACTGTGCCTATTTTGCTTCTAAAACCTAACTGACAGGAATTTAAGACTTGTACTTCCTCGGCCCATAACCTAATCTTGTTAAACAGGATCCTCCCGAGGATTTTTAAAGTGTTGTCAATCAGGGAGATCGGTCTATAACAACTTGGGTTGGATCTATCACCTTCTTTAAAAATAGGAACAATAATACTGGTAGTCCATGTGCTCGGAATCATATCATTAGATAAATTGTTAAAAACATTTAATAAAAGGAGTGCCCAGAACTCCGGTTTCTATTTTATGAGATCAATAGGGAGCCCGTCAGGGCCAGGAGCCTTATTGCCCAAACTTTGGTGAATAGCATCCTCTACTTCTGTAAGAGATATCTGAATCTTAGAGGCAATTTGGTGGTTATATTGAAACTCATTTTGCAATGGGGCTAAATAGATCCTGGAGAAATGAGCTTCCCAAGCTTCACTTGCTATAGTGCAACTTATGGGTGTTAATATGTGATCCATAGACCTCATATCTTTAACTGCTACCCAAAAGCCAATCGCATTTTTGACCCTGGCAGCACATGCAAGATTATCCCAACGCTCTTTTAAGATCTCATCTTTCCGCGTGGCAATTGTGGCCTTATATTGTTGCCTCAAAGATTTAATAAGTGCCAGATCTCTCGGGCTCTTTATAAGGGCTTTACGGAGCTTCCTATTTGCTAGAGAGCAATCACGATTAAACCATCTAGGTCCACGGTGAGATTCTACCATGGGCCTAGATATAATTAATTTGATTTCCCCACAGAGTTTAATAAAAGCATCAATTACTTCGGGTTACGATCGTTTGGAGATAGGCAGGTATCGATAAGTTGCGGGTGTTCTCTTACCATTGTAAGAAATAAATCATTATTATCGACACCTCTCCAAATCAATCTTAAATTGTCAGTAGAAGTTACTAGGTTAGTTGCCCCGCACTCTTTCACAAATTTCGGCCTTGGGGCAATTCTTTATATTAATGTAATGGGATTGTGGTCCCCATGGACAGGTGGCATAACCTCGGCTTTCAGCAAGCAATCTTCTAGGGTGGGAGATATAAAAACATAATCGATAATAGAAGAGCTGCCTCGGCCTCTATATGTTGGCACAGCATACTTATCCTTATTGGGTACCGCTGCAATTTCCATAACATTAGTTAAGTTATTTTTCGACAAGTAATCCGATAGTTCTATCCCCCTATTACATGGTGGCACATTAATGGGAAAGTCCATGTCCAATATATTCCCTCTTGACATCCTGGCATTAAAATCACCGGCCAAACAGATACCTGCTAGTTTATGATAAACATTTTGGCTTTGTAGGGTAGCAATAAAATTAAACAAATTGGCAAAGTTAACATTTGGTGTAGAAACAAAATCATTATTGTAAAAATTAATAAAGCAAATAGGAGCCCCCGTGTGTAAATCAAAGCCTGAAATTTATCATTATTGGTGACAAAAGCTTTTGTACTACCTCCTGCATTGATGTTAACCCAGATTGAAAGACCACCAGACGGGCGGCCAACCTTGGGGGTAGGGACAACGAGATTAAAACAGTTGAATCCTTCTAGGTATAAATCCCGTGTGGCCCAGGTTTCCTGTAGCATCAAAATATCATATTTCTGGGCTATCTTTATCCAGTCTGGTGCATTCAGTTTAGATACCAAACCAGCAACATTCCAACTTAATATGTTTAAATTTTGATTAGAATTTTTCTCGACAACAGGGATAGCAAGATGGGTCTCTAAAATCTGGTGGCCTGAGGACACAGGCGTATTAGATAAGGAGGTGGTCTCATCAGATGTACTACAATTGGAAGAAGGGTCATCAGGTACCACAGAAGGAGCCAGTCAGTCCTGATTGTCTAAATCAGACAATGGAGAGAACCTATTGTGTGTATTTAAGATAAAAGAATCCTTGACTATGGACCCCAGAAGTGGCTTATAAAAATAGCCTAGCGGCAATGACCAAATGTGGGTTAGTTTTGCGGTGTTTGACTCCTGTGACGTCAACAGAGATCTTACTAATGACGGGTTTAGAAAATTAATGACAATACAGTCACCCTCAATATCCTTTATGGATGAGCCAACCCACCCAACCCTGCGTATCATAATGATGTCACTGATATGTGCTGCCCGAAATCATCTATGTTTTACAAGCCAATCTGCACTTTTGTTTCGCAGTTGAACCCATGACTCAACCTGATTTTTTCTAAGAGGAGGTACCCCCGCTAGGACCAGAACATAAGGACGTGCTGCCGGGGGTAAACTTAGTACCTCCCTGCTGACCTCCAGAGTTTCCATACTCACAGGGATTAAAACACCCTCGCGTTGTGTCCCCGCCCCTAAATCAGCTCTTTCCGGGACATTCCACGACATAGCTCTAAGGGCTAATGGCATAACTGGAGTTGCTGCAGGGAGACTACTAGCAGCACCAACAATAGGTGGGTTGTCCTTAACGGTGGTAGATTCTAATGAGAAACATCCCCTAACTTTACTGCAGGTGTGACAGATACCATTAGGTGGGATAAATATTGGTACTTGCGGCTTTTGATTAGAAATAAACACTTCGCTGTTAGTCAAACTAGAATTCGCCCCATCAGAAGTAACGGGCTTGGGAGTTTTGACTTGTAAACTTACTCTGTTAGACAAGGTGTCCAAGCGATCTAAACGTTTCCACAATGTAGTAAAATTTTTATCAATTAAATCTTTGATACGATCAAAAACAGTGCCCACGATAATATCAATAGAAGTATCATCAAGTCTACTACAAGTGGAACGGGTAATTGCATCATCAGTCTGAGTGGAAAAAGTTCTGCTTGAAACCTTAGTAGAAACAGGTTCGACAGTCACCTTGTTTACGGAAAGTTGGGGGCCCTGTATCCAGGAGCTCAAGGCAGTACGAGTTGAATTAGCGCAGGGTGGTTGTTTCCTTTTTGAGCAAGAAGGTTTTGCCATCTTCCTTTTGCGTTTAGCCCCGAGGGCAACAGAAATTAACGTTGGATCCAAATTACCTGGTGAATTAGCAGTACTTTCTCCATTACCAGAAGCATTAGGTAAGTCCTCATTACTACTACTACAGAGTCCTGAGGCAGTGGGGGGCAATGTGGTACTCAAAACAATAGGCTGTGCGCTAGAGATAGATGGGGAAGCCACTGAGTCAATAGGAGCCGCCCCTACCATAAGTCCAGACTGTGTAGACACAATTCCCAGTGACAAACGCCTTTCCGTTAGCTCGATCTCATTGGCAACTATGTTGACTGCTCTTTCCAGCATACTGTCTATGCTTGTTGTTGGACGGGGGCAAGGCACCCCGGTGCACTTTCCCATATTAGATTCTGGGGCAACAATTGCAGCTATGACATGGGGTTACACTCACCGTAATTGGTTTTAAAGGATGGCGAGTTAAAGAGGGGTGGCCCAGCCCAGCCACGTCCAGTCACGGATGGGCGCAGACCCGGGCTTGACCCGGGCGTGGCCTCGCGCGTCCTGCGCTGCGGGAGCCCTGCTGGCAATTAAGCGCCTCCTGGCGCGAAGACTCTGCGTTGGCGGCGTGCGCGCCGCATGGCCCCCTGGTAGTTGCGGTCCCGGTGGTGCTGTGATATGGCAGGACAGAGGCACAGGCACAGGTAAGTACGGCTCCCGTGCTGCGGGAGCCCTATTGGCAATTAAGCGCCTCCTGGCGCGAAGACTCTGCGTTGGCGGTGTGCGCGCTGCATGTCCCCCTGGTAGTTGCGGTCCCGGTGGGGCTGTGATACGGCAGGACACAGGCACAGGCAAGTACGGCTCCCGCGCTGCGGGAGCCCTGCTGGTAATTAAGCGCCTCCTGGCGCGAAGACTCTGCGTTGGCGGCGTGCGCGCTGCGTGGCCCCCTGGTAGTTGCGGTCCCGGTGGTGCTGTGATACGGCAGGACACAGGCACAGGTAAGTACAGCTCCCGTGCTGCGGGAGCCCTGCTGGCAATTAAGCGCCTCCTGGCGCGAAGACTCTGCGTTGGCGGCGTGCGCGCCGCGTGGCCCCCTGGTAGTTGCGGTCCCGGTGGTGCTGTGATACGGCAGGACACAGGCACAGGTAATTACGGCAATAAGTAAAGTAACAAGTTACTAATCAGAAGAACAAAGCGTTGAGTAAGTTCCTCATAACAACTTGGTCAAAGCAGTAGCTCTGGCGGGTATACTGTTCTGGCCTTTCAAAGTGGCACAGTGTTCCTTTCAATCAAGATTAATTGGTTCAGTAACACATAGCCTGGTTTACATGTTGTGAATAAGCACGTAGTAAAACCAGTGGAGCTCTTGGGTCTCTAAGCCACACCCGAGCAGAGGCTCAGACCAATCTTCACTTCACCACCACCAATCCTGTAAGACAGAAGGCCACAAGATGCACACATCCATTGGTATGTCGTTTCTGTAGTACTGCTCCTCCTGCAATTTTATAAGCATGTGTTCCATCAAGCAAGCATTTTAGTCTGAGGTGGTTGCATGTACTCATTGTCCTATCTGAACTACAAATTCTTTCTACCTTTACATGTTTATGGTGTTGCCAAAGCAAAATATCCAACAATAAACATTCAATAGAAGTTAGATCTTCCAAAAAATGCTTCAAGGTCTTAAGGGCAAGCTGTACTCAAATTACTTCTGTCTTGACACTAATTGGCAAAACTGCCCACGACCTCACTTTATCTAAAGAATTCCATTGACGATGAACGGAGCATGGACTTCTTGAACTTGATATGCACTTGATGTGCTCACAGACACCACAAAATCTCTTTCACATGCTCATGACACGTGATGTTTATACAAAATCATACAGATGTTTCAACAATTGGTGTCAAAATCATCTGGAATATCTCAGTAAATATTTTTTAAATGTTGAGAGACTGGAAAGTTTCATTGATATCGGCTAGTTTACATATCACCAATTTATATTAAAGTAGTCAAAATTTGCTTTTAATGGCTAATTGATCACCAAGACTATATTGTACCAAATCGATTCTGTGAGTGAATACAGTTTATTGTAAGTTGTCAAATAATTCATTTATGTTAAAGAATATCCCCCATCATATTACTGAAGTGATTACTGAATTGACCTACGAGTTGCTAGGATTTCTGCTTTCCACCCCCTACTGACTGCTGGGAGCTGCAGTGCTTTTATTTCCTTGTTTGTGTATGGAGGTGCCTGTCTCCACCCATTGCATCTAGCGAGGTTTGTTCTCCTCACATTTTGTTTCCTAATACTAATATTAGCTTACAAGGGAGACTGCAAAGTGCTTGGGAACATTTTCCTTTTTAAATGTGCCCTACTCATCTAGCATTAAAGTGCTTCCATGCACTGGGTGGGTGTCATGCGTGAGCTTCTACCTCAAGCAAGCCTAGCCGAGCTTCACCATGCCCAGACCGCACTCTGCACCAGATACTTTGGTCTTTCTACAGAACTCACGAATAATTAGCTTATTTACTCTCCTCGTTGAGGTGCTTAAACCTTACTGGTAAAATCAGTAATTTTAAACAATTAGTACTTCCCTTTGTCCTTTTTCTCCTGTTGGGCATGCAATTTTACTTGCCTGGCTAATGTTTTTGATTTCTTCCTGCCTACAACCCCTGCTCTGTCCTCTAAAATCTATAGCTTTTCTATCAGTTTCAGATCACTTCCCAAGCATCAGTTGGACATATGGAATATCCTAAACACTGATAACCCTGATGCCCTTTTATCACTGAGATGTGGCTCCAACCAGGAAAAAATCCTGATATCACAAATTCCTAAAGGTTTCTCCATATTCCACTGATACCACCCCAATAAATGACGTGAAGGTGTGTCCGTAATGTACTCATCAAGCTTCGAATGCACATTGTTGCCTTTCCCACCATCGACGATGCTGATTACATGATTTTTAAGATACTAAATAATCCCTTGCTATCATTATTGGGGCACAAATTTACAAACCTTTCACTATGAAGAATCTTATATCTTATGTCCTGAATGCGATTTTTATTTCACTAGGTGGCCTCAACCATTTTCTTGATGATTCATGCAACACTTTCTGTTCAGCCTTATATTAAGAGTTGGTCTCTCTTGAAGTCATGACAATGCAACCTGTGCACACTGTGGGACAATTAATTTTAACATCGGCCTCGTAACTTCCACAACACTTATTCTGCTGTCTGAGATGGACCACTATGTGGTACCGATTAGTCTTGCTTTTAATGCTTCTTACTTAACCGCTGCATTGCAACACCATCGCAAGCAGCGATGCGACTAGTACAAACTCACCCTAGGGTTGTTAAAGATGGCTCTCTCGTCTGATCACTTATTACTCCTGATGATGATAAATAACCAATAATTATAGTTACTTTGAGTCCCAGGCAATGGCTACCCTGAGTAAGTACAAATATAAGACCTTTGCTGCAGCAAATGGCACATCACTTTCCTCATTTCATCAGTAGAACCCGAAATAGAGGCGATCTTACTGTCTACCAAATGGGGATCTCTATCAGATCCTTTTCCACTTAGTATCCTCTTTTGAGTTTGCGACTTCCTTGAGCCCCATCTTTTAGCACTCTGTTACGCTTCCATAAAATTTGCCTGAGTTCCAGATTGCTGGAAACATGTCCGTGTTATCCCCATACTAAATACAATCTTGGCTACTCCTCAGACTTCTGCTAACTACCACCCTATCTACCAGCTCTTTCTACCTGCCAAAGTTCTAGAGAAAATTATCAATAAAAAATTCACCAATTTCTTAGAAACGAATTATATTCTTGACACCTCCCAACCCAGTTTCCATGCGAATCACAGCACAGATTCTGCTCTTATTGCTGCCATGGACAGTCTGGGAATGATTACAGACCACGGCGGCTCTGCATCCTTGGTCCTTCTTCATCTGTCAGCAATGCATTGTACGTACCATGTCTCATCCTGTTCTTCTGGAGACAATCTTTCAAATCAGTATCTGACAAAATACTCTGAAACGGCTAGCTTCCCTCCTAGCAGATAGAACCCAGGTTGTAAGCACTTCCTCCTACAACCCCGCAGCTACTTGCCTGAAAAAGGGAGCCTTTCTGGGCTCATCTTTGAGTCTCAAGCTCTATAATGTATCTTTGCTGTTGCTAGTCAAATTAGTGTGTTCTTTTGGCTTTTGCAGCTTATCTTAAGCTGACTACACTCAATTGTCACTATCTTGGATAACCTGTTTATCACCAAAACCAATTTCCAAGCAGGTATTTGTGCTGTTTCTTTTTGGATACACTTGAACTTCCTAAAGCTTAACTCAGATAAAACTGAAGTACTTCTCGTAGTTGAACAAGCCTACTTATTGTGTAATGAATAGTGGGTGACTGCACAAGATGCAACCCCCACTCAGGTTCAATCGGTAAGGAATCTAGGCGTCATACTCAGTAATGAATTGTCTATGGCTCAAAAAGGAGGACAAGTTATGACCATCTGCTTTGTCACCCAGAAAATGCTTAGAAAGATATTTAGAATCCTTCCACTGGATTTGTGCAAACCCATCATGAATTTGCTCATTATTTTACGGCTAGAATATGGCAACTCGCTATATCCTGGTATTTCCCTAGAATTGCTTGTGCAACTGTAAAGGATACAGAACTCAACTGCTAGATTGAGCTAGATTGAGCCTTAATCTGCCCAACATGTCCACATATGCCTATTTCTCTGGGATCTGCACTGCTACCTTCAAAACTCTCTGCTTGACTTAAAGAGCTTTGAATGGCTTAGACCCTAAATATCTTCAGAACAAGATCCAGCCACACCAGCTTAATAGGCTGCTTCATTCAACGAATGCTGAACTATTGTCTGTGCCACTCATTTATTGCAGTCGTATGGAGGCCGCGCCTATTCCTACCTCACTCCAAAAAAGATGAATGCCCTCCCACTCCATGTTCACCTTGAAACCGGTTTTCAGAATTTCAAGTAAAAGCGGAAAACATGGTTATCTCCTCCCCTTGAGTTCGTTTCTCCTACTGATCAGTCTGTTTCTCAGTAATCTAGTACCAGTAACTTCTTGCCTGGGCAACAGTGAAATTTACATATCACATACCATAATACAACATTAACGGGTATATCTCATAATGCAGCTAAAGGAAAGGATAGAGATCTCAGAACACTGGACATGGTCCACGCCTCTGAATCATCATTGCCATGTATAGAAAACCTCACCTGCCGTGGACTTTGCAAATCGTTGAAATGAGTGGCCAACCATTTGATCCAAAAGTTCATTGAACATGTTTGTATTTTTGTTAGGATTTAATTTGTATACCTTTATGAAAAAGGTAATAGTACAAAATCTTGCCAAGCATTTCTCCTAATTTTATAATTTCTTTTTGCATAAGATGTTTGACATATCAAACCTTGCATAACATTATTATAAATATAATATGTAATAAGTCATGTTAGTTTCATAGTTGCTTGTGCTTTATTTTTAAGGAGAGACATGCAACATTTTGGAGTGAAAGTTAGTATTATTGAGCCAGGATTCTTCAAGACTGGAGTAACCAGCTTAGAGCTTATTGAGAAAGATCTGCTCCGTCTTTGGGAACGGCTCACTCCAGAAGTAAGATGTGCCTATGGAGATAAATACTTTGACCAGTGTAAGTATGACAATCTTACGCCCATTTATCTTTCGCCTTTAAAGTTTTTTTTTTACGTCAATGTTTTGGAGCCCTCCAAAGACAGCCACTCACTGACTTGACTCTTATGAAGAGAGAGGTTTGTGTCCCACCTCCCACACCTTTAATAGTCATAGGAGTCAGGGCTTTATGTTTATGATCTGGGAGGCCCAGTCCCAGGCTTCCTAGTTAATAGGCAGAGTAGACAGAATAAGATTCCTTTATTGGGAGGGTGCATTATGCACATAATAGTCTATTATGTCCATGACGTGGGAGACGTAGAACATGGGCCTTTTGCGTCACAGAAATAATAGATATAGAATTGTGTCTAAATTATATTCTCCTATATGCAAAATAGTCTATTGTGCTTGTAAACGAGGTCTCCCACTTTATAGGCATATTAGAAGTGGGAAAGGAAATGTTGTACTGCCATGCAGAGGGCAACCTTCCTCATAGTGCATTAAAAAAGGTCACTAGGCCAGCAAATCATTTGCAAAACATTTTATGGATACTTCTCTGCATTCTCTATGGTTCTCATGAAGCAGGAACAAAAGGAGGCAGCTCTGGGCCATCAGTCAAACTGGGTGGGCCATCCAAAACTCAAATGGACTGAAAATTTGAGTGATACAAGGTTTTGGCATATATATTTGCACAGAACAACTTACCATTTTTTTCAGACAATTTTAAGGTAATCTTAAGATCCAAATTTCGGAAAATAACCCTTAGGATACACCAGTTTGACTATTTTGATTAAAGTTTTTCAGTGCATTTATTTGTTGAAACAAAAGACTGTAATGTGTGCATTTTGGTAAGCCTAATAAAAGATGTCATGCCAGCATGTGGTAATAAATCTTAATTTTGCGGCTTGTAGAATATTTTTATTATTAATACAAGTGAATCTATTAAACCAAGATTCATATTTGTCAAAGAAAGGATTTGAACATGTTTAAAAGTATGTACAAAATGTACGTGAATTATGGCAAAATCTGCATTGTAATATAATTAATGCCTCCTTTTTTGAGGATGAGTAAGTGATGATCAATGTTCATTAATCATGTGTATCCTTCAAAAAGGCTTGATGTGTATTTGAAATATTGTCCTTAAAGCCATGGACTTTTTATGTCCAGATATTTTAAATGTTCTCACTGTGATTGTGGGGTCATGACTTGTATAATGTTAGTTGGATTCACAGAAATGTCCCAAAAGCCAAATGTTGTGATTATTATCACCAAATCAGCATGATCATTGAATTATCTGAAATATTCACCTCCAATGTGCCAGTATCAGGAGTGCTGTTTCTTCCAGAAGACAGATTTCACCAGTTATGAAGAGAATATGGTTGAAGGGAGATTGTAGTCCATTAGATGGTATTGGGTGGCCAAAGATCAGTAGATGGAAACACTTCCAGGCAGTGGCAGCTGCTGCTTAACGGGGGTGGCAGGGCAGGGGGGATAAAAAAAAATCCACTTACCTGCAGGCCATCTGCCGTCACCCAGTCCTCTTCGGACTTCGGTCGACATTCAAGAAGCACACAGGCTGCCCTAGCCAATCACAATGCTGCTGTCACCAGCATGACAGCAGCGTCGTGATTGGTCTGAGCACCATGGTTCGGCGCTCAGACAGGTAATGTGAGCCTGTGCTTGTTCTCCACCCAGGCTGTGCAATACAGCCGGTGGAAAACATGCAAAGTGCGCTTGACTGTTTGGCCGGCCCAAGACGGCCAGCCAAACCATCATGAACACTTAGAGTGTGCTCACCATTCCTCCCCCTGGCCCCTGCTCTGGCCAGTCCAGCCTCGCCCGCACATAAGCAGGAACGGAAAAATAAAATGATAAAAACATAGCGTTATTATCATTTTATTTTTCCTTTTTAAACTGCTCGCAGAGCAGTGGGGCGACGCTCCTCTGCCTCAGAAGAGGAGCCGCAGCTACTTACAGGGCAAGTTAGGAAGAGCACTCTAGGTATGAGAGCTCTTCTGTGGCGGGTGGAGTAGAGACAGGATCGGAGGCCCAGTTCCTAGAGTTTCCTTGTCTGGCAACAGCTATTGGTGGGTTACTTTCACTGTCTGCAGTTCCACCACTGATTTGCATCCCAGCATTTTTATTTTTCCCTCGCTCCCACTTTTGTCCTCCAGGCACTGTAGAAGAAGCTTCACCACTTCGCTTCTTTCCATCAGGGTCAACAGTGTCTTTTGTCTCAGCAGCGAGTCCCTCCTTTCTCGTCTTGTGTCCCTCAACTGTATCCAGGTAGCTGGGTAGCTTGTCACAATCGTGCTTTTCCTGTTGGTGGGAATGAGTCTATGCCTTTTGGTATGCATTTTTTACTTGTATGGTTAGACTTCACATGCGCTCACCTGATGTCTGCCATGCTTCCGGCCTTCCCTCAGATCGCCAAACCACAGCAGCTCATCGGCATCCTGACACCAAGACCCATTGAGGAGTTTCCCGCAGCAGTAGTATCTATCTTTTCTCTCTCCTTTACTCCTTTTCCCCTTGGAACTGCAATTACGATGTTTATTTTTACTTTTTTTCTCCCATTTCTACCGATCTTCTTGTGTCTCTTTTTATTTATCATACATTACCATCCCAGAGGCAAACATTGATTTCCTGGTACTTCTCCAAAAGATAGAGAGGCCATATGTATCATTCTATTTTGCATTCGCGAACAGCGCAAATTGCTATATTCATCCATTTGCAACACGCAAAATAGCCTTTCAAGATGTATTATGAAAGGCTTTGGAAGTGCATTTTAGGTAATCGCAATTTTTGCTTTTACCTAAAATTGCGACTACAAATAGGGAATCGCAATTTGCGATTCTCTGAGCACATGTACCAAGCATTTTCTAAATGCTAACTTTGCATTTAGGAAATGCTATTATCATCAACTCCAAGTCAATGGTAAACATGTGCAATTTTTGAAAATGCAAAAGAAATGCATTTTTCAAATTGCCATGTAGCTCACACATGCCCCTAGGGCAGGTAAGCGCTTTACATGTGCACATTTTTTTGGGGGGTACTTTAGGGTGGCCTTAGGCTCTTGTGCACCCTTGGTTTTGCATGACCCAGTTTGTGATTACCAATTAGGTTATTGCAAAATAGCTAATGCTAAACCATTCACACCTATGGGCCTTGTGTCCCATAGGATCGAATGGAGTAGTATTACCTAATAGCGATTACCTATTTACCGAATCACTATTTGGTAATCTTAATAAATCGCTAAATCTTTAGTGATTCCTTACATACATTGCATTTTGCGATTACCAAATAGCGATTTGGTAATCGCAAAATTATATTTTGATACATGTGGTCCAGTATCTCAGGTTGGAGTGCCAGCTGTATGTGCAATAATTTCACAGAAAGAAACAAACACTGCCAAAGTGCATAGGTCTGTCTTTATTCAATTTATGAAAGTAAGTGTTCATTGATTGGTGCATTTGTATGGATGGTTATTTGGAAGGTTGGTTAATTGTGAGAATTAAACAATTGTTGAGGGATGAGTGAGTGCATAGATGAGTTAGTGTATGGATAATTAATGGGTAAGTGAGTGTGTGCTTTGATGGATGAGTGAATGGTTGAAAACCTAAATGGTTGATAAGTGGACACGTGAATGAAAGCATTCAAATTACAACACCCATAAAGGCTTAGACCTCAGACAAACATTGTGAGAGGATTATAAAAATGCAAAGAGCTACAAATAGTATGCCAGTCAAGGACTACTCCACTGCTCTTCTCTCCTTGTTTAAACTGAGAGTGCCAAATGCCTCAAATACCCATGCAAGGACCAGTCTTAGCTGCGCAGTAGCAAAGCACTAGAGAGACAGCACAAGTGACCTTAGGCAAACCAGTTAGCAGAAAGGGGTAGGGAGGGGCAGTTCCTAATCAGGAGAGCACAAACCCTCACCATACTCCCCTCATTTTCCCCATCAAAATGACCCAACCAACGATCAAACAATAGATGCAGCAGATATCATGCCACAGTACACAACAAGAGATTACGATGGGTGCATATGACAAATAATTTAAAGTACTATTGGCTCAGGAAAAGTAACATAAAAAATCATTTGAAAATTTTACGAGGATGGGGCTACCAGGAAATCAGCCACACCTGCTAGTCACAGAAAACCCATAGAAAAGACAGCTGTTGAACCAGGCGATTAATGCGGCAGCCATCATAGGTGAGAATTGAATGTAAGCTTATAAGATGCTGGAGGAGCAACATGTGCCAGCCTCACAATAACTGTAAAGACAAGGGAAATCCCCTCATGATAGTGACAGGCCTGCTTTCTTAGATGAGGCAGTAGTCGAAGGAGCTGGAATGCGTGAGGGCCACTTTGTGCATTCTTAAAGAGTCATGTGTAAAAAGTAGATATTTATGAAATGCCTATGGCTGATCCACCACTTAATAGCTTATCAAAGAAATGTCCGATGAAGACAGCACAAGGAAAACAGAGCCAGAATGGAGCTGGCCCAAAAAGGCTATCTGCAGCCAGACATAAAAACTGATCATAAAAGTTTAAAACATTTTTCTCTTTTCAAATCTGGTTGAATTAAATTTGATTACTGTCTAGTATCTTCCATTATTTTTTCAAAGCTGCTGGCATCTTTCTATTATCTCTTACTTAAACAAGAAAGCCTTGAGAATTTCTCCGACTGGATCACCAAATGCACCAACAGAGTCGCCCTCATGAAGCCAGCCAGAACCAGCAGATCCTCAAGACAAACCAGCTGGTACACAACGGAACTCAAAACCATCAAACGCAACTGCAAACGAGTAAAAAAACGATGGCGTACCACCAAAGATCCCACCGACCGGACCGCCTTCAAATTAGTCCTCAACAAATACCACCAACGCATCAAGGACACTAAAAGCAATGCCCTCACAGAGCACATCAAAACAAGTGCCAACTACACTAAAGAACTCTTCAACATCATCAGAGAGTTCTCCTGCCCGTCAGCCACCGAGAACACAATCCGCCCTTCCCAAGAACTCTGCGACACCCTGTCGACTACTTCCACATCAAGATAGCCACCATCTACAGCAACTTTGATCCTCAACCCACCAACTTCGACCTAAACAACCTCCTCCCACCTACGGATGCCAGCCACTTGATCACCACATTGAATCCACTCACCATGCAGATCACCCAGCCATCATGTCCTCCATCCATTGCGGAACTCCCATGGATCCCTGCCCCCACCATCTCTTCAACCTTGGAACCAAAGAAGTCAGCGCAGAACTCACCAACATCCTCAACCCTTTCAGCACCACTGCTGCCATCCCCAACAGATGAAAAAACACAGAGTTCAGACCCCTCCTGAAAAAACCCTCTGCCGACCCCATCAAACTTAAAAATTACTGCCCCATCTCGCTGCTCCCGTTCCCCGCCAAAGTGCTCAAGAAAGGTGAACAACCACCAGCTCACTGAACACCTAGAAAAGAACAACCTGCTCGATGCCTCCCAATCTGGCTTCCGTACTGACCACAGCACCGAGGCTGCCCTGATCGCCACGACTGACGACATCAGATCCCTCCTCGGCCGGGATGAAACAGCAGCTCTGATCCTCCTTGACCTCTCAGCGGCTTTTAACACCGTATCCCACCACACCCTCCTCAAAAAGCTCAACTGCATCAGCGTCGAGGGGGACGCCCTCAAATGGATCGCATCCTTCCTCACAGGAAGAAACCACCTACCACCCTTCACCTCAAAATCCAAATGCATCATCTGCAGTATACCCCAAGGATCGTCCCTCAGCCCCACCCTGTTCAACACCTACATGACACCCCTCGCCGATATCATCAGAACCCACAGACTCAACATCATATCCTATGCAGACGACTCCCAACTCATCCTCTAACTCACCGAAGCCCCCTTAACCACTAGAACAAACGTCCGCAACACCATGACCAGTGTCACCAACTGGATGAGGACCAACTGCCTGAAGCTCAAAACAGACAAGACAAAAGTGCTGATCTTCAGGTAGAACACCTCCCCGTGGGACGACACCTGGTGGCCCCCATTTCAGACCCACAGCAACAGACCACGCCTGCAGTCTTGACATCATCCTCAGCAGCAAACTCACCATGCAGAGCCAAATCAATGCCGTTTCCACACCCTCCACATGCTCTGAAAAATCTTCAGATGGATCCCTGTCAACACCAGAAAGACCGGCACTTAGGGTCTCGTCACCAGCCGGCTAGACTATGGAAAATCGCTCTACACCAGTATCACCGCTCAACTCCTCAAGAGACTCCAGACCATACAGAACCCAGCAGCCAGACTCATCCTCACCCTCCCCAAATGAACCCGCATCACCCGCCACCTCAGGAACCTCCATTGTCTTCCCCTCCAGAAGAGATGTCAGTTCAAGATCCTGACACACACCTACAGGACCCTACATGACCAGGCACCAGTATAAATCAACTACCGCCTGAATTTTCACCAGCCCGTCAGACATGTGGGCTCCGCCTCCCTAGCCCTCGCACATAACCCCTGCATCCGCCAAAGCCACAGTGGAGGTCGTTCCTTCGCCTACCTCGCCGCCAAGGCCTGGAACGATCTACCCCATCACCTACGTACATCACCTTCCCTGGCGGAATTCAGAAGGGGACTCAAAACCCGGCTTTTCGACTAAGACCAGCGAGACCTCAGCGCCCGGATACCCACAGGGGTGAAGAGCTGCGTTTATAAATAATGAATGATTGATTGAGTGCCATGATTAATGTGTACTTCAGAAATGTCTTAATTTCATTGATTGTTTCAGTTATGAGTGATGAAATAGTTGCAATAAACATTTTTTTTCCAACTCATCCAATATGGGCTGTCTGGCTAGATTGTGCTTTGTAGAGAATGTATTGGAAATAAACCTGACTCCTGCTGTTTTAAAACTACTTAGTGGGCATAGTACGGCAGTGCAAGATAGAGAGAAATGTTTGTTGATATTCATGTCTTCAACTCACATTGGCTACAGTTTTGATAATACATAGGCAGGTAATATATTCCAGGCTCCTCAATTGCCAGAGAAGAATCTGGCCCAGTTTGAGTTATAAAAAGACTGTTAGGATTGAGATGTATAATATTGACTACCTTTCTTATATTGACTATGAGCATAGATTTGCTCTGAAATTCCGCTTGTCAGTTTTTTGGGCCAAGATGCATCATTTGCACAAAGGACAGCTGATTGAGAGAGTCAAATGTGAATAGTGACATTTTTCAAAGAACTTGATATCTTGGTTTTGGTTGAAGCTACATAACCTAGACCTAATAGGTTTTTTCAAGAAAATCCTCCAACTGCATAATGTTTGCTTATTTTAATGTACACTCTTGAATACATAAAGGAAAGTGTACCCGAATGTACACCTTGTAAACTGCTAAATACCCTAACGCCTCCAGTGGCTGCCTAGGTCCTGGGCTAAGATAATTTTAATTTGTCCAAGTCAAGGTTTCTTTATTTATTTTTGGGCAAAAGATGAAACAAAAAAACATGATTTATATTAGCACCAGGCGCAAAAAAATATAGAGTTTACATAGTGTGATATACAAAATTAATTAATTTGATTGAATATCTAAAAAGTGACAGAGAAAAAGCTTAAGAGCAAATAAAATGTCCGAGATCAATTATATAAGTGACAAGGAAATTGCTGGATCCCACATTCTCCTCAAATGACAATGTTCAGCATTATTTTGTGTGATAGGCCCACATACATCTAGAAGTCTAGAGTCCACTCTTGAAGCATGAGGGGGAAGGTTACAATGCACCCGTTATCTAGTACTACAGTCTTGCCATCACAATGGCAACAGATGCAATGCCCACATGCTTGGGCGGGATATCAGATGAGAAACTGAGCAATATCAACTTAGTTGATGGACTAAGGGGAATATTGTCCTGGAAGACAAGAGTACAATACACCTGCATATTTATACGCTTGATGGAAATACGGCTGTACCAGCGGCTGAGGTAGGGCACCTAAAACGTTAGGGGTTATGAAGATAACCCCAGTGTGTAACACACAACTGAAGGAATTTAAAATTATGAACCTTAAGGTGAGAGGCATTAAGAATTTTGCGCCCTAAGGCAATATTTTTAGCTATTTCATCTTCTGTCGTTTCACCAACTGTGTCCACCCATCGATTTCCGAAATGCTTTAATTATCCAGCTGCGCTGCCCCTCAAGAAAGAAGTGATACACCCTGCCAATGATATCTTTACAGGTGGCTGAGATCTTCAGAAAATAGAATATAGCTAAATGTGAAAAATCTTTATTAGACTTAAAAAAAGAACAATATTTGTATGTTAAATATTAATGTAAATTAATTTTATATCTTTATTTGAATTCTAGAACAAAATAAAACATGATATAGCACTGTAACATTAATTTTGAATTAGATATTTAATTACTTTAAATAAGTTATTTAAATTACCTTTCTGAAGTTTAAATGGAAAAAAACGATTCCCACCTAAAGTAAGAAAATATATTTTCTATAAAATGCCCATCATGCCAAGGTTTTATCAGTAAACACTTACAAATGCATGTATATTTAATTGGATAACGTGTCTATGTTATGAATGTAAACTTTATTTTGGAATCTTGACTTTTTAAACTATTCTATCTGCGGTAAGACTGGGGTGTGATTAGATGGTGTAGCCCATAACAGTTAAGTGCAAGAGCACCATATTGCCAACGTAGTATAAAGTCTCAATAACGAAACAATTTCATTTTTTAGAAAATATGAGTTTGGTCTTTTTAAGTAGTTGGGAATATCGGCAATGTGCATTTTGAATCATGAGGGAGGTGCACACCGCTTGTAGGCTGTTAGTTATTATTAATTCCACACAAAAACAAAGGGGCATATTAGCAAGGGCACTATCGCCGCTTTAGCTGCACTTTTTGCCGCTAAAGTGGCGATATTCTTATCGCCCTATCAGCAAACTGTCTCTAACAGCAGTTAGAGACAGTTTTCGGGCATTAGCGCCCGTGTTTTTACCGCTTTGCATGTCAGCGATATTTATCACTAATGACATGCAAAGTGGGCGTTCCGACGAACAAACCTGGGAAACACCCGCTAACAGGCCTATCGCCTATATTAGCAAGGTGGCCATGGCCCCAGTTAGCGACGTGAAAAGTCGCGCTAACCGGGGTCATCGCCATTTATTTAACACCTGCAATTAGCAGGTGTTAGCCATATCTAACATGGGGGGTGGATTATGCTGATACGACCACAGGGTCGTATCAGCAAGGTTATCGCCGTTTTCCATGAAACATCGCTGGAAAACCAGCGATGTTTCATGGAAAACACCGCTATGGCTGGAATAATTATCGCCATAGCGCTAAATGTCGCTAATACAGCGTTAGCATGGCAAATTATTCCGACGATAGCCAGCGATAAAAAAGTGCTCGTTAAACACGCTTTGCGATGTTTAGCGCACTTTTTAGATAATATGCCCCAAAGTCTGATTTTAACATGCACCATTTCTGCAAATTCAAAGCTAAAATTATCAGCAGTCCAAATAGTAGGAAGCAATCCATCAAAATAATGTTCAACCGAATGGTTGTCCTTGTTAAGTACTTTAACATCCTAAACTGCCACAAATGATATCATACATGTATCCATGATATCCTAAATTTCCTTTAGACTATTAGAAACCCTTCTAAGTTTTACAACTTATTTCTCTTGGTATCCTTCTTCTACATTATCAATTTCCATAAGTAGACAAGTATAGATTTATAACATATATATGAGCTATAGTCATTAAAATTAATAATGATCTATCACCAGGACAATGTACAGTTTCCACTTTACTCTTTCAGCAAAACAAATCTGTGGTTTATGTTCATGTATACCTTGTTTTATATCAATATTTGTATTATGTTGTTGCAGATACTATAGTGACACTGAATTAAGCGGGAAACTAAGAGAAGACATGTGAACTAGTTTTCTTGAAACATCTGCATTGACTATTACTCTTTTATATTGTATTTTCCCAGATTTGAAGGCTCAAAGGCTGTCAATGAACACCTTGTGCGATGGAGACATTTCCAAAGTTACCTGGTGCATGGAACACGCCTTGACAGCAAAATACCCCAGGACGCGGTACGGCGCTGGGTGGGACGCCAAGTTCTTCTGGCTTCCCCTCTCCTATGCCCCAGCCTTTGTAGCTGATATCATGCTAAAGATGCTCTTACCATCGCCGGCAGCAAGCAAGAAACCAATGTCTAGAAACCAGGTTGATGTGTAAAATCATTGAATGCAGGTTGATAACCAGGACTGAAGATCTTACAGATTAATAGTTTTGTGAAATGTACGACAAATATACAGGTTCAGAGCAGCAAAACCTGTTTGATAAAGGGACTACTCTGTAAAGCTGAAGAGTATCACACCTTAAAATACCACATTTCTAAACGAAAAAATCGAATAACAAAAAAAAATAAAAAACATAAAATATTTACTGTTTTTGCATTTGTAATTTCATTAGGTCGGCGTTGTGTGTGGATATATATTTTACTTGAACATTCATATTGAATTCAAATCATTGTGTTATAAAACTGCATATTTAATCATTTCTGCTATCAAAATAACTTTCTGGTTTCATTCTTGAATTGAGAATCAAATGTTTTATTGTGTTATGAGAAATGGAACAGTGCAATCGACCCTTAAATCGTGTGATTTATGAAGTTGCTTTTTGCATTCGCATAGCAAGGGTGGCTTTCGCCCAGATGCAAGCACGCATCAAATAAAGCTCCCTCATTAACCACAGAAAACAAGAAGTTGCCCTGGCGGGCACAACTCATCAAATCCCCCCTCAACCTCTACACCGCAAAGTCCTCCCTCCAGCCCATGCGCAGTACCCGCAGCCACTCATGCCCAAACTATATTGTAGTTGTCCAAATTCACATTTCCGTAAACACTACTCAGGGGCCTATTCAACAAAGGCATTCTAGGTTATGTAAATTAGTACTCCAGTAGTTCTGTTTTACATATTCATACAAACCTTTGTGAATTGGCCACAACACATCTAAAACGGGTGCAAAATGGAAATGCTCAGTGAATATTTCTATACAATTAATGCAAATAGAAAGGACTGTGCTCTGTTTGTGCGTTTCCTATTAGGGAGTTGGATGTTCTGAGGGGTTAATTCACAAAGGCACGTTAGAGTGTGTAAAGCACTACTCCTGTGGTACTACTTCCTTCCATTACTCATAAATGTGTTTGTGAACTGGCCCAATATGTGCAGAATATTTGCATGAAAACGTATGTGGCAGAATATAAAAGAATAAAGCTTTCCGCTTGAGAGTCAAATCAGCAGTTCTTCAAATAGCACCTATTGTATTAAAAAGGAGCACTAGAGAGCAACATTAAGAGTGTCTGAACTTCCTGTACCCGTTTTTGAATGTCAGACAACCATGAGCCAGGAGTGTTCCTCCGTTTAAGCTTCCATCATACTTGTAGATTGAGACACTGGGCAACAACAGTTACAGCTACCCTCATACACAGAACAGATCATTTTATGGACACAAGCTTGCTTCATGCACATAAGCGGCACAACTTGGTGGCAGCAGTGCAAGAATTCAATCCTCACATGCATAGAATAGGTACAGCACAGTCAGGAATAGTGCAAGCATTGTTTTGGCCAAAATGCACGGAACGAACCACAATTGACTCACCATAAGTGTGAAAAAGGCCCTGTAACCTCTTCTCTAACTAAGTATAACCTATCCTAACCTCATAACTTACCTGTCCCCAACCAAAAATGAAACAGTAACAAACTGGCCAAAACTAGGCAACCGACGCCACGCACCTGCTTCAAGCGACAACCGAAACACATATCATTTTCCCCCTGATGCACCTGTACCCAATGAAAACGTGCCAAGAAAAATATATACCAAAGGAAAAACAACAAACCCCCTCCTCCCCTAAAAATTGGGTGGGAGGGTGGGCAAAAACATTCCCTAACTACGGAAATCTCGGCAGGCGTGTCACCTTCCAAAATGGTGACCCGGCTCCCGACATGGCCGTCTATATACCCCCCGCCCGTAGCCCAAAAAGTAGCCCAACGCGAGCCGAATTGGGCTCGGGCCGCACCACCCGGCCCAAAAACCCCGGGGGTGCGAGCCTCCCTGACGGTCGGCCGCCCCCCCAAAGCCCCATTGGGCAGAAGTGCACGGAACGAACCACAATTGACTCAGCATAAGTGTGAAAAAGGCCGCTTTTATTGAAGACAGGTGCACCTTACACAACATAACCTTGGCCTTTGCCTTACAAAACTACATCTAACTATACAGAATACATCTACGTAGCCACCTCCCCCCACCCCTAATGTTTTCCCCAAACACAATTGCAATTTATTTAACATACCCCAAATTAATCAATAACTTTCGCCCCTTTAAAAACTTTGTAACCTGCTTCTCAACCTATCTAAAGAGCTACCTACTCGATCAATAACTGTTAACCCTTAAACCCTGTAACCTCTTCTCTAACTAAGTATAACCTATCCTAACCTCATTACCTACCTGTCCCCAATCAAAAATGAAACAGTAACAAACTGGCCAAAACTAGGCAACCGACGCCACTCAGAAATAGTCCTTACAACATTTCTGACCCCACCCCGCTCTAGGCCTTGTCTAGGATAACGCCTGATGTCCAGTGCGGAATCTAAAACTTCCTTTATCTGAATCAAATATAACTCCATCCCAAAGCGAGACAAATGTACTCCGTCATCCCTGAAAAAATGTTGGCCGAATACTTGTGCTTCGGATAATCCTCCGCCACATATTTTAACTCTGGGTGCTCCACCCTGCCAAAACCTGCCTCTCTACAAAACACCCTCATCTCTCTGTTAATCTTCTTCCTGGCCTTATCAATGGCCACCGGCCGCTCAGCCCCTCTCCAATGCCTCCTGGGAATAAACTCATTCCAAACTACAAACACCCAGACCATTGCCTCTTGAGCTCCCTCAAATCCCTCTTCATCTGCTTCAACAGAGACAAACCTTTGCAAACCACCAAATCATTCTCCCCCAAGTGAAGAACCAGTACATCTGGGCAAATGTGACGGCGCATTAACTTATTTAAAAGAGGGAAAAGCTCGTGCCAACGCATGCCTCCCTTCCCGTGCCAAGTAACGTTAAACAAACCCGGGTCCAAACCCAAATTTAATCCTTTTCCTTTGTTACATTCATGTCTTTCTGCCCACTTTACAAAGGGATGCCCAACAATCCAGATAGCGATCGCCTCCGACTCGGGCCCAGCCACTGCACCTGCAAAGACACATGCGTGAGAAAAAAGCTTTACATGACCCTCTACTTCCCTACCCCCCTCCCCCTCCTCCCCGCTTTGATATACCGTTTATAACAATCTGATGACCAACGTCCCAGTTGCTTCAACCTCTCTGAGCCCCACCCCAAACTTGCCACGTCTGAAGTCACTCCAATCCTGAAAGAGTGAGTGCCAAAAGCCTCAGGCACCTCCCCTACTAGCCGTAACGCCTGCCTCATCACCCATAGGAGTTGCGCTGCCATGACTTCCTGCCCCGAAGACCTGTAGAAAACTGGTCCCACCTCCCTCAATGCACCTCCCCGCAAAAAGCACCCCCATCTCACCGGGCAGGTCATCGGATCCTCTCTAGCCTACAGCGTCACCGACCTCCCCCTCCCCCTTTGATCTGTCTTCGAGCGCCTCAAGAAGATGGAAACTGCTTCACTCCCTGCTTCGCACCCCTGTACTTCCTCCCATGGCAGCCCTGGGACCCCTTTCCTTCCCAGCAACTCCGACATGCGGAAAGCTCCACCGTAAAGCCAAGACATTAACGCCGAAAAAAGTAACACCTCCTGCCAGCCGCAGCACACCTCTGGCAACACTGCTATCAATCTGCCCAATAGCACATTGTTCACTGGCAACCTAACCCGCTGTCCTCTACCCGACTCCCTGGCCCAACCCTCTATCAACCTCTTCCCCAGCTCGCCTGCCGTTGGAGAATAACCCCACAGTAGCTTACCCATGAAGGATATCCCTGCCAGTTTCGCCGCTATGGTAACCTTCGACAAACCCCTCCCGATCAAGTCCAAAATGAACTGAACCACGTCCTCTTGCCTGGCCCATGTCCCACTTTTCCTCTTCGCACCTCCCTGCAGAAACTCCTGCCATGCAAGCACATAGGCCTTCCTCGTGGAAGGTGCTAGAGACCCTACCACCAGTTGAAGCATCCTTTTTCTCCTACGGACCACATCCCGTCGGGCACCTGCGTCCTGTGCGTTTCCGCCTCCGTGGCCAGCCCATGGAACCTCTCCCACTGCAAACGAGACAAAGCATCCGCAATGTAATTGTCTACACCTGGCACGTGCTTTGCCCTGAACTGAATGTCGTACTGCAAGCAACCCAACATGAATATGCGCAATAGCTTCCCTCATCCCTCGCGGACTGCCTGTTGACTACCTGCACCACTGCCATGTTGTCCACCCTGAAAGTGACCTTTTTGTGCGCTAGGCTCCGCCTCCAGAGGGTGACCGCGACCACAAGCGGAAACAATTCAAGGAAAGCAATGCTCCTGCCTCCATTTTTCCAATGGTTTGTCCACTCTTCGGCACACCATTTTCCCTGCCAATACAAACCTGCACCACATTCTTAGGTCTTCCTTCGTCCCTGCCGACAAACGCATATGGTGGTGTGGCAGCGTGAGGCCTGCCAGTGACCTGCCCAGTCTCCTGCAAAATGTCCGTCCCGCTCTCACCACCCTGCATGCAAAATTCAAATGCCCCAGTAACACTTGGACCATTCTCACTGTCACTTTCTTTCTGGCCAGCATGCCATTGATCAACAGCCTCATGTGCAATTTCTTATCCTCCGGCAACCTGGCCTCCATGGCCACAGAATCCAGTTCAATCCCCAGAATTGACAAAACCGTGCTTGGACCTTGTGTCTTCTCCGGTGCCAACAGGACACCTAGTGTCCCCATGAGCTTCTGGAAACTGTCCAGCTGCTGCTGGCAGTCTGTCGAACCAGGCCGGCCCACCGGGAAGAAGTCATCAAGATAGTGTGTCACCGTATCTTTACCCGTTTTCCAACAGAAAACCCACTGCAAGAATGAACTAAACTTCTCAAACAGCACACATGATATGGAGCACCCCATGGGTAGCGCCTTACACACAAAAATGTTGCCGTCGACCTGAATGCCCAGCAACTGGAAGTCCTCCGGGTGTGCTGGCAAGAGCTGGAAAGCGGCCTTAATATCGCATTTTGCCATTTCCGCCCCGTTTCCTACCTTTTCCACCAGGGCCCTAGCTACGTCCACTGAAGAGTAAGAAACTGACGTCAAGTCATCAGGAATGAAATTGTTGACTGACCCCCCTTGCGGCCATGACAAATGTTGGATCAGACGATACTGTCCTCTCTCCTTTTTTGGAACCACCCCGACCGGGGAAATAATCAAATCCCCGATAGGGCTGATCGCAAATGGCCCTTCCATGCGCCCTTCCCGTACCTCTTTTTGCAATTTCTCCCAAACGACTGTTTTGTGATCTGCCACTGATTTTAGGTTCTCCGCCCATCGCGCTAATCGCGGTCCTTCGTAACCCAGTCTAAAACCCTCTCTGAAACCTGCACTGAGAATCTGCGCGTCCTGCTTGTGTGGGTAACAATCCAAGTTAATGAGTGTATGCGCCTTTGCCCATATAGCCCTGCGCCCCTCTACCACCCCTGCCTTCCATCCCCTGCTGCCCACTGCTGGCATTCTGCTGCTGCTGCCCTTGCCCCCCGGCGTGACCTTGTCCTGCATATCCTGGCCCGAAGCACTGTACCAGAGGGTGTCTTCCTGTGCATTTTGAGCACTCGTGCCGAAATCTGCAGTAGTCTCGTGCGCACGTGCCCTTGTTGTAATCCCAACAGGCCCCCGGACCTCCCCCTGCGGTTTTGCGTGTATCCCATCCCCCCACCCGGGTGGGACGGTTTTGAAAGGGTTGGTAGACCAACGGCAACCCGCTGGCCGTGTAAGTTGTCTTTCCAAACTTCACCGCCCCCATGGTCTGCTGGTATAGATCTGAATCGATCTCCCCCCAGTTTGCCTCCGGGTCCCAAGCGAGTCTGGCATGAAATTATTCGTCATAGTGTGACCAAGCGTAGCCCCCTACGTCAGATGTGCCCTCCTTACTACATCCATGTATTTAAACAAAGCTCCACCCTTCCCCTCCATGAAAGCCAGAGGGGGGTGCTTCGTCGCGCTCTTCCCTCGTTTTTTCCTTTTGGCGGGGGCCGCCTTTGCCCCGCGGCCCCCCCCACATACCTCTGAACTGTTTCTCTTGCCGCCGCCTTGTGGCGGCAAACACGTGAGGATCGCGGCGAACATGCAAGGATCGCGGCGGCCACGCCCCCGTCGCGCGGCCGTCGCGCTCTCGACAGGGCCTCTCACGAGGTCCATGCGGCCGGCTTCAGCCAGGAGCCTCATGGCCTCCTAGACCCTCGCATCGTTTCTGGCCATTTCCCTTAGCAGCAGACGACTGACTAAGTACTCCATTCCCTGACTGCAAAGGATCCCTCACACTGACAAAACTTTCCCTAACTACGGAAATCTCGGCAGCCGTGTCACCTTCCAAAATGGTGACCCGGCTCCCGACATAGCCGTCTATATACCCCCCGCCCGTAGCCCATAAAGATGCCCAACGCGAGCCCAATTGGGCTCGGGCCGCACCACCCGGCCCAAAAACCCCAGGGTGCGAGCCTCCCTGCCAGTTGGCCGCCCCCCCCAAAGCGCCATTACACAAAATAGGTGGGGATAGGTAGCGGAAGTGTAAGATTATTTCACAGAAAAGCAAGTCAAGCACACGTGAGGTGGTAATCCAGCAAATTCATAGAGAGAGAGACAAGTTAGAACTGAGCAGTGGTCAGAATCAGATCACAAACCGAGCCATCAGAAGAGTTGCCTTGTAAATGACACAGCAAAAGTCACGTAAAAATATGATAAAGACTCTGTGAATTAAAAATAGGTTATTTTTGAATACTTTTGTTTGAATTTAGTGCTTTATATTGTACCACTCTATTGGCATCTCTTGCAAGTAATAGCATTTAAACATAAATATTTCCCCACCACCGATATCTTGACACTGCCACTAGTAAACCAGGTGATGTCAGTTTGTCAAGTGTGCTACTTACATAAGGCCGTTATTGTAGCATTGTGAGGTTACATTATTGTCTTTTAAACCATATACCGTTATTGTAGCATTGTGGGGTAACACTATTGTGTATTAAACCATACACACATGCTGAACTCAATTCATGCAACGTGTCTAAGATTTCACACTCTATGAAAATGAGGCAGAGTGAAGTAAAGGGTTTGCATAGGACCACATTATGTGACTTCTGTAAAGGTGTCTTGTGTCCAGTAAGACTTAACCAGCCAGAGAGAGAGAGAGACCCTCTTGTTCCTTTCCACCTGCAGAGCACATAACCCTCATCCGCTCAGTTCACTTACCCTGCTTACTACCTGCACTGTGGTTCAGTCTCCCTCACTGGCTCCCTGCTGCATGATCACCCTCACACAATTGTCAGCTTTCACCATGTAGTGATGGTGCGTTTGAGGCAATCCTGCTTTTTTCATCCCATACAAATGAAGAATGCTAGGGCATGTACTTTCACTGTTCCTTTTGTGGGCCTTTGAGTCCCAGCATGTTGTTGACTAAGAAGATGTTGCTCTAAAGACGGTACCTTCATGAGATAAGGCAATTAACAGATATGCCCTCTGAGATGTCAATCTGTTACTACCTGTTGTGTATGTAAAACAGAGGATTTAGCTGCTGAGTGGGCCCTGTTGAATTTCCTACTGTGTTGTTCTATAAAAAACACATAGCGCATGTTATTATTTTGCTAACATGACTTAAGTATTTCCAATGGTCTGGAATCAGCATGCCATTTTACAGTTCATACATGCAACTGCTTTAACATATCACAAAACTATATCCGCAACCTAGTTCAGATCAGAAATGGAGCCCCCAACTACACAGTAAGAACAGTAGACTCATACTCATATATTGGTCTTGTCCCACGATAGATGCATACTTGAGAAAAGTATGGAGTACACTGAGTAATACTGGTGACCTCATCCTTTATTGGCTAGTTAGAATTGCATGACATGACACTACTGATATTGTAGGTGTCTCTTGCCACCAGAAGAGATGGTTGTCAATGGCTTTAGCCAATACCAAAGTTTGCATACTCATGCTTGGGCAATTTCAAAGCAGCCTGATTCTCGATGAGTGGTGAACCATAAGGTTTTGGATAGCCTTTTCCTTTTATGAAAAGATAATCTATAATGTCAGGACCAGATGCACATATTCCAGCAAACCTGGTCCCCTTTCGTGTCTGACAATGAGTGTCCCAGTTTGACTCCAAATCTCCACTGCCCCAGTATCTAGCTGGATTAACAGAAACTGTGCCCTTAACCACTTTGGTAGCATTAGTACTGTCTCCAACTTGGGAGCAATAAATCTCAGACTCTCTGGCCCCTCCTTACACCTGAGATTGTCGGACAGACTTGTAGAGAATGGGCGGAGGGTTGTGCCTTCTTAATTTGTGTTTAGTAGACGGAATAATTTCCAATAATTCTTTGAATGAAGCGATGCAGTCTCTGCGGTCCCAGGTTTTTGTTCCTGGGACCGCAGAGACTGCATCACTTCATTCACAAGGAACACAACCATCAGACACGAATCCCAGCCTTGAGAAAGCCCTCGGCCGATGGGCCACATGGGTGAAACACGTGTTGGCTGTTTTTGTCTTATGCATGAGAATAAGAATAAACACAAGGCATTTGAAACCTACCAAAGAATTATTGGAAATTATTCCGTCTACTAAACACAAATTAAGAAGGCACAACCCTCCGCCACTACCTAAACTTGTATCCTGTAATGGCTCTTGGGTGTAGCCACCTGTGAGGCACGTGCCACTACCAAGATTGGGCACTGACAACAGTAGCATAAAAGCCCAGATATCTCCACCCATCTCAGTAACAGACTTGTAGAGAATGTTGGTGGTCCTTTCAAGAACAACTTTAAGGCACGGTCATTCGTAAGGAGAAACTGAATGGAGGCATTGGTAGTACTTAAAGAACTTTAATGGAGAGAAGAATCAGATTCTAGAATCTAGCACCATATATGTAGGTATCACTAAATAGAGTATCATGTGAGTTAATAATCTGATGTAGCAGGCTGTATTTTGAGATATATTTGGGGCAGTGGAGCATTATCAGTGAGCATCAGACTGCAGAAGAACATTGTGAGAACCTAGGGCCAGATGTACAAAGCTTTTTATAGGTCGCAAATGGTCAGATTCGCACTATCGGGCCATTTGCGGGCCATTTGCGACCACAAAAAAGCCTTTTTTAATGTACAAAGCCCTATTTTGCGATTCGGTAACCTATTACTGAAACGCAAAATGGGTTTGAGATTCAGTATTAGGAAGGGGCGTGTTAAGGGCATCCCTTCATAATACCGAATTGCAATGGTATGTGTGAATGTTTTGTGAACAAAATGAGGTACTTCAAGTAGGTGGTAACTGTTAGAAATTGGGGTCTCTAGTTGGCAGAGGTAGGTACCTTTGTCCAAATAGGGGCCCTTGCTTCTAGTTAGGGTAAGGGGGATACACTCCTAAAATAACCCCTGCTCACCCCCTTGGTAGCTTGGCTCGAGCAGACAGGCTTATCTCAGAGGCAGTGTGTAAAGCATTTGTGAACACATACAGTAACACAGTGAAAACACTACAAATGGACACCACACCAGTTTAGAAAAATAAGTAATCTTTATCTAAACTAACACAAGACCAAACGACAAAAATCCACAATACAGTATCAAAAATAAGACTTTCAAATGGTAGAAATAGTTCAATTCAAAGCAAGTTATCTATGCAACACTTTTCTCACAAAGTACCTTAGATGCGTCACGCAAAACAAACAAAAGGGTTGCAGGGAAGGTGATGCGTCAGTTCCTTGCTTCGGGGGAGGCGATGCGTCTGTTCCTTACTGGAGAGGAGGGGATGCGTCTGTATCTTACTGCGTTCTGGTTACGATGCGACAAGATGGCGCCTCGATGCGTGGCGATGATCCGGTGCGATGCGACAAAATGGTGGCTCGATGCGATGCGACGGTCCCGTGCGATGCGTGATCTTTTGCAGCCGCACGGCAGGTGCTGCGACGGTTTTCTCAGCGATGCGTCGGGACCCGGTGTGGATGCGGCGCGCTTCTTCCTGGTTGCTCGGCGAGGTGTCGGAACCAAGTGCGGATGCGGCACGCTTCTTCCCCGTGGCTCGGTGATGCATCGGGAATCGGTGCGGATGCGACACGCTTCTTCTCGTTGCGTCGAACTTCCAGCTCCCAGCGACAAACAGTCTCTATAGGTCCTAAACAACAGCAGGCACCTCTCTGCAGGTTAGAATTCCCAGCAAGGAAATTCAGGGCAGCTGGTGGTGAAGGCTTTGTGTCCCTGAGACTTCAGAACAGGAGGCAAGCTCAGTTTCATGCCCTTGGAGATCTTCCTCAAGATGACAAAGCAAACAGCAAAGTCCTTTTCTTCTTTCCTTGGCAACAAGTAGCCACTGCAGGCCAACCCCAAACAGAAAACAGCACAGGGGCAGTAATCTTCCTCAGCTTCTCCGGCTCTTCTCCTTGGCAAAGGTTCCTCTTGATTTCCCAGAAGTGATCTAAAGTTCTGGGGTCTGGGTCCCCCTTTTTATACACACAAATTCTTTGTTCTCTGAAGGCAGTGTCTGTACCCAGCCAAAACCAGTTCTGTCCTCACTGGTGCAGCTTCCTGGCAGGAGGTGGAGACAGCATTGTTGAAAGCAGACCTGGCCCAGGCAGGTGAAAGGAAATCTCCTCCCCCCTACTCTAAATTCAACCCATGTCCATTCAGCCCAGCCCTGACTCATCAGACTGCCGGAGCCGCTGCCCTCCTCCAGCCCCTGTCACTCACAAGCCAGACATGCACTACACAAACCTAGCAGAGGCACACTGGATGGTTAGGCAAGAAAATACCTACTTTCTAAAAGTGGTATTTTCAAACACAGAATGTAAAAACCACCCACACTAAAAGATGCATCTTAACATTCTGAGTTCAGGCATACTAAACTTTATTTTCCTATCTTGTTCCCAGGGTCAGTTATGTTTATAAGATGTTATAAACAAACTGCCCATTCTGGCCTATGGGAACAGACGGCCTTGCAATAGTGAAAAACGAAATTGGCAGTATTTCACTATCAGGACATGCCACACACATCAGGGCATGTCCTACCTTTCACATACAATGCACCCTGCCCACAGGGGTACCTTGGGTCTACCTTAGGGGTGACTAACATGTAGAAAGGGAAGGTTTAGGGACTGGCAAGTGTGTGCACTTGCCAAGTCGACATGGCAGTCCCAGACTGCACACAGGCTCTGCAATGGCAGGCCTGAGTCACATTTTACAAGCAGCTTCTGTGGGAGGCACAACCAGTGCTGCAAGCCCACCAGCAGCATTTGATTACCAGGCCCTGGGCACACATAGTGCACTGTACTAGGGTCTGACAAGTAAATCAAACAGCCAATCATGGAATCACTAATCCATAACACAATTTACAAAAGAGAGCATATGCACTTTAGCACTGATCAGCAGTGGTAAAGTGCCCAGAGTCATAAAACCACCAACAACAGGTCAGAAAAAATACAAGAGGAAGGCAAAAAGTTCTGGGATGACCCTGCAAAAAGGGCCAAGTCCAACAGTAACCCATTCACAAACGGGAGGGGGTCCCCAAGGGACCCCTTTCCCTTTGTGAATGTTTGTAAAAACGTTTTTTAAGAGCAGGCAGTGGTCCCACTAAAGAAAGCTTTTCCTTTTTTCTTTTTTTTAAACGCATCCCATTTTCATTTAAGGAAAATGGGCTGCATATTAAAAAAAAAAACATTGCTTTATTTGTAAGCAATCACAGACATGGTGGTCTGCTGACCCCAGAAGGCCACCATTCCTGTGATTTTAGCGATCCTCAATAGGTCGCCAACCAAGACCTACCTTATGAATATTAATGAGGTAGGTCTATTTGCAACCGACTGGGAATCACTAAATGTGTGAAACACACAATTGTACATAGCTGTTTGCGATTACGAAATAGCGAATCACAAAAATTCGCTATTAGGTCATTGCAAACCCAAAGCTATGTACATCTGGCCCCTAGTTAGTTACAGTGGTGTACTGTATATCAGAGAAGCACTGCTTCTTGTGGCATATATGCATTTGTCTGCTTTGCACCCAGTAGTTTTGTCATTGAGAGTACAATTGTCTCATAGGCACATGATTCTCTGCTCTACAGAAATGTGCTCTGGGTACGGTGGCAGAACATGAATTATTATATTAGTTAATCAGTTTCACCAAAAGACCCAGTTGGTAGAGTGCAAGCTAAAAAGGCTGTCAGTCGAGTCCCTCTTCAGAGTTGCCTGTAATATCCTTGGCTTTTTAGCCAACATATTTGAAAGTTATGCTGCAAACCCATGGTTTGCCTTCACTCTTTCCAAAGTGTTTTTGGGCCAATGTGGAGCAATGCCAATGTGGGGATTGTGTGGACATTTATTTAAGGATTGTTTTAGTGTCCCAGTCTGTTACTGTCAGAAAATACAGTCCACGGTGGCAAACAATGCAGCAACGTCATTTAGACGCATGTTTAAGGAAACCTCTAGTAATCTGATTAGAAATAAGGGTGTGTTAGATAAAAAGGAAAGAGGAACAGATATAAAGGAAGATATAGTACATGATGGTTATATAATAATTTTTCTCTCCCTTTGCCTTACCAAAATGACTTTTAAAAGTTCACAGATTTTTTAGGTCAAGCGTAGGCAGCGCATGCGCTGTCTCTTCCAGACATGCTGTATTCACTCAGTGGGCTTACAGCCCTCCCATTGCCTTCTTGTTAGTCCCTTCTATTGTCGTTCAAAAATTCTTGCTTGCAAGTTGTTAATCCTTCCTCTTTGTCCCTTCTTTTTAGGTCTCGCGCCTTGCGTTGCAGTGCGCAGCACTGCTCGCGCAGCGCGAGACCTTTAGAAAGGGCTTCTGAAAACGACCCACACGCTCGTGCGTGTGGTTTTGTTTTCAGAAGCCCACATTGGCTGGCGCGAGCGTTTTTTTTAAAAAAACGGCACGCGATTGGGCAAAGGCGGGCGCATGTCCCGCCTTCGCTCCTCCCATTCCCGACGGTGGCCAGAACGCGCAGCAGCGCGTGTTCGCCTCGCTGTCGCTGCCGCGCTCCCTCCCCCCGCTCCTCTGTGGTGCGCGCGCACCACTGTTTATTTACCTAATGGGGACCTCAACCTAAATGTATCTTGACATGTTATACACTTCTGATCATTTAACATCCTGTGAAAGGAAGGTATATGACACCTGAATTACATCTTTTTACCCGTAATGTCTCGACGTTGTACCACCTTTCGTAACCAGTTTCATCAAGTTTACAAGTAGATCCAACCCTATCAGCCGATTTTCTGGACTGACTGCGATGTATGACGTATTGCGATTTGTAGCATTCGGGAAGGTTGGTCACGCATCATTGGGGATATAACTTCACCTAACTCAATACACATTGGATGTAAAGGTGCCACACAAACCTGACTCGACTTACTGTAGTTTTAGTTTAATTTCGTGCGGAGAATATTAGGGCATCCTGCCACCCTCTGGGTTTTGAATGTACTGCAAGATCACAAGAACACATAAATAAAATAATTGGAAGTGGTAGTTGGTAGGGATCGTCCTATTTATTCCTAAAACAAGACACCTTATTTATGTTGTGTTTGACTTGGTCATGCAATGCGGTGACCTGCATTAATTTCACACGCCATAAGTCGCAGCGTGTCACCTCCGTGTATAGATCCTTCAGCATCAACTTTATGAAACGAGTGTGAAGTAAATTGTTTCATCCGTAAGCGTTTTCATACATTGTTTGATTGGTTTTATTTTGTGGAATATTAGTTCAATAGTGACTCAACGTGCAGAATGGTAAAGTGCTTTTACTTTTCATTGAAATTACTGCACATTTCAGAAACCACGAAGACTTCGTGATCAAATTGCCTGAAAGATTTCATTTGAACTAACAAAGGGCTACTTTTTGCGTCTGCCCCTTTCTCCAGCTGTGCGCACTAAACTTGAAATACTAAAATACAGTAGCTTAAATTATCTGGGTATAAAATGTATTTACGTTTGTTCTATGTTGAAGGACAGTTTAATTTGTAATTTGATTCGAACTGTTGCATTGTAATTGACTGATTCAAGCATGAGAAGCTGAAAAATCAAGTGTCTGAGAAGAAAAGCTCCCTTTAACAGCACTATTGCAGCCGTTCGGGTTCATGGTGTACTTTACATTTATTGAGTAACTTAAGTCTGAGACCGATACCTTGATTGATTGACTCGTTTGGGTACCTTGACTTAAAAGAAGTACGCCTTTTTATGGTGCATGGATTTGTCTGCAGGTCCGAATGCAGGAAAAGTGTACATGATTGTCCTAATCTGGCCAGAGGCTCTATGGTTATACCTACACTTGGCGATTGATCTCAAACCCAGAACGGTATGGAAGCTAAGGATCAAAATAACTGGAGTACTATTAGCTGCTCGCTCGACTGCTATCATTAGGAAAAAAATTCCCCAACAATCTATATTCGAAAAGCTTGCGTTTATTTTTGTCACCCACAGAACATCTGTCGTTCTTTATTCAAACAGGTCCTCAGTTTGCAAGGTATCATTCTTTGCATAATTGCTACCTCTTTGGGAATTGGATTAAGTGATTTGCCCCGAATCACATGATGTCGAACCTTGTGTCACTCAGATAACAGCAGCACCCTATTAACTCGATAAGCCTTCTTGTCAGCTCACTGAAAGTGAAGTCAAAATAACTGCGACCTCACCCTACACAAGCAGCTCGCAGTGATTCAGGGAAAAAAGTAAAAGCATTTAAATGGAAAGTGAAGTTTCCTTAAAATGGAAACGACTTGTCCAAACCTGTGTAACATCACGATAATGGCTTCAAAGCAGCCTTCACCAGCTGCTTTTTTTTGTGCGCTGCCCACATTGCGTAATCGTTATTTTACACATAGCAGCTGGTCATTGCGCACTGGGAAAACTCAACCTGGGTGAAAAACTCCTGGCAGACTTGGGCCCTTTGCTCCAGGTCAACTGTGGCTCCCCAAAAAGCAGTAGACTCCTGATAAAAGCCATTTTGAGTGTTACTATTGAACAACAGTGAACATTATCTTCAAAACAACAAAATGCTGCTGGTGCACTTTAAACACGACAGGCAAACATTTAGCGCGCAGCTTGTTGCAAACCCGGAGATTAAAAAGTAATGTTTTTTTCCCCAGAGCTGCAGTAGGCTAGGACGCACGTGGATTGAGTGTGCCTAATGGTGTTATTTTTCAGTCACGTTCGAATGTATTTGTCGAAACAAGTGGGACTGTCGTTCAAACAAAAAAGCAGGGCAGGCACTCCCCGAGCTACACGTCAAAAGTTGTATTGTTTGTAACTTGGGCCATTTCCTCTGCCAAAGCGTTGCCTACGTCTGAGGTTGCGGTGCGGGTTTTATCGTATCCATTTTCTGTCGGATTTAGCGACTGCACGGGTGTGCCTTTTTCTGACGTTTGATGAGATTTCACACTCATGGGGCCTGTGCCAAGGGGTCGACCGGACCTAAGTCCTTCAGAGATGGCATTGCTACAAATGGCCATACTGTGATATTGAGCTAGACACCCTGGGCTTACCGTGGTGGGTGGTAGCGCATGGCAGTGACATGAGGCACCTAGGAAAAGAAAGTGGATTAAACAGAGTTAAAACTCCATAAGGGCTGTATTCAGGTATGGACTTGAGCCTCCGCCCATTTTCCACACATCTTATCAATTGGCTCCAATTACTGTCCTTTCTAAATGGTTACTTTTGATTTGTGAATAGCCTTAGTAGTCCCTCTAAGTACCGCCTTTTCTCCTTTTGTAGCCTCCCATGAGGACTGGCCCTCTTACGTCTGTTGTTATGTGCTCTACCGATTGTCTCGTGTTATCACTTCATTGCAAAAAAAAAAATTGCAATGCAATAGGTCTCGCATCACTGAAAGTTTGAGCTATTGGTGTTGCAAATAATAATGCAACGCCAATAGCTCAAACTTTCAGTAATGCGAGACCTATTGCATTGCAAATGCTTGTTGTTTTTTATTTCCTCCCACAGAGCACTGCCCCATTACTTATATCTTTACGTTTCTGTGTTTGTGTTGTTTTGGGGCGCTATTTTTTTTCTTTGATTCCTGCTCTTGTTTGTCGTTGCTTGTTCAACTTGTTGCTTGTGCCATCCTTGCTTCCACATACACCCACTCTTCCCCTGTCTTTTTATTGTTGCTTCCCCCACCATTAGGCGTTCAACTTTTTACTGCCATCATGTCCGGCAGGGCCGTGGCAGAGCGGAGCGGAGGAAGGGGGTGTTTCCAACTGCGGCCCACAATGCAGAAGGGGTTTGTATCACCTGCCCTTCTGCTGTCTGCGGAGCTCGGGGCTGCACTGTCGGAAGGTTCTGCAGCCAGCACCATAGTCACTTCAATGGGAACTGAGTTCTGCCTCCAATCTCCACTACAGAAATCCAGTATGAAGCGTGTGTAGTCACTGCTGGTGCGCTGACATTTGAAAGCAAGTTGCTTTGTACGGCCGATCTACTCAAAAATGTAATTGAACGATTCTCGTTTTCCTCTGGCTATTTTTAAAACTCTTACTTTGATGGCTCTACAAAACACCCCATCTGAAAAGTTTTAACAACCCCTCTCATGTTCTCCATGCTAAATGATCTTTGAAAATGTAGCTTTGATGTATTTTAGCAGCCAGCACACATTTCAAGAATCCGCTTGCCAGGTATTGTAAACAGATGCAGCTGTGATTTATTATATATACATATTGTTTAAAACAATGCAAGGTATGCTTTAGTTGTATCAAAACAGCATCTCTGCATTTTCAGCATTCCATTATGTCTCAGAAAGTCAGCTATTAAAAGCCACAGCTAACTGCAGTGCTTCCTAATACTGATCAGGAGTTGAGCAGTCTGGAGCAATTCGATTACTGGACTCCAATAAATGCAAACCGTCATGCGAAGTGTGTGTGTATGGAATATTAGAAACATCAACAAATAGTCATTTAGGTGCATCGAGAAGACTGCATCGGTTGAATGGATGTTAGTGCACTTATAGTCTTGATTCATACCTATGGTTTTGTCTGTGCCACAAAGACCGCCATAATCATTTTGTTGAAGTGTATCAAGACCTGACAATAAACCAACCCAATGTATTCTTTCAGCTTCCTCTATCGCAGCGCCATTGCAGCAGCACCATTTGGGGGATTGCGCTAGTATTAACAACGTGAAAGGATCTGGTTGCATTTTGGTGGGGGATGAGGGGTCAGGAAAGCATTAATCTTGGCTGAAAGGTGTGGGGTATATCATGAGCTGGGAAGGAGCAGCGTGGTCCCTGGGTGTGTGCTTATCTGCCCCCACTTGCCTCTCTTCGCCCCCTCTTACTTTATGTTGTTTGATTACTGTGACTTTGTGCCTCTGTTTGGTACTTAAACATGTTTAACTTGCTGCTTGCTGGTTGTTTGTTATTGTAGTCGAGATAAGAGGCATTGTTTTTACCTTCTGCTTAAGTCCACGACTCCCTGTTCGGCCCTCTTAGTGGTGTGTCACGCTATAAGATATTGACAGTTGGAGGTGACCTGAAAGTGGCTAAGCAGGCTAATGACCCCCTTCTGGTAGGGTGTCCTTTTGACTTCATCATAACCTGAGTGCGAAGAGTAATCTGCATGTTCATGCACACTGGCCTTCTTGATTCTTATGCAAGCAAGAGCTTGGGGCCTCGGTTTCATGTGGGCTCTTTAGCGGCAGTTGGTTATAGTGAATTTTCACCAAATTAGTGTGATCATTGGGCCAAGCGATTTGATTGCTATGTGTCAATTTCACTCTTTCCTAGTAAGTGAGTCAGTTGGCCATTCTCATCTTATTCCGTATACCAGTGTGTGTCTTCCAGTGTTAGTCCCTCATCCCATTTTTTCCCCCTGAGACAGTGTAATTTCACCCTTTCTTTTTTCTTTCAGCTGTAGTTGTAGCATTCCACTACAGTGCCCTCTCCAACCTGTTTTGCTTGCCCTCGAATCCGCCCCTGCCCCATTTCGCTTTCCGGTTGCTATATTCATCCCCACGCCCTCCCTCATTGCTGCTTCACCCATCCTCCCTCGCGTCCAACCCTCCTCCCCACCCAGTCATTGCTTGTTTAATGTGAGGACTGAAAAGGTAATCTAAAGCGTCATGCTCTACAAACCATGATGCTGTACATTTCAATCAACACAGCTGTTCTGACTTGTCATGCTTGCACAGGTCAGATTCCTTTCTGTGTCCTGTATTTTTAAATGGAGGACAACTGCATGACTACCTTTGGTCTTTACTTCTGCCCCTCTCATTACTTCTTATGTTCACATTCTTTCACTTTCCTTAACTCATGTTGTTTGCTGCCTCTTATCTTTAAAGCTGTCTTATCATTCTTCCACTCTTTATGCGTCCTACTTGCGCCTGCCTTTATGCTTAATGCAGGGACATAGCTTTATCAGTGAGATTCGGGAGGAGGGTTGAATCTCAAATTTCCGAACTTAAAAAGCAGTGGGCCATGGGGTAAATGAGTGAGATGACTAAGCTGTCAGGATGAATATTTGTTCCCATGAGGAGCAAAGTCAGTACAGATTTGTATTAGGTCGGCCTCTGGGGCTGATTTAGAGTTTGGCGGACAAGTACTCTGTCGATGGAGTAGGCGCCGTTTGAGGTAAGCTGTCCGACCATCCACCCAATTTAGACTGGATGTTTGGATGGCTCATTTTCTTTTTTTTGTCATCATTGTGCAATAAACAGATTGGGATAACATATTGGGCTGCCGGGGGGTCACGTCCTAACTGTACCAGCTTGGCCCTGCCCCAGGACATACACCTGCAGAAGAGTGTATGGGGATATCCTGCGAGCCACTGGGCCCCCTAGCATCCCATCCCACTCTTCCCGGGTAGGGAGGCTGCATTTCTGGGGCCACCAGCGCAGTTCCCACGCTTACGGGTCATTGCTGTTATGCTTAATCATTGGACTTTAGATTATTTTATACACCTTCTGTACTTCCATCCTGTGACTTATGATGTTGTTCCCATATATCCCAGAAGCCTGTTCTCTTACTTTGTCTCCCATCCCGATCTAACTTATTGACCCTCTGGGCCGATGTTAACCATTCGCCTTGTGTTGGCGGGATATGGCATATCCATTTGATACAAATCTTCCGTCCAGCCAGTAAAATTAATACAAAAAGTAGGTTGTTCTGTTTTTTACTTAGCCTAGTACCTCCCATATTACCACTTAACACCCCAAACATAACTAGTTCTATGCTTACCTCAATATTTTGACCCAGTACCACTGAGAGAATCTTACCCATGTTGTTCCAGAATCCCTGTAGTTGGGGGCACTGCCGAAACATATGGATATCATTTGCCCTTTCTTCTCCACACTTAAGGCAACGTTTCACCTCTATCTTGTTCAATTTTGACAGCTTCTTCGGCGTCCAATATGCTCTATGCATCATAAACAAATGATTTTTTCTGAGAGGTGCAGACTTAATGGTATACCAACATTTAGACATTGATACTTGCCATAATTTCTGTATATCCAGCGTCGGCAGATCCTTCCCCCAGATCTCCCTGGGTAAGACAAAATCCGCCTCTCCTGCTGAAATGAACGACCAATACCAACTCGATACCTCTTTCTCTATTACCGCGTCCCCTTGTATTTTCCTCTCAAAGTCGCTGTTTCCTGATCCGTCCTTCCCTAGGGACCTTATCCAGCTCACAAGTTGATAATACTTAAATTTGGAGAGAGTACCTTGATAACTGATTCCATCCTATTATTGTATTTTCTTTTATCAGCTGGCCCCATTTCGTTATCCCTTCATCTCTCAGAGGTGCTGATAACCTATCTTTCAGACATTCCGATGTTCCTGGAGAAAGCCAAATTGGGGCGTAGTCACTATAGTATGGAATTTTTAACAGGCGCCTAATTTGGTACCATAATCTGGCGGCTGACAATAACATCGTCAACTTCACTTTAAAAAAAAAAATTGGGATGTCCAAATTTGTATAGAAAACAACTGCCTTCCAAACGGGTCATAGCCTGCAGATATAAGGGATAAGTCTGATGTTCTTTGAATAATGGTCTAATGTTCTTAAAATGAAAAGCTCTATAATACTGATAAAAATCTGGACTAGCAATTCCTCCATATTCCTTCTTATCTTTCTCCAGGCTATTCCGACCCCTTTTGATGCCCATATAAAGCTACTTAGATCTCCATGTAGCTTGTTAAACCATTCTCTCCTAAATTCCAATGGAATGGTATTAAAAAGATATGTGAATTTTGGGAGAACCGCCATCTTCAAGACATTAGAACGGCCCATGAAAGATAAAGGGAGGCTTTCCCATACTTTCAAAAGCTTTCCGGTTTTTGATAGTACTTTGTTAAAATTTAAATGGGCAATATTGCCTATATCTTTCACTATCTGTATACCCAGATATCGTATCTGCTCCTTTACTAAGGGATTATTGCTTTTGGGAGTTCCATTCCATAATTTCTGTCTTTTGTTGATTTACTTGATAACCTGAGACCTTTTCAAACTGCTCCAATGTTTCAGTTATTATTGAAAGCGAGCCTGCAAGGTTGTCGGTAAAGACCATTAGGTCGTCCGCATAGAGGGCAACTTTCTTCTCCCATCCCTTAAACTTAAAAGGAGTTATCTTATGGTTAGCTCTGAGGGCATTAGCCAATGGTTCAATATATAGGTTGAGAAGAAGTGGGGAAAGTGGGCATCCCTGCCTAGTGCCCCTTCTAATAGTCACCTTCTCTGTGAGGTTTCCGTTGACCAGAACCCTTGCTGTTGGATTTTTATACAGATACTTTACTGCCCCTGAAAAAGCGCTCCCCAAGTTACATGCTTCAATTACTTTATGTAGAAAAGGCCAGCTAACCCTGTCGAAAGCCTTTGCTGCGTCGAATGTAATCACAGACAGGGGGATCCTTTCCTGAACAGCCACGTCTTTTGCCCCCACCAATTTGTGTGTTAATTCTTGAATTTGTCTACCCCTAATAAAGCCTTTTGGATCTTGATGTATTAGTTGGTCGGCAACCCTTCCAGTCTCTTGGCCAGAATTTGAGTATAGATTTTATAATCACTATTTAATAATGATATAGGCCTATATGATTCACACCTCTTAGGATCTTTCCCTGGCTTCAGTAGTATACATATAATTGCTTCTTCCCAAGACTTAGGCAATTCTTGGCCACTTAGAAAGACCACATTAAATACCTCCGTCAGGGGGGGTGCCAGTTCTTCCACTAAAGGACTGTATATTTCATTGGGTATTGCGTCGAGGCCTGCTGCTTTCGCCTTTTTTAGTTCTTTTATCACCCTCGCTACTTTTTCTATCATTAATTTGGCGTTTAGTTCACTCCTCTGATCCTCTGTTAAAGATAATACTATTGAGTTTTTGAGATAGCCATCTATTTGTTCCCCTTGAGTCACTGTATCCTCTGAGTAGAGCTCTTGGAAAAATTTATTAAAAGCACTTTCAATCTCCGAATCTTCTGTACTAGGTTCTGTCTGATTTTCACCTTGGAATCACGAGATCTTATTTCAACTTTGTTCTGTTTTTATTTTCCAAGCTAACATTTTTCCACAATCTTCCCCATACTCATAATGTGAGAGCTTACTTGCCTCCCACTTACCCCTAGTTATAGATTCCAATACGCTAGTTAATTCTTCTTTTTTTGTTATTTATCTCCTTTTCTACCATGACCATCTCCTGAGGGGTTTTGACTTCCTCCGCCCTCCTACCAAAGCGTTGTAGTTCCTTCTCTAAATGGCTAATCTTTGTCCTGGTATTCTTATGCCTAAATGCTGCTATACTTATTAGCTTCCCCCTTATCACTGCTTTATATGTATCCCAAGTGATCTGTAATGAAGTCCCGAATTTATTTGCTGAGAAGAAGTGTTCTGTCTCAATTCTCAACCTTTATTTAACCTGAGGGTCTAAGAGCAAAGACCGATCCAGTGTCAATGTTGGTATAGTCCGAACCTTTTCAAGACATACTTCCATCTGGACTGCAGAATGATCAGACAGGTGTGCAGGCAAATGCTCTACTCTCCTAACACTATTGCATAATGTCTTGTCCACTAGAAAAAAGTCTATCCTAGAGGCATGGCCATGTTTTTTATTCTTGAAGGTGAATTTATGTGTTTTAACCCCCTTACCTTTCCATACATCCACCAATCCTAGGTCCTCAAAATAATGTTTCAGCGATTCCCTCAAAAGTTTAAAGTATTCCTCACCGGTAATCTATCCTTCCCTGGGTCTATAATCAGGTTAAAATCTCTGCCAAGAATTACAGGGGCTGAGACATCCAAAAGGTGGGTATATAGAGCCTGTAAGGGGGCAGGATCATCCACATTGGGACCATAATAGCCTGCTAGGACATATACTCTGCCAAACATTCTAACCTTCACTATGACCCATCTCCCCTTTGGGTCACAACTAGCGGCTTCTATCGTTGCTTTTACTGCTTTCTTAAACAAAATGATAACCCCTTTCACGCAGCATGCCTGACGGCAAATATATGTATCCACCCAGCTTTGTTTCTTCATTATTTCCCCCCCATTCTGCTTTTAGAAGATGTGTTTCCTGTAGGATTATTATTTCATTTTTTCCCAATTTTAAATACTCTAAGATCTTTTGTCTTCTACTCCTGACCCGATGACCATTTACATTCCAGGTTAGGATATTAGTTGACATTAGACTGGGTTATACCATTTCAGATGCCCCCCCCCCCCCCCTTAGGTCTTAACTCTCTTAGCTTCTCACAAATTGGACAAATATTTTTTTTCTTTTTTTCCCCATATACTCCCACACCCATTGTGAAATTTTTATAAAACACTCTTATAACACCCCCCCGTCCCTTGCCCCATTCCTTGCCCTCCCTTGGAGAACCCTCTCTTTATTTTTGTGGCGAGACACTCTCGCCCATTTCGAGATCCCTACTCTCTAGGCATTCATTTTATTTGTTGCGCTTTGATCTGACTTATTAGAGACTCCACCTCCTTGGTGTCCTTTAGGTTGTGCATTTGATTCCCCCACATTGTTCTCAAGGAAGCTGGGAAACGCCTTTGGACTGACGCCCCTAAGGTCCTTAGCTCTTGCATGTGCTGCCCCAGCTCCCACTGCCTACCCTGCGTTGCTTTAGAGATGTCTGATGTTATTCTAAATGCCCATTCAACTTTTGTATAAGATCATGCTTTTATTGCCTCACTTAAAATTCTCTCCTTCGAGGCATATGTTCTAAAATTTATCAGAATTTTCCTTGGGTTTTTCCTTGGTTTTCCTTTCCCGTACGGGTCCCTATGCACCCTCTGTAGGTCTTCTCCCAGTGCCTCCGGCTCTGACCATGGAAAAAACTCCTTCAGGAGATCAATCACGAAACTTTTAATGTTCTCGCCTTCCTGCCCCTCCTGGACATTCAGAATCCTCAAATTATTCCGCCTTGCCTGGTTTTCCAGAGATTCAATTTTTCCTCTGAGGTCCTTCTCGTTTGCTTTTAGAGTCTGTATTTCCTCTTTATTTATCTCTACTTTCCTCCCCAGTTCGTCCACATTGGCTTCCACTGTGGTAATTAGCTCCATCAAGGTATTAATTTTGCCTCCAAAACTTTGCATGCCCCTTGTATTTTAGCTTGGTTTTTTTCTGAAGTAGCGAAATTCGCCCTCATCTCTAGAATTAGAGACTCAATCATCTTTTCCGTTCCTCTGTGTTCTTCTGGGGGGCGGGTTGACCCCAGCTCTTGTTGAATGACCCCCGCATCTTCCTCCTCTATAGCTAAAGCCTGGTATCTGTTGCTGTTAGGGGGTACCCCTTCTACTTGACTATCTCTTGTCAAATTTGTCTTCTCTCTTTCCCCCCTGTTCTCCTGGGGGGGCGTTTGGGAGATTCCGTTTAACTTTAAAGTAAGAGCATAGTGAGGGGGTGGCTCATTTTCACTGTCAGTCACTGCCAGGTATATACTGGTGGTGAGGGACAGGAAAAAAAAAAAAAAATGACCCTGAAATCATGGGAGAAAACTCCCATAGTATAGGGGTTATTAGTTTTTTTTTTCTTCATAAAGAGACTCCCACTTTGGGTGTTTGTGTCTGTAAAAGAAAATAAAAATTGGGAAAGTAACACAGACAGCCATCATATTTGATGGAGTCAAACTCCCACTTTGGGTGTTTGTGTCTAAAAAAGAAAAGAAAATTGGGTACATTTGACAGCCATCATGTTTGTTGGAGTCATTAATCAAACATATTGTACTTTAACAGGAGCTGACACAACAGCAGTTGCTGCCAATATAAAGAGATGTCTGCAGGGCTGGCAGAAGTAAATTCCAATGGCAGCCTGTCTGCCTTTACTCCGTCTGCTAAATCCTAAATCAGGCTGTCTAGAGTGGCACAATGGGCAAAAAACAATGGGCTGGAATGCTACCCCAAGGGACTTCCAGTGGTTAGACTATTTGCAAGCATTAATCGAATCACCTTTTGGGTGTTTGATTGCCAGTAGAATGCCTAGAAACCTGGGACTTGCACAGATTTCCAAGCTTACTACTGCCAATATTTGTGAATTCTAAAAAGTAATAAATTTGCATCTGTTCAATGAGTACTTCTATGGGTGCAAATTTGCTACTTGTTAGTAAACCGTTCACTATATATATTTAAGTTCCTGACCCAAAAAAATGAACAAGTTAAAACCTCTTTGCGAAATAAGGATGATGAGAAAAACCAACAGTCATAGCAGACCCAACTCAGGGCCCCCAAACCCAACTACAAGGCTAAGAATGCTTTTTTTGAGGGATGCCACACTACAAACATCCCCCTGAAGCTACGTCCCAGGCTTTATGTTTCAGCTGGTTTCCATGTTTATTATGTCGCTCCTCCTTTCCTATCTTTTTCTCCTTGTGCTCCTTCCTTTCGCTTGTGTTCAATTTCATTTTGGGATTCCTCTCCGTCCCATTTCCATTTTCCCATTCTTCAACTTCACATCTTCTTTGCCATGACAGTTGTGACCTTTCTGTGTGTGGCTTAATCACACTGAACACGTGTAGGCAAGTATCTGCAAGACAGAGTTCTACTACATGACTCACAGCCATGCTTAAAAAAATATTAGTGGAACTTTGTGGCCATGCGTGATGCTGTCTATCACAAAGGATAGTGAGTTGAGCCAAGGAGAGATGGTGACTGTATGTGACAGTGTGCAACCAGTCACAGGCTCTGAGAGCTTAATTTGAGCTGGTGGTTGTAGGTGGAACCGATCAACACTATTTTTTAGGGACCAGTACTTATTTTTAATCATCAAACTTTCACCCAGAACAAAGGAGAGAAAAGCAGCTAAGGGGGGAAGGAGGAGTAAGAAAAGGATAGAAACACAATGGCAACGGTTGAAAGTAGGCATGAAAAACAACTTGCAAGAGTGAGATAAAGTGGCAGTGACAGTGTGTTGGTTGAAGAAAGGAGGATGATTTTGGATCAAGACTTTACAGCCTTGGTATTTGCAAACCCTGAACTTGGCCAGTGGTGCCAACAGGCTTCTGAGAAACAATTGGGCCCAGAACATATTCTTTAAAAAACATAAGCACTGCTGTCTCCTGCTCACTGTCTCCTGCTATAAAAGAGAACACTCTGGGGCATATTCTCAAGGACTTATCGCCGATTTATCAGCACTTTAGCGCCGCAAAAGTGGCGATAAATTTATCGCCCTATTCTCAAGCTGGTGCAAACTGCCAATATCGCCAGTTTACCAGCGATAGCTGCCGCAAAAAACATCGCCACTGATGAGTGCGACAACTAACGCTAATGATATGCAGAGTAGGCGTTCCCGTGCAAAAACACACGAAAACACCACTTCGCGATATTCTCAACGACCAGCTAGATCTGCGATGCGAACCAAGAACAGGCAATAAGGCGCGTTAGCAGCAGGGATTTAGCACCTGCCTTTTGCTGGTGTTAAGCAGGACGACTACCTGCAGTATGAAAGGGAGCCCAGCCCAGAGCCACATCTGAAGACCAACAGAGCCATGGAGCCAATGATCATGCAGCTCGGAGAACCAAGAGGGCCACAACACCCACCGCCACCACTCCCAGGCCCCCCCCCCCCCGAATTACCACCTAGGCAGTGCAGGACAGCGGACGACCCTAAACGCACCAGCCCCAGAGACTCAACGCCAGAGGAAGCCATTGGCCAACACAGGCTCAAAAGGACAACCATCCATTGCATCCTGACCCACATTGCCCACAGGCTGACGGCACCAATACAGCGGACAACCTACATCCCCCTGCAGACAAAGCTGCTGGCTGTGCTGCACCTGTTGGCCCCTGGTACCTTCCAACCAACCACTGCCGGAGTCGGAGGAGTCTCACAGCCAGCCCCATCAAACTCCCTCACATATGTCATGGATGCATGTCCACAAAAGTAAACGGCGGGCCCCTGTATCCGCACCACACGATAGTTCCAATTCATAGTGTACCTGCGCAACCAACCCCAACGCCAGCCGTGCTAGACGCCTCCGTGCCCCAGACCCAAGATCGGAGTAACCGAAATGTGTGTGTGCCAGGTCATGAAGTCCAGTAGTCAACAGTAGTGTAAAAACAGAACTTTATTACAAATACACAAACAAACAAAACGAAAAGCTCAGCCAACGCGTTCCATTCCCAACTGGGAACTTCAACAGGGCAACGTGTCTTCAGAAACCTGTGGGAGAAATGGTGACAATGGTCAAACTTCCGTATAGTCACATGCCTAATCTGGTACAGTGTACTGCACTTGGACAAACCGGAATGCTCACAGGCATGGTAAACCATGCATGAGAAGACCGTAACAGAAGTTCGTGTGGCCTTAACCGTCGTAGGAATGAAGAGGAATGAAGAGGAAGGTAACGACCACACGAACTGCTGTTACGGTCACATCATGCAGGACTCATCATACCTGAAAGCATCACTGTGTGTGTCAGCTTGATACCCCTGCCCCTCACTCCCCCACACTGCGCAGGAACATCTTGAGACCACGCAAGGGAACTACGCCATAGCTGGCGTCACTCACGTGTTGGGGGCAATTCACAGCACATGTGTATGACTTGTGCCCCCTGCCGACACTGCACACAATCACCGCAACAGCAACCACACGCATGACATCACTGTGCATACAAAAGTGGACCACCGTGGCCTGTCCACCAATGTCGTCGCAAACTCCCCAGGCAGTGTGCATGATTCCCACATGTCCACAAGTCAGCCACCAACCAGCGCTTTGAGGATGGGCCCCATGGAAATGCACTGCCCATCGGCAAGTACCAACTGAACACACCACACACCTCAACTCCACAATCCCCCAACTCACAACTGTGGGAATGCACACGTCACAAATCCACCACCAAAGTGACTACTGCGTGTGTCTCAGTCTCCGCCACAACCTGTCCATATGCCTACACACACGTGGCCGACCACCTTCAATGGGCACATTCACACTGGAGACGAGGTGGCTACGTCCCAAACCAACCAGCGCACATCACGATCATCGCATGCAGGGTCGTGTCAGCAAGGGCGGCGCCCCCCACCCAGCCACGAGTCCACCGCCGTGACCGGTGGTGCCTGCGCGATCCTGTGCACCTGCTGCACCCCAGACCGGTCCTCCGCCCAGCGATGACTGGCCGCCCCTGCGCACCCAGGCCTCAATGCTCACCTGCCACCACCGGCGTGTCTCCAAGAGGGCCCACCACGTGCCGGTGCATCCTCCTCAGCCGATCGCTGGATTCCGCGCCGCAGGCCCCCAGCGCACCCTGCGGCACCGCACCATGGAGTCATGTGTGTGCTGACTGCTGCCTTCGGCGTGGACTCACAATTCAAATCGAACCACGATTAGCAGGACGGCTCATCGAGGCCTACGCATCATCGCAGGCTGCACACGCGCTCAGCTCTTCAGGTGCCACTAACCCTGTGCAACGCAAGTCATCATCACGTGGCGGTAGGCCCCTGCCAGCCGCAGTGCAGCGGGTGCCACTAACCCTGTGCAACGCAAGTCATCGTCACGTGGCGGTAGGCCCCTGCCAGCCGCAGTGCCGTGGGTGCCACCAACTCAGTGCACCGCAAGTCATCGTCCCGTGGCGGTAGGCCCATGCCGGCCGCAGTGCATCGGGTGCCACCAACTCAGTGCACCGCAAGTCATCGTCCCGTGGCGGTAGGCCCGTGCCGGCCACAGTGCATCGGGTGCCACCAACTCAGTGCACCGCAAGTCATCGTCCCGTGGCGGTAGGCCCGTGCCGGCCGCAGTGCATCGGGTGCCACTAACCCACTGCACCACAAGTCATGGACCCTTTATGATTGGGTCTCGTGGTGCGGACGCCATCATGTCATCTCCGGCAGTGGGGAATGTGATGTGCTAGGCCCCTTTTATTGGCAGGGTCACATGTCCTGTGCTGGATGGGTGTGGTGTGGGTGTTAACCAGCCTTCAGGGAGTGGCTGTGGCATGCTGACAACTAGACCAGTGATGAGCAGATCACTACAGGGAAGACCTGGGACATGTAGCTTTGTCCCCCCCCCTCTGAGCGTAAGCGGAGTGGACTGGCCTGGCGTATGGCAGACCAGCGTAGGGGTGTGAACAATGAGCCCTGGGCTCTGGGCGTGCTTCAGTTCTGGGCTGGACAAGGAAGTAACTGATGCTTGTGTCTCTGTTGTAGTGTCTACGCCACCCGGACCGCAATCGGCAATGTTGCACCCTGTGACTCAAGTCCCACGACATGAGCAACATGGACATAAGGGGGAATCACTGAGCCTACATTCATCCATACTCTCATACTTGAATGATCAAAGACATGAAACATCTGTGCGATTCTGAATGTTTAATTCACATCCGGTGGAGTGTTGCAGCTGGAGCAGTACAGGGCCATGCAAACCCCACTTCACATTATTGGCCCGTGGAGGGCCAGCCAGAGTCCTTCAGGGAATGACAAGTACATCGGAAGAGGAAGAGTTCAGTCCGCAGTCTGATCGCTGTGTCATTGGTAACCAAACAGAAAATGGCAGTCCATGTCGAGGTCCAAGGTGAGTGTCGTAGAGTGTATCGGGGGACAGTGGAAGGTGATGATGCAAAGGGCAGAACCAAGCAGAAACAGGCCATATGGCGGAGATAAATGCTACTGCCTCCTCCTTACCAGTAAGGTTGATTCACCCGCATCTTCGTCCTCTGATGTCACATGTGCCTCACACGTGGGTGGTGGTGGATTGCCTGCCGCACTGTGAGGCACTGACACACCAGGGGGTGGAGATGTGGATGTAGAAGCAGCAGCAGCATTCATCTGCGCAAGGCCTTGAGGCAGCAATGCCATGACGATGTGCTGCAGGGCATGGAAGGTCCCAGCCACAACTCGCTGGTGTGCAGCCGTGGCAGCCATTCTTTCCGTCGTCATCCGCTCCATGTTCTCCATGAGCCCGCGCATGTGTCCCAACTCCCGGCTGACATCGTTGGAGCCACTCTGACTGGACAGTTGTTCTTGTCTCAGTATCATGTCTCCAGCGATGTCAGCCATGGATCGTTGGAGAGCATGGAGCGGACTGTGGGTGTCCGTTAGGGACTGTAAGTGGTCCCTGATGGGAATCAGACACCCATGTATGGCATCAAGTTTGGCTGCCATGAGGTCGAACCCCACCCACATCTGATCAGCCATCTTCTCCTGGACCTCTAACACACGGCGTTGGAAGGCCATGTGTTGTTCGTGGGGGTCCTGGGAGACAGCCGGGGTGGTAGGTGCTTCCTGCTGTGTGGTCTGTGCAGGGGGTGGGGTCTCCTCGATGCAGCTGGGCTGCCCTGCTCCTGGAGGTGGAGTGCCGAAGCTGTCAATGAGGATTTGGAGGGCTTCGGTGTCGATGTTGGGGATGTCCTCATCGTCATCATTGAAGAGTTGTTGGGGCTGCTCTGCAGGAGGTGTTGATGCTCCCTCTGCAATGTGAAGGGGAGATGCAGTGTTACATTGTGTTCACATGTATGTTGACGCATTGTACAAGTTCACATGCAGACTGCATGACAATGTACATTGTGACTGTTTAGGAGGAGCTGCCTATTTGATGCGGGACAGTGGGCATTTCGTCAACATCACGGATATGTGTTTGTACTTGTACATTGACATCTCACATTTCCCTGCTATGCCAAATGTACTTGGCCAGTTTCTACACACAAGCGCCACCTGTTGTGTCCTCTGTCCTGTTGTAAACGTGTTGCAGATTGTACCACATTGTTGTCGATGCTGATGTGCTCTGAATGTCATGTGTGTGTGCTGCATTTTGGGAGAGTCGCCCCTGCAGCTTTGATTTTGCTGCCCCTTGTCCCTTTCAGGCGGTGTGCCTTTGACTTCTGTGCCCATACAGTACTGAGATGTTGCAGACTTGGGTGAATTTGGGTCTTGGTGGGAGTTGGGACTCTGGGGCATGGTTTGTCCGCAGATGTGTTGTTGACGTCAGGAGTTGTTTGTGCAGGTGGATGTGTCAGAGTGTGACCTGCTCCTTTACGGATGTGGTCCACACTCAGCCACCTCAGTGTGGTGGCATGCACCATGTCATGATGATCGGACTGCAGCCATGCTAATAGTCATGCAGTGTCACTTGCATTGTCAGTGTGGCTCACAGACACGCCGCTTTGCTGGGTTTGGCACATGTGCATGGGTTGGTTGTGAGATTGGTGATGTGTGGGAAGGGCCCCCTCTGGGCACATAGTCGACGGGGGCCTACTTGCTGTTTCTAGGTGTGCTGCAGTGTGCCAAAGGGATCAGGGACATGATCCAGCGTCATTGTGGGTGTGCACTGTGCTGTACTTAATTGTGCATGTATGCCATTGTGCCCATCTCCCCCCGTCCCCCCAGTCCCTGGTCATTACTCACCCTGTTGCTGTTGTGTCAGGTCATGTTGAGCAGTGTCCGGTCCCCCAACTCCTGCCACCGTCTCCCCACTGATGACTGTGGACACCATTTCCTCCATCTCATCCAGCTCCTCTTGTGGCGCTGGACTTCCACCTCCAGTCTGCATTGCTGCCTTCTGGTTGTTGGCGAGTTTCTGCTTGGTCTTGCGCTTCACATCATTCCAGCGCCTCTTGAGCTCTTCCATTGTCCTCCTCAGCACTCCGACTGCATTCACCTTGTCCAGGATGGACTGCCATGTTGCATTTTTTGTTGCCAATGACACAGTGGAGGTGACGAACAGTTGTTGATGGTGTTCTATCACCTCCGTGATCAGGATCCTGTTTTCCTGCGGACTGAACCGTGTCTTCCTCTTCTTCTTGTCCTTGCCCTTCCCTGTCCCCGAGGTCCCAGGCTGCTCCTCCGGGGGCTTGTGGGGTTCTGGCCATCCTCTGTACCTGCTCCGGCTGCCTCCATTGTGCTTCGCTGTAGTTTTTTTTTTTTTTTTCTGCTTTTGTAGTGATTTTTCCTGCCTAACGTGTGTGATTTGCAGGCCTGGCGCTGGTTTTCGCTGATTGTCTTATCGCGGTTGGGCCCATCGCAACTTTTTTCACGTTCGGGTTTGGATTTTCATCGCCGTCCCGGTAATGTTATCGCGGACATTTGACGCATTATCGGGAGACTATTGCATGTTACCGCCGTGTTGAAAATACGACGTTAACACGGAGTTATTTTCCCGCGATAGACGGCGTTATGAAAACTTGCGTTAACCTATTTTGGCAATGTTTATCGCACGTTCTTGAGAATATCCCCCCCTGTGTACTCTGCTTTCATAAAATAGGCAGACATGTTGGATGCAGGTGTTAAAATAACATTAACACCATATGTGCTTCCATATTGGAAGCATATATTTTGGATGCAGGCGATAAAACAATGTAAACACCTTATGAGGAGAAAGCATGATTTGGGTGCATGACTCCACCACTACCTCAGACAGTGACAGGCTTTTCATATTCTTTCAGCATGGTTACTATCCTCTGTGGTTAGCCTAATGCAGACTTCTGGATGTAGCAGTTTTACAGAATGGGAATTTAATGGGAACCTGTGAAGCAATGTGGAGGACAGTGGCATGGAAAAATAGCCATCAGAATTGGCATGCAGAACTCAGCATGTCTTTGTAACGAAGCCAACGAAAACATTCTGAATGCCAATGTATGCTTGAGCACAGCATTCAAAATAAATACACGGATGACAATGTGACGATAACCAAAAGAAGCATTGGCAAAGCCAATACACCTGCCTTGCATTTGAGCATTTAAAAAAACCTGCTGCAGTAAAAATATAAAACAAATGAATTTCTGTATACAAGGCCTCTATGAGATAAAGGAATACATTTTTGATGCAGAGTTACTTAGCTATGTAAAATAGTTCCTTGGGCATTTCAAAGTAAGCACTTTGGGAGCCGGACGAGTACACCAAACAACCAATAGAATGAGTGAAAAAGTCCTTTAAGCGGAGCCAAAGCCCACTCTGTGTACATTTTAAGGCATTGGGAACAGTAGGTCGTCCAGACAGCTGTACTGTCAGAGAGTCCTAAAAATGGATGGATTGGGAACCAGTGTATTAACACATTGTCATATTCTTTAGTCACTTTCCCACTACTAGTTCCAGCTGAAACACCCTCTAGCTATCACAATCGTTGCATCCGGAAAAGTAAGACCTGTTGCCTTTCCATTGATTTTTTCTTACCATATATGAAAGTAGATAATCTTGTTGCCTATCTTTGCAAATTGCCAGTGAATTATTGGTCACAAATGGTTTCATAAATATATGATAAAATACCACATTTATTCAATAGATTAAGCAACATACTTTTCCAGTTATCATCTCTGATCAGATTACAATTCGATATAATTTCAACGATGAATGTAAACGTGTTTGCTATAGTTCTCTGTGACCTGAAGTACGAAACATTAAGCAGCAGAAACCTCACCCACCCATCCGCATAGCATAATCTGCAAGTGAAGCAGCAGCTCTCTGGCTGTCACGTGACACAGTGCCCTCTCAGTTCAGACCTTCGCACTCAGATTTTCTGTGTGATACTTACCGAATAATTCGACATGGAACATTATCAATAAATGGAAAAGATGAAAACGAAAACATTTGAAAAAAGAAATCACAATGAAATAGCTGACATGCAACTATTGTAGAAGATATTGTTTCCCTTGCGAAAAAGGTAAATATTAGCGAATAAGTAACTCGTGATGAATGACGACATTATAGATTGATTTTAAAGTAACCCGTTGTTTTGAAGTTCTGTTCGTGTAGGATTTATCCACTGCCTCGGATATTGAAGATGATTCCGAAAAGGGTAGCAGTAACATAAATGAACACATTAGGGGTCATTTAGAGGTTGGCAGAGCAGGAACTTCGACACCACCAAACTTGCTCGGGGAAAAGCTGGGATTACACTGGCAAAGTTCCGCTGAGTCCACTGGTCTCAGCCCTGTCTTGATGGCCTGTCCTCAGTCACTCTCAGGTTATATTGCGGGTCACCCAACCCATTTAGAGCGGTGAGACCGTTAACCGTTTTCATTATAATAGTGTTTCCAATAGGGCAGTGGTTCCCAAACTTTTTTGACCTGTGGCTCCCTTGACCTAATTGGCAGTTGGCCGTGGCTCCCCACCATTTTTTTACCAGTGGGGGGATGTAAGCCCGACCTCGGGAGTACTTCCAGTTGTCTTCCTGAAATTAATTGGGATGCAATGAATGTATTATAATCATATTTGTAACAAAATAAAAATATAACAGTTGTTCAATAAGAACTCGTTAAGTGAGAAACGATACAATCACTTGTTGACTTTATTTCATTTTTCAAATTGTTGTCGAATATGTACTTTCTTAATTTGGAAACAGGGTAAAATCGGTAATAGAATAATCATTTTTTTCAAGGGAAGGAAATAGAGAGCACTAACTTTTTTGTTCAGCTGGCAACTCTGAATATTTCTGTGAGTACGCTTTTTGATTTTCCAATTGATGACAAGCAGAGGAAGTCATGTTTTGGAGCATTTTGTGATCATTAAAGGTTCCCTGGCAGGCCAAAACAGGTCAGGTCAAGTTACCACAAAGATGGGTTTATGCCAGTACACCGGGTGATGCAGTGACAGTCGCATGCCATGTCACTGTGCACGGGCAGAGTCAGTCGCCTAGTAAGGTTAGTACAGTAGGGATGGGGCAGTCAGTTGGATGGCAGACTGGGAGGGCTGGTGAACAGCAAGTAATATACTGTCAGTGGGGCCAGGTCAGCGAGCATTGGCAGAGCTAGTAGGCACACCCCAGGTCACAGGGGCTGAGGCAGAGCAGGACAGTAAGGTTGGGTGCAGAACGAGATGAATGGCAGAAGACAGGGCTGCGTAAGATCCAGCCAGCTCAGTGGGGCTGGGTTAGAGCCAGTCTCATGGCAGGAAGAATGGACGGGCAAGAGGCAGTTTTGTAGCATGCTGGTATGGATAAGGTAGAGTCAGTTGCACAAGGTGGAGGTGGTAGACCCAGTTACATCCCAGGTCAGTGGTGGCCAGGTTAAGATATGCATGGCATGCCAGTTGGACTGAGACTGAGACCGATTGCATGACAAGCAAGAAGGACTTGGCCAAAGTCAGTCGGGGGACCAAGCTAATTCTGTTTGCAGGGCAGACAAGTAGGTCTGGGTTACAGCCAGGCACAAAGCAAGTTCATGTGGCGAGCCTGTCACATGCCAAGTCTGCTGGACAGTGGGAGAGAAAGTCACTTTGCACACCGGCCAGTACATCTCAACCGAGCAAGTCACATGGCAAGACAGCAGGGCAGCAGAAGAACAAGTGGCATGAGAGGCTAGTACAGTAGGAGTGGATGCAGGCCTGGGCTTCTGCCAGTTGCTTCCGGGAGTAGAACCAGCCTAATTGTGCATTATATCCTGCAATACAAGAGCCCTAATTAAAGAATATTCATTACACTCCACATCCACATCTCTGGATTGCTCTGTATTCATGTGCATTGGGTACGGAGGGCACTGATATATCCCTGTCTTTTTAATCAGAGAGGCTTGTGTCCTTCAATTCTGGGTCACAGGCTGCTCCGGTACATACAAGACACAGTGCGTGTGTTAACAGCGAGGAAACAATCCTTTCACCCTCCTTGAGCGGGGAGAATGACCACAAATATCAGCGCTGCGATGTCTCGTCCGAGGTTGAAGAGCTAGGCTAGTCAAGTGTAAGAAATAGGGACGGGTAGTACCAGTCCCAGAAAAAGTTTTGAAACATGGAAAAATGTACGGAGGGTCAGACTGGGGCCAGGAGTGGGGCCGGGAAATTAATCCTGGCTGCAATGCTGCCTATTTCCACAGCCACGAGTTTGCCCACTGGAATTTCGGATTTATAAAATCAGGCGCGGTGTTTCAAGTTCACATAAAGTGCGGGAACAGCAGCCAGCATATAATTATACATGGGCTGTGTGAAGTAGCAATATTTGAAATCTTTAAAGTTTATCTTGTTCTGCGAGGAGCCTGCCCTACGTGTTCTTTAAGATGCTGTCCTGTTTTCCGACGATACTGTGGGCCACTGCACATTTATTTAACACTTGTCCCTTTCAAACTCGACTTGACAAAATAAATGAGTTAATCATGAGCGAGCAGTGATTCTGCCCTCTTACCTACGTAACTTGAGAAGAGGGTCCCATGAGGCACGGCAGAACACGGCGGGCAGCAATAACGCTCAACACTCTGCTGCATATGCCGGAGTATGCGGAGGCTACGTCTGTGAAGGAAAGCACGTACATATGCACGTATGGGGGCAGTGCGCTCTTACTGGGCCAAACCATGTTCCTGGATTATGCAGGTGGCATTTCTAACTCCCCCTTATGTTGCGCTGCGGCCGGAATAACCTTCAATTGCTCGCTGCATTCAGACCCTGGTAGAGCGTCTTGCTCAGCACACGACCAGACGCTATTTTCCCAAATCGTGCGCGGCGCCCCTGGCAACTCATAACGGCGCACCGGGGCGCCGCGGCGCACAGTTTGGGAACCGCTGCAATAGGGAAACACACAAAGGGAGAAATTCATTTCATTTTCCAAGATAAACCCACGCTTTGGGAATTTGTTTTCAGATAAAAAAAAGTTTAGCTATGGGGCGTCAAACATAATGTCTGTTTGGCAGAACTTTAGTGCCATCAATGGATCCACTGAAGAGGTGAGCATCCCCCATACTATAAACGAGGCCCATTGGGGCAGATTTACAAGAAACTGACGCATCTGTAGAGATGCGTCAGTTTCCCTACGCCAGCCTGCGATACCCTTGCGCCACCATGGATGCGCTGTATTTACAATACGGAGCACCATGGTGCAAGGATTGACAGATGCGTCAGAAATTCTGACGCATCTGTTGGCCCAAAAGTCAAGCATTGCTGGAGTCATGTTGCAAGCATGATGCAACTCCAGCAATGCATTTTGAGGCCTATACTTATTGTACTGCAACACTCCTTATGCCTGCTTCAAGCAGGCAGAAGGTTTTGACACAGTGGCGTCAAAGAAGTGGCGCAGTGAAATCTTGTAGATTTCACTGTGAAATCTTGTAGATTTCACTGTGTCACTTTTACGAGGCTTTACTGCGTGGGAACGCCCACCCTGCATACATTATACCTGACGCAGGTACAGAGGCGCAACAAGAGCCAAATTTCGGGGGGTGGGGCTAATAAAAATTTAGGTGGGGGCTAATTCTGCCAGCAATAGGCAGAGTGGAGATGCAGGGGCTCTAAGAAGAGGTGAAAAAAACAACAAAGCCTCATTAACAAGTAAATGGTCTTTTAAAGACCTGTGAAGTACTCGTGTGCGGCTGCGATAAGACGGACGCCAGACCAGCCACCCTACAGCAACTCAAAAACTGTCTGAGTGTGTGCCTGTGAAGCTGTCTCAGCCCGGGTTGACACACTCGACGGGGGGGGGCTGAAGCCCTTTGAGCCCTATGGGCGTTGCACGCCTGCGCAGGTATAATGTGACGCAGTGCTTTACAACATGATGCATCTCCCTAGATGCGTCACGTTGTAAATTGGCCGCATTGTTTACACCGCTGTTGCGTCACTTTTGTGGCGCAACGGCGGTGCAAAAGTGTCGCAAGGGGCTTGTAAATCTGCCCTTGAAAGAGCAAAACGAATGTTACATGGCGCAGATAATACAGAAAATACATCTTATGGGTGTGTCGAAATGTGTGGCTGTAAGTTCGGGTATCTCTGAGATTCAGGAAATTTTAAAAAACGATGAACAGCGAGAATGTGATAAGAGTAAATTTGATTTGGAACTTATTTATCAGGTACTATAGCTCAATAAATGAATGTGTCCTGCAAGTGAAAGTGCCTGTATCACGTTGTAATAAGTGACTGTTTTACATTCAAAGCACTTTCTGTCAGACACTTCCAGATATCCAGATTAGACAATACATCATGCAGACCTCTAGCCTGAGCTCAACAGAGGATAGCAGTACAAGAATGGGAAATGGGAAAAGAATTGGAAATGTGGAAACAGCTGGGAATAGTAGAACACACCATAAAACTGGTGTCAGACTATTGTGCCTCCTTTTGTTGTATGTCCGTGTATACCAGCCAAAGTCAAGTGCAGCATTGTGTGGCTAAATTGCGTGTTCGGAGTTGTAAGATAAAAGATATGTACGGTAGTGAATGGCTGGAGTGGAGCAGGTAGCGAGTTCCTGGAAACACTCTACTGTTTTGAAGTCACCTCGGCATATATCATTCAGTCACAAGTAAAACAGGGAGCTTCATCGAGTTCCAAGTGCCAAAGGATAAGAAGAAGATTACATCTTTAACAACTGAAAGGAATGCATTGGAACTGTGGAAATTGTTGCAAAAACAGTGAAACTATATCAGTAAAGATAAAAACAGCGAAAATAATTTTTCACTAGTTCCAACTTCATCTGACCTCTGCATAGAGGCGAATGCTTTGAGTTTTCACAAAATGGGCTGATCAGTAATTTTTCTTAACGGCCAGAAGAGAGTGTGTTACACTTCTATTACAAGTGGACTTTATTTTGTTTCTTATGCAGCCATACAGAGGCAGAAAATGGTGCTGAATTATGCATATTTTAGGAAATCTCCACCTACAAGTATTTTTTGAGGTATACATGTGCGTAAGAATATACTTTGCAAATATATATTTGTAATTAGAACATTAGAATGTTGAGAGCTCCATTGAAGACAATGGAGCAGCAGCGGCCTATATGAACTCGGACAAGCCTGCTGCTCTCAACATTTCAATGTTCTAATACACAGCATCTGCCTTTCTCTTTCCCCTGCCTCGCGAAAATATATTAATTAGGCGGAGGATCTTGTATGGCAGAGGGTATTTTATCCTGTATAACATATGGTCACACCATCATCTTTTGCATAAATGACTTAAAACCTTGGTGGGTAGCGCTTTCATGTGAAAGAGAGAGCATGTTTGCAACCATGATAAATAAAAATAGAACCTCAAGTGCAAAATTAAACACATCAAAAACATGTTAGATAGTTGATACAAAAATATATCAGAAACAGTTCAATACAGGTCAGCTTTTTAAAAAAGCTGCAGTAGCTCAGAATGTGTAGAAACATGCAGAAAGATTCTAACTTTTCTATAAATATTTACGTAGTGCAAAAAATAAACATGTTCTTTTTGCCTGTCAATGTAAGAGACAGGCGTTTATACAGGGATTGCAGAATTCCATGTATTATAAGAAAACACCCTTTACTTATATATATCATCTATGAATGTGCCTGTATAGAGAAGAGGCAAAGGAAAGGCAGGAGCACATAGACAAAATACATTCATTTTAATGTGAAGGTGTATTCACAAGCATATTTTGTAGGGACAGTAGCAAAGGTTAATTAACCCGTTTGCTACTGCTGTCGGCCAACGGCCGTCGCGAGCACTACCTCGGTAGTGCTGCGCACGTCCATTGGCCGACGTGGCCCCACCCGTTTAGTAGAACGTTCCGCACTGGCGCGGAACGTTCGAAGCAGCAAAAGGGTTAAGACCCAGAATCCTTAGGGTCTGAGACGTGTGTACTAAAACACTAGAAGACACTGTTATTAATGTCGCTGTCACCAATAAACCGTTAAAAGCGATTGTGCAGATCGAACAATGCCATTGGAGTGGATGTCTGAGGCTTGCATTTACATCACTCAATCAATCAATAAACACAGTTGATGACGAGTTCAGAAGTTTTAATCATAAAGATTACTGAGAGGGTCGACGCACAAGCTTGTTCTGTACCTTTGAATACGCCAGTGGCACTTGTAACTAATACCTTAGCGCTGCATTCCACCTAAACAGTCCAAAAGTGAGCATAAGAGTATGATGAGGGCACGAACCAGGGCGGCTAGGACCTACCGTTGGCCTAGCGGCCTCTTTGTGTGTGTGTGTGGATTTGACTTCCAAAGTCTCTGTAACTGAGTTACCACATTACATACAGAACACACATTTTTTGAGGTTGAAAATTTTTATCACCCCCTACCGAGGCAACCACAAATCCTGCTAACATTTTTGTCAGCAGCAACAAGAGCAAGATAATTATTTTTTTAACAAATTTACAAATATACAATATATTTATAACATTATTTTCAGACAGCTTCAGTGCAAAGATATACATATAGTACACAGTGATCATTGTTCATAAACACAAGGATTGGCATAGAGTAAGTTGTTAAACACAAGGCATAGCTTCAAGAGACCTCTGCCACTATGGGGTCAGAGGAATTTTAAAGCATGGAATGTTAACCTCTTATTTCATCTGTTTTTACAAAAATATGTGCAAATGTTTTTTTGTACTTCTTCCCAAATGGATACTATGGTTATACATCAGAGTCCTCCTTTACAAGGGTGGCTGTGTCTTTAAATGTGTCTTCAGTCGGCACATAAGCGTGTTGTTGGTCTATTCTTAGTGGCGGTTTCGCTTGTGGCGAGGATGTTGATTGGTCAGGACCATCTTCTCTGCCACCTTTTTGTTCTTTGTCCATCTGTAAAAATTATAAAGGCAATAGAATTAAAAAGACGAAAAGATAAGTTGTAGTAATGTCCTCATTTTTATCAGCAGAAAGGTAATAAAAGGGTCAGAGCATGTGCATGACTCAATAACCATGGGTGGCAATGCTGCTCTTGAAACGTGTCCTGTGAGTGAGCCAGGCTGTTTCTTGCACTTTTTTGGAGACAGTGATTAATGTAATGACATCTTCAAGGGGATAGGTATTAGGACATTTCCTCTATATAGAGCAGGTGTCCAAGATATTAATCCTGATAAGCAAAGGAAACTCAAAAAGGCTGTTTTAGTTGAGCTCAAAATTTTGTGATACATGTAACAGGGCTCAACACTTAATCCTTTATATATTTATAAAGACCATTCGAATTCGCAAAATTCATTTTTTATACCTTTTTTAGCGATTCCAGTCTTAAGAGACTCTTTGACAGACTTTAGCTGCATTGCTATTGTGTGTCTTTGCCATTTCACAAATCATTTAATTTTGTTTTTGTTCATCAAATCACATAAAGGACTACAAAACATGACAGATATACCATTCACTTTATTACAAGTGCCATAGGATATAATGTACTTGTAATATAAGGGATAAAGTATCCCCATTTGTACAATATAAAGATATTGCAAATCATCGGGGAGTTCCATAACCATATAGAAGAACTAGGGCGAAGGCTGAGTTCCTTTATAAGGTTATAGAACTCCAAGGTGACTTGCTATATCCTCATCATGTATGGCAGGGGGGACTTTATCCCATTTTATACATGGTCACACCATCATCTTTCCAACAAATCACTTAAAACCTTGGTGCGTAGCTCTTTCATTCATAAGACACAATATATTTGCAAACATGAAGAATAAAAATAGAACTTCTAGTGCAAAACATAAAACACCTATTAGATATTTGTTGAAAAAAGGTATTAGAAACAGTTCAATACAAGTCAGTTTAAAAAAAAAAAAAGCTACAGTAGTTTGGAATGTGGAGAAACATTCAGAAAGATTCTAACTTTTCTATATTTATCTAAGGAATGTAAAAAATAAACATGTTCTTTCTGCCAGTCACTGTAAGATAGAAAACTAGAGCAGAAGAAAACAAGCAACACTTCATTTTGGTTGCTTTAAACAGTTGCTCTGTGACCTAACCTGCCTTTCACCTTGTCTCCTGGTTCTGGCAGCAGGCATTGTGACATCAGAACTCGACTGTTATAACTTATTGCAGTTAAGTTCTAACGTCTTTTTCTTTATAATCAGTGACTGGGTGCGTCGCATTACACTGCAGGCAATTCACACAGAATTCTTTTAATGGGAAACCGGCAAGTTACATACTGATTGTTCTGCCGACGCGTTTCAGAGCTCCCAGCTCTTTCTTCAAAGGCTGCCTGCAACATGTGCAATTGAAACCAAGGAACACTTCTATTTTCCTGTTGGTTTGAATCAATCCCTTCAGTGGGTTTTGCGAGGCTGCAGTAATCTGCAATTAAAAAAGCCCTCCAGTGGGCCTCAGTACTCTGCTTGCACAGTTAAATTTAAAGGCACTGCTGTGTTGCGATAATGCTGGAGACAAGTTCTTCAACCTTGCGTCGGCAGAACAATCAGTATGCAACTTGCCGGTTTCCCTGCTGCCTTATACTTTTTATTTTCTTTAACACTCAGGATACGGAAACTGAGTTCCTGACATTTTTCTTCATGTTGCACCCAGCAAATCAGATAGCTCAGTCCAACCGGACTAAAAGGACCAACAAGAAAAAAACTCCTTACTGCCAATCAGAGCACTCTATTTTTTTTAAATGACGGTACTGTAGCACTCCCACAGATCCAACCGTTTAGATAGCACTATAATTTTAACCCCTTCATGTTCCTTAAAGAACCAATTTAAACAGATATTTCATGAAAATGGCTGAACGAATTTACACCAAATACCGAAAAGCATGCTTTCTGACTAAAGTTCTAACTGTCTGTCAAATTTGGTGTAATTCTGTTGAGCCATTATTTCTGCATTGCCTCCCAAAATTTCCTATGAAAATTAAAATGGGAAAACGATGTTTAACGATTCTCCATCTTTCTCGGCTCCCGCTAGATGATCACCCTGAAACTTTACAGAAAGGAGCTGAGGTGGATACATTTTTCTTGGAAAGTTTTGTGGAGTTCCGACAAACGGCACCAAAGAAATCAGCAAAACAAAAAAATGCTCCTTCCATTGAAACTCTGGCCTAACTATAACTACACAGTGCCGCCCACCACTGTATGTGTGAGTGTGTGTGCATGTGTGTTTGTCTACATGCATACTCAGTCTTTAGTTATGGCTCAGTTGCACGTATGCTTAAAAGGGCATTTTTTTATTTGCCTATGACTTTTCACCCCATAGACAGTTCTGCACCAAATCTGGCAGTTGCTTGGCATAGTCAGCTGAGGTTTGGCATGCCAAACGTTTGTGCAGATCTGTGCATAGGAAAAAAGTTAAGGGGAGATGAAAATAAATGATTTCCCATTTTAGCTCCCACAGGAAATTTTACACGTGCCTTTCAGCAGATTTTAAGAAATAAAAGTATAAAAGGGTATAAAAGGGTAGCCAAGCGGGCTTTAAAGGCTCAATAATTGTGCATATCTTGGCCATTTCAGATCTGCAAATCCAAACATTCACAAATTGAAAGAATACAATTTAACAAAGATGCCTTTTCTCCTGTCGGCCATTTCTGATTTGTGGTTTTAGAGTTGGAATCGCTGATCTGAGTGATGTGATTGGCTAGGCACAAGAGAACATTTTCTGTTGCAGCTGCCATTTCAGAATGAGGGACATGGTGCTGTGTCCTGGAGAAAAGTTAAAAGGCCAAAAAAGGGAAAGGGTGTGCTTACTCTTACTTCCAAGTATGTGTACACAAGGGGAACCCTAAGATCGTAAGGTACCAAGGTTGTTTGAGTAATTCTAGAGACAACGGCCTCTTAACAAAAAAATGAAAACAATCGTTCTGGATACAAAAATCAGTTCCATAAACGGATTCAATGATCAACATTTTTAATTTTATTACTACAATTAAACTCTGGCGTGGGTAATTTTGATCATTTAATCTGTTTATGGAACTGATTTTTGTATCCAGAACGATTGTTTTCATTTTTTTATTAAGGGGCCGTTGTCTCTAGAATCACTATTACTTCCAAGTCATAGCAGGGGACCCTCAAAAGACCCCCTTTGGTGTAAATTGAAAAAATAAAGAGTCACAGTCTTTGTGGATCCTAAGCATGCTTCACGGTTGCCTAATGCCTAAAATGACAGCAAGGTTATGCGGTATCAAGATAAGCAGCACAGACATTGGCAGTGATTTTAAATATAGAGAATGCTTGAATCCTGAAAATCAGTCGCAATTTTGCTTGTGAAAGCCCAAACCGTGGCTAGCTTTAAATACCCATGCATCACCTAATAACAAATTGCAGATAGGGTTTTAGAACCATGAACACCCTAAAGCAGCCGCATGGGTCAGAGAAGCTTGCCCTGAGTTTGCAGTACCCAGACTTAAAGTTTGTCATGGATTCATGGTACCACATAATGAAATAAGGATCTATGAATCCCCAAAAATTTATGAAAAAATACAAAACACGACCGGACCAAAGGCCAAGGTGTGTGGGCTAAGCTTTATGCATAGAGGGGTTTGGCCATGTAGAGAGAGGAAGAGCAAAAGAGAGAGAGATGATGATAGAAGTCAACACAAAACACAAAGGCCTATTTTAAACCCACGCCTGCCACTCGCTCTGCTTCAGTGGCATGGCCAGGGTACCATGGACCTTAATGAAAACAAGGAAAGTAGGCTACCCTGATTCCAGGTTGGGAAGTAGAAGACAACATGACTGAGGTTTCATGGGCCCCTATTACCCCTTTGGCCTGGTGCAACTGAACATGCTGCTATTATTATAGCAACAAATCTGCTCAGCATTTGAATTTTCTGAAATGCTAGCCCTTAAGAAGGCAATAACACTCCACTGGTCATCAGGATTCCTAAGAAACATTCAAAAGAGAATTGAAGAGCCTCAGGTGTCACTTTCTCCCACAAATGGACCCTCATGGGCCATTATGTGCCATTAGGTACCGACCCAGCCTGACTTTCTCCCGTAATGCTCTCCTGTATGATATTGTTCTTAATATTGGGGTTTTAGTTACAACTCCACCTTCTCCCTTTTTTACCTCACTACCCCCCCCCACCTTTTATCTTGCTGTGCTATTGTGAGTTTTTTTATATTGTTACATCTGTTACTCTTTAGTATTCATAATTATTATCCATTTTGTTAATCTTACAAATTGTAGCTATTTCGTTGTTGCTACTCTTTCTATAAATAAGCTATTTATTCCCTCATCTACGGTTGCTGCTTCCACCCCCTTTGATAACATAATCCTTTGTCACTGTGCATCCTTTACCTTACTTTATGCAGCCTTTTCCGCTTTATTGAAAAGTCTCAAAGGCTTAACTGCTCATGGAACACCATCCTCATGTAAAGCATTCAGCCTGCCAAAGGGGGCTGTCAGTGCCTTATTTAAAATCTAATGCGAGTGTCATATTAAACACCGGTCGTGAATATGATGCTCAGCTCTCCTATGGGCTAGTCAAATATATCTAAAGATCTATCTCCTTCTAAAGCAACTCCGGTGTCTCCACGAGTATCAATAGAAACAGGAGATTATAGAATGGTCTGGAGTGCAAAAGCAACATTTACGGTCAATGTAAACAGTTTTCAGCAGTCTCTTTCAATTACAACCCTCAAAACGGAAGATAAAGAGCCTTCATTCTGAGAAAGCAGAGGTGGTCTCATACTGCAACTCTATTTCATACGCGCCATACCTAGATGGACTTCTCGAGTCGATGTGAGAATCTCAAGGACAACCCTTTTCTCAAACTTGAAGCCTTTGCCTCTGAGGCTCTTTTCGTCAGTTGTCTACAATGAGTAATAAGGTCCATTTTAGAATAATGAGCCTGAAGGGGGTGGCAGAACCATTGGTGCATTCTTCAAAGCAGTAACTGTGCGGCCATTACATTTACCTAAATTATGATTATTATTATCATAATTCTTATTATTATTGTTATTATTATTGTTGTTGTTGTTATTATTATTATTATTTTATTGTTATTGTTGTTCTGTTATTATTACTATCATTATTATTATTAGGATAATAATACTACTACAAATCAGAAGAAGAAGAAAAAAATGAAGAAGGGGAAGAAGAAGGAGGAGGAGGAGGATGGGAATAGTAGGTATCCATGTGTGGTATCAGGCCTGCTGCTTAGTCAAAAGCAAGGATCACAGACAATTAGTGGAAATGCAAAGCTCCAAAGAAAACGAAAAGAGAGAAGCATTACCTCTCCATATATTGGGTTTTCAAAGTTAGTGCTTTGTTTCAATTTTCTTTTAAAGAAACTCCACTTTGACTCCTGCAAGATAAAATGGCACCTTAGCACGAGATTAGGAAATGGGCAAGGCTTTTCGAATAAATGGTTATTGCACATAAATCAAACTCTGGGAAAGGCAAAAGATCACAACAGACTTTTCAGTAATTATGCAATTGGTTTGAAGGGACACTTCCTTGCAGGAATCTTGTTTTTTTTTTAAATACCACACTTGCACCCAAGAAAAATATTTAAGTTTAGGCTCTGTACAATTTATTTTTAAATCTAATATTTATTTCCCGATAATATTTACTAGAGAGAGGGAATAGGTAGAGCAGTAAGCATACTTCTGTAAAGAAGACTAACCATTTTTTCGGGATGAGCTTTTTTAGAAGTAGGGCTAGTTAGATATCATTTCTGTCCTCTCCTTTCACTGGCACACTACGTGTTGCCTAGCGCCAATGCAGGCACCCTTTCACCATGGTGAGAAATGTTTTTGTGCAGGCAGGGGCAACTTCCTGCACAAAAACAATCATTTGAGGCTTTTTCCTCTTTCTAAGTGTGCTGCACAATGCACAATGCAGCACACGTAGAAAGAAGAAACAACGAGGAGAAATATATTTCTCCTCGTTACACCTCACCTGGGTAGGCGTAGCATTTTTACGTATTCCCAGGTCTACCATCCATGCTGAATCTAAGAATGCGCCAAACTCCATCGGTGGATGCGTGGGAACACTCACGCTCCACCCATGGAACGTCTCCCTGGGGCAGAGTAACGCAAGGCAGCGACTTGAGTTGCCTTGTGTTACTCCAGATTTACTAAGCACCGCAGGGCCACGCAAGCTGGCCTTGCGTTGCTTAGCAAATCTCATTTAGGTTTTGTCTCGCCCTTGCATTATCTTGTGTGGCTCAAGTGTGGCGCAAAACGTTGATAAATGTGGCCCTAATAATCCTTTGAAGTGTCCAGAGTATGGACAGAGGTGGGCAGACTGAATAGCATGGTTGTCTTCTTCTGCCATTATTGTGTGTGTGTGTGTGTGTGTGTGTGCGCCTTTAAGTGCAAGAGTATACAAGCACAGCGACTGCAGGCAGGCCACGTTGCACAAGTTACTAACTTGTGTAACGATATATCTGTAAGAGACAGTAGTTAGTGACAGATTCCTTACCTTAGAATATCCCCAAGCGTCAGGCTGGATCCGGAAAGTTTTTGCGTAGCAGTACCCTTGCGCGTCGGTAGGCGGCGTCGTGCGGCTCTGCGTCCATCGTCGGCGTCGTGATCGCTGGGATGACGTCGCGGGCAGTACTTAGACGCCGCCCCTGCGCGCTGACGTCAGTTCTGTACACGACTTTCCGCGCCAGGAACGCAGAGCCATGCAAGAAGCTAACATAGGTGTCTGAAAAATACTAGGGCCCTGAAAGGGATGTCCTTAACCCTAGAAATCAGTTTGCAGAACGGGGAGGATGGGTGGGCGGTAGGAATCTGTCACTAACTACTGTCTCTTACAGATATATCGTTACACAAGTTAGTAACTTGTGCATCTGAAAGAGACACGTTAGTGACAGATTCCTTACCTTAGAATAGATACCCCAGCAATACCAACCCCGGTGGTGGGTCTGCGAACAAAGATCAGACAAGGAAGTCCCGGAGGACAGAACGGCCAAAGAAGCCGTCCCTCCGGACCTGACTGTCAAGGCAGTAATGATTTGTAAACGTGTGCAGCGAGGCCCACGTAGCTGCCTGACAGATATCCTGCAGCGGAACACCGCGGCCCAAAGCCGTGGTAGCAGCCGTTGCCCTGGTGGAATGGGCACACAGCCCAACAGGAGGCTCCTTCTTAGCCAAAGAATAGCTTTGATCAACAAGGTTACCCAGCGGGAGATGGTTCTCTTGTGCACCGCCCGACCTTTTTTGGCACCCACGTAGCCAACAAAGAGCTGGTCATCCACCCGGAAGTGTTGTGTGCGGTTGATATAAAAAGAAAGCGCACGTTTTGGGTCCAGACGGTGGAGCCTCTCTTCCTCTCTGGAAGGATGCGGAGGCGGAAAGAAGGTGGGCAAAGTGATGGTCTGCCCAATGTGGAAGGCAGTAACTACCTTTGGCAAGAAGGACGGGCGCGTCCTAAGAACAACCTTGTCTGGATGTACAGACAGAAAGGGAGGTTTGCATGAAAGAGCCTGGAGCTCACTCACCCGCCGAGCGGAGGTGATGGCCACCAGAAAGGCTGTCTTCAGAGTGAGAAGACGAAGAGGACAGTTATGTAGAGGCTCAAAGGGAGCGCACATAAGAAAGGTAAGAACCAAGTTCAAGTCCCACTGAGGCATTACAAACGGAACAGGAGGGAAGAGGTGTGTAATGCCTTTTAGAAACCTGTTAACAACAGGGGACTTGAAAAGGGAGGGCTGATCAGGAAGCCTGAGGAAGGCCGAGATGGCACAAAGATAGCCCTTGATGGTACCCAGGGCAGAACCCTGTTGGGCCAGGGAAAGAAGGAACAGAAGAACCTCAGAAAGAGGGGCAGAAAGGGGATTCACAGCCTTTGCTGTGCACCATGCCACAAACTTGTTCCACCTGCAGGCGTATACCACCTTAGTGGAGGGACGCCTGGCTGCCAGAATTACATCACAAACTTCGGGAGGCAAGTCGAAAGGAATCAACTGCCGCCGCTCAATCTCCACGCAAGCAGGTGGAGGCTGGACAGGTTTGGGTGGAGGACCGTCCCCTGCTGCTGCAACAGAAGATCCTCCCGAAGAGGCAGACGGATCGGGGGATCTACGCTCATACTGAGTAGCTCGGGATACCAAACTCTTCGAGCCCAGTCCGGAGCCACAAGAATGACTTGGGCCCGGTCGTGCCGAATCTTCTTCAACACTCTGGGTAGAAGTGGTATAGGCGGAAAGGCGTACAACAGACCGCAACTCCACTCGCGACGAAAGCGTCGCCGAGCGAGTGCCGCCTTGGAAATTCCAACGCGCAGAACTGATGACATTGCGCGTTCTCTTCGGTGGCGAATAGATCTAACCAAGGCTCTCCCCACTGTAGAAAGAGTCCTTGCGCCACTTCCGAGTGAAGACGCCATTCGTGATCCATCATGCACCTGCGGCTGAGTTCGTCCGCCCTGGCATTCAGGGAACCTGCCAGGTGTTGAACCATCAGGAACATGCCCTGATGTTCCAGCCATGTCCAGAGGTGCAGAGCCTCCTGACAGAGGGTCCACGACCCCACCCCGCCTTGTTTGTTGCAATACCACTTGGCGGTGGTGTTGTCTGTGAACACCTGCACTACCTTCCCTTTGACAGAGGGAAGGAATGCCTTGAGTGCAAGTCGGATCGCCCAGAGCTCCAGAAGGTTGATATGGAGCCGGGACTCCGCCGGAGACCAGAGGCCTCTGATCTCCGCCTCTCCCATGTGACCGCCCCATCCCAGAAGGGACGCGTCCGTCACAACTGTGTGCTCTGGCTGGGGAAGGGAGAGGGATCTGCCCATGACCCATTGCCGGTTCGAGAGCCACCACTGCAACTGTTTTGCAGTCCCCTCCGAGATCTGGACGTGATCGGACAGGTTGCCCTGGTGCTGCGCCCACTGGAACTTCAGGTCCCACTGCAGAGCCCGCATATGCCATCTGGCATGATTGACCAGCAGGATGCAGGAGGCCATGAGGCCCAGCAGCCTCAGGGTCATCCGTACCGAAACCCAGGATAAAGGCTGAAAGATCGGAATCATAGCCTGAATATCCCGGACTCGCCATTCGGGAGGATAGGCCCGAAACTGCGTCGTGTCCAGAACTGCTCCGATGAAAAGGAGCTGTGGAGAAGGAATCAGATGCGACTTCGGCACATTGATGGAGAACCCCAGCGAGTGCAGGAGTTCGGCCGTAGTCTGGAGGTGGGAGACGACTGCCTGGGACGAGCCCGCCTTCAGCAGCCAGTCGTCGAGGTAGGGGAAGACTGGAACCCCTGCCCGGCGCAGATGAGCTGCGACCACCGCCATCACTTTCGTGAACACCTGAGGGGCACTTGTAAGGCCAAAGGGGAGCACGGTGAACTGAAAATGCTCGAGGCCTACCGTGAACCGCAGGTAACGCCGGTGGGCCGGCAGGACGAGGATGTGAAAATAAGCGTCCTGCAAGTCCAACGCTACCAACCAGTCTCCAGGGTCGAGGGCAGTCAAGACCTGAGCTAGGGTGAGCATCTTGAACTTCTCCTTCCGGAGGAAGCGATTGACGTTCCGGAGGTCCAAGATAGGACGCATGTCCTCCTTGTCCTTTTTGGGCACCAGAAAGTAGTGGGAGTAGCAACCACGTCCTACTTCTGGGGTCGGAACATGCTCCATGGCCCTCTTGGCCAAGAGGGCCGTGACTTCCTTCTGCAGAAGCACCAAGTGATCCCCTGACATGCGGTGGAATAGAGGTGGCATGGCTGGGGGGGTGGTCTCGAAGGGGAGGGAGTAGCCCCTTCGGACAATGTCCAAGACCCACCTGTCCGAGGTGATGGGACGCCAGTGGTGAAGGTGATGGCGGACCCTGCCCCCTACTGGCGTGCAGTGCACCTGAAAGGAAGGACTAGGAGGGCTTGGAGGCCGCGGACGGGTTGGAGGTAGTGGCCTGACCCGCACGCTGGTTGCCCGAACCGCCACGGCGGTATCCACGTCCTCGGCCACGCGAAGACGCTTGCTGCGCGGGCCGGTGGCTGGGCAGCTGACGTGACTGGGCGCCCCTTCCGTGGCCACGAAAGGGGCGAAAAGCAGAGGTTAGCGGAGGGCGTACAACAGAAAGGCCCAGGGACTTGGCAGTAGCCCGTGAGTCCTTAAAACGCTCCAGCGCATGGTCTGCCTTTGAACCAAAAAGACCGACTCCATCAAAGGGCATGTCCATGAGTGTATTCTGGACATCACCCGAGAAACCAGTTGTTCTCAGCCAGGCGTGGCGACGTAGCGCCACCGTCGTCGCAAGCGATCTGCCCAGCGAGTCGGCGGTATCAAGGCCACAACATATGGTGTATTTAGCCGCATCTCGCCCTTCCGCAATGGCGCGGGTAAGCAGTGTCTGGACCTCCTCAGAACACTGCGGCAAAACAGCCGCCACCGAATCCCACAGGGAGTGTATATCGGCCCAAAAGGCAAGCGGTGTTGACGGACCGCAAGCCAGCACTGGAGGAAGAAAAAGCCTTCTTCCCAAATTGGTCCAGGCGTTTGGATTCCTTATCCGGAGGGGCGGTAGGGAAGGCGGTTTGGGAGGCAGAGGCTTGGACAACCAAGCTCTCGGGGGTGGGATGTTGGGAGAGAAACAAGGGGTCGCCCGGAGCAGGGCGATGGCGTCGGGCCACGTTCCTATCCACAGGAGCCCCTGTGGTGGGCTTGGACCAGGCACCCAAAAGAACGTCAGTGAGTGCATCATTAAACGGCAGCACAGTCTCCGAGGAGAAAGCCGCCGGCTGAAGCACTTCCGTCAGGAGATTAGTCCTGACAGCCACAGTAGGCAATTGGAGATGTACAGCTCTACGCAACACCGTTGCAAAATTAGCTCCCTCCTCCGTAGCCACGGGAGGAGACAGCATGCCAGTGTCAAGGGAGGTGTCTAGACCACTGGCATCCCCAAGTTCCTCATCCCAGTCCGGATCATACTCACACTGTTGTGTGAGAGGGTCCTCAGACCCCTCCCAGCTCTCTTGGTCCTCCTCAGGTTCAAAATATGGAGGAGGAGGGACATTTGGAATCCAAGGTCTCATCGGCGCCGGAGCCGGCGTCGAGCGACGTCGGTCCGGCTCCATGTCCGGAGCCGGAGAGAGCCGGGGACCGACGCCGTCCGGAGCCCCGGACGGCGTCAGGAACGGCACCGGGGACATCGGCGTCGGCGTGGTTAGGTCAACCGGCATCGATGGGGGTTGCGGTACCACCGGAGCCGGGATCGAGGCCGGGGCCGGAGCCGAGGCCGGGATGAAGGCTGGTGGGACAGGCGGCGCTGTGACCGGAGTCGACGGCGACGCCGGAGCAACCCCATCAGGGCCCGCGGGGCCCGAAGGCGCACCGGAGGGACCTGGAGGCCCAAAGAGGCGGGCCATGGCCGACAGGAATTCCTGTATTTCGGCCGGAGTCGCCCCCGAACCCGGAAAGGACGGGTAATGCGGGGGCGGCTCCATAGGCATGTCCGGGGCCGCGGGGACGGTGCCGTCTGGGGCCTCAGCCGAGTCGCGAGACCGGCGTGGCGAAGTCTTAGAGCGATGACGCTTCTTAGACTTTTTGTGCTTCGACTTACCCGAGGAGCGCGAAGACTTGGACTCCGACGACCGGCGGGGACTCCGCGACCGGCCCCTCGACCTCTCCCGGGACCGGGGCTTGGTGCGGCGCTGAGCCGACTGCCGGACCTCGAGTAGCTTTCGAGACCGCTCTCGCAAAGCCTTCGGGTGAAGTTTCCGGCAGTCAGGGCACGACTTCGTGTCGTGGTCTCGGCCGAGACAGAAGAGACACTCCAGATGCGGGTCTGTGATCGACATCATGCGACCACAGGCTCCGCATGGCTTGAAGCCGGGCATCCCTACGACACCTCGGAGTCGTGAAGACTCGATAAAGAAACAGTGAAAAAATTCACAAAAAAGTTAGTCAAAAATTGACTAGGGCACTGCTCTTCCCGGATCTGCGCTTACTGGCGCGGAAAAAGAAGAACTGACGTCAGCGCGCAGGGGCGGCGTCTAAGTACTGCCCGCGACGTCATCCCGGCGATCACAACGCCAACGACGGACGCGGAGCCGCACGACGCCGCCTACCGACGCGCAAGGGTACTGCTACGCAAAAACTTTCCGGATCCAGCCTGACGCCTGGGGATATTCTAAGGTAAGGAATCTGTCACTAACGTGTCTCTTTCAGATACAGTATGCGGTCCTTCAAACTCCTCTCTGCCTCATAGCTACTGGAGTTTCACAGATCAATGAAACTCCCCAGTGAGACAGGAAGTAGTTGTGGCTATTTTAGTTCCAAAGACCATTTCCATACATTCATTTATCAGGTAGGTAAAATGAATGGGCATGTTGTTACCTGTGCAGTATCTGAACTCGGGGAAGGTTTCGGTGGAGCGAAAGATTCTAGAGTAGAATAAAAAGGATTCTCAAAACTTCCTCCTGCTGCGTCTCCAGTATTTGTGACTGTTATCTGGAAAAGAAAAGCAAAGAGACATTAGCTCATAAATGGCAAAGCAGAGTCATCATTGGCTCCATAAACATGCACCGTAACTGTGATAAATTGAAAATAATGTGATAATCTAGTGACTCTAATACATCAGTATTTCTTGTCAAAATTTGTGTTTTCTATTTTATGATGCTGTGTTATTTATTCTATTTATTTTACTGATATTTATATTGCATGCTTGTGATATGCAGCCACTCTGTGTTTTATGTCAACAGTAGTACTGCAAAGAAATTTCTAATTTCAAATGCTGCATTTCTCATGGAGAAGAGTGCTGCAGAACAAAAACAAACCCTCAGCATTAGTAAACAATATGTACAATGTGTGTACTAGTGCTGGTCAATGGGATTTAATGAAATATATAAAAACAACCAGGTAGTTTTTAGTCTGCTTTTTCAAATGGTTTCAGAACCAGTGATCTCACATGCATCTCTGTGAATTTTGAGGCATAAATCATAGAAATTATTTCATGTCCACAAATTATTTCTTACGTAACAGGTATCAGATTCTACTGAAAAAGCATTTTTTGTTTGCTTAAACTGTGATGCCTGTTGAAGAGACTGCAAAGGTGCAGGGGGTAAATGATCTAACCATTGGTTTCATGTGGGAGCCCCAAAAGAACATGCAGTACCCGAAAAACTAAAATAAAAACATTTTTTTTGCAATGCTCATGGACCCCAGGCAAGGTTTTTCGACCGAAGGACCTGCCTGAGGGTACGTGGGCCGAGAATTTTTTTCTAAAATAAACATACAGCTGCATGGACCGGTTTGAGCAGTGGAATGGTGTCTTGGGCACAGGTGATGCTCTTCTGCAGCAATCCTCTGATGGCCAAATGCCATGTGCTGTGAGGACTTGCGGCCTGTGGGGGATTGATCATCACAATGATTGGTTTCAGGACCTGGCCTCAGGTAACAAAACACTGCCATACACCTTGCAATTTGGAGGTTGCTCATGTGGTTGATTGGGAACAGGACCTACGGCCAACCCTCACTGTCCATCCTTGGGCAAAGGCCTATTAGCAGACCGTGTGCTGGCCAGCAATATGCACAACAGAAGAACATGTGCAGTGGGAAAGAGCTGCACAGGACTTTGGGTGAAGACCAGGTCCTGTGGCCAATTCCAATGCATAATGCCAAAAGCCCTGCTGAGCAGTGGCTGGCTGTTGGAGGGTATTGAAACGCACCAACAAACTGGGAGGAGGAACAGCCATCATCCACAAGAGCTCCATACAGTGTACCACCACCACCACTGACAACACCACCATCCCCATGGAACATCTCAACTTCAAGCTCCACACGGACGACAAGACAACCATCAGAGACACCCTCACATACCGATGCCCCAGGCATGCGCTCCAGCTTCTGCAACTCCGTCGCAGACTTCATTGTGCCCGTTGGCCTTAAACTCTAAGGGCTACGTCTTCTTTGGCGACCTAAATTTCCACATTGATGACCCCAACAACAAAAACACTGCACACCTCCTCATTAGTATGGGCAGCCTAGGATTTAACCCAGATCGTCCACGACCCTACACACACCGCAGGACAGGCGCTGGACCCAATTTTCACCTACAGCAATCGCTTCAAATACAGGCATGTCACAGAACTCACATGGACGGATCACTCCATCGTCCACTTCAGCATCTTATGCCCCACACCGCCTCTCCCAAGATGACCAACGCCCCCACTGGAGGTGGAACAAAATCTCAGAGACCAGCTGGGCGAACGCACTCAACACCTCCAACCCTGCTACTTCCACCAACCTCAAACAGGGAGTGAAAAACTTCCATGCCCGGATCACCAACTGCGCAGAGAACATCATCCCCATCAAGAGCAACATCCAGAGAAAATACTCTAAAAAGGCCAGCTGGTACACCCAAGAACTAAGAACAGCGAAACGAACAGCAAACAGTTGGAAAGGAGATGCCGCACCAGTAAGGACACCTCCGACAAGGCAGCCTTCAAGACCTCCCTCAACCTCTACCACTGCCTGCTGAGGGCAACAAAGAAGACAGCCATTGCTGCACACATTGAAACCAGTGCCAACACCAAGTAACTTTTTAACATCGTTAAGGAATTCTCCAACCCGGCTGCCAGTGAAAATAACATAACACCCTCAAAGGAGCGTGTGGCAACCTCACCTACTTCTTCCACAACAAGATCGCAACCATATTCAGAAACTTTAAACCCCAACCCACACCTACGGACTTCCTCGACAGATACGCCACCACTGTAACTGACACAAACCACACACTGACCACCTAGAACATCCTCTCCACCCAGGACCCCCACTCCACCATGAAATCCATCCACTCAGGAGCTCCCACAGACCCATGCCCGCACCAAATCTTCAACCTCGGAAACCAAAGGATCAGCCACTAACTCACCACCCTACTCAACACCTCCATCACCACCGCAACATTTCCTAACGCCTGGAAACACGTCGAAGTCAGACCACTACTCAAAAATTCCTCCGCCAACCCCTGAAAACTCAAAAACTACCAGCCAATCTCCCTTCTCCCATTCCTGAGGAAGGTACTGGAAACATCAACAATCAACTCATGACACACCTGGAGTAGAACAAGCTACTCAACGCCTCCCAATCCAGTTTCCGCAGCAATCACAGAACGAAAATACCCTGATCAGAGAAACAGCAGCTTTGATCCTCCTCTGCCTCTCAGCAGCCTTCGACACTGTATCCCACCACACACTGATCAAAAGACTCCACCACATCGGCATCCAAAGGAACGCAGTCAGATGGATCACCTCCTTCCTCACTGGAAGAACCCAGAGGATCCATCTCCCAACCTTCACCTCTGAACCCTAGGAGATCACCTGTGGCGTCCCTCAGGGCTCATCCCTCAGTCCCACACTCTTCAAAGCATATATTACCTAGCTGGCCAACATCGTCAGATGAAGTTGGCCATGTGGTAATCTCGACGCTGCACCAGTGTAGAGGCGGTTGCTTTGTTTAGCCTTTGTTCAGACCCAGAACTCAACTCACTAGGCAGAAAACCACCTCTGAGCCAAACTGGGTGTAGTGTGGCTTGGACACCTCTGAGTTGCGGGTAGGGCCTCACCAAAGACAACAACCTGCAGACAAGCCCTGGCTTCTGGAAGAAGTATGCTCCTAGCATCAATTATCATTCAATGATTACACACTGTTTTCATTAATATTCCAGATTTAAAAATGAGAGGTTCTTAGGCAATGAAAACTAAAGTGTTTATTGAAAGAGATAAAACAAGATGGATTGAACAGTTCTTTTCTGAATTTCCCAGACTTCCTTCCATACTTTGCAAGTGTTAGACCTGACAGCCTTAGGGTGGTCTCTCCTCCAACGTTTTAGTTACCTCTTTCACTTTTCTAAACTCGTTTTTGCTGGCTTTAGTACTCTGTGCACTTTACCACTACTAACCAGTGCTAAAGTGCTTGTGCTCTCTCCCCTAAACATGGATATATTGGCACAACCCCAAACGGCATATTTCATTTACTTATAAGTCCCTAGTAAAGTGCACTACATGTGCACAGGGCCTGTAAATTAAATGCTCCTAGTGGGCCTAAGTGCCACCCACTTAAGCAGTCCTCTAACCATGGCTCTGGCCTGCCATTGTAGAGCCTTATGTGCGGTCATAGGTTGTGCTGCTTCCCTAAATGGTGTAGCCGACATTTGTGACTATAGAATATTCACAATGGACTTACTCAGGGTCTTTTTTCAAAGACACATGCACTAAGCCTGAAAGGAAATATAAGTATATCATCTGAATCAATGACATCTCACGTTTTGCAAAGTTTTTGTGAGTCCATGGACCCTCCCAACTGTTCAGTGGGCTTCATCCTTTCCAGAGACCAGAAGTCCACTGTCACCAGTGTGCAGGGCAATGGACTTACCACTCAACACCATGGGCAGTTATTATAAGGCCAAAATAGTGTGTTGATACATTTTGAAAAGATCCTTTTCTGTATTTAAAGTCTGTGGACTCGCTGCTAGCGGGAAACTGTCCCAAAAAAGACCTGTGATGGAGGTGAGACTTTCAGTTAGGGTCTAATTATCTTGAGGAATGAGTTATGTTGTTTTGTCATTTGTACTAGTTATAACCATAGGTCTATAACCAGAAGCAAGAAATAAAAGGTCAAATTCATACATTGAGGAAGAATCACACTGAACAGTCCTCTGTTAAGCCTTCGTAGCGTACTTTCTGTGATAAATTAAGCAGGCTTGTGTCAGCTACGCTGTACTGTTGCTATAACAATACATTTTACCATTGCACTATTTTAATACATTTGTGAATGTGCATATGTTGGTACACTTGCTCTACAATAATGTGTTGATAGGCCACATTCACACACAAACAAACACACACACATACATGTGCCATGACTGTGAAATTAAATATGGCCCAATAACACGTTATAGCAACTGTACTAATAAACAAACATTCACACATTTATTGCTGCAGTACCAAGGTTAAATTTCAATTTATTACTGCAGTAGAGCAAACTTGACAAGAGAAAATCACTATTTACTGCCTCACAGATTGCATATTACAAGTGCTTTACACATGGAAACAACTCCATTTATAGTTAAGAGGCCTCTTGAATGTGATTTTATCTTACTGCATAAATGTAATCCCTTGCATCTTGGTTTTAGTTAATTATCTTTAAAAAAGAATGTTAAATGGTATTCGTTAACATTGTTGAAGGTGGAGCAGCACAACGCGTTCTAGGCTTTTCTTCACATCCTGAGTTATGACTCACACACATAATAAGTATATAAAACATTAAAAACCCACTGCATTATTACTGGAGGTCATCAATAAATAATGGTATTTCTTTTTGGAAAGTCATAGGATTCTCAATGAGGTCCAAACAGGGTTCCTTCATTCTCATGGTACCGAGACCCTTTAGTGTCGGTCCTCAATGATCTGTGACTTCTGCAGACCAGGGCTATTTTTTCACCTTCTTTCTGCTGTATTTATTGTAGCAGTGGGTGGAACTCCTGGAATTTAACTCTGCGGAATTCTGTGGGCAGAAAGAGGCATGTCGCGCTGCTCGCGCTGTGATGTAGCGCCCATAGCGTGTTCCACGCTGAGAAATCAGCGTGACTGGCTCCACGCAGTGGACAAGAGGGCATAGCTACTCGAGTTGATTTTGCTGCCACTCAAGTAGATTTTCTAAGAGTTAAAAATTTAGAGTTCAAATTTTCATCTCAGAGTGATCCTCATGGCTCCTTGATTAGCCCTACTCTTTACAATCTATATGTGTGCCCTGCGGCTTTGCTCCTTTGGTTTAAAATGTAGATGTTATGCTGACAACACTCAGATCTTGACAACACAAGATAATCATTTACAAAATACTGTCTCTATTTTCAATCATTCTGTTTGCTTTCTATTGTGAATAATTAACATTTCATATGTGACTTTGCCACTACTGAACATTTCAAAAAGATTGTGAAACTCAATGTAACACACTCCACGCTGGAAAATGCACAAGATCAGCAGCACAAGCAGCAGTGGTGATACAGTGATCATACACAAACTCATTCACTGTGTTGATACGTTGTCTTATTGCCCCTATTATTTTGAAAATGGTGGTTTTGCATGGACATCAGATGGCTGAATCAGCAGGTGCTACTCAACTTGTCATTTGCTCCTTAAGCATTCCACTTGCTGCCATTGGTTTAAAGAGTCACAAAGGTAGTGACAGAAATAGAAGGTAAGCAGCCACACTTACTCTCTTTTGTTTTCACACTTTACCATTTCACTAACCCCACAGATGAAAATAAGAGGCCATTGAAGGTCTAAGGGCAGAACAATGTTGGTCAACAATGTGAGATCACCAGCAATCAAAGAGTGGGTAATGATACTTTCACTACACTACTTGGTAAATGTACATCCATGTACCGTGACCCTTCAGAACGTTAACAGTTTTGAGGCTTTGCCAATAGGCGCTGCATTGGTCTGCTGCACTGCTCAATAAGCATGCATTTGTCTGCCACTGTCCTTCCTGCCCAGACTACCTAAATACCTGAAGAGCATGTCAGTCCATGACATAAAAGAGGGGGAAAGGTGACAATGACAGATCAAACACTGTAAACCAGACAAAAACTGCTGTAAAAGGCCTCAATGTTTGTTGAATGATGAGATACAGCACAGAAATACACTGCTTTAAATTTCAGTTGCCAATTCCTTCTCACCTTGGGCGGTTGGTCCACTGTCACAACACTAACGTTGCCTTCTCTGCTAGTTAAGTACAGCGGATTTTCAAATGTAATAGGTTGCTTTCCTGGATCTACAGTGAAACTATCACTCTAAGTAAAAGGAAACAAGAAGAACAAAACGAGTTAGTGTCACTTAGTTAAATGTACCATTTTGTCTGACTTTCCCGCTCCCACAAACATTTTGGCCAATATTAAAAGGTTAATATTAAACATAAATCTAGACAAGTCCATGTCTGCAAGGGTGCAGGAGTGAGTGGGTGTAGAGGGAGTGAGTGAGTAAGACAGTGAGTAAATGTGTGAGTAAGCAAGATTGCTTACAGCACAACTCCACGTAGAAAGCTGTCAATTGCAGCTAACAAAAAACACATTAAGACATTAGTAAAAAAAAAAGTATATCATACATTGATTGAAAGCTTTATTGATTAATTCAGTGTTTTGTGTGGATGTTTCACAATCATCAAATCATTTCAGTTTAGTAAAAGTATATTTTTTAATATTTCATAGGCTGATACTAGGGCTAATTGTCGAATAGACAGAAAAACACATGTGCTTTTCTTACATTGCCTTTAATCTCAGTGGCCAAAGGAATTACTATGCTTAAAGGTGCTTAGAAGTGTGATTAGCACTCAAGACTCTACTCCATCATATTATTCTTGTTTTGGTGAGTCGGCTAAGCCATATGAATAGATAGCATTTAGAAAAGACCTTAAGTTACATGGAGGAGATTGCAAATCAATCCTGGATTAATTGTGCGAGTGGTAAAGCACCATGATAGTGCAGAGAGAGGAGGTAACTGGTAAAGTTTAAGAAAAAGTGAGCAAAGTATGGAAATATCTGAGCCAAAATGTCTTAAGGGGATATCAGAATCAGAGATGATAATAAAAAATTTTTAAATATGATCTTTCATAGTGGAGAGAGCAAGGAATGGTTAGTATTGTGCATAGGCATGATAACAGACATGAATCCTAAAATCCAAGAAAGGACATTGATGGGCTTTAACAATATGTGTGGGATTGGTTTTCCTCTAACGTACCTGGGATAATAAGCATTAGTGTGAGCAATCATGTTATTCAGAGTTTCTTGATCTCCAAAAGGATTCAAATACCCTCTACATTGTGTTAGAATTCATTGGTGCATTGCAATATCTGGATTGCAATATCTGTATTACATATAAGGAGAACTAATTCATTTGATGTGACCCTTAAAATTGTCTGATTGTGAGTACCATCTGAAGGAAATGATGTAACTGCCAGGTGAAATCTAGTAAGCAGTGTCAGTGCTTAACACACACTTGAATATTCAAGCTTTGAGTCATAATAAACATCATGCTTCATCATGTAGTGATTATTAAAGTTCAGAAGAAAAAGCAAAATACATATGTGAGTATTGGCCCGGGATATATTTGTTCACTTCATGTTTGAACCTACAGTTTATTGTAATGCATTGTATTATAGCATTGGTATAGCACTTCCTAAGACTATGTGGCTCACTGAAGCACTTATCTACAAGGGTGGAATGCTACATCACGTCAATGTGTGGTTGGACATATATTGTCTTTGCTCTGAGTCTATGTGAAAAGTGTGTCCATGTCATGGTGATGACCCTCAATGTAGAAAAGCTGCTGGCATATTTTTCCCTACCTTTTTCTGGGTCACAACCCCTATTCAGTGCCATTTTTTGGCTAAACGAGTTCACTCTTGTGTTTTAAAATCGTAAAAATGTCCGTGTGTCTGCCTTACTGAGATCCAGGTTTTGAACTTCAGTGCTGGGACAAGTTAATTACTTTGTTAGCTAGCTGGTAGATCAAAGCCTTCCTCTGGGAAATAGGCCCATTGGTTGGAGTAGCCTTCTCCTGGGAGAAGAAGGGGCAGGGGATAAATCTTCATAAGTTGCCTATCTCTGATAAGCCTGGAAATTGTGTTTTTTACATAGGCAAATAAAGAGCTGGTAGAACACTGACACCAGTCGCTGATGTGTTCCCTTTAAATCTTGGAGGGAAGAAACCAGTTCTGGCTCCGGGAGGTAATCTAAGCGGAGATGTTCTTCTCAACCTTAGTTAAAATCACTTTCTTGAAAATTCCTAGAATACACCACAGGAGGTTTGTACAGCCCAAGGAAGAGTCAGTAAGGGGTGGATAGATGATGTTGCATCCCTGGACTGAGAAGATGCTCCCACTTTCTAGAACTCTCCATCTCCATTTGTAAACCCTTGTACAATGGAAGAAAATTTGAGACAAATTAGAGAAATAGAATAAGATAGAGGCACTAGCTTATTGATGGATGCCTTTAGGTGTGAAAGAACTCTGGATTTGTACTTCTTGGACTTCTGTTGGGCTCTGCTAAGACAGTGGGAGGATGAGAAAATATTCTCAGAAATTCCACCTTTGAAAATGTCACATTAAAGAAAGAAAGACTTCTTTTCTTTATATTGCAAAATCATCAAATATGGCATTATTTCTGTCTTGAAACATTGTGGAACTGTTAAAACGTTTATATTAGGATATGTCTTGGAATATTGCCGAATGTAATGCAAGAGCCAGCCTACCTCTAAACTTTTGACTTGAAATATGAATTATTATTTGGGGGACACCGAGGATAACCACCCCCTTCCAAGTCATGTCTGATACTATATCTAGTCCTGGAATTTTGTGAGACAGTCTAATGTATTCTGGGAGCTGTAGTCTAGTCTTGTTTAGCTTCTGCTGAACAAATTACACTAATGCACTTGAAATCACTGATTTGTAATTGAAAGGTTTAGAACTGGAAACAGTATATGTAATGACCTGGAGTGAAGTGGTCACTCTAGGTATGCAATCTGTGTATGCACACATTATTTGGAGGTGTAAGTCATGTTACTCTACCAAAAGCATTCTAAAAAATTGAGATGTTACATTTTAATACATGCTTTATTCTTCCTATAGAAACACATAAAAACCAAACATGTATTTGCAGATTGCAACCTACCAGTTGCATTGCTCTGTCTATGGTTGAGTCTGCACCAAAGCCTGACATGCCAACGTCCATAGTAATGTCTGTGCCAGATCGGAATGTAACCCCATTACTGCTGCTGTTCTCTGTCGACTTCACCAAACTGCTTAAACTTAAGAATAAACAATAAATATCTTAGTAATCATGGTATTGTAAAGAGCATTTTCCATATGGGGAACAGCAATACCTGTATGGCATATCAAGTAATGATCTGCAAAATTATCCGAATTCACCTTCTTCAACATTAGAAAGTTGAGGAACCTTGATGAAGTAGCTGAAAGCAGACGACTCGCTACTCATTATCATGCATACTTGCTACAACTCTAAAAAATGGTGAATAAGACATTGTGCCCTCTTAGTGTCTGAATGCTGCTGTTTGTTTACTTGAACTCCACTTGTTATGGTCTGGCTTAAAAGCGCAGCTGTCGCCAGACAATTATGTGAGAACCACCAGGACAGGGGCTTTGGCTCCGCCCACATGTTGGGAGCCAGGAGTTCATGTTTTGATTGAGCAGACGTTGCGTCCTTCCACAAAAAAAGTGCTTGCCCTCCAGCAGCTGTGAATATTTATTTGAGCTCACATAATTGTCTGGCGACAGCTGTGCTGTCAAGCTAGACCATGAAAATACTATATGTAAGCATGCAGGCATGACCATACATACATACAAATTACAGATTGTGGTAATGAAAAACAACCTCTTGTTTTTTACCCAAACAAGTGATACCAAACGTGTGCCTAGTTTCTAGAGATGCAACCTCTTCCTTGTGAATGTTATGCTTTTGCATACAGCAAGCTGCAGACACTTATATAGCTTTTGATGATAAAGAATGAAAACCTGTGGTGCAAATACCACCCGACTTGGCTTTCCCTCACGATTTAGTGGTTTGAACTGATAAATGAGGCATAATGTGCTGTAAGGGAGTTACAACCCATTTTCACATTTTAGTTTGATTACCTCCAGCCTTCTGTTTGTGGTAATCCCACACGTTTTTGCATGGTGTGAGCCAATTTTATCACATCATAGATATTGGTTACTCTGCACATGCTGGTTTTACCATAAATCAGAATATCACTACAAACGGTAAATTGGGAATTTATGCAAATCAACCTTGCAGTGGGTTTGAGTCAGCTTTTGCTCTTTCACATGGACAACGAGCACATATCTGGGGGGAACGGTGGAGTGGAAGTCAAGAAAGATTATGAAATATGCAAAGCATTGGGGATCTGGAGTGAGGCTGATAAATTACAATCCTCTTCCACTACCAGAGTAAACTGATATTGTATCAGGAAATAAAATATCACAAAATGCAGGCATTTTGGGAATAGTGACATAATACCAAATATGATAGAGCAAAGTGATTCCCTACTCCTGGGAACCTGGGCGTAGTCGGGGAAATTCCCTGACTTAGCCTGATGTGTAGTTTCACTTCACCACCAACATTCACCTGCAGTTGGATGTACATTCCAGTATGGGCGGTACAGTGGGTATAGGTAATTGTACTTCCTTGCTACTGCCTGGGTAGCAGTAGGGTAACACATGAGCCCCTTGCTGGTCTACTTTTCATGAGGCCTCTGGGCGCTGCGAAAAGTGGGATGTGCTGCCCGGCTAAAAGGAAATGAACGAAGGGACACATTCAGGGACACATTCAGGGACTGCACTGCAGTGGGCACATTCCCACCACAGCACAGGGCCCCTTTCTTGCCAGCATTTATTTTTAAACTTCACCTGCTTTGTGGTTTGCAAAGGTGACAGAAACAAATGATTAAGGTTTCAAGGTGTAAGACTTAGCAAATGTTCCCATCCACAAGTAGGAATTAGAGCATCGAAAGAAGAACATGACAGTATCTGCAAGGTATTGCATTTGCAGAGAGCACTTTCTCACCTTCTACAACAGAGCACAATGGGATGTAGAAGGAGGCAGCTAAAGTATTTGTCTCCTCATATGGTCAATAAATCTTGAGTGGGTCAGACTGTGGTTTTAGTCCATCAAAAACACACACAGCTGCGCATGTGCAAACAAAAACTTTACTGTCATATATTCCAGGCGCCTATTGCAGCGCTTTCATGCATTCTTTACAATATATTAATTTATCATCAGATAATTGCTGAGTTATCCTTAAAAAAATACGGTCATCGTGAGACTAGGTCAGATAGCATATCCCAGGCGCAAATTTGTACAATCCTTTGGAAGCAAATTAGTAATTAGCCACCAATTGATTTAAATTACTTCATAGCCGTGAATAACTATTAATACCTAAGCCATTACGTTGTCTGGAAAATACTATCAGGCTATGCCTGTATGGTCCCGTTTGGGGCCGAACCAGTGCACCACACAGGTCCTGAACACTGTGGATGGGAGACAACATTCAAGCGGCTTCTCATTGACTGAAAAAGGTTAATCATTCTTCTTTGACTGTTCCCTCCTTCCTCAGTACTGGCTGACACAAAGGCACCTTTACTAGGATATATTTTTGAGGTTCTCAACCTATAAAGCTCACATGACCTTAAAAACGTCTTCCTCTAAGCAATAACAATAATTTTGGAAACAGCATAAATGTTGATCATTTCTCCTCAAAGAAGTATGCATGTCAAACCTACCTCGGTAACTTGGGAAGTGGTGGTAAAAGAGAGCCAGTTTTTCTGTAGTTGAAGAAAGAGCCAATGGCAAGAGTTGCAATGACTATGATGAGAATCACTGTGAGCAACACTGCTACCGCTGCTGTAAGGGAAAATACACAACATAAAAGAGAGGTTTAAAGTGTTCTAACGAGGGGAATGTGAGCACTAACTAGTGACGCAAGTGTGCTGCACATTACAGTGCTTCTTGTAACATGGTGTTTTGACTTACCTGTTCCAGGAGGGACACCCCGAGAGTATCCGATTTCACAGTAGCTTCCAGAGTAGCCAGGAACACAACTGAAAAGACAAACGCCACAATAACATGCATACCATGGGGTAAGTGATAACCTTATTTTTTATATGAAAATCTGAACCTTTTACTACTTTTTCTGAAACAAAGATGCATTAGCATTCACTGTCATTCGTGGTGGACCAAGGGCTGCCATTCCCTCGATCGTTTTAGTAACGCTTTAACTAGCTGTTACGTCAGCATGCTTCATCCTATTTTACTTGATACATTGGCTGAATACTATCTAGTGCTCCTGTGTAGTTCACAGGTAGCAGCATGCCCCTTTCCACAGCATAGCGGGAAGGAACCCAATGATGAAGCATACCACCAAGGGGCAACCCTGATGGGTAAACGTTTACCTATGAAAAGCATGATTTGCTTTCCTGATACAGCATTCCTGTTCAGCCAAGTTGAGAGGGTAAGGCTCTTGAGTTAGAGGATAGTTTATGATTTTTGAGGAGGATGACCCCTCACCTACATGACCTCTTCCACCTTCATATTGATAATAACAGTATTTTTGCATCACAATACTTTTGTATCAAAAACATTTTTTCCGATATAAATGTCTCTGGATATTTACAACTCGATATGTTATCCAATACCATGCTCACACAGAACAATACATTGGGAATGGTCTCCAGTGCTGGTCTCCAATGCTTAACGGGCCTTTTAATAGTAGTATTGCAGCAGTCGGACTTACTTGCACTTCGGGAGATCACCTTCAATGGAGCACGTTCCTCCATGCATACACCTGCATGCTGGTGGCATTGTAGGGGGAGGTTCGATGGCTGAGGAAATGGGAAGCCATGCACATGTTAGATGGGCCCATTTGGCAAAGCAAGGCATGCAAATTGTACTTATAATGCAAGGGGTGGAAGTGCTGAGGCTTACTGAGTACATGCTAGGGTATATGAAACATTCATGCCTTCACAACTGCAAGCCATTCGTTTACATGATAAACATATAACAGGAACACACCTCATACCTCAGTTAATCCTATAATAACATGAAAAAGAGAAACGCAGAATACATGCAGTCAAGGTCATTCTGTTTGCAATTTGATGTGAAAGAGCAGGGAGTTGGAAATGACGCTGCCCTCATCTTCATCTATGGAGTTTTGCCTTCCTTCCCTCTTTTTTATACTTTTGGCACAATGTATCTTCTACCTTCCCCTCTTTCTATATAATTCGTCAGGAGAAATGCTATTTTGCATTTCGTTCTGGCGTACTCCAACATTTTTGCACTGAACATTAAAAACTGCAGTTACTGTATTCAATAGAGTTTATATGGTTATTTTACTTTCAATTGCTTATTTTCTTTATTGGAGCAAGTTCCCACAGTAAGTAATATATGATAATATTTGCACTAATTAGATACAAAGAAAATTACTTCCACCCAACTGTGAGCATTAATGTAATATCATACAATTCAACATATGTTCTTAAAATATGTTAAACATTATAAAACACAGAAACAATAAAGAGTGTCAACTAAATCTAAATCACCAGGTCTATTCATCATGACCAGGTTTGTGTGCATTATTATTATGCATAGGAAGCTGCATGGCACACATTTGCAACACCTTAGTCAGCTGAGACATCACTGCTTCTCTGTTTCCAGATGTTCCAAAACTAGTATAACTTGTAGAATTGTATATAGTCATCAGATGTTGACCCCGTACTTCCTCCACCCGCACCATTAGTCAGTGTTACCATTCATTACTTTGGGGCTCATTATGATGGCGGTTGAATGAATGTCTGACCGCCATCGAAGCAGGAGTGAGACCGACCGACATGGAGTCGGCTGTCCCATCCGTCATATTTTAATCAAACCGAAGTGTGGTCGGTCATAAAATGCCTTTTTCGACTGCTTCCTGTGCTACGGCCTGGAAAAGGGCCGCAGCACAAGCCACAGTCGAAAAAAAGGCATTTTTCAAACATCCATGCACCGGGTCCCACCGGCATCATAATGTGCCACTTTGTTCCCAATGTATTTGTGACTTTTGCAATGTCAATCTAAGATGATACATAAGGTACATGTCTGCTGATGCACACTGCAGCACTGAGCAGCTAGAGAGACTTTTTATCGTGACTGCTCCTTAAAGCAAAAAAAACTAGAAGAAATATGGGAACATGCTTTCATCATTTATGCTAGAATGAAAACAGACTCTGCATGCATGTGAGCAATAGTGCCAACCACTGACATTTAAGATTTCACTGATGTAAAAATCCGTGTATAAACCATTATAAGAAACGTTTCCGGATTACAATGAATAATCTAACCTTGCCGCTTTCTAAACTTCAGGCATTAACTTAGCTGACAATGGCGCGAAGTATTTAAAATTATGAAAGAATTGACTTCTGCAACATGTACTACTTTATTAACCTCTTCTTCAGAGTTTTGTGAAGCACTAAATGAAAGAGGGTGAGAATAGGGAAAAGTAGGCAATTAATAAAAGTCTGAGTGCGAAGACACAAGTTTATAAGCATTGGACACTGTATGGGAAGATCGTTATGGAATGAATGAGAAAGAATAATAATAATAATCCATATTTGTAAAGCGCGAACATATCACCCCTTAAGGTTTCAAGGCGGTGGGGGCCGTTGGAAGACAGTGAGCCACTGCCCAGAGCCACATGGTGCTGAACTGAGCTGCCGCCGGGGATAGAACCGCTGCGGAGTCAGCTGGTCTGGCCGCTGCGCCCCACCTCTCTCTTAAGGTAAACAGTAATGGAAGGAGTGAAAGAAGTAAAGGGTAACTGAGTAAGGAAAGATATGATAAAAGGGAGTTGAAAGTATTAGAAAGAGACAAGGTAGGTGGGTTAAGGATTAGATGAGGTGAGTTAAAAGTGATTTGTGGCCAACCAATGGCAGGTATGTGAGGGTAGAGAAAGGTGTAACAGTAAAGGAAGAGAAGGGAAGAGTAAGGAGGGAGAGGAGAGGTAAGGTAAAGTACATAGCATGGGCTAAAAAATTGAAGCAATTGGAGAAGAAAAGGGCAAGGCATGCATTAGAAGAATTATACAATATACAATAAACAACAAAGGAATTTAGCAGACACCGCATCACGAAGTGAGAAAAGCTTCAAGGCATCCTTATGGATAATTCTCTGTATGGAATTCTGAGAGACAGTTTCAAGAAGTATGGCCTAAATTTCTATGATTTCATCTGACTCAGGAAAAAAATCAAAAACATAAGTGTTTGAAATCAACGATATATCAGTCGCACACAAATAAGACTTTGTTTTCCACTCACATGCACGTGTGAGCCTTCAATCTGCAAAATATTTATATTTTAGTTCAATTAGTGTAGGTATTTTTCAGAGTGCCATAAGCAATGAGAGAGTGAAGTTAATCATGTATGTGATAAACGCTTATCATGTGAATGTGTGAAATGGCACCTAAAGTATAAAACAGTAACCACCCCTATCAAACAAATCATACTTCCCACCATCACAAGATTCCATGTCTAAATGATTATTATTAGATGTCTGCACTTTGATGGTAGATCTACCTGCGTCGCATTGTGTGTCACTGCCTTCAATAAACCGCGAACTTTGTGGACAAGAGCACGAGTATCCTCTTGGTCGCAGCAAGCACAGGTGGGAGCAGACATCCTTACAGGGGTTGGAAACTGGAAAGTAAATCATGCAATAAAATGTCAGTACAAATATACTTCAAAATATTTTGGCTTACACAAATTGTTTCATTGTACATTTCAGTTGGCATTGTTTGGGATTAGTTTCCCCTCAAGCTGGTTCCACTGAAAGGTTGAGAATGAAACTGAGAGAACAGCATATTTCCTCAAGAGAGACAGGCAATGGCATACCTACTCATGTTTGGAAATTGATTTTCAGGAGCTTTCTTGATGATGAAGAGATCATATTTGTTTTGCCTGAAAAATTCAACTTGAATGTTCTTTGTGGTACTAAGTTAGAAGAGGGCTGTTTCTGGCTTTTGGAAGCTTGAATTTTGGTTGACTGTATTTGTTCTGATGATTTCACTCCCTGAATCACACAAATTGATTTTATTGAAGCTAGTGGACAAACTAATTTGGACTATGTTAGAAATGAGGGTCTCTAGTTGGCAGAGGTAGGTACCTTTGTCCAAATAGGGACCCTTGCTTCTAGTCAGGTTAAGGGGGATACACACTTTTGATAACCCCTGCTCACCCCCTGGGTAGCTTGGCACGAGCAGACAGACTCATCCCAAAGGCAATGTGTAAAGTATTTGTACTCAAAACACACAGTAACACAGTGATAACAACACAAATGGACACCAAACCAGTTTAGAAAAATAAAGTATCTTTATCTTAACTCAAAAAGACCAAAACAAAAAAAATCCACATAAATGTAATAAGAATATGACTTTAAAAAGGTTTCAAACAACTTAGCCCGTAGAAAACTATGGATGCGTGATTACTCTCAAAGTATCTGTAGTTGTGACAAAATTCACAAGGCCAAACAGCCGCAGAGATGAGAAGCATCGAAAAACAAAGAGATGCGTCAGTTTCTGAGACAATGGGGAGGCGATGCGACAGTTCTGCTGCACGCAGGAGAAGTGATGCGTCGAATCCGGTCTGTAGGGGGAAGTGATGCGTCGATTCAGAGACGGTTCTGGTCCATGGGTGATGCGTCGGGAAAACTTGTCGCACAGGTATGATGCGTGGAAATCCGGGATGCGTCGGCAATCGATGCGGTGGCGTGGAGCTGCGATGTGTCGGTTTCTTCAGCCGCGATCCCTCGATTCGTCGTTTCCTGCAGTGGCGACAGGCGCAGCGTCGGTCTTGGCAGCAGCGCAGCAATGCGTGAAGATTCTTCTCACACAGCTGTGCTGCGTAGGAAAGACAGCCGCAAGAAGAGCAATGCGTCGATTTTCTTGTAGTTGCGTTGCTTTTCCAGCTCCCAACAGCAGGAACAACCTCCAGAGGCCCAACACAGTCACAGGCACCTCTTGGCTGGTCAGAACTCCTAGCAAGGGAGTTCAGGGGAGCTGGGGGTGAAGTATTTTTGTCCCTGAGACATCAGAACAGGAGTTAAGCTCTACTCAAGCCCTTGGAGATCTTCCAAAAGCAAGGGGACACATCACACAGCAAAGTCCTTGTCCTTTCCTTGGCAGAAACAGCTACTGCAGGCCAACCCCAGACAGCACACAGCAAAGGGGCAGTACTCCTCCTCCAGTTTCTCCAGCTCTTCTCCTAGGTAAAGGTTCCAATTGATTCCAGAAGTTGTCTAAAGTTCTGGGGTTTTAGGCCTAATACTTATACCCCAAAATGTCTTTGTTCTCTTTGTGCAAGGGTCTCTGAGCCCAGTCCAAACCAGTTCTGTCCTCACTGCTGCAGTATGACCACAGGGGGTGGAGACAGCATTGTGCAAGGGAGACAGGCCCTAATCAGGTGCAAGGAAATCTCCTCCCACTACTCTAAATGCAGCCAAGCCCCATTCAGCTCAGCTCTGAGTCATCCACAAAGGGCCAAGCACACCTCACCAGTTGAATCGATTTTCTACTGACTTCCAGAGCCAGAAACTTGGATTCTTAAATTTGCTCTTGCCATTAATATATTCGTCAGGTGTGCAGTTAAAGTGGGAAAGTGCCCTAAACATTTCCATCTTTTTCAAGGGATGCAGCAAAAGGCATTTAAACAAATGAAAACATTTTATCGACGTGGGCCATAAAAGGAGAAAAAGGACCAAAATTCACCCTTCGTCAAACTTTCTTCCTGTGAAATGTGTGCAGGACCACGTCTGTAAGGCACAGGCATACACCTGGAAATAGGGAAAACTCATACATTTCTAAGTAGAGTGCCTGAGGGCTTCGAGAATTTCAAATATGTGGTCATGTTTTCTAATCTTAGATGTAAGACTACAACTGCCTATTACTCCACATTTTAAGTAAATTGTGTCATGCATTTTGCCTACATTTTGCCCACAGTATTTCAGCTATTTTTTGGGTTCACACTGGTTGTTGTGCTTTTAGTCGCATTGTTTTTGTGACTGATACCGTAAGCCTTGTTATTTGCTTTTCACAGGACGTTTGGGTTGAGTGTGTTTATTTAAATGTTCTGTTTCTAGGTTCATATTTTTAAATCCCTATGCCTCAGAACAGGGGAGTAGTCTCAATATTTTCTGTTCTCTGCAGATTGCATCACGTTGTGAATCAAAGGAACTTACTTGAATGGTTGTGTCTGTGTTGGTGGTAGACTCGCACCTGCGTGAGCCACGGGTTCACGGTCAACACTTTCGTTTTTCCTCCATTCCCAAACTTATCCTCTTTCCACACTTCTCCCTTCTCCTTCGTTGTCCAGTAGATATGGCTTTCAAAGACATCCAGGCTATAAGGATTTCCCAGGTCTTTTCAAACACAAAAAAAAACGTGAGGCACCAAAATGTAAGTAACTACTAAAAATGCATGATAAAATGCCAACTCTGTTTGCACTATGCAGCCTGACAGTGATCTACTTTCTGCAAGCAAAATCACAAACTCATATGTAGCAACAAACATTATCAGCAAAGTTTGTGAAACAGATCCTTAACAAAACTTGAAATTAATAAAATAAACTAGGCTGTTCCAAAGCAAATCAAATGTACTTGAGTTTAGTTCCTACATTGCAAATGTCTGTTCAGATGTTATAGTGTACAACCTTTGACCATGTATTCTAGGGTTACATAGGGTGTTTTAATTATGTGTTTTAAGACATAATCACACTTTAAATTGGCTGGCATATAAGCCGAATTTACAAACATGCGTGAGATTGCTATTCATCAGCCTTGCTTTAATGGATGATCTATTCTCCCCTGTGAATAGGAATGACAGCCACACCTGACATCAGTCATTGCACGCATATGCCCGCAATTAGTCTTTGGTGCCAGTGTGCAGACAGTCCCATTTCTGCGAATGGAATCTGCATAAGGAAGGAAGTGGTGCCTACCCTGAAACTTGGTGACCTGATCTTTATACAATTAAAACTAGAAACCACATTCATTAAAAAAACAATGTGCCAAGCTCCACATGCAGATGGACACAAATTCAAGTCATAAATAATTGTATAGGCATTCCTGTAGGGCATGTTATTCCTTTGTAATACTCCATACAGAGGCTTAACAGGAGTGCCATTGTCCCTAATGCAGGCAATGAAAATAGTCCCCCTGTAATTTCAGTGGCTAGTAAAAGAGAAACGTAGGCGTTGGTCAGTGGGCCCGTCAAAACCCTGTCATCAGTACAACTGCAGAGGCTGCACTAATGGGTTATATGTTACTGTATCACAGTCGAAATGTCGACCCACCATAATATTGCTTTTTCATTGTGTACTACTGCATCGTCAAGGTAATTATATAACTATTCTTATCTTGAGCACATGAATGAGTGACCTAAGGCAGATGGCAAATCAGAGAAGTAAAGTGGGTGGATTTGCAGAAGACAACATGAACTTGCAAGACTGCAAATGAAATTCCCTCAGACTCACTTACTATTCTTTGCTAGTGTGCTGCTGCTACACGTTAATGTGACAAATGTATGCTCATAGCTGAGTATATGGTTGACGCATTACACTAAAAAGAGAGAACACCTGTTGCTTTGGAAGTAGGCAGCAGGCTTTGCCGATGTGGATTTTCCTATTTCTGCTGTAATTTGTTTCCTGACATAGTGATGTTTGAATGGTGTCTAAGATGGGAAGTTAAAATCTTATTTAGGATTTCAATTCAAGCCCTGTATCTTTACCTCCAATTAAAACAGTTCTCCTTTCAGTACCATCATACTTCATGGTTTCGACGATATTTTCTTTAGAGTCACTCCAGTAGATCCTGTCATTGTTTAAATAATCAATGGTGAGGCCCGTCGGCCAGCCGAGGTCTTCTGATATCAGAGCTCGCCTTTGCTGACCATCCATCCAGGCACATTCAATCTTCGGCTGCCTTCCCCAGTCGGTCCAGTACATGAGTCTGCAATCACAACACAGAGGCAAGGATCAGCTTTCAGCTCCAGAGTTCAAGATGCGATTCGCACAGTTATACAGCTCACAAGCAAAGACTAATGATAGGTTTGCTAGACTATGAATTGGGCAATTCATAGAATAGGGTGTGTGGTAAATGAGGAAACATCAATATTATTGGGAACATCTGAACAATGCCATTTCTTTAAATAGTCTTCATGATTATCATAAGTGGACTTTGGGCAAATGCTTGAACTATGTCAGTGATCCTTCCACAAACTCTGTAGACGATGTAATGATGACCACAAGAGAACAAAAAAGCTTACTGTACCACAGGACTGAGGCTGATGAGGCCGAACAAAGCCAAAACCAGTCTGTGGTTGCTTTTGTTCCTGTTCATGGGGGGTGGGGGAGCTGAGTGGACCAGCAATGCAGCAGGACTGCACCTCCTGGAGTAGGACCATGGCTGATTTGGATATGGTCGCTCCCTGCCTGTAGTGGCGCAGTGAGCAAAAATACAATGGGCTTGAATGCAGCCTAAAGGGATTACCAGTGACTGAGGTAATTTCAATCTTTCTACCGATCACTGTTTTTATGTTCTGCCGCATAGAACAAATGCATTTCACTTTCAATTCTAGGAGTTATCTACATTAAGCAGTGTATGTGAAGAAGGGTTTCTTCAGGTATTGTGCAGCTTGTGATTAATACTTGCCGAATGACTCCTGAACCCACTCGGTACCTCATGTTCATCTATGCATGCAGTAGATGTAGCTCACTTTGGAGAAGAGCTCGCTGATCTAATCACTCCTTCTTATGACCTATGTTGCTGTAAGTGCCTCCATGGCCTCCTGTAGATTTTGAAAGTACTTCTAAAATGCTAGTCTTTTTACCAAGGTGAAAGTGAACTGTTGGTGTGCTGTACCGCTAACTTTACAAGACTGGGTGGGGAATGGCAGTAATCTTGAATCCTATTGAAAACTAAGGCCCTCGTGAACTCAAGCGCCAGTCAAAGATGGCATGTTCCCGCACCCTCTGTGTTCATGGCAAAATGAGAACAGTATTTTCAAGGCATGAGCAGGTGGGGACAGGGGCATATCTACCATTGGTAAAGCAGGTGCAGGTGCCCACTGGACTCTGACAATTACAACACTTTTACTATCCGAACAGCAGTTAAATGTTCATTCCCTTGCATGCACCAGAGTGCATGGTATCTTTGCTACATTACTGGGTGAGGATGGGGTGCTGGGATGTGTTTGTTGATTATAGATGTATGCATGTTAACAAGGCTGTCCAGATTAAGCCATGGTTCGAATCCTGAAACTTTTGAACAGGTCTAGGGCCTGTTTGCAGAGTCCCTAGTTTGTACCCTGAACTCTGTCATTGCATGCCACCAGGGCCTTTGTTCGACCGAAGTAGCGACTGAATGGACCCTCTGAAATTCTGGTTTGGGTGAAAAGATGAGTCTCTACTTATGCCATTAAACAACATCTTTGCAATTTCTCAAAAAGCTACTGAGCTACATTGAAAACGTATTTGACATCTAGGGTGTCAGGTGGTGGTTTGCAACTCTCTGCACTACAACTCTTGTTTATCACTAAAATCACACAGACTTGCTACGGGTTACTTTCACATCTGATACCTTTTTCTGGGGAACCATGATTTCACAGTGGTCTCCCCTGTGCTTTGCAACTTTGTTATGAGGTCTGGCTGGACGGTGCACTTCTCAGCGAAACTATTGTTACCATTTATTTTAAAGTGAAGAGTGGACTTTGGCTCGATGCAGAGGACTGTTACTTTCTCTTTTCATGCTATTGACTCCTTGGTGTGTCATTACGCCTCCTAGAGAGTGTTTGAATTGTAATGCGTGAGGGACTATTTTACATCTCAATGCTACATGAAATCATCTCATAGATGCATTCTATTCTCTATTTTATATTTTTTTTAAAGCAATTTGTTTTTGTTTCTTTTTTCAGAGCAGCAGGATTTTAGTTAATGTTTTCGTCAGGACTGAAAATGCAACCCCAGACCCAATGGCTTTGATGGTGCTTGTTTTAGAACTGTTGGTAGTTGAGTATTTTCTGCCCTATCATATGATGATGAGCACAATTCTTACCCAAGTTTAGGATTCACAGCAATCGCTGCTGGCTGGTCCAGTTCAGATGAAACAAGCCATTTCCTGTATCTTCCGTCCAGCAAGGCCACCTCTATTCGGTTTGTCCCTGCATCGGTCCAGTACAGATGCCTGCATTTTTTGGGATTAAAATAGAAAATGCCATTTCATCTCTCTTCATCTTTCAGTAAATATGAGTAAATATTTCAGCACATAATTTCGTGAAGCCTTTAAACCTACTTGACCGAATTTCTGCTTTCATACGGTTATACTTATATATTTTAGTTTTTTCTCAGTTAAAAAATCAACTATAAAAAAATTACAGAATTCAGCCAAAATATTAACGTCGATTGGTTTTATCTATTTCTCGCTTGTTTTTATCTTCAGTTTCAAGATCATACAGTCTTGCAGTATTAAGAAACCATTTGAAAAAGAACTACAATGTGCCTGCAATAGCTATTTTGAATTAGCAAGTCAATCCCATTTGTCATTAGGCCAAAAAATCCTCTAAAAATCGGTGTTTGTTCGGAAAATAAATGAGCCGTTATTATTCAGGCACTTTTATCTTTCGGAAGACATCAGGGGCATTCAACTAAGTTTCCAGAGAATCTAATCTGTTTCTGACTTTCTGGATGCCCATTTCTTCCCATGCCCTAGACATCTGCACTGGGTCTGCCCCAAGCCATACCTTGAAGACACCTAATAGCTAAAGGCATTGAACACGGATGGGCAGAAAGGTCTGAGCTCAAATCAGTTTCCTACAACAGCAATAATAAATAACAAGGCATCATTGCTGCCCTGAACATGATTTGTTGAGGGCAATTCAGGGGCACATAAAATGGCGAAGTGTTGTCTCTGGTGTTCCAGAACGGTGTAGCAATTCATAAAAGACAATTTAATAACCAAATTCACTGACAAGAATCATTCAAAGGGGCTTCTGTCTCAATGTAACGCATGGATGTCATTTAGGGGTCACCGGGCCTCTGCTGTGACTCCTGACATGCCCCTTGTGACCCCTGGCACTGCCTTTGAGACCCCTAGTGTCAGCAGTGGAAAAACCAGTGCAGGAACAGAAGAAACTCGTCCTTATGGACGTTGGTGGGGGCTTCACTGACCTCGTTTTTTGTCAATTTTTATTATACTAATAGTGAAAAATATTACATCAGAAATGGAGTACAAATAGCTGGAATATGGCATTCCCTGGCAGCTGAGGTAAGTAAAAAAAAATGCTTTTAAATGTATGTATGTTGTTAACGTCCCTGCAGTTTTGAGTGTGTTTATGTAAGAGAGAGTGGGTGTATGTGTGAATGTGTGTGCAAGTGTAGGCAGTGTGTGTGTGTGTGTATGTGTGAGTGTGTGTGTATGTGTGAATGCGTGTGTATGTAAAGCATATGTATGTGTGAGTGAAAGTGAAGGTCAAGGGGCATGGTAAGTCACTTTCGCTACCCCAGGCGTTTCAGGGACGTTATAGTTAGTTGGACATTTCACTCGTACAAAACCAGAGAAATTCAGCCGTTATAGTTAGTTGAGCTAACTATAACTCGCGCCCCCGCAATGCACTGCTGATGACGTCACATATTACATCACTCATGACATGGTCAGTGACATCACTGATGACATCTCAAATGACATCACTGATGACATCACGGATTACATCATCCAGTGACTGAGTGTTTCTGAAAAGCTTAAGAATGTTATCTATATATACGCCAAGGTGTATTGAAGAATGAGTGGGTGTTTGAGTGTTTGTATGGATGATTTTGTGGGTGCGTGACTGACTGTATAAGTGAGTGATTAAACGTGTCTTAGTGAATGCATGGTTGAGTGACAAATCTGTGTGAATGTATGTATCAGTCTGTCAGTTGGTGTGTAAGTGGCTGCATAGGTTGGTGAGTATCTACATGGGTGTCTATATGGGTTAATGATTGGTTGTCTGAGTACCTGTATGGGTGCCTGAGTGTCTGTGCGGGTGGGTGGGGGTGTTTGGCTCCCTGCATAGATGTGTGAGTGGGTGATTCACTGGGTGTATGGGTTCATGAGTGCGTCTGTGAGGAATTGTATGGGTGGGTGAGTGTGTGTATGGCTGTGTTGGTGAATAAATGGATGTCTCAATGGTACATCTATGAGTATGTGAAAGGCAGTATATGTGAGTGTTGGAGTATATAAGTGACTATATGTGAGAGTGAGTGATTGTGAGAGTGGCTGTATGGATGAGTGTATGCTTGTGTCAGTGATTGTATAAGAGAATAAGTATGTGTTAGTATCTGTATGAATAAGTGATGTGGTGTGTGTATAACTGTATAATGAGTAAATGGCAGTGTTATTGATTCTTTGGGTGACTGACTAGGTGTGTGAGTAACTCTATGGGTGAGTGGCGGTGTGTGAGTATCTGTATAAGTGTATGAGTGCATATATCAGTGGCTGTATTGATCAGTGACTGCGTGTATGAGTGACTGTATGGGTGAGTGTATGTGTGTGTAGACCTATGAATCAGTGAGTGGGTATGTAGTAACTGGTATTGGTGTGTCTATGGTTTCGAGAATGTTAGTCTGTATTTTTGAGTAGGTGTTTGAAAGGTTATATTAGGGTGTGAGGAGGTGCATCAGATATTAAGTGGATGATGTCATCAGTGATGTCATTTGAGATGTCATCAGTGATGTCATGAGTGATGTCACTGACCATGTCATGAGTGATGTAATATGTGACATCATCAGCAGTGCATTGCAGGGGCGCGAGTTATAGTTAGCTCAACTAACCATAACGGCCGAATTTCTCTGGTTTTGTACGAGTGAAATGTCCAACTAACTATAACGTTCCTGAAACCTGTGGTTTTTCAGTAAATTTCTAAGGTTTTTTAAATGCTAATTTCTTACTATAACGTCCCTGAAACCTATGGTTTTTTAGGTGAATTTCTAAGGTTTTTTAAATGCTAATTTCTAACTATAACGCCCCTGAAACTTATGGTTTTTTCAGTGAATTTCTAAGGTTTTTTAAATGCTAATTCCTAACTATAACGTCCCTGAAACCTATGGTTTCTTCAGTGAATTTCTAAGGTTTTTTAAATGCTAATTTTTAACTATAACATAGTAGTCGCGTTTGCAGAGTGCTGCAGAAAGGGGCCTGGGCCTCCTACCAGCGCTCAAGAATTCCGCTGCGTAGGACTTACAGGAGGTACCAGGAGGGCTACTTGGCCCCCAAAGTCCCTCAGGAGTAATGTGGACTTTATCCCCCAACCAGTAGTGTGCCAGGAGGCACATTTGCAGAGTGGTGGAGAAAGGAGGGCATGGCCTCCAAAGACTTCTTAGCAATCCCACTGTATGGGACTTACTGGAGGTAACAGGAGGGGTAGTTGGCCCCCAAGGACATCCTTGAGGACCAACTACCCCTCCTATTACCTCCAGTAAGTCCACTAAGCAGGATTGCTAAGTTCTCATAGCAGGCCACGCCCCCTTTGCCCACCACTCTGCAAACGCGCTCCTTGGCGCGCTCTTGGATGGGGATTGAAGTCCCCTTTGCTGCTGGGGGTCCTTAGGGGCCAACTAGCCTACCTGTTATCTCCAGCAAGCCACACACAGTGGGATTGCTGAGAGGTAGACATAGGCCACGCCCCCTTTCTCCACCACTCTGCAAACGCGCCTCCTGGCGCGCTCTTGGTTGAGGGATGAAGTCCCCTTGCCTCCTGGGAGTCCCTGGGGGCCAGCTAGCCCTCCTGTTACCTCCAGTAAGTCCAACACAGCTGGATTGCTGAGTGTTCAGAGGCCACGCCCCCTTTTTACACCACTCTGCAAACACACCTCCTGGCGCCCTGCTGCTTGGGGGATGAAGTCCACTTTAGTCCTGTAGTCCTAACGACATAAGGGGACCTCATCGCACCACCAGCAGTGCGGCAAGAGGAGCGTTTGCAGAGTGGTCTAAAAAGGGGCATGGCCTCGGACCACCTCTCAGCAATCCCACTGTGTGGGGCTTACTGGAGGTACCTGGTGGGCTAGTTGGCCCCTAAGGATCCTTAAGATTCAAGGGGACTTAATCCCCCAACCCAGAATGTGCCAGGAGGCGCGTTTGCAGAGTGGTGCAGGGAGGGGGCGGGGCCTCCGGCGAGATGTCGGCTTTTTTTTTTTTTTAGAAGGGGGGCTGTGTGTCCCCCCTTCTCTTAGTATTTTTTGGGCCCTAGGGACCCCATCCCCCAGGGCTTGAGCCATTTACATTTTTTTTTTTTTAAACGGGAAGGGGGCCGCACAGCCCCCCTCCCAAGGCCGATTTCGGCTCCGGGGACCCCATCCCCATGGACACTTATTTATTTATTTTTTTAATTCATTTTAAAGGAGGGGGCCTTTGCCCAAAAGCAATCTGCTTCGCTTCATGGAAGCGAGAGCAGATTCCCTGCTCTCGCTTCCATAAAGCAAAGCAGTGTTTGCTAAGACAGGGCAGGAGCCATGCTCTCGCCCTGTCACAGCAAACTGCAATTTCCCGGGGGTGGGCACCCCGGGACATTGCTGCAGCCGGCCTTGGGGGATGGCGGTCCCCAGGGCCATGGAGGGCTCCAGGAGGGGGGCAACGTGGTCCCTCTCCAACAGATTTAAAGGGAGGTGGTGGTTCCCAGGGCCGGGGGGTCCGCAACGGACCCCCATATTTAATTTACTGAATGCCCCGGGGAGGTGGTGGTACCCGGAGCAGTGTGGGGTGGACAGGAGCCCCCCCACACATCTTTATTGAAATTGAAGCCCCGGGGAGGTGGCGGTCCCCGGGGCTTGGGGGGGCCCGCGAGGCCCCCGCACATAATTAAAGTTATGCCCCGGCTGTCCCCGGGGCAGCGTGGGGGGGCAGGAACCCCCACACACATATTTCCATTAAAGCCCCGGGGAGGTGGCGGTCCCCGGGGCTGCGGATTTAAAAAAACGGAGCGCGGGACACCGCACTTCGTGTTTTTTTTTCATTTTCAGCCGGATTTGCGCACCCGGCGCGACTCTGGCCCTGACCAGGCCTAGGGGGAGTCAGGGTGTTTTTACCCTGCCCCCTTTTCTTGTTTTTTAATGTTTCTCTCACCTTTTTGCTTCTCACTCGGTACCGAGTCACAAGATGGTTGCCAACACTTCCTGGTTTGAAGTGTTGGCAGCCAATCAGAAACAAGCTTGTGATCTGGAGGGTTCAGCCAATCAAATCTCACAATTCTCAAATATCAATATCTGTAAATGTTTCAATTTCTCAAAAACTACTGAACGATTTACACCATTTAAAGAAAAGCGTGCTTTCTGGACCAAAAGCTTGGACCAAAAGCTACCTTTTTGCCAAATTTGGTATAATTCCATTCAGCAGGTCAGGCTGCAGCAGTGTCTAAAGTTTCCTATGGAAATTAACATGAGAAAACACGTTTTGGGTTTCCCTTTTTTCTCGGCCCTCGCTTGAGGAATCACCCCGAAACTTTCAAGACACCAGCTGACCTGAGCAGGCCATTGGTTTTGAAAATTTCGTGAAGATTCGTCAACCGGTGCCAAAGATATTGGCAAAAGAAAAAATGCTTTTTGAGTAGAAACAAGGTTCTAACTATAACTACCTACTGACGACCGTCAGTAGGTAATATATATATATATATATATATATATATATGTGTGTGTGTGTGTGTGTGTGTGTGTGTGTACATACGGATGTGAGAGTTAGGCTCAGATTTCACTTGTACAAAACCACAGAAATTCAGCAGTTATAGTTACCTGAGCTAAATATAACTTGCGCCCCGCAATGCACTGCTTATGACCTCACATATTACATCACTCCTGACATGATCAGTGACATCACTGATGACATCTCAAATGACATCACTGATGACATCACTGATGAGATCATCCACAGAACCACTCACACACACACTCACACCCCTATACAACCTCTCATACACCCACTCACACACCCACACAACCTCACATATTATAATGTCCCAGTAAACTTTGGTTTTCCAATGAATTTCTAAGGTTTTTTTTAAATTCTATTTCCTAACTATACTGTCCCTGAAACTTTTGTTTTCTTAGTGAATTTCTATGTTTTTTACTGTTATTTCCTAACTATAACATCACTGTAACCTTCTAAGGGTTTATAATTTTATTTCCTAATTGTAACCAGTAACCTTTGACAGTGAGTATGTGAGTGAGTGTCTCAGTAGGTCTGGGAGGGGCTGCATAAGTGTCTCACTGGGTGTAGGAGTGAGTGCATGAGTCTCTGGGTGGGTCTGTGAGTGGGTGTGTGGGTCTATGAGGGTTTAAGTGGGTCTGTGAATGGGTGCGTGACTGAGTGGGTCTGTCAGTGGGTGCATGAATCTCTGAGTGGGCCTTTGACAGTGAGTATGTGAGTGAGTGTCTCAGTAGGTCTGGGAGTTGGCATGAGAATGTCTGAGTGGGTCTTTCAGTGGGTGAATGAGTGTCTCAGTAGGTCTGGGAGGGGCTGCATAAGTGTCTCCCTGGGTGTAGGAGTGGGTGCATGAGTTTCTGAGTGTGTCTGTGAGTGGGTGCATAAGTGTATGAGTGGGTGCGTGAGTATCTGAGTGGGTCTATAGATGGGTGTTAGAGTGTCTTAGTGGGTTTGCAAGTGCCTCCATAAATGTGTGAGTCTGTTTGTGAGTGAGTGCATGAGTGTCTGAGTGGGTCTGTAAGTGGTTGCATTAGTCTCTGAGTGAGTCCGTGAGTGGGTCTTTCAGTCTGTGAGTGAGTCTGTGAGTGAGTGCATGAGTCTCTGAGTTGTCCTGCGAGTGCATAAGTCTCTGGGTATGTGAGTGAGTGCATGAGTCTCTGAGTGGGTCTGTGAGTGGGTGTGTGATTCTCTGAGTGGGTCTGTGAGGGTCTAAGTGGGTCTGTGAAAGGGTGCAAGAGTCTCTGAGTGGGTCTGTGAGTGAGTGCATGAGTTTCTCAGTAGGTCTGTGAATGAGTGTATGAATCTCTGACAGGGTCTGTGAGTGGGTGCGTGAGTGTCTAAGTGGGTCTGTGATTGGGTGCATGAGTGTCTGAGTGGGTCCGTGAGTGGGGGAATAAGTCTCTGAGTGGGATTGTGAGTAGGTGTATCAGTGTCTCGGTGGGTGTGTGAGTGGATGCGTGAGTCTTTGAGGGGGTCTGTGAGTGGGTGCGTGAGTGTCTGAGTTCTCTCTGTTTTTCCCTCTTCTGCTCTGTTTTGGCTTTTCTGCTTGTTTTTCTGTTCTCTGTTTTGCCTATCCTGCTGGTTTTTCTGCCTCTGTTTTGCTTTCCTGCTCTTTTTTCTGCCCTCTGTTTTGCCCTCTTCTGCTGTTTTGCCTTTCCTGCACATTTTTCTGCCCCGTTTTGACTTTTCTGCTTGTTTTTCTGACTTCTGTTTTGCCCTTTCTGCTTGATTTTCTGCCCTCCCATTTTGCCCTTTCTGCTCGTTTTTCTGCCCTCTGTTTTGTCCTCCTCTGAACAGGGGTGGGGGGCCTTGCTGCCCCTCTCCCCGGGCTGATTGAGCCCCAGGAAACCCATCCCCTGGGGCCTGGTGGTAACTGAATGTGGGAGGAGGGCCACTCGGCCCCACCTCTCCATCAAGCAGAGGCTGGGAAAAAGGGAAGTCCGAAAACAAGTTTCCCTCATGCAATTTCCCATAGAAATTTTAGGAAGCGTTTTAGGAAAAACACCCAGCAGAAATACACCAAATTTGGCAGAAAGCTAGATCTTTACTGCAAAAGCATACTTTTTGTGATTCAGTGTAAATCCATTCATCATGTTTTGGGGAAAATTAAAGTTCAAATGTTAGTGCTATCTGGATGGTTGGTCGTGAAGACCATGCGTGGTAGGTACTGGCCATTCAAGGGAGATTGGGCATGGACCTACAGACAGAAATAATCTGCAAAGATTTAACAGTTTTCATCCACGTCCCCTTGAAGAAAACCTATGTGGCCAATTTTAACACCTTCAAAATTGTAGTAAAGTCTCAGATTACAAAACACAAGCAGAAAATCTATACGAAAAAATAAGGACACATAACTATCCAGAAAAAGTCATACAAACATGTTAAAAGAGGGCCAGAAGTCAAAACAGATAAGCATTGCTTGAAATGATCACAAGAGATTCCAAAGAAGATAGACTGATTTGTGTAACAACCCTTAATATAGCTTTCAGCTGGGTTAAAAAGATCATCAAGAAGAATTGGCACATTACAGAAAATACAAGGTCCCATACACAGGAGCTACCGATGTTTCCACATAAATAAGCCAGGGGTTTAAGGGATGCTTGGTCCACATAAGACCCAGGGGAACTATTACTGATCATGACACTATACATAGCCACCTGTGCCTCCCTAAAGTAACAGGACACTATCCATGTGGCCACTGCAGTGTTTGCTATCTTATGACTACAATCCGACAATTCACTTGTGGTTATCTTCAGTATGGACTACTAGGAAACATACGAATTGTAATTAAAAAACAGGTGATTTACACGTGCTTGTGGCCTCTGATACTTAGGAATAACGAGAAGTAAGGTAAACACATTTGTGAACCTCATAGTAATATACTATACTTTTATAAAATACACATTTGTGATATAAAAAAACATAACAAAAATGGCAGAACACTCAATAACCAAGGGGCATAATACTAATGAATTAAGCTGGGTTGCGACCGAGCAGTTGGGTAATGACACAAAAAATCCTGAATGTACATTTTTGAAAAGGAGCAATGATGGATCTACAGGCTGTCAACCCACAAGGATGGATTAAATGATAGCATCCTCTGTCGCAGTATCTATAATAACCTAGGATCGCTGACAAGTCATGACAATTGAGAAGGTTTATAACCTATTTAACAGCAGTCGAGTTTAATAGATCGACTACAGATCAAAGTCACCAGATCTAAGTTAGAAAGATGGTTGTGATGAAATTCACTAGATATGGACATGGGTACACTGCTGAAATGTGCCCATGGTCCATGTCCTAGGAGAAGGTCTTCTAGATATAACACAGATCCTAAAGGGCAATATCATAATAACATAAAAAGAGTTGTCATACTGACCATGTATCCCTGTGTAATACATCTGGAGACAATTATCAAACTGGTGTGTACTTTATGTTCATAGAGAATTACCATCTGGACATAAACACCTTGTGCATAATACAGTTTGCTGTCCACGTTTGGCTCTAGTCACTACATAGAAATAATCAGACCTTTTCTACACATAATGACATGAATTACACCTTTCTTTTTGATGGCTACATGAACTGATGGCTTCTCACACACCACAGAAAATGATGTAACTTGAATTGTTTCACTTGACACCGCGTGATTATGTTGGCACGTGTGCTGATGCATCACATGACCCGTTTGGCTTTTGATACGCCCCCATGCCAGTAACCGCAAGATGCAGGGCTTAGAGGGCACGATTGGGTCCTTAGAGTGTGTACTCTTGATGAAGTTAACTCAGGTGAGGGGGAGGTCTTGAGGACGCTTTTGCGAGCTTATTTGCAAAACAATCTATAATTGTAAAGCATGAAGAGGACAATAAACCCCAAATGGGGTTTTATATCTGAGTTTCTTTGTTTGACAGAGTGTGACTATCGGGTCTGCCCAGCTCTAAGACTCTATGAGTTACTAGAGTTTGCCAAGAAAAGTACGGCTGTATGTTTCACAAAAACTCTGTGTGGCTAAGGACAATTGTGTATTACACCATCCTTGTTGAGTTTTACGTTCTCACTTCAGCATGGGGGCACTGTGTGTCACCCATTTGTGACATATTATAAGCATCAAATAGATCTTTTCATGAACACTTGTGTAAAGGTCTCACCTTTATTTAGAAGTGCAGTAATATAACAAATCTCACAAATAGGACACTGGTACAAGATGAAAAGACATTCCAGTAATAATCAAGTTTGCATTCATTTATTTTTGCAGATACTCCAATGAGGCTATGTCCCACTAATGGTTTGCAAGGCATGCAAAAAGGTTATATCAGGAATATGTTTCACTGACACAGAGAGTGTTTGGTCAGTGAGACACAGTGAATAGGGATCTATAAATCTGGTCCTGAAGGAAGCAAGTCGACCCTTTCATGCTATTTGTAGTGGCTGAACCATGTGACCCTCTTGATGCAGGAGTACATTAAAAACTCCAAGGATGTCAGGTTGTGTTTTTAACCTCGCCAAGGGTTTCCCAAAAATGCACTTTCACGAAAACATGAGATACTGCAGGCAATTTTAATATAGATCTCTCATAAAATACTAACAAAGAGCTCCGCTGATCAGAAGCTTTGAACCCATACAGATACATTAGGTATCATAGGTGAGGACCCGAGCATGAAGCATGCCACTAGTGTAACTGAAATTGAAGGCCTGTTTAAAGAAAAAAGTTTCTTCCTCCACCCCCAATATTTATTTTTGATAGGGAGGCTAGATTACTTAGCAAAACAAGTTCTCTCTCCAGGAAGCTGGGCGAACCAATAAACCCGACTTCGCGTTCCCTCTATGTTGTATGATAAAAAAAAAACTACAAATTCACTGAAAAAACCAAATGGTTACAGTGACGTTATAGTTTGGAATGGTAATATGATCTTATGGTACGCTAAAATAAAAACAGAAATTCACTCAAAAACTAAAGGATAAAGTGATATTATAGTTAGGTATGGTGATAATATCTAACACCACCTTAAATCCCTAGAAATTCACGAAAAAGCCAAACATTTAAAGTGGTGTTTTAGTTAGGCTTGTAATAATATAAAAACTATTGCTTTAAAACAAAAAAGCACTGAAATTCACCAGTTATAGTTTACTGAGCTAACAAAAATGTGCACCCCTGCCATGCACTGCTTATGATGTCACATATTACATCACTCATGACATGTTAAGTAATATAATTGAGCCTGCTTTACCAAGATCACTTAAAGTGAATCGGTTTTGGATGCTCCCACATGAGGCTATACAAACTGATTTTCCCAATAATTTTACTATCACACAGAGACGCATTCATGTTCAGGGCCGGACTGGCCGTATCGGGCACTGGGCGTTTCCCCGGTGGGCCGCTAGGGTGGGGGCCGGTTTTGGGCCCCAGGGGGCCGTTTTTGTTACCGGGGTTGGCAATATCGGCCCCCTGTAACAAAATCGGCTGAAACCGGCCCTCGCAAACAGCTCAGCTGCACCCCCCCCCTACCCCCGGGGGAAGGGGCGGCCGAGCAGTTTGCCAGGGCCGGTTTCGGTTCCCAGACCGGCCCTGTTCATGTTCCTTTCATACAACTATCAGGCAAAATCAAATTGTGTGAAGCTTCACTGTTAAACACACAAAGTACTAAATTATTTTTCAAAGGAAGAGTATCTCTTAAACTTAGTGCAGAGGGGTAATATGCCTGCTGCAAAGAGCTAAATGCACTGCAGTAAGACCTGATATGCCATTGACTTAGTTACTCACATAAAACGTGCATGGAGGGAGGCGTGGCTTGCCGAGGGCAATGGCGGACGCGTGAGCGCTGAGCTCCGCATCGGCTGCCTGAACATCCTGCTAAACGGGCTGCTCGTGAACCGCCCTGCCGGTTCTGGCCGCTGCCGAGCCCCTGGAGCAGAGTCACGGAGCGGCGGCGCCACGCGCTGCTTCTCCTGGACTTCTGAGCCCTCGCTGGGGGCTGTGAGCGGAGGGGAGCTGAGCGCCCGCATCGTCTGTGGCGGCCCTGCTGGCACGCTACACCCCGGCTTCGGGTGGGAGATAGGCCGCGGAGACGACGAGTGGGCGGCCCCGGGGCTGCGGCGGATTGCTAGGGGAGCGCGGCTGACGGATCGGGAGATTGCCGGAGAGGAGCGGGGACACAGCTGATGTCCGGGAGAGGTGAGTGAACGCCCCCCCCCCGAGTAGTGACCGGCTGTGAGGCGACGCCTGCGGACCTCCATCTGGGGCATGCTGTTTCCGCCCCTCCCCCCGCGTGGCTGAGGCGCAGCTCGGAAGGAGCAGGAGGGCTGTGACCTGGATTGCAGGGTTGGGGACAACAGAGGTTTAACTGCTGGGGGAGCCTGCACCGGGGGTCTGAGGAGTCCCGGCCGCCATCTTGGTTGGAGAAGAGCATACGCACGGCGGGGATGGGCTGTGCTCACCTACGTTGAACGACGGTTCCCTGACCATCTGGCCGTCTACAGGGAGAGTTGCTGCCTGGTCCTGCGGAACTCGTAGATGCCCTGGCCGGTTGGTGGGCGCCGCAGTGGGTGGAGGCGGCGAATATCACCTTGGTACTAGCGGCGAGGCCCCACTTTGCACTGCTGGCTGACTTCTTGGGCGGGCCCCAGGGGAGGGGGCCTGTTGCTGCCTCGGCTATCTGAGGAGTGTCCTCTCTCTCAGACCCCCTGCGTGACTGGCGACAGGTGGGGACGCACTCTGGTGGGCCGGAGCTAACTCATACCGAGGCCTTGAGATCCCGGTGCCCCGACCGCAGCTATAATATGGGCAAACCTAGGGCCCGAGGGGCCGGTGCGGCGCAGGACCCAGATGACACTGATGTGGAGAGGTCACAGCCGGGATCGGGGGACCAGATTCAACAGCAGTTGGCGCAAATCCTGGAGGCCATCACGGATACCAAGACCACTTTCCACCAGGACATCAGTAAGGTGGCGGTGGGGCTGGGGCTCTTGCGAGAAGAGCATAAAAAACTCTCGGAAAAAGTCAAGCACTATGAGGTGACACTAGGGGAAATTGTGCCAGCTCAGAAGACGATGGGCCAGGAACTGGGGGCGATCTCAGCAAGGGTCACTGCCCTAGAGTGGAGGGTCGAGGATGCGGAAGGCCGCAACCGGCGCAACAACGTCCGAGTGGTGGGCCTGCCGGAAGGCGTGGAAGGGGCTGCTATGGTGGCCTACCTCGAACACTGGCTCCGAACAGTAGTGGCTCCTGAGGGTCTTACTCCCTACTACACACTGGAACGCGCACATAGGGTGCCTGCGAGGCCCCTGGCAGCGGGGAGACCTCCGCGACCGGTGGTGGCCCGCCTGATGCATTTCCGAGACAGGGACATACTCCTGCAGAGGGCCAGGACCGACGGACCCTACCAGGTGGATAATAGCAGGGTCACCTTGTTTCCGGACTACACGCTGGAGGTCCAGCGCAAGCGTACCTCCTTCCTGGCAGTGAAGAAGGTGCTGAGAGAGGAGGGTCTTCAGTACTCTCTACTTTTTCCGGCCCGGTTGTGCATACTGCTTGATTGCGCCACGCACTAATTCGACTCCCCCCCCGATGCCTGGGACTGGTTGGAGAACTACAAAGGGGGCCTACTGAGGGACAGACACGGTGCGGATCGGCGGTTGCAGGAGGAAACCTCCTGCACCCGTGGGCCCCGCAGAAACAGGAGGGGGACCCGAGGGACGCCCAGTGCGGTGCAGGCAAGAAAGGAGCAGGCTGAGGCCCTAAAGGCGGTGGTGTCCCTGTCGCAGCCTCGAGGGCCGCCGACCACAGACGACGATGCTGGGACAGATAAGGACTCTGCGGACAATGAATCCGACACGACTAATGGCAGTAATCTCCAGATGCCGGTGATCACACCCCAGAGTGTGGATGAAATAGTGTGAGACGGGGGTGGTATGCTGGCTTTTGTTCATCTATGTTTTGTGTTAATAATGGGTTGGATACACGATCGCCGAGCGAGTATTGATGCTAGGCAGCTGGTGTTTAGTGAGCTATGAGCCCGACTTTTGGCAGCTGCATCTCTCACCACCTCTGAAGTAGTTGGAGGTTATTGTTTGGTTAGACTAAGGTTTGGATGGGAGCTCATTCTATAGTTACTGTCCTGGGGTGGGGGAGTTGGGATGTTGGGGCTATCTACTGGGGTGCCTAGCGTGGCACTGTTGAGGATCTCTTGGGAAGCGACATGCAGTTTTTACTAGGAGCTCAATGTCTGACCTGAAATGTATTTCATGGAATGTCCGGGGGCTCCACTCCATGAACCGCCGTTATAAAATACATGCTTATTTAGTGCGCAGGGGGATCCAAGTTGCCTTCCTCCAGGAAACCCATCTTACTGGCACGAGGCTTCAGCTTTGCAGCGTAGATGGAGGGGACAAGTTTTTGACACAGCTTATTCTGCTTTTGTGCGGGGGGTCCTGATTTGGATTAGAGCGGGGGTGCCGTTCCAACTGGTACAGCAGATCACAGACCCAGAGGGTAGGTATGTGATGGTATTGGGCAGATTGAATGGCAGAGACATAGCGTTGGGTAGTGTGTATGGTCCTAATGCGGATCAGCCTGCTTTCTTTGCTCAGTTATCTGGGAAGCTTGCGCCTTTCCTGACTGGCGCTGTCATTATAGGGGGGATTTCAACTCGATCACAGATGTCCAACTAGATAGGTCCCATCCACCCCTCACTACCGCCACTACACATAAGATAGCACGGGCATGGAAGAATTGGCAGGAGCATTGGGGACTGGTTGACACGTGGAGGGTGCATCACGAGCCGTCAGAGATTATTCCTTTTACTCTGCATTACATGATCTCCATGTTCGAATCGATGCCTTCCTCTGTTCCCCAGAGCTCCACTCGCTGATTGTACATAGCGAATATCTCGCCAGGACCCTGTCGGACCACAACCCATTGCTAGTACGACTGCAGTGGGCCCAGGTGCGCCCTGCTATTCCTAACTGGCGTTTGAATCCGGAACTTCTGGAAGATTCAGTGTTTCGCGCGGAGGTGGAAACCGGGGTGACTAACTACTTCCTGGAGAACACAGGTACGGCTTCCACGCTGGGGGTCGAATGGGACGCCTTTAAAGTGGTGGCGAGGGGCTTGTGCATTGCTAGCGTTGTAGGGGTCCGGAAGACACTGCTTCATGACATTGAGACTGCGGAACGGCGCCTACGGAATCTAGAGATTACTAGACCTGATCAGCCTGATAGCCACAGGGAACTCTTAGCTGCAAGAGAAGCGGTAGCGGTGGAAGTTGATTCATTGCGCTGCTATGATTATAAGAACTACATCGCTCGAGTACATTCTGAGCGGGATAAGTCTGGTACCCTGTTGGCCTGGTTGGCTAATCCTGAGAGGAGAGGGTCGCTAATCTTGGAGTTGCAGGGTCCCTCCGGTGACCTGTGCCGCACACAACAGGGGATCAATGATTTGTTTTATGCGTACTACCAGGAGCTTTATCGCAGCAGGGTGGTCCTGAATGAGGGGGCACTTAGGGACTTTCTCGGTGGGGCGGCTCTTCCGGAGCTGGATAGGGCTGAGGCGGACAGGTTGGGCCAAGACATTACATTAGGTGAAGTGAGAGGCGCAATTAAGCATATGGCGCGGAAGAAGACCCCTGGAGCGGACGGGCTCCCAGTGGAGTTTTATCTAACATATATCGATCTGCTGGCGCCGAAATTGGTCACCCTTTTTAACGTTGCGAAAAGGGTGGGGCACTTGCCGGTTTCTACCCGTGAGGCGGTAATTATCCCCCTGCTGAAACCAGGGAAGTCCCCAATGGATAGGACGGCCTACCGGCCGTTATCCAGGTTACCAACTGACTATAAGATATTGAGCCGGGTATTGGCGACCAGGCTGCTCCCTCTCATGACCGGCCTGATACATGAAGACCAGGCGGGCTTTATCCCGAAGCGGAACACCGCAGTTAACGTGCGGCGGCTTCTTCGTGTCCTGGAGGCTCCCACATATCAGCAGGCGTCTGCAGCGGTTTTCTCAGTGGATATCGAAAAAGCTTTCGATAGTTTGGAATGGCCGTATTTATTTCAGGTCCTGCGTGCATTCGGGCTGGGGGAGGACTTCGTAAACTGGACAGCAATGCTGTATAAAGACTCTACGGCACGTGTTAAGACAGGGGGCCTGATTTCTGACTCTTGTGTAGTGAGCAGAGGGACACGTCAGCGGTGCCCATTGTCCCCGCTTTTATTTGCACTGGCTATCGAGCCGCTGGCGGCCCATGCTCGAACTGGGCGCAGATACACGGGCCTTGATGTATACGGGGATACTCAGTATATAGCGTTATACGCTGATGACCTGTTGATGTTTCTGGAAGATACAGGAACAGCCCTTACTGGAGCGCGTCGATTGTTAGGCGACCTGGAGCGGGTGGCGGGCCTTAAAGTAAACTGGGGAAAGTCATGCTTGTTTCCAACCAGTCCACGAGGTGCGGGCCCACAGAGTACTAGTGGAGTACATTGGGAGTATGACTGCCTGACTTAATTGGGGACCCGGATATATCACATGCAGGCGGACGTGTTGGAGGGCAACGTACATCGAGCGATACGGGGGCTGCGGGGCAGTATGGAGTTCTGGAGCACGCTTCCGCTCTCACTGGCGGGCCGCGTGGCCCTCCTCAAGATGGTGGCGCTGCCTAGGCTCCTTTAATACTTTTGAACTCTGCCGATTTGGATCCCAGCGAAGACCTTTAAGCACCTCCAAACGCTGGTAACAGGTTTTCTGTGGCTTAGCGGTAGGCGACGGGTGGCCTTGACGACGCTTGCACGACCGAGAGGGGAGGGGGGACTGGCGGTACCGGATTTCGAGTCTTACTATCTGGCGGCCCAACTGCAGTGGCTCACGCAGACAGTAGCAAAAATTTTCCGAGACGTTGGCGAGGAGGAGGCTGGGAGAGTGCCCAGACGGGTGTTGTCATCCATCATTCTGCAACGACCGCTTCGACTTGACGAGCTCTCTACCGAAGTTAAAACCTTTCGCTTATGCTGGATACGGAGTCAGAGGAGGGCTAAAATAGCTCGCCCATACGCCCCGGAGATCCCTATTTTGATGTGCCTGGTGCTTCCTCACGGGAGTAATTGGTCGGCGCTTGTCCGTTGGAATGACTTGGGTCTAAACGCGTTGGGTGATCTGTATGTTGATGGGGCCCTCCTTCCGTTCGAGTCTTTGCAGGACCGTTTTGACCTGCCTCGGGGAGACTACTTGCTCCATTCCGCATTGATCGCGGCTGTTCAGAAGTACTGGGGAGGGGGCTTGTCTGAGCCTCCGACCTCTATGGTCTGCCAGTATGTGGTATTAGCTGCGGGCACCATTAAGGCGGTCACGTGCTTAAACAGACGAATGACGCAGGAGCGGCTTGTTCCACTAGCAGGGCTGAAGCGGAAATGGGAGGAGGACCTGGGGGGTGAGATTCCCGAGAAAGCGTGGTCTGAGATACTCGAACGGCCTTGGAAATGTTCCCGGAATGCCCGATTTCAACTAATCCAGTTCTTTATCTTACATAGGGCATACCTAACGCCAGAAAAAATTAAGCAATATTTCAAAGTGTCGGCGGCGCCTTGCCCAAGATGTGGTGGAGAGGGGGCAGACCTTCACCATATGTTGTGGGACTGCGTTCAGCTACGGGATTACTGGCGGGACGTGGTGGAGTTATTACATAACGTCACAGAGAGGGACATTGACCCGGGGCTGGGGGTTTGCCTGCTCCACTGGTTTCCCCACACTTCCAAAACCAAGATCACAAGCAAATTCATGGATCTGGGCCTGGTGCTCACAAAACGGGAGATAACTGCACATTGGAAGGCTAAGAGGGGCCCGAGCTTTAATAGATTGAGGGCAGCTTTTGTTAAGTGGGCGGACTGTGAGGGTGTTGTACAGATACAGGCGGCCACTCGCGCAAATAATGATAAAGCGCTAGACGCAGCACGGGCGTGGGAGGCGTTAACACTATTGTTGAAGGTGCCTGATGTCGACTCTGACGCTGAGTCTGTGACTAGCGTTCAGTAGGAGGTGGCTCAGAGTCGGCTCATTGGAACCATGCCAGGACATGACAGCGGCCCTGAGGGGTGGGTAATAGGAGCCACCCGGAAATATGCTGATACTTGATGTTACAGCTGGGTTTAGTGCCAGCACTACACCATGAGTTCCACATATTGTATTAGTTGGTCTTCACTGTTCCATGTGCCACGCCAGGGGGTGGGGGGGAGGGACTGTTGAGGGAGGGTGCCTGAGGGCGGGGGTCCTTTTTCTTGAGTGCATGTTTTACCTCACTGATGGTACTTGTTACTATTTGGCCTTATGTTTGCCCTGGACTGCTTGTATGTTACATTGGTCTCTTATTCGTTAGAGCTGAGGATGTTGCTGCGATTGAGCGGCTGCAGCTGCCTATCGGAGGTGGCACTCTGGACTTACCTCGTGGTGGTGCATTGATTTCCTTGCTATTCTGCTATTCCAGCAGTAGAGATTAATTCATCTCATTACAGGGATTTTCGACTGTCCTTCTTCTATTTGTTACCGGCTGGACTGTGCACTTTGTATATGTATGTTGTTTTTGTTTATAAAATGAATAAACATATGTTACAAAAAAATAAAACGTGCATGGAGTTTGAAACAAATAAAATGCATTAGCAACTTTTGTGAGTTCACATTGAGTTTGCAGGACTTTATTCATTCACATGGGGTGTTTTCTTTAAGTGCTGATCTCAAAACAATTTTGTCTGCCATTATTGCATTTCTATGGTGCCAGCAAGCATTCCTCCCTTCTAGTTTTGGGTGTTTGATTTAACACCCTAAGTGGCCAAAGGTTTGCCCAGATGAGAGTTTCTTGCTCTCTGTGCCATAGGATCCAAGCTGACAAGGTCTAGCAGTGCAGAAACCAGGCTGGGATTACTTGTGTTCCCTTCAGGAGGGACCTTGTCTGGCAATTCTCGATGGACTCTTCCCAGGAGAAAGAGGGTCAGTACATATTTGTATAAAGTGGGGGCAGTAGCCAAAAATGGGTACAAATGATAACCAGAGCATTTGCAGCGGTTTAGATATTTTGCAAGTTTTCCTCCCATCACCTTTTGTGTGCTTGGTGATAAGCAAGGTGGAGCTTGGTCCTAACATCTTTTACCAACGTAATATAAAAGCAGGTTTGCGGAGGTAGTAATGCATGACCAGAATATTTGTGCATATTTGTTGTACTGCTTTTATGTTGTGATAATGTGCTCTGTAAGTTATGTGTTGTGTTTTATTGTGACTGCTGTGTTAGTTTGTCTCAATTGTTATGTTGTACCCTGTTATGTTTTGAGGTGTTGCCATTTTGCTTTGTGGGATGTTATTGTATTGTCTTTTGTTGTGCTGTGTAACTATTTTAGAGATGTCAATTTATGCTGTTACATTTCCATCCCAAAATAGAAAATCCCTCTGATGTTAGGATATTTCATTTCGAAACAACTATTTACCTAGCAACCTGACGATGTAATTAAAACATAAGAAAATAAGAAAACCAGTCAAAATAGAAAGCAACACTAGTTAACAACCAGAGAACAACACAATAACATCATACTGCAATAATGCAGCATAAGACCACAGAACACATCACCGCTATAACAAAATACCACATAATATTACAAACATTCTTGTCACACACCACCTCCATCCAGAAGCCTGCTTTCAAAACGATGGTAATAGATGTCTGCATCAAAGGCATCCTTAACTGACCACCAAAGACATGCAATTGCTTCAGAGAAAAATGTTTTAGATCCAATCCAAGTTCTCTCTTTATGTTATTGGACCCCCGTTTTTTGAGAAATTGTGTGGTTGTGATGGCAAAAAATAAAGTGAAAGAGCACCATGGTGGCATCGACCCCCGGGCATCAGAGTATCATCAAAGGCACAAGTGTTCCCGATTTCTTCAAATCGCAACAAAACGACCCACCTTATTTGTATTCTCACCAAACGTGAGGCCCCAAGGTGACCGCTTTACAGTTTGCACTGATTTGTCGTATGCCAATGTTTTAGCGCCACCGTGTGGGCATTGCACGCTGTTTAGGGAACAGCTACTGTACTATCTATTCCTTATCCTTTTCTCTTTATTGGCGTATACAACCATACCTATTACTAATCTATGAAACAATGCTCTTAAATATTGTAATTGGGAAACCCCTCCTAAGAGGACAAATGTCGTCAATATCACTGATGACTGAAATTATTCATAGGAAAGATCGTCATTATTCAATGTTTGTTTATGTGCAGAAAGGGACACCTTCCTGCATATAAACAATAATTCATGGCTTTTTGCTCTTTCCATGTGTCCTGCAGAATGCAGGACGCATAGAAAAAGCAAAAACAAGGAGAAATACAAGTATCGTCGTATCGCCATTATAATGCCTGATCTTGCATGGTGTTAGTTTTTGGCACTGCCTCAGATTCACACCTCCTTGTAAATCTGGGGCAGCGTCAAAAAGCAAAGGGTGTTGCGGTGGAACGCCCACAGCAACACCCATTGCACGCCCCTTTCACGCAGATACCTGCGTGAAAGGGTACCATATTTACAAAGTGCTGTTAAACCACACAAAGTGGCTTAACACCACTTTGTAAATATGGAGCAAGGCATTGCGCCACCGGAACGTCGTTAAAAGTGACTTTCCTGAGGTGCAATCCCCTTGTAAATATGCCCTTGTGTGAGTTACAGTAACACAATGGGAGGTATTTCATATGGGGAAAACTCCCAGGCAGATCCTGTCCTTCGGGCGGTAGGTGAATGGAGCTCTGACAGCCTGCAGCTGAGGCCCTGACGCAGAAATGTTGGTGTAGAATGGATATATGTGACTTGCAGATGTTCCCACTCAACTCAAAAAATGACTTAAGGACTCTTTATGGTTGGGCCAATGCACGATCTCTGCCAAGAAGTGACAGAGGTGTTCCGTCCACCACATCACAAGAGCAGTGAAGTCAATGGCACCTTAAAAACGGCAGATAGGTCACCTACCACTTTGTGGCAGACCTCCTCTCTAAAGAACGCTGAATACACTCTAAATAAGGCCCTGTGTTTAAATGAAAAGTGTCCAACAGGAAAAACAGCTAAGCATTTCGTGTGTACTTGCATAATCGCCAGGCACCACCAAGCGTTTCAGTACCCTTTAAGTTCTATGCTTGAAGTAAAAGAATCCTTCGGAAGAGCCATCAAGTCATTCCAAATAGTGGGGCATATTTCGAAAAAAATGTCAGTGTGGTGTTGCGCCAAATTTGGCAACAACGCACTGCAACATTTTTAAAACGCAGGGACGTGTCGTATTCACAAGAATACGGCACACCCCTGTGTTTTTCCCTAGCACTGGTGCTAAAAAAGCTGCCTAGCACCAGCGCATGCACCCTACAGCCATGTTGCAAGGGTCCCTGTGCTGCAGGGATGATTGTTTATGTGCAGGGAGGGGCACCTTCTTGCATATAAACAATCAATAATGGCAATTAGCTCTTTCTATGTGTATTGCAGAATGCAACACACATAGAAAGAGCAAAACGAGGAGAAATTAATGATTTCTCCTCGTATCGCCATTCTAAGACCAGGTATTCCCCGGCCTTAGTTTTGGGCGCTGCCCCAGCCTTGTAAATCTGGGGCAGCGTCAAAAAGCAATGGGTGTTGCAGTGGAACACCCACAGCAACGCCCATTGCACGCCCCTTTGCCACAGAGGGCTGTGGCCGAAAGGGGCATATTTTAACGCCACGTTAAGTGGCTTAGCGCCACCTTGTAAATATGGGGAATGCCGATATGCCACCGAAGCATCAAAAAAAGTGACGCTCCGTTGGCGATAGGGGCTTTTAAATATGCCCCAGTGTTTTACCTTGCAGATTAGCATATTCATTACCAACTCAACTGTTATTACCCAAACATCTGAATGTAGAAGATACTGTACCCTTGCATTGTTGCCTGGTGAGCATCATCAGCCTCGTCCCACGAGGAGACTATTTTCAAAAAACATATAGATTTTGGTGTCACTTTCTGTGATGAATGCCCCCTTTTCTGCTGGTTAGCTCATGGCTTTCTGCTTCAATCCCAGATCATTCTACTGTTAACTATTAAATCGGGTTTCGGCAATTTTGGGGGGAATTTTCGACTGCACCAATATTTATTATGGCGTGCTAGAAAAACCTTGATCTTGATTTAGGAACTAATGTTTTGGGTTGACTTTTGTAGCTTGTTGTTAATACAATCTTACTGTTGGGCTATGCATTTATCAGGGCATTAGGGGGCTATTCACACATATAACTTTACATGTGAGTACATCTACATGTGTAAAGTTTCTACCACTTTTGTGTCAGTAAAAAAATCAAATAAGACCATAAAGTTTATACTAGTAATGACTTCACAACTATATATGCTCTTTAGCTCACTTGACAGAGACATTCACAATCTCCAAATGGTAAATAATAGGGAAATTCATTAAGGTTTATTACCTTTTTTTTTTTTTTAAATGTGTATGTTAAATTTTAATTTCATATAGTTGAATATATGGATTTTAAATGTAGAATATCTTTTTTTAAAGGCACTATTAATTATCCTTTAAATATATTTTAATACATTTAACTATATTAACTGAAATGAATAATATTTTTAAGGATTTTTTTCTAAACATTATTGCGCATTCTCCACAAACTACCTGGCCATTGATATCCCTACACTTGGCTGCATGAAAACTTCAATGTAAATTTTAAAGGAGGCAGAATCTAGTAGTGCCACTGGATTCAAGTTCTGCCAGCGAAGATCTTGTACCCTTAGTTCTTACCCAATAACCTCTTGCCAGTAAAAGTAACATCGAGTCTAGGTTGTATTTGACTCGAGGTGCCTCGGAGAAACCATAAAAAATACACCCCAGAGAAAAATGGAAGACCATCTGTTTTCCTTTCTTTCAGAAACAATACAGCGCCTTGTGTGAACCTTCAAGCAACTTAGAGACTACCTAACAGTAGCACCTTCAGTCGCACCTCCAAAACAGCGTACGTTTGGGGTGTGGTTTTTGCCCAACATTCTCTGTGTTTAAAACTATTAACTTACTTTTACCTTTTGGTTCCTCCCTTACACTGATTTCCACATGTACTTCCCCATTCCATAATGGCCTTAAAGTGTCAACCTTATGGTAATACCGCAACCCTGAATTACTGATACCCCCAATATTAATCGTATCAGGTGTGGTATTGCCATTCTACAAACACCGAGGGAGAAATAAATGGGGTCTTAATGCAAATTGCTCATATATAAGCCAAAGAGCTGATTTGAATTCTTGAGTTAAACAGTAGTCTTGAACAATGTATTTCTTTTAGCAAGAGACTGAATACACTATGTACTGCATATATGTGCTCTGTATCTGTGCAAATGAACTTTTCTTTTTACTTTGCTAGGGATGCATGTTGGGTCTGCTTACCTTCCCACCCAGTCCACAGCTATGCCCTCAGGTTTTGTAATGTAGCGCAGATTCAAGTCAACTTCTTTTACAGGGTTGGTGCCACTGAAATCGAAAGTGGGTAAGTATGCTCGCTTGATGGCACCGTAGGAAGCGCCACGCCCTTGAATGCTGTAGTACACAATGCCTGCAGGATGGCAAAAGCAAAATGTTTTTTTACAAGCACAATGTGAATCCCATGTGCAGGACATATTATAAAGAAGACATTTGTATAATTTCTCTTTTAGAAAAAAATATGCCCATTAATATTTGCCTAAATATTATATTTTCATGTGCACAAAGCGGGTAATGAGTATTTATACATATATATATATAAACACGCGCACACACACACATACATATATATATATACATAGAGAGAGAGAGGCTAGAGCAATAACAATTCTAGAAGAATGAGTAATGTTAAATTGCATTAAATCCAGAGCCATACAACACTACCTTTCTAATACCCTACAAAATAATCTATCATATGAACATTTATACATTTAAAAAATGGAATGTGCCTTATAATTTCGCTATTTTTTAAAATGATCTCTCATCCTTTTCCTATAAACTTACAAAGATTCAGAAAACTGTGCTGCTTAGTAGCGCTTAATTAGTAAAAGAAAAAAAAATAGTAATAATTTCAGCTGCAAATAATTTGTCTTAGAAACTCGCTATCAGCATTGTTGAAACATTATCGAATATCAAGGTTGCCTGGTCTTGATTCCATCTCATGCCTCCTTCCACCACCCCACACTTCCTGCCTCTTTATCTCACTCTTGTAGGTTCTTTTCCTTTACAACTTTCTGTCTTTGTCGTTGTTTTTCTCTAATTTGTTATCTCCTCTTCTTCCCTTTTCTGTCTTTCTCTCACTTGCCCTGGGTCAAAGTCCGAAGATAAAGAATAACGCCAGGTCCCAAAAATGAGTTCTGACCCTTCCACATGCAACCACCCGCATGAGTAAGAAAAGCCCCAAAGTCGGTTTTTGTTTCAACATCTCAAGAACTAAGTTTATAGTCTTAAATATAGCCACTTGCAGGGGGGGCAGAACATTCACTTTTGACAGGTTATCCATATAGACTGATCAATACTCCTAATGCAATAGTATCTAGAGTGTTCAAGGAAGCAAACTCTACCAATTCAAAATCTCTATCTCTAATCTTCATACAAGACACTTGTTCTCATGCCAGCAGGCCACCATATTTAATTCACTTCTAAAATTGAGCCACAGAAAGTTCCCTTCTTAATTAGAGAATAATAGTAGACTTTTGTTACTCATATCTTCTATTAATACTCCATTTGGAACAGTAATACTGTTAATTTCTAATTGATGGTACCTCACTATATAACCCTGATCGATGACTGAATGGGTTACAAAGATTGAATGGTTTAAATGACCGGTTGAGGTAAAACTAGACACCGAACCTTTCTATTCCAGAAGCAGGAGGACTCCAGGACCAAAGGCACAAAGGCAGGAGACTGCCAGTGGGACTGTGTACATTTCACCCTTTTTTTTTGTTGTTGCAGATTTATATAGCGCAAACTCAACCCGAAGGTATTGGAGCGCTTTACATGAGCACCAGTTACGTTACACAAGGACACATTCATATTTTTGGTAGGCACCGGGAGATTAAGTGATTTGCCCAGAATCACAGGATGTGGAGTCGACCCTGAGGCTCGAACCTAGGTTTCCCAGCTCCAAAGTCGGCAGTCTAGCCGTGAGACCACATCCTCTCCCCTACCCTTCTCACTGATGTATAGATACCGTCACAACAACACAAAATAATGACTTTGCAGCTGAACTTTGGCTTATAACGGGAGGGGTAAGGTTGAGCAAACACATACAAATACAAAGAAGCCTGTATGGTGACGAGAACACCATTAACAATACAGGGAGGGAGAGAGTACAGAGGCCAATCACAGATTAAAAACATACAGAACAAGACATAAAGGAAACCAGCAGCCTTTCCACGTTTGCATCCCCAAGAAACGAAAGGAAAGTACAGCAAGGTTTATGCAAAAGCAAATAGCACATAAAAATAAAGAAAGCAATGCTGAAATTTTTTTTATTAGCTCCTCATTTTAACATTAAATAGGGCTCCTCATTCGACCCTCCACATTTAAATAAATAATACCGTGTATTGAACGTTATATGTGATATCATTCTTTTCAAAACGAGTGTCACAGTCCGGGTGATAAACAGGGGTGTTGCTATCTGTAATGCAGCAGGTGCAGTAGCACTGGGGTTCAGGGGTGTGAGGTACTTTCCTCATCCCAATTACAGCTGCCTTTACCACTAAACTAGGTGCTGGGGGCATCTTCGTTGCTTACATTAAATCCTATATGCCCCTGCTACCTCACTAGTGACAACGCTTGTCTAAAGACTGGAAAAGAGACCCAGGGTGGATCACCAGGAGGAGTGGCCATGACGTGTAAGTGACGCCCTCTGTGCTGTACTTACTGAGCCCCAGCCCCTCTGGATCCCAGTCATAGTCCAAGGCGTGGATGTGCTCCTGGTTATCAATGTAGTCCGAGTACTGCTCCGAGGAGAGGTTGTACTGGCGGATGCGCACACTGTCCGGGAGCAACAACAGCGGAGGGTTTCCTGCGGAGGACAAAACAGTACAACTGGTTATAACTCTTGATTACAAATTCAAGCACACGACTTCAGAGCAACTTTAAAGGTCTTGCAGGTGCCTAAATAGTGATGTTTTTTTTACAAAATCCGGATGTTGTCACAAACATTGCCAAAGAAAATAGGTCTGCCTTTAATGTGTGAACGCATCTAACATCTGGCATTTTAACAGATGCTGTTTACATGTGCTGCATGTGCAAGTGCTGTGTATTTAATAAGAACTGGCCTTAAGGCTCTGCTGAAGAACATTACCAAAAAGGATTGCTTTGTGTATAAAATTCACACAGGAGGAAATTCATTGAATTTGACAGCATGTGAGAACTGTGTGCCTTTTCAGATGCAAAATAGTTCCTCTTGCATTTTAAAGGAAGCACTTACTGGAATGCGGAATGATAAACCAAATAGCCAATAGCATGAGGTGAGAGATACAGTTCTATGGGCGAAGCCAAACCTACTCGTTGTATAGTTTAAAAATGTGGTAACAAGAGTAAAAATATTCAACTATCCCAACAGTTTATGGAAGGGACAGATACTAAAGATAACTATCTAGAAAAGAAGTATAAAGTTCTGACATTTAATGTCTTGACAAGAATGGGAGAGATTCTGGGATCAATGGCGGGTTTTTCGAGGGCTGTGAAGTGATTCTGAATATGTGTGCTGGACAATAGGGTAATACGCTCTCAGGCAACAAAAAGATAATAATGTAAACAACTGGCCAAAATATCACCTCTGTAACTTGTAGCAGTGATGTACTGCTGTTTCTGTGTTGTTGCAATAAAAAGATTTATTTAAAAAAATAATGTCTTGACGAGTTGCTCCTTCTCACTGGGTTGCAAGATGCCTTCACATACGTTTAATAGATCAAACAAGTGATTGCTTGTAAAATGTCAAATACATTAATTTCTCATCCATTACAGGGCCTGGACAATTTTTAACCCCAACAGATGTGATATACGAAAAAAACTCTATTGTGTGTGCATGTCTCCAGGTGTAGTGAGGTCACATAGGCTGGTAAAAAAATACACACTGGAAGTTTTCCTGCCGCAGAGATTTGATGTTGGCTACATTTGATTCCTTATGTTTTTTTTTCGTTTTTATTAGATTTAGTAATCGGGCACTATTAGATAAAAGTAATACACGTTATTAAATTGCTCAGAAACTGAAAGGGAACTGTTCCAATAAAGGCACTTGTTATGCCCAGTGCTGTAACTGAACCGATGATATGTTAGTTCCCCTACACAGGCAAAGCAGTTCCTCGTGTGAAGGACTTATTATCTTCTTGCACAAATTCTAATCCTGGCAATGTAAGTAATGACTTGCTTTTAAGTAGCACCCCGTACCACACATCTTCCATTTCTGAGGCCAACACAGGTTTTCATTCTTCTGAGATCGATAAGCCTAATAACATTACATTCAGTAAAAGCATCAACTTTTATTCATTGGGCGTAGGAATGGCAAAACCTGTGCTGTAAAACACTGTGGTAAAGCAAATTGTTAATGTGCAGATCTTAATGCACTAAGCATTACATGGTGTACATAAATGTGGATATGTATATAATTTATATAAGAATATTGGTAAAAACAGGTTTGGACAACATGAGCCCCAGACTCTCCAAAAGGCTTGCTAAAAGTCATAAATCCCTGAGAAATATTACTGAACAGCATTTAAGAGTTAGGTGTGAGACTGCGATGAATTTTCCGCAGTTTCTGATATCACAATTTTGAGAAATGTATTTGCTGCAGGTCATACACTCTTAGACATACACACTGAGCATTGAAAGAACTATGAAGGACAAGGTATGTGATATGTCAGACGTCCAAAGGTATAAATATATTATATGTCCTGTAGATCATGCCTCATTAGGCCTACAAGAGGTCCAAATATAACCTAAATACATCAAGTTTCAGTAGACTACACATTATATTCTTTTTTGTCAGACTCCTTTTTGTCTCTAGTCTATGATTTGGTTTCTGCATTAATTCCTGAATTTAAAAGGCCTGTCACTCAACAATTCTGATCTCTTCTTAGACATATTGCTCGTGTGATATATCTTTCGCGCCCGCGCGTGGTCTCGCTTTCCTAAACGTCCGCTCTGCGGCTTTCCTTTTCAGAGCGAAATGTCCACACCTCCACGGGCCGCTGCACTTCAGACTGGGCATTAACCAAGAAGGTGGATAGCTGCCAAGATTCCACCTTTGTTCCCAAACATCTCATCCTTTAATCTTCAGGGCTACCTCACCCCCTGGACTTCTGAGGGAAGGAGAGCGACCTCCACTAATTTCTTTCTGCTGACAAGAATATCACAAGCAGCCTTTGATGGTGGGTAATTTGGATGTGAATGCAAGAAGACACCTTAAATTTAGGGCTCTCAAGACATACTTTACAATGTCCAACTGCAGATGAAAGAAATTCAGTTTTTTACCTTTTCAGTTACCGACGACAACAATGTATAGAGCTTCAGATGGACAATTTTAAAGTATACTCGCATTTTTAATGTGGGTCATAAGGATCAGAACCATTAGAAAGAAGCCATTTCACTTATAATGTTATGTCTCCTCAATATAATGATAAACCGGGAGCGTAAACAATTTTAAGAGAATGTTCTAACCTAATCCAGAAGTCGTATCCACAAGGCATCAGTGGGGTGAAAAATCAGTGCGCTACTAAATCTGTATGATGCATATACAGCTCCTTTGCTGAAGTTGGGAGCACCACTGGTAAAAAATTCATTTTTGTTGCTCATGGCGCTGAAACATCTCTCACTGTTCCAGGGTTATGCCAATTTAAACTATGCCATAGAAGGTTGAAATCAGTTGGGGCCTGATTACGAGTGTGGCGGATGGGATCCAATGTCACAAACGTGGCGGATATCCCGTCCGCCGTATTACAAGCTCCATTATATCCTACGGAACTTGTCATAAAGTAGGCGGGATATCCACACATTTGTGATGGAGTATCCCATCCACCAAACTCGTAATCAGGTTCTTGGTGTTTGTTCATTTCCAAAAAAGGAAGGATGAAATGAGATCTTGGGCTTACTCTCAATTCTGGATAGTGACATTGAAGCCTTCACCTAGGCCCCGATACACAGAGACATTTATGAGTATTTGAAGTAGTACTTCTGCAGTACTCTTTTGCCTAAGTTCTAGCACGTTCCTTTACGAATTGGCCCAAACACATTTAAAATGGGAAGAAAAGGGAATATTCAGTGTACAATTAATAGAAATAAAATGTAATGTGCTCACTTTTCACTTTTACTAATAGGAAGCTGGACGTTTTGGGGCTGTTTCAGAAAGGTATTAAGAGTACCCCTGTAGTACTACTTCCTGTACTCATAAATGCTTTTGTCAAGCGGCCACTTCATGTGATTAAAAGTGGCAAATCCACATTGAAACCTGATACCAGGGGCATATGTAACTCTAAGAGGGAGGCACGGATACTCACAGATCCATGCTTTCGAAGAATAACATCCGGGTACTGGTGCTTTAGCACTGATTACTAGGCCTGGGTGAAATTTTAATGATGCCAGTGTAATTGGAGACATTTCAATAACTGCCCATTAGTCTTCTGATGTAAAATTACCAAAATTAAGCAATTACGCCATCTTGAGTAATTAAGAGCAATTTGGGGCAAAAATCTTACCACTGGAGCACAGAAACAACGAACTAAGAGACAGCAAGAGGCTGCTGGCTACTGCTGTACATGTCCTGTAGCATTTTTTGATAATCAAATTTATTGTTTTACAACACATAGAACAAATCAGCAAAAGCACGGAAGACAATAGATCAATTACATTCTTGAAAGAATAGCATCCCACGGTTTCATACCCCATAAGACATACACAGGCAAAAGTAAGGAAGCAAGTCAATCCGAACCCTCCAAAGTACCCAACCACTTCCCCCACACCTTTCGGTATTTTTTGAGACACCCTCTCGCTACGTAAAGGACTTTCTCCTGGGTCGCGCACCAGTCCACCCCCCTACGCCACCTCCCAAGGTCAGGCGGGTCAGGACATTTCCATGCCGCCGCTATGTCACGATTGGCCACAATCATAGCTGTATTAAAAAATATCTTGTCATTTCTGGACCCGTCCAGCCCATCCGTGATCCCCAATAGTGAATGACGTGGGTCATGGGGAACCCCCCATCCCAGGACCTCCGTGAGCTCCTCCTCAATGGCCCCCCAAAATCACTCCAGACGGGAACAGGACCAAACCACATGGAAAAAATCAGCCGGGGCATGATTACATCTCGCACATGACGCGTCCGGGGCGCAAGCCCGCTCGGTGAAGGCGCAGGGGAGTGAGGTAAGCAGCATGTAAGTAGTAGAGTTGAATCAACTTAAGTTTGGCGGAGGCGGTGACTGTCCTGGGTGCCATGAGGGCGTCGCGCCAGTCCACCTCGTCGAGGGGGCCTACCCATTCTACCCATTGGTCCCTCAATTTATCCAGGGAGGTGGGGGTGTTCTTGACTAAGGTGCGGTATATACGGGAGATGCCCCCCTTGCCTAGATCTCCCAGCATTGTCTGCGCCTCGGTAGGGCTATACTCGGGGAGCCTTGTGTCATCTGTGATGTGCGTTTGGAGGGCGTGTCGCAGCTGCAAATAATTATAGAATTGGGATGAATGTAAGGAATAACGGGTTCGAAGCTCCTGGAAGGAAAGCATATGGTCTTTAGCCCATACGTCCCCTAGTTGCGAAATGCCAATGAGGTCCCATGAGTTAAACCCCTGCAGCCCACTAACCTCCCGGAGCCAAGCCCCATGCCAGAGGGGTGTACATTGGGTCAACCTACGCGTCCAGCCGGTGTGGCATAACGAGGCCCGCCAGGCCAGTAACACGGAGCGTGTCACGTCAGGTAGTTGGGATGGAATGGGCCCCCCGTACATCATAGCTTGGATTTTAGGTAGTCCCAGCTCACTCAGCTCGAGCCGGTAGGCCGGGTCAGACCCGCCCCCATTGAACCAGTCGTGGACCACCAGGAGACGCGCAGCCAAGAAGTAAAGATATAAGTGCGTCATCCCCATTCCCCCGTCGAAGGAGGGGATCCGGCATGCAGACAGAGCCAAGCGCGCCCTCCCCCCGTTCCAGAGAAACTTGGTAGTTAGACTGTCCAGTTCCCGGAACCAGGTCCTGGGAAAGCAGAAGGGAGTATTTTGAAGGACGTAAAGAAATCTGGGGAGGATCATCATTTTAAACAGAGCAACCCTCCCCAGGGGGTTTAGGGGCAGCGTCTTCCATTTATGGAGATCCTCTTTGGCCTTTTTAACCAATGGGGTGACATTGAGGGACCAGCCCAATTCGGGAAGAAGGGTGATCCATATCCCTAAGTATTTAAAGGATTGTCGCCGAAGCGGTATGGTGGCTTGCCAGTCGTAGCAATCCCTAGAGAGGTGCAGTGGGACCAAAACTGATTTCCCGGGGTTCAACCGAAGACCAGAGGCCTGCCCGAAGGACTGAAAGATCTGGAGGCAGTATGGCCCCGAGGAGGCTGGTTCAGCCAGAAAAATCAAGACGTCATCCGCATATAATGCGATCTTGTCCGTTTCCATATTGGGCCACTCCCAGCCACAAATTCGATCCTCGGCCTGCGCTAGGGAAGCCAAGGGGTCCATCGCCAGGGCGAATAGTAAGGGTGAGAGGGGACAGCCCTGTCTAGTGCTCCTGCTAATGGGAAAGGCCTCTGACAATACCCCGTTGACCAATACACGCTCTCTCGGGTGGGCGTAAAGGACCTGAACCATGGCCCTAAATTGAGGCCCAAACCCCATCTCGGCCAGCATGTCCTGCAGATATGTCCAGTCCACCGAGTCGAATGCCTTTTCAAAATCTATGGACAGGAGAGCTAAATATGGGGTGAGCAAGTGCTGGTGAGCTAGAGCCAACTGCAGCCTCCGGAGGCAATGACGGGTCCCACGTTGAGGCATGAAGCCACATTGGTCTGGGTGGACCAGCAGGGTTAAGTAGGGCTTCAATCGCTGAGCCAGAATGGCGGCATACAGCTTGACCTCCGTATTGAGGAGGGAGATGGGACGATAGTCCGCGCATTGACGGGAGGGAGGCTGGGATTTCGGCAGGACCACAATGGTGGCGATATCCGTCTCTGGCGGAAAGGAACCTCTCTCTACAGCTTCCTGAAATAGATCAGCCAGACGGGGCACTAGAATTTCGCGGTACATCGCGTAATACTCCTGAGGAAGGCCATTTGGGCCCGGGGTCTTGCCCGATGAGGTGAGGGAGATCGCCTCTTCGATTTCTTTCCGAGAAATGGGGCGTTCCAGATCCTTCTGGGCGGTCATCTCCAGCCAAGGGAGACGTACCTTACCTCGTTCAAGGAGATCAGGGAGCGAGAGGTTAGGGGTATGCGCTGTATATAAACGCCGATAGTAGGCGGCGAAGATGCTGGCCATCGCCACAGGGGCGCGGTGCACCGTTCCAGCATCGTCTACCACCTCTGGGATAATGCGGTTCGCCCTGGGGTATGTGGCTAGCCTGTGCAGGATCTTACCGTTTTTGTCTCCCCAACCATAAATTCTTGCTACCGACGACCTCCATAGGAGCTTAGCAGCGTCCAGGGATAATTGTCTAATTTCCTCCCGAAGGTGAGCAAGTTGTCGTGCCTGGGCGGCGTCATCAGACAGAGACAGTAGTTGTTCCAAGCGAAGCGCCTGCGCTTCCCTCGATGTGAGTTCTTGCAATTGTGCCTGCCTCTGGTTCTTGAGCTGCCCCTTTGCGACACCCCGAATGGTCGCCTTTCCCGCCTCCCACAGGGTACCCGGGGAGGCTACTGAGTCTTCGTTATTAAGGAAGTAGTGCTTGAGTTCCGTCCCCACCACCTTGTTGAACTCTTTGTCTTGGAGGAACCATGCGTTCATTCTCCATGTTGGGCGGGCCGAAGGGGGGGGAGCCCTCGTGCTAAGGAGCACTGGAGAGTGGTCGGAAATACCTCTAGGCAGGATGCGGACGTCTATAATCTCAGAGCATTCAGGTGCGGGGACAAAGATCGCATCTATGCACGCCTGTGTATGGTGGGCCGCGGAGGTGTGTGTGAATTGAGTGGTGCGGGGTGCCATATGCGCCACGCATCGCAGAGGCCCAGAGACTCGAACCAGTTCTTTAGCTGTTTCGCTTGCGCCGTTCGGGAGGCGGAGGGGGGACCTGTTGTGTCAAGGGCCGGGGAGGAAACTGCATTAAAATCACCTCCAACAACCGTGTTGCCCAGAGGCATAGTGTTCATCAAGGCAGCGGTATGTGCAAGTGTGGGTGTGAGCATCGAGGGGGGGCATATACAGACATGAGATTGAGGGGGGAACCACGCAGTGAGCCACAAACTGTCACAACTGACCCTTGAGGATCGTGGGTCACCTATGAGAGGACAAAGGGCAGAGTGCGTCTCAGGAGGATAGCCACCCCACGGGAGCCCCTGGAGAAACCCGAGTGCCATACTCTATCGTATCCATAGCGAGCCAGGAAGGGGCAACAGTTACCTAGGAGGTGTGTTTCTTGAAGCATGAGGATATCTATGTGGAGGCGTTGTGCATAGCGCAGGACCGCCGTGCGCTTATGCCGGTCCAGGAGACCATTGACGTTCCACGACAACACGTAGAGAAACGCCCTAGGTGTAGTACTAGCGGTCATGACAGGTGGTACCTGGTCTGGGATGTGCAATCTGACAGGGGTGCGTGAACGCGCGTGGGAGCCCGCAAATGTATGGGTAGTCGCTTGCAGTAAGGACATCTCTGTCCCTTGTAAAGGAAGCATGTGCCATTCCGTGGTAGCTGAAACAAAAAGGCAAGAAAAACAATAACATAGGGAAAAAACCCTTCCCAAACCTCCCCCACCCTACACTTCGAGAACAGAAGCATCTGTCGACCCCCCCATGTTAACACTACCAAACTACAACGCTCGTATTGGTTGCGTGGAGGACCCCTCCAGAAGGACGGATAGGCAATGGATCGGCATTAGAACTAAGTAAATGAGCTTAGAAGTCTACCAATGTCAAAGAACCCCACCGAGGGAGTGACCCGTCCCGGTGGTCAATGGACAGCATACCGAGTCTGACAGGCCCTCAGAGAGTAGGAGTGCGAAAAAGATCCGAGTCCGGTCTGGGTGAGCCCACCCGGGTTGGCGATGAGGAGGTTCCGGGTGAGTCCTCAGTAGAACGGTGCCTGGTGCGAGGCGGAGAGCCCGACTGGCTGGAAGAATCTCGAGATCCACGGGCCGCCACGCTCGAGGATCTGGGTTCTGTTGCCTGTGATTGGCGTCCCCTATGAGATTGCGTGTGGCGCCGGCGCTGGCGTCCCGGTGGCCGTGGCCCCTTGGGCTGGGAGCCTGCGGATCCAGGAGAGGGGTCACGCCTCTGGCGGATGGGATGTTCCTCTGTCAGCCATGTCCACGCTGCCTGGGGTGAATCAAAAAACTGTGTTTTGTTCTGGAAAATAACTCGCAGGCGTGCAGGGAACTGGAGCTGGTATTGTAGGCCAAGAGCCCGCAGCTTCTGTTTAACATCCGTATAGGAGCGTCGGAGTTCTTGCACCTCCCTAGTGTAGTCCGGGAATACCATAATGGTATGGTTCTGAAATTTGAGGGGGCCTGTAACACGCGCCGCTCGCAAGATGGCGTCCCGGTCCTTGAAGTTAAGAACTTTCAGGATGATGGGGCGAGGCGGGGCACCCGGGGGCGGCCTGGGTGCAAGGGACCTGTGAGCTCTTTCTACCACAAACCATGACGAAAGGGTGTCTTCAGGCATCCATGATGTGAACCAGGCCTCGACTAAGGTAGCCACCTGGCCCGTCTCAACCCCCTCGGGAAACCCCTCCAGGCGGAGGTTGTTACGACGAGCGCGGTTCTCAGCATCTTCGGCCCGCCGATGAAGCTCCTTGGTATGAGTGCGGAGGTGGGCCACCTGTTCTTTCAACTGTGAGATATCATCCTCCGCAGTGGATATACGAGATTCAGCCTCTGTCAGCCTCGCAGTGGCGTTACGGAGGTCCTGCCGGAGGAGGGACACGTCCACCTTGATCTCTCCAATTTTCCCCTCAACAGACGCTTGCGAGGCACTAATGGCCTGAAGGATGGTGTCGAGATCCCTGTCCTGGGGAGGGGAATCCTGCTCAGAGGTAGTGAACCGGTCCATTTTCGTCTGCGTGGGAGCCGGCGTGAATTTAGGGGCCCTATCTCTTCCCATAGTTGGCGACAGTTCCAGTCGTTGGTTGGGTAACAAGGACCAGGTGTGGGGGGAACCCAACAAGCACAGAGACTTTGCTGGAAGGCCAAGACCCCACCGGCACACAATAGAACCAGGTAGTTGGCCAGGGAACGTGTGTGGGGGCCCCCGACTGCCACCTGATGAGATGGCCGCAGACACTTGCTCTTAAAGGCCGGGCCCCGAGAGCACAGGGTACGGCAGGCCCAGCCCCGTTGACACAGCGGGCCGTGCTCCAAGCTTCACGAATCCCCACACCACAAGTCGGATGGAAGGAAGGCCTCTGCAGCGTACCGGGTCACACAGGCCCCCAGGACAATCTCGGAGCAGTAGAGAACAAGGGGGGGGGGGGCACGCATCTCCCTTCACATGCACCACTGCCCGACACGACAGCTGGTCCCCCGCCCTACACACAGGAGGATGGAGACACCTTCAGGCCTGGCAGGATATCGGCCCGGAGGAGTAGGCCGCAGGCATCAGAAATGAAGAGGCCCAGCCCCGCCTAGACAGCAAGCCGCGTTGCAGGCCTCGGTGCCCTCCACACGGCGGGCCGGCGGGAGACGGCCCCCTCAGCGCACCGGAGCACACCAGCCTCGAAATCAGTCCCACAGCGGTGGGGGGATGCAGAATGCCCCACCATGCCAGGCCCGGGAGGGAGGGGGCCATGCGTTCCCACACACGCGTGCCGCTGCCCGAACAGACAGCCGGTCCCCGCCCCACTTACCGGACGGTGGGGCAGCCTTCAGGCCCAGCAGGAGGTCGGCTCGGTGGGGTAGGCCACAGGCGCAGCAAGCAGGTAGGCCCGGTACCGCCCTCGCAGCAGGCCGCGCTGCAGGCCTCACCGCCCTCCACACAGTGGGGGCGGCGGGAGACAGCCCCTTCAACACGCCGGAGCACACCGGCCTCAGAATCAGCCACTTAGCGGTGAGGTGGTGAAGAGTGTCCCACAGCGCCAGGCCCGGGGGGGGAGCGGGGGCACGCGTTTCCACGCTCGCCGCAGCCCGAGCTGACAGCCGGTCCCCGCCTCACCCACCGGGGGTGGCGCCGCCTTCAGGCCCGGCAGGAGGTCGGTCTATTATGGTAGGCCGCTAGTGCAGGAAAGGAGCAGGCCCAGTACCGCGGACACAGTAGGCCGCGTTGCAGGCATCGCCGTCCTCTACGCAGCAGGGCCAGCGGGAGACAGCGCACCAGAACGCATCGGCCCAGAGATCAGCCTCACAGCGGGGAGGGGGTGCAGAGTACCCACAGCGCCAGGCGGGGGGGAGTGGGACATGCGTTTCCCCACGCGCCGCTGCCCGAGCCGACAGCCGGTCCCCGCCCCACTCACCAGAGGAATCCGTAGCCGGAGCTTGCAGCCTGGGGCCAACCTGGTAGAAGGATTTGCAGGCGCCCCTCACCGCCGCCGGTATGCCGTACTTTGCGCCAGCCGAGACGCTGGCCGAGCACCAGAGGACGCAGGATGCAGGCCTCAAGGCCGCCCCCGTCAGCTCCACGGGCGGCCGAGCTCCCGGAGCTCCTCAGGGCCGATCCTGCCCGCCACTCGCGGATAATCCGCCCAAGGACAGGGCATCAGAGGCAGCCCGGTCGCTGCCGCTCACATGGCTCGCGCCCGTACCGGTACACAGGAGGCGCCTCAGCACCGTCGGCGGGACCCCGTCCCAGCAAGATGGACAGGCCGCTGCAGGCCGCGGGCTCCAGTCGGCTTCACAGGCCCCGCATCAAAGTTCCGGGCACAGGAGGACGGCGCCACCGTGTCGGGGGTCCTCTGCATGCAGGTAGGGCTCACGGATGGTTGCCGCTGCTGGCAGAATTCGAGGCGGATGACGGAGGGGTCCGGAGCACTCTTAGAGTGCGACCGCCATCTTGATGCCTCAGGCCACGCCCCCCGTCCTGTAGCATTTAGTGATATTTTCTTAGTGCAAAATGCATCCTCAGTTCCTTTTTGGGCGAGAGGGTGCATTTTGCAGTAAACAAATAGTGCTAAATGTTGGATTACGCTTCTTTCGTAACTATGCATAATTAAGAGTAATTTTGTGATAATTACAAGTAATTATGTTAGAGAGAATTACGCCAGTTACACCCACCCATACTGAATAATGTTTACTGCATGTTTTGCTCACTATTTGATCTAAGGACTTCACCTGCTTGCATTATCTGAAGTCTATAAGTGAAATACTCCTAATACTGCTAATCTCATAATCCAGGAAGAGCACTACGTGTGGAGCAAATTTACTGCAAAAAGATGCCTTTTAAGACCAGCTTTATCAGTCAAAGTTAAACAATTAATCGGGAAAGATACAATCAGAACTTGTGCTGCGCTTTTTTGTCGTCCGATCTCATTTAACGGTAATTGAGAGACTAAATGTCAGATTTAGAAAAGTTGGACATTGATCAAAATTAGCTAACACATTTATTTTGCAAATTGTTTGCTGTTCAAAATACTAGGATATTCTTTTATTGTATAGTTAATTAAAACCAACACAATATTCCAATATCTAAAAAGCAATATACACTTATTATTATTTCATTTTTATACACATTAAGGATAAAATTAATCATCAGTGTTTATATTTGGTGATTTAAAATCAAGTCCCTTAAAAAAAAAAAAGGTTTTTTCCCCCCCCCGTGTTATAAGTATGATTAGCTGCAGCAAGATCAATACAGTATTTAACCAATTCACTGTGATACCAATTTCTTATAACAAATTAGGAAATTTATCAAATGGCATATTAGTTTTGGGTCCTTTGAGTCCAGAGTTTGTAGTATAGCTGATCTGCATGTACGGATGCCTGTTCAAAATAAAGAATGCAGCTGCAGGTTACTCTCTAAGTTTCTTCTGAGTCTTGCTGCCTGAAGAGCTGCACTACAGCAAACATTTTGTATTTGTTTTTGCTTTTAAAATGCTAATGCAGAGAAAACAGATGTATTTCCATTTTTCCAAAACGATGAAAGATCGCACAAAATGTGAGGCAAAATCACTTTGCTCTGGTTCCTATGCAAGCAAAAAACATTTTCTCTGGCGAAAAATATTTATATAACATTGGCTGCAGTAAAATCTGTTTCCTCAAACCTTGTTGGAAAAGCAGGCAAGTGGTGCAAAATTGTTTTCTCCGTTATTGACTCTGAAGCTGGTCAGTTACATTAGTTTTCCCTCATCCTCAGTGTTTTTCCTAGCCTCTGGCTTTTACTTTTTGTGAGTTCTAATAATGAGTATTTTTAAAAAATCTACGAGGTCAATAGCACTAGGAAGAAATATCACACATGGCCCACTGTAATATTGCTAGGCTAGTCATCCTGATTTTCATTATCATCATTACATTTCTGCTATTTAGCAGTCTATATTTGCCGGCGGCAGCTTCACTAACAAACAAGCATTGGCAATAGGTCTCGCCTTTGGGGCCTTATAAGTGTTTAGCCAGAGCTATTGACTTTGCCAATGTCTTCAAGCTGTGCTGTAGAGAAGTGTGGCTGCTGTGCAGCATGCTGAAAAGTTATAATAAAAAAGTGTCAGAAGCATTTTTGTTACTTTATATATGACCAAGAAGGCATTATGTAAAACTGAACGACCATATTAAAAAAAGTATTTACAATAAAAAATTTCCTCCGTTTTTTTTAGTTTTTTTTTAGTCCTCCTTCTACAAAACATGCTCGAAATTCAATAATGTAAAGCCGGTCGGTCCGATATACTACAGCCCAGTGTAACCATGAAAAAAGAAGAGGCCCGGTCTCTTCTCATTGAAGGATGGGAAAGTTTAACCCCCGGACACTTTTTTCAACAGGGCTTGTCGGCGATGACCAGGGCTCCTCTTCTTTAATGGGCCATTCACACCTAGCCTTAGCTGGTTTCCCAACATTTCGGCCAAACGAGCAGATTCATAATCATTGGACCACTAGGTGCAGTAGATATAAAACTAACAAAAACCAGATATGTCCACGTCCGGAATCAGTTCAAAAAGAAGAAAATACAAAGAGCATATTCCCGTAAAGGGTAACTCTGGCTGTGTTAACCCAAAGTGATAAAAAACAATTTAACCAAACTAAGTGAAAGCAAAAAATGTGAAACAGCTATCCCATAAATCCCAGAATTTTGTTTTTTTGACCCTTCTACTTGCTTGAACAAGGGTTGAAATACGTTGTACCGAGCTTCTCCATTCTGATTTAGTAGGTGAAACGGGTAAGATCCATTTAATGCAAATCTCCCTTCGTGCCAGAAGAATCAAGACAAAGAGTAATGCCCTCTGGTTTCTTGAGAAAGCAATATTATCTATCTCACTTGAAATTACCCCAAAGAGAACTGTCGATGCTGTTAACCCAACCTTTCTCCCCAGAATTTCAGAGATGATATTACTCACGTGAACCCAGAAGAGCTTGATCGAAGGGCATTGCCAGAACATGTGTACCTCGTTTACATTGATGTCATCACACTTCGGGCACTTCCTTGTCACTCCATGCCCCAACTTAGATAATTTCAGGGGCGTCCAGTAAGCTTGGTGGAGGTGAAAAGATGATTTCTTTTTAGAGAGGCAGCTTTCACATATAACCAAAGGGTAGACATGGATACTTGCCCGAGAGTTTCGAGGTCTTCGCCCGGCATGTCCTTCTTCCAACTCTCTGTGAACAGGTTCGATTTTTTATCTCCAATCTCGATCATTTGCCAGTACCATACTGCTACTTCCTTTTGTGTTGATCTTGCACGAATTGTTTTTATTAAGTCCCCATCCCCGGCTAGTTCTTTACTCATTGATTTTGTCCATCCGAGAAGTTGCAGATATTTGAATCTTGATACCGAATTATTTGTTGAAGCAGACAGGCACTGCCATGGGATTAATTCATTTTCTACTAGTAGTTCTCCCCATCTTATTATCCCAGCTCTACGTAGAGGGAGGGCCAGGGCATCTTGCAGGCAAATTGGTGTACCCGGGAGTCCCAGATCGGCGTTTCTTGATTATAGTAAGGTATATCAAATAGTGCCCTCACTTGAACCCAGACTCTAATGGCAGCTCTAAGAATCTTCAACCTAACTTTCTTAAAGAATTTGGGGTGACCAAATTTTAAAAGAAAAAAGTCAGCTTGTGTGTTATGTACCTTTGTTAGGGCTTTAAAGAGAGGTTGGTAGAATTGACTGTCGTTTAAGAGTTGACGTGAGTTTTTGAGATGGAAAGCACAATAGTAAAAATATAAGTCAGGTGTGGCTATACCGCCATTAGGTTTTTTTCTCCTGAGTTTTTTCTGAGAAATTCTAGGGTTTTTTCTACCCCCATATAAATGAGGAGAATAGCCCTTGCGCTTTCTTAAACCAGATTTTAGAGAATTCCAAGGGGATGGTATCGAAAAGAAAGATGAACCTAGGCAAGATAGACATTTTTAACAGGTTAGATCTCCCTATGATAGAAAGGGTAGAAGCTCCCATGCCTGTAACTGCTGTCGTACACTAACCATAGTTTTATCAAAATTTAGTTGAGCTATTTTATCTATGTTCTTGGTGATTTGTACCCCAAGGTATCTTATTTGTTGTTTTTTGAGCTCGCTTTTGTACGGAGAATTCCATAACATCAGCTCGGTCTTCTGCTGATTTACAGAATATCCAGATAACTTCCCAAAATTCCCCAACTGATTCCAAATCTCTGGAAGCGCTTGTTCTAAGTTCCCTGTCAGGATCATAAGATCGTCTGCATAAAGACCTATCTTTTTTCCCAACCCACACAGCTGAAGGGGAAATAGTTTGACTTAATCTTAATTTACATGCCAAAGGCTCGATGTAAAAATTGAAGAGAAGGGGCGAAAGGGGGCACCCTTGTCCGGTCCCTCGCAAGATTTTTAGTTGTTTTGTCAGGTTTCCATTAACAAGAACGCTTGCTGAGGGGTTTTTATAAAGAGCCTTTACTGCCGCCACAAATGTTTCTCCCAGATTGAAGCGATTAATTGCTTCTATTAAAAAGATCCAGTTGACCCTATCAAAAGCTTTGGCAGCGTCGAATGTTAAAACTGCCAATGGAATCTGATATAAACTTGCCAAATCTATTGCCCCGATAAGGTCATGCGTTAATTCTTTCAGCTGCCTTCCCTTCATAAAACCCCTTTGATCAGAATGTATAATGGAACCTGCCACTTTATCTAATCTTTTTGTGAGGATTTGGGTATAAATTTTATGATCGCTGTTTAAAAGCGAAATAGGTCTATACGATTCACAAAACTGTGGGTTTTTATTTGGCTTCAGGATTATTGTAATTGTGGCCTCATTCCAGGATGCCGGTACCGCTTGTGCGCCTGAGTACACTGACTTAAAAAGTTGGAGTAGAAATGGTGCTAATTGATCTTTCAAGATGATATATACTTCGTTTGGGATGCGTCGGGGCCTGCAGCTTTCCCTTTTTTTAACGATTTAATAGCTTGCAGCACTTCTTCTAAAGAAATATGATCGCTCAATTTATCCCTGTCAGTAGCTATTAAAATAATGGAATTAAAAATTGCTCAAAAATCCATAGCAGTAGAATTAATGCCAACTGATACAGTTAAAATACAACAGTTATCCCTAGCTAAAAATGAATTGAATGACTATCTAGAGGCATTAAATTAAAAAAAATGGGAGGCAAGTAGACTTGCCCACCATGAGTATGGAGAAGGGTGCGGAAAATTCCTGGCGTGGAAATCAAAATCTGACCTTGTCAGAAATACCGTGAAAAGTCTGAAATGCCCAAACACGGGGAGGATCATTGAAGAGGATTTGGAGATTGAGGAAGCCTTTGCTCATTTCTTCTCGGATCTATATTCTGAAGATTTAACTCCATCTGAAGACATGATGGAAGCCTTCTTTCGGGATCTTCAACTTCCTCAGTTTTCTTTTGTTCTTGCAATGCTGGCAACTTGTTTCTGCCTATTGCAATGGTTGTTTGTTAAAGCTTTTTTTTTGAGGGGGCATAAACAATCGGAGGGTGAAGGTTAGGAACTAGTACCTGTATTATAACACTAGCAGCGGCCAGACGCTAGGGGAGAATCAACAGATGCCAGATTCCGAGAGCAGGCTGAGGTGGTGCTGAGTGATGTTGAGGTGGTAGTGGTGGTGGTGGTGACTGTTGCGGAGACGATGCTAAGGTGATGCTGAATGATACTCAGGTCTTGCAGAGTGATACTGCTGTGGTGCTGAGTGATGCTGTGGTGGTGCTGAGTGATATTGTCTTGGCGCTGAGTGATGCTGTGGTGGTGCTGAGTGATATTGTCTTGGCGCTGAGTGATGCTGTGGTAGTGCTGAGTGATGCTGTGGTGGCCCTGAGTGATGCTGTGGTGACCCAGAGTGATGCTGTGGTGACCCAGAGTGATGCTGTGGTGACCCAGAGTGATTCTGTGTGATGCTGTGGCGGCGCTGAGCGATGCTGTGGCGGCGCTGAGCGATGCTGTGGCGGCGCTGAGCGATGCTGTGGCGGCGCTGAGCGATGCTGTGGTGGCGCTGAGTGATGCTGTGGTGGCGCTGAGTGATGCTGTGGTGGCGCTGAGTGATGCTGTGGTGGTGCTGAGTGATATTGTTGTGGCACTGAGTGATGCTGTGGTTGCACTGAGTGATGCTGTGATGGCGTTGAGTGATGCTGTGATGGCGTTGAGAGATGTTGTATTGGTGCTGAGTGATGCTGTGCTGGCTCAGATTGATGCTGTGCTGGCTCTGATTGATGCTGTGGTTGCGCTGAGTGATGCTGTGGTTGCGCTGAGTGATGCTTTGGTGATGCTGAGTGATGCTGTGGTGTTGCCGAGTGAGAGATAGAGTGAAGATATAATGCCCAATTAGAGAGGGTGGTGAGAGAGAAAGAGAGAGAAAGGGTGTACATAGAATAAAGAGTGGAGCGGGATAGAGAGAGAGAAAGAAGGGGAGAGAGAGTGTGAATGAAGGAGTTTGAAAGAGAAACAGATAAAGGGGTGAGAGAATGAAAGGCTAAAAAAGATAGAGATGGGAGAGTTAATTAAGTAGAGAGAGAATTAGAGAGGGGAGAGAGAGAGAAGGAGAGAGACAATAAGAGTGGGGGTGTGGAGTTTAAATAGAGTGAAGAAGTGACGCGGAAAAAGTAACTTTAAATATAGCTTTGTGCTTTGCGCAAATAAATATTTTTAAAAAACAGAGTGAGACAAAAATACTGGTAATTAGGCTGTGACTCCCAATATAAAACAAATAGCGATATAAGGTGAAATCAACCCACCGAAGCAATATTTCTAACTAGACAAAAAAAGCTTGCATTTCAATGCTAATCGCTGTTGTTTTTCATGTGACTGTAGTCCAGGGCCGTCAGTTGGTAATGTGAGCTGCTGCTGCGATTGAAACATCAGAGTCCAGAGAGTTAATGAGCCATGATGAGGAAATGAGGAAGAGATAGGAAACCCAGATGGCAGCTGCGCGCGTGCACGCCTTCGTGAACGCAAGCTGGTCGCCAGCCGAAAGCCAGTGGGTTTGCACTTCCAAAACCCGCTTACTAAAACTCTCGGTCAGACCAGTGCGGGCGCTGGTGCAGGCCGAGACTTAAAAAACCCTGGTCCCCTGCACAGGAAAGGAGGTGGGGATAAGAGAGATTGTCAGAAGGGGCTTTCACTCATTTTTGACGGATTCCTCGACAGTGTTCCCCTCTAAGTGAGTCCCTCATCTTTCAATTCGTCCCAAATTCTGGCTTTGTGTTCTGAGATAGTGAGGTTCTGACAATCTGCTCTCATGAAGTACTCATGAAGGTACCATCTTAATAAAACAGTAATCAGCAAGATGCCTAAAGGTCACTTTGAGGTCACTGTAGCTATTTGAACAGGAGATGCTTTGCACGGTGTTGACAAACTTACCATCTGCTGCACATTGCCTGCCCTGATGATCACCAACCGATTTGAATCCCTCGGCGCATAAACACTCATAACTTCCCTTTGAATTCTTACAGTCTTGCGGACAAGTGCCATAGATTTGACATTCATCAATATCTAGATAAGAGAAGAAACAAAAGGTACGGGTTATTTTTTGTCTTTTTTTTCTTGCTGCGCTTTAAGTTGCAATTGTTTGTCACAGTGCTGGGAATGGAAAACAGATGATGTCACATTAACCTCAAAAATGTTGAAGGATATTAGGATGAGTCTGTCTTTCCAGTTTCAAAATTATGTCATGACCTCTGATCTGCCCCAACAATAAAGTTTTGCAAAAACCATGGCTCAACTAAACAAGCATTGACAAATCCAAAAGGCTGGCAAGCAACGTCAGTCCTATTGGTTTTGCCAATGTTTGTTTCTGTATTGCCACTCCAAAAGTGCAAGGAATAGAGGATTAGACTTAAATTAAAACCGTAACCCTTTTTATAGTGGAGACAATTGAGATATTCAGTATAAACAAATGTTCCAGCCCGACCCCTGCTGCCGTCATTGGCTCTCCTATTGAGTACCATTGAAGTATGCAAAAGTAACACCAGTGCTTAACTTGAGCCGGTGGTTTCCAGTGCTCAACACTGGCACTTAATTTTCAACACCAGCGCTTTTCATGAGCACCAGTTAAGGACATTTATGGTAGGCACGGGGAGATTAAGTGATTTGCCCAGAATCACAGGATGTTGAGCCGACGCCAGAACTCGAACCTGGTTCTCCAGCTCTGCAGTCGGCAGCTCTGGCCATTACGACACATCCTTTCTCCACTTTCATGGTTAGTAGCTGTTTCTGTTTTAGGTGGCGCTAACAGGAGAAATGGGCTGGTGCAAGCTGCCGCCTGACGAGAGCCCTGGCACTTATTTTTTTACGAATTAACCACTGAATAGCACACGTTATTAATAGCATCTGAGCAATATATAAAAAAACAAGGTTCTCTCATTCCTATTCCATCTCTTAAAACAAAGTCTTGCAACGTAAGCAGTGCATTATAATGCAACATTTAGTGTAAAAAATACATATGGACACACTAAAGCCCTGTACCAGTCAACGTGTCCCACAAATATTGGGTTGGCTCTTTACCTTCGCAGGAGTTGCGGTCACTGTCGCTGGCTCTGTACCCAACGTGGCAGGAACAGATGAACCCGCCTTCATTCAGGTCGGTGCAGTTATGTTCACATTTATTTTCAGAGCACGTCCGGCCTGCTCCGGGATCTGGGGAAGATTGAAAACATCTTGAAGGCAGAGTGTTATACATGGAAGTACACCGGCCTTGTGCCCTATGATATTGCCATTGTGTTGCATCAAGTACTCTGTGGGATATCTATCCTCTCTGGAAATTCATACTTTAAAATATACAATCACCAGACAACCGACCCAAGTGCCACTTTATGAACTATGCCCTTTAGGCTTATGTAGCTATATAAAGTCTCTTTAAAACAGAAGTGCAAAGGTTCAATACAACCTGGATACTGTGGAGCTATAATACGAAAGTCACACTAATACATCCATTTCCACCACGAATGGTGCTGGTACAATAAAGGATGAACTTACTGCAACCAAGTTCATCTGTGTGGTCCCCGCAGTCGTCGTAGTTATCACATACACTGTGCAGAGCTACGCAGTGTCCATTGGCACACTTATATTCTTCAGGAGTACACGGTGCACGAGTCGGTGCTCTACCTAGGAAAAACACGATCCACAGGTCAATATGTTCAGCTCAATAGAAAGATGTAAGTTGCTTTTCAGTTTTGCATTTTTGTGTGATGCAGAAAATGTCATGCATTGCGCGCATGAAGAATTCTTGTACAGATTTTGAGGAACTGTGCAGTATAACACTCAAAAATTCAAACTAGATCAAGTATAACATATAACAACACAAAATAAACCAAACTAAATACCTCTCCAAGCACTGTTAAAAACAGAAAAACACTTCTCTTTAATGGGGAGGAGTCACTTCAAAACTAAGGGCCAGGTTTACATATTGACAGACGGCCCGCCATTCCACCATAGGGGCAGAGTAAACTACTCCATCCCCATGACGGAGGGACTGCCCGATAAAACTATAAATGATCGCCAAACGAACGGTCATTTATAATGCATTGGCAGGAACCGTCGTCATGGTGTTCCTGTCACTGCATCTAGTTGTTTGTTGCAGGGCTGCGTCAGCATGGCAAAACCCTGCGGCATACAGTTTCCTTTTTTTATTTTCAACAAGAAAATCCCGAAAGGGGATTTTGTTTCGAAAATAAAAAAAAGTAATGCTCCTCTCACCGAGGGAGTCATCTCCCATGGTGGAGGGGCAGGCATTATTTGCTGTTTATGGAACCTCACCACTAGGAGGTGAAGGACAGTAAAAAAGTGGATACATGTCCGTCCGGCCTGATTATTTATTTTTTTACTTTATTTTATGTACTTAGTACAGTGCAGGAATCGCTCCCGAAGGAGTATCTCGGCGCTTGCGCTACAGGCCAAAGCATAGTGAGATTTAGAACAGCCATGTTTTTAGCAACTTCTTGGAATTCTGGAAATCTGGGTAGGTACAGATATAAAGGGGCAGCTTATTCCAATGATAGGGGCTAGGTTCCAAAAGGACCTGCCACCATATCTGACCAAGCAAATACAAGGGGTCTGCAGAAGGGCTTTATTGGAAGACCTTAAATGTCTAGAGGGCTGATAATATCCGATCTGGAGTAGAGGAGAGCAGCAGAGGATTCCTAGAAGGCTGTGTGCATCAGACAGCATAGCTTGAAGACGCTTCATTTCCGGATGGGCAGCCAGTAGAATTTCTTTCATAAGGGGGCAGATGGAGTCTGTGCAGGAAGATTGCCGATAAGCGAGTGGCTGTATTCTGCACAAACTGCAGTTTGGCCAGCAAGTTGTTGTTGGCAGATACCAATAGGGCATTGCCATAGTCCAGGCAACTGATTATAAAAGCCTGGACGAGAGTTTTCCTGCCGGTAGAAGGAAGCCAGGGGTATACTTTCTTTAATGACCTCATTGTGGCAAAGCACATGCCACAAGTGGTGCTAACTTGATCCCTCAGGGACAGTGTGTGGTCAATATTTACTCCCAGGTTCTTCACCACCTGCTTAGGGGAGGGAGCTGGGCCAAGATCGGGGGGCCACCAGTCTGCTGACCATAGCTCTTGTGCTTTGCCAAAAAGCAAGATCTCAGTTTTTTCACTGTTAAGTTGGAGGTGGTTGTTGCCCATTCAATTGGCAATCTAAGACAAACAGTGTGTAAATTGAGTTTTCACTTTGTCGAAATCAGGACCTAAGGAAATAAGGAGTTGGGTGTTGTCTGTGTATGACACAATCTCCACTCCGCATGCTCTCACAATCTGGGCCAAATGAGCCACATCGACATTGAACAGAGTTGGACTGAGGTACCCCTTTATTGATGTACGTTGCTATTGATTTAAAAGAGCTGAGACAAACGTTTTGTGTGTGATTGTCAAGGAAGTCCCAAAGCCAGTGTAGTGCTTTGCCATGGATGCCTGCTTCATGTAGTCTGCAAATTAGAATGGAGTAGGAGACTGTGTCAAACGTGGCGGAAAGATCCAGTAATAAAAGCATGACTGGAGTCTTTGTGTCCAGGGAGATGCGGATGCTGTCTGTGACTGCCAGTAGGGCTGTCTCCATGCTATGTAGTGCTCTAAAACCTTATTGAGAACAATCAAAGGTCTTGTGAGTTTCGAAAAAGGATATCAGTTGCTTGTTAATAAAACTTTCTAAACTTTTTGCAAGCAGGTGAAGCAGCGAAATTGGTCTATGGTTTGATAAGACCTCATGATTAAGTGAGGGGTTCTGAGGAGAGGAGATACTTGCACACTCTTCCATTCAGTTGACATTCTTGCAAAGTCTAGAGAAAGGTTGAATAATATTGTTATGGATGGTGCTAGATAGTGGGCAAGACTAGACATGACCCTGGCAGGGCAAGAATCATCAGCGAAGTGGATACTGCGTGGGCTAACGCCTTCAACACCTATTCCATGGAACAGCGATCAAAGTCACTTAAGCTGGCAGTAGCACTGGGGTTTGGATGGTTCCAATCGGCTCCCATCCCTAAGCACACAAGGCTAGGGGGAAGCTCTTATACATGGTGTTGATTTTTTATTAAAGAAAAATCTGCTAAAGAGTCGCAGAGTTTTTGGGAAGCTGGGATAATTGTCATGCAAGTACGTGGCTTCAGAAAAGAGTTTAGCGCTTTATAAAAATTCCTAGGAGGAGTTGCCGGCTTGCGCTATGGTGGAAGTTAGGTGCACCCTTACCGCTGCTTTAATCAAATTATGATAGTTCTTCATCATAGCCCGGTATGCTATTTTGTACGCGGGGAATATTGTGGAAAACCATCTGCACTCCAGGCACTTGCATTTTGATTTTTCTTGCCATATTGTGTCTGTGTACCAAGGAGTGTGGTTTCTAGGAGCAATAGTTGTAGATTTTTTGATAGGGGATGGATGCTCAAAGGTACTGACGAGTAAGTCGTTGTAGATGGCCAGGGTTAGTATTCATGTCCAAATTAAGAGATAGAGTGGGGGCCTTAAAAGTCTCTGAGACGGTGGTAGGGGAGAAAATTTTCCACGAGCGATGCAGTCTAAGGTACTCTTTGTTGTACTTACTTAAGGCATTCTTGCATGCGATAGAGAACGCAATCAGGTGATGATCAGACCAGGTAATGGGCAAGGGAGGATTGCATGTTGTTTCCACTATGTTTCCAGCTCTGTGTGTTGGGCCCATCACAATTTGTTTGAGCCCAACATTCTCAATGTAAGCTAGTAGTTGTGTCACGCCAGGGTCATAATTGTCCTCGCCGTGATAGTTAAAATCGCCCAGTAGTTGAAATTTATCAGTGGCCAAAATATGAGGTGCAATATAATCAATTAGAGTCTGCGTATAATCTTTTCTGGTGCCTGGCGGGCGATAGATCAGAACACCTCTCCAGACCTCAGCGGCAGAAATTGTGATTTTTAAAATACACATCTCAATCCATGCTGCGAGAAGGGTGTCAACTAGTTCAACTTTTATAGAGTCGTGAAAGGCAATAGCGACACCCCCTCCCGGACGCTCTTCTCTGTCTAGTTTGACCAGAGAGCAGTGTTCAGGGATGGCAAGGGGGATGCAGGGGATAGCTGTGCTGCAGAGCCAGGTCTTGGTAAATAAACAGAGCTTAGGGCAGAGGGTGGAGATAAGGTCCCATATTTCTATAGAGTGCTTTACCATGAACTTAACATTGCAATAGAGGCTATCTATTTTTGCTGTGTTATTATTATGTGGAGAGGAGGAGGAGTGTCTCTTCCGCATATGAGCCTTCAAGGAAAACAATGTAAGAAGGGTAGAAGGCAAAGGCATTGAGGTTAGCATATTATCAATCTCCAACACAGGCAGGGTGTCTAAGCAGGAGAATCTACATTGTGTACATGCTACTGGCCCCTCTAGAGCCGGGAAGGGCTGAGTGCACCATATCACCTGTTTATTAGCTTTTATGAGAGCCATGTGAATTTGTTTTAGTTCAGTGGGGGAATACTGCCAAGTTAGATTCATAGTTATGCTTACCATAGGCTGAGGGCAGGGGAGGAATAGGGAAAGGTGCAGGGGTCGTGGCGTCGTCCAGGCGCGGACGGGGCAGACGGGGTTGCTACAGGTGCTTATATGTAGTAGCTTGCTGATAGCCCAAGAGTCTACACCTCTGACCTTCCCAAGATGGCGGCAGTCTAGTATCATATCATATGGAATAATTTGTTTATTGGGAATATTTTCCATAATACATCTGTACCATTCATAACAACAAAATCAATCATTGTGTCAATAATATCAAAGTAATTTTTTTTAAAGACCACCAAAAACAAACAATTGTGGCTTTCCTTGTGAAGTTGTGGTTGCCATAGTATCTGCAGTAAACACTGCTCCTAGATGTTCAGTACCTCAATGTCACTTCCTGTTTGTCAGAATCAATAGTTTGCTGGCCATCTCCTCTAAGTATTTAGAGGACGAATTGTTCAGTTGTAGAACAGATGAAATAAAATGTTCTTCAATATTGGTATTTGCATCATATAATTACTGTATTGTATTAAGTAATAAAATCCTCTATCATCAGCACCAATGACTAGTTTAAAAATGCTTTTAAGAGCTGAGAAGACTTACAATTCTCTTCCTTCTCATCGCTTCCATCTCCACAATCATCGACGTGATTGCATAACTCGTGACTGTAGATGCAGCGGGTGTTTTCGCAGCGGAAGCGGAATGGCGAATCACAGGGAATGTCCACTGAAATGCAATATATACTGCTGTTACCCACACAGAACAACTCTTTTGAACAAAGCTGTAACATTTTATTCCACTTTTGAGGGCTATATCATCCGTTAAAGGCCTGCTCAAGTGCTGTTGGTTAAAGCCGTAAGCTGGGACCGATAACAAAAGAAACATTACAAAAGAGAAGTCTGCACATTGTAAATATGCACCAAAGTATTAAAAAATATGTCATGTACTTTAACAAACAATTTCTTGCATACATTAAAATGGAATGCAGGGCGAAATGTAACAATTTACTGAAACATGTCCAAAAGCAATGAGTCACACAGTTTTGCATTTTTGGGCAGCCCTAATGAAAAAAGGGCTCCAATTATTGTAACAGTCACTTACAGCACAGGTGAAGTTCTTCATCAGACCCGTCTCCACAGTCATTGTCTCCATCGCACTTCCACAATGGCTGGATACAGATGTGGTTCTTGCACTCAAACATCCAGGGGGGGCAATAGGTCCCATTTGGATAGCGGGTTGCTGGTCACAGAAAAACAAGATAGGTTTCAAGTTTAAAATAATATTGTTTCTGCTATATTAAAAATGTATGCTAACAACAACTGATTAGATTTACAATCTTATCAATTATTGGATTTTTCTTAAAAGGTGCATTTCATACAAACATAAACAGTTGTAGATGTATGATAAACTTTCAATGAAATGGAAACTCTTGAGGCCCCATTCTTCATAATATCACTCTGACTTATGGATTGGGATTTTTTACCAATGTATATCATGGCCATTAGGGAGTAGTATTACACAAGCAAGTTAAATTCTGGCAGTACATTTAAAACAGGACACTGTGCTCCAGGCTTGCACCCCAGATCATCATACCTCCTTCCCAAACTCCAGAGTGGTACTGCTTTCACGGTACAAGCTGCCAGGCTCTGGAACTCACAATCAGCCAAGATTATACACTTCAGAGGCCAGTTGAAGCATTACTATTTCCAAGATAACTGCATCATCCCATAATCCTGAGATAGAACCCGGAAAGATATTCACAGCTATAAGGACAATCTGCAGTTTACAGAACCCAGATGTGGAACAACCCAGCTAGTACCCAACTTCTACATCAGGTAAGCAAGAAGTGCTCACCTATGGTTAGCCTTAATATTATACAGTAATGTCAATTCACATTAAACATTTCTGGCCCACACAAAAACTAAAACCATACCACTCTGCAGTCTGCTGCCAACTGTAGCTTAATCCTCCTATACTCATATCAGACAGATGTGTTACAGGTCTTGTCCATCGCTGAGTCCTGTATCAGCCAATAAATCAGCCATCATCAACTGACAGGCTTGAAATAACTGAAGAGATCTGCCACATACAGCTGTCCAATTGGAGATCTCTAATCTAGTTCACCACTGCAAGTCCCAACTAACTACACACTATGACCACTTCTTTAGATTTCACAAAGACAATCAAATATGGGATGATAGTAACAAAGCCCATCCCACCAGGACTCACCCTACTTCTCTCTCAAACTACGCCTGCTCAGAACCAAAACAATGTAAATCAAAAATCAATCAGGTTGGACAACCAAGTACAGTAATCAGCTAAGCAGACAATGCTTGTAAGCAGAGACTTAATTACATAAAGGGACATGCAGGACTGCTCAAAGCTGCCAGCTTACTGAAAACCAAAAACTGTGTCTGACTCTTGCATCTCCTTATCCACCACACTGCTAAGCAGTGCATTCCATAACACGAAAACTGCACCTTAGTGGTCATCACACACAACATGGAAACACTTCCCACATAGGATCAAAGAACAAAGACAACACCATTGCGACAACATACCCTACACATAGTAGCTTGCTGCCCATTTGGGCAAGAGCTTCAGTGCCCCACATAGGGGTTGAAAGTTGTATATAAATGCTGCCATACTATACAAAACAAAAACTGCCCTGTGCCTGCACTGGTAAGGTGGGTCCAAGAGGTTAATTTTTTTTCTGTAGCAGAATAGGATTTCCACCCACAAAATTATAGGAGCCTTCAAGGTACCACAGGCCCCAGATATCCACACTGCCAAATATAATAGGAACAGGAAATGGGGGCCCGATTCACAGAACTAACTTATAAGACAAAATCCTAAACTTACTACGATTTTGGTATTCACAGAAGGCACTTACTCATTTTGGTATTCACAGAAGGCACTTCCTCATCACTTTCTGTGAATACCAAAATGAGTAAGTGCCTCAGAAGGCACTTACTCATTGATGAGTAAGTGCCTTCTGTGAATACCAAAATGGTAGTAAGTTTAGGATTTTGTCTTAAGTTAGTTCTGTGAATCGGGCTCGGAGGTGGTTAGTCTGGGCATGTAGATGGCCAGGAACATGTATGGGAACACCAGGTTCAAATTCCTTCTGGAAACAGGGCCGGTAGCACCACAATATGTGCCAGGATGTTACATATGTGTCAAACAATTCACATGATCAAATAACTGTGTTCTTTATGTTAGAAATGTACTTGACGATGTATAGCATCTGACTTGTTTCCTGAGCATATTCCAAGTTAAAAACATTCAGTAACAGTTTTCAACTCACGGCAAGTTGACTCATCAGAGAAATCGAGGCAGTCCGCACTTCCATCACATCGAAATCGCTCTGCGACACAGTGGCCGCTGGTGCACCGAAAATACTCAGGGTGGCAGGTCCTCAGTTCTAGGAAAAGGAAACAGTGTCATAGTGCTAATCACGGTTTTAGTGGAACGAGCAACTTCATGTATAGATTATTCTCCACAAGCTTTATTTGGACAAACTGAGCAAACTTACCACAGTCCCGTTCATCTGAATTGTCTTCGCAGTCGTTATCGTGGTCACAAACCCAGCGGTTAGGAATGCAGCGGAGGTTGTCACAACGATGCTCACTTTCTGTACAATCACGAGGACCTTAAGAGAAGAAGAAATCAACACTTTCACAGTTAGGGTGAGTAGAGGTGGGCGTGCCCACAAAATAACAGAGACAGCTGAGCAAGACCTAAACCAATAGTGTGGCTGGGCTCTAAGAACCCATGCACAGGCCGAGCCCTGGAAATGTTTGCACTTAAATAGTGTAACAAACACGGTATAAAAATATGATAAAGTGTTCAATATTTTAAAAAGTGTTTTTCTTTAACATGCACAAGTATTTCAACTTACTACATCAGATTACATAACTCCATTGAGAGGCATTTATTAAAAGTGCCACTTTTTTAACATTAAATACAATTATTCCTGACCTTTCACTGCACCATGATGACAATTCCATTTGTGAATTAAGATGCAAGTCACTTGTGTGCATCCTATTTGTGCCCTAGAGTCTTACATGGAGCAACATTAGAGTCTATTTAAATCAGACACAGCCTGAACTCAGGTATTGCATATTGAAAGGAAATAAAATATTTGCCCAGGATCACACAATTTGGTCAAGCAGAAAAGCCAGCATATATTCCAGTTTTTCTGGTTTCACATTGTGTCATTCAGCCACTAGATGGGTATTTCTTTCCCTTTCATGTTTTACATCAAATGTTAAAATGTTTTTTTTCATTCTCGGCACATGCAGCTAGTGTGTGGGTGGCAGTTCGGCTCGTTTTGGGCTTGAGGGTCCAACAGGACCTTGAACTGAGACAGAGCCCAGCATCTGGCTCAAGCCTGGCTCAAGTTTTCAATGGCTTGCCCACCTTTAAGTGTGAAGCCCTATCAAATAGTTTTCTTGTTAACCGGCTCAAGATTATATTTTGAAGCCAATGATAGCAAGATCATTGAGCAACCCTAGACCTTCCTTGTGTGAGGTGACATTTGGAAAGTAATACGAGAATTAATAACTTTAACGCAAATGCAAATTTTGTAGCTGTGCTAATGGATTCTAAATCATCCTAACGAATAGCAAGAGGATCATGGCAACAGAAATTACAGAATTGATGCTGTGGACATTTTGTTTTTGCTGAAATGCCAGTGCCTCTGAGATTATAGAGGTGTCTCTTTGCAGGGTCAGTTTGCCTCAGAAGCTCTGCGTGCAACATTGAACGTGTTCTCTGCGAGATCTTTTCATCACTCATTGGCCATGGCAGCTCTCTCAGGGACATTAGGGTGCCCCTCCAGAACTATTGGAAACTTATCAAATGGGAACTTTGGAGGTTTAATGAATCCTTTTGCTTCATTAGGAGGCTCTCTGATGCACCAGGAGTCTTGAATATTGCCTACTTCATGCCTGATGTAATCATTTCGAGCTAAAGCACATCAGGGACACAGTGGGTGCAGAGCAGCGAGTAAAGGCATTCAAGAGGTTAGCACCTAACCACCAAAAGCTGTCATTTCTTACTCAGCTTCCATTAGCGCCACACCATTATACATGTTATGGCAAGAGCCTGAACATCTCCTTGATGTGATAGAGCAAGAACTAGCTGCAGCCGAATGGTAGGTGACGCAGTGCTAACGTTCTGGGAAGTGAATCAGCACACCAGTAGTGCTTGGAATATAGATGGCGTGGCTAGACATTTTGCAACAGATATTGCATATGTAGAATAATACTGAGGGCAACTTTGTCAGTGATTCTGGTAATCTTGATGGGGCTGGCAACAGGAGTTACCACCTACACTGAAATTACAAGTTGTGGCAAAGCAGCCAAATTCCCTGGTGTAACACTAGGGGAAAACAATGACTCAAGCATGTTAGGCCCCGGTATCAGTAACTCCGGGAGGAATGAGCATACCGATTCACAAAGTACTCAGTGTCTCACCCTTCATCAGAACAGTTTAGCGTGACACCACCAATCAAATCTTTAAAATCTCGAATAAATGTATATTGGCTAAAAAACACAGAAAGGAATTCGAACTCACTGCAGTTGCGCTCATCAGATTCATCGCCACAATCATTATCGCCATCACACTTCCATCGTAGAGGGATGCACCGATGGTTGTCACAACGGAAATCCCCCAAAGGATCACAAGTCAATACCTCTAAAAAAAGAAACAAGGTAAGTTTAAAGTATCGCTGATTGAACCAACACCTGCCCCTCCCTACAGATCTTGCACCTTACTCCGTTGTGCCCCTCCTCCTGCGTCTTTAGAGCATTTTAAGCCCATCCCTTTCAGGAAGCCTTCATCGCCTTGCAATTTATTCCACCAACACACCTACCATTTCAACACACAGAGGAAACTTCTACCTCAAAAGTCATATATAACAAATGATTTGTTGCCTACACTTTTTTGCCATTAGGACTCCAGAAAGCAGTATAGTACTGTGAAACGCGTCATCCGCTGTGTGCTTCTGAGTAATAACTACTAAATGTTGTCTACAATCTTCATGATGTTTATTGTTGAAGAATATTTTTTGCATTAAAGCAGCTCATGCACACTGGAGGGTGACTAGTGTTTTGTGGAGGGCACTTGATGCTGGGCTTAGAAACCTCCTGTACTTACCTTATCATCATAACCTGTAAAATACAGTTATAAAGTCTGTGTCAAATGTTCACAAGCCGCAAGTCACACATTTTCAGGATTATTTTCCATGCTCTTGGTTTATGCAATCCTGATCTTTCTCAAAACTTACTGCAGCCTTGCTCATCGCTGTTGTCCCTGCAGTCATCATAGCCGTTGCACACGGCCCACTGTGGCACACAGCGATAGTTTGTTCTGCAGTCAAAATCTGTGTGATTATCGCAGCGGTAAGCAGGTCCCACTAAAAACACAAACAAACAAGTGTTTAATCAAATTGATTGAGGGATCTGTAATGGTTGCTATGCATTCTGCAATAGATCTTAAAAACAATGCCTATGTATTGGATTTATGCAGAGCTTGTGAAACGATACATATGACCTAGCAAACCTGTAGATTGGCTAAACGTAGCCAATCGATTCTAGTACACATTATTTGCTTTAGTTGCTAAAAGGAGAAGAATAATAAAGCAGCATGGCTGTTATGTGTTAATGTGATGACAATTAAGGGGTCAGGTTTATCATTCTTTCACAGAGCGCAACGTAGCAAGCCCCCTTGCTGCGCTGCTCTGCGTGAAAGGGCAGGAAGGTGCCGTATTTATCATTTTATGGCGCATTCCTCACCTTTCCTGGCGCTGACGCACATTTGGTTGCCTAGCACCAACGCAGGCACCCTTGTGTCATGGTGCAAGGGTGCCTGCGTTGTAGGCAGGATTGTCTGAGAGACATTGAATCCTGAGAGACATTTTCCTCTTTTTCTATGTATGCTGCAGAATTCAGCACATGTAGAAAGAGGAAAAAATGGGGTGAAATAAAGATATTTCTCCTCATTACGCCTCACCTGGGGAGGCGTAGCATTTTGAAGCATTCCCAGGTCTACCAGTAATGGTAAATCTGGGAATGTGCCCAAATCCATGGGTGGACCCACGCTCCACCCATGGAACTCCTCCCTGCCGAAGAGTAACGCAAGGCCGCGATTTGAGCTGCCTTGCGTGACTCTAGATTTATCAAGCCATTCAGGGCCACGCAAGATGTCTTTGCATGGCTTGATAAATTTCATTTAGGCTTTGCGTCGCCCTTGTGCCCCTTGCGTGGTGCAAGGGAGACTCAAAAGCTTGATAAATCTGGCCCAAAATTTGTAGTACATAAAGAAGTTTTTGCATGCTATGCAGAGTGATGTTTTAGACCTACAGGCCCTTATTAGAAGTAGCCCAGCCCGCATCTGATAATTATTGCACCTGCTAACATCTGATACCCCGGGGAATGAAATTTAATAGTTGCGATAAATATTGTCTATTACAAGTTCAGACCAGTAAAATAGGGCATATCATGGGGATTGTGATGCTTACCACACCAAAGTCTGCATGTCCTGGTATTTTCTGGGCTGAAATTTGCCTGGGGAAAATTGCAAGAGTATGGTGTTTGTCACAAAACACTGAATTCCGGTAGGTGTGTTAACAAGAGTTACAGCACATACCAGAATTTCACAGGCTGCTCTGTCATGAGAGCCACAGTTTAACTAAGCAATTGTAATATTCTCTATGGACTGGAATCAGTTACTGATGCTAGACTATAGTACATCTTATGAGTGTGACTAACGCATGTATATCATTCCATAAACAACATAGCGCTAGTGAAGGATTTCAAATTCTATGTGTTTTTCCTGTGTGCATTCCATATTTTATCACTGCTAGAGATAGACAGATTTCTTTTTAAATGATTTTCATTTCCGAAGAACTTAAATTGCAACTGAAGATGAACTTACAGGCCAGCCAAAGTGCTGGGACTAATCATATTTTAATTACTGAACTAAGCACCATTTCACCCCTGCCCTTTCTGCTACTCACTGCATTCTTCGAGGGGTTCGTCTGAGTGATCCCCACAGTCGTCATCCACGTCACACTTCCAGCTCTGTGGAATGCAGCGGCCATTGTCGCATTTGAACTGTCCTGGATTACAGGTCCGGCCGACACAGTGGGAGCTTTCCTCGTCTGAGTTATCTCCACAGTCGTTGTCTCCATCACACTGCCAGGCCTCAGGGATACATCGCTTATTGGAACACTGCCACTGGTGAGCCTCACATTGGTGGTTGGCTGCACAAAGAGCACACAACACATAAAATAAAGATGCATGCTTCTATACGTGGGTCATTCAATACAAGTAAGGATCAAGGTTTCAAACACGTTATCTACTTAGAGTCTGCGGGCCTGATTCACAAAGGTAAACTTGCCCGTTTGTATAAGTTTACTCTTGTTCAATATTAATAAAATGGCAATTTAATAGTAAGTTTACGAGAGCAGAGACACTGCACATAAAAAGATAGGACAGGCCTATCCTTTATGGTGCCGAGTCCTCCGCCCGACTCCGGAGTCTCCGCACTCGCAAACTTTCTATTAAATTGTAGTTTTGTGAATATTGAAAAAGAGTAAACTTACACAAGGGTGTAAGTCTACCTTTGTGAATCAGGCCCTGCATTTATAGTTGTCTGAGGCATAATAGAAACAGCAGAGAGCTTGATATAATTAACCAGAGAACTGGGAATAAAAAAAGCTTGCATATCACTGAATAACCTGGTTAACAACACCAGACATTATAGGAGGTCCCATCCAGCAGATTCCCAAGAAGACCCACTAGGTCTACTGGCATTATTTAAAAAAATAACCTCCCTCCATCACCCTCCACCTCACCCAGACATATCTGAAAGCATTAAAAGCCTGCTCAGAGCAGGTGGCAAACGCATGCATTCAAACTCATGGATTTGGGAATTCGGTATGGTTGTACAACTATAACAAAATTGGTCCCACATAGTAACTCCTCATTCCAAGGGGTCATTGCATGGTTTTGAGGTGGGATTGCAGCATGATAACAGTAACATTGTATGTGATATTACCATGCCCCCAGCAGCATGCAACTTGTAATCAGCCCCTTTCGCCAAGTGCCCATTGTAGGGATGTTTGCCAATCGAGGCCAAATTACTTTGTGCCACCTCTTGCGGTATAGCTAGTTTGGGAATTGTTTAGCCACGCCCACGTTCAATTACCAAAAGCCTACTCTCTGATTTCTATCAAGCTTTGTTCCCATCCAACACCATGTTGGTTCTTTAAAAGATCTCTTTATATAGGTAACTGTCATTGCTATCTTGGACACGGTCATTACATCATGGTCCTAGGATCATGATGTAAGGAAAGCAGGATCTAGTCCTTCCCCCTGCAATTTTTTCTGCCTTTACTTGCCCAGTCAAAAGCCGGCAGAGAGAGAAGACGTAGCCTCCTAATGTCACACACCCTCTCCTACACGTGCTCTTTCCTGCACCCATGTTTGACAGTTGTTAGGATTCACACTGCACACTCACCGATCCAGGACGTATATTCAGGTGCCAGAAGAGATTAGGGCACACTGCAGGGTTAAAGTGCTTACATGTCCACATACTTAGCGGCCTTGCACCTCTATTCTTAGAATGTTTAACACAGTGTGATGGGGACATTTTTCACATACAAGGCAACTTAAACATAATGCCCAATGATTCTACTTGCAGGCATGTGATAGACAGTCACATGACCCACTCTCCCTGAAGAGACCCTTCCATTGGGACAAACCACAATTACCAGACAGTAATGGCATTCAGATGCAGCTGAGCTAGGTTTACGCAATACAACAAGCAAACTTATTTAGCCAAGATAGAATGGTCTTCATACTGGATCCTCAACATTGCAAGAGACCATGGACATGGAGAACAATGTGCTATACAAATCTATGTCACATAACAAATCAAGCATTGACCTTTGGTGTGAAAAATACTAATGGTCATGTGAGTTAAGAAGAATGAATCCAAACCATTGTGTACTTTAAGGTCTGAAAGTGCTGTTTCGACACTTAAATTTGCATTTCCCTAATGTTTACATCAGATTTCACAGGTGATTCTATTTAGTGGCGGCTTCTCCGCTAAGGCGGAGGAGCGTCGCCCCACTGAAAAGAAGGAAAAATAAAATGCTAACTATTGTTATCATCATTTTATTTTTACTATATACGTCAGTGGCTCTCGGGTGGGGTGGGGCTGGTGGAGTAGGGATAGGAGTGGTTTTCACTCCTGAAGTGCGTAGGACTGCTTGGCCGGCCCTCTCCGGCCACCCCAAGCAGTCCTGCACACGTTGCATGTCCCCCACCAGGCTGCATTACACAGCCTGGTGAGGAACATGCAAACCTTCCCAGTCCCCGTCTGAGCGCCGATCCAGGGCACACAGACCAATCACAATGCTGCATTACAGCATTGTGATTGGGTATGGGGAGGCTGGGAGGGCGGGTGCTTCCTGCTGCTGGCCGGGAGTGCAGGAAGATGTCAGAGGGATGGAGGACGAAGCTCGGAGGCGGCGGCCGTTTCAGGTAAGTGTTTTTTTTTTGTTTAAGCTTTCTTTAGTAAGTGTTTTTTCCTGTTTTGGCTTTCTTTTTTTGTCCTCCCCCCCCACCCCTCGCCACACCACCCGGGTCTGGTAGCAGCCGCTACCGATTCTATTATTTGAAGGCATGATTCTCAACACTTTCGAGTTAGAGTTATTGAAATGATCACATTTGTAGTTCACAATTTCAGGCTAAAACAGAAAACAATGATGAAATCCATGTGCTCCTGAACTGGAACAGATGACGTAAACATGATGAGATAAAATGAAAGTTCTGCAACATACCACACAGCACCTGATCCTCATCGGACCCATCTGGGCAATCGGACACAGTGTTGCACAGGAAATGGGAGCTCGTACAGTTGCCGTCATTACACTGGAATTGTCCCACTGGGCAGTAGCGATGCGGACAGAGAGAAGGCTCATCTGATCCATCTCTGCAGTCCCTCTGTCCGTCACATTTCCACCAGATGGGAATGCACCTTAAAAGAAAATTTGGAGGCTTATGTGATCAATTTGTAGTCAATTTATTGTGGGGTTTGTGGCGAAGTCAGAAGATGAGCACATCTTTGCCGGCAAACTTTCTTCGCTGGCCGCAAATATTTTATGTTTCATCAGAGGACCATGACAACTCTTCTTGTAACAGAGTCTGATTTAAACTGTATCCATACGAGTAATATTCATGAATTATGCATGTCTACATAGTTTCAAACTGTTACTTTTCTAGAATGGTAGTCTCAATTGTGAGAAAACATTTTGGCCCTCTATTGTGTGAATGTTTGTTATCTCTAAAGACAATATGCGCAAGGCTCGCTAATACAAATTAGCCAGGTGTTCATTTCAGAAGAGAAAGAACCATGCAGGACAGAGTTTAATATCCTATATAACTATATGGCGGGGAGGAGTCCAATGACGGTAGGACAAATCCTATTTCTAGAAGCGTTTCAGCCAATAGGCAGGGTAAATCTGGCAGACAGCTCATTGTCACTCAAAGTTCTTCCTTGAAATTAATCTTTAAAAAGGCAAATGTTGGAATATGTCTCTTTGTATTGAAACAGTAACAATAAAATATTTATGCTCATTTACTATTGGCATTGGCAGATTACGTTAAGGATTTAAATTAAGCGCCTTGCCCTAAAATGTAAGTTATATAAAACAAAGGGGCCAACTTATTGTTGTTTCCTCACTTACACACCTTCTCACATTGACTGACTAAGAAAATACAAGGCAACTAAAAAGTATCCACCTTTTTTTGGTAATTTTTGTCTGCTCCTGTGTTGTGATATTAAACTGTCTATCCGTGAGGAAAACCACAAATTGCTTCAAGGAATATTTTGGCAGTGATATTTGACTTGCCCTGCAGCTTACCTTTCACTATCTGCGCATAAGAACTGTGAGCTTGAACACGTAGGCAGACAGCGAGCGATGGCACCAAGCTGAATCGCCAGGAAGTTGTCTGGACACTCGCAGGTGTAACCCTGACCACCAGCTTTGATGAGGCAGAGGTGGGAGCAGCCACCATTGTTGGATCCACAGGGGTTGCTCACTGCAAAAGAAATAGAACAACATCAGTTATTCACAACCCCTCTAATTAAAACATGACAATTCTTTTATTGTATTAAAACCATGGAGTGGTTTTTGACAATTTTTCTGACTACAGAGTATCAATGCAAACAAAATCTTGTATCCTAGCACAGAGCAAAATAATTCTTTGCTGTCCCATTCCCCTATATTTTGATCTCTTTTACATCCCTTCAGAGTAGGAAATAAAGTAAATAAAAATACACGTATGCATTGCAACCCTCTCACACATGCACAAACACATTAACGCACACCCACACAGGCATACCTACATACCTGTGGGGATCAGCTAATGATTCCAAACAAACCTCAATCTTTCTTCTCTAGTTATCTCTTTCTTACACTCTTTATTTCCCCTTTTGTTTCACCCTCTTTTTTCTTTTACTTTATCTCACTAAAATACATCTCCGTACACATCGCATCTCTCTTTATGAGGACTACTACAAAATTCAGTGAAGAGTGCAGTCACTAGTTTAGAGTCCAGGTCTTCTTCGATTTCAGGGAAACGCAGAACCTGAGCTAAAGAAAATGTTTCTGAACAAAAACAACTTTGAAACGTCCACTTCTTAGGTGTTTCAAATGTATAAGAATCAATCCTGATACTGAAAAAATCCTTACAAAGAAATAATGTACCTAGAAGGCTCATGCATAGACAGACAGATACACACACATATGAAGTTTTGTAATAACAATTAGTCATAACCAGCAAAACGAGTGTGATAACTGGGTTATGTCAACTTACGTATAGGCTGTCTATACGGATGATAGACATGGATATCAAAGGGCCTGTGTGTTGTGTTGACCAAAACTGTTCTATCCAATCCAGTATACTTGTTTCCCTTTTCTACTGTACGGGTGTTCCAGTCAGTCCAGTAGATGGTGTCTTCAAAAACACTGATGGCAAACGGATGAGGCAAAGTTCCATCATATACAGTGTGTCGGTGCCGTCCCTCCAGGTCACAGTATCTGCATGAGCATACAAAAACTGTAAGGCTTTTATAGCAAGCATGGTCAGCAAACAAAATGTTATACCACTGTTATACAGGCTAAAGTCCTCCTGCCATACATTATAGGCATATTGCAAGTTACATCAGGAGTTTTTTTCTAAGGTCATGGAACTTAGAAGTGACCTTTTAACATAGCCCAGAGGGCATTTTATTCCTAATAATACATGCTCACACTATCACCCATCCCACAAACTGCTTATGTCCTTGGTGTATTGGTTCCTCATGTTCAAGAGATAGTACGGTTGTATGTAGACAAGAAAAATAAAAGCAAAATCTGTATGGCAGATTTAAAAATGCCACACAGCAGTTAGTAATTTGTTGCAAAGACGTTCTTAGAACCAGTTTAATGTAAATTAGATTTAGAAAAGTGCTGTAGCTCAGAACGAATAGTAACATGCAGTCAGATCTTTCTTTTCAGTAATGATCTATGCCTTGCAAAAAATAAACATGTTGCCATAAATCTGGTGCTGAGCACTGTTCATTTTAGAAAAACAGATCTTGCGAATAAAAAGTCTTTAAACACCAACTGTAATTATGCTCTAGGACCGGCATTTCACCTTGGCTGCTTGCTCTGGGACAAGACATTTTGACAACCCAACTCATCTATAATGATTTATTGCAGTTGGGCAGATATGTCACTTTCTTACTACAGGTGACTGGATTAGAGACAGATTTTTATGCTGGGATTGCAGGTGTGTGTGTGTATTAATTTGCAATAAAGGATAGTTGTGAAAAAGCATATTCATTTTCAGAAATAGAGAACTTGAAAGCAAATAGGGAATGCCAGGTGGGTCTCGTTTACTCATTTATCAGCCCACCCTTGACATCACTAAGAAATCTCCGTTCACCAAGGCTTGCTTTATACATCTTCATCCTGTGCAGACCCAAGTATGGTTTTAACATCAAGCACAACGGTGACTACCGGTGCAGTGCAAACGTTGCCCACCCTTTACACGTCACAAATACGTCAAAGATACTTAACAGATACATGACATGAAAGGGCACATTTTTCTTGTATGGTTTAACGAACTAATGAAAGTGTTGCACTTTACATTATTATTAAAGAGTGTATTCACTGTAGGACTAGAGAATTTACTCACATTATGTGTTTTACCATAACTGATTGTCTTATTAATCAAAGTCTTAATGAGTTAAAACCATTCTCATTCAGTAGATAATGTACTTACCTATAAAGATCAACTTTGACTTTCATAAACGTGTGCTATATCACCTAAATAACATGTATTCATTTGTAAACTAAATAGAAACCACCCTCACCTATGTAAAATGTGATTTTACTTGAAACAATAACGTTTAAGGAATGCGTGCACTAATGCTACACATATATGCATTTAAATGTAGTTCTTGGTCATACTAATTTTGATTAATGTTTTATTGAATGTCAATTTATAATGTGAAACCTAATGCATTAGAAATTTATATTCATTTGTGTTTAAATGTGCACACGCATATTAAATGTGCACTACTGAGTTAACATTTAAGTTTTCCTATTTAGCCCTGTATTTCACCATGCTGCATAAATTTGTATTTTTATTTTTGCGAACTTGACACTTCTTGCAGGTATTCACATGCATTGTTAGTTATAGAATAGATACATTACTGTACGAGAGATAGAGTAAGAGCCTGGGAAGGAGACCATTATGAAGGAACATGGGGAACCAGAGCGTCAACCGAAAGGCCATTTGAGTAAATGTTACTATATGATGTGGCATACAAAGGGGGTGTTAGCAGTAGACTTTGTGTGTTATAACATAGTGCTCACCTTGTTAGAGATTCAGATCCCCTTCCAGCACTCTTAGGAATAAGTCCTTTTTCTCTCTTGGAGCCTTCTAGACACCTTCTTTGCAGACCTCGAATGCGTAGAGCATTTTCCCTTGAACCCTATGAGGTTTAGACCTCAATGCCTATCTGATCCCGTACTAAGTGTGTCTTAGGCTAACACTTTATCTCTGACTCATAAAAGACTCTTGACCAAGCTACTGCGATGCTGACACCTTCTAAACTAAAATTTCCTTGCTCAACACTGATGTCCTTTATGGAATTTCCTGACTTTTGAAACTCTTTAGGTTAACTGGACCATCCTCTTTGTTTGGACTTTGATTTCTGTGACTCTAGATTTACCTATGAATAGACAACCAAACTTGAGACTTTTCTCTGAGCATCAATGACTTATATTAATTTTCTGTATAGCTGTTATCGAATTTTTTGTTTGTTTAATACTGATATGCCTACATTTCTTTAGGAGGTTGGGTTTCCCAGTTGTTATTCTTTATCTTTATAGCATGGTGTTGAGAGCTGTCTAATGAACTTAATTTTGAATTTGTAATAATTCTTCTTAACCCAAGCTACCGATTCCTGGTCCTCATTGTGTAGCTAAATGGGCTGCACTGTTAATTGAATTTGTTTGATGTTAATGCTAACACCCATCATCTCTGGGTCAAATAGAAAGGTCTGTCAAAAGACCAATGGTAAGCAAGTGGGCCCAGAAAATGCTGTATAACTACAAACCAAGAAGACCAGGAAATAGAGTGTATTTCATCTCTATATGCTGAAGAGTCATATATAGCTGTCAGGCTCACCTGTTTTAGACTGTTGGACACATTTATTTAAAAAGCTATATTGTGCAGCTTTCATCTTAGGGATTTAGGCATGTGAAGTGTGGTAAAATGGCTCATATGAACTGGAAACCTTAATGCAGAATTTGTGCAATTAATGTTTTACCTAAGCTTCTCTTTATGGATCATTGCTTGTTTGGTGGCCAGCAAGATATCCTGCTTAAAAAGGATTTTGAGAAACTTGATTACTCCCTGCCTCTCTGGTGTAAAATATTCTCCCTCTTTTGCGTTTTTTATCATTTTCAAGGACACCCTTGTCCTTGAGTGTAAACTTGTGAAAGGTAGGAGAAAGGTAATACTTGTACTATAAGGTGTTGTCACTTAAAGGGCCAGATCTATCCATATATGACCTTCCTTCTCAGGAAGGAGTGTGAATCCTGGTTAATGGTTTTCTATATTAGGGATCTTTTTGGCAAAGCTTTCAGGGAGGGAGCTTAACCTCTGTGTGACTAATGCTAAATTAACGCAGAGGTGGAAGTGAGGCCTTCTTTCGTAGGATAGCCAATTGAAGTAAGTTCAGTAGAAATACAGCAATAAGAAAAGTGCAGGATTAGGGACCTCTTTTTAAATCCGAGTTTCAGTGAACAGCTGGCAGCAGAGAACTAATCTCTGGGCGAGGATGCATTTCAAAGCCTTAAAACAAAGCTTTATACATAAGAGAACGGCTCAAAGTTTTTTTTGGAAGCCTGTTGCAGGCACTGTTGAGTGCACTGTCTGTTTAACACCTGAACTGCTGCCTTCTTTTCTCACTTTTGTAAGTTCTGCTTAATCCCTGATGTCTCAATTTCTCTCTGTTTTCCTACCTTTCTTTTCCTCTTCTTCCCCCTCTCGTTCTCCCTTTTTCTCTCTTGTCTAGGTCAAAAGATGTTGCTGAAAAATAATTCCAAGTCACAAAGATAGGTGCTTCTCCCATTCACTAGGATGAAAAATGCAGGACTTAGGGTGGTGAAGGCTCCAGATAAGGTATCTAGCCATTCTTTGTATCACCTGCGAAGGTAAGGCAGCAAATTCATATGTTTCTCAGATTGTTCAGGCTCTGGTGACAAAATGGTTTAAGCCCGCAACCTGTGATTAATCTGAAAGTTCGCTATATTCTACACAAAACCTTTGATATCTCTGTTTCTAGTGGGTTCTAAAAGCTGGCCTCCATTTGAAAATCCATCAAACCGTACTCCTCTGCTTGGACTGTAAGACTGGTGCCCTACGAATTCTGCTGCACAAAAGTGGGAAAGAGGTAAATTAACGGAAAACAAGTGGGTGAATGGAAAATCTGATTCTGGACATCAGACTTGTTTCCCTGCCAAGGCTTTCAGGTGAAATGCCAAGATTTTCCTTCTTTCGTTACCCTTCTGGGTACGGTGCACTTGAGGTAGCCTTCGCTAATGTATGCATGGTCGTACCACATTCCCTTGCGACACAGGGACTGGCTTCAACCCTTCTGGAGGCCACCATAAAGCCAAAGGCCAATTAATATCTGTGGGATATGGGTGTTTCAGAGGTACCTCTTCTCATTCTGCAAGGGAGCCCCCATAATTTTGCATTACGTCACTGAATGTATGTACTACTGGTGAAGGAGTGTGAGACAGGAGATGTCAACAGATGTCAAGAACTGAGACTGCCTCTGCATTTCTTAACCTTCCTGCACACCATTGTAAAACCAGTGACTCACTTTTCAATCAAAATGCTTTGCTGAATATTTCATGTCAACAGTTATTGTGTCGCTTTATTCTTCTCTGTGCACTTACTCGATGTAGTTCAGGTGGGCATCGGCCCAGTACAGGTTGTCATTGGTGTAGTCAATCGTGAGTCCATTAGGCCACTCAATTTTGGTAGATATTATCACTGTCTTGTTCTTGCCATCCATGGCAACGCGGCCAATGAATGCTCTGTCTCCCCAATCTGTCCAGTATACCTGTCTATTTACAGAAAAAGGAATGTTAAGCAATCGAATAGCAGGATATTACAAACAATACAAATATATTCAAATATATTACATTTTCTGAAATACAGGCTCAAGTGCTCAGATCGTAAAGGAAACGCAAATTAAAATCTTTCACCAATAATAGAAAAACATAATAAGGTATATCAAAATAATTAACGCATACCAAAATGATAACGTATAGCAAAAACTTGGATATACTGCACTACGAAAGTCGGTAGCGCATAATGATGCACAAATTATTGTACTACATATACAAAATAATATTATACAAAATAATACGATAATTAAGTAATTATTGATAAAACAACAATGTAGAATACGTATGTAAAGTAAGATATGTTATAAGTGGCAAACATTTATAGCAACAAACCGCACTCACTGTCACCCCATAGATATTGCATAAACTGCAACAGTACCTTTTACTAAATAGTTGAAGAAAGCATGCTGGTACTCTGCAACCTAAGTACATTTAAGGCCCTCATTATGAGTGGGCCAGTAAATGGGCCAGATTTTCCTTGCTAACGTAGTTACAGATACTGGAGGTGCCACTAAATCCAGGAGTGGAGAAAATCCAGTCCATTACAAGTTGGACCCTGAGAGCCCACTAAAAATTGAGAAATTGCCAGGGCAATTGTTATTTCTGGGTATGATTCCCCTGGTAATACCTCACTTTCCTCCATACTTACACACACAGATTTTGGCGATTTTCAGAAGTAAAGCGATCCACTGTGCCCACGCAGATCTCATAACTCCTTTGGGATCGGTAAGTGCTATTACCGTCCCCATAAGAACTGAGAGGCCACTAGTAATAAGGGCCTACGTTTAGATTGATATTTCTCAATTTTTTCCATTGGACAGATAACCCAATCATGTGTAACATTTGCACACAGATTACAGAATGGACAACAATCAGGAAGGCAGTTGGTCTGCACAGAGCAGTTCCCAGTGATGCCAGAAAAAATGAGAAAAAGGTGGAGGTGTAACAAATGTTGAGTAGAGAAAGTTGCCCATATCTTCTATAACTATGATCTGTACATTCTGTAGGGCCTCCTTATTTTCCCCTTGACTCTGATCCAGAAGTTGTATCTTTCTATTTATACGTAGGGTAAGCTCAGGAAGAATTGAAATAGGAGAGAAGCATGCAGTGACTAGAAAATATTACACATTACTTTATGCTTCCTTCGAGCCCTACCACATTTCAGGTTCTCACACTCTGCCTCCCTCAGCAAAGAGAGCCAAATTTATGGACACTTTTCACACCTTGTGCTGTCAACCTCTCTATCAATTGCATCAACTGATTGGTCTCGCACCAGCAGTTATGAAAACAGTGAGTGCATAGTGTATCTCAAGACAAGTTATGATAAGCTAGGGCGTCATGACTGACACGCTTCCTCACATGCAGCAGTTGTAGCATATAATCATCGCTTCCTCAACCATGAGTATGTCAGAATGCTGACCCAAGTGGATGAAAAGTTCTTATTGTTAGGGACTCTAAAGTAAAACAACAATCCTAGCAGGATATTTGACATGATGCATCTGTTCATATGACAGGAGAAATGGCCAATGTATGCCTAGTCTAAAGTATCAGAGACAGTTCCTCTCTCTTATGGTAATGCTACACTATCAGAGAGCAGCTTTCAAACCAGATATTAAACCAGTGTGAGATCACAACAGTGGTTGCATGCTACCTTTCACCTTAACCCTGAACCAGGGCTGGCTCTAGGGCAGTGCAAGCGGTGCCACCGCACTGGGCGCCACATTCTGAGGGCGCCGTTTGTGCATGCACTTTAAAAGCACGTTCCTGGGGGGCGTGGCCAAGATGGCGACCTGAGCGGACGCACGGCTCGGAGGCTCCTCACCCCTGGCCCCATTTCCCCCGATTAACACAGCACAATCACCCCCCCATCCAAGGACCTGGCAGCACACTCAATGGGGGAAGAGTCGCCGCCAAATGAGAAGTACTAGCGGGGCGAACGCTCCGTGGAAACCCCTCCATAGCACCGAATTACCCTAGACGGCGGCCGGAGAAAATGGCGCCTCTCCCCGGAGCAGCGGAGCTGTGTGAGCGCCGTTGAAACACAGCATCTCTGACGGCGACGGAGGCATCGGCGACCCAGCCGGGAGCTTCACCTGCGAGCGCTGGGGCATCCGACACCAGCGACCAGGCCCAGGGCAACGCAGCGGCCGGAGAGGAGGGGCACAAGCGACTACCGGCAGCCCGCGGACCAGGAGAGACGGTGGCAGCCAGGAGAGGCCGAGGCTCGAGGGCCTGGTGGCGCTGCGGACGGGGCCGGCCGCGCAGTGCGCGGGGGAGGTGCATCCCCATAACTCAGCACTAACCACTTGTTGTGGTCCCGAGACGAGCCCGCGACGGGATACCGACGACGGCAGGGCTGGCGGCTGACTACTACGCCGGGCGTCCCTGCAAGAAAGGGGTGAGTGCCTGCGGCCTGGGAGTAGCGCATCCGACGGGCTCTAAGAGGGCGGACTGGGTACGTCGGCGAAGGAGAGACCCTCCTATGTAGAAGCTTAGCACCGGGCTCGGAGGAGCTGGGAGGGGAGACAGGATTCGAACCCTGACCACCACAGGCCCGAAACGAAGGGCGACCCATACAGGAGTAGCGGAGCACCTACATCAGACCGAGGTAGGGCTGAAACTGAGCGAGCCCCTAAAACCCCCTCAGGGCCGACAGTCTGCTGGCGAAGGTCCTGAGAGCCGTGGAGCGGCGACGCGACCCCACTGTGGTCCTCTGGGGGCACACTACAATGCAGGAGCGCCTCACAGTCGGCGAAAGCCTGGAGTGATTCGCGCTGTAGAGGAACGGGGCCCTACCAACAGTACCCTGGGGCTGCGGCGACAAAGCGGAGGGGCTGACCCGAGGGGGCGCACCGAAACAGACGTCCACGCGAGCAGAGAGGGCTCCATCGGTGGGAGCTGAAAAGTAGGTGAAGACCTGAAGATCCAGGGGGGCTCTCACCCAGGTGCACAGAGGGGTGGAGAAGGGCTGCGGGCCCGCTTTGGACGAAGCGACCCAGAGAGGTGGGGCCACCCGACTGGATACCCCGGTGGCCTAGGATAGAGGCTGACGGGATTGACAGACCTGATCATCACGATGGCCGCGCTGAGGAAGAAGGGGGATCGCAGCATCAGAGACCTGCTGGCCAAGAGCTCCCCATTGGGTGAACAGGGACGTAAGGTCTCGACCCCTCCCCCACCACGAGAGAACCTGGAAGAAGGGGACATGCCTATCACACGAACCTTCCTGGAATCCCTTTTTAATGTCCTACGGGAGGACTTTCAGACGCTTAAACAGGAAATGAAGGGAGAAATCCGTGAGATTCGTCGAGACGTGGACAAGATTGGAGAGAGGGTGGCAGCCGTCGAAGAACGTGAACTATCTAGAAGCGAAGAAATAGAGCAACTACAGCAAGAAGTGATACGCCTCCAGGAGCAGCAGCTGGACCTCCAGACCCACACCGAGGACCTCGAAAACAGGTCCCGCCGCAATAACATCCGCGTCCGAGGGGTTCCGTCTCAAGAGGAAGGGAGCGACGTAGCCGGCTACCTGCGGGGGCTTTTTAGGGACATTCTGGGGGAGGACCAATACTTTGAAATTCGTATAGATAGAGCGCATCGAGTGGGCCCTCCACGACGAGCACCGGCGCCCCCGGCTGACATGCTGGCCTTCCTACCGGACTATCCCCTTAAAGAACGTATATTGAGGGAGGCCCGCCGCAAGCAACCTTTCACCCACCAAGGGCACACAATAGCTCTTTTTCAGGACCTGGCCGCCATAACCCTGCAGAAACGGAGAGCATTTAAAGAGGTGACGACGCACCTGAGAGGGCAAGGGGTGGCCTACTCATGGGGACACCCCTTCCGATTGATATTCAAGTGGAATGGCCGTATGCACCAACTGCGCTCCCTCAAGGAAGCACGTGAGATTCTGGGCCTGACACATGAGAGCCCTGATGCATCCCCTACTCGACCAAGGGGGCCCCTCGGGACCGGCTGGCAAAGAATACACCGCGGAAGTAAGCCCCTTTCTACCCAAAGGCCAAACCCAGACACTATGTCCCAGGAGAGGCGAGAGGCCGTGGCAGCAGTGGCGAAAGACACTACCTCATCAACCCCAGACAGACAGTCATAGTACTCATGGGGGGGCAAATAAACACTGAGCCTTGATATGCCGCGGGGGGCGGGGAGCCGAGACCTCTTGAGCCACGAGTGCAACCCAACCTTCAGGATTCCAGATGCCCACGCCAAAGGACAATGGGCATTGGACTATGTTACGTAGGGGGATTCACAACGTTGGGGTTAGGGAGGGAAGGGTGGGGGAGCGCGGGTTTGGGGGAAAGGGGATTAGGGCGGGGTTGGGGAGGGGGGCGCGAGAGGGGTGGGGGGATATTGTTTGCTGGGGGTTGGAAGGGCTAGGGAGGGGGGACAGGAAGGATAAGTTACTTACCTGTAATCCTAGTTCTCTTCCAGGGGTATACTCATCAAAGTCATAAGCACTGAATAGTCCCGCCCACGTGCGGGGACCCCGGAGCAATAGCCAATAATATGCATATATCTACATATATATACACATAAATACCCATATATACATATATATATAGATAATATGCATTATATACATATGCAGCCTGAGAACATGTCACTAGGCTCAAAAACTGCCGTCATTACATTGTAAATCTTTTACCTTGAAAACATAAAGACATATAAATCATAATATACTTATGATACATATAAAGAAAACTGCTTTGAGTTTGCTTTGAAAAACACAACCTTTATTTTCAAAGGTAAAAAGGTAAGATCATAGAGGCAGATTAGCCTAGAAAGGCTGCATAGAAAACAATTGAAAAATTGGCGCCGTGCCTTTAAGACCCCAGGAACCCCCAGGCTCCCATCATGCACCACAGGTGACAGTTAGGTCAGTTCTTTTGTACGGCGTATAACAGTATAATCACAGTATGGGTAACAGGTACATATATATGAGCATGGTATTCGTCCGGGGAGGAGGGAGGGTTGCTTATGACTTTGATGAGTATACCCCTGGAAGAGAACTAGGATTACAGGTAAGTAACTTATCCTTCTCTTCCAGGGGATACTCATCAATAGTCATAAGCACTGAATAGAGTAGCAAGCCCATCCCCTTACCCTGCGGACGAATACCAGCATATCAAAACCATTTTACCAAAACATATATTACCCAAACAAATTTCTCAAGGATGCTTGACCAAACTGAGCATCCGCTTGAGTGTCAGAATCAAGGCAATAATGGCGTGCGAAAGTATGGACTGAACGCCATGTGGCTGCTTTACAAATTTCTTAAATAGGTACATTCCTAATCATCGCTATTGTAGCAGTTTTTCCTCTTGTAGAATGCGCTCTCGGCTTGCCCGGGAGCTGCTTATGTGCCAGTTGATAAGATAACGTGATACATGACACTATCCATCTAGAAATGGACCTTTTAGAGGCAGGGAAACCAGTGTTCAACAGACCATAATTCACAAATAGTTGGTCAGACTTTCGTACACTTTTTGTTTTATCAAGATAGAACTTTAACACTCTTTTTAGTTCTAGAGAGTGTAGAGCTCTCTCAGCAGGAGTGACAGGGTTTGCAAAGAAAGTAGGAAGAGTAACTGACTGGTTGATGTGAAAATCCGAGATCACCTTAGGAAGGAACCTCGGGTGAGTACGTAACACCACTCTATTCGCGTGAAAAACGAGATAAGGCTCTGTAGAGCATAGGGCTTGTATCTCGCTTACCCTGCGGGCAGAAGTGATTGCCACGAGAAAAGCAGTCTTCCACGAAAGATGCTGAAGGGAAGCTTTGTGAATGGGTTCAAATGGGGGACCCATTAGTTTAGAGAGAACCACATTAAGCTCCCAGGGAGGAGATGGAGACCTAACGGGTGGATAGACCTTTTTTAAACCCTCCAGGAAATCCTTAACAACTGGGATTTGAAAGAAAGAAATCTGATTGGGAGACTTTCTATATGCTGTTATCGCTGCCAGGTGAACCTTTATGGAGGAGTATTGCAAACCTGCTTTGGCCAAATACAATAAGTATGGTAACAGTACCTGTTCCTGACCTCGAATAGGATCAAGACCCTCTGCAGTACACCACATGTAAAAACGCTTCCACTTAAAAGCGTAAGACTTCCTCGTAGAAGGTCTTCTAGCCTCCTTCAAGATCTGCATGCAGTCTTGAGAGAGACCTAAATGTCCATATTGGATGAACTCAGGAGCCATGCTGCTAACCTCAGGGACGGCAGGTTGGGATGGAACACCTTGCCGCCCGCCCTGGTCAGCAGATCCGGATGACATGGCAACCTCCTGTGTGGTACTTTGGACAGATGAAGAAGGTCCGGGTACCACCACTGGCGAGGCCACTCTGGAGCAACCAGGATCATCTCTGTCTTGTAATTGTACAGTTTCCTGATCACCATGGGAATGAGGGGAATAGGTGGAAAGGCGTAGAGTAATGTCTCTGACCAGTCTATCAACAGAGCATTCCCCTTGGATCCTGGTTGCGGGTACCTGGAGGCGAAGACGCGGCATTTTGCGTTTTCTGCGTCCGCGAAGAGATCGATGTCCGGTGTTCCCCAGTGGTGAAAGATGTCTTGCGCCACTTCTTGTTTTAGCACCCAGTCGTGTGCTTCTGCGAAATGCCTGCTTAGGCTGTCTGCTTGGATGTTTAGGACACCTGGTAAGTGAATTGCAGAGATTTTCATGTCTTGAGCCAGAAGCCACTTCCAAATCTCCTGTGCTTTCAGCGACAGGGGTCTGGACCTGGTGCCCCCCTGCTTGTTCAGGTAGTACATCGTTGTTGTATTGTCCGTCTGAACAAGTAGAGCGGTCGATTTGATGGAAGGAGAAAAAGCCTTGAGAGCTAGATGCACCGCTCTGAGTTCCAGCATGTTTATGTGGTATAGCTGCTCTTTCTCTGACCACATTCCTTGGGTCTGTAGTGGCCCCATATGAGCACCCCAACCCTGAAGGGACGCATCCGTCACCAGAGTCTGCTTGGGCAGTTCCTGTTGAAAAGGGACTCCTACGATGAGATGAGCCCGTCGCATCCACCATCTGATGGAGAGGCGGACAGACAGAGGTAGAGTTAAAAATCCTCCCATCGATTGGAGATTTGGGACCACTGATCCTCTAGAGTCTGCTGTAGAGGTCTCATGTGAAGTCTGGCGTTTGGAACTAGAAAAAATGCACGAGGCCATCGAACCCAGCAGAGATGAGATCTGCCTGGCCGTGGGCTGAGGTATCTTCAGGAGAGTTTGACACTTGTGGAGAATGGATGATAGTCTCTCCTCCGAAGGATACGCTCTTGCGTTTACTGCGTCCAAAGTTGCGCCCAGGTAATGAATCCTCTGTGTTGGATTGAGGATGGATTTTTTGAAATTTACGTGTAGACCTAGCTGATGTAGTTGTTGAATGCAGTAAGAGAGGTGCTGCTGTAGAAGAGTTGGAGACGCACTCTTGAGAAGCCAATCGTCTAGGTAAGGATAGACGAAAATCTGTTTCTTCCTCAAGAAAGCAGCTACTACTGCCATGCACTTTGAGAATGTGCGAGGAGCAGACTTCAGGCCGAAGGGCAGGACAGTGAACTGGAAGTTGTCTGACTGGATGCGAAACCTTAGAAACTTTCGATGCTTTGGAGAGATTGGGATGTGGAAATAAGCATCTTGAAGATCTATGGAACACATCCATTCCCCTTGATGTAGATGCGGGATTATTTGATGTAATGCCAGCATTCTGAACCTCTCTCTCAGAATGAACTTGTTGAGAAGCCTGAGATCTAGTATAGGCCTGAACTCCTTGTTTGGAATTTTCTTTGGGACCAAAAAATATCGGGAGTAGATTCCCTGTCGATGTTGATGCCATGGGACCTCCTCGATGGCCTCCTTTAGGAGTAGAGCGGACACCTCGTCTGTCAGAAGATTTATGCGATGGATGAAAGTCTTTTGAGGAGGAATAGAAGGTGGAGGGGACTTGAACCTGATGGAATACCCATTCCTTACAATATTTAGCACCCACTTGTCTAGTGTGATTTTGGTCCACTCTTCCAGGTAGAAACGGACACTTCCCCCACCGGAGTAGGTAACGGAGTTAGGGGAAGCAAGAACTCACTGCTTCTGTTGTTGCTTGGCAGCAGGTGTGGACTGTCTGGAGTTCCCTCCTCGTCCTCTACCAGGACGACGCTGGTAGGATTGTGATCTTCCTTGATTTTGCTGGGAGGACCACTGAGGGGTTTGAACCCTCTGCTGGTATTGGCGCCGATCGTAAGGGCGGTAGCGTCGCCTGAAGTCCTTCTTCTTCTCGAGCCCAACCGCCTTCACTGTATCCAGTTCGGTCTTCATCCTGGACATTTCGTCGTCAGCATGAGAGCCGAAGAGCGATGTGCCATTGAAGGGGAGATTGAGAATCCGATGTTGCGCCTCTGGTTTCAAACCCGTCAATCTCAGCCAGGCAGAGCGACGGGCACAAATCCCATGTGCATAACCATGGGCAGCGAGATCAGAGGCGTCAGCCGCTGCACTGATGACTTGGTTGGCCACCAAACCACCTTCATGCAGAATTTCCAGAAAATCCTGCTTGTCTTCTTTTGGGAGCTTCTCGGTGAAGCGTGAAAGAGAGTCCCACAAAGAGCGGTCATACCGACCCAGTAAGGCTGAGGCACTTGCTACCTTCATGTACGAGGCTGAGGTAGTGCACATTCTCTTGCCAACAGAATCCATGGCCTTACTGTCTCTATCTGGTGGTACCGCAGATGATGCTGCCCCCGTCTGATTCTTCCGTGCCGCTGAAACGATAACTGAGTCCGGTGGAGGGTCAGACCTCAGAAATAAGGGGTCCCTCTCAGGAGCCTTATACTTTTTAGTAATCCGAGACGGGGCCGCCCCCACCGAAGCTGGAGTAAGGAATTTTTGTAGAGCAGGCTCCAGCAGGCCAGGCACTAGTGTTTCAAAGATGACTGATGTCTTGGTGGTGGAAACAGGCATTTCAATCTGAAGCTTCGCAGCTCCTCGACAGAGAACCTCATTGAAGGTCAGGATATCGTCAATGGGTGAAATTCTACTCGGAGGAGAGGAAGAAAGAGTAGGAGAGTAATCAGCCTTGGAGTCTGAAGACCACGAAGAAGATCTATGGCTTCGTCTTCTAGGAGAACGGTGTCGAGATCTGGATGCCCGACTCCTAGGAGAACGTGACGAGCGCCTTCTGAAAGGTGGGGACCTTTGTGGAGTGGCCTGTCGCTCATGTCTTGCAGATGAGTGCACTGACTGAATCATAGGCGATCTGGATCTTGTAGAGGAACGTGGCAGTCCTGTAACTCTGCGGATCTTCCACTCCCTTATTTCCGATAGCCATCTCGGGGAGATATTAGTTGGAGGGGTTGGTGACGGTCTTGGTGAGTGTTCCGGAGAGACTTGCACTATCTGAAGTCCTGGGGAGGAAGAAGCACTCCTTGACGTCACCACCTGGGTCTCCCGCGTCGAGCGGTCTCCCGACGTTGCCCTAGGTCTCTTTGCAGGAGGAGATCCGAGATTGGATTGTGATCTCCTCGACGTCGACCTCCTCGACGTCGATCTAGATCGCGATCTTCTTGATCTAGACCCAGAGGGTGTTTTCCGAGATCTCGACGTCGATATCCTCGACGGCGATCTCCTCGACGTCGACCTCCTTGGCGACGGATGCGTCGACGTCATGCGTCTCGACGGCGACAGCCTGTGTTTCACCGGCGTCGAAACCCTTGGTGGTCGGCTCGACGTCGATGCAATTCGCCCTCTCGACGTCGGGGGTGATCTCGACGTCGCCGTTGACCCTCTCGGCGGCGGGCTTCGACGTTGATGTGCCGACGTCGAGCCCCGGCCTCTTGACGTCGTAGGCGAGCCAGACTTGGACCGCCTACGCGTTGGCGTCGACTTCATCTTATGGGTCTTCTCACCTGAAATCAGATGTTTCGACGGCGAAGGACGTCTCGACGTCGATTTCGACGCCGACTCGGAGCACAAAGGTATTTTGGATGTCGATCTGTCCCTCGACGGATGCTTCCTTTTCTCACCTTTCTCTTTGCGCTCCAATCTTGGAGAGGAGGGCTTCCTTGGAGGATGTTCTTCTCGCCCACTTGCTTCTTTTCTTCTCTCCTGCATGGAGTGCAGCTTAATCTTCTCCCTTTCCCTAAGGGTTCTTCTTGAAAACTTGCTGTAGTGGTAACACTGGTCTGGCTTGTGGGATGAAGGTAAACAAGCAATACAGACCGAGTGAGGGTCTGACTTAGCCATCTTTTTTTCACAGGCCGGGCACTTATTAAATAAGGCCGGCATTATGACAGGAAAAAATAGCCAAAAGTCAGAAAAAATAGTAGTATTAGATAGACAAGTACTAAAGACGTCGAGTGAAACTAAAAAATTCACTTGAAAACCAGAAAAAAGTGATAAAAAATCACTAACTGGCGAGCTCAATGCTCCAGGATCCTCATAGAAGGAGCCGAAAAAAGAACTGACCTAACTGTCACCTGTGGTGCATGATGGGAGCCTGGGGGTTCCTGGGGTCTTAAAGGCACGGCGCCAATTTTTCAATTGTTTTCTATGCAGCCTTTCTAGGCTAATCTGCCTCTATGATCTTACCTTTTTACCTTTGAAAATAAAGGTTGTGTTTTTCAAAGCAAACTCAAAGCAGTTTTCTTTATATGTATCATAAGTATATTATGATTTATATGTCTTTATGTTTTCAAGGTAAAAGATTTACAATGTAATGATGGCAGTTTTTTGAGCCTAGTGACATGTTCTCAGGCTGCATATGTATATAATGCATATTATCTATATATATATGTATATATGGGTATTTATGTGTATATATATGTAGATATATGCATATTATTGGCTATTGCTCCGGGGTCCCCGCACGTGGGCGGGACTATTCAGTGCTTATGACTTTGATGAGTATCCCCTGGAAGAGAACCGATGTGCTATCACTTAAGGGGGCCAATCAGGATCCATACTCTTGACAGACCCATACACAAGCGGCCAGTTATCTCTCTCCCTCGATGACACCTCCAGAGATACAGATCCTCACTTTGAATGTGAAGGGGCTGAATAACCCCATTAAGAGAAGAGCCGTCCTATCTTACTTAGAGAACTCGGGAGCATCGGTATGTCTCTTACAAGAAACTCACCTCCTCCCTAAAGATTGGCACCGGATGAAATCTCGAGCCTTTCCCCAACAATTCTTCTCATCCACGTCGACCAAGACAGCAGGGGTTGCTATACTACTTGCTAAAACATTCCCGGGCACGGTGGGAGATAAGGTGGCAGAGATTCGAGGACGACTCCTGGCATACACACTATGGGTAGGGGCGCTCCTATGGTGGTGGGCTCTATATACGCACCTAACACGGGCCAAGAACAATTCCTTCAAACCGCTATGTCGGAGGTGCTGAACGCCCCTGGGAGGCGAATCACTGTGGGAGGTGATCTGAATTTGGTTATGGACACGGACAGAGACAGATCGGGTCACAGATATGGACACACGGGGGCCCTATCAATTAACGGGAGGGATTGGCTCAAGGAAAGGGGGCTGGAGGATATCTGGAGGGTGGTCCACCCCAACACTACACAATTTTCTTTCTACTCACATGCCCATCATACATACGCGCGGCTAGATCATTTTATAGGGACGACAGAGATGTTGTCGACCGTGGAGACAGTGTCCATCATTCCGGCCCCACTGTCTGACCATGACGCAGTGCTGCTGACGTTGACCATCCCCCCAACACGGAAGCCACCCGGGAGATGGCGTCTCAGAGAGAATTTGCTACAGAGGGCGGGAGTAGTACAACAACTCAGAAACCGGGTCACGGACTACCTAGAGTTGAACGACTCTCCAGACACCCCCTTGACAGCACTATGGGGTGCACTTAAAGCTACAATCCGAGGCGAAATTATCGCCATCAGCGCAGCAGATGCTAGGGAACGGACAGAGAAAAGGGCGCTCCTCGCGGCCCAGGTAACAGAATTAGAACGAATACATAGCCGCACCTGCGCACCACGGATATGGTGCCAACTCAAAGCGGCCAGGACGCAATTAGCGGCCCTCGATATTGACAGAGCCGAGTACGCGGCCCTGCGACTTAAACACACCTATTATATAGGTGGCGACAAAGCAGGGCGGCTACTAGCGAACAAACTCAGGGCACAGGAAGAGCGCGCAAGAGTAAAGGGGCTACAGTCTCATACGGGAGAGAGAGTGGAACGTGACGAGGATATAGCGGAGGCCTTTCGAAACTTCTATTCCACGTTGTATAGAGAAACCTCGCGGACACCGGGGGAGGCAGCAACCTACCTGCAGGGTGCTGCAGTCACAAAACTAGACCTTGTGGGACGGGATGCGCTAGACGCACCCATTCGAGTGGAGGAAGTGGTCGGCGCTATCTCCCGACTCAAAGCCCTGAAATCGCCAGGCCCGGATGGATTCTCGGCGGGGTTCTACAAGACCTTCTGCCCACAGTTGGCCCCAATACTAACGCGCCTTTTTAACTCCTTTCAGGGTCCTGGGACTATCCCTCCGGACATGTTAGCTGCCGATATAGTAGTTATCCCGAAACCCAGGAAAGATTCAACTCAATGTGGAGCTTATCGCCCGATTTCCCTGCTTAATCTTGATTTAAAACTCTTCACGGGGGTTCTGGCGGCTCGACTGGGGCCATGTATGCCCGGCATCATTGAGCCGGACCAATGTGGTTTCGTCGCTGCCCGTCAGAGTAGCGACCATACCAAGAGGATACTCCACCTGATCGACAAAGCCCATCGCACCAAACTGGATGCAGTGTTAATATCGATCGATGCTGAGAAAGCATTCGACCGCGTCAGCTGGGACTTTTTGGGAGCCGCACTGACCCATTTCGGGATAGGCGATCGATTCAGGGCATGGGTTGCAAGCTGCTACAGTAGACCCACCGCCACGATACGAGTGAATGGCATGGTCTCAAAGCCGTGTGACATCCAACGAGGAACGAGACAAGGGTGCCCCCTATCACCCCTCCTCTTTGCTCTCTACGTAGAGCCTCTTGCACAAAGAATACGGGATAACCCTGATATTCTCGGCATACCTTTCGGAGGGGAGCGGCATACGATTAGCCTGTATGCAGACGATCTTTTAGCAACCCTGGAGTTCCCTGAACGATCGGCCCCGGCCTTTCTAAGGGAGTTGACCTCCTTCGGTCGTGTCTCGGGCTTTAAGATTAATGTCGGGAAGTCAATGGTGCTACCCCTGGGCAGCTGTGAAGAAGCACACAAGACGGGAGCCCTGGCGATTGGTGGGCTCCAGATCTGTGACACGATTACCTACTTAGGAATTGACTTAGCGCCATCGGTAGCACACACAGTCACGTTGAATTACTCTAAACTGCTCTCTCAAACACAAACGGCTCTTGGACGCTGGCAGAAACATCAGCTGTCACTTCTGGGCCGGATAGCGGCAGTAAAAATGAATATCCTGCCCAAAGCTCTTTATATCTTCCAAACTATACCAACATGGCCCCCGGGTGGGTCCCTACAAAAGCTACAGACAGCGGTACAACACTTTATCTGGGCGGGAGCACGCCCCAGGATGCGCAGAGAACTCTCCCATAAACCGCCCGACGCAGGCGGACTGGGTATACCTAATTTCCTCGATTATTTTAAGGCAACCCAACTTCGCTACCTGGTGGAATGGAACAGACTGGCCTCCAAAAAACGGTGGTTGTTCCAAGACCGGGCCTTGGCGAAAATGTCTCTATGGAAAGTCCCATTCCTAAAACGCGCAGACAGGCCACCGAACCTGAAGGGGTCCCCGATCACGAGCACACTACTGCGAGTATGGGACTCGGTAGCGGTCAGAACTCACATCCTTTCCCTCCCCGATGACGCCCTTGTTCGAGAACCCAGAGTTTCCACCCGGAATGGAGGAGAGAGCGTTCCTACAATGGAAAGCCACGGAATGTAAATCAGCGGGACACTTATTTGACCTTGAGGGGTTCCTCCCTTACACGGAGGTGACACAAGGGTATAATATTGCAGCACCGCAAAGGTACCAATATTATCAACTTCGCCACTGGCTCCTACATCCGGAGATATGTCCCGGGGCTAGCAGGAAACTCACGACATACGAACGGTGGCTCCTTACTAGAACATCGGACAAACGACTGATCTCTGAACTATATCACATGCTGAGACCTCGGGTTCCCTTTTCCCCGTCGGCGGGACAGAAAAGGTGGGAGCGGGAGATAGGGAGAGGATTAACAGAGAAAGAATGGACGGATATATACTTTAGAGCTAACCACACAGCACGTAACACAGCCAGTAGGGAAGCTGCGGTTAAGGTCACTACATACTGGTATCTAACACCAGCGCGACTGCATAGGGGGAACCCAGATAGAAGCCCGACATGCTGGCGGGGTTGTGACGTGGAGGGGACCCTGACACATCTCCTATGGGATTGCCCAGAACTAACAGATTACTGGTGTGCGGTCTTGGATGACATAGACCGACACTTCGAGACAGAGATACCCCGCTTCCCGGCATACACGCTACTAGGGCTACCAAACACACTCACATACCCTCTAAAATCTATTCGGGGGAAGCAAATGGGCCTAACGTTGGGAGCTGCAGTTCAACACATTCTATCGCTGTGGGGCAAACAGTCCAAACCGACACATACAGGATGGTTGCACAAATTATGGTATACAATCGGAATGGAACGAATCCAAGCCACCCTTACGGGTTCCTCCGATTCTTTCCGCACGCTGTGGGCACCCCTACTGTCCCTACTCTCCACAGAACTGAACGAACTCACATGCCCTAGATACTTACGTATTCTCCGACTCACGGATAGTACAGAGGAGGCTGCAGCCCCAACACGAGAGAGACAGCGGGGGTCCCCCACAATGGATGCCCCGGAGACAAGCTGATGCTCACGAACAGGGGACCCTAGTTGGGAGGATGAGGGAGGAGATACATGCTGGTCTAGCTTTCTCCAATCAGGATCCACAAGGAAGAGCCGCAGCCCCTGAAGAGGACACCACTCGGGACTATCACATAGCACATCGGTTCGGGGAGGGATGGGGGGGCGTTGGGGTAATGTTAGTTTTAATTTGTATTTGTAGGGGTCAAATGCAGGGGATAAAAATGGAAAGCACAAAGTTTCACAATCACACGTTACAATCTCATGCGGCCGACCTCCGGGTTGTGGCGGACACGCTGTGTATATTCAATAACTGTACGCTCTGCCGGCCGAAGGATGTAGGCAGCCAGCTGTGTGACACTATCCTCTTTTCCGTCAATAAACACGATTTAACCATAAAAGCACGTTCCTCCGGGAGTTCAGGGTGCATGCACGAACAGTGTTGCCTGATTGGGCTTTGCTTATTTCCACTCAAATGGGCCACATTTTCCCATTTATACATTGAAAAAGTTCCTCTGCTCGTTTGTCAAATTTGGGCTGATACTTGCCCCCCCCCCCCTCCCAGAGGCGTCTCTGCACACTGTAAATTCAGTGAGTGCTGGCCTGGTGCTGCAGCTGAGGTGAACCGCCAGTCCTGGGAGGTGCAAGGGCATGCGAAGCAAGCAGCTAACAAGGGAATTGTGGGAAGCTTAGTTTACCCATAATTCCTGGCCACCGTTCACTGGCGCCCAAAATTCCCCAGTTCCTTAAGTTAACTTGCATACTGCGTGCTGGGAAATGGTGCAGCGTGCAGAGCTGGCCTGCTGCTTTCCGCTTTACTATTTAAGGGGCTTTCGGGAGTTATTCGGCACTAGTGGGTCGGTTTCCGTGCTACCTTCGTACATGGAACTTACTTCATTCTGCCAGGTTACCTAAGAGTAGAACTGCTGCTGGAGCTTCGAAACTCACAGGTAAGCACGGGCTCCTGCTTGGCACCAATGGCATTTACATGTTGTGCGACAAAAGTAATCCCCTGCTCCCCAAACCAGCATTTTACCCTAGGCTCTTGTGTTTTTTTTACATCCAAACTTCCTCACAAATGATTGTTTTTTTTGTCTATTTGCGCCATTGTTATGGGTGCTTGTAAAATACCGTAGCATCCACCAATAATTGGCTGGCACGGATCCTCAACATGTTCATCAGGAACGCGCTCCATGTTCCAACAAACTAGAGTTTTATGGTGCATTAGTCCAGTTTGTTCAGTGGAAGTGAACTAAAACTACAAATTCCAGCATGCACGTGTTAAAAGAAAGCTGCGGAATGGAACAGCCTTTAGGCTCATAATTTAGTGAGGATGAGTGATGAGCAGGAATGTTTGAATTTTTGGGGACGGACAAGCAAATTTAAGGAACACTGGGGGAGACACAACGAAACCCTGCGCAACGTGTAACACGAAGGTCATAAATGTGTATTCTATGCAGAAAGCTCAGTGGGTTACTGCGTTTGACATGGATATCTTTTTGCTACTTGCAGTTCCTGCATTACAATCCTTACAAAAGAGCTACAGGCAAACTGCAAGGCAAAGGATTAGAACTTTTTTCCTCCAACTTTTGTTATTCTAAGTTTGCTAAAAAGGGTTGCTTTGGGTAGTGAAACATTCTTATTAGTATAGATAGCACCAGCCACTGAATTATGTTTTAAATCCTGAGTTTGTGTTTCTCCAGATGAAGCACTCTTAAAATATACTGCCCAGCAGCAGGGTGGCACACCTTGTAGCCCTTTTTGTCTAATGTAACTTTTCCTATACATTGATTTACACACTTGTATGATTCACTGTCTCTGCATAGCATTTGTGTAATGTTAAGCACTCTGACAACCTACATTACGATTAGAGTGGTGCTATAAATAAAATAAATGTGAAAGATAGGCTATGGAAGGATGAGGGGCACTGTTGTTTGGTGGCAGTGAGGGAATCTGTGGAGGAGGTTCTGGGGGGCGCCAACAAAGGCTTTTGCACCGGGCGCCACCAATGCAAAAGCCGGCCCTGCCCTGAACCTAAACAGCATACAAGTGATATTGTATTGCTTTAAACTTAGAGACTCAACAAATTCTTTATATACAAATCATTAAGTGCACTTGTTATCATCAATGAGAACAGAACTCTTATTGTGTACAACACACTCAAAACATTGTGTGTGAAAACACCTTTTTGATTATTCTAGCCATGCTTAATTTCAAGGGCTGCCCCGTGATCCTTGTCATGAGCACTGCAATATGTCCCTGTTCTTTCTCCCAGTCTCATCACCTTCCAGTCACTACCCCATTGCCATAAATGTTTTCATGTCCTCAGGCCCTTCCTAATCTCACAATGGTTAATCTGAGAAGTGCGGCACCAGTTCCATGTTATTGCCGTCCGTTAAAAATAGCATTTTCAATTTACTTTCCCACAGTAAAAACTGAGTTGAACCAAATGATTACAGGGAAGGGGTGTCCATGTCTCCCAATGACATAGAGGGTGATTACGAGTTCGGCTGGTCTATTGGACCGTTGAACCCCTGGTGTCGGTCCACGGACTGCCAGACTGGCGGTCTGCCTGCGGTATTTCGAGTTTGGTGGTTGGACCACCACTGGACTGCTGCGGCCGCCAGAAATCCTGGATCCCGCGGCGGTGGCGCTGCGGCTAGGATAAGTAATATGCTGGTGGTGCCGCTGTGGCACCGCCGCACAAGTTACTAACTTGTGTAACGATATATCTGTAAGAGACAGTAGTTAGTGACAGATTCCTTACCTTAGAATATCCCCAGGCGTCAGGCTGGATCCGGAAAGTTTTGCGTAGCAGTACCCTTGCGCGTTGGTAGGCGGCGTCGTGCGGCTCCGCGTCCGTCGTCGGCGTCGTGATCGCCGGGATGACGTCGCGGGCAGTACTTAGGCGCCGCCCTGCACGCTGACGTCAGTTCTGTACACGACTTTCCGCGCCAGGAACGCAGAGCCATGCAAGAAGCTGACATAGGTGTCTGAAAAATACTAGGGCCCTGAAAGGGATGTCCTTAACCCTAGAAATCAGTTCGCAGAGCGGGGAGGATGGGTGGGGTGGTAAGGAATCTGTCACTAACTACTGTCTCTTACAGATATATCGTTACACAAGTTAGTAACTTGTGCATCTGAAAGAGACACGTTAGTGACAGATTCCTTACCTTAGAATAGATACCCCAGCAATACCAACCCCGGTGGTGGGTCTGCGAACAAAGATCAGACAAGGAAGTCCTGGAGGACAGAACGGCCAAAGAAGCCGTCCCTCCGGACCTGACTGTCAAGGCAGTAATGCTTTGTAAACGTGTGCAGCGAGGCCCACGTAGCTGCCTGACAGATAACCGGCAGCGGAACACCGCGGCCCAAGGCCGTGGTAGCAGCCGTTGCCCTGGTGGAATGGGCACGCAGCCCAACAGGAGGCTCCTTCTTAGCCAAAGAATAGCAGGTCTTGATGCACAAGGTAACCCAGCGGGAGATGGTCCTCTTGTGCACCGCCCGACCTTTTTGGCGCCCACGTAGCCAACAAAGAGCTGGTCATCCACCCGGAAGTGTTTTGTGCGGTCGATATAGAAGGAGAGCGCACGTTTTGGGTCCAGACGGTGGAGCCTCTCTTCCTCTCTAGAAGGATGCGGAGGCGGAAAGAAGGTGGGCAAAGTGATGGTCTGCCCAATGTGGAAAGCAGTAACCACCTTTGGCAAGAAGGACGGACGCGTCCGAAGAACAACCTTGTCTGGATGAACAGACAGAAAGGGAGGTTTGCAAGATAGAGCCTGGAGCTCACTCACCCGCCGAGCGGAGGTGATGGCCACCAGAAAGGCTGTCTTCAGAGTCAGAAGACGAAGAGGACAGTTATGCAGAGGCTCAAAGGGAGCGCACATTAAAAGGTAAGAACCAAGTTCAAGTCCCACTGAGGCATCACAAACGGAACAGGAGGGAAGAGGTGAGTAATGCCTTTTAAGAACCTGTTAACAACAGGGGACTTGAAAAGGGAGGGCTGATCAGGGAGCCTGAGGAAGGCCGAGATAGCACAAAGATAACCCTTGATGGTACCCAGGGCAGAACCCTGTTGGGCCAGAGAGAGAAGGAACAGAAGGACCTCAGAAAGAGGGGCAGAAAGGGGATTCACAGCCTTTGCTGTGCACCATGCCACAAATTTGTTCCACCTGCAGGCGTATACCACCTTAGTGGAGGGACGCCTGGCTGCCAGAATCACATCACAAACTTCGGGAGGCAAGTCGAAAGGAATCAACTGCCGCCGCTCAATCTCCACGCAAGCAGGTGTAGACTGGACAGGTTCGGGTGGAGGACCGTCCCCTGCTGCTGCGACAGAAGATCCTCCCGAAGAGGCAGACGGATCGGGGGATCTAGGCTCATATTGAGTAGCTCGGGATACCAAACTCTTCGAGCCCAGTCCGGAGCCACAAGAATGACTTGGGCCCGGTCGTGCCGAATCTTCTTCAACACTCTGGGTAGAAGTGGTATAGGCGGAAAGGCGTACAATAGACCGCAACTCCACTCGTGACGAAAAGCGTCGCCGAGCGAGTGCCGCCTTGGAAATTCCAACGCGCAGAACTGATGACATTGCGCGTTCTCTTCGGTGGCGAATAGATCTAACCAAGGCTCTCCCCACTGTAGAAAGAGTCCTTGCGCCACTTCCGAGTGAAGACGCCATTCGTGATCCATCATGCACCTGCGGCTGAGTTCGTCCGCCCTGGCGTTCAGGGAACCTGCCAGGTGTTGAACCATCAGGAACATGCCCTGAAGTTCCAGCCATGTCCAGAGGCGCAGAGCCTCCTGACAAAGGGTCCAAGACCCCACCCCGCCCTGTTTGTTGCAGTACCACATGGCGGTGGTGTTGTCTGTGAACACCTGCACTACCTTCCCTTTGACAGAGGGAAGGAATGCCTTGAGTGCAAGTCGGATCGCCCGGAGCTCCAGAAGGTTGATATGGAGCCGGGACTCCGCCGGAGACCAGAGGCCTCTGATCTCCGCCTCTCCCATGTGACCGCCCCATCCCAGAAGGGACGCGTCCGTCACAACTGTATGCTCTGGCTGGGGAAGGGAGAGGGATCTGCCCATGACCCATTGCCGGTTCGAGAGCCACCACTGCAACTGTCTTGCAGTCCCCTCCGAGATCTGGACGTGATCGGACAGGTTGCCCTGGTGCTGCGCCCACTGGAACTTCAGGTCCCACTGCAGAGCCCGCATATGCCATCTGGCATGATTGACCAGCAGGATGCAGGAGGCCATGAGGCCCAGCAGCCTCAGGGTCATCCGTACCGAAACCCAGGATAAAGGCCGAAAGATCGGAATCATAGCCTGAATATCCCGGACTCGCCGTTCGGGAGGATAGGCCCGAAACTGCGTCGTGTCCAGAACTGCTCCGATGAAAAGGAGCTGTGGAGAACGAATCAGATGCGACTTCGGCACATTGATGGAGAACCCCAGCGAGTGCAGGAGTACGGCCGTAGTCTGGAGGTGGGAGACGACTGCCTGGGACGAGCCCGCCTTCAGCAGCCAGTCGTCGAGGTAGGGGAAGACTGAAACCCCTGCCCGGCGCAGATGAGCTGCGACCACCGCCATCACTTTCGTGAACACCCGAGGGGCACTTGTAAGGCCAAAGGGGAGCACGGTGAACTGAAAATGCTCGGGGCCTACCGTGAACCGAAGGTAACGCCGGTGGGCCGGCAGGACGGGGATGTGGAAATACGCGTCCTGCAAGTCCAACGCTACCAACCAGTCTCCAGGGTCGAGGGCAGTCAAGACCTGAGCTAGGGTGAGCATCTTGAACTTCTCCTTCCGGAGGAAGCGATTGACGTTCCGGAGGTCCAAGATAGGACGCATGTCCTCCTTGTCCTTTTGGGCACCAGAAAGTAGTGGGAGTAGCAACCACGCCCTACTTCTGGGGTCGGAACATGCTCGATGGCCCTCTTGGCCAAGAGGGCCGTGACTTCCTTCTGTAGAAGCACCAAGTGATCCCCTGACATGCGGTGGAATTGAGGTGCCATGGCTGGGGGGGTGGTCTCGAAGGGGAGGGAGTAGCCCCTTCGGACAATGTCCAAGGCCCACCTGTCCGAGGTGATGGTGCGCCAGTGGGGAAGGTGATGGCGGACCCTGCCCCCTACTGGCGTGCCGTGCACCTGAAAGGAGGGACTAGGAGGGCTTGGAGGCCGCGGACGGGTTGGAGGTGGTGGCCTGACCCGCACGCTGGTTGCCCGATCCGCCACGGCGGAATCCACGTCCTCGGCCACGCGAAGACGCCTGCTGCGCGGGCCGGTGGCTGGGCTGCTGACGTGAAGGGGCGCCCCTACCGTGGCCACGATAGGGGCGAAAAGCAGAAGTCAGCGGAGGGCGTGTAGCAGAAAGGCCCAGGGACTTGGCAGTAGCCCGTGAGTCCTTAAAGCGCTCCAACGCATGGTCTGCTTTGGACCCAAAAGACCGACTCCATCAAAGGGCATGTCCATGAGAGAATTCTGGACATCCCCTGAAAAACCAGTGGTTCTCAGCCAGGCGTGGCGTCGGAGCGCCACCGTCGTTGCAATAGACCTGCCCAGCGAGTCGGCGGTGTCAAGGCCACAACGGATAGTGTATTTGGCCGCATCCCTTCCTTCCGCAATGGCGCGGGAAAGCAGTGCCTGGACCTCCTCAGGACACTGGGGCAAAACATCCGCCACCGAATCCCACAGGGAGTGGGTATATCGGCCCAAAAGACAAGCGGTGTTAACGGACCGCAAGCCAGCACTGGAGGAAGAAAAACCTTTCTTCCCAAACTGATCCAGGCGTTTGGATTCCCTATCCGGAGGAGCGGTAGGGAAGGCGGTTTGGGAAGCGGAGGCTTGGACAACCAAGCTCTCAGGAGTGGGGTGGACAGAGAGAAACAGGGGTCGCCCGGAGCTGGGCGATGGCGTCGTGACACGTTCCGATCCACAGGAGCCCCTGTGTTGGGCTTGGACCAGGCGCCCAAAAGAACGTCAGTGAGGGCGTCGTTAAACGGCAGCACAGTCTCCGCAGAGGAGGCTGCCGGCTGAAGCACCTCTGTCAAGATGTTAGGCTTGACCGTCAAAGTAGGGAGTTGGAGACGTAAGGCCCCAGCTGCCCTACGCAACACCGTACCAAAATTGGCTCCCTCCTCCGTAGCCACGGGAGGAGACAGCATGCCAGTGTCAGGGGAAGTATCCAGACCACTGGCCTCCCCTAGACTCTCTGTCCAGTCCTCATCATACTGACAGTGTCGCGTCAGAGGGTCATCAGACCCCTCCCAGTCCAACTGGTCCTCCTCTGGTTCAAAATAAGGAGGAGGAGGGACAGTTGGGACCCAAGGTCCCATCGGCGCCGGAGCCGGCGTCGAGCGACGTCGCTCCGGGTCCATGTCCGGAGCCGGAAGGAACTGGGGGACGACGCCGCCCGGAGCCCAGGGCGGCGTCGAGAACGGCACCGGAGACATCGGCGCCGGCGGAGGTGTCGTGAGGTCGACCGGCGTCGATGGGTGTTGTGGAGCCGGGATCGAGGCCGGGGCCGAAGCCGGAGCCGGGATCGAGGCTGGAGGCACGGGCGACGCCGGGGCCGGAGCCGTCGCGACGCCGGAGCAACCCCATCAGGGCCCGCGGGGCCCGAAGGCGCACCGGAGGGGCCTGAAGGCCCGAAGAGGCGGGCCATGGCCGACAGGAATTCCTGTACCTTGGCCGGATCCGCCCCCGAACCCGGGAAGGGCGGGTATGGCGGGGGCGACTCCACAGGCAAGTCCGGGGCCGCGGGGGCGGGGACGGTCCCGGGAGAGGCCTCAGCCGAGTCGCGAGACCGGCGAGGCGAAGTCCTAGAGCGATGATGCTTTTTGGACTTCTTGTGCTTTGACTTACCGGACGAAGAAGACTTCGACGCCGACGACCGGTGTGCACTCCGCGAGCGACCCCTGGACCTCTCACGCGACCGGGGCCTCCGTGGAGCCGAATGCCGGGCCTCGAGGAGCTTTCGAGACCGCTCTCGCAAAGCTTTCGGGTTGAGGGCCTGGCATTCGGGACAAGACTCCGTGTCGTGGCCTCGGCCGAGGCAGAAGAGACACTCCCAATGCGGGTCGGTGACGGACATCATCCGCGCACAGGCGCCGCATCGCTTGAAGCCGGGCATCCCTACGACACCTTGAAAGTATGGAAAAAACAGTGAAAAAATTCACCAAAAAGTATGGTCAAAAAATGACCAGGGCACTGCTCTTCCCGGATCTGCGCTTGCTGGCGCGGAAAAAGAAGAACTGACGTCAGCGCGCAGGGGCGGTGCCTAAGTACTGCCCGCGACGTCATCCCGGCGATCACGACGCCGACGACGGACGCGGAGCCGCACGACGCCGCCTACCGACGCGCAAGGGTACTGCTACGCAAAACTTTCCGGATCCAGCCTGACGCCTGGGGATATTCTAAGGTAAGGAATCTGTCACTAACGTGTCTCTTTCAGATGAGCATATTACAAGTTGCCTCACCACTAGCCTTTCCATGGCGGTGAGCCTGCCATGGAAAGGCTGGTTGTGAGGCAATAAAGGGGGGCGTAATAGGGTCCCCTGCTGCTCCAGGGCCTGGGGGTGGATGTAGGGGGGCAAATTTTGTGCCGCCTGCAAATGTGCACCCCAGTTTCTGCCTGGTGAGGCATGCACCACATGGTGCATGCTGCACCATGCAGGAACGTGCTGCGGCAGTGCCTGTCTGAGGCTCACCTATGGGCCTTCAGACAGGCAGCGCATGACCCCGCCGCAGCACCACCTTCCAAGAATTAGAATCATAATCCAGCGGGCAGTGTGAGTACGACTTTGGCGGTCTTCCCACGGGGCGATGTCATTGCGGCCCGCAGGAGGACCGCCAAAGTCGTAATCGGGCCCCTACTCTGAACCCAGCATACAGTAAGCACATAACCTCCCTGCCATGCCTACCTACAGCTCCTTTACCTCCCTTGACACCCGAGTCATACTCACCAAATTCTGCCAACCTGACAGAGCACTTCTACCTTTCACCAATCGACACCATAAGAAAGTCAGCAACATTAGTGTGAGAGTGAAGATATTAGTGTACTTACCAGAAGTTACCTACATTGAAAACCAATATAGAGGTATATTTAACTATTTCAGAAAATATACCTGAAAGTGAGAGAAACCCTTGGCTAGAAAGAGGCATAACTATTCAGCTCCCTTTTGTTATTTGTGTACGATATAGATGAAATGAGAGTAAACAACTTTGTTTGGGGTTATTTTGGGCTTTCTGATGTTCTTTTCAAAATTTACAAATGTCAAATCATTGCAAAAGGCACTAGTAGGAACCATGTGTGCGATTCACTAAGGATTGGCATTTCCCTGAGATTTCTTCACAGAATCAGGAGTGACAGAAAGTTCTGCCAGTAGATCGGGTTTACTTCTGCTGGCAGTCTGCCACTTTGCGGATTGTACATTAGTACATTGCTGGCCAAGGGCGGATCAATAGCAGTGCTGGGCCATCGCCCAGCAAAACCTTAGTAAATATCCACACACTTGTACATTTATGTGTATTCAGAAACGTTTTCAGGATCTTTCTTACCATGGAAAGATACTCATGGAAAGGGAAGGAATAAGTCAGTTTCCAAGGTGAGAAATGATTGGATAAACCCTCACACTTCATGGGTGAGTAACATAAGGGGATTCTCAATTCTGAAAATAGTCCTCCCCTCCTTAGAGAAAAATGCAAATTTCTGCTATGCATATGCCAGCACATTGCCTGTCATGCCCATAATCCTCTAGAGTATGTATAATTGACTACGTCTAGCTAGAAAGCTACATTAGGGACGATTTCCATAGTATAATCATTTGGATTCTAAATGCGTCATTCTGGGGGAGGTTTAACATGCATCTAGTTGTACATATTATGTGGATGAAGTTCCATTAAGATACTAAGCTCCCTTGCTTTGTCTTAATTAGTATTTCTGTATAATCATGAATAGTATAGAAAGAATCAGCCGTCAAGTTTTGTAAAACTGTTCAAATATTAAAATATATATTAGTTTAAGTTGTTTATGGATTCTCCCAAGACAAGCAAGTATGAGAATGTGTATTGTATTGACTGGATATGATGTGGAAGAGATAAAATGCTATGCTGTGCTAATAATGCACTCTCTTGGGTTATTTCCATTCAATTCTAGATTAATTATGTCAGTACAATCAACAATAGTGTATAAACAAAAGGATTAAAAAACTAAACACAATTAAAGTCTGGAATGTAAAAACCATTCACGTATGGGAACATTTAGTATACTGATTGTTTATAGGTTTAAACTAAAGGCATAAACATAAATCTGGTTGAAAACGTATTTTTGAAGCCATCATACCCGTATTTCGGATGAACCACTATCGCTCTAGGGTTCTGAAAGCAGAAAGTGTTGTTTCCATCCATACAGCGATCAGCCAGTCTTTTCCGAAATCTGCCATCCAGCTCAGCAACATTCAGAGAATCCCTGGTTGCATCCACCCAGTAGAGTTTCCTAAAATCCATCAGACATATAAGAATTTGGATATGTGTTTTTTTAGAATATATTTGAGGGTCACATTTTCCATTATGCAAAAAGTGCTGCATTGATACTATGGTAGGTAACGGAAGTATAACTCTTCCTTGTGCCTCCAGCAACAGATTATGAACTCAATGCAATTAAGTTTCAACTAGTTCAGATGAAAATGCTAACTTCTATTACAATAGGTGGGGGTCAGTCAACATATCAGTTTATGGCATCTCACAACAGCGTCCAAGTGAATGGTAGAGGTGGAGACAACTTATACATATGACCAGTTCTTTGAAGTTGTGCCAGAAGCTGCCTGTCCAGCCACCATACACACCAACATATAATTAAAGAGGCAGAGGAAACAAAACACATTTTCCATTTTTAAAATAGATCAGAGGAATATCGAGACAATGAGTTAAAGTCCCTAGGTCCTTATTCTCTTTCCGAACAGAGGGCATTGGCCATTGGGCCATCTCCCCCATCTCTCAATCCCTAGTGCAGGGCAAAGAAGACCTTGCAGTGCAGCACATTTATCCAGGTGTCTGGGTTACCTGTTGCTGAAAACTGCTTATTCATCTATGAGTAGATTTGCCAATAATCCCCTCAGAGTCTATCTATTCCTAGCACTGGTAGGCACCGCGTGATTTGTCTTTATTGAGAACTGAAAGAGGAGCAGAGCTTATTCGACCAGTTCCCTCTCTTGAAAAAAGCATATGCTGCACTGATATCTGGGGTGTTTCAAAATCACCTTCAGCCAGGACTATGAAACATACTTCATTATTCCAGTCACTGATGACAGGGTAAGTTGGTACAAACAATCACCCTCAGCAGTTGCCAGCCTCCAGCTCTATCCTCTACTTCCAATGTCCTGCAGCAGCAGGTGCACAAAACACTCAAGCAAAGTAAATTCCATTGCATTATAGTTTGATGCATCATCAATCACTTTTTAAGGCACGACAGAATAAAACAAACCTCCTGAGCACAATGGAAGCACAATTCTAAACACAAAATACTTTGGAGGGCCAGACAAAAGTGATTTATTTCAAAAACCCAGTTTTGTATTTACTGTATATCTGGGAATAACTTCTTCTTCGGTGTCTCCGTTATGTAGCATGCTTGCACATCAAGTGACACAGACCTTTAGTTCTGAAAAAGCTACACTATCCTCTTTCAGGTTTAATATCAAAAATCTCTGCTCTCTAGGGAATTATGCAGGAGAACTGTATCAACTTGTATTGTTATTTTTAATTTGAGCTTTTTTAACTATTATTTTTGTTTTCATTATTATTTATTATTTTATTCTTACAGCGAATTTCGCTGATTTATTTCCCCATTAAAATCTCGATAAAACCATTGTACTAACAAAGGATATGTAATGTGTTTGTGATCTATTAATTCTTCCAATGACTATTGGCTGTAATGTCCTAGAGCACCTTTGACTTTCTCGATTTGGCACCATGAAACATTTGCTAGTAAAATTAGAGTTCATCGTTAGAGGTAATTCTCATATGTGACAAAATATTTGAACCGAAACAGTAACAAGACAAAGGCATATCTTTGAGTTTTAGAGCATTCAGCTTAACACACAAATGTACCTTCACAGTTCTATAGAGTGTGTTTAGGGTGAAACTTAACTTGATGACTCAGAAATTCTAGTAATTATTAACCCTGGGCAAAGCACTACGCTACGCTCGCGTAGTTTGCGAAGTTTGCGCTACTTCGCACAACGCGAATTGCACGTAGCACAGTGCAAACACGCGTAGCGTAGCGTAGCGCAGTGCAGCGGTCATTTTTGCTTGCTCGCGGTCCTCAACGTCAAGTTGGCGACCGCGAGCAAGCAAAATGACATCCCGGCGAGACTTTTTCCTCGTTCGCGATCAGCAACATCAAGTTGCCGATCGCGAGCGTGGAAAATAAACCTCCCGGCGAGATTCTCAACGCGGGGAGGTCAGGTTTCTCATTGCGAGTGGTCGCGTATGCTCGGGACCGCTCGCGATGAGAAACTACCAGTCCGCGTTGAGAAAGCTGCCGCTCGAGTAAAAATCTACTCGAGCGGCAGTAAAAGACAGCTCGCACTGTGCAAGATGCCGTTTTTAATGATTGCACAGTGCGGACAAGCATCCGGCACTGTGCAATCATTGCGAACAGTGCACTACGCAGTTCGCGTAGTGTTACGCGTAGCTCGCGTAGTGCGAACTGCACTTTGCGTAGCTTCGCGTAGCGCTACTTCGCGAACTACGCCCAGGCTTAGTAATTATGTATTTGCGCACAAGACAAATTCAAAAATGTAATAAACCACTGAATATCTTCATTGTGAAAATATGATAAATCTATTTACCACTAAATATGAGAACCCTCTCATGTATCTGACCCACGAGTTTCAAGGCACTCATCACATTAATTCTGGCACTGAAGACGTGAAGAACAAACCTACCTGGGCACACAGCATCGTTATACGAGTCCTACATGTTTCTTACCTTGCAACCCAGTCAATGGCCAGCCCTTCTCCATTGGGCACATCATTGCTGATGATTGTCTCCCGGTTTGTGCCATTCAGGAACATCCTTTCAATGACTCTTCTGCCCACATCAATCCAGTACAACCTCCTTTCTACCCTGTCAAAGTCCAGAGCCACAACGCTGCTAAGCCCTTGTAAGATAAGGGAGTAGGAAAGGCCATCAGCGGTTAGGTTTCTTAGGTAGTAGCGATTGCTAAATATGAGGTAGGGTGAGATGTTGCTGTTCTGCCGACATTGTCGTCCATTGGGCTCCCGGATGTAGCCTGGGGCACATTTACATACGTATGAGCCTGCAATGTTCTCACAGACCTGGCTACAGACAGATGGGTTGTCAGTGCATTCATCAATGTCATCGCAGGTCCGCTTGTCTGACATGAGCCGGTATCCCGGGCGACAGGAACAGAAGAAACTTGTTTGAGTATCTGTGCAGTTGTGATCACAACCACTAAGAGAGGGGTTGGCACATTCATTAATGCCTGAAAACACAACAGAAATATGTAAGTTGCTTATTGAATGATGAGTGAACTGAAGAATCAACACTACTGAAAGTTTCAAAATGTATTTTGTACATAAATGCCTGGTTTATTATCAATGACAGACTGACAATCATTCACACACACAATATTCTTGTATTTCATCTTATTTATTTATTTATGTGTTTTATAGAGCGCGAACTTGACCCGTTAGGGTATCAGAGCGCTTTACAGAAGCAAACAATATACAGACAGGCTTAGAAACAACCAATTGCAGAGCGAGTAGTAGGGGCCGGGTGCCGGAGATATAAGGGAAAGAAGGGCACGTATTTACAGTTTGCAAAACCAAATACTGAAGACGAGATAACATATATACAGATTACGTTTACAATTATTCAAGACAAGGCACCAAGTTTCTGATGGTGCCACTAGGTAGTCCGAAGGGAGGCAGTGGACGGCCATAGGTCAGGGCCATAGTGATGGTTGAGGCAAAGTTTAAGCGAGAAATTTGCCCATAAGGAAGGTTTTGGCATCTTTTTTGACTCGAGTTAGAGAGGGGATTCTTCTGATGTCAGGTGGGAGAGAGTTCCATATTCTTGGAGCAGCCCCGGAGAAGGCCCGATTGTAAGTTTTTTTTTTTCCGAAAGTGTGCAGGTTGAAGCAAGAGGTTTCTGGCAGATCGGGAGTTTCTGATTCCTCCGGAGATCACAAGTTTCTGTGCCAGATATGCAGGGGAGTTAGAGTATAAAGCTTTGTGCGTGATGCATGCTAGCTTGAGCTGTATTCTAGCCTCTAGGGAAGCCAGTTGAGAGCTTTCAGGTGTGGGGAAATATGATCGTATTTCCTTGTGCCGGTAAGTAGTCTGGCGGCCGCATTGAGGCAGGCTTTAAGAGGTGCCAGGGAGATCTTGGGTAAACCCGAGAGGGTAGAGCAGCCATATTCCAGTCTAGAGATAACAAGTGCTTGGACTGCCATTTTTAGGTCGGGAGCATCGAGGAAGGGTTTCAATTTCCTAAGGTAGCTCAGGTGGAATCTGGCTGTTTTGGCCATCGAGTTGATGTGGTCCCGCATGTTCAGGTTGCTGTCGAGGGTAATTCTTACTCTTTTAACGCTACTTATGGTAAATATGGTGAAGGTTACATCTACACATTTATGGGAATTATATTTTATGACTAGCAGAAAATGTAAGCAAAAAAAGTCACCAAACTTTGCAAAAACACGTCTTACAAAAGTAGTTGAAGATTAGAATGGATTTGAGAGGCATGATATAGTGAGCGAAAAATATGTTCACAATAATTACTGGTTCATAAATAATACAAATAATGTCCTACTGATTTAAAAATGAAATGTGACAGTGGGAAGGTACTTTATTTAAAATGGCAAAAATGTATTCACTCATTTTTAACTAATAGCAAAAAAGTATCCTCCACTCATAGATGCACAATATGTACATTATGATTCTGAGATACATTACATCCTTAAGACTTGTACAGCAGCAGTTATCTGAATTGTTGCTTGTTAATGATCACAGTGAATGAATATATTTTATGTAACTCTTGGATGAGTGCATGGAAATGGAGAGAGCTCTCTAATAACCCTTTGTTTTAATAATAAAATTAATTTTGTTTGCTTAATATATAAAAGGTGTGTTTGGCTTAGAGTATACCATCTAACTTGTGGTGGAAACAACCCCTCCTAGATTTTATTTATAAGCACATAAGGGTGGTCCGGGGAGTGGGAGGGCAGCATGCCGGGTCCACTGGGTCAGTGGAGGCCTCCCTCTACCCCACCAATAGAGGACTGCCCACCCCTTTACAGATCCCCATTTTGTCCCTTTGTCTAATAATAAAGGTCCTGGACAAGATAAAAAAAAGGATTACTGAGACCCTTTATTTTGTCATATACTGAACGAAATTGCTAGAATGTTTGAGGGTTATAGATGAAAACCTGTGTTTTGCATGTGAAAACATAAGCAACATTTTGGGATTGGCCCTTTAATTTAGTATTGAATTAATTAAATCTAAAAGTGACATGGATGTCTAAATACATCTTGGGAAATGACTTGGGCCCAGATGTCAACACTGCTCTCCACTTCATCTGACCACCATTAGTGGAACCCAACCTCAATCTACATAGAGGGGCATATTTATCAAATATTCATGCAACACAGCAACCCACCTTGCCTCGTTGCGTGAAAGGGAGAAGGCAGTTCCTGGGATGAAGCATTCCTGCGGTGTGAGCTGGCGCACAAACGGCTGCCTAGCACCAATGCACTAATGGTAAATCTGGGAACGTCCCCCTGGAGCAGAGCAACACAAGGCAGCGAATTGCGCTGCCCTGCTTTGCTCCACATTTACCAAGCCACGCAGGGCCATGCAAGGTGGCTTTGCGTAGCTTGATAAATGTCAATGTAGGTTTTGTGTCACCCTCCTCCCCCATTGCATGGCACTAGGGTGACGCAAAACTGTGACAAATATGCCCCAGAATGTGATAAATGTAGTGGAAGTGTTTGGCTCTGATCTGAATATTATCACCAAGTCAACTCAGTCACCATAAGCATTTTACAGCACCTATGCATTCTTTGAGGGGCCATCCCACTTTTGTCATTGCCCACAGGATGACCCTGGTCACCACAGTAACAAAATATAATCTAGATGACTGCAAATCTGTCAGTGCAGGCATCATAGTAAAGGCAGTGGATTTAACCCACACATATGCTCATTTTATCATTAAAAAAAAGGCAGCAATCATGAAGAGGCCTCTTCACTTGTAGTGTCATTGACTAAAGTACAAAGAGAACAGCCAATTGCGCTTTTAAATCGAGGAATAGTCAGGCCCATGGCTGTTGTGGAATGAGTGCTTTACTTGCTGAAGAACTAGCACCTGAAAGCTGTGTGCTTGAAGATAGTTCTGTGTATCAAGAGGGAGCTGATGGTCAGTGGACCATAGTTACACCACCTACCAGGGGCACCTAAACTGCTTTAAGCTGATGGGTCTTGTGCAACATTCTTCCAGGCAGGTGTTGTACTGGGAGTATCTTTGTAGCCTTGGTTCCGGTAGAGGGGACCCCACCAACCACTTCTGCAAGAGGCCTTTGTTACTGAAGGCCATTCCAGATGTTACTAGCATTTACACCTGTCTATAAACTTCTCAGCTTGCATTCCCAAAGCCTTCAACTTTCCCACAGATTTGAAAGCTTCAGTGCTCAGTTAAAAGACCCAGCCCCAGTCATAGCATCATCTGGAATGGCATTGGGCTTTATATTTTTGGGGTTTATTTTAGGTGCAGTTGCTGACTATAGGTCTTTTCTGATCACAGACTTTTTTCTTGGAGCTAAATATTCTATCATTTCGATTCTCCTGACTAGAAACTGCTCGTGAATGTTTACCCCAAAAATACTTTTCCTATTGAGGCTTTGGTAATGTTTTGTTTAAAAAATTTACCCATTTGCAGCCAAAAAGGTACCAGAATAATTATCTCTTGAAGGGTTATTTGTTATCAATTTCCTCTTACCATTTTTATAAAAAAATATGTATACTTTTATTCAAAATTGTATATACTGTAAGTTATTTATTTTTTACTGAATAATCATTCGATTGGTAAGTTAAACATAACACCTTCATACATTTTATCTGAAAGCCGCTTTGCTGCTCAGGCCAACCTAGCAAATGTAAGTCAATGTTGAACTCATTGAAACCTCATGTCTCTCAGGGTCCTCCTTTTTTAACACTGGGGTACGCTCAGTGACAGCTCTCTCAAGAGTATGGCCTTCCTGTCCCTCACCCTGTCTGGAGGAGTTCTTATAGAATGACTAGGCCAAGTTGGTGTAAGTTTTCTAGTCGGATGAAGAATCATACACTTAACTAGGTGGACGATATTGAAAAATAAGTTCTTTGGGTGTCAAATCAAATGTTTAACATTTAACTAATGAATGAAAAAGTAAGAGTGATGCAAGTATATAAACACAGAAATGGCTGCATTAGAAAGATTAGTATTTTATAAGTAAATAAAATTGTAACTCCATAGGGTCAATCGAGTGCAGAGGAAAGTCTGGATAAACACTACCGAAGACATAGTTGGTCATAAACACATCAGAGTCAATACAAATATCAGTTTAGTATGACCTACTTTCCCTGTCAGGGCCCCATCCAAAATGCTGTACATACCGCATCCTTTTTCGTCGCTATTATCAGAGCAGTCATCCAGGCGATTACAAATTTTCACTGCTTCTATACAATGCCCATTGTCACACTGGAAGTGCTGTGGAGCACACGTTGCTTCAGGAGTGCTGCAAAGGTGCTCCAGCTCATCCGACTCATCGCCACAGTCGTTATCTCCATCACAGACAAATGCCTTAGTAATGCAGCGGCCATTTTGACAGGTGAATTGATTCTGCTGGCAGGTTGGGTAGGTGCAGGCACGCTCGTCACTGCTGTCACCACAGTCATTGCGTCTGTCACACCTGGAAATAACCCGCAGGATTAGGTACGATCCAGGCGTAGCGTGTGTATGTGTGGGTGTCTATGTGTATGTGTGTGTGAGCAGCCCAAGTTTAACCTACACTGAGAGGACCGTGTGTTTAGGTACTTTTGAGCCAGTGTATCAAAAACACTAAAAGAGTGGTTAGGTTTGCTTTGGTCCGCTTTATAATCTGCCCCAGTATGAAGACGTAGGGTGTGTAGTTAAAACAGTAAATACACACTCTATTACAGTCAAGTACATGACCGGTCCTCATAAATTTAGATATGATATGTTGTGTGTCTGTCCACCCACGTCTAAACGATATAGGTGGATGATGGATGTATAGTGTTATTGCAAAGAGCCTGCTATGCATTGACAGTTAGTAATCATGAATCATTTTCACTAATCACTCTCACTTGGGTCATAACTGCTGTGTGGAAAAGCAATAGAAGAAAAAAACATCACCAGACTCCAATAATATTTAAATAGAATAAGAGAATGTTGAAAGCTCCCGGAAAGGTAATGAATCGGCAGTGAGCTAGGACTAGTGGCTTATACGCTCTGACGCAAAATGTCACTACTCTTTCCTCTGTCTTGTTGAGCTAGCGTGTAGTTATTAACAGCAGGGATGAGACATTAACAATGAGTGGGCTAGCTGTCAATCTGTTACAAGGGCTTGTCAGGGGAGGGAGAGGGAAGCTGCAGAAATACCACACCCGTGTATTGAAAGCACGCAGTGTTACAATTACCAAGTGCGGTGTTATATCACCTTTATAAGCTTTCACCTATGGGATGGGGAATAATGGAGCGAATCTGTGTTTTTACACCGAATTCTATTGGGTTTTCCAACATGTCAGGCACTTTTCCATGGAAATATTCCACCAAGCTTCCACTGCTCAAGTACGTCAGTTAAAAAATCCCAAGGTGCAGGTTTTACAGCGAAACTCAAAATTTCTGATTCAGGAAGGAAATCGAGCCCCTAAGGCTGGTCAATCCACTTTCCACGCTCTGTACCATTAACAGAATGCATTTGAAGTAAAACCCACGATGACATCGAAGGAAGTGGCATCACAGGACCTTCCGCACTGATGAAAGGCCAATATGTTTTTGAAGCATTCTTTATTGTAAGTTCGATCCTTCAGCACTTTACCAAGAAATGACTGATAAAAGGCAAAGACATCACATGCCAACATTTTCAAAGTGGGAAGTGGGATATTTTGAAAGAATTCCGAGGGAATGTATTTTCCCTATCGGATTATATTGAAATAAAGGCAATTTTAGGAAGGAGACACCTGAAATAAACCAATTTTAGCTTAAAAAAAGGGAGTCTTCCATATGAATCGAGTATAATGCCTAAAGGCATATTTGCTTTTAAAGTTGTTTATTTAAGAACAAGGGCTACAAAGCAGTCCCCAGGTGTTGCAAGCAACAAAGAATAAGGGTCCTAACCAACTTTGGACTACCTCACTTAACAGGAAAAATACCGAGAGTTTTTGCTCCAAAGCAAAAAACCCGAAGCTGAAAGTATTGAACAAAGCGCCTGTCGTGTTGCCAGAGCTTCTAGGCAGTACTCGTTTTGTCACTAACCTGTAAGAATTGCGGACACACAGCCCGTTGCTGCAGGTAAACTCATTTTCACCGCACGATCTTCTGGTACAGTTCTGATGTTCGTCGTAGGCATCCGAGCAGTCAGCATCCCCATCACAGACCCATCCTCGAGGGATGCACCTCCGCATGGGGGGTCTGTTGTTCACACAGGTGAACTCAGATCCTGTGCAGTTTCGACTCGCTAAAGACCAATGAACAAATTAGCAGCAAATCAGATGTTCACAAGCACGAAGTATTTATGTAAACTTGTGTAGAACAGCAGTATTTAATTTGTAAAAAAAAAAAAAAAGTGCCAGGGCCCTCGTCAGGAAGCCACTGCAGCTTGCACCACCTGTTGCCTCTGCCAGAGGTGCCAATGACAGCACCAACACACTACTAATCATCACACTCACGAGTGTGACAATTTCAAGCCCCCAAAGCTATAAAAACGGCCTGGGTGGTAGGTATTAGTCATTGTTATTGTTTATTGAATTAATAAACAGTTGTTGTCCTAATCTCTAAATTCGACTGACAGTGCCACCATGTGCAGACTGTCATAAGTGCCGGTGCTGACAATTAAGTGCTGGTACCGAGCACCGGAAACTACTGGCTCAAATTAAGCACTGCTAGCACCAGGTGCTGGACAAGACTGGCTTTCACTTATCACTTTCCCTGCATCTGCCACCTTTAGTCATCTTTTTCTAACCAACTCACCGCAGCTATGCCTCTGGTCTTCATCACTCATGTCACCGCAGTCGTTGTCCCCATCGCAGATCCACGCCCCGGGGATGCAGCGGCCATCGTCACACCTGAACTGCTCACTTGAACATGTCTGCACATGAGCGGCTGTGAAATGAACACAATCATTTCGATCGTTATTATAGGCTATAGATTCATTGATACATCCCCAGGATAACTAGCATTGACACATCCAAGAGAGCTGCTCCTTGCAAGCTGGAGCTATCGCAATTTTTATTGCAAGAATATGTCACAAAAATAAAAAGAAGAAAAAAAGAAAACATGAAGCTATCTAAACGTGAAAGGTGCCTGCTTGCAATAAATGTTTTCTTTTTAAAACATATTAACCATTGCATTACATTTAATTTTAATAGAGGAGTGCAGTGCTTTCCAACAGGCAGGTCTAATTATAACAGGCATAGAAACCCTTGTGAGTTTTCATGCACATCACAGGAAAATATAATTCCTAATGGCACAAATTAAAAGGTACTGTTCGCTTTACATTAATGTAAACTGAAGACAAAGTTTAAACACACCAGGATGACTGAACAATTAAAATTGTTAAACGCACAAAGAATGGGCAGAAAAAAGCATTGTCCAAAGAAGCTGTTGGCCCGCCAGCCCTGCACTGAAATGACCTTCAGGTGGATGTGCACATGAGCTGGCAAAAGGCTCTCCTTCATAAAGGCAAAAGAGGCATTTGCTGAAGTAGGATGACTGACTGTCCTGCGCTGCAAGCTCTGGTGGGCAGAAGCAAAATGTGACTGACAGTTGAGCAGACCAATGTCTGAAGGGATACCTTTAAGAGATGAAACTTTGTAAACATTTTTTATTTATGAATGTTTCTATTACATGAGAACAGCTAAAGCAGTCTGAAGCCAGGAGTAAAAACAGCCTTACGAATAGATTTATTGTTCAGATATACTTAACACAAGGCCGCTATTACAAGGAAGCATTATTCCTAGCTGCGACCAGATGCATTCATACAGCTCTATTACACTTTCAACATTGCACATGCATCATTATTCTATATATCTGAGGAAATGAAAGGAAATATGGTTCTGGAAAAGAAAAATGATATGGACTTCAGTAGTATGAAATTACAAATCAGCCATACGGCTATTACATAAAAAGATGATTGGCTGCCTTCTGTTACTGAATGTGTAAACCATAACAGAGATGCTTTGTATTAACGTGCAGATCTTACAGGGTATTTAATGCCTTCAAAATTGACAGTATATCATATGAGATGAGCTGGATCTGACCAGCCAGAAGACACATTGTACCATTAAAAAAATCTACACACTAAAATGTAGATAAATATGTATGCGAGATTCAGAACATAATCCCTTCCACCCCAGATCAGTTCACTAAACCCGGAGCTGGGCCAAATGATTCTGTCCTTAATGTTTGATTTAACTGGGGGAGCGGAGTTGGCCTAACGGCTAGGGCGTCTGACCTCGAACCTGGGGAACTGGGTTTGAGTCTCGGCAATGACGCTGAACATCCTGTGATTCTGGGCAAATCACTTAATCTCCCCGTGCCTAACAAAAATGAATGTGTGTCCTAACGTAACCGGTGCTATGTAAAGCGCTCTGATACCTGATTCGGGTCAAGTTTGTGCTATATAAAACTCTGCAAAAAAAAAAAAAAAAACTCTCCGGAAGCTGCTTAACTGCACTGCATTATTAACTAAACTCTGCACTTAGGAGCAGGGCACTTGCTTGGGAACTTTGATATCTAACCATATTGTTGACCAGACAGCAGAGATCCAACCCATTTATTATTTGGGTTAATTTGTCTAACTCAAAACTGTCTTTTCCTCACAAAAATGGAAGACTGTGGGAAGGACCAGCAATGTTAGAAAGGTCATCAAGCAAAACACTGGATCAAACAATGGTCCGAAGGAGGACTGGGGCCAAGATCCCTACCTCATCATTATGTCTTCCAATTCCAGCTGCCATTCCTACATGAAAGCCTGGTAGAACCTACCGACTTTGAAATACCTAAGGCTGAATTTTAGATGGCCTTGTGAAATAAACTTGATGGAGCTATGTGGCTGTCCTTCATATCTGGACCAGTTTCTAATTTTAGAAAGCTACTCACCACAAGACGGTGGTTCATCCGAGCCATCAGCACAGTCCACCCCACGGTCACAGTACCAGTGAGAAGGGATACAGCGTCCGGATGTACAGCGGAACTCACGGTCTGTGCATGTCAAAGAAACTGGGACAAAAATGGAAAAGATTAGTCGTTTTTTGTTTCAACTACTTATTCTGCTTGTTTGTCTACTGTGAATAAAATATTAGCTTTGGAGAGGAAGTTCAAGTGCATTTGCCTGATTACAGTATATTGCATCAAATAGTACGAAATGACTGGTCATAAGGGAATGGAAGAAGCAATTAAGGCCGCAGGATATAAGCTATATCAGAAAGGATCAATACCAGTCAGAATACACATAGGCCAGATGTCCCAGCATCAGAAATAGACAGGGGCTAAGGAAACCAGAGGATGTCAGAAAAAGTGAAGCTCAGGTAGTCGAAGATATCCAATTAGTGTACAGTTCCACTATCTAGTTCCAATCGTGGCTCTTAATTTATGTATTTGGACTTGAACTTAAGTTGTGAAAAATTAGTTCTTTTTCTCCAGGAATTCTCTGGGGGATCTTTAGTTCCACACCATTTTGTTTCATTCTCTGAAAGTTTCTACGGTCTATTAATCTATAACATAAATCTGGATTTTGTTTCTTTTTTCATGGAGTGGACAGGGGAGGGTCCCATGTGTTTTGTGTATTGATACTCGTGAGATCTTCGCAGGGATTTTGCAGATTACTCTCATACATGAGATCATCAGTATATAACAGAAGGCAAACTCTGGCCCTCAGAACACTGCATCAACAGAAATAATGTCCCCCTGAATGGGATGCAAGAAAAACTATACCACTTAGAACACTGCATCAACAGAAATAATGTCCCCCTGAATGGGATGCAAGAAAAACTATTCCACTTAGAACACTGCATCAACAGAAATAATGCCTCTCAGCGTATAATGGAATGGAAACCCTAAGCCTCCGATCACTATAGCAAGAGAAATAATGTCGCTCAGGGTACAACGAATGGAAATTATGCCACTCACAATACATTGTTGAGAGAAAAATGGCTCTTGGGGTTCCAATGTCAAGGCAAAGCATGCCTACCCTTCAGCGTACAGCACCAAGAGAAACAATGGCCATGAAAACGCAATGAGAGGAATACACAATGAAAAGAAGTCCTTGCTGCAGCGGGCTGTTCCTCTGTACAAAAACTGACCCATCTATCAGGATATGTCTCCTGTTAAGCTGTAGTGAGATCTTCGTTGTTGGAATGTGATTTATAGCTAAGGTACTTGGGCAGGCCAGGCCGATATAACATTGTGAAAAAAAGCTTGATATGTTTGTCTTGATTTGCTGCATTGCAGCAGCTCGTACCATTTCAGGTAAGAAGACGGAGTTCTGGCTACTGAGCGATATGGGTTTGTGGAGTGAATACACATGTTAACATTTTAAAACATTTTGTTGCATTATGACACTATTGACTCATGTTCAGCGGCGGCTCCTCCGCTAAGGTGGAGGAGCGCCACCCCACTGCTCTCTGAGCAGTGGCAAAGGGAAAATAAAATGATAATATCACAATTTTATTATCATTTTATTTTTCCTAGGCAGTTTCACGGGGCGGGTGGGGGTCGGCTGTCATCACAGCCAGCAGGGGGAGAAGTGGTTGGGCATCTTAAGTGCGCATGATGGTTTTATATCCCCCCCCATACTACTCTGTGGCAGCCACCACTGTTCATGTTTGCATGTTAAGAGACAATCTAAGGCTATTGACTGACCGTGGGTTCAAGTCTGTACTATAGGCACCACTCAAAATGAATGGACAGAAAATAATGTTCAGAGACACTCCTGCTCAATGTTCCTGCAAGTGTAAATGATATGGAAAAATCTGTAACAGTGGTTGCAGCAGCATTGCAACTCAGAAGTAGATGCTATCTACATGCCCTTTGCTGAAGTAACTTTCCAACCACTCCCAGGATGGCAAAGGGTTCCATTTCAGTTTATGAATGCCCAAAAACATGCGCTTGTGGGTGTTCAGAAACTTACAAGGCAAACCACGCCTTGTAGTGCCCACATACCGCCTCCTCGTGTGGAATTTACTTCTGTGTATTTCCCATACTTGTGGCAGAGAAATCTGCAGCAGTAAATCTATTTCCACCTTCAGGAATCCCTTTGTGAATTCCTGACAGGAGTAAATGAGGTATTTTCAGCCATTAACATACATTTTTGGGGCATTCATGGGGCCCCGAAATCCAAATGGAAGCGCTTTGAATAATCTGTGGTTATCCGCCACACCCAGCACGGATCCAGTCCTTCAGGGCTTTCCTTGGTCCCCCTCCACTAGGCTGAAACATGAATTATTGAACTTCAAACACTGTGATCGAAATTGTTATACACATAGATCTACAACTTTAAAATATACATACATGTGCTCAACATTGCAAAGTCCCAAAAATGTTTGAGCAGCTTAGTTTCAGACATAGCATAGCGTGGGTTGCCAGCGCCCGGGGAAAATTTGTAAAAGAAAGTATTGCACCCCCTAACCCGTGGACCGTTAGCTCAGGAAATGCTAATGGTCCACGGGTTACGGGGCGCAATACTTACTTTTAAAATGTTGTGCCCTTAAGAATTTTGCGCCCGGGGCAACCGCCCCTGTGCACCACCCCATGCTACGCCACAGGTTTCAGTCACTGGTTTGCCCGATTGCCCTTTTCCACGATTGCAACAGAACTTCTAATATTAACACAGGAAAAAGCCAAGATTTAATGTTTATTAATCAGAGCCCTAGCTTTATCTCTGGATGTTCCCTAGCCTGTGCGTTGAGAAGAGATAGGAGTCTGTGAGCCAGGGGAGTGCCAGAACACGGCTCGGAGGCCTATCGACTTACGGCAGTGAGTGGCGCTTTCATCGCTCATGTCCCCGCAGTCATTATCGCCGTCACAAAGGTAAGTCCGAGGAATGCAGATGTTTGTGCTCTGGCATTTCGTGAAGCCTGGTTGACAAGTGCGGTCAGCTTTAAAAAGAGAGAAAGAGACAGAATTGAATGGAACAATTTTCTTTTGACATCATCAGCATGGCTTTCATCTAGCAGAGTTAGGGCTTCCATTAATACCAGATAACTAGAGCTCTTTGTCTGCAAAAGGTTTCAAACCGGAGGGTGAGGGTCGAGTTATTTTCTGCTCCTGAGACCAGAGCTACAGGGAATTTGGTAGCTAAACAACGATAAATACAGAACTAAAACTATGGCCCTTTACAGCTATTTTTAACATAATGTCTCTGTCAAGATGAAAATTCGCCTTAATGAAAAAACATGTGCGCCTTAAAAGACACTTCTTTAAAACAAACAAGATCGTCAATCCAGGAAGCAAACTTCATCTGTTGTGTCACTCAGCTGCTCTCTGCCTCCTCCTCTGAGTGTGTATACCAAGCCTCTTGCACCAAAGATAAGAAGCAGCAGGGTGATCTTTCGAGAATGTGTCATTGACACCTACATCTTGCTCGACCAATGAATGAGTGCCTGTGAGCCTGCCTCGCTCATTGCTTCGAAGGCATTCTATCTCCAACCTCCCTAAATTACTGTCATTAAACTCCAGCTATTTCATAAGAGTAAAACTAACCACTGCATAAGAGGCCACAATCCTGCTCCTTGTGTCCTTCCAATTCCAATCACACATATCTGAAACCTTTTTATTATCTTCCATAGGATTTGGGGGTATGGGTTAGTGGCTAAACTGCTGACCTTTGCCCTTGGCCACCTGGGTTGTTATCTGGGCATTGGCGCTTGACTGACTCTCGTGTGATCTTGGTAAAAGACGTCACCTCTGTGTTAGATTATACATTTGTGTTTCTTGTTATACAGGGACATATAGGCATAATGTATCCCAAACCATAAATGAAGGAGGTATTGCAGGTCACCCAGGAGTTCGGTAATGTCGAAGGTAGCTTGCAATATCCTATTTACTGTGCAGTTTGAGACACATTATTTCTTATAAGTGGATAGTTGTGCCCTTTTGCTGACATATAACATTCTCTCAGTGGGAGAGCCATCCCAGGAGGTCCTCGAGGCGGCAGAAGTGGGCTGCCATGTGCAGAGTAGTTTGTGAAGCTATGCTGCCGCCGAAAGATGCGCCAGGGCTGAGTGCACCCTCTTCCAGGGGCAAAGTCGCGGAGGACAAGGATGAGACCCCACAGTCACACTAGCAGCACACTCAGTCTGTAGCTAGCCATCAGCGACAGCTACACTTGTAATACAACTGGAGACGGTGCAGGTGACAGGCAGACTTTGGCCTCCTCGTGTGGTGAAGTCACCAAGGGGAGGAGGTGAGCCCTTCAGCCAGACTGCACATAGCACGACAAGCCAGTGCGGTTATTTCACTACTTGCTTGTAATGAGTTACTACAAAAGACTAGTGATGGAATCTTATTATAGGAACTGTTCTGATGGCAAAATGCACCTGACAAACAAATCATCAGCGTCTATAATAGGGAGACTGTACTCTTTCAATTTGTTTTTAATGCACTGTCTCACACATTGTTATTGCGTCCTTCATCACCTTCACGAGATCTCTGTGTAACTATTCTCAAGCCAATGGCCCAAAGTACAGCCTTGTTACTATACTGTGAACATTCATTAATAGATGCCATCTTTTAGGGCAGAAGCTCTAATGTCCTGTTTCTACTACTTCCAGTCTCTGCACAGACATATCCCCCAGCATCCCTTGCTCAACAGTGTTACTGTCGTAAACGCTATAACTCTCATTTCACAATCTCAAAATTGAACTGGGGGCTTTTCTCACTAGCCAACTTGGCCCCAACAAATGTGTACAGCAGTACCCCTTTGCTCTGAACCATCAACTGACTCCAAGCATGAAAGAGCATTTCCTGTAAAATTACTGCAGAATTATTTTCTTTAGGAGACCAAGGTTTATAAACTATTAATGCTCTCAAAATAAACTTCGACCTACTCAACTAGTGTGTTATTGGTTCTCAGGTCAGGAATAAAAGAGTGTAAAGGCTGAAATTTATGTGGGACAAATTTGGCCTTTTGCTATGAGAGAGTGATCTACCCATGATCCTTCAGTGATCTCAAGCCTCCCTGTCTCTCCAACCACATCTTGTTTATTGTGATCTGGCACCTGGGCGAGTACTCCAAGCATCCTATAGTGACACATTCTGCTTATATATACCACTGAAGATCCATCTTAAGAAACCAAAAAATGGTACATTGGCCGTAACTAAGGCTTTTGTCATAATATCTGCTAATCACAATTTGATTACATGCCAAAAACTATTTGTTGTGGCGTCCTTTTAGAGAGCAGGGGCCTTGTTCAATCTCTATTGCCATTGAAATAATTATTTTAACATTTGTTGTTTTGCAATCACATTGGTAACTAGGCAAGCAAATATTTGCACATGAGGGTGTTTACATTTAAACAATGATAAAGAATTAGCGGTGCGGTCTTAAAATGCCTTTATGAAATTCGCAATCGACCTTAGGAGTGTCCCATGCATATATCAATCAATCAATCAATCAATCAACCAACTTGGATTTGCAGGGCATGGCTCATCACCAGCAAGGGTATCCAGGCGCTAATATAGGCAATGTATAGCCAAACCTGGTGGTCACCTTGGGCACCAAGTTAAGTTAAATGCTAAATTCAAGGAGAAAACTTCTAAGTAAAAAAATGAAATTGAAAAAATGGTGATGGCGCTTATTGCATAATTTGCCTAAGTAGCTAGTTGCTACCGGAGAATGTCAAATTCATCTTTGATTTATGCAATAAAGCTATTTAAATATACAGCTAGGAGGAACTTACGGCAGTTTCTCTCATCTGACGTGCCATTGTCATAGCAATTGTTGACCCCATTACACACATACTGCAGGTTGATGCACCGTCTATTGTTGCAAGTGAATTCTGTTGCAGCATCGCATGTCCGAAAGACGCATCCTGCCTCATCGCTGGTGTCCCCGCAGTCGTTGTAGTGATCGCATCGATAATGATACGGGACACAACGGCCATTACCACACGTGAACGCCGTTGGGAGACACGTATGGAACGCTACCAACAAAAAGCATGAGATAATGTCATGGAAGGAACAAAAATTACCTTTAAGACCAAAAGAATGGAGCACATTGTAGTTGCACACTTCTGTTTTACCTGCCAGAGCAAAAACTGCCGCAAAACGGACTGCATGAAAAGCAAAATACACATTTAAATTAGTCACAAACATCTGCCTTTACACATTCAAATATTTCTTTGAGTGTTTTTGAAGCAAGTCTACGTGTTTTTTTCAGATTGCTAATGATTTAACAGAAATAATAACGGAGAAACCATAATGAAAGATTGTAGTGCAGCCCACATTGTAGGGGTAAAGCGGAACTCTGTTCGGCTGAGGAGGGAGCCCAGCAGGTAGCATATGGGAAGACAGTCCATGAACAAGAGTGTCAGGCTCAAGATGATGCTACTTTGGTAGAGAGGCTCAGGGTGGGGATTGTAGAGAAGGCATCCACCCTAAGGATGTAATACTTTGGCGATGGATTGCCAGCAACTTCTGGGAGGCTGACCTTAGGAGTCAGGTCGGTCAGGCCAGAAGGTAGGGTGCATGCGCTCTAGTGAAGGAGAGTACCACATGGTCAGGAAATGCCCAACTGATCCAGTTCAAGATTGTAGCAGTGTGACTGAAGCCATTGTTGTGGCAATGTTCAGATTACCAAACTCAGTTAAGCCAATGTTTAAAATCTTTCATTGTAACACACAGTTTTAATGCACATATGTAGCCTTCTATTTCTTTGGATACAATTCTCTATGAATATTCTGTGGCAGAAAATGACAAGTCTCATTCCAGTAGGATAGGGATTCAAATTCTTACCGCAGACACTTTCCAGCTCGTCAGAGTTATCCCCACAGTCATTGTCATTATCGCATTTCCATCGCTCTTGGGTACATCGACCATTCAGGCAGGTGAACATGCCAGAGTCACACCTGGTCCCATTGTCCACAATGCAGTGTTTGTTGTTGTTAGCCAAGTACCAGCTTCCTCCAGCTGGGCATTGACACTCTGCACCATCAGGCCCTGCTCGTGAAATGAAACAACAGCCATTGCATATTTCCGCTGCTCCACCATTCAAGATATGTGTGCACTTATATGTAAACGTGTGGGTGCCTTTCACCCTTTAATAAAGTCATCAAATGTTACATAATTGTCCGAATGACTTGAATACCAGCCTCCTCCGCGTCTTCTGTCAAATATCACTGCACTTTAATCGCTGCCCCAATCAACAAAAACATAATCACCATCTACCACCTCTCTGGCGCCAAATTCACAAAAACTTGCTTCAGTCCTATCCAATAAATCATTCAATATTTTTAACAGCACTGAGAATTGAACCTTGAAGCCACAGTATGTAATTTTTCTCCCACTACCTCACGCTTGTAAACATTGATATCCCCTAAAATTCCAAATCTCAAAACTAAAATGGAAACACTTCTATGAAAATGATGCAGGAAAATGTCCACCCCAAACATCGAGGAATAGAAACATGCTTAAATACACCATCCAACACTCTGACACTGCTAGCTCTTCATAATTTCAGACCCTGACAACCTACTCTCCCTCCATTGCCCACCTATGACCATCCAACGCCTGACAGCAAACTGTTTTGCACACATATTTCTCCTCAAAGATCACTACTATTAGGGCCATCCTAGCAACATTAGTCACTACTCCTACACACCTCTGGAACCTCATTCGTGTAAAACACTCTTTTTGAATCAACATCTCCAAATGAACACAATCCAATAATCAAAGCTTCTAACCAATGTTGTGCATCATCTGACCCTTCAACCCTCAGACTATCTAACCTCTAGCTTACACATCAAATGCTACACCCTGATCATTCTTTTCAGCCATTTCCTCACACCAGGCATATGTCCACTGAATCTGCAGTGGTTCCACCCCTCCGAAAAAAGACTATTGTGGATCCCTCCTCTCCTGCTAACTATCAAGAAACAACCAGTCTCTAAACTCCCCCTTTCTCCAAGATATTAGAATAATTGAGCTTCAATCGCCATTCAGATCCATGCATTTTCCTATCTTTATTCAAACCTGACTGTTAAACATTATACATGTCACCTATGCATTGCAAATGTGGCTATGTACATTTCTGATGGCAATGTTAAGCCGGGTCTGGTGGCTCAGTGGACTAAAGCAGCCACTGCAGGGGCCTGTGTTCGACCTCATGGTCACAGGTTCAAATCCCGGCGGGTCCACTCAGCCTTTCATCCATCTGAGGTCGATAAAATGAGTACCATTGAGTTGGGTAACAATAAACATCTGTTATTCAGCGCCAGGACACCTACGGGTAATCGTGCGCTTTACAAATATACCTGTTATGTTATGTTTTATCCAATTAATAGATCAGTACATTTTTAAGTATTCTGTAAAATTACCTGTAGTCCATGGTATAAAGACCAAGCCTGTTATCTGCATTTCCCCTGACTGTTACATTTAGACTCAGTGTTATCTTGCTTTAAAGACCAAGGCCCAGATATACAAATAAATAATGCAACGCAGCGCAGCAAGTGAAGTTGCTGCACTGCACTGTGTGAACGGAAGAGAGCAGAACAGCACCATATCTTGAAAAATGCTGGCGCACTTTATGCTGTCATGCGCCAACACAGACAGCCTTTCACCGTTGTGCAAAGGTGTCTGCATTGTGGTCAGCATAGTTTTTGTGCAGGGAGGAGTCCCTTCCTACTCCTACTTATGCTGAAAGGCAATTTCCTTTTAGTATGTGTGCTGCAGAATGCAGAGGAAAAGAAATAAAGGCATTTCTCCTCATAAACCAGCCTCAGGGAGGCGCAGGGTGTTTATCCTTGTCTATCAGTCTTTGTAGACATGGATTTGCGTCAAAATCCATGGGTGAATGCACCACCCATGGAATGCCTCTCTGATGCAAAGTAATACAATTGCTGCATTGTGCTACTTTTTGTTACACACTTTTGCATCTGGTTTGTGTTAAAAAACTAACACACCCCTGACGCCAACTCTTTGTAAATCTGGGTCCCAATGCATTTGAGTCTAAATTCACTGATGGACCATTGAGTTTATTTTCCAGCCCAGAGAACATTTGCAAAGTTTTTAGAAGAAACTAATTTAAAAGTTTCTATACAAACCTATTTGTGAGGAAGTCATCGTAGAATCTGAAAACTTGTTCTAAAGAAAAATATATCCAGATGGTACGACAATGGGAAAGGGGCAAGGCAATAACTGGCAAGTTTTAGTAAAGGTGTCATATCAACTTTTTATTGGAGACCTAGTCACCACTGGCTTTACACATAAATGCACAACCATGTCAACCATGTCTACAGTCATTTAGAAAACATGCTGTGTCCTCTCTTCTTTTTCTGTGGTTTCTACCAGAAAACCTAACTTCTTATCTCTTTAATCTTTCTTGTGGCCTAGACTGCAATATCTTTACCTTGAAACAGGCTCCCTTAATAGGCATTTGTAGAAATAGGTTTTGACCCTGCCTTTGCTGCTAACCATATCCCTATTTCACTTCTCCACTAAGCCTCTAAACTACTTGCATGACTAGTTCAACTCAATTGTACATTTTAAATCTTACATTACGAACTCAATCATCACTCAGCGAAATTGGAACTGTGTACAAATTTCACGATGTAATTCCAGATTTTACCTCCAATGAAAGAAAAGTGTCTATGGCCTTTGACTGCACAGGTTGTCATAGTGTCTGGGAGAAGGTACAGTACTGCCGCGAGGGGGTTGATAAATGGGACTACGATGAAAATTATTATTTTTAGTCTCTGGATCAGGCTCCCACTAAAAGTCACCCAGGGTTCAGAAACTGCATTGTATATGAAATACTTGAATCCAGGGATGTAGTTAGAAATAGGGGATGTATCATGATGAGCCGAGTGCCAAGAAATCGCAACTCTTCCCAGTGCTTTCGGACCTTAGGCCTCGTGAGGAGCTAGAGATTTTGCAGTGGGAACCCAATGTCTGCTGTACCTGGGGGTTAAAACATTTCATGACCAGGTTGCATTATTGGAAGGGAATGTAGGGATGGCGGTTCGTGCACTTAGAGCGAGTACTGACTTCTGGAAGACGCTTCCCTTATCAGTAGCGGGACGCATCACTCTCCATAAAATGGTAGCACTTCCCCAGCTATTGTATTTTTTTGTGGTCTTGCCTGTATGAATCCCCTGAGCGCTTTTCCGGGAGCTAGACTCACTCATTATTACTTTTATCTGGGAAATGAGTCGCAGGAGAGTAGCGTTGACAACCTTGCAGGGCCCTGTGGGAGAGGAAGTACTTGCAGTCCATGAGTTTGAGACAATTATATTGTGGCGCAGCTTCAATGCTCACCCAGTGGTTGGCAGGTAGGTAGACCCCAGGACGAGTGCTGGGACTGTTTATACCTGAGCTCCAGCAGCTGTTCAGAGAGCTACTGACGGCAGGACATCCCCTCGCTGGGCATACAAATTAATTCCAAGTGCTGCGGCGTTGTTGGGCCAGGTGCTTGCAAAGACTCAAACGCGAGCCCCAAACTCGCCTGACATGCCCATAGGTGTTTTAGAGCTGCTGCCGCATGGAGGAGAGTGGCCGGGTCTAGCGGATTGGATGACTGCGGGTGTAACACGGGTGGGGGACCTGTTTCGAGCCGAGGAACTCCTCCTATTCGAGGATCTTCGCCTGGAATTCACTTTGCCTTGGTGGCACTTTTAGCTCCACAGGGCGGTGAAGGCAGCAGTTAGGAAACATTGGGGTACGGGCATGTCAGAAACACCTCTTCAAAGAGGCTGCCAAAACATGGTCAAGTCCTCAGGTGCATTCAAAGCAGTTTCCTGCTTATATAGGGTGAGCAGGTAAGACATGATGAAGCTGCTAGACGCCTAGCAGACCCCATCGGAGGAGGACTTAGGTGTTCCAATACCCAAGGGCGCTGGGCACCTTTAATGGAACAGCCCCCCAAGGTGACTCAGAATGCCCGATTTTAACTGTCAATTTCAGTGTCATACATAGGGCATACCTCACTCCAAGGAGAGTCAATAGGTATTTTAACATAGTTGGAGCAGAATATCCACGATGCGGAGCGATCAGGGCGGTATTTTTACATATGTTAACCCCTTGGCCGCGGCGGTAATTCCACCGCGGCGCGGGGGGGGGTGAGCGCGGCGCCGCCATGCTCGTGACGGAACCACGCCGTCATGAGTCACGGGCGAGCTGTGCTCATGACGGCGTGGTTCCGTCACGACCCCGCCCACTCACTAATTCGCCCACACAAGCGGGGAATCAGTCCCGCGTGGGTGGAGCGGCCGCAGCATGACGGAACCACGCCGTCATGAGCACACGCGGCCCGTGGCTCATGACGGCGTGGTTCTGTCATGCGCAGGGAAGGGGTTAAGGGACTGCCCCTCCCTAGTGGACTATTCGGAAGATATCATGAACACATTCACTGACATTACACTGAGGGAGGTCCTCTTCTCTCCGGGGCATTGTTTATTAAGCTGGTTCCTACACACCGCCAAAACTAAGGTCACCAGCAGGTTCCAGGGTTTGGACTTCATCTTAGCGCAGAGGGAAAGGACAAGGAATTGGAAGGCTACCAGGGGACCCCGGATCTCATCACCTTGGTGTAGGCCCAATTGTCAAATCAAGACTGGATTATGCAAGCAACTTTTATGTTGCATTAAAGTAAGCTTTAATGTGTCCATAGTCCTGAGAAAGCCTTCTCTTAGCAAATGTAGTCCTATTGCTCAGGATGATAGGGACAGTTTTTAATTTGAGCTGATGTTGGCAGGTGGGAACCATTGACACTTATTTTAGGGGACATGGATACTTTGTATTTGTCCCAGAGGCGACATTCCCAATTATTAAACATTAAGAATAAAAAAAAGCTTCTTGAACGGAATAATCAGCACTGGTACATATAGTTCGGTTATTCAATGGCTATATTTAATCACCAACATGTGATAGCCTTGCACCACCTTCTGACAGAATTAAAAGTGTAGCGTAGAAAATAAAAATTGTACCATCACACAATATACATTAATCATTAAGTATTCATAGTAAGCAGAAATGTTGTTTTGGTTGTGGCTCTTTTGGCTTAGGTGCCTTGAAATGAGCCACAACCAAAGAACTACTTTGGTCATGGTAGATGATGTTTCTATGAATTAACGGCCTACTCCAGTGATTGAAGTTGATCACACCAGTGGTGGAAGTGATTGGTGGATTCCTATGGAAACGTTTGTGCACCTGCACTTATTTTTAAGAAATATAATCAGTGATTAGGGCCTTGCACTCACTTAAAAGATAAGATCTCCAACGGCAAAAGCCAGGCTTCATGATTAAAAAATCCTGTCGCTTAAGGCTTAAGTTCTGTGTTTGGCTAAAAGAAAAAGGAGTAAGAAATGTTTCTCATTTGGGGGATCTACCTGCTTCGAATGATCTACCCAACAATATCCAAAGGGAAAATCAATGTCTCAACTTTCACTCCTCCATAAAAACCTTTCCTTTAATTGACCAATTGCTTAACTATCCCTCCACCTCACAGGGCTTTCTGGCATCTCCACACTTCAGCTCCAAGGGACATGTTATGCAGAGTGCACCATGTAAATGTAATGCACCCATCAATCCACTGAGCCAAGAAAAGGTATTTTCATAACATGGCTTTTGGGTCTTTACCACATTAGGCATTGTAACCATGTTAAGTTTCTTAAAATGATCTCTTTGCTAATGATAAGAAAGTAGCTTGATTAAAGAGTCCCTTTGTTTGATTGTTCATATATTTTCTATAATTTGCAAAGACGGATGGTGGTGTAGAACCATTGTTCATTACAACATATCTTCATTATCCTCTCCTTTATGTCTGCACTGAAAAAGTGTCCAAAGTTCTTAAGTCTGAAATATACAGAGGCCTGCAGACAGTCTTCTATTATTGAGCCTCTCTGGAGAATTTGGAAGTCAAGCATAGTGTTCTTGCTCAGATTCTGAATTTTCTAGGGATATAGTGGTTCTGCTTCTCTTTCTACAGTCATATACGACTCTTCACTATTCCTTCTTTTTTCACATCTAAGTAATTTACAGATTTAGTGGCTTATTTAAGGTCTGCCAGGTCAGCACAGGGATGTGGTTTCCTAGTGGAGTACAATCCATCATATTTATAGATCTTCGCTAGGCAGGCAGAGATCTCTGTGCCTTCAGCAGAGTTGCCGGCATCTCCACCAAAGGCACTGAAGCTTGTTGTGTGGATGCCATGTTTACTGCTTAAAATGTTTTCCTTTTTCAGAATCAAACACCCAAAGCAGGCATTTGTTGTTGAAAAGCAAAAGATTAATGGCCCTAATTAACTTAGAGATTCTTCCCACACTTGGCAGTCATTAATCCTATTCCCCGTTTGGGACCATCAGGCAGAAAAGAATGATGTTGCAATAGTTACGTTACTATTGCAATGGAATAGTAACTAAACTTGTATTGAGTATAGAACTGTATATAATTGTACATTTTAAATCTAAAATATATTTAAGAAATAAGCTAAGTCATATTACTAATAGTCTAGTGGAACTGATAACTGCTATCTATTCTCTTTGTGCCAATAGGAAAATACTTCATTCCCTGAGGGGCAGGCTGATCTCAAGCTCAGACATAAGTCTGGATGTCCTCTTTTATGTTTCAACAGTTGAACAACTTCTTCTGCACGGATTCATCACACAAATGGTACCTCACCTGGAGCACAGATGTGACTGCAACCACCATTGAACTGGTCACACGGGTTGCTGCACTGCTGCTGTTTACTGTTGGCAAGAACATGAATATCCATTGGCCGCTGTGGCAGATTCTGTATCATGATGATCTGATTGGACCCATCATGCTTGTTGGCTCTGTACACACTCCGGGTGTTCCAGTCTGTCCAGTAGATGTGCTGATCAAACAGAGTCATGGCAAAAGGATACACAGCAGTGCTAACAATGACTTCACGATTTGTTCCGGTTAAGCTGCAACGTTCAATCTTCTTTCTAGGATTGATCAACATACCAAAATACATTTCTGAGCATATGATATTATTCAAATTTTACTCTATTTACTCATAAAAGTACTTGTCTGTTCCTTCATACGATGCCTCTTTTTGTTCTGGATGAGACACTTCTTTGTTATTGATATAAACACACAATTTGCTGACACAAGGACTATCAGACCCATTCAGTACACACACGTGCCGGCTCCTTACACACAGATCCTCCATACTCTCCATGGAGACCCTTGCTGCATTTCTATCGGTGGTTTTCAATTGAAAGTTTTGTTTCCTTCATCTCTGCTGTTGGTCACAACTTACCCAGGATAAAGCATTTCTAATGAGACTATTCAGACTGTATTCAGTCATTCTATGAGTACAAAGTCAACTCTTTAGTACTCCCGTACACCTTTGGCAAAGAAATTGGTTGAGGATAGGCCATTAGTTAAATGTAGGAATACATCAATCAATCAATCAATCATGTCACTTATAAAGCGCACTACATACCCGCGAGGGTCTCAAGGCGCTGCTACAGGTATTTTATCGTCTTTGAGTATAAACAAAATCTTAGCGTGTACTTTTGGCAACTTGAAAGTGGGGGCTCCAATGAACACACTCATACACAAGAATCAAGTCAAAAGACTTACATGCTTGCATCTGCCCAGTAGAGACGCTGCTCATCATAGTCTAGAGTAAGTCCATTTGGCCAAACTAAGCTGGTGTTCACAATGTCCGTTCTGAAGTTTCCTCCAAGTGTAGCTCGTTCTATTTTAGCATTGGTGCCCCAATCGGTCCAGTACATGTACCTATAGATTAATCAAAGTAAAAAAGGATTTCTTTGTGGAATGGGCATTCATTCTTTCCACATAAAGGTCCCCCATAGCAATAAGGCTAGTTTTTACTTTCTACTGCACTACACATTGTGCATATTCATTGGAATTATGTATCAAGATTAAAGTGCAATACCACCGACTATTATTATCTAATACAACATACCTACTTAATTATATGGTGATAGTGGGGAAATTATCTGCAACCATGTTTCGATTTTTCAGCTAACATTTAAGGCTCTACGGTTAAAGATCAATGTATGTTTATGCATTTATTTGAATAAAGAATTTTATATCACATCAACCGTGCTGCTTCTAGACCACTTCCTATGTCTCATGCCAAACAAAATGTGTTACCGAAAACAAATTAGGGATACATCAACATTAGATAAGATGCAACTGGAAATCAGGGAAAAAGAAGTGCCAACAATTAATTTTGCAGCATAGTCTGGTTGAGTCAGTAGCTTACAGCCAGTAGCCGGTTGAGTCAGTAGCTTGCAGCCTCCAGTTATCTAATCTGGTAATGTTTATTGGTCTTGAATACTTGTCAACACAAGGCACACATCAGGTGTTTCCTGAAAAGCAGATGATTGATATCTCCACATTTCAGGGTTCCTCTGGCTCAACCTGTTGCCTTTGTTTATTCATGAAATGGCACAATTACTTTTTGTGTTACGATACTGCAGGTCATCAAATTCATTAGAATACATTGCGAAATTGAAGACATATCCTTGCTCCTTCCTGTGGACTTAGCTATTCATGTCAGTAAGAAAATGTGTGAACATGAAACAAAACATTACTAACGTCAAAATGAAAAAGTATCATTTGAACCATTTGAAAATAAATATTTAAGTAGTCTTTCATAAATATTATTATAGGTCAAGTTGAATAGACAGGTGTAAAGTGCAAACTTACTCCACCTTTTCATTTCACAGTAAACTTTGTGCTAAAACCTGAACATTTTGAAGCAGAAACAACATTAGGCTCACTAGGACTTACACCTTGAGTATGAAATGCACATTTGTATTAATAAAATCTTCTGGAATTCTTGAGCTCCTTCCTGGGGATGAGTGATGTTGGATTTTCCCATAGGTGTTCCATGGCACCTTTTCTCCAGTGTGGGAACTGTGATCACAAACTCAACCGCAAGCCTTTTTTGGATTACCAAGGGTATTTCAGGGTCATCGTATGCTAACTCAACATAAGCTTAGTTGATCAACGTCCATGTATTCACAGTTAGGAGCTGGTGCAGTGCAGGTTAGCCTCAATTGCAATAGTGCAGTTTGAAACCTCTGGAGTAGGATTTCCCCAGAGGTGCCAATCTAACCTAAATCATACAGGAAGACATTTTGTAGGGTCATTGTAATGAAGATGTGCTTGATGTGAAACTGAGGAACTTCTGGTTCATCTTATATCAGGGGCGAGTATGGCTGCCCCAAACTGTGTGGTTTATTAGGTCACCACAAATATGTTATGTGCTCTAGTGATCAATACAACAGGCTGATATCTTGAAGGAAAAATTCAACTTAGCCCCTTGAAACAACACATGATCTTTACCAATTCCTCAATGCTCAATACTGCAGTAAATCAGCTGTAGCATGGAGTGCTTAATTTATTAAACTATTTCAAGGGATGCTGGATGTCATTTACAGTTAGAATACAATGTTGCAAACTTTTCATGAGGTTTTTTTTTTACATGAAAAAATACAAATATTTGTAATAATATTTACAAACTGATATATGCAGCACGTAAGTAACATCTTTAATTGGGAAAAAAGTGGTTTTCCTATTTTTGTTTTGGATACTTAAACGATAGCATCATTTAAAAATTAGAAAGACGTACCCTCTGCAAGGATCCAATGTGATCGCTCTAGGACGTGGGACTTGGGCAATAACAGTACGGTTAGACCCATCGGTGGCCATGGAGCTGATTGAATGGTTTAGGTAGTCGCTGTAATAAATCCTTTTATTGATCCAATCGAAGGCTATGCCATCCGGAGCACCCAGGTCTACAAAACACAAACAAAACCACAAAGAGAGGAAAATTAGGATCTAACTCCAGGTTTTGAAAGTGCTGTGGGCCAGTTAAGAGTGTTAACTGGGTGGAAATTAATGCCCCACATGTGGCCTCATATCGACTTTCTTACCATGGTGTTATTTGCCATCTAATGGTGTTCAGGCTACTTACTGGAAATTATGTATCCAAACTGTACAAAAGAAGTAACATTTCATAACACTGGATTGGAAAGCGAGTCAATCCCAGCTACCACTTATTGATTTGTTAATAGCTGTAGCTTTTCAGCAAATATAAAAAAACTGGAAAGATTCCTCTAAATTATCCTATTTAGCTTGGTGGTATGCTGTGTGTCACAATCATCGCCTTGATACAGCACTCGTCCATCCTATCTCTCTTGCTACTAAACGCTCTCACCTTTGGGGCCCACTCACACAATTTCTAGACGATACCGTGAAGAAAACTTCTTTACCTGCTCCCTCACAACAAGAAGTTATCAAGCCTCCTTGACTTCCGATTGATTGTCTATAATTATACTTGATTTATCATTTTCTATAATAATTTTTAAAATTGTGTATTTTTGACATATATTGTTATTTACGATTTCTGTGAACCTTTGACTGTATTCATATCTCTTATATATTATCCTTTTACCATTTTAGTGGATATTATATATTATTATTATTCTTTATTGTACTTTTATGTATTTATGTATTAACAAACAACTGCATATACGAAGTATTGTTCTTTTTATGATCATATTAATTCTCTTTTCAATAAACCTTTTCTTGAACTTAAAAAAGAAGTAACATTTCATGGCATCTCACATGAGATGCTGTCTTTAAGATGAACAGCAAAAACCAGGTGAAGTAAAATGTAAATCGGAAACCAGTAAGTTCTTAAAAACACCGATCCATAAATAATTTTTGTGCAGGGGCACGTGTGTACTTCTTTAGCTCATTAATGTACAAATATGCACAGCCTCGGGAATGCTGAGGGTTTGGATTTCATAGGAGTGCTTATTTTGAGCCAGTGGTTTCCGGTGCTCAGCACCGGCACTTAACCCCTTCGCTGCGTGCGTCGGCCAACGGCCGTCGCGAGCACTACCTCGGTAGTGCTGCGCACGTCCGTTGGCCGACGCGGCCCCGCCCACTCGTTTAAACCACTGCACCGCGGCGGAATTCGCGCCGCGGTTAAGCGGTTAATTATCAACACCTGCACTTTTCATGAGCACCAGTTAGGGACATTTATGTTTGTTAAGTGATCGCCCAGAATCACAGGAAGTTGAGCCGATGCCGAGACTCGGACCTGGTTCCCCAACTCCGAAGTCGGCAGCTCTGGCCACTACACCACATCCTCTCCCCACTTTCATGGTTAGTAGTTGGTTCTGTTTTAGGCGGCACTAACAGGACAAGTGGGCTGGTGCAAGCTGCCTCCTGACGAGAGCCTTGGCACTTATTTTTTTACAAATTAGTCACTGGCTTGGCGTCTTTCGCATCCTAATATCTGCTTCACAGACAACTGCTCACAATCTCCACCCACATTTATAGGAACAGGGTATAGATACATATGAGTTTGACAGTAAACTAAATATTAAGATCCACCACACAAATTGTTTTTGTGTTATTGTGCACTGCCTTTTCCAGTTAATGAAACGGGTATCTTGTTGGAGGTTTGAAGCTCACAAAATCAAAACTAACAATCTTCAATCTCAGTTTTTACTAAGACTCATTGGTGTAATAGACTAGAACTGTGCCGTACTGGGGTCAGAGGAGTTGTGGAGGTCTTCGACAAACAGGGTTTCTTTCATAAAGAAGAGATTACCTCTGCAATGAGATTTACGTCCTCACCTGAGTGTAGATTTCTTAATTTCAAGAATTCACAAAAGGTTTGAAGGTTACTCCTGGAAACCTGTGGCAGTTACTTCTTTTCAGATGTGACTGCAGTAAGGTTTTGAGGATTCATTTTTGCATGCATGTCGCATGCATAAAAAGAAAGCGAGCATGTGCAAAGGCACCTGCTGATTTTTTTATGTGGAGAAACTCTATTAATGTGCAATATTATGAATGAGTACATACCTCTGTGGAAAGACCACTTCCCATGTTCAAGAGTAGGTTTGCTGAAGATTGCATAATAAATTCATTTATAAGTGTAAAAACAACTTTTCTGATTTAAAAAAGTAGTTTTGCACTTGTTAATGAAGTTACTCTTTAAACAACATATTTGTGTTCGTACTTCTGACTTACACATGCAAACAGCTTCAAGAATGAGACTCAGTCCCCAGAGACTAGTTCTATAATAGTGCAAAATGGGCAGCAGTGTTCACAAAATGTAATCAATGTGCAGTCCATTGTTACCAACATGGGGATGGGAATGGGATTTGTGTGGTTTGCACTCTTGACACACACCTCTTCTATTCAGTTGTAGTTCAGTGTAGAATTTTACAAAATAAACCAGTGGGCAGCCACTTGTGAATATAAATATAATTGTACAAATGCAGAAGGCAAGTTGCTATAATAAGTTTGGAAGGTGTTGTAAATTTGCACATATCAAACTTGTAGATGAAGCAGACGGAACTGTACATGTACAAATTCAAAGTATATCTCATGTTACATATCTCAAGGTATCTTTGCTTACACACCTTCTTTAGATTTTGGGATTTCACATCATTTTTGAATGCCCTTTTATTAACAGAAGACACATTACTGAAACTGATGAATTTAATATAGCCTTATAGACCGCCGTAGCGGGCTATACCAGCCGTTAAAGGCCCGCTTCAGCGTTTAACAAGGAAGCGAGACTTTAATGGCCGGTATAGCCCAGCTACGGAGGGCTATAAGGCTATTAGAACATTCTGCCACGAGAGGGCAGAATTTTCTAACAAATAAAACAAAGGCCTCACGGAGCCCAAGAGGATTTAAATACCTTTGGGCTCCGAGAGGCCTTTGTTCACAGCAGCAGCTGTGAATGAAAAAAAAACATTAGAATGTTGCTCTGCGGGCTTCTACCGGCCCGTAGAAGCCCTGAGCACTCCATTCTCTGCAATGGAGTGCTCAACATTCTAATGTTCTAATAACAATTAGGTGAAATGAAATATTATTACCTTCAATCGTTTCTAAGTGTTCTATTATATTCTGCAAAACAGCATGGGTTTCTGGAAAGTCCAATACTTCACTCCAGTTCAAATGAAAACTTTCTCCATCTAAATCAGTGTATACTTAAATGAATGTATTTACCTGATGCCACTGTAGTAGTCATTCTGGAAGATGACGAAAGGCTGTAGTAACTGATTCTGCTGCGACCAGCGCCAGAGCTTTGTGTGTAGTAGATTCGATTGTCTGCACTGTCATAGTCAAGGGCAATTGCGGTTCTGAAGACATTGATGGGGGCAAATGGAGGGCTGTGGTTCTCAGGATCCAGGTGCAAACTTCTAACAGAAGTCTCAAGCGCGAAAATAAGATAATTGTCTGTTGAAATTGAACACATTTTTCCAGTAGGGTCCAGCTGTCCATATGCACACCCACAAGTGGATGTTTGCAATCCAGGTATGGCAAAACACAAATGAGAGCAACCTCCGTTGTTTATCAAGCAAGGATTGTTGTTCACTGCTTGAGGTGACTGCGGCTGAAAACGCTGATCATATATTGTGACATCTCTTAGAAAGTTGATATTATCTCTTATGACAGTTGGTTGCTCTGAGTTTCCTGGTTCCTTACTGGCTTGGAAGACTTTTTTCAGGTTGCGGTCCACCCATATGATAGAGTTTTCAAAAATTGTAATGCCATATGGTGTGGGATAACGGCTTCCATATCGTACTATTTCACTTTCACCTCCCTCGGGTCGAATTCTGGCAATCATATCGAGGGAATCATCAACCCAATAAATGTAACCATTGTTGTGGTCTACTGATAATCCTCGGGGCGTAATGATGCCCTCAGACACAAGCACTGTCCTATTAGTACCATCAAGGAACGCACGCTCAATCTTGGGATTTTGTCCGTAGTCTGCCCAAAAGATGAATCGATTCTTTGGATCTACCACAATATGCCTGGGCATGTCAACGGTGGTTTTAAGCAGAACGCGGCGGTATGAGGTGTTCAAACGTAAAACTTCAATGAAGGTCTCTGTCATGAAAGCATTTGTGAAGTAAAGGTTTCCTGCAAAAATGATAATAAATTGGTTATATGCAGTAGTTCTCATCAATATTCCATCATATTGTTTTACTTCTACTGGAAATCACTTTATAAATAATTTTCCCTTGAGCTCCTTAAAAATTAACATAAAAACATTGTTGAAGAGATTTTAAAAGAAAAACACACAAAAACAATATTTGCATATTGGTTTCATAAGAAAATGTATAATAACTGCCCCTTATCTTTTTCTCCAGAGGCACAAAGCCTGGAATTTAATAGGATATGTCTGAAAAAGTTATCCCATAGCCATGAAAATACTGCTCAGATCAAGTTTGCCAAATTTACTCTACCTGTAACTGTATTTAGCTGCTCATATCATAATTAATATGGCCTATCACCCTCGTCCATCATGTGTGAAAAGAATGCTCAAATCACGTTTAGTGTGACACCTAATTCCATGTCAATTTGGCTAATAAACTATGCAATATCATTTTAAACTAAATGTAAAACTACAGTGAGTTATATAAAAAAAGATCTTTAGAACATCACTTAGGAACAAATATGTTGAAAATGCATTTACAGCATTGCAAAGAGATACACAGGCGCAAATACTAAAAAGGCATGTGCTAACTTCCACATCATTGACTGGTTTACATACCGGCGACCCAGTCGATGGCAATTCCACGGATTCCATTCCGCCCTATTCCACTCCCAACAATGGTTCTGAAGGACGAGCCATCTGGTTTAATCCGGCGGATTCCATTTTGTGCAGCCACATTGCTGCTGAAGTCACACCAGTAAATAAAACCAGAAGGCATGTGGACATCTACATGAAGCACATTTCGACCTGAAACAATAATACATTAGGAAATGCTTTTTAAAAAAATGCTATATTTACATACAGATGCAGTAAATTAATACTATGTTTAAAAAACAAGTTAAAATGAATGGTGTTCAACAGCTTATTATATTATCGATTCACAGCCCATGCACGGTAAGGAAAGAAGCATCATAAGTTATTGCATAATACAGACGCATTACATCCAACATTAGGCAAAACTTTTTGAGTCGGCCCCTAGAGCATATTTTTTTTAGTCTGACTTGATGTGTGAATTCATACAATGCAATATCCACTTCGAAGGTCCGCTTGGCACTAAAAAAAATATGAGATTAGCAACTGTAATCAAAGGGCTGAAACGTAAGAAAGGGGAAGCATCCATTACAACGCAGTCATTACATCGCAATGCCTTTACAACGCAAGTGCCTTTACAACGCATGCCATTACAACGCATGTCATTACAACGCATGCCATTACAACGCATGCCATTACAACGCATGTCATCACAACGCATTTTAAGGAAAGTAATGGAGAATTTTACGTTTTAGGGTGGGTATGGGTTTAGGGGTAGATGGGAATAGTAATTTTTACCCCTCCGCTATCCAACACCTTCCCTACTGTTGCACTCACTGGAGGGGGAATAGTAATTTTGACCTCTCCGCTATCCAACACTTTCCCTACTGTTGCACTCACTGGAGTGGGAATAGTAATTTTTACCCCTACGCTATTCAACACTTTCCCTACTGTTGCACTCACTGAAGGGGGAATAGTAATTTTTACCCCTCCGCTATCCAACACTTTCCCTACTGTTGCACTCACTGGAGTGGGAATAGTAATTTTTACCCCCTATGCTATCCAACACTTTCCTTACTGTTGCACTCACTGGAGTGGGAATTTTAATTTTTACCCCTACCCTATCCAACACTTGCCCTACTGTTGCACTCACTCAAGGGGGAATAATAATTTTTACCCCTACGCTATCCAACACTTTCCCTACTGTTGCACTCACTGGAGTGGGAATAGTAATTTTTACCCCTACGCTATCCAACACTTTCCCTAATGTTGCACTCACTGGAGTGGAAATAGTAATTTTGATCCCTACGCTATCCAACAGTTACCCTACTGTTGCACTTAAAGTATTATGCGCTGTAATGGTATGCGTTGTGATGTAATGCGATGTAATGTAATGCGTTCTAATGGTAGTTTAAAAAAAATGCGTTGTAATGGTATGCATTGTACAATCATATGATGTAACGGTAGTTGCGATGTAAAAACCGTGTTGTAAAAGCATGCGTTGTAATGGTTTGCATTGTAACGTCATATATTCGTAAGAAAGTCCACAATCTAGAAAGAAAAAAATCAACAAGTAGGTCTTTAAGGACAAAATTACTTTTGTTATTCTGCATGTGAATCGGGAAGATATTCTAAAGTTTGGACCCCTGTTAGAAATGGGGTTTCTGGTTGGCTCCGGTAGGCACCCAAGCCAGGCAGAACCCACCACTCTAGTCAGGGTAAATCAGACACACACCAAATATAACCTGTGCTCACCCTCTGGTAGCTTGGCGTAGAGCAGGCAGGCTTATCTACAGAGGCAATGTGTAAAGCATTTGTGAAACACATTCACACAGTAACACAATGAATACTCCACAAAAGAGACTCCACACTGGGTTATATAAAAAATACCTTTCTATTTTATGAAGAACACAAGAAGACCAAAACGACATGAATGACATGATTAGTGCAGGTAATGCAGGATTAGAGAAAATCTCATACATTTGCTAGGAAATCGTAATTGATTGCATTCAGAAAAAACATAGGGCACAGGAGCACCTGGGTGCCTACTAAACTTTATACGGTCATCTTGTGTGGGCTTAAGTCCTCAAGCCGTTCGGTCTTTACTAGCAGCTCTATACCACTCTTTGGGTTCTCCCTAGAGGTTTCACCCCACCATGTAGAGCAAGGAACAATGCCCCCCAAATCCAGTCCAAAGGAGAAGGAAGGGGCACGTGAGAGACCTCTCTTAGTCCACAATTCCAGATGCCCGCGAGCGCACGGTGCAGCTGCATCATCCCAGTACCTTTTTGATCCAGCATTGTGTGGGGATGAAGGCTATGCTCCTGGAATCCGTGCCACTGGGGCTCCCAAGAGGAGCAGGCAGTGTGGCATCAGGCCAAATGGGCAGGCCGCAGGTGTCTCCAGCCACGGTACTCCTCCTCAGGGCACAGGCGAGCGGGTAATATCGGCACAGAACGTAGAATCAGTCGGTGTGTCGGCTTGACAATCTTCTTCTGGCAGCCAGGTACAGCCAACAGCATAACGTCGGCTGAGTTTTTCCTTGTTGCTAGGCAAAAAAGCGGGGGCTTGCCTCGGCACTGTGGCATCTCTCTCCCATCAGAGAGTGCGGCACTGGAGGGATCACAAAGAGCTTGAGGCACATGCTGCTCTGGGGAAATATGAGGCAGTCCGCGAGCGCTGGTCTTTGGAGCAGGCAAAGCGCTCAAAACGCTGACTTTGGAAAAATGCAAAAGAAGGAGCAGTCAATCATAGCTCCTTAGTCAGAATGGCACTGCCGAACTCATGAGAGACAGAGTCCCACATACAGCAGTGCTTAGACGCAATCTTTGTTGGCCCCGAGATTGCAAAACAGGGAGCAAGCCAACAAGCCCTTGGAGCACACTTGGGGGCGCGAAAGCAGGTAGCTAGCAGCAGGCCAGCTCATCCAGATAAGTTGAAAAGTGGCAGTCCCTCATGCAGCCCAGCAATCAGCAGGCAGCAGGCCAACACAGCAAAGCAGTTAGGAAGAATGGTGGTTTCTCCTGGCAGCACAGCAGTCCTCCTGGCAATGTGCAGATATAGAGAAAGCAGCGTCTTGTTACAACTCCCACGCAGTGTCTGATTAGATGGGGGTCAGAGCCCCAGTACTTATACTCAAAAATGCCTTTGATAAAGGAGGTGACTTCAAAAGAGCCCTCAGAAGTGCACAAAAATTCCTTTCAGCCAGCCATGGCTTCTGACTATCAGTAGGGGGTAAATCAGCTGTTTTTGTGAGGGCAAGACGCAACCTATTCAATGTAAGTGTGAACCACCTCTCCCTCCCCCAGCCCAGGAAGACTATCAGAATGCAGATGAATGCAGATGTATCCCCTGTCAGACCAAGCCCTTCCTGTGTTGTGGCTGTCTGCAAAAAATGCACAAAGTATAGCTGTCACCCAGCCCAGACATGTATTGGAGACAGGCTGCAAAGCACAAAGTGTTATAAGCACAGAGAAATGACCACTTTCTAAAAGTGGCATTTCTAAAATAGTAATGTAAAATCCAACTTCAAAAGTAAGTAGGATTTATCACTACCATTCTAAACGTACCAAACATGACAACGCCACTCCTTTCTGGGCAGGAATAACCACTTAAAAGTATATAAGGGATTTCCCAATGCTAGCCTATGAGAGGAGTAGGCCTCACAGCAGTGAAAAATGAAATAGGCTGTTTGTCACTACCAGGACCTGCAAAACATAAAGATACATGTCCTACCTTTTACTTACACAGCACTCTGCCCATAGGACTACCTAGGGCCTACCTTAAGGGTGACCTATGTGTAGAAAAAGGGGAGTTTAAGGCTTGGCAAGTAGTTTTAAATGCCAAGTCACAGTGGCAGTAAACTGCACACACAGGCCCTGCAGTGTCAGGCCTGAGACAGATTTGTAAGGCTACTTCTGTGTGTGGCACAATCAGTGCTGCTGGCCCACCAGTAGCATTTAATTTACAGGCCCTGGGTATATGGTATACCTCTTTATAAGGGTCTTAGAAGTAAATCAATATGGAAAACAGGTGTAAACCAATCATACCATGTTTAGGGGAGAGAGCACATGCACTTTAGCACTGGTTAGCAGTGGTAAAGTGCCCCGAGTCCTAAAGCCAACAAAAAGAGGGTCAGAAAAAAGGAAGGCAAAAAGTTTGGGGTTAACCCGGCAGAAAGAGCAAGGTCCAACAACCCCATACTCTTACACCTCCTCTAAATTGTAAGTAAGAATACCAAAAACGTTCATCAACGATGAAAAAAACGGAATCTTGTAACCGCAAGTTTCCCTAAAAGAGTCTTCAAAATTGGTAAGAATTAGTGAATTGTCTAGGAAACTTGGGCTTTACTAAGTCTGCTTACTGTGACAGTTTTAGTACTTGAATTGAAAATACATGGCTATGGAAGTCAGCCCAAGACCTAATCCGATTTCCTTTTGGTAAAGCAGCGCAAACTCCCTAATACCAGAAGATTCGTCTGACACAAAATAATTCCATTAAAACTCGTGCAGCGCCACACTCATTTATTCAGCGACTTTCTCTGAATAAGGTCACATTTAACATGTAATTTACGATAAACAACTACATACAGATCTTTTTACTTCTCTTTAGTCAATCCATCAACAAACTTGTACATTGATCCAAAAGACATACCCCTGATTTATTTAATTAAGCATGAATGGTGTCCAGACATTTGTGGCTGTTCAAACACTACACCTTCACATTTTGCCATCTACAAACTGGTGGTAAATCACAACTGGAGCTGTTATTCCCACTTCTTTGGCCGTCACTTCAAGTGGCCTGGCTGGGAATGCAAAAATTATTGCAACTTTTAAAATCTGATACCACGTGGAATCGATATTTTAAAGATATGACATTTCGCCTATTGTGCCCTTTTAAACCGGACAAAACATATGGATTTTGGTGCTTTGAGCACTGGTAGTTACCGTGCATTTGGCCCACTGTAAAATTCAGCAGATTTCGCCTGTTGAATTTTACTTGGAGAAAACATGCAAGATGTGATAATCATCAGGAAATGTGCAAATCCGGACCCTGTGCGAACAGTCATTTGTGCATGAATCGAAAAAGGAGGTGCCCCTCGTAATAAGTAGTGAAAGGGGTGGGAGCGCACTTTGGAGACTATTATTTTCTAGACCACTCTCTCTTGAGGGCCCATTTCAAATAAGGCTCCATTTGGGAAACAGCACTGTTAAAATATTCTCAGACATTTAGAGGGAGCCCACATTCTCTTCGGACGACTGGAACACATCTGGACTTCATTAGGCAATTTATTTATTTATTTAGATTATTAATAGAGCATGCTGATACTTCGTGGATAGGGTGTCCTGACACTAATAGGCACTGAGGCAAAGGACCTAGAGAGGTTACATTAGTTAAATTGAGCCTAGTTGGTGGAAGTAGAAAACATGGGTTTAAGATATTTCAAGCTATTTTCTAAAACTAAGCGGATTAAGAATGGAGCTGAACCCAATGGCGAAGCATGCCATCCATGCTAGTATGGATACAAAATCCAAAATTTATGAGGAATCGAACAAATATTTGTGGTACAGGACACCTCTTACTTGATCCCAGTCTGACTGTTAGGCTGTGGTTAATACTGTGGAATGTCAAATTTTTTTATTTCTTTAAGATGTGGTGGACTTCACCAGAATGATCCAACAGGGAATCTTTCAAAGAAAAGCTCCAAAAGACATAAGAGTCAGGACAAGAGGCCTTGCTGGTGAATTCTTCAGATCCCCCATGAGAAGCTCAAGAAATGCATAAGGCTTGGTGACCCAAACCATCACCTTAGTGAAGTGTTTGATGTACCTCATGTCTTCTGTACCCTATAGTCTTTAGAAACAGACAGTGGTGACTTGCAGGCAGCAAGGCAGCCTCTGGAGGAGTCTGGCGCAGAGGAGCTTGTGGGACAGGCACTTTCGGAAATCTAAGATGAAGCAGTTCAGATGGACAAACATTGCATGACAACATTACTTGTTTCACACCATGTTTTGTGATACATATTTTAAGTGTTAGATTTAGGTTGTTTTCATGATTTGGATTGCTTTCGAAGCCTGACATTCATAATTTGCTGCACCAGTAGTAGACAATTCATGGACGGGGGTGACTGTTGTACCCAATGAGTCAGGGAGTAACTGTGGACATTTTTTTTACTTTTAGTGTGCTCTTGTCCCTGTGCATCCGCCTATCTATGATGGCTGAACGTATATTAGTGAGTACTGTTTGTCCATCTTCCTGCTTCTCTTTAGTTTTTTGTCCGTGAGGCCCCTCACATGAGCCTTATATGTTGACTATTGTTGAGTAACTGTCTGTTTAAAGGCTCTCTTGTTCATTGTATTGCATTCTGGCCGATATTTCTTACCTACACTGGTACCTTTCTGACGCCATTTTTTAATTCAGTGTTGTTCTCTCACCTTCTTTGGCACACCACGGTTTAAGGTTGAAGCTCCTCATGGCCGGAAGTTGTGTGCAGTCCTCCAATTTCCTATTTAACAGTACCGTAGCCCTGGCTGTAAGTAGTGGGCACACCAGAGGCATGCCACAGGCAAGGACATCCGCACCAGTCTACTCTACGTTCTTGTGTCTGCCATAAGATGCAGCCCTTTTGAGACCTGACACCAGCACTTGTGATCAAATTTGGTGCTCATTTACTGACCTCCGTTTTTTTACTGTACTATAGAAGCTTTGCCAAATCTTATCTCAGTTCAGGATCTGGATTCCAAAAAGCTAAATTTTGCCATCAGGGCTAGGACCTAAGTTTAACTCTGAGATAGGTTCAAGAACAGCACATGGTATCGACATGTTGTAGTCTACAACATCAATCATGAATATATTAACTTCTTGACTTGAGTGGGAATGATAATCCTGTAAAAATGTCAACATTTTGACTTATAAGGAGTTAAGCCCTGGGTCTCATCAGGACCGCACCATCTGTCTAGTGTCCTTAATAGGAAGAAGGATTCTTCGCTGCCACTCCGTGTCAAACAATGATCACAGTGTTAATCTCCGAAACACCATAGTAGGCTCTGCCACTCAACAGAAACTGCCCAGCACTGAAACACACTGTGTCCAGATTGTTCCTTAAGTGGATGCTCCATATATTTATATATGTAAATATGTATCACACACTGAGCACTTTTTGCACCGTGCAGTATCTGCAATAGAATTCCACTTATACATTTGATGTTGATGGCATAATACATTGCATTTGCAAATTATAGTGGTCCTTGTGAATCCTTTAATGGTACACTACTATAACCATAGGAGATTGGGGTAGTAAATGTTTGGATAAAATTGACCCATGAGACCATTGTGCTTGCTCAAGAATTTCTTCAACCACTGCTTAAAAGGATTTTGAAACTGGTCAAGGATGCTACTCACGGTTCCAACCAAACTCTTGATTTTGTTGTAGACCCACGTGAGCACTGCCTTTCTGTGGTTCCTCTCTTTTTTTGAGGGATGTGTGCTGTTTGACAAGTTGTCCCACTTGATGCCAACCGAAACATTATTGTCCCTGGGTATTCCAAGAGGTTCAGCACTGTCTCCAAGGCTTTTAAATTGTATGTATGCCCCCTATCCAGGCTTGCTCAGTGTTTTGTCTGTAGCAGGTTCTCATATGGTAATGATACACAGTTCATTATTCACCTACATCATCTGGCCGGAGTCTCTATAACTCATTTGCATGGCTGCCTGCAAACAATTCCAAATTAGATAGCCTATAATTTATTATATTAAATGCTAGTAAAACAGAATTCTTAGTCACTGGTAGAAACAATGAGGTGGGAAGGCTCGATTTGACAGGTTAGATTAGGAAAGGTGTCCACTCCTGTCTCCACAGCTAAATCCTTGTGTATGCTCCTGGACTAAGAACTCATGTTGTGTGCTCCAATAAGTGTAGTATGAAGTTTCAGTGGATAAGTCAGATCTTTGATTATTTGGACATATGAGGTTGCAGACTCTTCCCTTCCGCCCTTTGTACAAGGTAGATCAGCCAGGGGTTGACTGTTACCTGGGCTTTCACCTTTGGGAGATTGCTCCTTTGGATGTGTGCAGGGCAACCATATAGGCCTTCCTTCTATTTTACTGGTATGCTATCAAATGATGTTGTCAGATCATCCAAATTTAGTGGTAGGACAATCTGTACTTCACACAGTTGGGAGTTGATTGTGTCACGTTTTCACTAATGGGTGGTTTTGTTTTTTGTAAGTAAATTGTCCACAGGGAATTACATTGGTTTCTCATGTATTGTGTCGATATATTTCTGATTTTGTTACTCCTTCAACCACTGACTTGGGTATGTCCTCACTGGAATACAGGATGGGTACAAGAGTAAAAAGAAGAAGAGGTAAAGCTTGTCTCTATTATTCGTCGTACCATTCCTTGATTTCTAATGGGGCTGAAGTGGGGAGTGAGGGAATATGTTTAAATAAAACAGAGGAAGCTCGCAAGGTATGGGTCCCTTATCCGGCCCCTCCCAAGAAGGGAGCCGCTGAAAGAGGTAAACTTAAAGGAAGGACTTTAAAACTCCTTGGCTTTACAAATACATCTGATAAGAGGCAGAAGCCTCTCGTTAAGAGGAAGAAGGGAGGGAGAGGTAATGGATATGTAACAGTTCCCAATGAGTTATATGCAAATAGCTTGTTGCTAAAATGTTTGGATTACTTTATGTAGTTTAGAAAGTGCAATTAAACAAACTGTAATGTGGGCTGTGAAAACATATAGCACTTTTAACTTACCTCTTCCTGCCAATGGAACCATTGCTTCTGAATGATCATCTGCCTCTAAGCTAAAGCCTTTCACTGCAGTTAGCATGGAAACAACAACAAAGGAATTGTAGGGAGAACAGGTCCTGTTATTGGCATCCAGCTGAAATCCAGTTGAACATGCGCAGGAGAACTGGCCTCGCGGTTTAGGTAGGCATATCTGTTGACATGTATTCGGATTGTTACTACAGCCATTGTCGGAACCAGCAGAATCTGGAGTAGGAAAAACATCAATCATGAAGAATTCTGAAATATTCTATCCATTGCATTACAACAGAAACCACAGACAAGATAGAAGTACTGATCTTTGGGTACAACGCCCCTGGTGGCCTCCCAAACTAGGACCCCCACTCACCCCGACCGACCACGCCCACAACCTTGGCATCATCCTGAATTGTAAGCTCACTATAAAAAGACAGATCAACGCAGTCTCATCCGCCTGCTTCCTCACCCTTCGCACCCTTCGACGTTACTCAACACTCTTAAAGATCGTTTTGGCCTCAACGGATCAGTTCTTAAATGGTTCTCCTCCTTCTTTCAACACAGAACCCAGCAAATCAAAATTCACGGCTGCCTTTCTAAACCTGTGCCTGTCTCACTGGGTGTCCCACAGGGCTCTATTCTCTCTCCCTCTCTTTTCAACCTCTTTATGGAACCCCTCACCCTTATTCTTAAGCATGCGGGAATCAAGTGTCACCTCTACGCCGATGACACTCAACTTTATCATAAGATTCATTCCCGCACTGACGTGCTACACCTCAATGACGCCTTGACTAAGATCCAATCCTGGTTCCACTACAACCACCTCAAACTCAACCCTAAAAAAACTGAAATCATTCTTTTCTCCCCTAAAAACAGCTTGCTCCCCATCCAAGCCTGGATCTCTGACCTTACAGCGCTCAACTGCTCTCTCACCTTATCCAACTCAGTTAAATCCCTCGGAATTAACATTGACCAGAACCTCTCTCTCATCTCCCACATAAAAAACTCGGCCAAAAGCACTCTCTTCACTCTCTTTCACCTCAAGAAATTAAAACCCTTTATCCCGGCTGATGACTTTAGATCAGCTGTCCAATCACTGGTCCTGTCCAAAATCGACTATGGTAACGCCATTCTCTCTGGAACACCTAAAGTCCACCTAGCCCCAATCAAATCTGTTCTTAACCTTGCTGCTAGGCTCATTACCGACCTCAAACGGTTCGATCACATCTCCCCTACCCTTAAAGCCCTCAACTGGCTCCCTATTGAAGGCAGATCTACCTACAAGACCGCCTGCATTACACACAAAGCCCTGCATCAAAACACCCCTTTGTACCTCGCAGACAAACTATTCAAAGCGGGCTGCTCTCGAACACTGAGGAGCTCAAACTCACTCGTTCTTGTCCCTCCTCTGTTAAACAAGAAATCTACTCAATCACGCTCCTTCCCTGGAAATGCGCCTACCATCTGGAATGCACTTCCTAAAGAACTTCGTTGCAACCCCTCCTACTTCAGCTTCAAAAAAGACCTCAAACTTCACCTTCTCGAAAAATTCTGGGGCCCTTAACCCCTTCCCTGGGCACATACTCCAACCCGGCCCCCTACTGTTTTAGGATCCCCCCTTCTGACCTCCCGACGCCCTTTCTCCAGCCCCTTTCCACCTCTCACTTTTCTTTGCCCTCTATCTCACTAATTCCTTTCATAGGCCCTGCTTCATGTACTTGGTATTTCCCTACCCCCCTCACAGCCTCTCTCCACTCTTACATCCTGCCCCCGCTTCTCTATCCCCCCTTGCTCCACGACTACCTCTCTTCTCTTGACTTGCTGCTGATCATCTCAATTTGCTGTAATTCTGATCTTTTAATTGAGTTGACATCTATTGTTTTAATTGGACTTGAATGCTACCTCATTGTATTTTTTTGTTATTTCCATATCTACTCATGCGACCCTTGTAAAGCGCTCTGATACCCTTGGGTCCAGCCAGCTCTATATAAAACCTTTAAAATAAAATAAAAATAAAATGCTCCGTAAGATCCTCAAGTGGCTCCCCATCGACACCAGACGATCTGTCAGCCAAGCTCTTGTCACCAGCAGACTGGATTACGGCAATGCACTCGACATAGGAATCACCTCGCAACTCCTCAAGAGACTGCAGACCATACAGAATTCAGAAGCCAGACTCATCCTAGACCCTCCCAAGGCAGACCCACATTGCCCCTAACCTCAAGAAGCTTCAATAGCTTCCCATTCAGAAGAGATGTCATTTCAAGATGTTGATCCACACCTTCAAGGCCCTACACAACCAAGGACCAGCATAAATCAACCATCGTCTGAACTTCCACCTACCCTCCAGACCCTCCCTTTTCCTCGTGCACACACCTCGCATCCGCCGAAGCAACAGTGGAGGACGCTTCTTCTCCTACCTCGCCGCAAAGTAGTAGAATTACCTCCCCCTTCACCTCTGCACCTCAACCTCGCTGCCGGACTTCAGGAGGAAACTCAATACCTGGCCTACAGCAGTGTTCTCAGTGCCTGGATACCCTCATGGGTGATTAGCTGCCCTTTACAAATCATGATTGATTGATTGATTGATTGAAAGTCTGGAAACATGGAACTTAAGTGAAGACACCAGGGATTATGCTGCAATTTTAGAATGAGTGACTTGTCACCAAAACACTGTGGGATGGTGTCAGCAGGTCAAGAATAAGTGGTTAGTCCCTTCAAGAAATAGAAGGAATAGTGACTAGAGGGAATGCAATCTCAATAAATCCCTATATATTAAGAGGGGTTTGATTCTGGTTGGAATGGCGCATTACTCCAGACCTCACTTAGCCCTAAGGCATGTTGTGTACGTTTCTACATGATTGAATTAATGTTAATGAGATGATACTTGGGCTCTGAAAGGAAGAATATCCGAGAGCAGCAGGTATGTTTTTGAAACCTTTAGGTAGTTAATGTAGAGTAAATAAAGGGACAATGTTCATACTGTTCATACTGTTACGAAAGATTGGTTCTATTACTGTATTGCTTGTGCCAAAAACGTTCTATCCTGGCAGCATTCAGCCCGATGACAAATAATTGTCAGTTATTATAAACCAAACAATGTGGACGGACTTTATGAGTGGCATCATTTGGTGGCCCTGCTGTATATTTTGCTCCTCCATTGCAACATACGTCTAGAGGTCCTGAATATAGATAGTCCATGTTTTGCTGTTGTAAAGCTTGGCCACGTTCTTGGTGCTGTTTCAGAAACTGCACCTCTAGTGTTAAGGTAGAAACACTTTCAATATATGAGTGGCCTATATACATGAGACAAGAGCACTGCCAAGGGGAAAAAAACAGAAACACTAAACATCTCCCAGTGTAGTGTAGCTCCTATTTCCCTAATAGGCTCTGCGCATTGGAATAATATACCCTATAGGTTTGACATAGGACTATGGTCAGTATGTCCCTATCGAGTATATTAAACTTAATTACTTGTGCCAGCTAGCTCAGAGGCCACTAGAAACTCCTTGATAAACAAGAAGGGAGTAGTTTCTGGCAGCCGCAAAGACATGACAACTTTGTTTCCCTTTTAGAATCAGAACGTGTCCCAGAGTCGTGGAAACAATAGATAACTATTTCACTCAGCTCAATCGTGCATGCTTAGTTTTCCTCAAAGTTACACAGAAAGAATAGACGGGCGTTTCAATAAAAGATTTATTGAACAGTCTTGTTTCTCGTGTAAGTAATATGTGGTGTTACGATCACAAGACAGTATGTAAGATAAATAATGTACAGCGTAATCAGTACAAATAAATAATACTGCGCTAGCATGATCTTTAGTAGATATTCATTTACATAAATAACACAGACTAAAAATGTGAGTACTCATACGATGCGTTTCCAAGCTAGTTCTACCCCAATGTACCTAACCTAACCTAGGTGTAGGGAGAAGTATGAAGTAGGTGAAGTATGCCTTACTATGGTATACTAAGAGTATGTTAAGCCTAGTATGCCTAGTATGCCAAGAGTCCCTCTAGGTTTCTAGTCAGCTCCATACCTTAAGAATGAGAGAGGTGGGAATCTCTTGCCAGACTCGAACTCCAACACCCCGCGAGGAAAGTCAGATCACTGGAAGCTGGACTCTCTGCGTGCAGGGATGACAGCGTCTTCTCAGTGCGTCAGGCCGGGAAACGGGCTCCTCTGAAGTCGAGGTCTCCTCTGATTTACAAGGGCTAGTGAAGGTATATTTATACCTGAGAGGTACCTCAGAATGTTAGCATTGACGTGAATCGGACAGCGGAAGATGTCATGAATGAACCCCTAAGGTATAACGGTTCATGCATAATAGATGAGTCCGTGAAGAAATCAATAGTCCTGTGCTAGGGAAACTCCCGAAGCCTAAGGGTCTGTTCTTCAAGAACTCGTTGTGACGTTAGGGTGGACGGATGTCGGAGACCATGCCTGTATTTGGAGTGCACGGTTTAATGCCTAAATAAGGACTGGGATTTTATGCCTATATAAGGGCAGGGGGAATTGTGCCTATATAAGGACATGATAGAGGAAAACTCATGTACGGACACCCTAAGAGGAATACAACACCCACTCCACTTTCGTGTGTACGATAATAATAAAATGCTAAACATTTAATATGCTAAATATAAAATGGAGTACCGCATACTGCTAAAAATATTTCTCAAAAGCATTTAAAAAGCATTTGAAAACTTATTAAAATGCAAAAGGTACTGTACATTTTAAGCATTGCTTTTCTCAGTTCAGGCATATATTTGGAAATAAAAATGCAATTTGAATGAAATAAGCAGTAATATTTACATGTGACAAAAAATGATCGATAAGTTGTTCAAAAATCAAAGTCATTTCATGTCATGAAAATTAATGAACTTTTTAGACAAATAAGATGACAAAGTGTACGAGGAAGTACCGCGAAGTCTGTACTATAAGGCTAGTTCTACTTCAAGCAGATTGAATTGCCATTTAGTTTGAAAAAACTGAAAAAAAGTTCAATTTGGGAAGAGTTCCAAGTTTTTGAAACATGAAGGCCAAATTTTACTGTGTCTCTGGTACACTGTGGGTTGAATCAGAGTCAGTGTACGGGTCTGGTGTAAACATGAGATCATCTATTTCTGTAGACAAAATATCGTCCACTGAAGTTGGTGTCAGTTGGAACACCTCGTGTAGTAGATTAATTGCACAGAGATGTGAAGCATCGCTTTCAGCATAGGATGCCTCAGCAATGTTCGAGTCCGTTGTTACCTGTGTGCCTGTAGATCCATCTCGTACCTCAGCAGCAGCTGGAAGCGACTGTGAGATCTCAATGAATGCCGTCATCAGGATTGGTAGCCTCTGGGGACAACACAGAGCATGGGCCGTTATCGGGTCCAGCAGAGTATCGATATCCGTTGGCGTTGCTGATGGAAATGTTAGACAGGTGTCTAACACGCATTCTTCACCGCATAGCAGGCATCGTAGAACAGGTAAGATGCAATCTTGCCAGATTGGTCTGAATGACAGGAACCACGTGGTATTAAGTTCCCGTAGACGAGTCATGCCCAAAAGCTGTACTATACGCTCACGGCACTTTCGTTCAAGGAGAGCTTTCTCCACTTCGCTCGGACTGATGTCTGCGAATAGGCTGGCCATAGCGTAATAACAGGAAGAGAAATAGAATTCCGGCAACAAGTGCTAGAATTAATGGTATGCCACCAAACACCGAATGTGCAAAGTTCGGGATGATTCCGAGTATTGCCTGGAAAGGTGCTAACAGACCGGAGCAGATGCTCTTAAATACATGTACAATTCCGGTTGTATCAGACATGTTAAAGATACGTCCTATCATTTCCACGAAATGTATAGGGCAGTTTGTACGTATTAAAGTCTGTATCTCAGCCGAAGTCCTTGCTACTTGTAGATCATAGGTTTCTTTGGCCGAGGTCAAAGGCACTGTTTGCTGTAAAAGCATGGCTTTCATTCTGCTCAAAGTAACAAATCTTATAAAAGAGACGTTCAGCGAAGGCCACAAAGGCGACTCCCTGACTGTGTCTATTGGGGCAAACAATACTTGCATACAGCAAGTGACCCTGGAGTTGACCGTTACTAGATATGGGATGCCTGGCAACATGCCGCAGCAACTCTGATCATTCAACATGAGGTAACTCCCATTCGAAAGTTGTCCAAACGTTGGATTAATCACAGCAGCTGGTGTACCCTGCTGATGGCAAGACAAATTTGCCACAGAACCATTGCAAGCCCCGTATAAAGAAATGTCCTGACATATAAGTGAACCGCTCAAAAACACTTCACGATCCCCACTCCAACATCTATATGTATACGGTAAATCCCAAGATGTCTTAATGTATTCCTTACCCAACCTTTCATATTTGCCTGCTTGCATTTGTTTGAGGCAATACTGAAACTGAAAAGTAGTCACAGGTAGTGTGATTTTGCCATGAATGAGCCATTCTGTAGCTGGTTTTTCTGCCACTATGAATGGTAACTTTTCCAGTTTTTCAAAGCTCAGCACTGTATACTTTGCTCCTCTTTGTGCCAGTTCGATCTGTTTATCAGTTAGATTGTATTCTGCAAACAGAGCCGACGTGTTGATGAAACGCCAAGGCACATAGCCCGCACGCAAAGATTGCAGCGTCCAGCTTAATAACACAATAGAACGTAATTGTGATTGGCCTTGCTGTAACATCGCCAAATCTTGTTCTAGTATGTCGATAGCAGAGGATACAATGCCGACCAATGAATATATTCTGGAGGACAAAGTTGTTAACCCATTGTCGACCACAGTGAGTGTTTTCTCTAAATTAATACGATCAAGTTCACGTATTCGTTCTGTGGCCTCCATCTGTGACACCTTCCATGCTTCATTATAGGCAGCATAAATGCCGGCATATATGAAACATTTTTGACGCGGTTTTCTTGGTCCAAGCAAGAATTCCCTAAGGTCTGCGTCTTCTTTAAGTAAGGATAAGTGTTGTTTCACATCCAGTAGTGTAGATTTCTGCAGCCAATCGAGGCATAATTTTCCTACACTGTATGTTGTTACTACCCCCGGATGCTGTCTTTGGACGTATCTTGGGTCTGGCCTGTGAATAGTAAAGCCCTGAGTTTTTTTCAGGAATCTTTCCTGACAGTTGTTCGTGTCTGTGGGCCAGATCAACCATTTTTTCCAATCAGGATTAGATCTGTTGAGTTGTAGTATTTTGTCAACTGTAACCGCTGCCTGTGTATTGTTATCACTTGCAGGTGTTGGTACAGAAGGTGTTTTCATCTCTTTGATCTTGGCTAGTCCAAGACAAGATGTTTGTTGGACAGTTTCATTCAAAAACATTATTTGTTCAGGGATGATACAGGCTCTAAATAAAGCTTCTATCCCCTGCACTTGCCAATCTTTTGTACCCCAGACAGTTTTTGTGTCTATTGTGTCTTTCCATAAGTCGAAACCATGTCTAGACAGTTGGGCAATAAATGTTGCAGAGTAAATCTGTTTTGTATTAGTTAACATAATTTTCAGTCCTGTTTTGTTTACATTTTTATAGTAAAACGTTTCTGGATCAGATGTATTGTAACCTGAAAAATATGGAAACTTGTTAGCAAATGTTTTTGAACTACCTTTTGGTGGTGTAGGACAATGCTCCCATTGGTTAAACATAAACACATTTCTAAGGTTTGCAGATTTATGCAAATAATGATGACCATAGTGGTTATAGCAATACAGCTGTTCATAGTCTGATGAACCCTCTAAATATTCATTTTTAGAAAATGCAGCAGATTTTTCTAGGTCAAACATTATGTCGTTAACAGTCTCAAAGTCCCAATCATCAGAATAGGTACTGGACGAAATAAGATCACTTAGTGAAATTTTTAAACAAATGTGGAATGTTCAATTGTTCCGTCGGGCCAAAGATATCAAAATCAGTTTTTTTCCACACTAGACCATCCTGTATAGGAACGGCTGTGATGTTCACTGTTGACAAGTCTCTTGCTTCACGATGGGAAGATTTAGGAGGTTTCAAAAGTACGTTCACATCTTTTCCTTCAGTGTTCACATGGATGTATCTGCCATTTATAAGCACGCTCACAGTTATAACCAAAGCTAGCCAAAGCAGGAAAACAAATATTCCAGAAATAATCCAGAGTTCAATCCATGGGGAAACCAGATAAGTCTTTTTCAGAAAGTGAAGAAAGTCTTGTACTTGCTGCTTGAATGTTAATGATGCTGGCGTCGTTTCAGGTTCACTCGGATCTTCTGAGAACGTATCAAAGTTAATGAAATAGCCAGAAGCAGTTTTGTCAATTGTTGGAATTGCATCAGGATTTGTAGAAATCGCTGGAACCAGTTGATCACTTGCCACATTGGTGTAGACAGGTGTATTTGGACGAACTGTTACTTGATTTTCAAGAGGGATGAGTTCCATAGCATTGTTGCTCAGTCCTTCATCTGTTACTGCTGAATTCCCAATTTTTATCAGTCTTTCAGTCTGAACCTCTTGGATAGTAGCGAGAGGAGTGTGTCTGCTACTAGGTCGGAGTCCACGAGGCCTACTACTTAGTATTGGCCACATACTGTGGTTTGATGAGGTCAATGGACACAAATCTTTTCTCCTTTCTTCCAGCAAGGGGCGGCAGAAATACTGTTCTTGTTCCTTGAACTGCTAGGACAGGTACTGGTTGTCTGTAAGAAGGTCCAAATTCCTTCTTGTCTGCAATCTTTTCTCTGACTAGATCCCCAACTTTTGGAATCCAGACAGGCCTTGCTGGGACCGCCGGTTTTTCCCCAGTGGTGGTTGGCTGCAGGAATACGTTGCTTTGTTTCGTTCTTAGTTCATTGAGTTCCTGTAAAACAGCCAAACGATCTTTGATATCAAAGGGTTTGTTTTCCACCACTGTGCCTACGTGATCGAGGTCTGGTACCCACATTCTTGTCCCAAATAGGACCTCATATGGAGTGACCCCCCCTAGAGAACTTCTTGGCAGGTTATTTAATGAGCGTTGGACCCCATAAAGATGTTTGACCCACCCATCACCCGAACCTAATACCCTAGCTGTTATAGACTGCTTTATGTCCCGGTTTTCCTTTCCACAACCGAATTTCCCTCAGGATGGAATGGAGAGGAGTACCGCAATGCAACGCCCAGACTGGCCATGGCTTCTTTGTAAGCCCGAGAGCTAAACGCAGGGCCCTGGTCAGAATGTAGCGTGCCTATTGTGTATGTGCCGATAAAGACTCGCAAATCTTTTATAACAGTTCGAGCGTCAGCCGAGCGCTGAGGCCATATCCATAGGAACCTTGATTTAGAATTTGTGGGATTGCACTTGTCCATGAGGACGCCTGTGCATAGATAGTCTAATGCTGTCTAACAATGGTGTCTGTAATGGGCAGCTACATTACGTAGCATGGTGTCTGGTGGCTTTCTCGCTGTAATTTACAGTCTAAGCAGTTATTGATAAATATGTGTATTTCTGTATTCATTCCAGGCCACCAGTACATCTCTTTTAACGTCAAAATTGTTTTAGAGATCCCTTGATGTGACAGACCCTCCCCCAAATGTGCTTCATAAATCAAAGCTGCTCTATGTTCCATGTTTGGAATTACCCTATCCCCCACTCCAGGGATTTGAGCAAAAGGAACGTTGTTTGCATCAATTACATAAGAGTACTTGAGTGGAAACTTTTTTGGTAACGCTGCACTACTGCCTTTGTTTGTAGCATTGACAGCCAACATTGTCTCACTGTCTATTATTGTTTTTGAACGAGTGATCGCAGCTACGGAAGCCGTCTGAACAGCCCCCTTTGCTGCTTCATCAGACAATGAATTCCCTGTAACGTGAACGCCATCACGTTGATGACTCAGTGTGTGGATCACGTGAGCCTTTGGTAGTTCGTTTTTCAACTGAACTACTTGTTCCCAAAGCGTTTTGTGCTTTATTGTGCCACCTTTCGCATCTTTGAAACCATTTTCAAGACAGTTTTGTATATATTCATTATACGACTGAACACAGTAAAAGGAATTGCACACTATTAGTGTGGGGAATTCTCGATCTGTACTTTCAAGTGCCAGTTTGAATGCTTGTAGTTCAGCTCGCTGAGCTGTACAATCTCCTAGAGATTGAGTTTTTGTGACCATAGGTCTGAAGATGCCATCTCGCATGCGACCTTTAACGATTCCACACGCTGCACTGTAAGCTTGCTTACTCCCTGTTGCGGGCTGTGCGGATCCGTCAGTGTAAATTATAAATTCGTACTGATTGAGAGGCAGGATTTCAGTGGGTAGAGGACATTCTTGTTCATATTGCAGGAATGCTTGTGTTTTTAAATCAGGATCAAAAACATATTCAACATCTGTTGCAGCAAGAGAATTAACCCATTGTATCCATCTCGGATGTAATGCTTTAGCATTTGGAATGCTTGCTTTTGTGACCGCTTCTAAAGCTGGTACTGGGGTTACGACAATAATGCGTTTCCCTTGTGCTAGGGCTCTTTCTTTTGCTACAGCGGTTTGAACTGCTGTCAGAATTTTTTCAGTTGAAGTGAAGCGCATTTCCGCTTGTGTATACAAATGAGATTTGTATGCAATTGGTATCTTTTCACCCTCGTTAAATGTTAAGTAGGTGAATCCGCATTGACCCGAAATTATTCGGATCACCAGGTTGCGTTGACTTACGCGTGTTTGTAAGTGATTTGTTGCTAACATGTTAGCCTGGAGTGAACGCAAGATTTCTGTGTGTTCATTTGTCCAATTTTTGATTGAAAAATCAGGTTTGATTAATGCGTACAGAGGTTTAACCCTTTCTGCGTAATTTAGAATGTATGTTCTTCCAAAATTGAGGAAACCCAGGATGGATTGTAAGTTTTTTAGCGTTTTTGGAGGTTGGAGCAGCGCACATTTCTCCAGAAAGTTAGCTGCCAAGCTCTTGCCTTCACTTGAAAGCTCATATCCTAGAAATAGGACATTGAGATGGGCAATTCTGGACTTTTTAAAGTTGAATCTGTAGCCCTTAGAGGCGAATCCCAGTATAATGGTGCTCACCCTGTTCAAGTGTTTATCCAGGTCATCGTCTGTCAGATAGATGTCATCGACATAGGACAATGCCTCTTTGTCATAAATTTGTAGTAACTCCGTTACCCTCGCTGAGAATAACCCCGGGCTGTTCTTGAACCCTTGTGGGAGTCGACAAAATTGACGCTGGGTCCCCATTATGGAGAAAGCTGTTAAGTACCTGCTTTCAGGTGCTATGTTTTGACAAAAGAAACCATTTGAGATATCTAATGTGGTTTTATATTTTTTACGCACAATGTTATTCATTAATGCTGTGCTATGTGCATTTTGCACTGCAAATGTTTTAGAACAAGTGTTTAAGTGTCTGTAATCCAAAACTAGACGATATGTATTGTCTGGTTTGGAGACAGGAAACAAAGGATTGTTCATTGAGGAGGTGCATGTTTCAATCACCCCTTGGTATTCAAGTTGATCTAAGATCTCCCTGACTTGTTTTTAGCTTCTTGCTTTATTGGGTACTGCCTTTGTGCAGTAGGTTCATGTTTCAGATGTATTTTATGGTGAGGTGAGTCCTCATCCCATCCTACATGATTTTTATATAATGCTGGGGCCTGGGCTACTGCCCATTTCCTGGCATATGTATATTTTAGGTGAATTGGAATATGGTTGGAGAAGGCAGGCATAATAATGTCCTCGCCGTGTGGGCACTCCCTGACAAATTGTGGTGGCCAGTCTTTTTCTGTTAGAAGTATGTCATAGCCCCTTGATAGTCTTTCCCAAAAAGTGCTTTCACCTGTCTAGGTATGTCTCCCTCCATCCGGAGTGTTATTTCATATAACTTTTGTGGAGTACTAACCCTGGTGTCTACAGACTCAACTGTAATGTACTCATTCAAGTCCACTATCTCCAGAAGTTCCTTCAGGTTCTGGCGAGCTATTGTGACTTCTGCTGCACTGTCCAGCATTGTCTGAGCCCATTCTCCGTTCTTGAGTTGTGTTCTCAGTATCCTCGGCATGTCTGATCTTCAGACCTGCTACTTTCTTTTTGGAGAATTGAGGTTTTGATTTGTTTTTTGTAGCGTGTTTTTCTTCCTTGGATTTCACGCGTTCTTCTCTATGTTCTGACCGTCCTCTTCTTTCCGATGTCTGTGACGAGATCTGAACGGTACGAGAGGAACGTGTATCAGTATCTTGATACCTGTCAGGTTTTTTCAAATTATCCCTATTCCTGAGGTTATACCTCCTTTCAGAGGGCTCCTTTTGAGGAGACCTACCTCGGGATTGAGAACATTTCTTGTTGGAATTTTGTTTGTTAGTCTCCCACTTCTTTTTAGAAGATGTAGGAGTTTGTTTAATGGAGTCCTTCTCAGGACTTTCAGATAGTTTTGGCTTCACTGGTCTTCCACCCAAACTATCTCTGCCTAATTCTGCATAAGATTGTTCAATTATTCTGGGTAGTTCAGTTTGATGTTCTGTAACATCAAATTCCCTTAATTTTTGGCGGATCGCCACTGCTGCTGCCTCCCCTTTAATATTAGATAATATTATTGTTGAGACCTGGTCAAAATTTTTCAGTAATTTCATACCTAAATTCAGAGCAGGCTCTGCCCCGTATTCGTTTTGAATTTGTTTCAGGACATCTGGTATTACCGCAATTGACGGAATGCCATGTGTTTTAGTATAGATGGCAGCAAAGACTGAGCCCCAAGTGGTGCAGTCTTCCAGTTGTGGTGTGATCCCCATCGGTAAACAGATGGTTAGGAATCTGTGTTTCTCATACGGGCTAGTATTTGGAAATACTGCTTCGATTTGAGTAATTTTTTGAGCTATCCAGAATGGAATTTGCTCACGTTTTGTGGGCATTTTACCCATGACTGCGTATAGAGTCTGTGGTGTAATTTTTAGTGTATTCCCCTGTTGAGGAGTTTGATTTGTAACTGTCAATGGTGGTTGGACTGTGAAAGTCCGCATGACATATTGGACCAATTGTCTGTAGATTTTTATTAACTCTGTAAGTTGAGTAAGTAGTTCCTCATCTGACATTATTTCGATGTCAGGATGAGGTGTGTAGCCGGCTAGAATCGGCCATGTTGCTCCTGGTCTACCTAGTGGACCGAGCCTGGTAATGTTTTTGTGATGTTTTAGGGCGCCTTTAAACCAGAGCTGATGCTCCTGGTATGTTGATGGAATTTCTATATCCTCGAAAGGAATATATTCCTCTGGTGGATCATCTTCTTTGTAGAAGTGAAACAGTTTTGTAACTGGATTGGATTCAGGAAATATTACCCATGAATAGAATACCTCTGTCTGAAATGATTTGTGTGCCTCTATCACGAAAACTGCTCTACCGCCTCTTGGTGGTAGGCCGTGTTTTATGCGTTTTAGAGTGATGGCTCTTCTTAAGTTCGGATGGATGTCTATAACACCCTCCTCGGTTCCATCTAAACCTGTAATGTTAAAAGCTCTTAAAGCTGGCTGATCTGTAACTTCACCGTTGTCGGAGTCAGGCATTTTTGTTTTTTGAAAAATGTAGAACAAGTTTCAAGGAAACAAAGATAAGGTGCACAATATTTTGGAACACTGTATCCTTCAACGTTGAGCAAACCAAACAGCTAATATATAGGGTGCTTCCCTATGTAGCCGTGGCGGATACTTAACCCTGCCCACTCCAGACGTCTTTTGGAGTATATGGGTAGGGGTCTCTGAGAGAAAAGGCACGGCTGAGTTACTCAGTATCTAACGTTAAATTACCGCCTTACCAAACGTTGGGCGCCATGTAGTGTAGCTCCTATTTCCCTAATAGGCTCTGCGCATTGGAATAATATACCCTATAGGTTTGACATAGGACTAAGGTCAGTATGTCCCTATCGAGTATATTAAACTTAATTACTTGTGCCAGCTTTCTCAGAGGCCACTAGAAACTCCTTGATAAACAAGAAGGGAGTAGTTTCTGGCAGCCGCAAAACATGACAACTTTGTTTCCCTTTTAGAATCAGAACGTGTCCCAGAGTCGTGGAAACAATAGATAACTATTTCACTCAGCTCAATCGTGCATGCTTAGTTTTCCTCAAAGTTACACAGAAAGAATAGACGGGCGTTTCAATAAAAGATTTATTGAACAGTCTTGTTTCTCGTGTAAGTAATATGTGCTGTTACGATCACAAGACAGTATGCAAGATAAATAATGTACAGCATAAGCAGTAGAAATAAATAATACTGCGCTAGCATGATCTTTAGTAGATATTCATTTACATAAATAACACAGACTAAAAATGCGAGTACTCATACGATGCGTTTCCAAGCTAGTTCTACCCCAATGTACCTAACCTAACCTAGGTGTAGGGAGAGGTATGAAGTAGGTGAAGTACTATGGTATACTATACTATATACCATAGTATATACTATATACAAACTATACTATGGTATACTATGGTATACTAAGAGTATGTTAAGCCTAGTATGCCTAGTATGCCAAGAGTCCCTCTAGGTTTCTAGTCAGCTCCATACCTTAAGAATGAGAGAGGTGGGAATCTCTTGCCAGACTCGAACTCCAACACCCCGCGAGGAAGTCAGATCACTGGAAGCTGGACTCTCTGCGTGCAGGGATGACAGCGTCTTCTCAGTGCGTCAGGCCGGGAAACGGGCTCCTCTGAAGTCGAGGTCTCCTCTGATTTACAAGGGCTAGTGAAGGTATATTTATACCTGAGAGGTACCTCAGAATGTTAGCATTGACGTGAATCGGACAGCGGAAGACGTCATGAATGAACCCCTAAGGTATAACGGTTCATGCATAATAGATGAGTCCTTGAAGAAATCAATAGTCCTGTGCTAGGGAAACTCCCGAAGCCTAAGGGTCTGTTCTTCAAGAACTCGTTGTGACGTTAGGGTGGACGGATGTCGGAGACGATGCCTGTATTTGGAGTGAACGGTTTAATGCCTAAATAAGGACTGGGATTTTATGCCTATATAAGGGCAGGGCGAATTGTGCCTATATAAGGACATGATACAGGAAAACTCATGTAAGGACACCCTAAGAGGAATACAACACCAGGCAAAAGAGAGTTTATTTTGTGGTCATCCTTTAATGCTGAATGTGTCGTTTTACATAAATGTATTACCCTGGCTTGATTTATGCCTTGCTCTCATCATGAAAATGAATTGTTGTAAATATGTCATCCCAATTCTGCAATTTTCGAAGAAAATGTTCTGTACATGAGTTAGACTAAAACCACTTTTAACAATAAGTGCTTTGTTTATCATTTCTTCTGGTCGTGTCAATTTTTACCCAATAAATGCATTTAGTATCTTTGAATATTTGTGGTAGTTATAAATGATTTATATCCTGCCTGGGTGTTTTTCTATAGAAGTGGAAACATACTGGAAGATGCAGATGTAAATTAGATATAGCCCCAGACTGGCTCTAGGTTCTAACAATAATAGAGCTCTCTTCATCCAGGATCTAAATCATTTTTGCCCTGAGAAGAAGTATGAGCCTCATGTACAAACTTTTTTTCTGGTCACAAAGCACTGTAATTCACAAAATCACAGGTTTTGCTACCACAAAAAGGAAATTTGCGAACAGTACCTTTGCAAGCGAGAAATGACATTTCAACTCACTCTGGGAAAATTTGAATGTGAAGGGTCACCCCGCTCTTCCTTCTTATTTCCAAAGCCTTTTAGGGGACACGGACATGTGTAACTCCCGCCTCACTGTAACCATGCACAGCCTTGACTGAGAGTCTGTGATGCTTAATAACTAGATGCTTGCTACACATTTCAAAGTCTGCTGGTGACTCAAACTGTGCTGTGCGTGTGTTGCATGATCGTTCACCAAGGATCTCTTGAGCTGCAGCTATGAGCTTGGAAAATTCATTCCAGTGAGTATTTCCTTCTTACTCTAGAACAACTGGGAGCAAACATTCATTGCCTGCATTGTGGGGTAGAAATGTACTGCACTAATTAACACATGCATGGTCTACCGCTAACACACTCTGAGCATGCAGGCTTCAACAGGCTTCACCCCAGGAGCAAGTCACAAGGACAAGCTGCTTACAAGGGCATCTTCCCAGACAAACACTCCAATGACTGTAGAAGTCCTTTGTAATATGTTTGATGGTAAAGTAACACTGTCTTAAGAATGGGGTGTTATTCCCAGCATCAAATCATAAAAGTTAAAAAAGTGACATCATGCACAGATTCTGGGGTGAAATCAACTAATTCTTTGCTGCAGATGGGAGCTCCATAACAAGTAACTAATGACTGCACTTCAACTATAGCCATGAAACTGGCAATCAAACTGGCTTTCAAGTAAAATTCCAACTTCAGCGTGGAAAAGACCCTGGGGCTTATTTATGAGCCCTTGCGTCACTTTTACGCCGCCAGTGCGTCACTTTTTGGGACGCACCAGTAGTGTAAAAAATGCGCCATGTTGCGTCATATTTACAAAGTGACGCATCTAGGTAGATGCGTCACTTTGTAAACCCCTGCGCCACATTATACCTGCGCCAGGTATAATGTATGCGGGGGGCGTTCCGAAGCAAGTAAGCCTCGTAGAAGTGACGCAGTGAAATCTATGAGATTTCACTGTGTCACTTCTAGGATGCAAATGCGTCAATATCTTACGCCTGTCTCACAGCAGGCGTAAGACTGACGCAGGCACTATCAACATGGGACTTGCCCATGTGAAATGACCCATTGCTGGAGTTGCATCACTTTTGTGACACACTCCAGCAATGCGTCATTTTTGCGACTAGAGATACGTCAGAAATACTGACGTATCTGTAACTCCTTGCGACATGATGTGTTATACTGTAAATATCACGCATCATTGGTGTCGCAAGGAGGGCGCAATGAAAAGTGACGCATCGCTGTTTTCTCGCAGCGATGCGCCACTTTTCATAAATGAGGCCCCCTGATTACAAGTGCCCTGATAGGATTTTTGCATATATTGCACCCGATAAAATCCAACTCGCTACAGGTTAGACAGGGGCATCTCCTCCACTAAGGTGGAGGAGCGTCGACCCCCTGCTCTTTGAGCAGGAAAAATAAAATGATAATAACATAGTTATTATAATTTTATTTTTCGCAGGTTCGGAACTGGGTTAGGGTGAGGCGGGGCTGGAGGCACAGGGGGAGTGGTTTGCACACCCCAAGTGTGCATGACCGCTTGGCCGGCCTTCTTGGCCCAGCCAAACAGTCCTGCGCACTTTGCATGTTCTTCATCAGGCTGCATTACACAGCCTGGTGGAGAACATGCCCAGGCCCCCAGGCCCCATCTGAGCTGCATTGCAGCGTTGTGATTGGCTATGGGGAGCCTGGCTGCTTCCTGGTTACGGGACTCGTGGCCGGTGGATGCATGGGCGTAGGAACTGTGGGGGACGCGGGGGACATATCCCCCCAGATTTTGGAGTTGGGGGGACACAGGAGACAAGAGTGGGGGGGACGAGGGGACAAAAGAATTTCCCCTCTCCCTCCTGAAATTGGCATTTGGCAGGCCATTAGCGCGCGAAAGCGCAACCTAATGGCCCTGCACTTGACCTGGCTGTGACCTGCCTCTCCAGTTACCTGTGACCAATCCGATAGTCACAGCATAAAGGTGACGTCACAGAAGCCACCAGCCCTCTCCCCTTCTCAACTGCTGCACCCCTGAGGCTCCCGGAATTCTTTATAACCTCCCTGCAGCAGCTGCCTGCAGTCTGCACTGCACTGATTGCTATCTGACCTCGCCCCGTGTCTGCTGCCGGCTTGAAGACGGAACCCTAAGGGCAGCGCAGGTGGGGAAAAAGAAAAAGCATTTCGCTTTGGGAAAAATCTTTAAAATATTGTGCTATAAAGTATAAGGTACACAATTTTCCGTTTTAAAAAGATGTTCCCCAGCACTCTAATGATATCTTTCACTTCTCTCACTTGGTGCTTTAGTCTCGTTACTTCTCATGTTTTCCCCTCCCCCGATGCCCGTGCAGAGAGCCTCTACTGTCTCCTCTCTCCTCCCTCCTTTTCCTGTTTTCCACCTTTGCTAGAAAGTGCAGGCTCTCAGTGGGGTCGGTTACCTGGGTGACTTCAGAAGAGGCGAGGGGCCATTGATTTATTAATCCAAGCTACTCTCATATCGCCCTTTTTTTGTCCTTGCCAAACCTGGAAGTGGGCTACACAGTGGCCACAAAAATACTGCCCACCCAGTGCTTAATTTGTGCCTGTGGTTTACGGTGCTCAGCACCAGCACTTAATTCACAGGGCAGAGGTATACATTCTCCTCACTCCAGCGAGCTCAGCATCACCCCGGTGCCAGAGGCTGCCTGTGCCCCAATATTGGCACTCCAGCGGGTTCATCATTCTCCCCGGTGCCAGCTGCTGCATGTGTCCCATTACTGGCTCTGTGTCGGCCGGCAGTTACCAGGAGCAGGTGGGAGATTCCTGCCAGACCTGTACTGGTACATGCGCCTCAGCTGTCTGCTGGCACCGAAAAAGGCCTGGATGTATGTAACCTCTAGCGCCTAGCCCCCTCATGCGTCCCAGATGGGTCCCTTTCCCTTCCAGCCCCTCCAGCCTAGCACCAGACCCCACGCTGGCCGACTGCCCGTCTGGTTCGTGACACTACTTCCTGCACTGGGCAGTTTGCACAGGGCCCAGTTCACCCTGCCTGAGGAGATGTGAGACACCTTATTCCCCCTCCTCCACTGCGCTGTGGAAAGTCATAATTCCTCCCACCCAGTACACATAAAATGCAAAATTCCAGGGCACCTCAAATGCTGTTTTGGAGCACCGCGACTTAATCTTTACAAATTAAGCACTGTGCCCACCAAATGAATAGTGGAAGTCAAAAGGAACAAATTAACCTTATGCCCTGAAGGCATCTTATTTTTCTTGAAATCTGCTCTTGGTACGAGAGGTTTATACGTGAATGGTTGGCCTGTCTGGAGCGGGGGTTTCATATATATTTGATTATGATGTGCGGTTTAAAGAATTGTACCAGCAACAATGCAGACTTATCTTGGCTGTCTGAGAGTTCGCTTATATAGCGTACAGCAATGTTCTGTCAAAAAGAATTGTAAAAACAAAAAATTTAAATTTTAAATGTGCTTTGTGTGCAGCTTAGAAGGGAAGAAAGCTACGGCCAACAATAAATGCCACAACTTGCACTCTTCTTTCTACCCAATTCGGTGCTTTAGAGTAAACCGTAACCTCACAGCACCCTATTTCTGCCGTTATTGAGGGTGATGTAAAATGTAATGTTGACCCTGTAGCACGATAAATAAACAAGAGGGCATGTACAGGCAGAAGGCAGGGGTGTGTAACAACAGAACTTTGCCCTACGTGAAGAAGGGAAGGGCGGGGCTAAGTAACACTGACGGACACCATTGAGCCCAAAATCACTGCGGCGCCACCGTGACTTCATGTAAATGAAGGGCTGTGCATAAGGACGGAAGGACGGGGATAATTAACATGGACACAGTGGAGCAGAAAGTCATTGTGGCGCATTTAATAAAGAAAAGTCCAGGGAAATAGCACCATTATTTTCCCAGGGTGGGGAAGTGCACCATTCCTGGAGGGACTGCAATACCTGGTTGATGGGTGGAGTGGAGAACGTTTAAGGTGATCCCTTTACGTATTTTTTCCTTATTGTAGCTTATAAAATTTATACCGCAGCTCTGTGTTCAGGAATGTGGCCTTTTTAAACCAAACTGCTTACGTTTTGTAAGGATATAAGCAACGCACATTGAAACGGGGCCCTTCTGGGCCCTGTAGTCATGTCCCTAACTTTTCAGGAAAAATCACTCACTGATTTCTGAATAATGAGTGTAAAAGCGTTAAGGTTACCATGGTCCTGCTTGCATTCACATGCTTTACTTAATCTTGCATTCCCTTTGAGAGTTTGCTTTTTCCAGGATGTTGTTACTTTGTTTTTTCAGGCAGCATATTGCTCTTGTCTAGTGCGTAATTTGAATTGAGTCACATCCAGGTGTTTATAGCGGGGCACAATTGGGTTGTAGCTGAAGTCAGTGCGAGTTTCTCTCTGTGGGGCAGTATGGTGTTCAGTGGAGAGAGGATGTGGCCCTCTGGCTAGAGCTGTCGAATTTGGAACTGGGGAACCAGGCTCAGCCTTTATGACCAGTCCACTCTCACGAGGGAGCACATTCCCATGCTACACCTTAGAAGGCCCCAATAGAACTTAGAAGCCCAATGGCTGTATTACACATAGTGACCTGGGGGAGCAACAGGCGTTCGTGCCCGCTTTGCGTGCCCACGGGGCACTTTGGTATTACAGAAGGGGCCGCAGACACTTGTGCGGCCCCTTCTGTAATACCAATAGCGCTGGAGCAGTTAAAGCACCAGCGCTACCTCAAGAGAGCGTTCCCTCATTTGCATGGGGGTGCTGTCCCATTCAAATGAGGGGATTCCTTTGCCTCTGTGCCCGCGCTGTATTACAGACGTGGGTGCAGAGGCAAAGAAACTCTCAGGAGGCGCACCTAAAATGTGGCGCACAGTCAGTGTGCCTCCTGAGAGCAGCCCTCTGGAGGGGAGAAAGCGGGTCCTATGGACCCCCCAGACATCCCCTTAGTTTGCTTGGGCATGAAGATGCAAGATTTATATACATATTTTTTTACCCATTTGGTCTAATTACTTTGTAAATGTAAATAAAAATAAAGCATACTTGTAAACTGTGACTACATGACAGCCTTTCTCAATATTTCTCTTCATAACTATGCGATTGTATACGTTTAACGGGCGTACGGTCTCACACAATGGGCGATTTGTATGGGGTCACTGGAAAGTCCACAAGGTTGTCCCTGTCCCCCCCAGAAATTTAGTGTCTCCTACGCCCCTGGGTGGATGAGGTAGGTGTTTTTTTTTTATTTTTATTTTGTACCTCCCGCGCCTCCACCCTCATTCCTGTAGTAGTCGTGCTATGAATGGAATGCATCACATCCATAAAACAAAGGTCATGTCGCAATATCGTTTTCACTCGCAGTGGCAGCCATCACACGCTTCGCCTTACTATGAATTTAGCCTAAAAAACACGCCCCCACTTTTACCACAGAGTGTCTTGCTGGAGTGAATTACCACGGCACTGAAGCCATGCACGTATGGGTGGCACGGCACTCGTGGTAATGCTGGAACGTAATGTATGACACGGACTACAGTTTTTCATTTTGTCGGCAGTAAATTGATTCAAATCGATTTCAATTCTACAGGATTTAGTCAAGTTTCAGACCTCTTATGTCGCTACTGTGCCATTTATCACGTCGAAAACAGTTACTTTGTAAAAGCGTCCAATAAACGCTGAGAAAAGAAACGCCTTTGACCCACAAATGCTTCACATAGCAATTTCCTCCAGTAACAGGGCTCATTGAACTGAGACACAAAATACTCACTGTCTCTGTAATGGACGCGCAGGCACTTGAGCCCTGAAATGTTGTCTCTCATCACCACCTTGTTTGCGCCGGTGGCCTTGTCAACCCGCTCGATGACCTCATAATCGCGATCAGTGTAATAGAGGAAGGACTCGTGGACAGCAATGCCCCAAGGGTGGGAGAGGTGGTTGACCACAATGATACGGTTTGTTCCGTCCACATTTGCTCTTTCGATCTATGAGGGCAAGTACAAAAATCTGTCAGCATCACGTACGCTGGGCAACAGGTTTATAGGCGTAAACGTCACAATCAGAAAGTCCGAGCCTTTTTCAACACTACATTAAGCATTACAAAATGTAACACACTACTTCTCGTTGTTTGTGTTCTCACTGAAAGGTTACACGTGAGTCATTTATTATAAGGGAAAACATAGAAAGCAAAGCAATCAGAAAGAGAACTTACAATGTCACATTAACAATTCCAACTGACAGGTTTTGTATTAGTTAGTACATAAAACAGCATTTTATTAGTTTGAGTTTGTGCACAAAGATATGAGGAAACATAAATACACAAAGAAATCGATTTTAAAAAATGTGTAACAGAGTGCATCAAGGATTTTTGTTCCACTAAACATCTTCTGGGATCGTGTAACTACATAAGAGGAACGTGCATTGGCAAAGCCAATAGGTCTCGGCAATGGCCGAGCTACGAGCTTTTGGCGTTGTTAATGGGAATGGTTTTTAGCCATATGTTGACACCTTTAAGCTTTGCCAATGTTTGTTTATTCGTGCCAAGGCATGGTAGGGAAGACCTGCACTTATCTTTGCTCATTTGCTTGGCTAAAGCTGACAATGTAGCTATAGAGCAGGACGCTAGACTGTTTCTGTCGTATCTGAATTCCTTCTTTAGGTTTAAATTATTTATAAAAAATTCTAAAGTTAGCAGGTACTGAGTAACTGTGTTAAGCCACGGACAGTGAATAGAGTTGTTGACTTCCCACTGCAGTAGTGAAGGGTCTAAAGAAAGCGAAGATGCTGCTGTGCCAGGTCTTCTGGCCTCTGTGCACAAATACATCCATTGAAACGCAGGGCCGGACTGGGAACAGCAACGATCCCTGGCAGATTGTTGCTCGGAGCGGCCCGGGAGCGAACTGGGGGGAGGTGGAGTGGTGCTAGTGAGAAGCAACGCTCCCGCTTTTGTAACAGGGGGGCGATATTGCAGCACTCCTGCAAAACCGGCCCCAGTAACAAAACCAGCCCCCACGGGTACAAAACCTGCCCCCGCCCCCTCTGGCCCACCGGGGAAACGCCCGGCGCCCGCTAAGGCCAGTCCGGCCCTGTTGAAATGGCTCTGCCTCCGGCGCACGTGTTACCGGTGAGGGGTGACTAGTTCTTGGTGCTTAACTTTGCCAATGCATTCATTTTAACTAGTGTGGATTGCAGGGGTGTTGCCTTGTGACTGTAGCTGCAAGCTTGAGCAAGTATTTCTTGTCCTACTGTTCTCCTGTAGGGGCAAGCAGCATGAGATGGGCTACAAGCCGGAACTTGATTGAGTGGTAGGTGGAGTGCGGGTGCTCACTCAGTTAGGTGACAGCCCACATCTATACAAGGACATACTTATTGCAGATGTCAACTTTACCAAATACCATCACTGAAGCAGCCAGGCTGATGCTGATGCCTGCCTCTTTCTACTCAGGATTTAGTGTTATGGCCAGAGCTGCCGGCAAGGTTCAAGTCTTGGCGTTGGCCCAAAATCCTGTTTTTCTGGGCAAATCACTTAATCTCCCCCTGCCTATAAACAATGAACGTAACTAACGCTCACGTAAAGGGCTCCAATACCTTTGAGTTGAGTTCTTGATATATAAAAACTGCACAAAAATTCCTAAGGAGGTAAAAATAAAGGCTTAACCTAAGGACAAATAGATACCCATTTCCTGGCTGATTTGTACAAAGTGAAACAAAAAAATATGGATAAGTCGCGACTTCCCCGCTCAAATTGTACGATCATAGGCAATTATTTTATTTCACCAAAACTCTTTTTTCTTCATTATCATGTAAGAAAGCTCCTTTCTATGTGGGATCAGAATACCAATTGTACAAAAACCTATTATGCTTGATTTAATAGACTAATGTTGCTCTATAATAATCTGGGTCAGGTGCAGTGTTTACATGACAATTGTTTTTCCACTTAGTGTACTAACGATTCATGTTTAAAAACTATCACTTTTAATAAGTACTTCTCGGTGCAGTGCTGTAATGTGATTTATTAATGTCAAAGATTCACATGTTAAGGAAAGACACTTTCTTAAATTTTGAAGCAGCTTTATCATATTTTACATGATGTTTGTTGTGTGATTTACATAGCTAACATTTTCAGGGCTTGACTCGTGCATGAGCTCTAAGAAGTTATGGAATTACTATAGTTATATTTTAGGTGCGGACTGCTAGGTTGGTAGGAGTACAGGGTGGGAAGTTAATTAATTAATAATTGAATAACAATTATTTGTTCATTCATAATTAAGAATAACATTATTATGTGCATTTATTAATTGTTTATATATATATATATATATATATATATATATATATATATATATATATATATATATATATATATATATATATATATATATATATCCAAAAAGAGAAACAGCTCCTTCCGGAGATCCCTCGCCTTTCCCGGGGTGGCTCGGTGCCGGCGGAGCAGCCGGTAGAATCAATGTAAGAATAAACGGAGTTCCAACGAGCACTCAGGTCTACACAAACAACAACAGGGTCCGTTCTTAAGCCAAAGGTGAGAGGTTTATTAAAGCATAAACCAGTCGTGATGCGTTTCGCGCTCCAAAGAGCGCTTGTTCACACAACATAGTCAATAAAGTTCGTCTCTTAAAAAGCATTTCAACTCCATAAATACATCGACATAAAAAGTGGACTGTGACATAAACAGTACTTGAGCGCCATCTTAACATCGGCAATTTGATACAACATATAAAATAATTCAACCTTCAATGTAAAGGAAATGTAAATATCAAATGCCGAGAAGGGGCAAAGGGCTGGCAATGCTACGTGTCACTATGATATACCAAGTTCTGCATTCCTGTGTATCATTATCACATTCGCCGATGTTAAGATGGCGCTCAAGTACTGTTTATGTCACAGTCCACTTTTTATGTCGATGTATTTATGGAGTTGAAATGCTTTTTAAGAGACGAACTTTATTGACTATGTTGTGTGAACAAACGCTCTTTGGAGGGCGAAACGCGTCACGACTGGTTTATGCTTTAATAAACCTCTCACCTTTGGCTTAAGAACGGACCCTGTTGTTGTTTGTGTAGACCTGAGTGCTCGTTGGAACTCCGTTTATTCTTACATAAATATATATATATATATATATACATATATATTCAATTCTTCAACATCAAGTAGTCGCACTGTCAGGATTGCTGCAATACCATAGATTTATTGCCATATATATATAATGTTATGTTAGTTATGTTATTTTTATCAAGAGTTTATTATTTTTTATACGTTCATGGGGTTACTCATATATGTAATGTGTTTGATGTCAAGTATTTTCCCTACTCTTACTTAGACTGCAGTAGGAATAGTAAAATGAATGTCTTTGCAGTTCAACATTTTCCTTACTGTTGTGCTGTTTGGAGTGGGAATATTACATTTCATCCCTTTGAAAGCCAACTCTTTCCCTGCTGTTGAAGAGACTGGAGTGGGAATATTAAATTTTACCCCTCTGAAGTCCAAGACTTTCCCTACTATTGCCCTGACTGGAGTGTGAATAGTACCTTTCACCCCTCTAAAATCCAACACTTTTCCTACTGTTCCACATACTGGAGAGGGAATAGTACATTTTACCCTTCCAAAGTCCAAAACTTTCCCTACTATTGCAATGTCTGCAGTAGGAATAGCAAATTTAACCCCATCCAAAGTCCACCACTTTCCCTATTGTTGTGTAGACTGGAGTGGGAATAGTAAATTTCACCCCTCCGAAATCCAATGCTTTCCCTACTGTTGCGTAGACTGAAGTGGGAATAGTAAATTTAACCCCTCCAAAGTCCAACACTTTCCCTACTCTAGTGTAGATTGGAGTGGGAATAGTATATTTAATATTCTTAGACTCTAGTCCGATTCAGGAAAATAATACAGCTGTTCCAAAAAGCTGAGGTAAAGTTCAGCAATATTTATTGAAGCCAAACACCCATTATATATATTTTAATTGTATTACTATGAATATATATATGCATATATATTTTCATATTCATTAATTTAAAATATTAAAACAAGAACATAATGCATAAATACATATTTTATTAATTATATCATATATATCTATTCATATTAATAAAGTTAATATATAAAACAAATAGCATGAGGTAAAATAAGTATTGTTATTAACTATGTTACATATATATATCTATCTAAACAAATAGATGTATGTTTGTCTCTTTATATAAGTATATATGTATATAAAGTATTAAATATAAATGGAATATATTAAATTTACATTATGCTACATTCATGTACTAAAATATTTAACATTCACTACTTTAAACTCTATTTATATTTAAAAACAATATTTTTGTCCATTTTTTGACATAATTAGTGTCAATGATTTTTTTTGCCGATATTTTTGTACTTACCATTCCAAATATAGGGACATGATATTTTATTAATTTGATGTAATAGAACAGGTCATGAGTGATATAATATGTGAGGTCATAAGCAGTGCATTAGCTCTGCTAACTATAACTGGTGTTTTTTTTAGTTCAAAACGTTATGTTGACACATTCACCTAAATACAATGTCCCTTTAACCTTTGTTTTTTTCAGTGAATTTCTAAGGTTTTCTTGAACGTAAAGTAAAATATAATAACAATTCCTAACTATGTCACCTTAACCTTTGTGTTTTTTCAGTGAATTTCTAGGGGCTTTCTTTACGTAAAGTAATATTTTGTTACCATATGTAAAGTCAGTCCCACGCCACGCACAGCCTTTGGTCGTGTGTGGCGTGGGGTAGGCCGCAGGGCCTGGCTTGCAACCAAGCCCTGCATCCAACCCCCTTCAGGCAGCCAACCCCAGATGCGCACAGCCTTTGGCCGTGCACAGCCAGGGGTGTTGGCCACAGTGCCTAGCATGTCCAACCGCCCCATAGGCAGCCAACCCCGAGCAGCGGACGATCTTTGCCCATGTGCGGCGAGGGGTTGGCCTCACTCCTGGCCTGCAGCCAGCCCTTAAGGCCAACCCCTTGCAGGCAGCCAACTCCCCGCAGGCTCGGGCGGCGTATGATTGGCCTTTGTGCCACGGGTACCCCTTTCCGCTGGGCATTTTTTTCAGGTGAGGGGAGACCCTCTCTTCAAGCCTTATTAGGCCCTAGGGACCCCGTCCCTCAGGGCCAAATTCCATAATTAAGGGGAGGGTGGCAGGTGGCCCCTCTCCCAATCCTTTTTGGGGCCCGGGAACCCCATCCCCAGGGCCAAATTCCATTAAAAAGGGGAGAGAGGCTGTGTGACCCCCTCCCCTGGTCCTAAATAAGCCCTGCAAGCCCCTTCCCCCAAGGCTGAATCCATTAAAAAGGTGGAGGGGACCAGGTGCCCCCCCCTCCCCAAGCCTATTGTGGCCCCAGAGACCCCATCCCCCAGGCCCTCTCTAAATTTCAAGTGTGTGCCATGGTGCCCGTCAGCGACACCCACTAAGCAACACATATTATGGGGAGGGGGTGCACAGCCCCCCTCCCTGAGCATCTTTAGGCACTGGGACCCCACCGCCCAGGGCCAAATTCAGTTAAAAAGGGGAGGGGGCTGCAGAGTCACCTGCCCCAGGCCTTATTAGGCCCTGTGAACCCCATCCCCCAGGGCTGAATTGCATAAAAAAGGGGAGGAAACCACACAACCCCCCTCCCAGAGCCTTTTTAGATCCTAGGGACCCCATCCCCTGGGGCCAAAACCAAGAAAAAAGGGGAGGAGGCTGAGCAGCAGCCCCTCTCACCAAGTCTTATTAAAACTCTCAGTCTGCCTGCCCGTTTTAGAGGTTAGCAGACTCCAAGTTTCCTCTAAAGAAGTAATAATCTCTTGAAAAAGTCTTTGAAAAGGATGTATAGTGTCAGTTCTTCAAAACCAAAAAACATTGAACATGCTTAACACATTTCAAAAAAAGAATCACATGGTTGATTTACCACACCACTGCCGGTCACTCCCCAGTACAGTTTTTGTTCCTTGATGTCAATGGCAATGAACTCCACATGGTCAAGATTATTGATGACCAGCACTGCAGCATTGGCACCATCCATGTCAGCACTGGCGATCTTTGCCTGTATCCCACTCTCAGTCCCTTGGTCTGTCCAGTACATTTTGCTGCAGTAGAGAACATCTTGTCATTCACAGAGACATACAGTGACAAGAGCCATAAGACATAATGGATCAAAATACATCTAAATGAACATTTACAAAGCAAATCATGACAATATCAATAACTTGCTCTTTGTGTAAAGCTGTCAATTAATTTAGTGAGTTGCAAATAATATTACTCAAGCTAATTGTTATGAGAGTCGGAAGATGAGAGACTAGGGTGCGACTTTCCACCTGACAAGATGGCTGCCGAACTGTAGAGCTCCTCATGTCAGCAGAGTTTTACTGAGTTTATGCACCATTCAACTTCTTTGTCATCCATATACAGAAGGGAATGCTTTTTAACTTGCTCAGCATGAAATTTGAGCCTTGAATAATGGCATTATGCTGCAGATTTAAGCACATTTTTCTTCGGCACTCCAGGGAATTTTCTCAATGTGAACGAGCCCTCAATTTTGATTTCAGTCAGTGCTCAAACTAAAAGATCTCTTTATGTCATGCTCATATAGTAAATCTTCAATAGTTATCTCCATTTGCTGCAGTATGTTTTATGTAGTGATTTTTTTCTCCATTCCTCTTGACAAACCTGTATTTCACATTTTCAAAAAACATCAGTTTTGAAATGTTGCAAAACTGTCTTTTGCTCATACCTGCCTTGAATTTATTTTGTAATAATTTGGGTTGATATTATGTGCAGCTGCTATCCTTGGTTTTTAAATGCTTCAAGGCTCCTTTCAGAGAGATATCAACATCCAGTTACCTGAAAATTATATTTCCTGACACTTTCAACATTCTCTGGTTCACTATATTGAAGATTTAAACAAATTTCACTACTCTCAAACCCCAAAGTGCCAGCTTTAATATATCTCCAGATATATCTCAGAACTGAAGCATGTTAGGAATGACTCATCTCTTGTATTTTCTGACAACCGTATTGTGGACAAAATCTTCAATTACATCAGAGTTTTACAGTGCTTCATGAAAGCCACCAATCATAAATTGTAGATGATTGAAGATAGATGGGCATCCCAGAAGAATAGACTGGTGGAGATGGAGCAAGACATTGGTGATGCACAAGAACTGACATAAAAAAAATAGCAGGTTTAGCGTTAGATGTTTACTTTTAAAAAGACACGCATAGGACTTGGAGATTCACAACAGGCATAAAAAATTAAGAGGTTTACCTGAGGGCTTCAAGGGTCATGACCCGCTGGCATTTCTAAAAATGTTCCTCATTGAACTGGATTTATCATCTGGATCTTGACCTTGACTGGTAGGTCGCTCCCCCACCACACAGCTCCGTCTGTGTGCCCTGCTGCTGCCCCTGATTGTGCTCGTTTTTCCTTTCTGTGCCCCCTTGCTGCCCCTGATTGTGCTCGTTTTTACTTTCTGTGCCCCCCTTGCTGACCCTGATTGTGCTCGTTTTTCCTTTCTGTGCCCCCTTGCTGCCCCTGATTGTGCTCGTTTTTCCTTTCTGTGCCCCCCTTGCTGCCCCTGATTGTGCTCGTTTTTCCTTTCTGTGCCCCCCTTGCTGCCCCTGATTGTGCTCGTTTTTCTTTTCTGTGCCCCCTTGCTGCCCCTGATTGTGCTCGTTTTTCCTTTCTGTGCCCCCTTGCTGCCCCTGATTGTGCTCATTTTTTTTCCTTTCTGTGCCCCCTTGATGCCCTGATTGTGCTCGTTTTCCCTTCTGTGCCTGTTTCCCGCCGCTGCGCCCTGCGGCCCCGCCCCTCACTGCCCATTCGCTGCCCCATTCCCTGCTCCTCCCTCCCACCTCCCCATTTATGGCGGCCGCTGTGCGGCCGCGCAGCTGGCGCGCCAAAGGCGCGCCTAAGGCAAGCCCGTCTGCGCCCGTCCGCGCCGTGACCGCGCCCAGCGCCAGACCCCCTGGTCCGGGCATCCCCCGCGCCCGCCACATCAACAGACGCCGATACGACGCCAGCACCCTCCACGAACTCAACCCCGGAAAAGATCACGCCTGCTACCAGGCCACCCCGAAGCGCACCCAAGGGCCCTTCACCTGCCGGAACTGCAGCTTCGCCAGCACCTTTTGCCAAACCACCGCCCAGGAAAGAACCCAACTACCTCAGATGCATCCTCCTCAACACCCGCTCCGCCCGCAAACACGCCATCGAACTCTGGGACCTTCTCGACTCAACCTCCCCAGACGTCGCATTCCTGACGGAGACCTGGCTGAATCCCGCTTCAGCCCCCGACATCGCCATTGCCATCCCGGACGGATACAAGATCACCCGCAGGGACCGCACCAACGGAGTCGGAGGAGGCATCGCCATCGTCCACAGGAACACCCTCAGAGTCTCAACCAACACCGACGACACCCTCAGCACCGCCGAACACATGCACTTCCAGATCCACACCGATCCCAACACCACCCTCAGAGGAACCCTCATCTACAGACCCCCCGGACCCCGACCACAGTTCAGCGATTCCATCGCTGACTTGGTCAGCACACACGCCATCGCCTCCACGGACTACATCCTCCTCAGGGACCTGAACTTCCACCTTGAGAACAACAAGGACACCAACTCCACCACCCTGATCGACAACCTCGCCACCCTCGGACTCAGACAGCTCGTGACTACACCCACCCACGCCGCCGGCCACACGCTAGACTCCATCTTTTCCGCAAGCCCACACGTCTCCTTCAACCACACCTCCGAACCCCACTGGACTGACCACCACTGCATCCACTTCACCTACAGGAAGCCCACCACGCACCACCGCACCGAACAAATGCCTCGCCGCTGCTGGAGCAGAGTCACGGAAGACCAGCTAACCACAACCCTCGCCCTGAGCCCACCCGCCGAACCCTCCGACCCCGACACCGCCGCCCGCAACCTCAGACAGTGGATCGACGACTGCGCCAACACCCTCGCCCCGCTCAAGAATCCGCCCAACAGCCACACCAGCAAGAAAGCCACCTGGTTCACCGAAGACCTCCAGGCCTCCAAACGAACATGCCGAAAACTGGAGAAGATCTGGCTCCACGAACGGACAGCGGACAGCTACGCCGCCCACAAGAGCGCCACCCGCAGTCACCATCACCTCATCAGATCCGCCAAAAGGGCCTCACTCAAAGACCGCCTAGACAACAACGCACACAACAGCAAAGAGCTCTTCAACATCGTGAAGGAACTCTCCAACCCCAGCTCCAACACCAACGACATCCAGCCGTCGCGAGACCTGTGCGACTCACTGGCCACCTTCTTCCACCGCAAAATCGCCGACATCCACGACAGCTTCAACACCACGACCGCCCCGGCAACCACCGAGACCACTGCCCCCACAACCACCAACCGCCTGCTCTCCTGGACCAACATCAACGACGAGTACACCAGCGAGATCATGAACACCATCCACTCCGGTTCACCGCTAGACCCGTGCCCTCACCACATCTTCAACAAAGCCAGTACAGCCATCGCGCCCCATCTCCGGAAAATAATCAACATCTCCTTCGAGACAGCAATCTTCCCGGAAAGCTGGAAGCACGCCGAGATCACCGCCTTACTCAAGAAACCCAAGGCAGACCCCAAGGACCTCAAGAACTTCCGACCCATCTCTCTGCTCCCGTTCCCCGCGAAGGTCACCGAGAAAATCGTCAACAAACAACTGACCCGCTACCTCGAGGAGAACAACATCCTGGACCCTTCCCAGTCCGGCTTCCGCAGCAACCACAGCACCGAAACCGCCCTCATCGCCGCCACCGATGACATCAGGACCCTGCTAGACAACGGAGAAACAGCAGCCCTCATCCTCCTGGACCTATCAGCCGCCTTCGACACGGTCTGCCACCACACACTACGAACACGCCTTCACGACGCCGGGATCCAAGAGAAGGTCCTGGACTGGACCACATCCTTCCTTTCCGGCAGAACACAAAGCGTCCGCCTCGCCCCCTTCCGATCCAAGGCCACCAAGATCATCTGCGGCGTACCCCAAGGCTCCTCCCTCAGCCCAACGCTGTTCAACATCTACATGGCACCCCTCGCCCACGTCGGCCGACACCACAACCTCAACATCATCTCCTATGCTGACGACATCCAGCTGATCCTCTCCCTCACCAAAGACCCTCACACCGCCAAAGCCCACCTCCACGAAGGAATGAAGGCCGTCGCCGAATGGATGAGGACCAGCCGCCTGAAGCTGAACTCGGACAAGACGGAGGTCCTCATCCTTGGTTCCAACCCTTCAGCCTGGGACGACTCCTGGTGGCCAACATCACTGGGAACAGCCCCGCCACCCACCGACCACGTACGCAACCTAGGGGTCATCCTCGACCCCACCCTCTCCATGACTAAGCAGGTCAACGCCGTTTCCTCATCCTGCTTCAACATCCTCCGAATGCTCCGCAGGATCTTCAAGTGGATCCCCACCGAAACAAGAAAAACAGTCACCCAGGCCCTCGTCACCAGCAGGCTGGACTACGGAAACGCCCTCTACGCAGGAACGACGGCTAAGCTCCTGAGACGGCTGCAACGCATCCAGAACGCCTCTGCACGTCTTATCCTCGACATCCCCCGACGCAGCCACATCACACCCCACCTGAGTGACCTGCACTGGCTCCCTGTCAACAAGAGGATAACCTTCAAGCTCCTCACCCACGCACACAAAGCACTCCACAACTCTGGACCAGCCTACCTCAACAGACGACTCAGCTTCTACACCCCCACCCGCCAGCTCCGCTCGACCAGCCTCGCCCTCGCCACAGTCCCCCGCATCCGGAAAACGACCGCCGGCGGCAGATCCTTCTCCCACCTCGCCGCCAAGACCTGGAACACCCTCCCCACCAACCTCCGACAGACCCAAGACCTACTGGCCTTCAGAAGACTCCTCAAGACCTGGCTCTTCGATCAGTAGCAGCACCACCCCCCTCTTCCCCCAGCGCCTTGAGACCCTCGCGGGTATGTAGTGCGCTTTATAAGTGACATGATTGATTGATTGATTGATTGATCTCCTCCTCTTAATATACATAGGGCTATAGACTGTGCAGATTGATATCTATTGCTTTCTTATCTAAACCTTGTGAAATCATCATGCTATTCCTGGACTACACTGACCTGCTGCATACAGTTAGAGCAGCTAATATGAAGAAGCTTTTTATGGGCATGTCATGAAACTCAACTCTCGAGAAATTTCTAATGCTACTAATGCCAGAAGGAAGACGTTACTTTTGATGAGCCCAACTCTTCCTCGATTAAATATTAGATAGTGCATCGTTTATCCATCTTATTTAAAGATCACCCACACATCTCCAGCCCACCTTATAGACTATATCATTAAAAACAGCTCAATTTAGATAAAAAGGTATTATATATCACAAAAATCTTTTTCTCAGGAGCATGACGATAATGGTCAATGGATCCTAGTTAATGTTATCATAGATTCAATTCTCTTTACTCTCTTTAATGTGAATGGACCTATTAATTCTAAACCTAATTTTTTGGTATAATATAAAAATAAATGATCTTATATTTCTAGTGATAACACATCATTGTTGAGGGTGATTTTAATGATGTTATTGATACGTTCATTTATGGAATATCTAGATATATACTTGTACCTAAAAATCAAGTAAATCATTTAATTCTGCTTTCATTTCTAGATCCTTCACCAATGTTTGGAGATTTTATAATCAAGATGCTTCAGAATTTTCTTACTTTTCTGAAGTCCATGGTGCTTTATCCTATATTGATTATATTATGGTTGGTAAATCCCTCAGACACTGTTTACATCCTACTCAAAAAGAGCTCCATCTTCCTTTTGCATCATGCCAAGATGGCCGTGTAAGCAGAGAGCTCCGCCGAGGCCGGGAAGAAAGCCCGGAATATCCTGCGTTTATCTGGCAGTTGACGTGGTGGAAAGGTGTGCAGCTATCCGTGAGGCTCGGGGCTATTGAGCGCGGCCACCCGTGAAGCGCTGTGCCTCGGGGCTGCCGAGCTACGCAACGTTGAGGTTGGAGGAGCGGCCATCTACGGAGGCCTTGGGGCGATTGGACGGAGCCGCGGCGGCTCGCAGTGACACACCCTGTTGGGCGGTGGGGAAACCGCAGCGACCACCCAGGGGACGCACGATCGGGACCTTGGGGTCTGAGACTGAGCCGAAGTTCCTGCCTGACGAGAGTCTTAGCGCCGAGTGGAGTGGAGGGTCTGTGGACCTGCGGTGCGGCCAGAGGAGGCGGCGGCGCCCGCCGTGAGCCCTGAGAACGTGGGAAGATTCAGAGCATCAAGAAGGTGAGTGGGGGGCGGCCCTGCTGTGGTGGAGGTGGCGGAGGGCCCCCCCCCACTCCCACTGCTACGATAGCTCCCCCGGTGCTGTCTGGACCTTGCGGGAGAGCCGAGTGCGTGGTCTGAGACACTCGCCTGCGCCACAATACGTGACGGCCCCCGGGTCCCACGTCCACTGCGGAGGGTTGGAGAGCCTGGAACCGGGATATCGACGACCCCTGGCGAGGGGGGATTAACCGGATGAACGGACTGGGCCTCCACTTGTGTTGACGCTGTCGGAATCTGATGGCGGGAGAGCATTGTGCGGGCTGTCCTGGGGGCGGAGTGACTGACGTGCCCAGTTCGGGCTACTGGGTCCCTGGAGTTGGAAATCCGGTCGGCTAGAACGTCCGGAGCCCTCTTGGCTGCTGGGTGCGACCTGGGCTGCTGGGAGCTACATGACGTGGGTGCGTCCCCTGCCCTATCCCCACTGCTGCTGTACAGTGGATCGGGCCCGAAGTCGGAAGGGGCCAACATCCGGAGCTGTGCCGGGGGCCAAACAGGCACCCTCCCTCTGACCTGGGTGCGGGAACGTCGGCGGAGAGTGGGAGACTCATTGCGGTCCTCGCCTTCACGGGGCGTCGGCCCAGCGACAACCCGCCCGGCCGGACGGAGCCGCACTGGTGGGGAAAGTGAAGTGGAGGACCGCTGACGGCATAGTGTGCGCAGCCACCCCGGGGACTAGGAGAGAGCTAATATGAAGCCGAAGGGGAGACCACCAGTGCAGGCGAACAAATTGGACAGATACGCGGTCTCAAGGCCACCACCTGTGGACGAGGAAAACGCGGGGGGACAGGCCGCGGCCTTGGAGCCCTCTCTAAGTTTGATCATGGCGGCAATCCAGGCGCTGGGAACTACGCTGGAAATCAAAATAGACAAAGTCTCCATCGAAGTAAATCTCCTTAGAGCCGACATGAACAAAACATCGGAACGAGTTAAGGTGGCGGAAACGAACATTGCTGAACTGCAGTCCACCACCCGGGGCCTAGAGGAAAGAGTCCGGCAGTTGGTCCATCAGCACCGTCAGGTGGCCCTCAAGTTGGAAGATCAGGAGGGGAGGGCCCGCCGGAACAATATCCGTGTAGTGGGGGTCCCGGAGGGGGCGGAGGGCCCCAGCATGGACCTGTTCCTTGAAGACCTCATATTGAATCACATGAAGCCAAAACGCCTCTCCGCCTTCTTCACAGTGGAAAGGGCACATAGGGCTCCTGTCCCACCGCCGAAGCCGGGAGCTCCCACCAGAACTATCATTGCCAGGATACTTAACTACCGGGATCAGGATGCCATCCTACAAGCGGCTCAACAGCAAGGAGACCTCCCATACGAGAATACGATGGTGAGGTTCTTCCTGGACTTCACACTCAAGGTGCAACAGGAGAGACTACCTTTGACGCAGTGAAGCGAGCCCAAAGAGGCAGAGGCATCAAGTATATGATGTTCTTTCCGGCAAAGCTCAAAATCATCGTCGGTGGAAGGTCTTGGTTCTTCACAACCCCAGCCGAGGTACGGGCCTGGCTGGATGAGCCACGTTCGCAGAAAGATACCGTACGAAGAGCGGGGGGCTGGAGAGATACCCGCGAACGCTCCTCAGGTTCCTCCAGTGGGCGAGAAGGAATGGACAAGCGCGATCGACACCCCCGGCGGTCCAGATCTCTGAGCCCGGCGGTGTCCGAGGCTACTGGATGATGGCTTCTCCGTCTGGACTGCGTGGCTGGGACTTTTGACTGCAACACGTAAAGTATTCTGGGGAGGGGGGTTTGGTGGCAAGTGCAAGCCTGGGGAAGACTGATTCTCTAGATCTGTTGACTCATTTCAACTGCTTATCTCCTAAATTCGGGCTGGAACGGGGCCTGGCGGAGCCATAGTTGGGCGAGGCTTGGCAACCCCCCATTTTAGTTTCCTGTTTTGTGGGCGACAGGCGCTCTGCTGGTTGGGGATGTGGGTAGTTTTAAGCCCATGTAGCAGGGTAGCAGGGTGGGGGGAAGGGGCACAGGGTAGGGTAGCAGGGGGGTGGGTGTTAGTTAATGGGGATTTGTGTCAAAGGTGGATGTTTTCAATGCTTTCTAGTACCTACAAATGCAGACAGGGTGGTGGTGGGCGGCGTGGGTGGTGTGAGGGTGGGGGATGGGAGACGATACACTTCCAGGATGACTACACAGCGGGCTAGGCGACTCAAGGTGTTATCGTGGAATGTAAATGGTCTAGGGGACAGGATTAAGCGAACTATGGTACTTCAATATTTACACAGACATTCCTCGGACATAGTGCTCCTTCAGGAGATGCACCTGAAAGGTAACAATTATCTAGCCCTGAATCGGTTCGGATATACTTTATTGGCCCATGCAGGCTTTACTTCTGGCTCCAGGGGAACGGCGATCCTATCCAGGAACTCCCTACCATTGGTGGTGCACCGCACGTGGTGCGATCACATGGGTAGATATGTGGCGCTGGCGGGGACATGGGAGGGACTCGCCCTGAATATCTGCTCTGTATACATTCCACCAAAGATGCACGGGGGTACATTTCCCGACCTTGGGGGGCTCCTGCTAGATATGCCCTCGGGTATTCTGATCATGTGGGGAGACATGAATGAGACGATGTCACAGGATCTTGACAGGGACACCACATCACACAGAACCCAGGGGTCACAGCCACTGACTGCGTTTGTGAATGCAATGGGGTTAGTAGACCTATGGAGAGCACACAACCAGGATGCAAGACATTACACCCACATCTCTGCAGCCCACGGTAGTGGCTCTCGCCTAGACTACATTTTTACGCACACAACTTCGGCTGGTCTGTTCAGAGCCAGCAGCCACAGGGCCAGAGATATTTCGGACCACTCCCCAGTGGAGGCTTGGCTATGGGGCCCTGAGAGAGAGTGGACGGTCCCTCCACGTTTAGACCCATATCTATTCAGAGACCGTGAGTTCCAGGACAGGTACCAGGAACGAATGAAGCAATAATTTGTCGAGAATGCTGGGACGGTGCAGTCCCAATGTGTGTTATGGGAGGCATATAAGGCGGTGTCTAGGGATCTTGTGCTAGCAAAAGTTGGGGCCAGGCGCAAAGAGAAATGGGCGCAATGTGATGATTTGGAACGTGAGATATTATTACTTGAGACGGGGAGGAGCCTGGGCTCGGTGAGTGAGACAGAGCGTAAACACGCACTTCGGCTTAGGCAGAGGAAACTTAGGGATATCTGCGAGAATCTGGCACGTGCACATGCGATAGCGACACAGAGGCGTGTGTATGACCTGGGGGACAAAGCTAATAAGGTGATTGCATGGCTTGAAAGGAGGGATAAAAGCAGGAATTGGGTCTCCGGCATTCAATCCACCGAGGGCGCAACAAGGCAGGTGGGGGAGGAGATTGTGGAGGCCTTTGCACAGTACTACGAGGGGATATACCAGTCGCAGACCAAAAGAAGGGAGGAGGACTGCACTGAGTTCCTCAAAGATATAATGCTGCCGACGCTGGGTCAGGAAGAGCGAGAGGCAGCGGATTCAGAACTGACGGTCGAGGAAGTCGAAGGGGCCATAAGGGATCTGCAGGCAGGGAAGGCGCCGGGCCCCAATGGATTCCCGGCGGAGTCGTTCAAATGTGTGGCGGGTACGGTCGCCCCATAAATGCTGGGGATGTTCAATGACGCACAGGCCAACTGCCGGAAGACTTAAGAACGGCGACCATTGTCGTGATTCATAAACAGGGTAAGCCGCAGGAGCTGTGCAGCTCCTACAGACCCATCTCCTTTCTTAACTTTGAGGCCAAGGTGCTCGCAAAGGTGCTGGCAAATCGGTTAAGCCCTGTCATTCAATCCCTGATACACCCATAGGAGCACTCGGCTGAACCTCCGACGCCTCTATGGAGTAATGCATGTGGTATCTCAAAACCCGGAAACACCAGCCGCGCTCCTATCTCTTGACGCCCATATGGCGTTTGACAGCGTCGAATGGGCATATCTGTTCGCGGTACTGACAAAGCTTGGCTTTGGGCCGAACTTCCGGGCACGGGTCCGGCTCCTCTACACGGCGCTGCGGGCCCGAGTCAGAGTAAACGGGACTGTGTCCCGGGTTTTTGAGCTTCACAGAGGCATGTGGCAGGGCTGTCCGCTCTCCCCGATTCTCTTCGTGCTTGCGCTTGAGCCGCTGGCGTCGTGGGTGCGGTGCGACCCGCTGGTGTGGGGCATTGATACAGGGGGAGGATGGGAGGAGCGTATCTCCATTTATGCAGATGATGTATTACTCTATGCACATCGCCCCAGACAAACGTTCCATAGGCTCATCCACATTTTAAGGTCTTTCGGAGAGTACTCCGGCTACCGCATTAACTGGGACAAGTCCATAGTGTTCGTGCTCGCTGGAGCGCCACCGGTGCTGACTTCGGCTTGTAAAGATCTGACATGCAAGGAGGAGTTCAAATACCTGGGTATATGGATCACGAAATCCGAAACGGACTTTATGCACCTTAACGTATATACACAATTGGACAGACTGAAGGGGGATGTCACCCACTGGCGGAGTCTGCCAGTGTCGCTTATGGGACGTGCCGTCCTGTTCAAAATGATGGCCCTACCACGCCTGTTGTACGCACTACAGAATACTCCCTTCGTGGTCCCGGAGAGTTTTTTCTGTGCACTGGAAGCAGAACAGCGCACACTGCTGTGGGGGGAAGGGAGCCCCAGAATCGCCCTACGGAAACTACAATTAGGGGTCTATGAGGGAGGATTGGCGGTACCGGACCTCAGAAAGTAATACTGGGCAACGCAGATGGTTAATATTAATGGGTGGGTTTTCTCCCCGACCGAGGAACCAGCCTACTGGGTGGATCGTATGGCCATGGGGAGGGGCAGCTATCTCGCAGCCCTATACAAGAAGCGGAGGGGCACCTCAAGTGTTCCAACTCATACGGAGACAGTGGTTGTTGCATGGCAGAAGGCAACTAAGATGACGGGGTGAGAAGCTAAACTCACGGAACAAACCCCACTATGGGAAGGAGATTTTATGTCGGAAACTGTGCGCCTGAGAGGCCCCCGTGGCTGGAGTAACATCGGTATAGATCTCCTGGGAGATGTCTGAAAAAAGGGGAGATGCTAGACTTTTCCGCCATGCAATCGGAATATCAGATGAAGGAGGGAGAATTTTTACGATATCTACAGGTCAGGCATGCAATACACTGTCATCTGAAGGATGGGGAACGATTGCCAGAGTATACTCCGTTAGAGGATAGGCTTCTGCTTGACCCAATGGATTATAACGCCATCTCACTCACATACAAAAAACTAATAAACAACACGCCAGACCCTCTGGGACCATTACGAGAGGCCTGGGAATCAGACGTTGGCCTCCTCGAGGATGACGACTGGGCGGAGGCCATACAGAGCCCCAGAGAAATAGCGGTAAGGGCACGGTTCCGCCTAGTTCAGCTCCGAATTCTTCATCGTTCATATGTTCCTAGGACAGTGCAGTATCGCATTGGCTATTGTGGGTCTGACAAGTGTATGCGGGGATGTAACGAGATTGGGACATTCTTTCACATCCTGTGGGCGTGTCCTCTGATACAAAGGTATTGGGAATCCATAGCGCAGGTCATGTCCGAGGTGGTGGGCTCCACGATCCCGGTAGACGCCAGGTGGCATATCCTAGGAGTAACAGGGGAGGTAGTTTGGCCCAAATGGGCTACAACCTGGCTAGCGTTAGCGGGCATAGTGGCGAAACGAAATATAGCCAGACTTTGGGGTGCCAGTGAGGTTCCAATCGATAGAGGGCTGGAAAAAGGATCTTGACTGGTGTCAAAGGGCAGGACACTCTGTGTACCAGAGTAGAGGGTGCCCATGCAAGTGGGAAAAGATCTGGGAGGCCTGGATGACATACCGGGGGGATTTACTGACTTACTGAGGGGTATCACCAACCAAAGTGCGGGAGGGCTCAGGGGTAATCCGGGATCGCCACGGGTTATTAGAGAACTAAGGGAACTGTACAGTGTGAATAATGCTATATAACTGTATTGGCTCACCCACTGCTGAGTATATTGTCTCATTGAATGGAAAGCATTTGTTCTTTTTGTTAATAAAAAGATGTTTAAAAAAATAATAATATTAATTCTTATAAAACTGATTAAATCAAATGTTAAGTTTAAGAGAACAAAGCTGGCAAAATGCTTGCTAACTTATTCAAATTTAAATAATTTGATTAACTGAAAAATTGATAAATCTGCCAAGTCTATTGCAGTAGCTGGTGCTGATATTTCAATTACTTTTGAGGACATTTTATTAAAACCTCTGAACTGGTGATTGTCATTTCTTTCAATTTGATTTGTCATCTTCTCTTGCCCAATATCTAAATGTACTTATTCAAATATAGATTTTTCAGTTTTGGATAAATATATATATCGATAAGAAGTTTTAAGTGGTATAAAAGCTAAACCTCCTGGCTCTTATGGTTTTTTTCTTGGGTTCCCATGTATTCTTCATTTTGTGCTCCTAAACTGTTGGGGGTATATAATCCCGCCTAAGCAATTTCATGATTTGAACCACAAAAAAGTACACAGAAATAGAGAAGCATATATTCATCAAGCAAATTCACAAGCTTCAACCTTTTTATCCAAATCAAAAAAAATATTATTTCATATTTGTGAATTCAATAAAAAATGAAGGGTCTGATTTAGATATTGGCGGATGGGTTACTCCATCATACGTGACCGATAGCCCATCCACCGAAATAAAAATCCCGTTATATTCCATGGGATATATATGTTTCGGTGGATGGGATATCCATCACCGTTGTGAAAGAGTATCCCGTCCGCCAAGATCTAAATCAGGCCCTACATTTTTTATTGAATTCACAAATATGAAAAAAATGTTTTTTATTTTTGATGAAAAGGTTGAAGCTTTTCTAATATCAATGGAGGCCACCTCTCATCCATAGTATATTTGGTTTGATGCACGTGTTCTGCCCCCGTTAATCAATATGAGAATTCCAACTTAATTTTTAGCCTCTATGTTCAAATTCCTTCTCATTTACAGAACATTTTAAAACTTTCAATTTTATATTCTGCACACACACACACATATATATATATATATATACAGGAACAGTCCACCAGCCAGAATTGTGCCGGCCGACACAATAGAGGAGCACACACGGAGGTATCAATAAATCCTTTTTTATTTATAGAAAAACCCCCCCATAAAGCAACACTGACAGACGCGTTTCGCCGCTCTGGCTTTAAAAAAAATAAAATATATATATATATATATTTTATATATATTATATATTTTATATATTTCCGCTCCTTTATCACAAATGAGGTCGACACTCACGGGGATGAATTATTCCAATCCTTTTAATGGAAACTGTGCAACAAACGCATTTCGGCTGTCTCCTTACTCAATGTTAAAAGGCGCGCCAATAGCAGCATCATTATATAAGTCATCACTTGTATCGTTTCCTTAGAAATCAACAACGGCATGGGTTATAATAATCGATTCCTTGTGTGAGGACAGACGCCATCTTGGCATGTATTACTATCGTATTAACAAATATAATCATATATCTTAAATGGCAACAATTCATGATTTTTCAAATAGTCACCATCAATTCCATATAATTAAAAGTGCTATGTGTAATATCCCACCTTGTATAGGTTTACATGCATTGTATAAAGTTTATACTTGGTTACTTTTTACATTCCTCCAATTAAATACCACCCTGTATGGGCAAAGTAACCAAAATATGTATAGCCACTCATTAATTCTATATTGATGTTTTACAGCTCAACCCCCTTTCAGACATTATAGCATGATTATTAGGAACATAAGTGCAATATCCTGCCCTGTATGGGATTACATGTATAGTATATAGTAGGTTACTTCTTAAATTCCTCCAATTCAAAACTGCCCTTTATGGGCAATATATATATGGTCATTTGAGATCTGATAATATCTTTAGCCATATAGGTATTTTCCCTTAACAGTCACATGACACACAAGATTTTTAGAAATTACCTTTTAACTGTGAGAATTATTTGACCCAGGCAAGAGATAATTTGATATGAATTTCTCTTCTTGTCTTCCTAATAATCATGCTATAATGGCTGATAGGGGTTGAACTGTAAAGCATCAATATAGAATTAATGAGTGGTTATACATATTTTGGTTAATTTGCCCATACAGGGCGCTATTTAATTGGAGGAATTTAAAAAGTTACCAAGTATAGACTTTATACAATGCATGTAAGCCCATACAGGGCAGGATATTGCACATAGCACTTTTAATTATATGGAATTGAATCTGCTTTAGGGACAATTTTTATTCTCCTAAACCCCCTCTGATTGAAGGCATACAAACATTAATCACAGGGGGATTTCTTTGAGTCGGATTATTATTTAAAAATTACCAGCTGTCCCTAACAGGGAGGTTTTAGGTTTTACCAAGGCATGTTTTTGTAGAGCCCGAAAAGGGGACTTTACATTTCCGTTGAATATGCAGTGATATGGTGTTGCAACTTGTTGTGCTTCCTGAAGTGTTGCCCCAAGTTGATAATCACATTGCACCTACACCATCAATTGTGCAGGCATGAAGGTGAGGTGGGCCTGTAACTTGGACCTACACTTTATTATACAGGAATTGTCACTGGAACTTTAAGGTTATTTACAAACATATATAGTGCTTCTAAGAACAAATACATATCCACTTAAACGTGCATCCTACTGGGGACTTAAAGTATTTATATACGTTTGGAAGGGCTGAAGTTCATCTTTACATTACAATTATTTGAGACTTTCAAGAGCACTGTACCTTAATACAAGTCATGTTTGCATCATTAACTTCATATAGCTCTGCAACCTTTATTGTAGTCAGATAAATATTTATTTTTCAAGAGCGTTTGGTAGACTTCATAAAACGCACATATTCAGATATGATAGAGAAAATTATACAGGGCACTCACCCTCGGACTGGATCAACAGCAATTCCAATTGGCCTTCCAGTAGCCGTAGGCGACCCATCGTTAGTGATCAGAGTCTTTCTGCGCTGAACTTCACTACGTAATGTTAACACCTGCATAGGTACAGGTGGAGTTAGGCTTTATAGACTTTTGTTACAGGTTTCACAGGTAATCATAGTGCTGCTAAACGGTCACCACAAAATCCACCCAGGTATGTGATGCTACCATAGCACACCTCAAGTCCCTGCATATGTATCAAGCTATACACAAGACTCTTAGAAACTGAAGCCCCTGCATCTGAAAAATGTATGTTACCCGATGGTCATTGCATAGCTCTTAAAAGGACGTACACAAAACGAGAATCTTGAAAAAGTTTTGCTAAAGTAACCCGATTGATTGTCACTGAAAAATCAAAAGATATTAGCTTTATACAGTTCCCCAGCACCTACTTACAGGCAGTTGCAAAATGTATGTTTATGTTAACTTTAAATGTTGAAGTACATACCTCAATTGACTGAGTTGCAGGGTTGGTGTAGTAAAGGTTTCCAGAGATCCAGTCAATAGCTAGACCAATAGGAGAGCCCAGGATTGCGGCTGGCGCAAAGACTGTTCTGTTAGTTCCATCTGACTTCACTCTGTGAATTTCACCCTTAGAAGGAAGGGGAGAAAAAAGAGAGAGTAAATGTTTGAAAGAAATTAGCATAATTTTATGCCTCCCCTACATCCCTTTTGATATATATTTCTGTAAAAATATATATCATCTTTCTTAAATTGTATGTCTAGTAAGTTTTTTAGTTATCAAATATAAATTTATTGCCATGTTCGTTATGCTATAATTGGGGAAAAGTAATGAAAAAATTATAAACTTACAACAGAAACCCCAGTCACTACTGCATGAAGAATGAACCCAGCATTTTTGATCATTAAATCAAATATGACTATGGCTGTAATTCTGGTATAATCATGAATGGTCTAATCTTCCCATTCACTGTATATACAATGAGTACATTTTAAAACAAGGATAGCTCACAATATAGACACATGTGCCGAGGATGTGCCGCACAATACACTTTATTCACTATTAATTTCCATATCTTTTTCCTGAACTGCACACAATTTAAGCAGCAAATTTGCTTAAGATCATTGCACTATTAGCCTCATACATCTAATAATATTAGGGACATTAGCAATAGAAATATCTAGGAAAAGTTCTGCTGCATTTTAATTTGCCTAAATGGGGACTTTTCTGGTCTACAGGTAGTGTGACCAACTCCTTATTACAGGCATGGTTTCCAGCCTCAAACGTTTTAAATATAGTCTAATACATTCTTGGTTTGTGGTATGGTTTAGCGTCCATTGAACTAATTAGCCTAGCACACCTGAAAACAATGATTGGTAGGTGAAAATTTCAGGACTGGAGACAACATTGATAAAGACCTGGAGTGAGAAATAATCAAATCATAACCACTTCAAACTAGCCTCATTAGGCAGACCATCGGCCTCATGTAAAGCTGTAACAGAGCAACACCCACAGCCTGCTCTGCAATTAGAAACACCCTGTGCGCCATACAATCACCACTCAACTGTTAGCTGAAATGTTGCTAGAAAGGATCTTGGATGGGTGGTCCAATGCCATGTTAGCGATTGTTTTGTCCGTCTGGGTCTGCCATTCACAGCATGATGATACCATCTATTGATGTTCCCCATGCCCTTCGAGTAAACTATCAGAAAAATTAATTTTAAAAATGGAGGCTACACATGCAGATTTGAACCTGCTAATTCTAGGACATCGTGTTATTTTTCAATCCATGGGCAAAAACCCAGAACAGCGAGATTTAAGTGCTAGGATTTCAACTGCAAATTTTAATTCTGGCCATTGGTACACTCGCATGGAAATCCAGCACATTCTCAATCGGGAACCTAGGGGGTCATTAGCATGTCGGGCGGATCGCCACCGCCCGCATGGCGGTGGCGATCCGCCCGACATATTCCTCCGCCCGCATTCAAATTTCCCCCCGCCACATTACTATGGCAGGGGGGACCCCGGCGGACGGAAAGACCGTCCGCCGGTTTTCCGCCCGGTCGATGAGTCGACCGGGCGGAAAAGCCGTTAATATGGTGGCGGTGTGTGGTAGACACCGCCATCCATATTATGATGCATGCGGGGTTATGCCTTTCCGCGGCGGCAACGCCGCCACGGAAAGGCATACGGTCTTCTACATTGGGGGCCCGTAGCGGGCCCCAGGGATTCTGGGGGTGGAGGGTGCACATGGGGGTACCTATGGTACCCCCTGCATTTCAATGTACAACGTGGCAGGCACCGCGCGGTGCCTGTCACGTTGTGCATTGAAAAGCACAACTTGCATTTTTGGCACTGCAATGTCAGAAATGCTTGATGCGCCCGCCAGTGTGGCGGGCGCATCCTAATGGCATGTGCGGGACCGCCGCATGCATTGCGGGCGGTCCCATTTCCCGGGGGTATGGCGGGCGGACAAAGTCCGCCCGCCATGCTAATGACCCCCCTAGAGTTTTATTTTGCCATCAGTAATATTTATTAATAGTTACGTTTAGAATTTCCTTTATTTGGAAACTGGCCTAACGATCTCTGAAGCCGATTTGAATAATATTGGACATTGATATGCATTCTCTATTTCTTCTTTCAGGCTTTAAGCCATGAATTTATCCTAGCTACCAAACAGTCAGTTAGAAGCACCTTATGTTGTTTTATAGGCTCTGTTGGAACTGGCCCTTTTTGCAGGGTTATCCCCAAACTTTTTGCCAATATCCTGTATTGTTTCTGACCTGTTGTTGGTTTTATGACTCTGGTCACTTTGCCACTGCTGATCAGTGCTAAAGTGCATGTGCTCTCTCCTGTAAAACTTGATAAAATTGGTCTACACCCGGTTGGCATATTTAGTTTACCTGTAAGTCCCTTGTGCAGTGGTCTCCCATATACCCAGGGCCTGTAAATTAAATGCTACTAGTGGTCCTGCAGCGCTGCTTGCGCCACCCACAGAAGTAGCCTTTCAAACCTGTCTCAGGCCTCTGCCGCTACAGGGCCTGCGTGCGCAGTTTACTGCCACAGTGACGTGCCATTCAAAGTGTTTGCCAAGACTGAAGCTCCCCTTTTACTAAATATAGGTCACCCCTAAGGTAGGCCCTAGATAGCCCTATGGGCAGGGTGCTGTGTAGGTAAAATGTAGGACAAGTGCCTTAGTTGTGTGGCATGTCCTGGTAGTGACAAACAGCATATTTGGTTTCTCACTGCTGTGAGGCTCCTCCTCTCATAGGTTTGCATTGGGAATTCCCTGATATATGTATCAGTGGTAGTTTCTGATATGAAAGGGGTAGCTTGGCCATGTTTGGTATGTGTGAAATAGTAGTGATAAATCCTGCTTATTGGTGAAAGCGGATTTGTTATTACTATTTTAGAAATGCCACAATTAAAAGTGGGCATTTCTGTGTGCTTATGAATATTTGTGCCCTGCCATGTTGTGTATTCAATGTCTGGTTTTGACTGACAGGAACAGGGGATGTGCATTCACTCTAGACAGTCACAAGGAGAGTTGGGGTGTGTCCTGCCTCTCCTGGGTGACTCATAGTTGGGCTGAATCGGCCTGGTCTGAATTTAGATGGTGAGAGGAGTTTCGCTAGAACCTGAATAGAGCTGTGCCTGCCTTTCACAATGCTATCTCCGCCCCCCTGTAGTGTGTCTGGAGCCAGGGCTGGGGATTGAATGGGGGTGTTGTGCGCTTCTAAAGTTTGTTTGAAGTGCCCCCAGAACAAATACTTTCGTAGTATAAGTAGAGGGGCTGTGTCCCCATGATTTTAGACACTGTGTGAGACTTGTAGCCAGACGCTGCTGGCTCTACATACTGAACCTCTGCCAGAAAGACTGATGAGCTGCCAGGGGACTCACTGGATTGCTTTTCTGAGTATTGCCCTGCAGCTAGCCTGCTCCCTAATCCATGACTATCTAGGCTCTGCTGGTCTGCCAGGAGGAACCGCCCTTAATTGCCCTAGGGTGCTTGTCTCTTTGTTAACTGCTGCCTGCCTTGTGGTTGCCCTACCAGTGTTCTCCATGGGGGCCCAGCGCGTGGTGATTGCTGGTTGCGGCCCTAGTCTCTGCAACCATAGCGAGTGGTGAACTGCTGCCCAGCATCCTGGAGTAGGAAAGTAGCGCATGTGGAGCACTGTGCTTTGTTTGCAGAGCCCAAGGCATGGGCTTGTTCTGCTGTAAAGCGCATGATGCGCAATTGCCCTTCCTTATCAGCGCCGCACTCTCCAGCGAGGGAGAAGCGCCGCACCTGGGAAGAAAACCCTAGGAAGGGGCATTCATGGTCCGAAGGAACTTTGCTGGCGACACGTGGTGAGTGGGGCCGGACCACCAGAGGAAGGACAGAGTCAACCCGGATCACAGCAAAAGGGAAGCCGCATCTGCCGCACATCGGAAGGTCCCGATCTAGCAGACACCCACACAGTTGGGAAGCGACCCGCATCCCTTTCCCCGAGAGTTCTTGAGCGGGCAGAGCCGGAGGCGCAGTCATCTCGCATCAAATCAGAGACGGCCCGGACCCACCTCTCAACTTGGGTAATGCGACAGGGGTGCACCCTGGGCAGACGTACTCGTGAGGTGCACAGCCCTGCCTGGATGGGTTGACAATGAAGGACGCACCAAGTGTGTGCTTCCTCCAAACAGAGAGAGACCTCGGCGGAGGACCCAATTTGCTGGACCTTGACAGTGTGGGACCACAGCGGTCCAGGAAAGGACCCCGGCACCAGCGACCGTCAGGGTTGGTTACCCCCCCCATCCGCCTCGAGATCGTCATGTGATGCCGGGCTGTGTGGAGTCTTTGAGCAGACCCCGGTTGGCTGTTGATCCCGGTCAGGGATCGTGGGGGAAAGACCGTAATAACAGTAAGAGGAACGTGAGGGCTCCTGGCCAGCATATCTCCCCCAGCATATGGGGAGTAGTGTTGTTGAGGAAAGTGTCCATTACCGTAGGACAGGTAATAGGCACGCAGGAGTTATTGGGCCCTGAGGTTGAAGCCCCAATTACCCCCTGTCAGTAGTAGGAGTGCAGGTGCACTGCATCCTATCTATTGTGAGGACGGTGGGTTTTACTCATCAAAGGTTGCATGTGTTTGCTGACCCCAGTTGGTGATGGGGGTTCATTCATTGCGTGCTTCATATCCATGCCCTGATGTTGGGATGTATGTTGTTTCCACACATTTCCAGGACTAGCATGGTCTGCCCAGCAGCCATGATTGCTGTATGACCTAACCTAACCTGCATTTTATGACCAGATGTTATGATTTATGTTGTCTTCGTTCTTGTATTGACAGGATAACGAGTATCATTCCAGGATCTGCATATTACGTACCTTGATGGTATTTTTATAACGTGTGCAATCTATGGGTATTTACCTTATTGCACTACCTATGCTGTTATGACCATTGTCTAGTGGCAAAGTGATTTATGATCTATGTGAGGTTGTGACAATCGCCTGGTTGGCTAAGTGATTTATGTGATTGTGGTCTAAGGTGTTTTATGTATAATACAAAGGATATTTTTATATAACCTTGTGTGGAGTCTCTTTTTGTGGTGTGCCTAGTGCGTCGCTCATGTGTGTGTGTGTGTGTGTTGCGCAAAAGCTTTACACATTTTTCTCTGGGATAAGCCTGACTTTTCTGCCAAGCTACCAAGGGGGTGAGCAGGGGTTATCTTGGGTGTGTAACTCCCTTACCCTGACTAGAGTGGTGGGTTCTGCCTGGATTAGGTGCATACCCTAGCCAACCAGAAACCCCCTTTCTAACAGGCTAATTTCTACCTGCCGATGTCCCAGAGCTGTCAGAAGTGCCAGGTCCATTAACGTTTTGATGAATGGAAGAGATGAGGAATATTTAAGGGCATCAGTGTTACAATGATAACTCAGTTAAACAATTCAATTCTATTCACAGAATACTCTGCAAGTTTAAACTAATATAACATTTTAGTTTTATATGTTGCTTTGTTTTTCCTTAAATTACGTGGATAATTTTATCACAGTCATTTGGAGTATACGAGTATTGTAAGAGGTTGGCTGATGCTTGGTATGCACCAGTTACAGGCAGAAGTCCTGCAAACATCATGTTTCCGCATCCTCATTTAGAGGTCAGGGAACTGCAGGGTTTCCAATGGCAGAGCCTCACACAGTTCTGCTATTGAAAACCCTTGATCTGCCACTGGGCCACCGGCACAGAGTGATGGTTTCCATTCCCTATTTAAGACAGTTTGACTGCCCATGGATTTTCTTCTCCGGGAACATCCATCGGAGGCACATCATGTCAGGGCCGTACAGTGGCAGCTGGCAGGGAACGGGGGTGTGGGGGTAGGAGGGTGGGGGTGAACAAAATATTTTTTTTAAAACAAAACACTTACCTCCTCGCGCCACGGCCGCCTCTGTCTCTACGTCGTTGCTGAAGAGTCCTGAAGCACACAGGCTCCCCTCAGCCTATCACAACACTGCAATGCAGCGTTGTGATTGGTCTGAGCGCCGTGGAACGGCGCTCAGATGGGCATAGAGAGCTTGTGCATATTCCCCACCAGGCCGTCCATTACAGCATAGTGGGGAACAGATGGGCATAGAGAGCTTGTGCATATTCCCCACCAGGCCGTCCATTACAGCATAGTGGGGAATATGCAAAGTGCGCATGATGGTTTGGCCGGGCCAAGACGGCCGGCCAAGCAGTCATGCACACTTAGTGCGCACTGTCCTCTCCTCCTCCCTGAGCCACCAGCCCCACCGCCCTAACCCAGCCTGCAGCAACGAAAAATAAAATGATAATATCCTTATTATCATTTTATTTTTCCCTTTTCCACTGCTCTGAGAGGGGCCATAGCTTTTTAATTTACTGAAAAAACTCCTGCTCGCCAGTTTTTTTTTTAGTAAAACAATAATGTATGTTGAGCAGGCAAAAAATGAACACCACGTATACTGGTCTGCCTACAATGTATCTTCTGCACTGCACTGTAGGCAGCGAGATCCCAGTCGGGTCTCTCAAAATGTGGCACGTGCTGCTTCTGTCAAGAGATCGAAGGCCACGGCTTAAGTCAAGTGGGCAACCTGAGTTCTGTTTACAAGGGTATAAATGAGGGTGTAAATGAGGCCAAAGAATTTGGGGCTAAACGCATGGATGAATGCAGTTCAGGATATGAACTGTAAATTTACTCTGACTTCCAGTATTACCGCTTGAGATACATGGTGAAGAAAGGAACTCAATTCCAATCTTACTTATATTAATTCACGGACCTCCAATGTCTAGCTTCTAATAGCTACTGCTCTTTACTTACGGGGTATTCAACCCAGTAGATCATCTGCTGTGTGTCATCAAAGTCAACATCATAACCACTGTAGAGCCCGGCTATTGGCACCATGGCGTTATTGGATTTCTCACTGGGGTTTAGCGACATCCCATAAATGATGCTGTCTCTCACAGCTATGAGGAACGGCTGGGAATCTGGAAAACAAAATAATATCAATTAGGCATGCAGGCGGGAATATTAAAGCAAAACAGGGGGCATTTATTGCTTCTGAAGCCTGTTTAATGACACAAAACACATCTATAGACGTTAGCACGAAAACAGTACAATGCAAAGTTGTTTCTATCTTTCCAGCATTTACAGTGATTATGACTGTTTATATATAGGTATATCAGGATGCAATCCAATAATACAGATACAATTTCATTTTATTTATTTAGTACTAAGGAGCACCAGTGCACATTAGAATATTGCATTTGCTCATAAAGGTCTAAAGTGACAAAGGGCGCCCGTTATAGGGGTGCGGGATGTGGCTGCAGCACCCCAAGATAACCTTGCAAGAATTCCAAAGGCAAATGAGCAATAACGAGTCAATTACATTTTGTTTTGAAATTGCCCATTTGCTGTTAGTGCAAAGCAGAGGCCAGGTGTCATGCAATATCATCTGATACAATGCTCTTTTCCTTTCATTCCTTTAATTGATTTTGCATTTGGAATTTTGTAATGTGAATGAAGTGACAAGCTTGCTGGGGTTCAGGAAGCGTGAAAGGAAAGGCTGCAGGGTGTCAAATGTTTTCTAACAGATAACAAAATGTAAATACTTCTATTAATACTAAAAATATATCAAAATATATGATCAGCAAAGAAAGTACAAATAAGGTACTTTGGGGGTCATTACGATGTACGGCGGATCGCCACCGCCCGCATGGCGGTGGCGATCCGCCGTACATTTCCCTCCGCCCTCCACCCATTTACCCCCCGCCATATTAGTATGGCGAGGGGGTCAGCGGCAGACGGAAAGACCGCCCGCCGCTTTTCCGCCGGTCGACTTGTCGACCGTGCGGAAAACGGGTTTAATATGGTGGCGGTGTCTGTGAGACACCGCCATCCATAATAGGATGTAGGCGGTGAGGAGCCTTTTCATGGCGGCATTTCCGCCATGAAAAGGCATGCAGATTTCGCATTTGGGGGCCCATTGCGGGCCCCCAGGATGTTGGGGGTGGGGGGCACATGGGGGTACCTATGGTACCCCCTGCATTTGCATGCACAAGGTGGCAGGCACCGCGCGGTGCCTGTCACGTTGTGCATGCAAAGCTACAACATGCATTTTGTACATTGCGGCGGTTGCTGCTGACAGCACCGCCCGCCGCAATGTAAAACATGCGGGATGCGCCCGCCAGTGTGGCGGGCGCATCCTAATGTGCCTGGCGTGACCGCCGCGACTTCGGCGGGCAGTCCCTGGCTCCGTTGCGGTGGCGGGCGGACAAAGTCCGCCCGCGATCGTAATGGACCCCTTTGTTTTTTGTAATTCTGAAGAGTGATGAAAACAAACATTTTAATGGGGACAAAACAAACTAAGATACTTTACTTGTGTGGAGCGCAAAAATTAAATATATGTGGAAATCTGAATGTCGCACATTAATGTTTGTGCGCGATATATATTTAGCAGTAACGACGCTGCATGTCTGATGATAATTTAGAGGACACTTCAAGATGTGATTTTAATGGAAAACGTCCTCTGTGTAAATGGCACTACCCAGGGACACCATGCTTTAGTCACAGTAGCGGCTCGCACAGTTAAGAGCGGTGGGGTGGGGGGTGGTGGAAGTCGACAGATGACAGGATAAGTAATAGCAAATATGTAAATGAATAAAACCACTTACTTTGAGCTCGCAGCATCGCTGCGTCGGCGATACGGCGAGCGCAAAGTAAGTGGTTTTATTTATTTATTTAATATTACTTATCCCGTCATCTGTCCACTTCCACCACCCACCCCGCCCCACCGCCCCACCACCCTTACCTGTGCGAGCCACTGTTTAGTCATTTATTTGGGACAATGTGTTCCAAAATGCACCACTGTGCGTACACTGCTCCCACACCGAAGGTCCTTCAGGTACACTTGTTCTTTGTGTGATGCTTGGAATCTTCACCATCCCTGTGACGTCACTGTCATAACACTGATGACAGCACACCCAATCTTTAAACTGTTCTAGCACCACTGAAAGTGGCCGACTATTAAACAAAGCCTGATCCTCTGTTTTGTTTAGCGAACCTGCTGTTTCAGTTCTTTAATTACCAATACTAGTGAAGCCTGCAGGACGGATGGTGGACCAATAGACCTGTTTTGCTACTGTTTTTTACAATTGATCACACTTTCACTAAGGGCTGGAGGGGAGTCAGAAATCAATTCCTTTAGGATTAATGCCACATTTAGAGCAAGTTTCTCAAGTTTCAGGGATTCACAAAGATTCACAGGACTATGCCAGTCCAGTCAGACAGGTGTATATGAAACTGCCCAGGACATCTTAATCAATAACATTTATAGATGCTAAATTTCTTCTAGGGTAAAACGTCTGCCTGAAAGTAATTTCTCCATGGAAAACCGCCTTCCTCTACAATAACATCAATTATGCTAATGTAACCTCTCAATTTCACTCTGCAAACCTGACTTCGAATCAAGCACATTTATATGTATTGGGAAACCACCTGAAAGAGATGTATGGACATCCTGATATATCCAAAGAAGCACAGAACCCCGCCCATCTCTAAATGTTTGTTTGCAGCATTTCCACCATCTTGGCAGAATTTCTACATGTGTAAATCAACCTTACAAGTGGAAAATTCCTTCAGTCCTGATTCTGTTGAGCAGAAATTGATTATAAAGTAGCATTTTTGTGCACTTAAAATTAACTTAGATGTGCAAAATGCTTTCTGAATCAGGACGTTATGATTAATTTTCAGTGGCTCAGGTTGTTCTCTTCTCCCTCAAGGATTGGGAGTGCCTATAAGCACTTCAATTCATGCACTAAAGAAAATAAAATGTTCAATCAGAGATTAAAAAAATATCTAAAAATGTTCTCTTTACTAAGGGCCAGATGTACTAAGATACCAGTCACAAAAAGTGGTTCCAAACTGTGACTCTTCCTTTTGCAAGCAGTATCTGTTTTTGAAAACTGACCTATGTATTATTAGGTCGGTTCACAAAATGCCAAGTCATGGTGATGCACAGACTGACCTTCCTAAAGAAAATTAATTAGGCAGATTACAACTTGTGACTCACTGCAATTGACTACAGTCAACTGCAAGAGTCAGCAGACCACCTATCCTATAATTGCTTTTTGTGGGAAATTGGGTTGTTGGTTGAGAGGGGAGTGAGCTCTTCTCAAGCAACAGCCACAATTCTTGTCAAGATGAACTATAAACGTCACTAAATTAACCTGTGCTTAACCTTCTGGTAGCTTGACACAAAAGCAGTCAGGCTTAACTTAGAAGCAATGTGAAAAGTATTTAGCAGCACTTAAACAGCAATGAAGTGAAAACAAAACACAAACAAGATACCACACCAATTTAGAAAAATAGAGTAAAATGTAATAAAATATTTGGCACCAACACGTCAAAAGTCTAATCAGTAGGAGAGAAGTTATGAATTTCTAATGTTTAAAGAGAAAACTAGCGCCTAAAAGAACAAATCGCTAACCGCTGACATCTAGTCACGCGAGATCGGGGCAAAGTCAAAAGTTATGGCTGACCACGATGGAGCACGGTTCGGATACATGAATTAGATTGGACCAGGTCTCCACATACCTTCGGACTTAGAAGTATTTTTGAAGAAACAAAAGTTCAGCGGGGCAAAGCAGCCATTAGTCTCTTTTATGAAAGTTGAAAATCTTCAGCGAGACGAAGCTGCAGGCTGTAGCCGGCGAGGGCTCCACGGGGCCAGAAACACCATCTGCAAGGAGCCGCTGAACCGGATTTTCTGTTGTGGAGAAGAATGTGGCGGGAGCTGCCGCAAAGTCAGACTGAACAACAATGCACCCTGGGTAGGTCGGCAAGCAGGTAGGTTCCGGTCTGAGAAACTTTTGGCTGAAAAGTTTTCAAGTCACATGTTTTGGATTTGGGCTATCTAGGCACCTTTAGCACCATTTTCAAGGGTTCAGGGCTGGAGGGGCACCACTTGGAGGATCAGGACCCAAGCTGTCTGCAATCACAATAAACTAGTGTGAAGTTTTTTGGGTTTGAGCTGAGGCAGTGTTTTTGACGTGCAAGTGGGGCTGTGCACAGCTCCACCCCCTCATCCTGCTAGAATGGCCCATCCTGCCAACACCCAGTCCCTCTGTTGTGTGGCTGTCTGGGAGGAATACACAATGGCCAACTACCAACTACACCTAATCATGCAGCCCAGGAACAGGCTGCAGTCACCAAATGGTTACAACAAGAAAATGACAACTTTCAAAAGGTGTTAATTTCAGAATTGTGACTTAAAATCAGATTTTGCCATTGAAGAGGTTTTTAAATTATAATTCCTTGTACACAAAACATGACATTTGAACCTATTCCCCAAACAAAAGTTATCACTTATTAAATGTGATAAGGTGACCCAATGTTATCATATGGGAGAGGTAGGCCACACAATTGTAAAAAATGAATTTGTGAGTTTTTCACTACCAGGACATATAAAACTTAAAAGTACGTGCCCAACTTTTTCGGTTCAATGCATCTTGCCCTAAGGGCTGTGTAGGGCCTACTTTCGGGGTGGCTTATATGTATTCAAAAGGGAGTATTAGGCCTAGCAAGGGGTTTGTGTTGCCAGGACCAGCTGGCAATTTAAAACTGCACACAGGCTGCAGTAGCAGGCCTGAGACATGTTTGAAAGGGCTACTTAAATGGGTGGCACAAAAAGTGCTGCAGGCCCACTATTATCATTTAATTTACCTAACCTGGGTATAAGGTATATCACTTTACCAGGGACTTAAATTAAATATGCAAATCAGGTCTAGTCCAATTTTACCATGTTTTAGGGAGTCAGGATAAGCCCTTTAGCACTGGTTAACAGTCCTAAAAGCCAACTAAAACGGGTTCAGAAAACAGAAGGGTGACGGCAAAATGTTTTGGGGTGATCCTGCAGAGAGGGTAATTTCAACACTTTTCAAAAATATATATTTTTTTTAAAGCAGCCTGATTTCCCTAAAGGAAATGGGGCTGCTTTAAAAAGACAATGTTTTCACTTTTGTAAACGTTTAGTGCAAGTCAGCAGTGGTTTCCTCGACCACTGAAAATGGCACCCATCACAATTCATAAAGGGGAGGGGTCCAAAGAGGACCTCTACTCTTTCACAGATGGTTTACCACTCTAACTTAGGAGTCAGTAACTTATCAATGGTTTGCAAACGGAATTCTGGTCTCAAACCTTTGATGTATAGAGATCCCAATAGCAATTTGTAAAGTTAGCCCACAACCCGGCCTTTCGAATTTAGGATTTGGAATCCATTTGGAAACCCATTTTAAGAGTCAGTAAAGTTTTATTGACTGCTAAACTCGGTGTAGTACATAGAAAATGCATTTTTAGCAGTTGCAAACACTCCAATTTTGCAAATTGGATTGTTTGCGACCGCTAAATTGTACATCATGATCTGGCCCTATAATCTCTATTGTTACAGCACTGATGTTTCCTTCTGCTGGTAAAGCTCTCCGCAGCCCATATTGTTAGGTCTGCACTAAACAAATGCCTTAAATAAATATTTGTATTTCTGTTACATATGCATTAGCAATTGCACCCATCTCTGCATATTGCTAATCGGGGAGAATGCACGTATTTACTAGACTTCTGATAAAAAAGCACTAAAACAAGAAATGTCATCTTTTTTAACCCAGAGAAGTTGAGGTTTTTATGAATGCAATTCATTGTGTCAAAAGTAAGCAATGACAAGGTAAAATCCAGGAAGTAACACTTTTCAATCAACCTTGATTCAGGAAACCTTAGCTACAGCAATTTCCGAGGCCGAGGAGGAACATATTGGCGTGTTGAAAAGACTACAATAAGCACACGATCTGATTGGCTAAAAGTAATCTTTCTGCTGAAAGTTAGTGCTAGCATTTAAAAATAAACAGTGTCAGAAAGGATTAAGTTCATAATAAAGTGCGAGGGGGGAGAGGCACGCGGCCACTGCTTTCTATTCATTAGCGATAATTAAATCTTAAGTGTGCCTAAAATCAGAGGCAGTGTCCTAAAGTACTTCTTTTATGAGAAGATATGACCTACTCCGAGTCCAGGGGGAAAAACAACTGAGGGACGCAGTTCCCGAAATCTTTGATTTTAAATGGGCAGGTTAAATAATAAAAGAATAACCAGGAAAAAAAAGAAATGTGTTAGTCTTCAGGTGTGTATTACAATTAAAATGCAAGGTGATATTTTTCCAATGATGTTAGGGTTACTTCCTGTAACTTAGCTATGTTATGCATGCATAAAAGACGTGCTGCAGTATGTTGTATGCTGAAGGGCGTATATTAGTGACTTTGTGAAAGTTTACACAGATTACCCCAATCCTGTCTTCAGCCTGAGTCAACATGAGGGACATTCCCTGACTAGCTGACTTGGTACCCTTGTGTTGTGCTCTACGCTGTTCCTTCCTGCACTTCATCTATTGAGAGGCCTTTTATCACGTTCAACATTCAAGCTACTGTTAATCCTGAGGATGTTCTGCAATGTTAAATAAGGAAGATACAACAGAGGAACATGTAGAGCTCCATCTCTGAAGAATGGTGCAGACAATTTATGGACTCTGTGGCATTGTGCTACTGTCCCTTATTATGAACCTTTTTGACATAGTCCCATACCAGATTTCACTGGTTTTTCCCTCACATCCTGGACATATGCCAACACTTTCTTACTTCATTTGTCTGTTTTATGCCCGTCCTAATCCACCCATGTACATGCGTGTCCCTCTTCATGTTGATGCGTGTCCCTTCTTGAGCACGTTGCTCTGCTTCTTTCCTCCCTAGAACTGCTCTGACTGTTTTATATAATGCCCTTCTGATTGCTGGGTTAATCACTTTCTGATGTTATGCCCCTTGCCTTGGGAAGTATCTATTATATGCTATTTCCAGCCCCTGTTCTGCCCTACGAATGAGAGTCCCCTGACAATATCCTTCCCTAGCATGTTCGCTGTGCTCCTTGTCCCCCTACCTCTAAAGACGGGCTGATACCACTATCTAAATGAGTTTAAAAGCCCTCAGCTACCTTTTCTGACAATATAAAAACTGGTGAATAAAAGCCATCAGTCAAGGTTCCTAATTTTGCTATTTAAAGTTGTGTTTCTCTGTTTGTCTCTCCTTGTTGCTTAAGAATATGCTGACTACAGAAATATTTCACCCACTACCACAATTTTTCTTTACGTGAAAATATCTTTGTAAATTTAGCTACCCCAGGTGACGCCTCAGATCTGTTCATACAAAAGGCCTAGAAACTAGTCAAATCCTGGTACCACTGTTTTATCCTATTCCAAATCGTGTCACATTTATCATTCTCTTCCATATGCCCCATTTCCTAATTTTGCCTTGCAAAGGCAGAAAATATGGTAAATGCATTAAAACCTGAAACTTGACTCACGATACAAGGCCACAGGGGAAGCTGCTACTTAGTTGCGCATTGAGCTTGCCTACTACACATGACATCTGGTCGAATCCAATATTACGCCTTCTGCCCACAAGCTCACAAAACTCCATCCTTTATTTTGCAGAAACCTGGCATGATTTCCAGAAGTGGAGCAACCCTCACAACTTCAGCGGAGTGGGCTGTTAAAGACATGATTACAATGACGCTAGAGGGATCTACTGCAAGGCAATTTGGGATTCCAAGGATGCCTTGGAGCACTGAATAAGCAAAGAAAGAATACACTGTCCAAACAGAAAAAGTGGTCAATGGATTTCAGGCACTCAAGTATATTCAGAAAATGGTGTGGCAGAAAGTGGTTATAACTGGGTCAGAAAATGCATATGTGGTCCCACATATCAACTACCAGGGCAGACTCAGTCTATGCCTCTGGCCAGAGCTCATCAATCTGTTGATCCTTTCTTCTTTCTATATCAAGGGAAGACTCAATTCTCAGATAGCGGAATATAGCTGCATTTTCTTATTCTCTCCAGCGAAGTCCCTCCACACAAGTGAGTTTCAGCTGCTTTGTTGCTGTTCAGATCTGTATGTCTGCATTTATTTGAATCCCCTTTCTATGTTGAGTTTCAAAGGTTCAGTTCTTGTTAAATGGAACCTCAGAGTTGGGGGTTAGGTGCAGTGGTATTGACTTGGCCAAGGGCCACTTCATGCACACATGGATGTTCATTTGGTTGCTCTGATCGACATTGATAATTTGAGGTCTGTACGAAGGTGGAGTTTTATGTCGTGATGCGGGTTAGGCCTCACCATGCAATACTCCCACAGACCCCAAAGAACGTCCTTGGATTCACACTAATAGACCCTTAGCTCAGTCCTGGTAGTGTGGCAAAGAGCAGTCAGGCTTTACTAGAGGAACATGTGTTAAGCATTTCAGAGTACCAACATGGACGATAAGTAATTGATGCAACTCTAGAGAATTCCAACACCAATTTATAAAAATAGAGTGCATTTTTATCTTAATTTAGACACCAAAATGAATGGAATAGCATACATGTAACTGGAGTTTTAGATTTTAGAAGCAATATAAAATCAGTGCAAAATAATACAGTGAAACTTTAACATTGCGGTCAAAGGGAAAAACCACTAGTGACAATTAGTCACTGGCAGGTCGAGTTACGTGGTACCCTTGCAGGGTAAAGGTGATGCTGGTCCCAGGGCAGGCCATGACAGTCAGTTCAATTTTACCTGGCCCGTGGAGCCCGGGTGCAGAGTTGTCCTGGCTGTCCCTGGTGCTGAACGGGAGCTGCGGGAGAGTTGCTTTTACCGCTTATACTGTGCTACAGGGAAAAAGATGCAAAAACACAAAAAATGTGTGTTTGCTGACATTGGTCGAAGGCTGGATGGAGTTCCTTTTAGGTGCAGGGCCGAGTGCAGGAGTCGGTTGCCAGACTGGCGACCAACAAGCCTTGGTAGTGGTAGTCCTTGGAAAAAGGTACTTCACCGTCCGGTGGTCCAGTTGAACGCAGTAGCTGCCTGTACCTTTCCGGAAGGCAGGATTACAGTTCTCACAATGCACTAGACCACCTGGATTTGGGCAAACCCACAGAGAGCCTGCTGGCCAGCGATTCTTCGGATCTGGAGTGTTGTTTTACCATCAGTTTGCAGGAAACTAGTGCCACTTGTCCAGGGGGGGTCTGAGGGTTCTTCAGGCTTTCACAGGGGTTCCTCTTTCTGGGGCAACCGAGAGTTAGCCTAGGATGAGTCTTGATCAGGCAGTTCCAGAAGCGTTGCCACAGGTGCAGAGTACCCCTCTTTTGCTTTGTGCAAGTCCTATTGTTGCAGAAACAGGTCTCTTCTTTATCCTCTTTGATGCAGGTTGTACCTGATTTAGGGGCATTAGGGGTGTGGGTGCAAGTGGGCAATGGGCTGCTTGCCCCAGAGGCTAATATGCCCCTAAGGTGACCACATCCGGGGGTGTAGATAACCTTTTTGACCCAGAACTCTCTATTCTGCCACTTTTAAAATGGCAGAACCCTTCTTTAAGTGTACAGACCTGCTGCCCACCCTTGAGGTGTAGCTAGCCTTCTGGTGGTGTACATTCCTTGACTATCTAATTTTCCACCTGCCCCAGTGTAAATGTGCCTGGGGCAGCGGGAGGGTTGTTTCCTCCTCTTGGAGTCAGCCCTGATGCATATCAGAGGCACTGTAGCCTTTGAAGCTCACCGCCTTGATGTGTCACTTCACTAGCCTTCCTGGGAGGGAGGAGGAGTGATCTCCTCCCTGCCCAGGTCTTTGTTCCTGTCTTGGCAGCAGCAAGTGAGGGCTGCCAGCCAGAGCACAGAGAAGCTGTGGCAAAGAGGGGGGCAACCTTTAAGGTAGCCACCTGGGTGCATGCCACATCGCCCTCGACATGAGATTCGTGTCAGGGGTGGGAAGGCATGTGGTTTGATATCAAACACAGCATATTTAGCCGGTACCATAATGGAGCTGCTAACCTCGGGTTTGCCCGGGTGCCAGCCCATGTTATCCATGTCTATCACTTATAGTGTCCTTTGATGGTAAAGGCCACTATAGAGACAAATAAGCTTGCACTTACATACCCATACCTTTAATATAATGCACCCTGCCTCCTGGGCTCGCGGCCCTTCCTTAAGAATGACTGACATATATTGAAAGCAGTGCATTAACTTTGCCACACATGGTGATGGCAAAGTCGAAATAGAGCAGTGTACACTGTTCCTGCAGTCTGCAGTGGCAGGCCTGCTGTCAGTAGTTTATTTGGGTCACTCAGGGTAGCAAAAACAGGGCTGCAAGCCCTGGGGACCCCTTTATTACTCATGCCCTGGGTATCACTTGTACCATATACTAGGGACTTATAAGGGGGGAATAGTCCTTGTCAGGGAGAGAGCACTGGCACTGGGGCCTGGTTAGCAGACTGTCAGAGTCGAAAACCAGCATCTAGTAGTCCAAATGGGGGCAAAAAGTGGGGGAACGTCTGCATTAAATCCCTGTCTTCTTATAAGGTCCTGAAGGGATTCAGATAACCTTTTTGTCACATTTGGTTAGAGACACTGAAGGCCTGATTCACAAAGGGCCTCCGCACTTGTGGCAGAGACCCCGAAGTCATGGGGGAGTCTCTGCACTCAGAGCAGAATCTCCACAATGAGATTCCGCCGTGAGTGCAGCGACTCCCCCACGACTGCGGGGCCTCTGGCACAAGTGTGGAGGCCCATTGCAAATCAGGCGCAAACAGTCCAAAACAGTAGTAGTTAACATTTTGATGTTTGTGGACCCCACTGAATCACAGATGGAAGCCTGGGACCCCTTCAATAGATTTCTATGATTTGAACCTCAACAGGTGAAGGTGCCCATTTAACTCCTGTAAAATGCCTGCGAAGCAGAACTTTGTATTGTTAAAATCTGAAAATTATGAAGTAATTGATTGATTATGCGGCAAATTCAAGTGTATTCAGAAAAGGCTGCGCTGGCATAATCCACTTGAAATTAGTAATTTTCAAATAAACCTTATGAAGTCAAATCAGGAGTCTGTTACTTCACCAATAACCATTTGCCCTTACTGATTCACTGCCCTATGTTCATATGTATATGGGCTAAAAAGTGTTTTATTTGCAGCTGGTTGTGCATCTACAGGCCCAAAAGAAGTAAGTGGATAACTTGCCCGAAAAGCTACCAGGTAGTGCATTCTGGGGCAAGTTAGAACATAACCCTGGCAGTGAAAATGCACCAGCATTACAACAGCTAAAGGTTAAATAATTAAATAAAAATTGAGGGGTATATTTACAAGGGAAGTGATGGAGCGTGGCGTTAGCCTTCTTAGCTTAACGCCACACTCCGCCACTTTGGAAACTCAGGGCTGCACCATATTTACAACAACACAGCGCAGCCCTGCATTTCCCCCTGCACTGGTGCTAATTACAGCTGCCTAGCGCCAACGGAGGCACACATGCACCATAGTGAAAGGGTGCCTGCCTTGTACACAATCTTGCACATAAACAATCTTAAATGGCAATCTGTAACTTCTATGTGTGCTGCTTTTTGGAGCACACATAGAAGTTGCAACTCTGCATTTTTAAAATGATTGTTTATGTGCAGGAAGGGACACCTACCTGCACATAAACAATCATGCATGGCGTTTTGCTGTCTCTATGTGCACTGCACAATGCAGCACACATAGAAACAGCAAAAATGAGGATAAATAAAGCATTTCTCCTCATTTGGCCATGTTAAGACCAAGTATTTTTGTCTTAATTTTGGCGCTGCCCCATATTTACGCCACCCTTGTAAATATGGGGCAGCGTCAAAATTAATGAGTGTTGCTGTGGAACGCCCACTGCAACACCCATTGCCCTCCTCTTTCACGCTAAGTATAGCGTGAAAAGGTGCCTTATTTAGAAGGCAGCGTTAAGCGACTTTAAGTGGCTTAACACTGCCTTGTAAATAAGGAGAAGCCTATCGCCACAGGAACGTCAAAAAAGTGACGTTCTTGTGGCGATAGGGGCTTGTAAATATGCCCCTAAGTTCCTTATTTATAGTTTGGGAGGATGATATATTCTGTCAAAACATGACGGATATCCTGTCTTCTTCATGACAAGTGCCATAGGGTATAATGCACTTGAAATACAGTGTCATGTATGCCAAACTCTTAATTAAGGTCTAGATTTTAAGAGTCCAACTATCCCACTTACTTTATAACATATATTAAACTACCTTATATGAAGCCTTCCTAGAGGATCTCCGCCTCACTTTCTCCCATCCCCCTTTACTAAGGGTCGATTGAATAAGTTGGTTGAACACAGCCAGGTTGTGATGGCAAGTGTTGAGGGAATCAAAATCTAACAACAGGCATATTTCCCTGCCATGATTATCTATAATTCTCTAAAATATAACTTAATTTTTTATATTTGTTATCTTATAGTCAACAGCAAAACAATAGCAACAGAACTGATTGATCTACCTTGTCTGCAACTAATAGAATCCGTATCAAGAGACCATCCAGAAGGGCAAGCGCAGGAGTAGAACCTTGGGCCAGATGAAGAAAGTAAACACAAATGACTGCATGGAGCTGATGCACATGAATTGACTCCTAAGAAATAGAAAAAATAGTAAATTACTGTCAGGTCACATCTAACAAAAGAGTTCATTTCTATCTCTATTTGGTGGAATTAATAATGAATGAATATATATCCTAGTGGCGGTTGCCACCAGGTAGTTATAGTTAGGTCTGCTTTTCCAGAGAGAGTGTGTGCGCGTGTGTATATATATACAGAATGTTCATTAACTATGTTCCTATACATATTTACAGTGCAGTGGTGTGATATGATAAATATGTTTTGAAGGTTTACTGCAAACGTCTACAACCAGCTAATATAATCAAGAAAAGCTTTTCTCATCAGCCTCATGAAATGTAAAGAAATTATTAAAAAGATTAATTTAATGAGCAAGTTTACCAACTTTTCTTTAGTTTGACTACAGAAAATTCAGCATATATTGTAGTTAAAATGGTAACAATATGAAACTGCAACAAAGAAAGTTTACGCATATAATTGAACGCAGATTGTTTGCAAAATATGATGCCCAAAATGAGATTTTTTGCCTTTATGTTGGTTTCTATTGCAAATGGCAGAAAAACGAGCAAGTCTGAATTGTACAGATACTAATAGAAAGTAATCACCATTCGGGCATAATAAATATATATACCACTTAGTGTATTCCAGCAAGAGTTCTTCTAGGTATCACTATGTGAGGTGATAGATCACCTGTCAAAGCAGATTCTGGAATTATGAGATGCATCAAAAAAGCAGAATACCAGAGGAGAAGACATTTTCTAAACATAGCAATAGCCAAAACTAACTTTAATCTCATAAAATGGCATTTTAAGGTTTATTACATTTGCCTTCCACTATGTGGGCAACCTGTTAGGATAGATATGGGTGTAATGACGGTTCTTCTTTCCTTAGAAAGTAAGCACCAACGAGAAAATTGAACAGGGCATTAGCCCTCACCCAAGTTCTATTTAGAATCATGCAGCACACTCTTGAGTTCTAAAAAGGTGATCAAAACTTCACAAGAGAGCACAGTTTAGGCAATGAACTCCCAGGTTGGGCACACAAGCACATATTTGACATATGCTGTGATCTGTTGCACGATGGAATGTATTTTCTGCATAACAGACTTCCAATGATGAAACATATTTTGTTTTCCCTTACTTCATTTCCACCATTGTGCACTATTAATGGCATAAACAATAAAAAGGGTTTAGAGCATAAACTATATTTTAGAGCTTTGTCATTTGGGTTGGTATAGGAATATTGTTAAACTTACCAGGTGGTTGCTTTATCGGATGTACAGAGGAAATACCCATTGGCTGTGGAATATTATATATCATGACTGTTTGATTTCTTCCATTCCACTTGTTTGCTCGAATAATTCGATTAGTGTGGCGGTCACTCCAATATACAAAGTCCTCATAGACAGTTATAGCATGCGGATGTTGTAAAACCTTTTACAAAAAATGTAAAAGACATATTGGTTAAGTAGCTTTATATATTTAGCTGAAAACTGACTCCTCTATTCTGACATAGATCATTGAGAGCAATTCTAAATTTCCACTGTAGACTTTGTTACAATATTCTTCATGCATAAGGGATCATGGGCAATGAGAAGAGCTGCAAATGTCAACTACACACAGTTAAAATACAGTTGGTAGTTTCCATGACTTGCAACAATGGGACGCAGAGTGAAATAATTTTCTTGTGTCAGAGGATCCAAACAGCTCTTGAATGGTAAGAATTTTCCGTCACTAGCAACTTGAACAAAATTGAACTGTATACCACATCCATAAAGAAATGCTGCATATTTAGAGAAAAGGCACATATTTGTTACATTTTCCCGATCACATCAAACATTAAATCAAATTAATATGGGAGAAAATCTAACCATGTCTAAAGTTTGAAACTGCTGGATGAATAACTCTCTTCTCTTAAACATAAAGTTATGTAAAGATACCCTATTAAAAGTGATATATGAATTAACATCTGTTTAGAAACCTGTGAATGTAAATCTATGTAAAGTATATTTCTTGATCCAAATCTCATTTGACCCTTTTCTGAAATAAACTGTGGCCTTACCAAGTCACTGGCCAAAACCTGACGCCGGTTGTTTCCATTGTAATCACACAAATCGATATAATCCAAATATGCATCCGCAAAGTAGAGCAGTCTATTTGGGTAGTCAATCGAAAGACCGTTGGGCCAATAAATCTTCTCACTGACAATGACAGTTCGCTGCTTGCCATCCATGCTGGCTTTTTCAATCCGGGGATTTTTGCCCCAGTCTGTCCAGAACATCACATGAGCACTGAAAAAAAGAAGATGAGTTTTCATCAGCACAATTTACACTTTTACACTTAGAATCTCAAATAATTTATTAAATGTTTTTCTATTTTTCTAAATTGGTGTGGGATTCTTCTTGTGTTGCATTTTCACTTTATTACTGTTTGAGTACTGCATAAATACTCAAAACACTGTCTCTAAGTTCAGCCTGATTGCTTTTGTGCCAAGCTACCAGAGGGTTAAAGCACAGGATAATTTAGCGACTTTTGCGGTTCACCTCAGCAGGGATTGTGGTTTCTGCTTGAGAAGGGTTCTCACACCCTCAACCAAAAACACCATTACTAACACTCACACATTAGCACTTTGTAAACTCAACAACAAATATTGAATGCTCAGTCTATCCCTAATAGTATAAATTCTTGAAAAGGTGTTCTGTAAACTCCATTATCTGCTAAACCAAAGGGAACTGACTGGCCCTATCCATTCTTTCTAGGGCGTTGAACAGGGACATGTCTCCTTCATTATAATCCTGATAATGGGCTTGGTTCACAAAAGCATTTTCAACTTAAAATGTACTTTAACGGCAGAAAATAGGGGTGGGAAGTGGGCATAACAAGATGTGGTTTGCCAAAAAGTGTGTGAATATACACAAATGCATCTTTTTGTGAGCATTCATAAACTCCTCTCTGAACGTTCCCAATCTGGAAGGGGTCAGAGATTTACTTCTGTAAAGGGCTGGTGTTAATCCTCTTCTAGGAGGGAAAGGATAAAGTAACACCTCGAACTTTGGGTTTTGCAGGGTCAGGTGTTTCTCTACAGGGGAGAAAAGGCTTTACCATGGAAAACATGCGCTATTTCACACACGTGTTGCATTCATTCCGACCAGAAATCGTCTCCTGCACAAATGTCCGCACTGTGCTAATAGCACTGTCTAAAAAGTCACAAGACAGCAGTGTGAATGGGAAGCTGTGACTGGTTTCCTGTCATGCTACTTGCAAAATTTGTAAATTACACAAAATTGTGAATCTGCACCAGTGCACTGGGGTACTTTTACAAGTGCAGATTTATAATTCCCTTTGTAAACCAGGCCAATATGGTGAGGTATTCTATTGAACAAATATGTTTATGATGCTCCCTTTTATCCTACTTTGTACCCTGTGCAAGCATTTTAGTTTATAAGTACATCAAATATTTCACACGCCCAGTGCACATATAAAAGCACAGAAAGACCGAGCCAGCATAGTGAGCTGTAAATCATAGATGAGCGATGTGTCCATCCTATGTTGGTTTGTTAGTTTATTTTTGATTCAGGAAAACCACAATTCACAAATTTGACCTGCCTGAATTGAGAATAAAGAACACATGTCACACAACTGACCACAGCAGTTCCTTCTTTCATGTCAAAACACCACACATATACCCCTACTTTAGTATACTTTGGCTTTACTGTACCATTTCAAGTCAGCGGGTCCCTGCTAATCCACCCAGTTGGCTCGGTGAGTGTATTTCACTAGCTGGCCCTTAAAGGGCCAAATCAGGGAAAAATCTGAATTTGTATTTCTATACCTAATTTTAGATAGAAATTAATGGATGCTCACCAACACTCATGCTGTGCATAAATACAGGTGTACTGGGTGACCACTGATTTGCAGGGGCACCGCTCTGGTACTCTTTCCCTCCAACTAACATCTTCCCTAACCATCTACAATTCAGGAGAATAAATCTAAGCCATCCTATTTTAAACACACTTTGTTACTCTATTTCCCCGCAGCTAAGAACCTCCCTTACGAACAACAAATTCACTGAAGAAATCTGACCTCTACTACCTTAACAATATTTAAGTAGCTCATTTCTTCCAACTACTGGACACTTACGTTTCTGAGAATAGTAACAGCATTAGGAACATGACTGTGTGAATACCTGTGAGCCATAACAAGTTCCACAGCATTATTCTAAGCCACCTCTCATTTCTCCCCTTATTTTGTGCCTGGTATTTGCTTGCTGGACATAAATTTAATTTTGACCTTATCCTACAAATCCCTCTACCACTAGGTAATATTGCACCTTCCTTCTCAGTCACACATATTTTACATATGTTAATGTGCAGCTGTGCATACTGATATGTGTAAATGGGAATACACATATATATGTATAACATTTCTGTCAGTGATCACAGGTAGACGGGGTAGTTAAGCAAAAATATGAATGAGATTTCTGTTCCTCTTTGGAAGGTAGGCATGCATCTATTCTATTCTATTTTGTTAGACTTGTAAAGCTCTTGGCTACCGAAGGTTTCCTGGAGCTAGAAGCAACACAGCACCAGCCAATCTGCGACGGGAATGGGAAGGGGCTAATTCATAAACAGCCCGGTTTTCAGAGCCTTTCTAAAAGGTAGTTCTCGGTCCAGTTGAAGTAATCCAATTGGTAGAGTTTCACAGTTTGGATGCCAGGTACTCAAATGAATGGCCTCCCCCTCTTGATCTCAGGCATGCAGATATATATGTATTATATTTATTTTGGTTTTCAGAAATTGTCTGCTTTCCCAAGATTGTCTAGTTTTGGTGTGGTAACCTTACAAGAGTATTTCTACAGCATACAATCACCAAGGTTTCCTTAAGCCTTCAAGCCATGTCTGCTAAATGTGCAGATTTGTGTAGATACCATCCTCGTGCTTACATTGTATCATGAGATGCTGTTTTCCTATCTTGTGGCCATTGCTTATTAGAATTATTTTTCTAGTTTCTGATTAGGGTCATTTAATATATGTAAATGTATGCTTTCGTTCAGTCTCTCAGAAATTCTTGGTTTCATCTTACCTTGCTGCTCTGCACTTACCTTAGGAGATTTAAAGTAACTCCCCTCCACACTCTTTGCCATCAGAACATGCTTAAGTCATGAACATCAAATAAGTCAGACAGCTACACATGTAACTAAATAAGCTGGAAATGCATTCAGCCTTTAATCTATCGTTGACATTCATTTGCCACTGGCTGCAAATTTCCAAATAGTAATTCAACGTCAGAAGAAAAATAAATCCTACTTGTCTCTGGGATCCAGCGCTAGTCCGCGTGGGTTTGTTACATTTTCGCTTATGAGTACCGTCCTGTGGGTTCCATCCAGTTTAGAGACTTCAATTGTTTCGAGAAAGTAGTCAGTCCAGTAAAGATTCCGTCCCACCCAATCCACTGCTAGGCTTTCAGTGACAGTGACACCGCTATCGAAGACCTGTTTGAAAATAAACATAGAAATGTGTTAAAGAATAGAGCACCAGTCTACAGATTGTCTTTTCTTCAACTCTGAATAGAATGGGCCACTATATATAGAAGGGCCCACTGCAGGTGTCAGGGAAACCCTCCTGGGTACATAGACCACATAGATCAAGACCAGCTTTAGTGCTGGTGGCGCATGGTGTGACAATATTTGTTTGCGCCCCTCCCCTATATGACCTCCTCATCAGATTCCCTCACTACCACCGGGCAATAGTGTCCCTCATCTCTCCGTAGCCCCTCTCTCAAATACATTTCATTTGTTTTAAAGCGCTGGTGAAGGCTGGTTTTATTAATCAACTCAGCTATCAACATAAAATACAGATCTGTTCTATGCAGCAGGCATAATAACCCTCTGTGCTACTTTATGGCGAGTCAAAACTGCCACTAGACAAACCTCCAATCTCTCTCTCTAGCAGGAACATTAATTACAACAGTTATCATGACATTTTTATTGGTGCCTGAAAGCTGGACGTACAAGTAACTCTGCAGCAGGTGCTTTTAAATCGTATGTTATTGCTCAACACAGAGCCCCCCTGAGGGCAGTGCCACCTCCCCAGGTCAGCGCCCAGTGCAGCCACACCAGTCGCACTGCCCTAAAGCCGGCCCTGACATAGATTCTAAATCACTGGGCACATGTGAGTACCACCGGCTGTCCAAGAGAATGCTGGGAGAGTGCCAGAGGTTCTCAGGGGCGCAGGAATACCTAAATATGGGCAGTGTCACTGCTATAGTATTACAGTTGTAATATTGCGTTAAATATTGCGTCCATCGCATAATATATTATTTTTGTTTATTTCTGAAAGCAAAGCATCATTGTTGCAATTCGACAGTACAAATACATTACGAATACGTAAACATCCTTTTAAAAGGCATATTATTGATAACAGATTAATTCCTCTTAGGAAATTGCATTATTGTACAATGACCACAGTGGCAGGAAGTCTTATCTGAACACGTACTGCAGGTGTGCCTTCATTGAGGAGTGAACTGACGACCCCCAGTGGCATCCCAACAAGCTACTGTCAGTGCCAATAACAAGGCTTGCACTTTTTTATCACAACCAGAACCCAATGGAAATATATCAGAAAGACAATTTCAAACTGAATTTCGATTAAACATGATTGGGAGCATAACCTGTACTCCTTCCTTTACGCCCCAGTTGATTCTGTCGTTTGAAATGAGTTTATATGCCATCTCGCTCTGTTCCTTGGGAATCACTGTGCTTGACATCAAGGCATGAGTCACTGGACGTTATGGAAAGGAAGGTGTTACAAGACTTAAAATATGAAAAAGTCTTTTTTTCGTGTCACTTATTCTGATCTGTGGATGTTTTCTGTGCTAGTTAGAGGGGTTTGCCTCTACCTAGAGGTGATACCAGGAAATGCTTCCTAGGATGGACTTCTTTAGGCTATGTGTAGGACTGCTACCATGCATGCAACACCATGCTTTTCCCATGCATGCTCTTTACATCTACCGGGTGATATGGCCCTTCATTGTGAAATGGGAAGTGATTTGGGGATGGGTAATCAGGGGCACGCTGTGACGTAAGAAGGTTATGGTATTTATTTTTTATATGTAGCACCTTCATCCTGACAGCATCTTAGACCAAAGGGATTGAATGCTCATACCTGATGCCCAAGACATACTTGAAATCTTTACACTGAATCACATACAATTTTTTATTTGAGCCAGTGGTTGCTGGTGGCAGCCCCTGACACTCATTTTTGGGGACTAGCACTTGCACTTATTTTTTCTCGTCAGACTTTTCCTAACAGCAAGAGAGGGTAAAAACAAAAAGGGGAAAGAAGGGGAAGAGAAAGATGCAGGAGAGTGATAAAGGGAGAGAGAGTGTCTAGCAGTAGATTAAAGAGGCCTGAGGTGGATTCAGGACTGTGCAGCCTTGGTATTCGGCACATTGACATTTAATACATTTCATTCAATCAGACTCGCTCACTGGGTCAGATGGATTTTCCCCTGAACCCTGAAGGCACATCACTCTGATATGTCAGGCCTGTGTGTGGAGAATTTCAGCATGACAAAAGTTTTTAGGAGTGTATGATAAAGCGGGCTGGCATTTTAAACTTCAGTTCAGTTCTGTTGCTCCTCTACGCACTCAACAGAGAGGCTTAAATAGCTCTATCATGCGGACAGGGAACCAATTTAGTGACTGAAACCCTAGAGTCATGCAGCCAGGTTTTTTCAATCTCAGCTAAAGCCTGATGACTGCATTCGCAACATAGAGTCAGCTTATGGAATACCCACCTGGACTAAATGTATCCCATTGCTGTGGGTAAAGTGGAAAGATACAGAGGTGTTAACTACTAATATTTTCGGTGGGATAGAGAAACCGTAGACTGCCTTTACGTTGTCGTGGAAATACATCAACCGAAAGGCCGGTGGAAGGACCACATCAGCAAAAATGCTCAAATTCTCAACTGGATGGGTAGAATTGGGACATTGGCTCATGCCACTTTCAAAAGACCATCTGCCTGAACCATCTTTCAAAGAGGGGTCTTATTTGCCAGAAGAATCTCGAATTTTGTTGCATTTAGTTGTAGGAACTCAACACATCCACAAACCTAATTATTAGCAGAAGCGGTGATGTTCAAAGCTGCAGTCAAAATAAATGGTTCAAGGCACTAGCAAAATATCATTCAACTCTGTCCTGAGCTCTCCCAGAACTGAGAGGAGCAAGATTTGGTGCTCGTGCCAGGGGTAATCCTCTCTGAAAAAAATCACGGGAGAAGCTTTCTCAGTTAAGTGTCATCAGGGCATGAAGGGCTAGCCTGCATTGTTAATTTTTAGCTGGAGTGCTCTCACCTTGTCAGAGGAGCACTTTGGGTGAAAGTTTCATGCTTTACATGCGGGAGTAGTAGAGGGGTGGGGGGAAGTGACTCTGTCAGTACTGTTGCTTGGGCCCCAAGTCCACCAAGTCAAAGCTGACAGGGGAGTTTGAATAATGCGCATGTATTTCTCCTCTGAACTGATGTATTCACATAACTGAGAAACCGCATGCGGCTTTTCTTTACCTGGCATGAGTTACTTCATCAAAACAATAAAGACCTGGCTAAATGAGAGTTTCTTTACTGTCACCTTCAGACACTGCATCAAAAGTGAGTTTCATTTTTACTCCCACTTCATGGCGCCCCGTCCAATTGCCTGCAGTCCCAAACTCTCAAATCAGTACTTTTAAAAAAGAATCACTGTCGATTAAGCCACCCTGCCAACTATTCCCTCCGTCACAACATGTGAGTGAAGAAAACTTACTACCAAAGTAAGTGAAAAGAGTGAGCGGGCACCTCACGTATGCAACACCAAAAGGCTACCGGCAGGTTCTCGCCAGTATGCCCACGTATATCATCATCGGTTACCCACTCACTAGAACAAAGGAATTAGTGTCCAAAAAGAAAAGCAAGGAAAACAGAGAAAGGGAATCAACTGTTCCAAACCAAGAACCCCGTGCTGAGCAAACAACCATGTGCTCAAATACTATTAAAAGCAAGTCAAGACTCACTGTCGTATTACCCCTTTATTTGAAAATGTGAGCTTGCTCAAGTTAAAAGCACTGCATGTTGCTAACCTTTTCCAAGAAGGCCAACATGTTTCATTGCCAATCACATATGTTATGGCAAATTCATCAGGGCGTGGGGTTCCAATCACTCGCCTTTCAGGACAATGTCTTTTTAATAATAAATGCGGGTTGGCCAGTGCCAGCAGGGGGCTTTCATACCAGCCTGCACCAGACCAAGAAGGGGTGTATACATCACTATTATACCTTCTTTAAAAAGCACTGCCGTTGCTTGTCAATTTCACCAAGAATATTTAGGGGTTTGGAGCCCGCCCATTGCGTAACATTGGTTAGCTTTCTGTCTTTCTCATTTGCCTGCTTCCTATTCGTGTCCCGGTTTGCTCCAATAGAGCATGGTCTCTTTGTCATCTCTTTTGATTGGCCCCTAAATATTCTTGGTGAAATTGACAAGCAACGGCAGTGCTTTTTAAAGAAGGCATAATAGTGATGTATACACCCCTTCTTGGTCTGGTGCAGGCTGGTATGAAAGCCCCCTGCTGGCACTGGCCAACCCACATTTATTATTAAAAAGACATTGTCCTGAAAGGCGAGTGATTGGAACCCCACGCCCTGATGAATTTGCCATAACATATGTGATTGGCAATGAAACATGTTGGCCTTCTTGGAAAAGGTTAGCAACATGCAGTGCTTTTAACTTGAGCAAGCTCACATTTTCAAATAAAGGGGGTAATACGACAGTGAGTCTTGACTTGCTTTTAATAGTATTTGAGCACATGGTTGTTTGCTCAGCACGGGGTTCTTGGTTTGGAACAGTTGATTCCCTTTCTCTGTTTTCCTTGCTTTTCTTTTTGGACACTAATTCCTTTGTTCTAGTGAGTGGGTAACCGATGATGATATACGTGGGCATACTGGCGAGAACCTGCCGGTAGCCTTTTTGGTGTTGCATACGTGAGGTGCCCGCTCACTCTTTTCACTTACTTTGGTAGTAAGTTTTCTTCACTCACATGTTGTGACGGAGGGAATAGTTGGCAGGGTGGCTTAATCGACAGTGATTCTTTTTTAAAAGTACTGATTTGAGAGTTTGGGACTGCAGGCAATTGGACGGGGCGCCATGAAGTGGGAGTAAAAATGAAACTCACTTTTGATGCAGTGTCTGAAGGTGACAGTAAAGAAACTCTCATTTAGCCAGGTCTTTATTGTATTGTTTTGATGCGTTGTGAGAGGAGGGTGGCCTGGTGATTTCCCTCTTGTGCTCCCTGTTGCGTATATATGAGTTACTTCATGACTGCATGACGCGATAATGACGAGGGTCGTCTGAGAATGCAATTCGGGCGCTTTTCTTTCTCTTGAAACTGGGCGACAAAGTGGCAGCCACATCAGCACAACTTGGCCTTAACAACCACAGGGGAAAAACCAAGATCCTGAAGGATAACATGGTTAGCACAACTGCAGTCACTCTTGCAGGCGATGCACTGGGAGAGGTTGAGGCTTTCACCTTCCGGGGCAGCAGGGCTGCACAGACGCAGACGTCAAGGCAAGAACTGGCAAAGCCAGGGCTGCCTTCATTCAGCTAAAGAGGATCTGGAGCCGAGGACCTAATGCCACAAACAAAGATTCGGCTTTTTAACGCCAGCGTAAAATTAATCCATCTGGATGGAGCAGAAATTTGGAGGACAACAGTGACCACCACCAACAAAGTCCATACCTTTATCAAAACCTGTCTGAGGAAAATCCTTCAAATCTGCTAGCCAAACATCATCAGCAACAACGACCTATGGCAGAAGACTTTCCAGCTCCCTGCTCATGAAGAAATCATAAAAAGATGTTGGATAGGTCACACCCTCTACAACCTTGCATCAAACACCACGAGACAAGCCCCCACCTGGAAGCCACAAGGGAAAAAGAAAAGAGGAAAGCCAAGAAATACCAAGCATTGAGGCTGACTGCAAGGAGATCGGTTACACCTGGAGTCAGATTGAAAGAAATGCACAGGACAGAGGTGGCTGGAGAATCCTGGTTGATGGCCTATATCACAGGAGGGGTAGTAGGCATAAGTAAGTAAGTAAGAAAGCGGCCCAAAATGGTAAAATTATCTACGAAAGAGAAAGGCTTTTGCTTAAAGTGGTATCCTCTCGCTGTCCTATCTATGTAAAATAATGTTGTTTTTTTGCTAGCAGCTGGAGGATTAAACCTGGCATTGGACATGCTCTAAAGCAGAGTGTCAAATATCCTTTCTTAGTTCAGCTAAAAGGTGGTGACTTCTCACAAGTTCAGAGCAGTATCAACCCATCTCATCAGACAATACTGCGTTTGCGCACCGCCCATTTTTGCATTCTGTTACAGGAGAACAAATAAATAGAATTTTAAAAAAAGAGCAACCGGTCTGAAAACAAGTCGGAAAGACTTACCACTTTTCTGTCTGTTCCATTTTGAAGAGCGCTCCAAATTTTATCTTGCGTGGTATCAGACCAGTAAATCCGATTTGTAACTGAATCGAAATCGATAGCCACTATATTTCTTCCGTCTCGAACCACACCAGAGATACTGCGCCCTTGAGAAGTGATGTTCGCAGCAACGATTTGACTGCGACTTGCAACCATCAGCAGAAAATTCTGAGAGTCTAGGAAATGAAAGAGACAATGAATGCCTTCAAGAGTGAACACGAATAAAACTAGAACATTGCTAATAGAAAATTAAATATACAGAAGAATAGCTTGAGAATTAAACAGCTCAGATAGTTTAAAATAAATCATGCTCCAAGTCTATGCGATAACAGCCTTGGTCTGTTTTGTTTATTGCTTCTAGTTGACATACTAATGATAGCGCAGCCTGATGTGGTTGAGGTGCAATAAAAACACTGGTCGAGTCATGGGTTTAAAGAAATAGTGCTCTAATACATATATTTAAAAACTCCTCTTTTCCCATTTTTCCTTTACTTGCCATCATTTACAATTATTTTGAAAGCAACTTTGCTAAATGATTAAAGCATTGATTTACATTTTGCGTCGAAGAAGTTCTGTTCACAACTGCAGAAAATGTCACCACCAAGGTGGCTGAGGAGAAATCGCCATATTTTTGATTCTCGGCCACGGTGGCTTAAGTTTCTCCACAAAAGTGGCTGAATTTGCCATTGGATAAGCTATTTGTAGAATTTTGCCAGCACTTGTAAGCACTGGAAATATACCCCAAAAGCAAAAGTGCATGGCAAGGGTTCATATATAAACTCCCCCCCCACCCCAACCTGCTAGAGGTGCTTCCCGCCATGTTCACAACTCGTCGTGCAAGTCTGTCACCTTTTCTGAGGATGTTTCACAAAGGTACCTGCAGAATTGGTGGTGGGGGTGTCTGTCATGGTTTTGACACCACCTTTTCCAAGGTTTAAATTAAAATTCTAATGTGATTTTATTTTTCTGAAAAAATTAGGTGGAACCGGAGGAAATACTATTACTCAGAGAAGTAATGGTGGAGCACAGGAAACTAAAAGTAGTGTTTTTTTTAAATAGAAGGCAGAAGTGTTGTGTGGGCCTTGCAACGTACATGAGTCGACAACAAGGTCTAAAGCCAGTCCTGGTAGTGAGGTGTTGCCGCAAGATTTGAATGAATAGCCTTCTTGTTTAGCATTTCATGCCAACCAGGGCAGCTTCAGAGCTCAGTGTTTTATCTTCATAGTGCCTACATCTACAGTGTTCATTTGTTGCTCTGGTGCAAACGGCGCTTCATCCTTATGACACTTCGTTGAACAATAGGTCATTCAGCTTTGGGTCATAAGATCACAATGAAAAAAGGATGGGGAAAATCTGTTCATAGGCCGGTCTGATTAAAAGGTTCGACATGGAAGAAACCATTATGTGAGACAGAGGTCCACTTGAGTTGGACAGGCTCTATTACATAGACGGGCTTTGATTGTATGTGATTATTATAATGTTATGTTGGTATGGAACATGTATGGGGAAACATTTTTTATTCTATGGTCTTGACATCCATGTTTTTGTGGAAGGACCAACATTAGACTTCGTAATACTTAAAGTAGGAGGCATAAGAGGTGTTTGCTATGCCCATATTATTGCCACAGGTGACAAGTGCAGCATGGTTTTGTAATTAAAGCAGTTGACATAGGCGATTTCTGGCAAGTTTTGGCTGGGTGTTGGCATTTTGATAGACAACTTCAATGAGACAGCTGAATTCTGCCGTATTCCATCAGTAAATATATCCCAGCCTCTAACCGAATGCACATTTCTGTGTTTGGTAAATGGTTGGGGATTGGAATCCAGTTTGGTACTCTGGAAACTTTCCAAAAATGAAGATTCACAGTTCATTGTAAAGGTTTTCAGGAAGAGGCTAAAATACACAATTGGTAAGCTGGAATACACTAGGAATATAGGACTAGTAACAGAGACAACGCTGGAAATACAATAGAAGGATTCGGGAAAGGCAGTACCCTGCCATGTGCACTGTTTGCTGCTGGTAATGGTAGTAACTGGGATAGCACAAGGGGGGGAGGGGGCAGCACAAAGTGTGTTTTGCCTAATCCATTCACCATTTGCTGGAGCTCTGGAGCAGAACATTTTGTAACTATGCATATCTTAGTTGTGAATTTATAAATGTTGCCTGACTATACAGGTGCATATAAACATATACACACCTATACTAAAACCCAAATCCTCCCCTAGAAGCAGTTATCTACGACCTTTGGAAAAACATTTTAGTTTTAACATTCTGTGCCGAAACAATGCAAATTCCTTTCTGCATTTGCTTTTACTTAAAAGAAGGACATCTAACCACTAACTTGTAATGAACTAGCGCATGTATCTAAGTTTTTTCATTGTGAATTATAAGAAGATTCCAATTTAAGGTCAAAATGTGTCAAATCCACTGGGATTCAATTTCTTTAATATTTGCTATTTTCATCTCCAGACCAAGTTAAACTGTTCAAGTTAGTGCTAAGCACATCCTTGCAAGAGTGAGATGTTGAACTTCACCAATTATATCTTTTACCCAGAACATTACAAAAAGAATCCATGAAAGACAACACATATGGAATAGACTGGCCAGGCTCCAAAAGGGCTTGCCACATATCATAAGCTTATCCCATGATCTTCAATTCCACGTTCCTTATTTTCACCTCCAGAGTCCTGTTCTGACAGATTAAATACATTGTGGATAGTTCTACAATAGAGGGTGATCTTTAATGCACTGCTCTCAGAAACCGTCACATCAAAGTAATCCAGACTTCCCATTTGTACATTGGCGAGAAATGGAATCCATGGATACATTCCGAGATTATTCCACCACAGAACTGTCATCTAAAATAATGGATCCTCAAAACGAAACTGTGCATTAGGATACAATCTCTAACTGTTAGATGTATTCATCTTCAAAAGTCCACCAAACGCAAATCTGTCTTCAGTCTTTCCAGTGAGTGCCTCTTTGTCTCTGACAATTTCAAGTATTTTACCTATAGGTAATCTCGCCCTAATGTTCCTCTTGTTTATAATAGGATTTTGACAGTCAGCTTTTCAGCAAACAAGATCCATACACCTCTATGTTTTCTAACTGTGGTTGCATGCACCTCAAGTCCTCCCAAATTCTTTTTAATATATTTACTTCCTGGTACAAGTAGATCTTCCGCAGAAGCACAATACCAGCCTGCCTGAGGTTAAAAAAAAATAACAATTATTCAACATGTGCTTCCAGAGCTCTTCCAGCCCTACTCGGTTCTTGCACGGGCAGCAGCATCACCAATGCTTTGTAACAGTTAAACCCTGTGCGGCACCGGAAGCGAACTCGTATCGGAAGTCCCCTGGCCCATATGTACCAGGTGTATGGCACGGTATCAGTACACCGTAGTCAGAATATTGTCTTACATAAATGTCATGTCCTAAATATTGTTTAAAAAACATCACCTAGTTGGCGTTAATATTAGAAAATCTACACCCGATGGGATGTTTTTGTATATAATATTTAAGACACAATATTTATGTCAGGCGATATTTCTGATTATGGTATTCTGACCTACAACCTGAGCATGCAGGTTTCTGTTTCAACAGGAGTTATTATACTACCTGACTGGCAAAAATCTGTGTAAAGCACTTTAACACCCACTCAATTTTTAGACAAAGGGGCATATGTATAAGGGATAGCACCACCGGAACGTCACTTTTACCAACGTTCTGGGGGCACAATGCCCTGCTCCATATTTACAGAGTGGCATTAAACCACTTTTTGTGCTTAACGTAACTTTGTAAATATGGTACCCTCTCACGCAGATATCTGCTTGAAAGGGGCTTGCAATGGGTGTTGCTGTGGGCGTCCCACTGCAACACCCATTGCTTTTTGACACTGCCCCAGATTTACAAGGATCTGTAAATCTGAAACACCACCAATCTAACGCCTGCTTTTACATACCTTTATTTCTCCTCTTTTTTTATTTTTCCATGTGTGGTGCATTTTGTAGCACACGTAGAAAGAGCAAAACGCCATTAATGATTGTTGTTGTGCATGACGGTGTCCCTTCATGCACAAAAACAATAATTAAATAATAGGGACACGTTCCTGCACATAAACAATCATCCCTGCAACACAGGCACCCTTGCACTATGGTTTGTGTTGGCGCTAGACAGCTATTTTTAGCGCCAGAGCTAGGGAGAACACAGGGGTGCGCCGTATTCTTGTAAATATGGTGCATCCCTGTGTTTTGGAAATGGCGCAGTGCAGCAAAATTTGCCGCTGTGCCATTTGCTTGTACATATGCCCTAAAATATAAAGCATGTTTAGGAAGCCCCAACATATCTCAACTACAACATTACCCCAAAAACACTATGCATTCATGCAATCAAATCCTTCTTGTGGTGTAGTTTTTAAAAAATATTTCATATAAACAAACGCAGCTCCAAAGAGCAGTGAAATGCTTTATAGAGAGCATTTTTACTACAGCAGACACATGTCAAACATGAGGTCCTGTATGTAGAATAATATTGTGTGTCTGGGATCCAGACGTCTAGTTGAAACTAGATTATAGACTTGAGGTTGTGATCAACAGGCTGATAAGGACAGGCAATAGGCACTGTGCTCTATAGTTTTCTTACATCGAACATATTTACATCAGACTACTAATTTACAGTATGAGGCAAAGGGAGATAAAGTGAGTGGCCCAGAATCATACCATTTGTGCCCAAGGGGCGAAGCTGGATTAGAACACAGGAATCCGTAGAAGGAATCTACAGCCTCCATTTAGTAGGAAGAGGGGATGCATTGGAGTGGTACAAATTGCTAGTTGCTAGATTACTGGACATTTTCACTGCTTTGCTGCATTCAATCATTGCCAGTACGTGTTATGACTCTTCATTGTAATTTCCAGCAATGATAACCTGTTTCTAAAGGCTGCTGGAGCACAGCATAGAAGCAGAATTTATGAGCAAGAACTATGTTAACACTGGCTACTACCAGTCTTTGCGGGACAACTTCACTGCTAAATACGCTGGCATAGCCTTGCGATTATGACCTATTACTACTGCAGGGCATCACCGGAGTATGTACCAGAAAGAGTTTAATGAGGACTTAAGCTATTTGACCAAATCTTGACTTCTCAGTCCAAGGAACTGACAGAGGAACACATAACTTATGATAATCTATATTGGAATTAACAACCTAATTTTCAGAGAAGAATACTTCACCATTCAGAATTGTCCATGCACCCGTGCCTCCTAGCCAGAAGCGCCATGAAGGCCCAGATGTGCTGGCCATGTCTACTGATCCACAGCAGATAAAGACAACATTATATTTGAGGGTTTCTCACCTGCAGCTTTACAAGTTCTCCCGTTGGGTTCCAGTATGTAGCCATCTTCACAGTAGCACCTGAAGGAACCTCGTTCATTGAAGCAGCGTTGGCTGCAGGTACCAGGAGGCTGGCATTCGTCAATGTCTTCACATGTCTTCGAATCATTGGTGAGCTGGTACCCAACGGGGCAGGAACACTGCGCCCCAAAAGGACCCTGGATGCAGGTATGAGTGCAGCCAGCATTGTTGTCAGAGCAGCTTTCTTCATCTGGGGTGGAATGAGATATCACAATTACTTTTGAGTACTGTATACTCCTATTGATGTTTTCTCTTAATTAATTTAAATATACTACTTCATTGTGCGTTTTCAGACTCAAGAGTTTTCATTTGTGCAAAAAGTTGCAAGTGGAGCAGTTTAGTAATAAATTATGCTCAGAAGTTGAACCTGTTTCTAGGTGCTGGCCTTTCAAGTGTCTCTCTTTAAAGGAAATTGAATTGGAAAATAGGTTCAAGATAGTTCTACATTTTTTGAGTTTGTTTTGATCATACCTGACCAAAAACAATGCATTTATTTAGAACAACCAATGTCCATGTTAATACATATTTATTGTTATTAATAACGTCTCTAGCTCTGAGGTCATTGAAGCACTTATAAAAATGTAAGGAAAAGGGCACCAGGGAATGTAATAAATAGCGAGTGCGATTTGAATACTGGGTTTTATGTAGAAAGCCCTAAATAAGTTTATGTGGTTTTCATGATCCATGTATGGTGGCGCCAGATAAGTACACATTGAAGGGAATCACTCGGCACTTGGAAGAGAAAGGTACAGGCAAGAGCTTATGTACCTATGCACCACAAAGAAGTATTGAGGTATTGATGTTTCACAAAAAGGAGCCAGTGGTTCACAAGCGCCACATGAGAGAAGCTCCTGGGCCAGTGAGTACTTCACATAGCAGCATTCAGGGAAGGTTGATGGACCAAAATCTACCCACCATGTTTTCGTGGGACATTGCTGTAAAAAGAGAAACTAGTTGGCAAAAGTTTTTCAGGAAGAAGTGCCTACATGGCTGGATTTTAGACCAAACCCTATGGACAGGTTGTACACAGTCACATATAGAAGAGAATTCTAGAGAGAGATACCCATGGAAGGTTGCTCCACAATGGGGTAACAATATAAGGGTGCTTCAGAGAGTGAAGTCAATGGATGAGCGATTTGCAGAGAGAGCATAGAGGAAATGCCCTTCAGAAAGGGTCGATGGAAGAGTGCTGTACAAGCAGGACCTGCTGGCGACCACTCTGCAGAGAGTACTTTATAGAAAGGTTATTCATAGAGGGGAGCCCAGGGGTGAAAAACAGAAAGAGGCCTATTAGCTCTGGAGCATAAAAAGGGGCCTATGGTCACATGTACCACAGTGAGATGGCCTGAAATTAAGACCTACCCACAGATAAATACAAAAAAGACCACTCTTGGAATACTCTATCTTGATAGCACTTTGAAAAGTGATTTAGTATGATGCACTATTGAAGCATGCTAAAAAATCAATGAAAAATGAATTGACGTTAGATTGAAGGCTATGAGAGGTATCCTTAAAGCTGTAGTATTCCCTACAATTGGTAGAACCCTTCGTCGATTCTGCACTCCAACATCCTTGTAGTTTGTACGGCGGTAGGGAAACCACAAGGTTCCTACAACTGGAGCCTCAGCTAGCTCCACCAGGGCAAACACCTTCACCTCGTGATATATAAGCCGGAGGGCTACCAGGTCATAGTCACCTCTAGACAGATCATAGTGACATCTACACCGCCATATTTAGGAGTGCCATAACTAGACTACACTGTAACTAAGCTAAATAAACAATAATCTGTGTCTTAATACAACTGTATAGACAACCAGGGTGATGGCATTTATTATCTTTTATGTGATGTACTGTAAGCTTTTTATGAATATATTTATCACTGATAAGTTTTAGAAAGTGACACTCCTTATTATCAAGTAAGCCCTGTCAATCCTGTTTTTCTTTGTGAGTGAACAAGTAGGAGGTGCATGTGCATGCTTTTCCTATGTCAGGGTTCTCGTGTATTGTCATAGGCCATAGTGACAAAATGATCGACGGATATGTCTGAGTCCAGGGACTGTAAATGACCATTGAGCAATGTGTATGTCATATGTGTGTTATGAGAGAATTCAGCAAGCTCTAGGGTATGATGTCCAGAGATGTCAATATGAAACTGGCTTTTCTCAGCAATGATAAGGAAGTAAACAATCAGATTCTACTGGACAGCTGCACAGTGGGTTAGTAAATATGTTAACAAAAGGATAGTGGATAGGGTACAGCCTATTTATATTGTAAATCTTAGATATAGTAACTACAAAACAAGAAGTCGAAAAAGTAAGCATGCACAGTAGCAGCACAATCCCGAAGACTACGTAGCCATCTAATAAATTACAAAGGAGTGAATCCAAGCTAAACTAGTTAGCAAGCAGTAGTCTATGTGAGACAGTCTATTTTTACATGCACACATACTTTTCACCAGTGTACAATACCTGGTTTGAGTTCATCTGAAAACAGGCATTGATTAAAAAGAGGAAAGAAAGAAAAGAGTTATAATTAAGTGAAATCAATCAGTAGCGTAATCAAAACAATCAGAAAATCCCCACCACCTTGATTTGTTTCTTGGATTTTGTGATTATTGTCAGAAAAGGACTAGAGTTAAGAAAACACAAACAGAGAAACATTTGATGATATTGCCACATCATGATCATAACTCAAAGTATACAAAATAACATTGAAACAAATAAATAATGAAAATAGATAGATTTCCATATAATTTACTGCGGCATGCATATACACCTAAAAACAACAAAACTCCAGAAAGGACTTCTCTAAATTTAAAACATTATTAATAGGACTCATCAAAAGGCTACCATAACCCTAGTATCGATAGTATCGATGTGATCTCAGGTAGACACATATATAAATGCATAAAATACTACTGGTTGTGCAAAAACTATTGTCGAAAGAGGATAGATTAGCATTTTAAGCTGAGCGGGATTTGAAGAAGTGTTGCAGAGAACTAACTAACACCCACAAAAAAGCATCTATAATTCGGACAAGTCTCCATAGAGCGGAAGCATTAATTTAACATCTCATGACAAGATATGTAGGACATTTTGTAGAAAGTAATGATATTCGTTTTCCGGTTACTAGATATCAAGTGTCAACCATGTTGCCAACAACATGCGAATGAATTACTTACTGCAGAGTGGCGACTCATCAGCTCCGTTTGAACAGTCAGGGGTGTTATCACACACTTTACTCAGGGGCAAACACACGTTTTGACCAGGGCACTGCCACTGCCAGCTGGGACAGCGGAACGGCGGGGCTGGGCAATCTCTCTCATCACTCATGTCCCTGCAGTCATTGTCACCATCGCAGATCCATGATCGAAATATACAGTTGCCATTATCACAACGGAAGCGGGTGGCTGGGCAAGTCCTGCTAGGACAGCTATGATGCTCATCAGATCCATCAATGCAGTCAGGGTGGCCATCACATTCCCAGATGGAAGGGATACAAGCACCATCAGATTGGCACTGGAGCTCATTGTGGTGGCACATTCCTGGAGGTCTGGTGGCTAGAACGAAAGGGTTCAGTTTCATTGAAAATGTGTATTTAGAATTTTTCAATTCACAATTAAAATCACAATCGTATTGATAAAAACTACAAGAAGGGTTAATTCAATTTTAAGTAGGAGCTTGTGGACTTACTGTGTGTACCTAAAGCCACAATTTATCAACTTTGGCTAAACTTTTGAAACAAGATACGAATATGGATATATTGTTGATCTTTTGTCATTTGTTGTTCAGTACACGTGGATTTACTTCAAAATATGTCTAGAGGAGTTAGGATTTCTTTAAAGGTATATCAAATTAATAAAAGAAAATTGAGAAAATTCAAGAAGCCATTTTGGGAAGGCCAGATATGTTAATGTGTACAAGAAATGGGCAGATATAAGACATATCAGAAAGGAATAGGAAGTGTTCACATATAGTAATATTACTTTCTGCCTCTTGCCTTTGTGTTTTTTAAAATCTGGCAGTATAAAGTTTATAAGAATCCTTACAACTACACACGAACTGAGATACATAAATGACTACAACAATACTATGTAAAACATTAATAAATATAGCTTTCCTGCTTACTTTTTTCAAAAGGCGCCAGTACGTAAGATCTAAAAGTTTTCCAATGAATTGTCAGTAATTTGGAGTACTTAATAGCTACCCTTATGGTCCTGCAATTAGCAAAAACAAATGCAGACTTTAATTTTTTTGTCCTCAAGTCCAATAGTGCAGGACATAGAACAATAATCTGTTCAATAGACCCCTCCTTCTAATCACAGACACTACATGTCTTCAAAGTTAAGCAGTTTGTATTCGATGAGCCTTTTTTATATGTAACCCTATAATTTAATAATATTGTACAATGTGCAATCCAGACTGGCTCTGTCACTTTGACCACTTTAACAAAATAAATGTTGGCAGCCCACAGTACAGTATAGTTTAGTAGCGCCATCAACAAGGTACCTAAGGCTCAGTTTTTGGGAAAGTGCACTTGCAAACTAAATTCGCCCAAATGAACGAATGGGAGAAAAGTAGCATAACTTAGTGGTGTAGAAATGGCTCAGTTAGCAAATGTGCACTTAAATAGTAAATATCACTGGAAAAACTTCAGACATGGCACCACTGCAATACTCAAGTACTGAACAGAGCCTCAGCAGTCCCCTCTGCTTTTGCAAACAGGGGGCAATGAAAGCAACCACTTGCAAGCCAACAAAGGCAGAAAAAAGGGCTTACATAACAAATCTGATGAGATAGAAAAACTTAGCATATAGGGCCAGATGTACGACCGTTTTTTGCGGTCGCAGAGGGGTTTCAGACCCCTTTGCGACTGCAAAAAACGAGTTGGCCATGTACTATTCCTATATAGGAATAGCGAGTCGCTATTAGGAAGGGGTGTTCCGAGGGCGTCCCTTCCTAATAGCGAGTCCTCCAGCTCTGTATGACTCTTTTGCGACCGCAATTGCGGTCGCAAAACAGTCGAAGTTTACCACCCTTCTCAGAAGGGTGGTAAAGCACTCGCAAACGGGAAGGGGTCCCCAGGGGACCCCTTCCCCTTCGTGAATGCAGGGGAAAATATTTTTTAAGGGCAGGCAGTGGGCCCAGGGACCACTACCTGCCCTTAAAAAATGAAATGAAAACGTTTCATTTTTTCTTTTTTAAATGCTTCCCGTTTTCCTTTAAGGAAAACAGTCTGTATTTTTTTTTTAAAACTGCGTTATTGAAAAGCAGACACAGACATGGTGGTCTGTTGACCCCAGCAGGCCACCATCCCTGTGAGTCTGGCCATTCCCAATGGGGTCGCAAATTGCGAGTGGCTCATGAATATTGATGAGCCTTGCATTTTGCGATCCCATTGGGAATCGCTAACAGTGTCTCTGACACTGTTGTACATTGGATTTAGCGACTCGCAATTTGCGACTCGCAATTTGTCGCAAATTGCGAGGCGCTAAATCCAATGGTCGTACATCTGGCCCTTAGCCTTTAGTTTACTTTGTTTGCACTATGTGTTGTACGGAGCTAAAATTATTAAGATATTACATTGTCTTTTGGAGCTTTATCCTAGGAAATTGTTGTTGGTTTGCTTTTTTGCACTAAAACTAACAATAACAGACATTTCTCCTAAATACCTTATTCACTATATATTTCAAATATGAAGCTACTGTTTTGAGTGCTATTTTATGGTCCTACTAACTGGCATAAGTGCTGATAATTCAAGAATTCCATCGTTCAGGAAACGCAGACCATGTTTTAACAAGCATTTGCAATGCAATAGGTCTTGCATTTGCGAGAGTTTAAGCTATTGGCATTGTAAATGACAATGCCTTTTATTTATCTGTTTTGCTAAGTAACACATAAATAAAAGGCATTGTCATTTACAATGCCAATAGCTCAAACTCTTGCAAATGCGAGACGTATTCAAAGATGCGGCCGCCATTGTCCCGGCTGCTCGGAAATTGAAAGCATGCATGTCGCACTGAATGTTGCAGGAAAGCATGTCGTGACTGCAGTAGGAGAAACTCATTAAAGATAATAGTGCTTACAGACGTACCGTGTAACAACCAAAGTAAAAGGGCCAGTCTTCATGGGAGATTACAAATGAAGACAAGGCGGTACTAAGGAGGGACTAACAAGCCAATTAACGAATCAGAAGCCAGCATTTACAAAGGAAAATGTCACAAGCCAATGGCAAATATGGCCGGAGAGGGGGCGGTGCTACAATTCAATACTCCAATACAGCATGCCGCAGAGCAGCGCAGGCGCTGCCCAGGCTCGACCTAAAAACTAGAGAGGTTTACATTCCCCTAATTGTTATATATTAACTGCTGCACCTAATTCCGTTTCAGTTTATCAATGGTTACATAAGTTACAACGGCTTAATTACCACTGTGGTTTTAGCTCAACTGCACATCATGCGTTGTAACAACTCATCCACAGCAGACAAATTAAGGGTTGTATTTTACATCTCACTCCCGAGAATTCCAGCCATAGAACTCATTCTAAATTAATATAGTCCAAGCAACTGTGTATTTTTACTTGCATGTCTTAGTATTTTGATCACATTTTATATTGTTATATATATCGTACTTACGGCAACCAGTCTCATCTGAGTGATCATTGCAGTCAAACACTCCATCGCACCGGTAATAGTTGTTCACACACTGATCTCCACTTGCACATTTAAACTGAGTGCCAGTGCAGTTGTAGCCTGAAACAAAGGACCACAGGGTTAGTCTTCATATAAAAAAAAGATAATTTAGTTAGCATTGAAAGAATATGAAGAAACATACTGCATCCATTTTCATCAGCTCCATCCACACAATCTCTGTCCCCATCACAGACATATGATGGATCAATGCAGCGATGGTCGGGGCACTGGAACTGACCTGGTTGGCACGTCCCTGAAAAATCTAACAAGAACACCCAAAAGCACAACATTACTATTCACTCAATTCATCTTTTTAACCTTTTAGAAAGCAAACATTAATTTAAATTTGGCTTTGGTTTTGGGGTGGGTCATATGTGCCACCTACACCCAGAAAATAAAAGTAGACGATGTTATAGTCAGTAGCGGTCGGTGGTGGGAGTGCTGCCGGGCGCTGACGTAGGGCGGGGGAGGGGAAGGGTGGGGGGTAGTAAACTACGGATTACGGCCGATTACAGGTAAGTACACATATAAATAAATAAAACGAATTTCGTTGCGCGCGCTGCATCGCATTTGAAGTTCACCAGTTCATTATCTCAAGTAACTATAACTCGCACCACCGTAATGCACAATGTTGTCATCAATTATGTCATTTCATGTGTTACAGTGATGTTATCAATGGGGTCATAGATGATGTTATGAGTGATGTAATAAGTGAGATCAAAATCAGTGCTTGGGGAGGGCATGGGTGGGAATGGATGTAGGACCTGGCCTCTGACATTCTGCATCCTGGAATTCTGCAGCACACATAAAAAGAAGACAATGCCTCAGGGGATTGATTTTGTGCAGGAAGGTGTCCCTTTCTGAACAAAAATTATCCTGCTTACAACGCAGGCAACCTACACTGTGGTGAAGGGTGCCTGCGCTGGCACTAGGCAGCAATTGTGTGCCAGCATTAGGGAAAGACAGGAATGCGCCATATTATGCTAAATACAGTGCATTCCTGCCCTTTTCACACAGTGCAGCGCAGCAAGGTGACTTGCTGCATGACTTGTAGGTAAATATGCCCCATTATGCTTAAGTTGCAGGAATTGAACAGCAGATCGTGGAATTATCCAGCTATAGCTCAAATACTGTCCGTAACAGGGCTCAGGAGTGGGTTAATAAACGAAATGAAGCTTCATTATAGAAACCTACGTTGCAGGATGATTTTAGTAAAAGAGAGGGAAACATACAAAAATAATATTTCTAAAATTATCATTCTCCTACTTCTCCAATTGAGCTTTATTCCAACTTATCTCCACAATATTGTAGTAGTTGATTTTCTTGATACAATATTTTGGCAGGATTATGTTTAAAAATTGATATTATAGTAGAACACTGATATGCCCCTATGCAAATCCAGCATCAACTATCATATATGATCAGGTGTTGATAGCTAGAACTTGAAACTGGTGGGATTTTCAAACTGAGGGGCTCTCCATCTGCCATGAAAAAACATTGGATTATGGATGGTCCATAACACATGGGAGAAGATACATCTATCACTTGATATTAGAGACTGCCCAATTACGTTGGTTTCTGTGCTTTAGGAACTGCTGATCAAAGTCTTATGTAATGTCTAACTTTGGGAATAAGCTAAATTAAAATAGATGCAAAGAAAGAAGTTGGAGTTTGGCTGACTTCTGCAAGGTATACACTATAATGAAAACTCATTAGAAAGCAATAGTACCACCAGGACTTCAAGCACGACACATTAGAATTACTAAAGACTCTGTGCAATAATAGCTCTGATGACTTTCGTGGCCATGCCAGAGTTCATGGTAAACAAATCTCACTTCATTGGGGAAGAATCGGTAATGGCATATGCCTTGCACTCATAAACAGCATCATGCTGAGCAACCCTGTTACTCTAGTAGGCCATTGAGAAAAAAAAACATGCAAGCATCGTTCAGACAACAGAGAAAGATACTATGTGCATATAAAAAAATGTCCTTATTGTTCCGGTCCGTGCACCTGCCTTGATAGGCTTTGATTGATTCTCCAGAACACCGTGTGGACCTTATAAGTCACTCGTCAGGCATCTAGCAATAGAGGTTCCTGGCTGGTCCCTTACTTTCCAAATGCTTTATTTTGATTTGCTGCCAGGTGAACTGCATGCAAAGTTGGAATTGCGTCAAACAAATTATGGCCTTAGTAAAATATTAGGAGACAAAGAAACATTGTACTGAATAAAATTTGAAAAACTTGAATCCACATAAGCTGCCAACTGTCCCTCATCAGGATGGACAATGACTCATTTGCAATCCAAATATGACCTGTTTCATTCAAGGTCTTGCTTTGTACCTTTCAAAGTCCATTTCACCCCTCACATTTTATTGAGGGGGTTCGAGCATGTCAGTCACGAGGCATTCATGTGGCCTCTGTTTGAACTTTGTAAACATGGGAACTTTGAATTAGCTATTTGCATGATACAGTTACAGTGTAGGTAATTCTCAGCTGTCATCACTGGAATACCAGCAAACCCCCCCACCATCAAATCTACAAAAAGGAGGCAGTGAGCCCTATCCTATTAAGTACACTATTGAGAAATCAGAACAACCCTTCATTGATTCTGTCTTTGCATTCAGTAAACTGTGACATTAAAGAAAGTGCATTTTAGAACCATCTAATGTACCAAATGTGCCCACCAAGCTCCTCTCCTAACAAATGGAAAATATTGTTAAGATTTTGAGATTTTTATTTCTATAGGGATATTCCACAAGTAAATGAGAACAGTTCCACTGTCCTTAATTTATGGGCTAGTGTAGAGAGTACAGCTATGGCACCCTCCTCGCCCTCAGGGAACACTTTTTTTAAGCCACTGGAGGAGTGACTCTCACTCAGTGGTGGGCAGGGTTTGAACCCAAAGTAGGTTGAACATACAGCTGCAGTACATGTCTGAGATAAACACCAAGCTCCGGACCATCATGAGGTGCTAAAGTACACAACGAGCGTGGGCGCTTTCCACTAGTGCACAGCTAGAATTCATGGGGAAACAGTCTTTGCAACAATACCTTTACCATGGAATACCTTTACCACGCATGCCTTTACCAAGCAGGTAAGTATTTGTGCCACACATGGTATGTAATGGTAAGATAGAAGAAGGGGCGGGGGGCCCAATATGGGAAATCAAAAAGAACAAGCAGGTGCAGGAAAAGGAAGAGGGGGCAGAGGAACAAAGAGACCATAGGATCAACTCTAATGGATGAGTTAGCAATAAATCTTTCGTCAAAACAACTGGATGAGAAACATAAGAATCTCTTAAACAAAGGTCTGACATTTTGCCCAAGTGTTGGGATGGATTTAGCAACTGCAAAGATCAACCTGTACAAATTCTGTGGAAAATTGAAACTAAAGAAATATTTTGCAATTAAAGAACATCAAAGGAAAAAACTGCTGCACCTCAGGTTTTATCAATTCTGACAAATGAAGATGTACTCCCAATTAAGAGCTCTCTATACCGTAGAAATTTAATCTGATGGCTTGCAAAAAATAAATAACGAAGAAACAATTTCTGATCTGGAATATTGTGTTGCAGCTGGTATTGAAATAGACAGGCCAGTCATCAGTGGAGGCAAAACAAAATCCAGATTTTGTCCGCAGCTACTGGCAGGAAATAAAGTGGATCTCTTTCAAGAGTTAGTGTCAGAAGCCCTAAGAACCATATCACTCAAAGAACAGAAAAATCATCTTCATTGCAAAAGAAACATGACCAAAGAAGATTGGTTGGCTTTGTAAGATCTGCAAGAAGACAATAACATTATTATTAAGGCCTCTGACAAAGGGGAATATAGTGATAATGGACTGGAGCAAATACCTCCAAGAGGTTAGGAAACAGTTGGATAATCCAGACCATTATGGAAACTTTGTGGGAGATCCCACGGAAGAGATGAAGGCAATCTTTCATCACAAACTAAAGATATAGCATGAACGGGGGCTTTTGGATGATATCTGAGAAAGCTTTATCCCATGACACCAATGATTTATCTCCTACCAAAAGTCCATAAAAGTCCCGAAAACCCCCTGGGCCATCCAATAGTCAGCTCCTGTGATTCACTGCTGGCGAATGTCTCAAGATTTGTGGAGATTTTTTTGTTTCCTTATGTCGCCAGCCTCCCATCCTACATCAGAGATTCAATGGATTTTCTCAATCGGATAAATGGCATTCCGTGAAAGAAGGTATACATAATGGCAACAATTTATGTTGTGTCCCTGTATAAATCTATAGTACATGAAGATGGCTAAAAAGCCTGCAGATATTTTTATGATCCAGATCATTGAGTTTATTAGAACATACTGAGATGCTTTTAGAAATCATGGAATTCTGCTTAAAGAACAACGTTTTCCTTTTGGATTGAAAGTACTATATTCAAAAACAGGGCACAACAATGGGCACTTCATTTGCCCGAACATATGTGAACCTCACCATGGGGGGGGAGGGTGAGGCAGAGACAGTGTGGACTGATGAAAATGCTGAAATACTAAAAAAAGGTAATTTTATGGAAACCTTCCTACAATCAATGGGTAACAACCCACAGAATTTACAATTTACATATGAAATCAGTAACAGCAGCATTAATTATCTCGATATTGGAGTGTACATAGAAAACAACACAATGTGAAATAAAATACACAGGAAGCCAACCAGTTGCAATAGTATCCTGTTTGCAAATAGAGCACATCCAAAGGCATTGAAATGGAGTGTGCCGTATGGAGAAATCTTGAGAGCAAAATGGATTGTTCTGAACTGAAAGAATTTGAGATCCAAGTGCAAGAGATGTTCCTAAGATTTAGAAGACGAGGTTACCCAATCACAGTATTAGAAGAGCAAGAATGAGAAATAGAGAGGAACTATTAATTCCAAAGACAGCTAAAAGCTTGATCAAGGAAACAGCAACAAGATATATTATGCATTTTAATTACTCAAATAATGAAATCAGGAAATTGCTCAACAATAACTATAGTATTTTGAAAAAAGATGAAGATTTAAAAGAATGTTTATCTGACCATCCCAAAATTACCTATAGAAAGTCTGCTTTATTAGGGGATATTTTCATTCAAAGCTATATGACCGATACAAAAGGTGAGACAAAGAATGGGTTGCAGAAACCAGGTTTTTCCAGATGTCAAAAATGCAAGGCCTGTCAACATGGTCAGAACAAAACATTGTTTGAATTATCAGATGGCTGAGTTAAAAAGATTAGTATGGATACATTGTGAAACAACTCATGTAATTTAGTTATTGGAATGCAGCTGTGGCAAGAAAATGTTGGAAGCACGATCAACAAATTCAAACTTCATAAACTCCAGCATTTACGAGCAATTGCCAACAAAGACATCACATCTGTAATGGCTAAACATATCTGGGAGGAGCATAAGGGTGACAGAAGCAATTTGTACTTCTATGCAATTTAGCATATAAGAGCCAAACCCAGAGGAGGGGATAGTAAAATTAATATTAAGAAGATCTGAATCCAAGTGGATTATCTCAATTGGAAGTGAAATTCTCTGTGGTTTGAACACTGATGCAGAACTTTATGAGCATTTATAAGAGTTTACTGAATTTCTTACACCATGAGCTTAGAGGAAATGAATGACATGGTTTATGAAGAAGCTAAGGACGATCATTTGTTTTCTGGTTTCCCTCCCCTCACTCTACTTTTTCTTCCTTTTTTTTCATCTCTTCCTTGTCTTTAGAACATGCTAAGATAGGTTGTAAAGTAATGTTGAATCTCAGGGGTTTACTGATGAATTTCAAAAGTACAGATTGAATGTGAATTTAACCATGCACAGTCACTTTTGAAAACATATTTGTTACTGTACAGGACTTATTCTGGTCTTTGGAATATGTCAAAACAGGTTGGGCGAGAAGAACTTTGTAAAGTAGCACTGGATCTCAGGGGTTTACCGCTGATTTGCTTTAAAAAATTGCAGGTTGGATATGATTTTAACCATGCACAGTCACTTTTGAAAACATACATGTAACTGTACAGGATTCTGAATAACTAAGTTCCCCAGAAAGATTCCACAAACAGGCATAGCCGTTTACTCTTGATAAAAGTCCATCTGTAACGCAGCCGGTGCTCATGTAAAGCGCTCTGATACCTTCGGGGCGAGATTGCGCTATATAAATCTCCAAAATAAAAAAGTGCAATTCATATCCCTTGGTGCCGTTACATAAGTATGTAAGGGCACAGAGGGGTATCCACTCCAGTGCATACTTCTCAGTGCCCTTGCATACTTATGTAAGGTCATCGAGGGGTATACACTGCACTGGTTTAAGCAGGGCTGGAAGAGGGAGCAGTCCCTCTATGTTTAAATCACTTCAGATTAAGGTTTAATCTGCAGTGGTTTTTAAACATAGCGGGACTGCTCCCTCTTCTAGCCCTGTTTAAAAACCAATTGCAATGCAGATTAATTCACCAGGCAGAGCGGCAGAATTCATTAGTAATTCTGTGTTAAATGAGTAACTTAGAGTTACTAAATCCCTCCAATACCGCCGGCAGAATAAAAAATTCGGCCCACCACTAATTATTACCGGTGAATTGAATTTTGTTTTTTCATTTAAAACAATATGTTTAACAGACATTTTCACCTAACTATAATGACCCTTTAACCTTTGTTTTTGTAATGAATTCCTAAGGTTTTTTTAAATACCTAACTATAAGAATTTCGATATTTTTTTAACAGAAAGTAAGATGTCCATTGCTATGCATGCATGACATGAGATTGGTTGCAGGGCCTGGCCACCCACCAGGCCCCCTCCAGGCGCATTACTTGCTGTATCATGTAACAATATAAAAGGTGTCATTTTAAGTAAAGCAGTCCTACTGGCTTTGTCACATACTCAAAAACAAAATAATAGTGGCATTGCCTATTGGCTTTATCAAAGGGTCAGTACATTGACATATAAAAAAGAACTATTGGCTTTGTCAAAAAATGACTAATAATGAGAACCAAATGTATATTCAGTGTGATTGGGACAAAATGTTTTCAATAAAGCCCTTTTAAAAAACATTAACATGTGTTTTAATTTTTTTTTTCAGGCCAAAAAGTGCAATCATGAAACCAACCAGTGAGGTACTCCTTGCTGGAACGGTAAATAATAAATGAGTGGTTTCTGACACACATTTATTATTCCTTTATTTTTTTAATTATAATTTTGGGGTCTCCCGGTGCCCACTAGGGACAACCATACTTTTTATTTTCAATAGGGGCAGTGGGGAGAGCCTCAAAGCCCCCTTAGCCCCTGCTGGCTCCAGTGGTGGGAGATAGTCACTTTTTCAATCTTTTCAACTTTTGTTGGAGGCTGAGGGGGGGGTTTAGTGAAGATTCGTGAAACAGCACCAAAGCAAACCACAAAATGCTTTTCGCGTGTGTGCGTGTGTGTGCGTGTTTTTACCATATTATATTTACCATGCTTGTTAAAGCCGTACATGGTAAAAGCATCTGAACGCAGGGTAAAGGCTGCGTGCAGAAGGCCTGCATGGCAGGAGGATCTACAGCAGAAACGGAAACCGCGTAAGGCAGTCCTCGACTGCAGGACTCAGTTTACATAACAAGACAGTCGACTGCTGACTAACCAGGATGCAAGGAACACTGCCCTATGCTACGTGCAGCCTACTGACGTAGTTTGTAGTCTTCTCTGAGTTATATGTTTGACCTTGGTGAATGTACATTAAATCTACCTTAGCAATAAAGTCTTAAATATTGTTTAGAATCGTGACTTATGTGTACATTAAAATAGGCCTATTTTAAACTAATTACACATAAAATAGAGAGACGGGAAACAGCGGGCTTGCATATTTCCAAAAGGACAAATGCTGAATCCTATTAAAAGTCCTACCACAGAATAAAAGATACAAACATGTAATCTAAATCTAGCTAATGTAACAACCATAGGAATGAGTCCACCAGTTCAGACTGTTTCCAAGGCCAGCTCCATCAAGCAAAAGCCAAGAACACCTCATTCAAACTGAAGGAATATCTCACACAGTATTAAATGGGATATTCCTTTTGCCTCCACAGAGCTGTTTACTTTCTTTAAGTTTTTAAAAAAAAATTTTTTTAACATTGGTATGCAAAGGCCTACATTAGGCCGAATTCTGAATAAAAACCGAAAACTGAATCGCAGAGCTTTTGATTTTGTTATATTTTATGTCTGGTTAAACTAATCCTCCCCTACATCTTCGAGCACAGAGTGTTCTGCATTCAGCAGAAATAATGTTTCACAATAACTTCTTCTCCAGCTTGTGGTCATTACTTCATACCCAACAGTGACAATGCCCAACCAATAGGAATCTAGTGCATAGTTACCTACCGCCAGGCCTTTAAGTGGGCAAGGTCCCTCCAGGTCTCAGACCCGCAGTAATTAAAAACGTCCCTATCGGACCCTGTATTCATGTCCTGTACTGCAATAGCAAAAAACCCTGATCTATTTTTTTAACAATGAATGTAAAAAAACGTTTAGGCAATCCATGGCAGTGATTTGGTTTCCGTTTACATTTCACACGTTTTACTTCCTATGGCATTCCCTAATCGTGTTTGCTATTTCCAGGATGTAGTGTTTCTGTATATTTTTTTCGTTCAGCATATTACACTTACATAGCACATACAGGGCTGGACTGGGAATCCAAAGCAGTCCAGGCAATTTTGCCGGAACAGCCTCGAGGGGGGAGGGCGGGGAGGAAGCACTTCTGCTTTTGTTACTGCGGGCCAATATTGCAGCACTGTTGCAAAAACGGCCCCAGTAACAAAACTGCCCCCACCTCTGCAAAACCGGCCCCCAACCTTCCAGCCTCCCAGGGAATCGCCCGATGCCTGCAACAGCCAGTCCGGCCCTGAGCACAAACTTTGAACTGAGTAGCCTCCATGTATTTATAACGGGCCACTGAGCGCACTCTGCAGTTGAGGCTGAAGGCAAGGCGAGTTTCTCACAATGGGTCATAAAGGTATTCAGAATTCATGGTCATCCAATCTTTGGCCTCTCGGCAGAGCGCACAGAGCAGTGGTCAAGTATTTCAGTTGCAATTGTGATTCTTTGCAGATGTGTGTGAAAGAAGAACACAGCTGTCAAAATTTGGCAGAAGTAAAAGCAAATACACCAACAGGTGAGTGAGGGCGCTGTGTGTTTGGGGGGTGGTGAAGGAGATAAGAGGAAGTGCATTTAGGAGAGAATGAAGAAAGGGTGATGAAGAGGAAAGATGAGGCCCGTGATATGTAGATGGAGGAAATGTGGAGAGAAAAAGGGTGCATATGTGTAACATTGAGTAGACATGACAGAAGTGATTGAGACACTGAAGACCACCATCTCATCCACAGGCCTCAGTAATGTTAAATTCACAGTCTCACAATATCAGAATTTAAACATTTTCAATATTAATTATTTTAAACAAAATCATTGTTTTTACTCATTCATCTTAAACAGCTAACAACAATTGACAAAGCCAATAGTCCTGGCTAGTTTTAGGAGTATGTCAGCGGTTGCGTTATATATCTGAATACAATAACCGAAAGCTCAGAGAGGCACCAAAATTGTGGTAGGGTGGCTACTATGGGAATCACAGAAATGTAATGTGTGTTTCAGCCACGCCCCTTTTAGAGACCTCCTACTTTTTTCATCCCAATTAGAGCCCTGCTTACCGCAGCCTACTTCATCTGATCCATCGCCGCAGTCGTTGTCTGTGTCGCATTGCCAAATGCGAGGGATGCACCTGTTGTTGGCACACGTGAACATGTTAGCAGAGCAGCTTGCGGGACCTTGAGTGGGACAATTCCGCTCGTCACTGCCATCCGTGCAGTCATTGTGTTGATCACAGCGCCAGCGCAACGGAATGCATCGCCCATTGCCGCATGTAAATGCCATAGCAGAGCAAGTGTTATCTGAAATGTAATAAAAGCCATGCGTTACTGGAAGGTAAAGCGTCATTGGAGGTATAAATGGGCATATCGACAGACATTTATGCACTATATTGAGATTGAGCTTAATAGTTATGCTGGTTGTATGTCAGATTATCATTGTGTCTCAATCTGTATTGATTTTATTTTACTAAATCCAAAACTGCTATATTTTTTTAAAGCAATAGTTATGACATGGTATTTCTGTCAGATGATATTTGGGTTACAATATTTCTGTACCATACTAATTTATACGCCACACAATGATCCCTCCAAAGAGTGTAACCTGACTACTAGTAATGATCAACCACTTCAACCTTGAAAGCATGAAAGTCTGAATCAGTGCGGATGGGGTCAGAGCCTGTAACCAGCATGTAGCACACCAAGTGCTGTTGAAGCTGAAGAGCCAACTGCCTCCTTTGCTGCACACCCGAAATAGTCTTTAGGAAACTGAACCAGCTAGCCGAAGCTCAGCTCTGCTTCCGGCAGCGTGTTACCCATTCTCTTTCTAACCCTCAAGAAACATGTTCTTCAGTAACTCTCGTAAATTGGTGTGCATGTGATCAAGGAAGGTGCTAAATTAAGAGTGTTCTAGAGTTTCTTCTCGCACCTCCTTAGTTATTTATATTCGGTGGGGGATTGTGTAGTGATGATCCCTTCTTGAAGAAGCACCAGGCCATTGCACCAGGTGGATGCAAAGATGCAGGTTTGATATCAGAGAATAATATCTTATTGGCTGGACCAGAGTCAAGGACCCAGAGATTCAGGCCTATGTGCTTGTGGTTTTAAGTCCATGACAGTTTTTGATGTCATCTCTTTCCTGTCGTCAGTGCACTCAGCTGTTATAGAATGTGGACTCTTACGTGGAGAGTGATCTGCTAGTGTTCACAGATAGGTTGTTATTAGAAGTTAACCTGAGGCAGCTGGTAATCTTATGATGGTGTGTCGATCCCATTTTGGCATTGGGTCACATGGTCTAGCACTGTTAAAGGTGTCCAGTTTTAAGGTCTGGCATTTGAGACAGCTTTTCTGTCTCCCTAGACTATTTTCCAATTCATTCATACAAAATAAACATAAATAGAGGGACTTTTGTCCAGTAGGCGTCATACATTGGTCTGTTTAATTTTCATTCACATTTTGCTTCAATCCACCACAGCATACTGCATGGGTCAGCAATGGGTCAGTCCACTTTAGCCATTGGCTCCTTGCACTTGGAGCGACTGTACAAAGCCTGTGATCAATGTTCCAATGCACCTAAAATAGTTTCCTTCTCTTAAATAACAAATCCTAACTTCAAACTATGGCTACTGATTTTGCCCACACTACGGTTGCTCCGTTACATGGTAAATTGTGTTCTGTCTCCTTTTAAAAGTTGGTGTTATAAAAGGTTTTTGTGACATTGCAACATAGTGGCTGCCTGCAATTTGAGTGCTTCATTATGCGTGGTTTGTTCTTGTCTCTTTCACAAGCAATGCTAATAATAATAATTATAACTGTAATAAAATCCAAGGCGCCGCTGAAAGGGTTGTTATTTGAAAACAAATCTCTAGGAAATGGCCACATCAGTGATTTTTTTTTAATTTGTAATTTTTTTATGGTAGGCATAGGGCAGCCATGTTTAAGGTATGGTTTTTTCTATTAATTTTTATGGCATAAGCTTGCAATAAAATATTGTAAAAAATGAACATTACAGCAGTTTGCTAAGGCCAGACTTATAGGCTTTGCCAATGATTGTTCAATATAGCCATAGAGCCCGCCGTAGCAGGCTCTACCGGCCATTAAAGGCCTGAGCCAAAGGCGAGTGTCTTTAACGAGGGAGCGGGCCTTTAATTAAGAATTTGTAAAGATGTACGCAGTAGCAAAGAAAGGTAGGCATGGGCTCTAAGCATGGATAATGATGATGATGAGAAATTTGTAAAGCGCGACAAATACCCTGGGGTGTCTAGGCGCTGCCTTTGATAGATACTGAGCAGAGTGGAACATAGGGGTGGAATTACACTGCAAACAGCCACGTTTTTAGGCCCTTTACTAAATTTGAGGAGTCTGGATTCTTTCTTCAACAAGGTAGGCAAAGAGTTCCATTGGCTGGCAGTTGTAGCCGAGAAACTCTTTCCTCCCCATCTAACCTTGTGAAGGACAATGGAGACATATGCCACCTGGCTGGGTAGCAAAAAGTCATAAACATTTGGTGTATTTATTGTGAGAGGAGACAACGTCAGTATGGGCGTGCTGTAGCAGCCGTTATGGAGGGACAAGATCTGGTCTTGGTTTGTCACCTTGGAATGGCTGTGCAATAGTGTGAAGAATCCATACGATTGGTAAAAGGATTCCTGAGCATAGATTACTGCTTGAAAATTCCTTTGGAGCATTTTAGTAGTGTCTATTTGAGGGCAAGTATTACCGGGACCCTTAATTTAAGAATCTTGGCACTCAGAATAAGAACGCATCCAGTCATTGATGCCCTTGCCCTGAAGAAGCAGTCTCTCTTGTATACTGCGAAACACGTGTTGGAATCTCTCGTTTGGCTGTTGTCTGTTATCAGGACGTTTAAGAATATTGCATCTAGCTGCGCATTAAACAATTGATTTTAATTGAATTGTATCAATAGGTCTTTTGTTTGTGATGTTTTTATGTGCTGATATTGTCATATATATTTGTGAAAATTATATTTTTGTAGTTCTTAGTGATGAATCACTATATGAATCTCTAGATAGGATGTTTAAATAAAAGGAATCAAAAATGTTATTTTTAACAAATAGATTTTTGAGCTATATACGTCTCCCGAACACTTCAGAAGTCCCCTCGGGGTTCTACAATAGATTATAATACAATTGGGGTGCAGTGAACCCCTCACACCCTTGGCTCCCTGATGACACTGCACCTGCTGCCTTAATTATAACTATGTCCCTGTAGGATTGCGTGTGCATTGTAGATGTGCATGGCCGGCTATAACATTTGAACACTTTTACAAAGTCAGAAGTAACTGTTTAAGCTTTGTGTTGCATGAATACCACCCCGCCACTTCCTGCCATGAGGGAGGCACACAGATGCCTCAAATCAGCCTGTTTTGACAATGAATGTAAGCCGCTTCAGCAAAAATATTAAAACATTGTTTGTGAAAATTAAGCCTGGCCTAACCACCTTGCCACCTGTTTGCCTAACTCCTCTAGCAGCGCCCTCAGCAGACCCATGTTTCATTGGTTGAGAGCACACAAAGCAAGGAATAACGGATAAAGATTGTTCATCTACATGACAAATTCTTTGGATTCCCTAGAACGCCCTTGACAGGTTTCACTCCAGGAACATAATCTAATTTGAAACGGCCTACATGTTTGACCCCCCCTTCTCCCCTCCGCTTGTCTCATCTATCGGAATCGGAATACATGCTCTGGGTTTAATTTAATTTAAGGTATTTGATACTGCACGAACTATCTCCTGGATTTGGGGGAACTCACCATCGTCTTCTAGCATTTTCCAACAATACATCTAATTAGTTGCCTAATAGCTGTTGTTATACTACGGACCAAGCAACGATGTATTGACTTCTGGTAACTGCTGCCTTAAAATGCTATTTTTATTTATATCTCGTTATTGGACCCACATACCTGGATATGGGTTGGGACGGTGGGATGTACATTATTAAAAACAGCAACCTTCAGTTTTATCCTTTCTTTCAAGCCTTGCTAGCTAAACAGGAGAATATATATAATATTATTCATGATTTTACCATTTTGAACCTTGTTGACAATAATGACATGTCAATACAAAATGGAGAGAAGGATCCACATATTTTTGGGAATATGGAAGAGACTGGTTACTCTTCCTGATTTATCACACTCAAAAACACCCAAACGTCCCCATATTTCAAAGTAGCGTGTGTAAAGGATTTGTCTATATGTATGTATATGGTATTTCTATCTTGCAAACCTAGCCAGAAAAACGCATTGGAGTGCTGAACAGGGTCAAAGACAAGCATATGGTCAATGAGTGATCGGAGAAATGGCTAGATTTAGGGTCGGTATTGCATTGTAATGTGCTGTTCTTTAAAGAGGTACGTCTTTAACTCTTTCCTAAACTGGAGCAGTTTTGGGGTGGTCCTAATGGATGAGGGGACGTTGTTCCAGATCCTGGGTTCATAGATTTTTCCACACAAATCCCTATATTTCAACGGTGAGTAGGTGAAAGGATTTCTCTATTCAAATTTCTCCATATTTCAAAATAGTGTAAGTGAATGGTTTTCTTGACCAGGACAGCTAAGCATGGAAATGTGTTATTTGTGTTGATTTCCAAGCAAAGACATGGGGATTTTTTTGATTCCAACAGAAAGTCTGAAATCCCTACAAATCATAGATCGACATCTATGAACCAAAGATTTCAGATTTTCTAAACATTAATTGAGAATTAGACAGACATGACTATATTCTTTAAAGTTGCGTAGATACTCGTGCAACACACCACAATTTGCTGATGTGAACACAAGCCTTTAAAACAGTAAGTAAATTGACACTTTTTCTTGCGTTGTGTTGGGTCACTCGAATGCCCTTGCAAAGCTTTAGTTAATGTGGGCTATAGTGTCCGAACATTAACCTGGTATAGTAGATGGTGATAAATTTCAGTGTCATCCATTTTCTTCTGATTCACCTATTTCTTGGAACGAAAGGCTACAGCAGGGGTTCAATCTTCGAGAAAGCTGCAGATACTGTTAATAAATCATGCACACCACCAAGCCTTTCGGGGGGTAGACACGATCTAAGCAATTCTGTCCAATGCCATAAAAATGTTGTTAATTCTTCACATTCACTTGACCAGCACTCTACCTGCTGGACACAATTCGAAAGGGCTTCCGCATAAGCATATTTCTAATTTTCATTTGGCAAAGAAAAAAGAAAAATATTTTTGAAATTCTCCATTTAGGCAAATGAAACTATTTCGCTATTAGATCTCCTTTGAGAATAAAATGTGTTTACTACATTCCTTATAGAATGATACTGGAACATGGCACACATAACATATAACTCCACATTTACTCCTCACTGATAGGAGAGTATGCCTCCTTAGGCCTTTTTATACCATGAGTGATACGCCTGTATTATAGCTGGGCTGATTACTGACATTATTCTAGCATTCAAAGTTAGCTTAGTGCCTGATTTGGAGTTCAGTTTTAAAAAATCCAGATTTTGGAGGAAATGCTATATCCACCGTAGAATACACAGGCTGAATTCCTCCACATGGGGGAGACTATGATGAATTAAATTCAATTTGGGAATTTAGCATTTTCATCCAGGATTGCCCCCAAACAAACAAAATGAATTCTATGCAGGCAGGCAGGTGTATATCACACTTTTTACAGTGCTGTGCAAGTAGGATGTATGATGAGATACTTTGAGAACATTTAAATTGCATATATTCAGTCAGGGCCACAGGAATTATGCAGCAGGGAACGGCCAAATTATGTCAGGCCTGACTAAATTATATGGCAATAAAAGGCAAATTAGGCGGCGTAATGCAGCACATTTTGTGATAGCATTACTTCATTGTTTTGTCATGTCAACACTTGTTAACACTGTCTGGGCATAGGTTGCACCTCATTAGTATCTGTTAAGCACTCAACGACAGCAATAAACAACAGAAAGGTGATCAGTCAACCTTTGCAAAGGGCCTTCCACTGCGCATCAACACGTGTTGCTGCATTTTTTTTTAGCAACCTTTGAAATGTTTCAGCTAGAAACTTTTTTTGTTAAAATCTGTAGATTATGCAGCAGGTGATGGATTGTGCGGCAAATGTGGCAAATGTATAATTATGCAAAAAAAACCTGCGTCCACACCATTGCATCATTACAGTAGCCCTGCACATATTCCATTGGTTTATTTATTATCGTCTTTTAAACAAGTATGTTTTTGCCAATTGTGAGCTGTGTCTACAAATGTTATTTGCAACGACAGTAATGAATTCAAACTAGTAGGTAGCTGAATACAGTATGATGCACATCATTAAGAAAACACCTTAAATAATGTAAGCGCAATGGCTTGAATAACTGTACTCTACTATCACAAGTGAGAGCATGATTTAACAATGTATGTGTGCAACAGTAAGTGTTGTGAAACAGAATGAGTACTCACGCACCCCTCTTTTAACAAAAACAGTTAAGTTTCACTTCTTTTAATTGTAATATATGTTTTATTGTCGGCAGTGATGATTTATTTTGTGGGTGTGCATAAAGAGTAAGGTTGATGTTGTACTTCACCATGCTGGGGTCTTTCAGACCACACAAAACGTGACTGGCGTTTGCTGAATTAAAATCGTGGGCAACTGAAGAAGCGAGGATGGTGCCAAAAATGCAAAGCAGACCGACCCCTTCGACGGTCTTCAATATTCCCCGGCTACAATTGTGACTGTGAGGAACAAAGCTTGCCCCGTGCTTTACTACTTACTTAGTGATCCACAGCCCAGCTCATCGCTGTTGTCATGGCAATCATCAACGCCGTCGCAGCGGAAGTATGTTGGCACGCATTTCCCATTAGCGCACGGGAAAGAAAAGGAGCCGCACTGCATGGTGGGTGGCTCGCTTGATGGGTCATCAACACACGTCAATTGATTGGAGCTCAGCTTCATGCCGTATGGGCAGCCACAAACCCTCTGCATATTAGGCACGGGGTAGCAGAAATGGCTGCAGTCGCCATTGGGATTGGCTTGCCGATTGCAATAGTTAGAACCTTGAAAGGAAGCACAGAAACAAAGAAGGGACTCTCAGTATTTACACTTCTTTATTCCATTTACAAGATAATCCAAGCAAGGGTGACAGCTGCTGCCTCGGTCATTCCCCCTTCCCACACTTTCCCGCCATCCACCCTCCCTCGCCTTTGCACGGCGCCCAAGTGAGACACTGCGCTCAATTAGTTCTGAATACAGTACATAAGATCGGATGACCAGCAGCACTGGAATGGGCATACAGGCCCGACAGCGAACTTCTGATGAGGTGTAGAATAGTGAGCTAATTTCAGGGCTCAGGCAGCTCATTCATCCTCAAACAAAAGCTTTAATTCTCTTTTAGGCACATGTATAGTTTGATGCAAGGAAGCTCCCGGGTACTGTACCAGGGCATGATAGAATTCACAGCATTTGTTTCAAAGCAGCCTGTGAAACCTATGACATTTTTGCCAAAATATTTGGAAAATATGCTGAAAATTAATCACTAGGGAGGACCAACCTATAGTCCCCCAACGCCCACCGTATATTCAGCTGATGAAAAGAGAGACAATTAAATACAATTAATGTGGAAAGCTGCTCTGTTCTTCCATTGTAAATGGAACTGCGCCCTCGATGCATTGTGGGCCCAAGCTTGACAAATCAGCATTGGCCCCTTATGTATAATGAGAAACCTCCTTGCACCTCAGGGGTCTTGCTTTTTGTTAGGCAGAAACACACCAGTGATTTAGGGGTTTGTTTCTGCATTAAAAAAGCCTACAGTCTGCCATGATATGTTGCCAGGCTGGCATTACATTTCCGTCAGAGATGTACTTGCTGTGGAGATGGGGACACTTTCACCACAAATGATGGCTGCTAAACTAACATGGGTTTCTGAAAGTACTGAGTGGTCCTCTGTTGTCTAGGCAGACTGCCGAACCAGCTGAGGGGGATCTAAGTGATAGCTTTTCATTGGATATTTTTTATGAAACGTCATTTACTACATTGTTTACATAGTTTTGCATTTTAAACTCACTCTGAATTGAATTTATTATGCTGGCGCCAGAAAATCCCCAAGAAGACCAAAATCTATCTGATTGTAATTTTTTCCATAGATAGCAATCTTACCAATCTGTGAATTTGCATCAAATGATTTCACATGCTTGATGTTACTGATGCCTCGTCGAATTACAGTCATCTCTCCTCCATCTGTTTTCCTCACTCTTATAATTCCACCAAGGCGCCAGTCAGTAACATATGCAAAACCTAGGTCACAGGGAAGAAGACAGACAAACTCCAGTCAAAAATCAAGAAACAGAAGTCGTGGTTACAAGAAAATATCCATAGATCGGGAAAATCCTTTCTTCTCCATAAAAGCACCATTGAGAAAACAGAACTAAGGAAAACATTACAAACCTGTAACAACTGGCTTGCAGCCCGCAGTGCTGTAGATTTACATGCTGTGCATAGTCCCAATACCGGCAACATCCCCCCACCTTCCCATAGGCGAACGTGCATAAATAAACCACAAGACACTTTGTTTATGGGAAAAACTGTCGCAGGTTTATTCCATACAAGAGTATGCAATAAGGTGGGTTATCTTACGGGCGATCCATGGGCAGGCAGCCGTCCAACCTATGCTGCCCCTGCCCGCCTGATGAGCCAGCACTGTGGGATGTATGCCCGATCAGCGCTAGACCTGTGTGGGAGGGGGCCGGACTACCCCTACACTCACCTGGACAAAGTCGACGCCAGGGACACAACAGCGTAGGAGCCGACGCCTGACCAGGGAACATGATTTCGCACCACAACATCGCACCGCGCAACCGCATCAAGGCTAGTGGCAAGACGGCGTGCCTGGCGCGGAAAGAGGGAGGTCCAAAATTGCCATGTATTCGCCACACATTCTCTGCACTCAGTCTTGTGCAAGCGCTCACCTCTGATCTGTGACACAGCCATGCATTCTAGCCGGCGGCAGTCCCAACAGCGGGAAACCAATCTTCCACCGGAGCAAACCCAGCTCCATAACCACTGGGACGTACGGCGCCACACAGTGAGCGCAGAGTTGGAACACCTGGGGGGGCCAAAACCGTGTGGGCGAGAGGAACTGCAAAACCGCGTGGGAAGCGAGAGGAACAGCCCCAAATGGCCAGACTCACTGCAAAACACCTGTGCCACCGCAACACTCGGGGGAAGGCACCAAGGCGGACACGGGAGCCGGCCCGTGACTTGTAGGGGGTGGGAGGTGTCCGACCATGCGACTCCGCCGCTCCCTGCCCTATTCTTCCTCCCGCCAAACCTATTAGCAAGATTGTGAATGACCGGAGGATTTCAGCAGCGCACGCAGCTCCCGGGCCACAGCTGCGAACCGCCTGTGACTCTCCTCAATCCCGACCGGGCCAAAAATCTCAGGCCAACCAAAGAACAAAGATGCCCAACCATCTTTGCAAGAGGCGGGGAAGTACGTAAAAGCATCAGCCCCTCTCCACCTACTGCCGTCCGGTTTTTATTGATGACAAGCGCCACCTCGGCCCCTTGCCTGCCCACAAACAATGAGGGTAGGTGGGGGCATGCAACCGCCCGGGAAAACACTAACCTCACAACAATCCGACGGGACAAGAGGAACGACCTCCACGAGACGGCGAGGCTGGCGGCAAAGAGGCCGCTGGGAGGGTCAGAGGGGTATACATATCCTCCCTCCCCCCCCCTGGGCGTACCGGAAGTGACGCCCACACCCCCAGAACAGCGGGCTCCAGGCAGAAGCCCTCTGCTGCTAGAGCGAGGGGTCGGCTTGTGCCGCAATGGCACTAAAGGGCCGCCCTTTTAGGGGGGCCCCCTTTGGGGGCGGCGGGCAGCCACATACTCCTGCCATCTAGTGTTGGACTCGTAGCCTTACAAGTTGTTTATGTCTAACGTTGGAGTTTCAGTTTTGAGGTGATGCATGGTACCTACCTCAAAAACCAGACACTGCCACAGATTGTGTTTTTCTCTCAAGGGTAAGTATATGCATGGAGAAGATCAAAGTGATAATGTCTGTGTACTAGAGACGAAACATGCAATTACCTAGAGTACATATGAATAGTGACTATACCCTTACAACTTACCATGAAATCACTTTTGGGGAGCTGGGTAGGGTGCATGTGAATCTACAGCTTTAGAGATCGCAACCTGATTGTTACATTTAAGTAACTTTTTATGCCTGCAGCATGTGCAGCTGTTCGTCACATGCTGTGCATTGACTGAAAACCAATACACAAATACCTACTGTGGTAACTTACAAGGAGAAATGGGAGATGTTTGGGCAGAGGAGGCATCAAGGTGTTTCATTCCTTTCAACTGAAAGGGACCCCTGCTCCTTGGGGAGGCCTTCCCCATGCCATGAGAGAGAGGGAGAGTCTGAAGCCCACAGCTTCAGCCAAAGGCAGGCTGGAAGCATTCATATTAAGCCTTGCTCCGACCCCGGGTGCTCTGGCTGTGTTAGCAATTAATGTTTTTTTTATCGGGTGTTTACCAGTATTTATTTGCTTGCTGTTATATTATTTTATTGGCGTTTGTGTAGAACATTGGAATGTGTGCCCAGACATATTCAGGGAACTCCGTGCTTTGATCTGAAATTGGCTCCTCTTTATCTTCAGTCATTCCTGCATTTGGAACAATGTTGTAAGTACAGTGTGCCTGACTTGCAATTGATATTGAGCCTGAACGTCCACAAAGTAATGCTTAGTAAACGTAACAAAGTCCACGTAACAACATTATAAATGTCTGCTAGTGGAATAATAGCCAGGATATCCACCATGGCCCCTTTCTAGCAAGTAGAACATCCTCTGAGTATATCATGTGGCTTGCATTTGACTTTTGCATAGCATAGCTGAATGCTAAAATCACAGGTGCCTAATCGCCAGATTTAGGGACAAGAGGTAGGGATGCAGTAACTGCCCTTGATGCTGGCTTAGGAGCTCAGGGTAGGGTGGTCATTTTTCATGTGGATGAATGGAAATCTCTAATAGTAGCAAGAACCATGGTTGAGGAGCCCATGTTGGGGCATTGAGGATAAGTGTCATTGTGCCTTCTCCATTTTCCATACTACTTAAGAAATCAGTAGCAGCAGGGGAAAAATGTGGGCAACTATCCTGACCCATTTAGGAACTGCACAAGGAACCTGAGGGTGGTTACCTCGAAGCAAAGCTTTGACATTTTGCATTTGTGTGGATGGTAAACAAGCCCACTGCTGGGGTACCCCAGCCGTGGAAGTAGTGGTTGAGAATTTGTGAGTTCATCTCAGATTTGTGAGTTTCTTTATGCGTCCTGCTGAAGAGATCATCAAAGTTGTTGTACACCCTGGGATAAACTCCACCAGCAGGTGCATGTGATGATGTAGCACCCAATTCCAAACTGTTTAGGCCGGCCTGGACAATTGTTCAGAGTTTGTGCACCCTTGTTTCTGTATGTAATACATACGCATCATATTGTCTAGTCACATCACGACCACTTTGTTTCAAAGTCTGGTTTGAGATGCTCAAAGAGCTAGTTGTACTACCCTGAGATCCGACACATTGATGAAGCAACTGTTCTGTTGGAGACCACTGACCCTAAATGATGAGATCACACATGTGAGCTTCCCAAATTGAGATGGATGGGCCTGTGCGGAAAGTCACCTACGACTGTAGGGGCAAGAGACAATCTTCCAAGTAACAAGCTTTCTTGCTCTGCCATTGCAGTTTGTGCTGACCACTGGGCTCCACGAACACTAGATCCTCTCCGCCCCCAATGGCCTCTGGCATTTTTTGGCTGGACATTCCTGTAAAGGAAGCATGTGTAATCTTGCATTTGGGACTAGAGTAATACTTGTCAACATCATTCCCAGCAGTTTCATTATCATTCTTGTCCTCTCTGCTACTGAAGTATCCCCAGAATCTCCAGGTCTTAGCCTCAAGGCTGCTCCAGTGAGAAAGGTGTTTTTTGCCACAGAACAATCTCAACAGCAGTAGGCAGGCAGACTGTCAAATCTTTTTTCGGAAGATGTGGTTCCATGGAATTCTTGGGCCAAGCCTTGCTATGGAGTTGAGGCTCCTTTCAAGGTCAATCCCATGGGGGACACTGCTTGCCTTGTGGCTTTGGTATGTCTTTTGAAGAATGTGGGCAATGTGAATAGCCTTGTATCAAGTCCTGAAACCCTAGGAGTTGTCTTAGTCCTTGGTGTGGGTTTCATTGGGGCTGCTAGAGATCCTTCATTTCTGGATTTAGAGTCTTCAAGGGACACAGTTATGGGACCCATGCCTCATGGGCTTCTGGAGTACAGGAGAGCCTTCAACATCGTAATCCTAGTCGATCCCTTTGACATCCTCGGCTACCATGCTAGATGAGGATTTGGTGGAATCCTGGTACTGGATCACTGTATAGTGCATTCACCTTGTATCCAGTTGGTACTGAATAGTTGTCATGCAAGGGAATTCATTCCATGTCAAACAGGCCCCTTATTGTGGTCCACGTTAGGCAGCAATTACAGACTCGATGCTGGTCCCTCCTCAGAAACTTGCTATTGCAAAAGGTCCAACATTTAACAGTAGTATTTTCCATTTCCCGCCTCCAAATGAGTCATTTTCATGCAACCTGGCCCTATGCTCTTTAAATCACATGATTCTGAAGCAGACAAAATCACTCAGATTTGGCCTGATGCCATCTTCGACGTCCTCGGTTTCCCAGTCTTCAAACACGATTTCACTCGATGCGCAGCGGTAACCGAGCAGTCAAAACACCTTCTGAGCCCAATGGCACAAAGTGAATCTGAGGTGGAGTCTGTGTCCTTGTGCAATGTGGGTTTCAGGGGAGTTTATACATCACCTCAAAACGGAAACTCCTCCTTTGAGCAAAAATAACTTGTAATGTTCTGAGTCGAAAACTAGATGGCAGGAGTGTATACAGCCCGGAATTCACTGCTACATATGCTGCAAACATCTGTTTCACTTTCCCCAATTCTACATCACCAACAATAATGATCCACAGTAATGTTTTTTGAATGAATGAATTACTAGATTTGTAAAGCGAACGGCTACTCAAGAGTGCCCTAGCGCTGCGGCAAATACAGGTCAAATATCAGCATTTTATAGGCTTAATAGATGGGTTTTCAAAAGCTTCCAGAAGGAAGTCTCATCAGGCATAGTTCTGAGTTGTAGTAGGAGCTGATTCCAGATCCAAGCGACTCATACAGAGAAGGAGGAGCCACCATATCTCTTTTTGTTTAACCAATGAACCACTAACAGCCATTTAGGGTATCAAATTGGAAAATATTCAAAAAGTTATTATGTGTTTACTTCTTACTGAGCCCCCCAAATAGCAATTCAAAAATCTCTCCAGACTCAGCTTGTTATTAATCATTCAACTGACAGACCTTTGCATACACATGGATGGACCAACTAAATTACATGCTTCATAGAAACAATGAAAAACAAACATAGAACAGATATCAGGATCAGTCAGATACAAGAATCTATCAATGAAAGAGTAGGAGGGGAAAAGGGGAGTGACTCAGACACCTAGGACACATCAGAGTTCTACTATCATGCAACATTTTCATATATGACTTTTTTTGGCCCTTACCATGGGATCATACTTTTGGAGACTTTAGCTGGGATAGAAATTATAAGAGAAATTGACTGACAGGAAAATAGGGCAGAGGGCATGCAAAGTAGTGCTGATGCAGGACACCCTTTGATTCACTCTCAGTAGCAGGTCCAACCAGTCTTCAGTCAGGAGGGCAGTCCTTCTTTTGAATATTCCACAGGTCCAGGAATGTCCCTATGAGAGGTTCTGAAGGTCCCACTTTTATACCTTGTGCCCGCCTTTGTGTGGGGGAATTACCTACCTACCACCAAAAATTGTTCTGGTCAGTTCTTCCCCTTCCCCTGATCCATACTGTGTAGGGTCATAAAGGCAAGGACAGGTCTGGTGTTAGGTTCCTTTGTGTGTGCTGCAGGCAGGGCCCTTTGATGAATAATCACTGTCTGGAAGCAATGCACAACCCACTACAGAAGAGACATTCACAGTCATATGATCCAGGACAACAGCAGAAAGGCACATAAGTCGTATTTTTAAAGTTGTAGCTTAAAATCCGACTTTAGCATTAAAGAGGATTTCAAATTACAATTCATTTGAGTTTAAACATAATTCCTCTATTAGCTCCCAATTTAAAGATAGCACTTGTTGAGTTTAATAAGCTAACCCAGTGTTAGTCTATGGGAGAGCTAGGCGTTGCAACAGTGAGTAATTACTGTAGGAGTTTTTCACTGCCAGGACATGTAAAACTAGGATCAAACGCCCTACTTTTTAAATACCATTCACCCTGCCTTAGAGGTGGTTAGGGCCTACCCTAGGGATGGCATATAAGTATTAGGGATTATGTCTAGCAAAAATGTGTATTTACCAGGTCGAAATGGCAAATTCAAAAATGTGTGACAGGCTGCAGTGGCAGGCCTGAGACATTTTGTACAGTGCTACTGTATTGGGTGGCACAATGAGTGCTGCTGCTCATTAGTAGCATTGAATTTACAGGCCATGGGTACAGGTAGCAAATAAATGTGGCAATTAGGTATAGGCCAATGTTACCATGTTTCAAGGAGAGAGCACAAGCATGTTAGCAGGGGTAAAGTGCAGAGTCCTTGTGCCCAAAAAAATAAGTTCAGCAAAAATTAGGAAGTGAGAACAAAACATCTGGGGGAATACCACGCCAAGGATGTCAGGTCTAACAATAACAAGAACTAGTTGTGTTATCAGGTATGTAGGGATATTGTGTGAGTCCTATGTAGATAAGAAGGGAATACATTACAAATCCCTGTCAGTGGCGGGTGGGAAAGCACCTTCGAGAGGTGCTAGAATAGAACGGGAGAATTAACATAATTAGTGGAGGGCTAATTGAGCTCAATTTTGAGGTTCCTCATTATCCCTTAGGGAGTCTTCTGTCCCATTTATATCTGTGCCCATTTAAGAACTCTCTTCACATCATTCCCACAGCTCCCTTGTCTGACTGCACAGAACTAATGATTACTCTCTCCTTGTAGCCTCCATTTCACCTGGCTACCTGCAACCACCTTTTGACCCACCTCTCCTCTGGTTTTCAGCTGGGGGAGTAGGTGGGAATCACAAGTGTCTCAGGTAAGTCCTGGTAGCAATAACAACAAAGAACACTAGTGGATTCAGCTCCAGGGTTAGCAGACACCATGATGTTGTTTAGAAACTAGATAGAAGTTCACTTTGGGCCAAACTGTTTTGAAGCCTTTGCTTATGTGTTAAACAAGCAACACCCAGGTAATATGGTGTAGGATTCCTGGTTGCCAATATGGATGTCAAACATGTACTTAAGGATCAGCAATTTCACCTGCCAAATATTTACAATTGAGCAGTACAGTGTTAAATCACCAACATAAAACATACCTTGTAAAATCCAAAACAAACAAACCATGCACAAGTTTGGAGTTGATGGGTGATACATTCAATCATCATCAAGGGACAGGCAAAACGATCTAGGTCAATTATACAAAATAGTACTTTTGCACTGAATATTAGTGAAAACAGTTTTTGGGCACTAGAGAAGCACATTCATTTAGAACTCACCTCCAAAGATGGTAAGGCCAAAGGGATGAGTCATTTGGCTAATGCGATCAAGGGTGCGTCTGTCTGCACCGTCAAAGGTACTGTGCTCAATTTTATCAAAAAAGGCATCCACCCAGTAAAGTCGTAAGGAACTAAAAAGGGAATTGAGAAAAGTAACTGTGGGTTTGTACAAAATCCGTTTTTTCTTGACTTGTTTAAAACATTATCTAAGTGATAGAGAATCAGAAATGCTCCTTCCCTCCCAACCCAACAGGGCTTATAAATCTTGATTCATCTCATCAACATTCGCCTTTATTCGTGCCCTGATATTTCAATTCTCCAGTGCCCAAATCTCGGCACAGAACACGTTTGTGAGCTGCAAAGTGTGACAATTGAGTTCACTAGACAAACTAACCGTACAAACTTATTTTCCCCAGAAGGTCAGCATTCAACTGAAGTCTGCATTTGATTTAATGATGTCCAAGCAAATTGATTAACTAGCACAATTACAATTTATCAATCTGGCACAGAAACGCATGTCTTCATATACCTAATGCAGCGTTGTATTGCACATTATACACAGCTATGAGGACCATTAGGCGCTTATTACATAAAATGTATCATCCAATTGGAACAGATGGAAAATTATACCATTGAATGTAAAAAGCTGCCATAGAAGGAGAAGGAACAATCAGCCCATTTTACAGTCCATGCAAGGACGTAATTATCATTGGTGCAGGAGACGAAGTTGCACCAAAACGCAAGAGTGTGAGCGGGCTGTTAATGCCAAGCATGGTGTCCTTTTACGGACAAAGCAGGGTATACGGGACCTAATATGTCTTTTAGCTATGCTACTGCTCTCAAGTCTTTTCCATGTGAATCTCCAGTTGAGCACCGGGTAAAAGTAAGAACGTCAACAAAAAGTAAACCAGAAAATTTCAACTAATTCTGCATCTTACGCCGACTGCTTTGCTGCAGTAAGTGAACACCCATTGAAAACAATGGTAGAGGCTGGAGAAAGGATGATGTTTGCTGGGCTCCTGCCCAATCTCTACATGCTAGCCTGTGGGGAGGAGGGAGTGATCAGTGGAGCAAGACCACTGACTCATTGTCAGTGAAATTGCTCTCCCACCCTCGCAGCTCCACCATTAAGTGAGGCCTGCCCCTGCCCCTGCCCCTGCACTCTCGAGTGTTGGTGATCGAGGCCCTCCTCCACCCGCAGGTTTCCCTGCGCCTCATCCCTGGTGGTCCAGTGGACCTCTGTCTCCTTCCTCTAACTCTGCTCTTTCACTCGTTTTTCTACCCTTTTTATCTTTCACCTTTCTGCACTTTTCTGCATCTCTGCTCTTTTGTGCCTTATTTCTGCTCATTTTCCCTTCCTCTCGCTCTGCCCTTTCACTTGTTTTCACTCGTTTTTCTACCCTCTTTTATCTTTCACCTTTCTGCAATTTTCTGCATCTCTGCTCTTTTGTGCCTTATTTCTACTCATTTTCCCTTCCTCTCGCTCTGCCCTTTCACTAGTTTTCACTCGTTTTTCTACCCTCTTTTATCTTTCACCTTTCTGCATCTCTGCTCTTTTGTGCCTTATTTCTGCCTATTTTCCCTTTTTTCTTTATCCCTTATTTCCTCCCTTTACCTTTCCCCGCCGCTGCTCCCCCGCGGCCCCTCCCCCCAGCGCGACCGGCCAATCCAGCCCCCTCCCCGCTCCCGCCTCCCAGCTGTCCAGCCCTCCCCGACCCCTACTTAATGGCGACCACTGCGGGGACAGGCGAGCAAGACCACTGACTCATTGTCAGTGAAATTGCTCTCCCACCCTCGCAGCTCCACCATTAAGTGAGGCCTGCCCCGGCCGCGGGCCGCTGGCGCGCCGAAGGCGCGTCAAAGGCAAGCCCGTCTGCGCCCGTCCGCGACCCGACCGCGACCAGCGCCAGGAACCCTGGACCTCCGCCCCGCCAACGCTACGACCCAGCAGCACTCCACGCACTCAGCCCAGGCCGCAACAACAACTGCAAGCTAGCATCACCAGCCGACTCCCACGGACCCTTCAGCTGTCACCGCTGCCGGCACACCTGCAGCACCGCCAAGAACACGGATCGAGCACAACCCGCCCACAAGAACACAACCGAACCGAAGACCCTGCAATGCATCCTCCTCAACGTCCGATCCCTCCACAAACACGCCACAGAAATCTGGGACCTCCTCGACAGCACCACCCCGGACGTAGCGTTCTTCACCGAAACCTGGAACAACACCACCTCGGGACCGGACATCGCCATCGCCATCCCCCAAGGATACAAGATCTCCAGGAAGGACCGCCCCACCCGCCCAGGAGGAGGAATCGCCATCGTCCACAAATCCAGCCTCCGCCTGAGCACACTCCCTGACGAGCCCACAGAACTGATGGAACACCTTCACTTCAAGATACTGGCCAGCCCCACCGCCACCCTCCGAGGAACCCTCATCTACCGACCCCCTGGACCCCGCGGACCCTTCGCCAACTCCATCACGGACATTATCTCCCCGCAGGCCATCGCATCCACCAACTACACCCTGCTGGGAGACCTCAACTTCCACCTCGACAACCAACTGGACCCCAACACCACATCCCTCCTGGACAACCTCCACAACATTGGACTGCGCCAGATCGTGACCGAGCCCACGCACTCAGCAGGACACACCCTCGACCCCCTCTTCACTACAGGAAACTCCATTACCTTCAGCCACACCACCGAACTCCCATGGACCGACCATCGTTGCGTCCACTTCACCTTCAGAACACCCACCATCCACAGACACCAGCACCTGCTTCCACGAAGAAACTGGACCAAAATCACCGACGACCAGCTCACCTCCTCACTCAACAACTCCACCCCAACCATCGCGGAAAATGACGACCCCAACACCGCAGCCCGAACCCTGCATAGATGGATCACGGACAGCACCAACACCATAGCCCCCCTCAAGAAAAACAACAATACCCGCGCCAAGAAAGCCAGATGGTTTACCACCGAACTTCGAGAGTCCAGAAGCACATGCCGCCGCCTCGAAAAGGCCTGGAGGAACACCAAATCCACAGAAGCCCACGACAACTTCAGAGCCGCCACCAACGCCCACCATCAACTCATCAGAGAAACGAGGAAAAAGCGATTGAAGACAGAATCTCCACCCACGCGCACAACAGCAAGGAACTCTTCAGCATCATCAAGGAGTTCGCCCAACCCACTAGCGAGTCTACCGACATCCCTCCCCACAAGACCTCTGCGACAAACTCAGCACCTTTTTCCACCACAAAATCAAGAGCATCTACGACAACTTCGACGAAGACAACCAACACACTGAACCCTCACCAACCACCCCCGACACCCGGAAACCAGCGATTGACGACTGGACAGCCCTCACCACGGAAGACACACTGAAGACAATGAAGTCAATCCACTCAGGGGCCCCCACGGACCCCTGCCCCCACCACATCTTCAACAGAGCCGCCGACACCATCGCACCCATGCTCCGCCATACCATCAACCGCTCCCTGGCTACCGCCTGGGTTCCCCGACGACTGGAAACACGCCGAGGTCAACCCCCTCCTAAAGAAACCCTCAGCGGACCCCACCGACCTCAAAAACTACAGACCCATCTCCCTGCTCCCGTTCCCAGCGAAAGTCATCGAGAAAGCCATCAACAGCCAACTCGCCACATTCATTGAAGAACACAACATCCTCGACTCCTCCCAATCCGGCTTCAGAAAAAACCACAGTACGGAAACCGCCCTCCTCGCCGCAACAGACGACATCCGCACCCTACTGGACAAAGGAGAAACAGTAGCCCTCATCCTCCTCGACCTATCAGCGGCGTTTGACACAGTCTCCCACCGCACCCTAATACGCAGACTCTACGACGCAGGAATCCAGGACAAGGCCCTCGACTCAATCAATCAATCAATCATGTCACTTATAAAGCGCACTACATACCCGCGAGGGTCTCAAGGCGCTGGGGGAAGAGGGGGGTGGTGCTGCTACTGATCGAAGAGCCAGGTCTTGAGGAGTCTTCTGAAGGCCAGTAGGTCTTGGGTCTGTCGGAGGTTGGTGGGGAGGGTGTTCCAGGTCTTGGCGGCGAGGTGGAAGAAGGATCTGCCGCCGGCGGTCGTTTTCCGGATGCGGGGGACTGTGGCGAGGGCGAGGCTGGTCGAGCGGAGCTGGCGGGTGGGGGTGTAGAAGCTGAGTCGTCTGTTGAGGTAGGCTGGTCCGGAGTTGTGGAGTGCTTTGTGGGTGAGGAGCTTGAAGGTTATCCTCTTGTTGACAGGGAGCCAGTGCAGGTCTCTCAGGTGGGGTGTGATGTGGCTGCGTCGGGGGATGTCGAGGATAAGACGTGCAGAGGCGTTCTGGATGCGTTGCAGCCGTCTCAGGAGCTTAGCCGTCGTTCCTGCGTAGAGGGCGTTTCCGTAGTCCAGCCTGCTGGTGACGAGGGCCTGGGTGACTGTTTTTCTTGTTTCGGTGGGGATCCACTTGAAGATCCTGCGGAGCATTCGGAGGATGTTGAAGCAGGATGAGGAAACGGCGTTGACCTGCTTAGTCATGGAGAGGGTGGGGTCGAGGATGACCCCTAGGTTGCGTACGTGGTCGGTGGGTGGCGGGGCTGTTCCCAGTGATGTTGGCCACCAGGAGTCGTCCCAGGCTGAAGGGTTGGAACCAAGGATGATGACCTCCGTCTTGTCCGAGTTCAGCTTCAGGCGGCTGGTCCTCATCCATTCGGCGACGGCCTTCATTCCTTCGTGGAGGTGGGCTTTGGCGGTGTGAGGGTCTTTGGTGAGGGAGAGGATCAGCTGGGTGTCGTCGGCGTCTCCGGCAGGACGCAGCGGGTCAGACTCCCCCCTTTCCTCTCGGACCCCACACCTACCACCTGCGGAGTCCCCCAGGGCTCCTCCCTCAGCCCGACGCTCTTCAACGTCTACATGGCTCCACTCGCCCCCATCGTCAGAACCTACGGACTCAACATCGTGTCATACGCAGACGACACCCAGCTCATCCTCTCCCTATCCAACGAGCCCAACACCGCCAGACGCAACTTTCGAGAAGGCATGGAAGCCGTCGCTAAATGGATGAAAAACAGCTGCCTACAACTAAACACCAACAAAACAGAAGTACTCATCATGGGCCCAAACCCCGATGCCCGGAGCGACACCTGGTGGCCCCCCGCCCTCGGAAACCCGCCAACCCCCACGGACCATGCATGCAACCTGGGAATCATCCTGGACTCCGAGCTCAAAATGGACCGCCAGATCAACTCTGTCTCGTCTTCCTGCTTCCACACCCTCCGCCTCCTTCGTAAGACCTTCAAATGGATCCCCTCGAACACCGAAAGACCGTCACTCACGCCCTGGTCACCAGCAGACTCGACTACGGCAACGCACTCTACGCCGGAATAAACAAAAACCTCACCCGCAAGCTACAGAACATCCAGAACGCCGCCGCAAGACTGGTCCTCAACCTGCCAAAACACTGCCACATCTCCCAGCACCTGCGCACACTCCACTGGCTCCCTGTCGAGGCGAGAATCACCTTCAAGATGCTCACCCACGCACACAAGGCCCTTCACGGCACCGGACCAGCATACCTGAACAGCCGACTCAAATTCCACGCACCCCAAAGGACCCTACGATCAGCCCAGCTCTCCTACGCCGTGGTCCCCCGCACCAGAAAGACCAGATCAGGAGGCCGCTCCTTCTCCTTCCTCGCGGCCAAAGCATGGAACGCCCTTCCGCTCCACCTCAGACAGACAACATCGCTCCCCATCTTCGCAAGAAACCTCAAAACCTGGCTCTTCGACAGACCCCCTCCTTGATGGATGGAATCTGCACCCCCCCCCCCTAGCGCCTTGAGACCCTTACGGGTGAGTAGTCGCACTTTAACAAACCCCTGATTGATTGATTGATTGATCAGTGAGCTCAGAAGGTAAGAAAAAAGCTAGGCTTTCTTAAAACAAATGTAAGAGATTTGAGTATGATCAGCTTTGTCCCAAAAGCATATTGTGCCCTTCCCATGATTGCCTGTTCTGTAAATGCATTTACAATACATTAGAAGAATATGAGTTCAAATAAATACATGGCACATCAAGTGCCACCTAAATGTACTGAATAATGATATGCATTTCTTTTTATAAGCGTACAGACAATTTTTTTTAAAATGTCACAGACAAGTAACATTGGAGGGGGAGGGCACTGTGTATACTGTAAGATCCTTAGAGCTAGCCAGATTGCGTGGATCAATCCAGCATGGTGGAGGAAGCAGTAGGCTTCTGCTGACATGTAATCTACCACCTCTTAGGTAACGTGGGACCAAATGGTTATTTAAAAAAAAATGCATGACCTTGGGGCCCAAAAGAACTTAAAATGTTGTTTGAATAAAACTTTCAAATCAAAGTTTGCTTACCTCCAGTCAATAGCTAAGCCATTTGGCCAGCCAAGAGTTGCATTCACAATTGGTAGTGCATGCGATCCATCGCACCATGCTCTCATAACCTTAGCTGGACGGAACCAATCTGTCCAAAAAATATACCTAAAGATGATAAAAATAGAGTGTATATAAAACTAGTTAAAGACCAGTTAGGCAGCTTCTATTTTCATAAGAGAAATGTAATTAATAATTATATTTAAAATGTATTGTGTACAATCATTTAACTTACAAAATTTCTCATTGTGTCCCTGGGTATACATAGATTCAGCCACCTCAAAATATTTCACCTTATTTTTTTAGTTAACAAAGAATTCTTATACTTTTCTTAAACAAGTGTTTACAAATATACTCATTACCTGGATGCTTAATTTGTTTTAATGTGTTTTTCCAATTGTGCCTTTCCACGGTTTTCAGGTGTAGCAGAAGAGATGCCACATCCACAGTTTGACTATAATGGTATCACAGAAAGTGGCATTGCATGACACTTGACCTCAAGAACAGGCCAGTGTGAATGACTCTTTTTAGGGTCTGGCTTGGTAGGGCAACTGTTGCTAGATAGTAAGGTGAGCATCACTAGAGAGGGGCTTTGGCTCATCCCACATGTTGGGAGTCAGGAGTACATGTTTTAATTGGGCAGAAATTGTGTGCTTCCACAAAGAAGTGCTTGACCTCCATACAGCAGTGATAATTTTGTTTATTTATCCAGCTTCTTACAGTTTGAACTTTCAAGGGCGCACACATTGAATGCTAATAAAGTGTGTTAGATAACTATATAATTTATGATGGTTTTCTCCCATAGCAGCACAGATGGGAGGAGGGCAGTCATTAACCTCCATGCATATTTGGATCTGTCTTGACAGTGCAACTGTCCCCTGATGTTTTAACCTACACCAATATTATTACAGTTCTTTGCTTCTACATAAATACATATCTCTTATAATGTTTCACCTTAGCATACAACATTCCTTTAAAGCTATACCTATTGCCATTGCTAATGTTTGTTTAAACATTTTTACTAAGAATTCAAAGCTGAAAAAATTAATAAACAGCTGTTTATAAGAGGTAAAATAAACAGCCACTAAAATTAACAAAATGCTAGAGGCGCACTTATCACTGATCACTGATCAGATGGGGTACAATTAAGGGATTACAAAGCAGTCTACATGGGGAGCAAGTAGAAACACTGGGGTAGAAGTTTCAACTGCTGGAGCCATTTTCACCTGTGGTTGAAATTTGTGGAATTAAGCCAACGAGTATTCGCTGGAAGTCATGCTAATTTCATGGAATTTCAAACCGCAGAAAAGACAGTTTGGTCAGATGTTTCTGTATTCAGCAAATTCTGGACAAAGTTCAGACATTTCAATCTCAAAATTTGTCATTGTAAATTGCCGAATAAAAAAATGGGGGGGGCGGGGGCTTTGCCAATTAAAGTATTTTTTCCACAGAAATGCATATGTTTAGAAAATTCAGCATAAATGTATGCAAAGCAGAATGTGACCTACTTGTGTGAGGTAAACGAAATGAGGAAATATGAATGCAAGTACCTTTTTATGAAATACTTTTTTAAGTCGTTCGACTGACACAAACAAAAACTTGCTGCAAGTTCCGGTTTAACAGTATGTAATAAAAACTCAAACGTTTGTTTTGGAAGTGAAGCTAGTTAAAAGTTGATTCTCCACTACAAGAACTTCATTGTTATCAAGCATTCAACAAAATCTTGGATTAGTGATGTAGCCAATACTTTTCAGACTTCCTTATGAGAAGTGTCTTCCTGATGATACAATTGGGAGTTCCTAATGTTTCTTATAAAACTGGCAGTTTCAAGATAAGATTCATAGTTAGTGTATGTTGTCAATTTCCAATGTATCTTAATCAAAGTCTATATTACTCATTTTTAAAATGTAGCAGTGTTTTGACTGTCTCATAATGCTTTTAATTGGGTGAATCTCATTTCGACCAGATTTCTATCTAAAGCATACTCGTGTTTTTAATTTTCAGTCCTATACTCTGCAAACGTAATGCCACTGCATCTATATATGGGCCCAGGTAATTAAATACACATTATGTATTGATATTTTCCTCGTAGAGGCTGTTTGTTGTGGTTTTCCACGTTGGCAGATCTGTTTGGAACCATTTCACCGAGTTATTATAATTATTCATTTTGTAGAGCTCAATTATATCCTAAAAAGGCATCCTGGTTCTGGTTATCTGAAGGGGCAGGCAGATCGCCCACTAAAGGGAGTAAAGCCAAGTTTTCAGCACTTTCTTGACAGCAAGTAGATCTTGTGTGAAACGAAGTGAGCGGGGATAGCCGGTTCCACAAGCGGGCAGCTTGAACAGAAAAAAAGTCCCCTCGCATGCGTGCCTTTTTAGACATTGGAGCGGCAAGCTGATGTGCATTGGTTGAACTATGAGTTTTCTGAGGCAATTAACGTTTGAATTTGTTCTGTAAGAACTGAGGGCCAGTCTGACGGAAGGCTTTAAGGACTATACATAGTGGTTTAAACATGGCTCTTTTTGACAAGGAATGTCAAAGCAGACAATCCAATGCAGATGATTACGAGAGTGACGTGTCTATGTGAACTCAAATGTTGTGAATGGAGACCAAAGTGCTTGGTGTAAAGTAGCTCACTAAAGGTATGTGAATAGCATTTTGTAGTACGTTAGTAGTACTATTGTACTACTACTAAACTTAACTTACTATACAATGCAGTTTGTGAATAGGCAGTACAGTTTCTTTGCTGTACCTCTAGTTGTGGTTCTAAATTACTGTAGTTGCTGTCCCAAGTAGTTCTGAGCAATAAGGAACGTTAAGTTCTGTGGAAATGTTTTCTATATTTTATTAAACTCTGCATTACAGCAGGAACATTTTGGAGATTAGTAAATCCATTCTCATCTTCTTTGTTTACCCTTCACACTTTCGACTGAATCACAAACAACTATACCACCACACCTTGGAGGACACGCCCGCCCATACTGGAGTGAATTGCACATTACATCATAGTCTTCAAACCGTTTAATGACGCACTCTCCATGTGAAAAACTTTCATTGCCCTCCCCCCCCCCCAGAATGACACTTTTTTGCACAATTTGTCTTTCACATTGGCAGCTCTAAACATAGTTATTTGTTCAAACATTGCAGATACATGTATAATGAAAGTTATGAAAAGGGGTCCTGTCGGACGACCAACGTTTGGCTTCAATTATAGTTATACGTAAGCCGGGAAAACCCGCTGATTGTTGCAGTTCTTATAGACCAATTTCTTTGATAAACGTAGAAGCAAAAATCCTTGCAAAACTCCTGGCCACACGCTTGGTCTCCATAATCCCATCTTTGGTCCATCCAGTGCCAGAAAGGAACAAGGCACTGAACATCCGCCGCCTTCACAATGTCCTGGGTCGCAAACAATTCATAGAAGAAGATGTAGTGGTGTTATCCCTAGATGCCACAATGGCATTCGACTCTATAGAATGGCCATATCTCTTTGCACTGCTTGGGCGCCTAGGATTTGGCCCAAAATGTATGGGCTGGATTAAGCTGCTGTACAAGGATTTGCGGGGCCAGGTCAGGGTTAACAACCGCATATCCAGAACATTTACGCTAGGAAGGTGTACCAGACAAGGCTGCCCTCTGTCCCCCTTGATTTTCTCATTAATATTGGAACCGCTGGCAACTTGGGTGAGAGGCGACCCACTGCTCAAAGGGCTGAAATGGGCGGAGGGACAAGAAGATAGGACATCGTTATACGCTGATGATATCCTGTTATATCTGGCATCCCCTTATAAGTCACTGCATAGAATCTTAAATATTTTCACGAATTTTGGCAAATATTCCGGCTATTCAATTAACTGGACCAAATCGGTACTATTTGTTATTCAGGGGCCAATTCCGAAACTCCCCCCGGGCTGCGCGGTGGAGATAGTCCTCGATGGATTCCGCTACCTAGGAATCTTTATAACCCCAGATCCTCAGCTCTTCCCTGACAAAAACTTAGCCATCCCCTTGGAGAGATTGCGCAATGACGTTAGACACTGGAGATCCCTGCCCCTTTCTTTGCTGGGTCGGGCTGCCCTATTTAAGATGCTGGCTCTCCCTCGTTTTCTATACATCCTTCAAAACTGCCCCTATAAGGTCCCCGACTCCTACTTCAGAAATGTAGAAAGTGAGGTTAGAACGTTACTGTGGGATGGAGGAACGCCTCGTATAGCGCTACATAAATTGACTAAGGGGTGGTATGATGGAGGGCTCGCACTCCCGGATATACGACTCTACTATTGGGCCTCACAGTTGGTGGTAGTGAATCACTGGATGTATCGCTCCCCGATGAACCCTACATACTTGTTAGACAGATATCAGATGGGAAGGGAGGGGTGCCTAGGAGCTCTATATACGAAAGTCCGGAAAGGACGGTACCTGGGCCCAACAGCCCACACGGTGGAAGTCTGGCGCCAGGCTACTAGACGTCTTGGCTGGTCAGATGTACTGACCCAGGCCACACCACTATGGTCCACTCAAAAACTGGGACTTTTATGTAACCAACCTGGGTTTGACAAATGGGACACTATTGGAATCTCCACTATAGGCCATCTAGTGAAAAAGGGCAAAATCCTCACATTTAAGGATTTAAGGGAGAAATATGAACTAGCTCAAGGGGAGGCCTTTCACTATTTACAGATCCGCCATGACCTCATAGCAGCACTCCCGGACATAGGAAACCTACCGGAATCGTCCCCTTTGGAGGATCGGTTGCTTTCTGAACCGATTTTAAACAAAGCCGTATCACTAACATATCGGAAACTGTGTAATAATTTGCCAGACCCGTTTCGTACTCTCCGAGACAGGTGGCAAGCTGACATAGCGCACATTGAAGATGATGACTGGCAAACTGCACTGATGTCCCCAAGGGAAGCAGCCATCCCTCTTCGTCTCCATCTGATTCAATTAAAAATCCTACATAGAACTTATCTCACCGGGGTCACGCTAGCTAAAATGGGGACTAGACAAGATGCAATATGTCTCTGTGGATGTCACCAAGAGGCAACATTTTACCATACTATATGGGATTGTCCATTAATACGACTTATATGGGAAAAGGCAACAAAACATATGCAGGATGCACTGGGGAAAAAGATAAACCTCACACCACCACTGGGGCTCCTTAATATATGGGAGGCGACTGACCTCACAGAAGTGGAACTGGCTACTTTGGGTTATACGTTAGTGAAACGTGCAATAGCAATGAAGTGGGGGGTGACAGAGGGACCATCGACAAAAAATTGGGCAAACGAACTGGACAAATGTATGATTGCTGAAAAGGAGGTGTTTAAATCTAGAGGATGGCCTAGGAAGTGGGATAAAAAATGGAGCGATTGGAACACACACCGAGGGGACTTGTGTATCTCTCCGACTAAAGAGATGGAGATGCCAATACATGGTGGGTATACTCTTGACGCGAGTGACTGAATCGCCATTAAATCGTCAGGTATTCATGTACCTGATGTAACAAGACTGAAATGTATGAAGGCAAATGTTTGTGACTATTAGCAGTATTGAAACTAATAAAAATATATATATTTTTAAAACAAAACATTGCAGATACATGCAGTTATCCCTTTAAGATTACAATTAAATACATGATTGCCACATGCTATGGACAGCCAGGTTTCCCCAAAGTGTAAAAATACTCAGAGTTTAGCACTTTATCACAAATGTGGGGGAGGGGTAATTTGCCCAACCCTCTTTTGACTCCTATTCCCACCCACGGAATGAGTGGCTACAACGGTACTGGTGGCCACTTATAGAGTGGACAACACCTATGCTGTTTTTTCCCTTGAAGAATACAGTACTGTTTTCTGTATGATGCTCCCCTTGGTCAATGATGGTGCCCCCCCCCTTCCGCCCGACATCACTTCAGGCCCCCCTGCTTGAAGACCTGTGCTCCTCATCCATGCTCTGAGGAAGAGAATATCATTGTGTTGATCATTGATGCAGAGCTGCGATGCCTTTGCCTATCACTGTTTGCACTGTGATCTGTGGGAGGCTTCAGTTTAGGGTGGGCTCACCCGGCCATGGGATTTGGCTCCTTGTTAGTTAAAACTGACAGCTGTATTACTCATTGCATATGAGGCAAATCATGCATTCGATTCCATCGTATTTGACAATTCTTAAAGCGAATTTACAGCAAAAACCCAATTCATACCTGGCAATTTGCTTAATGCAACAGCTGTATAAATAGCTTGATTATCAAGGTTAAATAATATTACTTCTTCTTTGCTAATATAAATAAATCTCCCCAGAATAGAAGTTCTAGATTCTTGACCATCAAGTTTGCATAGATTCAGTAAGAGGTCACTAAAAACAATATTAAAATCCAGTTGACCATTGCTGACTTGACAGTACTGACAATGCTAAGGAATCTGCTTGTGCCTCCACTGAAGAGGTTTGTGTTGAGGCTAAATATGATATTGCATTATGGAGAAAAACACAGACACAAAGGGAACTAGATGTACCGAGGCAGAAATGTCCTTATTGTGGGCAGTACCTCCTCTTGGTATTACCGATGCTTGCACTTACCTTGCCTGCCCTACATCTGTTTTGTGTGTGGAAGAGGTTTGCACTGTTGCTTCTGATGTGCATGTGCTGTGTGTGAGGAATGTGTGTACAGTTGATTTTGGTGCAGTTCCTGCTCTATATTGATTAAGGAAGGTTAAACTGCCACTGCTAGTGCTGTGCATGTTCTCTGTGAAAAGGAAGCTTGCACAGCCAATATCTGTGTGGGGGAAGCTTGTGCAGTTGATTCTGGTAAAGTTGTTGTTCTGCTTAAATTTAGCTTGAAAGTAACCAGTGCCCCGAATTTAGCTTGAAAATATACCTTGACCTTCCTGTTCGCTGTGAGAGTGATAATTAAACAGCTAATACCATCTCTCCTAAAGTTTCTGTCAACACTATATCTTTTCTGTGCGGGAGGAAAGCGCCCTCACACTTCTCAATAAATTATACATGTCCTATTGTTTGGAAAGAGGGCTGCTTGAGCATGGACACTCAAGGTAAAATGCTGCACATGCTCGCTTTCACTGCCTCCTCTAAAACATGGCTGCTGGGCTGCGTTACTCATTCGCACAGGGCAGCAATTCATCAGGTCATCAGGACCCTCGTGCCCAGAATCCAGGCTCCTAGCCAGACAATCATTAGGCAATAATAACAACTAATAGCCACAGAAGGTTGAAACTCCCACTTATGACAACTTGTGTATCTAGAGTCCAAAGGAATCATAGTGCTAATCTCTGACAGAAAGCTCCTGCGTAGCTCTGGGCCCACGGGAAACACCAACAGTTTGTCCTACTTCCATGTCTGTGGTCTATCACGGTTTGTGGTTTTGAAAATCTGGAAACCCGAGGCTTAATGAAAAGCAAAGAGCATCAGTCACATAAATGTAGGAAAGTCTCGTACTTGCTTCCTAAAGCCCCCCTCAGACAAGTTGCTCTCGGCTCATGATAACCCAGAGAGACTTGCAGGCTGGTGCTCCTATGTCAAATCAGAACACTGGATATCACATTAGTTATCATGTAAAACATGCAAAACTTTAAACTTGAACATTTTCTTAGGTTTCATTGCCTATATAGACGCTGAAACACATGAGCAGCTCATACAACAATTTAGAAAAAAAGGAATAAGCCAAAGACACTCTAGGGTGGCAAACTCTTTGAATATAATCTGGTTTTAGCACAAAAATACATGGAATAACTTACTGAGACATGTCATAGTATGCCGTGCCAATACATCAGCATGAAATATGATACGATCAAATGTATGTTTGATGATGGAGATACCTGGAGGGGGCCATGCTGACTCCCATAAACCCCTCCCTAGGGATACCACCAGGGGGTGCACTGACTGTGTGCTACCTCTATGTGAGGCACAGTCAGTGTGTCTCCCGACAACTTATTTGCCTTTGGGCCCGCACCTATAATACAGTGTGGGTGTGGAGTAAAACTTCCCTCATTTGGATGGGGCCACACCCCCAAGCAAATGTGAGAGTGCCCCATTGTGATTGCATAAGGTGTGCCAGTGTGATCCATATTACAGAAGGGGCTGCACAAGCATCTGCCGCCTTTTCTAGAATAAAAATGTGGCCCCGGGGCACAAGAAGTGTGAGCAATGCCCATTGAGTCCCTGGAGCACCTTTTCTAACACGGCCCGTAGTGTGTGTAAGGTAGTGTCCACAAATTACAATTGTGTTGAAATTGTGAAAGATACTGAGTTACGATTCTAATCAAATCAATGCTGTGCTGAAGCATAACATCATTTTAGGAATTCAAGGAAACTGAAAGTGTTCTTCAAAAGATTCAACTGTGTTACATCACTGTCGTAATGAAATCGGAATTATCTCACACTTTATTCAGCTATTTCTGCAGGATTAGAAGATATACATTATGACAGAGTGAGGTGCTTATGAGAAAATAAAAACACAATTTCACAGATGATGCAGACACTGCATAACGAGATGCTCTGTGAGGTGAGCTAATGCTCCATTATTTGAGCTGAGAAGAAAAACAAGCACTTCAAGATTTCAAAAGAGGGGGAAGCTATATTTACCCAATGACCGGATGCACCACTATGGAGCGAGGGTTATTTAAATTCTGTACAATGGCTCGTCTTGATTTATCGGCAATTTTCATGACGCTGATGCTTCTGTATCTTGGGTCTGTCCAGTAGAGGTTCTTCGAGATCCAGTCAAAGGCCAGAGATTCCACATTTTCCACCCTTTGGGCTGTAATAGTTTCTCTTCCTGAAAGTTGCAATTTACAAACGTCAAGAGATTAAAATCTCATTAGGGAGAATTAAAAAACCCATTTTGGTAAAAACTTTAGGCATTTTCCTATGAAGCAGTCCTGTAGGTGACCAAGGGCCTCATTCTGACAGCCCAGTACCCGCTAATTCCTTACCCCCAGAGTTACTAATAGCAGGGCTACTGGTAAATCCAGGCGGCGGAGGTAGCAGGCATTACAAGAGGGACCCTGTGGGGGTCCCCTTAAAAAGGAGGACCAAGGGCCATATTAAGAGTTTGCCAAATGCAAAACATCAGCCAAAAACTGCAGATATCTGCCAGCCCAGAATGCACTCGCGACAGGGCCAATGGACCATCAGCTGCCCTTGGCGGATGTACCACGTCCACCAAACTTTCAATAAGGCACTTACTTTCAGAGCCCAATTCCCCTCAATATTCCTGATTTCATAGCCGGTATTTCATCTGGAGAGTTTGTCTATTTAGCAATTGGACTCTCCACATGAAATACGGTGGGTAAATGTAAATGTAAATTGGTACTTGTAAAGCGCACTGCTGCCCCAGCTATGGGGCGTCCTGGCGCTATACGCATACCGCTGTGGAACCCTTCCTGGCTATTCCCTGTGAAATGTCCACTCCTGGGCACCCCCAAGGTGAAGCCAGGCATCCCAGCGCTGGTGGGGCCGTTGTGGAGATTAAGCAAGCTATTGCCCAGAGTTGCAGAGTGGGACCCATGATTAGAATAAGCACCGAGGCGAGAATTATCAGGTCTGAGGAAATTGAGCCCAAGACCCGCCGAGGCGGGAATTGAACCCTGGTCCCGGGCCAGATCTCTGCATCAGGGTCTGCCGCTCTAACCATTGAGCCACACTTCTCCACGAATACCCGTCTGCGGTATTCTGTAGAGCTTGTAACCCTAATGGGGCAGGTAATGTACATTTTTCCTCATATTACCCTAGTGTTGCGATTGGAACAGCATCTGAAGTTGCTTCACTCAAATGACCCTTTTCTTTCATAGATACTACAGACAAGCCCAAGGTGCTTGTGAAATGTATGCTCATCTCTGCCAAGGCACCATTTCCTGCTGACTTCCAGCTTTTTAGGACTGTGAGCATCATAAAATGTGGACCAACCCCCCAGCATGTGGGTGATCATTTGTACAGAACCCCGTCTGTGTAATATCCATTTTGTATGTCTCTATATACAGCACACTTCCATTAGCAGCATCTCCACTGGAGAGGACCCTTGATATGGAGGTTGGCAATAGGCCTGGGCAAACGTGTAATTACGCTGGAGTAATCTGAGTAATTTCGGTAATTTCACATTACTCTTTTGACACAACATTACCAAAAATTACGTTTACACCTGTTCATGTAATTATGAGTATTTTGGCCCAAAAATCCTACCACAGGGGCACAGGAACAACAAACTTAGCGAGCGCGAGCAGTTGCTGGCTGCTGCTGTTCATGTTCTGTTGGATTTAGCGCTATTTGATTAGCACAAAATGCATCCTCTGGTCCATTTTGGAGGCAAGGGTGCATCACATCTGATGAAAGGCCATTCTCTGTATATTCTGCTCGGTCATCTACTCGGACAACGTCCAAAACAACAACTCTCCTTCAATCAACAGATTACATAAACCAAGAATACAAGCTAGGGACTAATAAACAGAAATCGATCACACACCAAATTATCTCATACACAATCATTCACATCATCAATTCAGTGGGCATCTATGGGTTCAAAAGACATCCAGTCAGTCACTATCTCTGCAGTCATAACTGTAGTAGATAAAGCACAGGCTTGCATATCCCATACAGAGTATACACAAGGGCCTGGTATCAGGGCCGGACTGGCCGTTGCGGGCACCGGGCCGCTAGGTTGAGGGCCGGTTCTGGGCCCCAAAGGGCCGTTTTTGTAACCGGGGGCCCGCAATATCGGCCCCCGGTAACCAAATCAACCTAAACCGGGCCTAAGAACAAGCTCGGGCCTCCCCCCCGGGGGGCCGGCCGAGCTGTTTGCCAGGGCCGGTTTCGGTTCCCAGTCCGGCCCTGCCTGGTATCCACCATGTGGTACTCACGGCCCCCATACATTGGACCTTCGGTAATAAAATTCTACTACTTTGCCTTTTTCTGCATACTTCTGGATTTGTTGCATTTCCCACACAACACGCCATCTGTTGCATAATTGGCAAATTTTGCAAAAACGAATGGGTTTCTAGATGAAATGGATCAAAAGTTACTAAAAGAAGTATCTATCAAACCATGACAGTATAGCATAAGTAGGTATGTTTGCAAAGGTTAACTAATGACCTTTCAATTGATTGGTGCTTTCAGGTGTTTAATTCGTTCTAATGAGGTGCAACTTTGTCCAGACACTATATACAGATTTTGAAATTACAAAATAGTGAAATACTACTGTGACAGAGCGTGTTGCATAATGTTGCATAATTTGCCTTTTCCTGCCACATTATTTTGCCATTCCAGTGTTCCTGCATAATGTCAATATCTTTTAGCATTCAGATGCCAACTGCTTTATTATGAGCAGGTCCATTGGAATTATGTGATTTTACGTCAGTGGCGTTATCCGTTTCATTATGTATTTGCTACATTTGCCACATAATCCATCATCTGCTGTATAATCTGAAAATTTTAACAAAAAATATGTTTCTACCTAAAACGGATCAAATGTTACTATAAACAAAGCAACACGTGTTGCTGTGCAGGGAAAGGCCTTTACAAAGTTTGACTGGTCATCTTTCTGTTGCTTATTGCTGTACTTGGAAGTCAGAGTGTACAAATGAGGTGAAACCTTTCCCCAGATAGGTTTAACACAATAATGAGGCAAGACTATCACAAAATGTGCCCCATTATGCTGCATAATTTGCTTTTTCTTGACACGTAATTCAGTAAACCCTGCCACATAATTTGGTCCTACCACTTCCGCATAATTTCAGTGGCCCTGCTTATGTGGCAATGATGTAAAAGAGAAATTAAAGTGTACACACCCCTGCTCACTCACCACTGACTAATCACAGCAATAATAAATGGCTATATACTTTTACATGCCATGGTTTGCACAAGAGCAAGAAATACGGCACGGTGAGAGACCTATCCCACCGAGAGAATTCAGATCTTCCGTAATACCTCATCCTCCGCACTAACTGGAACCATTTTAAACCAAAATACTGCAATAACAGAGAGGCAGATAAGACTCTTATCAGGGAGCGCACTATTAGTGTGCGGGGATGTAACACTATTTCAGTCAGACTCGCCCGAGACATCGCTCTCCCTGATGGAGGAGTCGAAAACAAAACTGAGCTCACGCAGCAGCCTGACGAGGTGGCACCGGCGCGTACCAGCGAGGCAGGCTGCCCACACATATTTCCCTCGCGAGCTCTAACACCGGTCAACCCTCCTCACCTTTCACAGGGGCACATCAACACCTTGCGCATTTTACGCCATTGCTCACTGCCAGAGCCCCAACCCCGCATTTTTACAACTCAAAGCGATTTGAAAAATCTTGAACGGGAGTAAGGTCCCTGCCTCGAAAGGACGAGCAGAAAATCATTTTAATACAGGTGCATCCTTCCTGAACCCTTTCACGGACACAGCGATCCCCCTGCACATTATTAAATGGGTTTCACTCTGCTCGGGGGACATTAGTCGTTAGTGATATATTATTTATTAAGTGCTTTCATCTTTTTTATTCAATGATTTGAATTCTGCTGAAAAAAATTATTTTGTTTTTAGAAGCACGCGCGAGTAAGAAGACATGCTCCTGTTACTGTTGTAGTTATGCACCTTTAAATGTGATATTTTAGAGTTTTAAGACGTCTTCCAGAATGGAAAATATAAGCATTTTAACTAAAGAATCTGGTTTTCAATGCACTTAGTTAGGGATGTGTTAATCGATAAAAGACATAGTAAATGATAATCACTCAAAATATAGGCAACGCGTTGATTCAATGTATGGAAAGGGCAAAGTGTGGGCTTTGGGCGATGGTGCAGAACTGAAAATGCAGTGGGACTGTCACCACAAATCTGGTAAAATATGTATATTCCTTTAACTGGTGGAAAGTCTGCAGGCAAAACACAACACCAGCCTACAAGTTTGAGAAAGGCTATTTTTCAACATATGGCTCAACATTTCATGAACATGACAATAGGAAGTGGGAAGGAAAACGACTTCATAAACAGGTAGAGAGAAAGTAAAAGACAATGGACTGCTGCTCACCTGTACCATCAGTCTTTTGTTTGTAAATAATGTCTCTGGCGGTGTCAGAGAAGAAAATTGTATTTTCCTGAGCATCAAAGTCAATCCCAATAAAGTTAGACGGTACTCCTGTCAGTGGAAGGATGACATCTTCTTGCGTGGAGAGGTTAAATGGGATGCCACGAATCGCCAACTGAGACGAGAACAGCAAAAACTGCCTCACAGCTGCAACAGAAAAGATGTCCAAACAGATATTTTAAGCATGGGGGTCTTGAAAAATGTCAAAGGGTTTGTAGAAACACGGCCTGCAGCCAATAGCTGGGAGGTCATGGACTGGAAGAAGTATTGGAATGAAACCAAAAACATAAATTGACTTCCACACAGCAGACGGAGGGTTGATTGAAATAAATAATACTGTTTGAATGAAACAGAAAGGTGGATAAACGTGAAAGTCAACTCTCTGGAAGAAAAGCATGGCTCTTAACGGATAGAACATGTGAGAATAAAACAAGAATACATTTCACAAGTACTGAAAAACGTGAAAACCTAACAGAGTCTTTTAAGTAAGGGAAACTATACTTTACTAACCTCAGCCTTTGTGTAGATTTTCTCTAATGTGTGCATATCATGCAACTACTTACCTTTGGTAACAATATTTCTGGTGGATACATAATCTCCCCACAAATTCCTTACCTTATAAAGGAAATACTACTTTCTGTTGGTAATGATATTTTAGGTGGCTTCATAAACTTCCTGCACATTCCTCACCTCAAAAATACTCCTTCCAGCCTGTGGTAAGATGTATTTATCAGAATGCCTTCTCCACCAAACTGAAGTTCTAGCCGCCACATTTAGAATGGACGGAACTTATGTAGGTCAGTGATGGAGACTGCTTTGGCTCCGCTGCTGACATAGTCCTCAGACGACCCGGCAGAGTGTGGCCGTCGGAGATTTGGCCATTTCTCCACCTACCTTATTTAGGGTGGGCAGACAAATAGCCAATTTTCACTTTCACACACCACCATCCCAAATGTGGCAGTAAGTGGAAGCAAAAAACATTTTAATGACCCCCACGCCTTGTAGAAAACTCCTATGGCAAGTGAGACATTTTCTTTTTTCATTTTCAAAAAGAATATCTGGCTTTGGGATTTTGTTTTTCAAAAAAAGATGTTGAAAGTGTGCCGATGGCAATGTCATGTTGATGGAGTCACAAGGTACACTTTCAATGCATTGACAGGAACCACTGTGACAGCAGTTTCTGCCAATGTAAGAGATGCCCTCTGGGGTAGCAGACATCTCTAAATTCGGAGTGGCGTTATTCTGAAAGGGCGAAGAAGTGTTTTACTGCATCGCCCTAATGGAGTAAAATCCTAATATCTACATGAGCCCACTAATAAGTTTTTACACTTTCAAAACTATCCTTTCTTTAGAGCTTCCTAGACAGGCAAGGTAGGAGTGTAAACACTACCAGAAAATATGCCCTTTCACAAATACGATTAAGCTCATCCCATCAATTGCTTTCCCTCAGAATTCACATTGTTCAAAGCCAATATGATTTTCATGGTTCTGACCTGCGTACGGTTGATCTTCTTCACCTTTCCCAAGTTCCTGACATTTAACCTTACAGCAAATCTATTGGGAGATCTCTCTTGTCCAGCATACAAGAGAAGATATGGCATCACAGCCTGGGATCTTGTAATTAACCAGTTACTTTCACATATTACCCAAATGATTGCACGCCTCTGTTCCTCTGGACTGCATGAATGTCATAAAAAGACCAGAAGACCGTCAACTAAAACAAGTTGTGCCTTCAAATAAAAACTTTTCTGAACATGATACATTTCAATGTTTATGCTAATCTACTTCGCTATGTAGAGGCTATTCAGGTCTTTGATGCTCTGCTCTAGAAGTTTATTTGACAACATGCAAGGCCTATTGCAACAAGCCAAAGTAGCCTTCTTTATTCAAACCGACAGTCTGGTCTGTTTTTGTTGAAAACTTAATACAATTCACATCAGTTAGGCACCCTGAACCTATACTAGAAATTTACACCATCCTATCTATACTATTCAGGGCTCATTGGAAGCTTGAAGCATAAATGACACTTTCCATCCTGAAAGACAACTTTATAATGATAAATGTTTCTGATAGTTTGATTATCTGACACGCCACATATTCTGCATACTTGAGTCAAAGGTCGCTTTTACAACACATCTAGTTTTCCTAGTGTAAGTTATTCCAAGTGTCTTCGAAAATAGGAAGCTGTTTCAAAGTAAAGTAAGTTATATTAAGATGGACTGCTTGTATCAAGTTCTGCTGCTAGCGTGTTAAACCATCATTTGTCATGTACTCTCAGAGCTGGCCTTACAAAGCAGGGCTTTAACTCTGTAAATCTGATATTTTCAGATTATGGCCCTACAGTGTGAATTCCAAAAGAAGCCCATGATATATTACTTTGCCTTCAGTAAGGAATACTGCTTGGACCTGTACTCTAACAATGAATCTCAGGCTATTCAATATGTTCTCAAAACATGATCAGTTGAAGCTGCCGACTCAGGAGCTCGGGATCCGGGTTCGTGTCTCGGCATCTGGGCAAGAATCTGTGATTCTGGGCAAATCACTTACCCTCCCCGTGCCCATGGACAGCACCTGGATACTCTCACAGGTGGTAAGCCGCGCTACATGAATCTACAAACTTTAACTTTAATTCTAATTTACCATCAACCTCTTCCTATTAGGATTCTCTTCTTGGTTCTCTTTTCCTAGACATGTGAATCTACAGATCCTTATATGGCTAGAACTATTTCTATTTATTCCTCCCAAAGTAAGCTAAGATGAATTTTTTTCTGTCTCACTTCTTTGCTTAAGCTCAAAAGGAAGTGCTAGGGTCTTGAATGGACAGGCCTCTGTAACAGATTTACAGCGCACAGCAACCTCGCCTTTAATTGGCAATAAAGTCTTCTTACCTGTACAACGCTTCCCATCAGGCTGCAAGTCATAGCCCAGCCTGCACCTGCAGCGATAGCCTAGTCCATCATTGTCTGTTCTGTGGCTCAGAATGCAGATCTGTTCACATCCGCCATTATTGCTTCCACATGGATTTCTTACTAGAAAAAGCAAACATGAATTCAACCAAGATAACTGTTTATTACCCAAGATCAAGGCACATTTTCAGGTGAAAGTTTGTCATAACATGCATCTTCCTGACTCACAAGAGGGGAACATTCCAATCCTCACAAAAGAAGCAAAGCTTTTCACAAGTTTTTTATGGTATGGAGAAGGAAAAAAGTATTGGCAAATCCAATAGGTTTTTCCTTTCAAAGACATTAGCTGACCTTTTGACTTTGTCAGTGCTTGTTGCGCAGAGTAATAATGTGTGTGAACATACATCACCCAACCGCTGCAGTCCTTTTGGCTTGTTTTTATTTCCCGTTCCAAGACAGCAGATGCATATTTTAGCACAGTAAATTAAAAAGAATACAAGAAAAGGTCCAGTAGCAAATTTCATCAGACTGGTCCTTTGAAAAGTTACAGCAGAAAACTGAAATGGCAAGGAAATATAGAGCGAGGGAACAACGGGTAAGCAGAGGGGTAAGCTGAGGGAAGAGCAACACTGAGCAGGGAGGAGTGGCACAGCTTACGTAAAAAAAGAAAAATAAAGAAACTGAGGGCTGAGGAGGACTAGGGAAGAAAACAACAAGCTAGAGTGTGGGAGAAGAACAACACAGAGAGCTTGGGGCGGAGATGTGAGGAAGAGAGCATGAAAGTATTTGCACTACCATGAAGTGCTCAAAAAGAAAAGGAAAATATATTTCTCTGAATATAAGCACTGAAAGGATACAGGTCATTAAGCTAGAAAGAAGGATGGTAAAGACGCCATGCTCAACGGGAGGGACAACCACAAGAAGAAGGAAAGCCATTGAATAGGCAGCAAGCAACTTAGATGGACAAGAAAGCCAACGAATCATGAGCAATGAGCTCATCCAAAGCCCTAAGCACTAAATGTTAGTTTTGTACAAAATAGATTTTTCGATAATATAGCTGTCTTTAAGCAAGACCTAAAAAGACTGAGAGAGAATGGAGCCTGAGCGATAAGACATGCTTACTGAAAAGTGGAGGGAAGATATTTCTAAACTTCATTAATTAAATAAGATTTGTTTAATTGGGTTTAAACTGGAAGTAAGATTTATTTGCATAGAAAACATCTAAAAACGACTGATTTTGACTACGAATGTACTACAGGCAATGTCATCACCCTACAAAACACTTTCAGGCACAGTAGGGTGTGCCAGACATAAGAAGGAAGGACCATGGCAATGTAGAATGTGTGGCAGCAGGAGATAGACACCGTAGTCTCCGGTTCAGTTTGGGTTACCCAGCTCAGATGAGGTGTCCCCAAAGGCTAGGTAAAGAACAAATGGAATTCGTATATCTTTGGACCTAGAGGGGGCAGGCATTAGGGTCCAGTACAGTTCCAGTCATTCTTGGCAGAAGGAGGCATCACAGAGCCAGTTCATGACCATGGGGGTGGTCCCTTACCCCAGTGCATGGCCAACCTCCGCTTACCCAACAGCATCAGCACTGCCACGAGCTTCCAGATGCCAGGAGGTACATCTCTGATGAAGCCCAGGAAGACCACCATCGGAATTTTGGGAACAGGCAAGCTGCAGATCTCTGTTATGCTGGTGTATGCTTTCATCCATTATCTGGCCACCCCAGGACAGAGCCTCGCCAAGTGTAAGAGTCAGTTCCTTCCATCCCGCAACAAGCACAACAGGAGTCACTCAGTAAGCACACCCTGTGCAGCTGTACGGGTGTGCGGTAGAGCTGGTGTAAATATGAATAAGGCGCAACCTGTAGCTGGGAGACAAGCACTTGTGTGGGTGCAGCAATATTTTCATTGATCATCAGATATGTCAGCGCCGAAGGTGGTCTGCCAAGTCATCCACGCCCAGGGCACAATGACGGGAGACTTGTTCTGTGAGGTGGAGTACAGTCAGGTTATCAGCTTTTTGGAGGAAAGCGAGGCCAGTATATAGTCCAGGGCCACGAGGCTAAGAAGTTCTTCAGGGTAGTCTGGATGTGCTTCACTGCATTAACTTTGCAAGCAATAGTAGAGGAAAGTGTCTAGAGGTGTATTGCCTGCTCTCTCTATGATGTTCTGCAATGGAAGAAAAGACCCATCAGGATAGAGGTCGGCCAATCTGGAGAGACCAGTGTTCCGAACGTGTCTGCTGAGAGGCAGTGCTGGGTTTTGTACCAGCGGTAGTCCATGTGAATATAAGCAGTTTGCGTTTGAGCCTATTCCACTCCCATATCGTGCACTGGGCCATGTCAATGTCATCTGTAGGGCACTCACATAGTTAGCATATTGCCGTCGCCAGCGGGCAGGTGTCTGCAATGTCTGCCTCGACCGCAATGTGCAGTTGGAATGCCTTAGGGTATAGCCAGTGGTGGGCAAAGTGTGCCTGCGTGCAGTAGAAATAAGGTTCAAATTCTGGTGAACAAAGTCCACCTTGCGCAAACTGAATTGAGAGCACCTCCCATTTCAGTCTCTATTGTTTACCAGCCCAGGCCAAGCTGATCAATAATGAGGTGGAGGAAGAAGGCGCTGGTCAATGGAACTGGAATGTGGACAAAGAGGTAGAGAAACTTGGGGAGTATCACCATTTTTGCAATGGCAATCCTGCCAGCCATAGACGGGGCAATTTAGTCCACAGGGGGGACTCACTCCTCCAACCACGACATGGCCTTACCATTGTTTTCACTCCAGAGCTCGTCCATGTCTCTGCTGACCCAGATGCCAAGACCATCGTAGTGGGTACTCTGTGTCAATCCTCGTTGTGACTGAGATCAGCGGGAAGATGACCCACTTGGCCCAATTGATATAGATGCCAGTAAGCCCACCGAATAGCAGGAACTAACTCAGCAATGACCCCAGGTTCTGGGCAGGGTCCTGGACATATATGGTCACGTTGTTCACATACATGGAGACAATGAGTCTACGGGCAGTGTAGTTTAGGCTCTTTCTGCATGGTGCTGCTGTAGGTGAGCTTCAAGCAGCTCTGTGGCTATAGCACAGAGAATTGGGGACAAGGGCAGCCCTGCGGTGTTCCTCTACTAAAGGGAAACAGGACAGAGATCACACCATTGATTCGCAACCACGCAATTGGTTCTTTGTAGAGTAGTTGAATCTACTGGAGAAAGGATTGGCTAAAACCAATCCTCCTCAGCAGGCTTAATAAATAGGGCTGTTCCAGGAAGTCAAAAGCTTTCAGTGCACCTAAAAGACCGCTATTGCTTCGAAATGTGCGTTTAAAGAGTGGAGAAATGCAAATCACGTACAGGTATAGTAATGGCAGGGCTTATGACATGGTGAGAAATGCAATAAATAATGAATGTCCAGCAATGGCAGCAACAGCAGGGCTCTGGAAATCTCCTATTAAATAAAGCACAGTAGAGATTTCTAGCATGAGATCATCCTTGCCGTCCAGTTAAATGACAAGCCGAAGGTTGGGAATGAGGCTGCAGCCCAGAAAGATCGATAAGATATTGATTGGTTGGTGATGAAATAAATAACCAGAATGTTCAAAGTTATTCTGGCTGACCATCCTAGCTTGGTTGTAATCACATTCTGATGGTTTGTGCTATTCATTAAGGCCTTTTCCACCTCTGAGTACCAATGAGGAGGAAGAGGGAAAAGATGGTGGATAAAGATATGAGGAGAGACTGGATAAGAGAGCAAGGGGGTGAGGGGAAGGGCGAGGACAGTGAAAGGCAGAAATGGGTGAGGGACATAGGTCAGTACTCATGAGGAAAGTGGAGAGAAGACAGAGCACATATTTAGGTATCAGTGTTAGGTTTCTATACAGCCAGTAATTCTAAGCAAACCATAATCATCCCTTTCCAGTCCTTCAGATCTGCCACAGACATAATGAATGCGGCTCCACTGTAAATATGTTACTCAAGTTCATGAAATGTTTCTCTTACCGTATGGCTGCCTGAGACTGTGGTAGACTGTTAGCCCATAAGGCCTCATTGGGGACTGGAAAACCACCTGTGGACTTGTTTCATTGAACTTATTGGACTTCATTACTGCAAGTCTTGTCCAATCAGTGAAATATACGTGATGTTCGAATAGGCTGATTGCAAAAGGATGCGGGATCAGCGAACCACCATGAAGGACCGTCTTCCTGCAAAACAAAAGAAGTTTTTATTTTTCATCTTAAAATTCCCAATTTCCTGCCATTTGTGTTCAACACATACTACAATAATGTGTTTTGTTTAGAGCACGTGTCTAAATTCTTCCGATTTGGTAGTGCTCTGCTTAACATACCTTTCTGTTGATAAACTCAATGGGCCCAATTATCGAAGGTAACTTACACGTAGTAAATTTATGAGTGCGGAGTCTCTGCACCAGGGGCATAGTCTCCGCACTCGTAACTTTACTACTCGTAAGTGAGCTTTGTGAATCGGGCACAATAGTTCTCACCATACAACACATATTTTCCAATTCTCCATTCCTTTACCAAAAAATCTCTGAGACCATCGAGCCATATTCGCAAAGGTTAATTGGGTCATAAAAGTAAATTTACAAATACATTTTAATTTTTAAGCTTGCCAGGATTCCACAAAGGGATTCCTGGTGGATATAAATCCATTTACGACTGTGGATTTTACTGCCATGAGTGCAGAGACATTTACAGTAGTTAATCCCACTCAAGGGGTGGGAAAAGGACATTCAAAGTTGTGGTTTGCCTTGAAGCTTTGGGAAAGTCAACCAACATGTACATTTGTGGACATTCCCAGTGCCAGGAGCTTCTTATGAAGCAGCAGCTGAGCTTTACAAGCCCCATTTAATTTATTGCCAAACTCCTATTCGACCCCTTACAGCCTGGAAATTGACACATATTTACTCTATTCGAGCCAGCAGCAGCGCCCCCTCCAGGACCGAGAGGGGAACGGTCAATCAAAGACTGGCATGGGGTGTAAGGGAAAGGTTGTCTCCCCAGGGAAAAAAAATGTTTCCAGCAGAGAAAAAAGAAGTGGATTTGCACAGGAGGCTCCGCTCTCCCTCTGTGACGTTCTCCACTGTGGAGTTTTCTGCTCAGTAGGAACAGGAGCTTTTACGAAAAGTCACGTGACATTTCCCAAAATATACCTGGTGCAGCGTTCCAGGTGTACTTTGGAATACCAAAAAGTTGTAAATCTGCACTTGTTGATATGTGAATTTCTATGAGTGCTTTTTGATGAATACAACCCAGTGTGTGCCGAAGACAGTCTACTGAAACCCAAAAATATAAATAACACCAGGCATTTTGCCACTCCAGTGTACTTTTGCAAGACAATACTTTTATTGAAAGTGCTTCCTTAATTGAAAGGGATTGGCATGTGCCTAATTCGACTAGACAGTGGTACTGTGCCAAGGATCTAAAATAAAAGGAAGTGCCTTTTCTGGTGCCAATGTAATCAAAAATATTTGCCATATGTCCCTTTTATTGTTTCGTCTCTTGTTTAGGATGGCACAATTTAGTGTTGGCCCAGGAGTGCACTTTCACTAGTATGTTCTGTTGTTTTCTTTTCATTTATTCATACGCTCCTCCGCAGCATCTTGGCTTCTATTTACCATTTTTATCACCGAGCAAAGTCAACACAATAATGCTATCCCAGTAGAGCTGCTGACATCAACATTTTTAGAAGCTACCCCATTTCATTAAAATGTCTGTAAGTAGAATACAACAGATCTCACTATTCTTAGACTTCCACCATAAAAACTCTAAATTGTAAAATCAAAATGGCCTTCTTGTTTTGAGCTTGATATGCAACAGCCTCACAGGCTGATCTAACACACTAATAGCGATATTCAATGAAATTGACATGAGCACACATGGTTAGGGACTGTAACCATTGTCAGCTGCCAGTGCTTGATCCTACCTTTGAAGGCCATCATAGGTTGCAGTCTCAATGTAGTCATATCGATTATCCGCCCAGTAAACCCTCTTGGCCACAATGTCCAGAGTTATCCCAGCCGGCCATCCTAGCTTGGTTTTAATCAAATCTTGGCGGTTCGTGCCATCCATGAAAGCCCTTTCCAACTTCGGCTCTCCAGAATCCCGGTCCACAGCAGAGAAAAATAAATACCTGCGGGGTAAGGGAGAACATGGCATGTTTATTGTACTTTTTATACATAATTATTTGCATATTAAAAATGACTATTTATTGGATATTTTTGTTTGCTTGACATAACACTGAAATTGTTCAACGTTGCATAGTTAACCAAAACTAACTGCTGCTAATATTTTCTATTCAAAGTGAAGTTGCACTTTAACAGCCTCTTAACAATTGTACTGTTTCGAATTCAGAAGTCAAAATAGTGGCTATCTAAACATACATTTATGATTTCATGCCATAGTCCAATTTGATCCAACTAATTTACAAGGTATATGTTGACTTGACTTAAAGCAACAACCTTACTCCTTGCCTTTTGAGGAATTTACATGAATTCTGAGATTCCAATTCCTGCCTCATTGCCCTGCATGTCTATGCTTAATATGCAAATTTCTTCTGATTTACCATAATTTTTCGTGATTCTCTGTTGTCGGTCCCAAGTCTATAGCCTTGTTCACAACCCTCTCCCTGCCTTCTGTCCACTATCCACCACAGGAAATCTCCTAACCATTTATTCAAAGGAAAACTTCCCAAGCTCTCCCCTGATTCGCCACAAAGGTGTGCTGTGTGATGTCCATCATTGTCCACTGAGACATGAGTCTATAGTGAGTGCTAGGGAATATGAATAGCAGTGACATATACATGCCTAAGCACTATATAGATTAAATGGCCTGTGTTTCGCATTGCTGCAGCTTTTGATGGTTCCACTCTAAAGACAATTTTATGGGCCAGTGAGCCGCTTCCACAATTTCTACACATTATCCACATAGCGGATATTAGGTTAACATTTCCCTGCTGAAAAAACTTTGGGTTTCAGAATCACAGGCAAAATGGTGGGCTAAGCAGTTTGCTCGTGGGCAAAATGAGATGAATTTCTTTGTTTTTTTGTCATCCCACCGTTGAATTCTGTCTCTGTGTCTAATGCTCAAAATAAGAGAGGCAAAATTAATTGTTTAGGCACTACATTGTAACATAGGCTTCAAAAGTTAGCAATATATCTATACTTGGGAGCAACCTGGCAATAAGCAATACACAATTACACCCCGGATAAAAACAAATAAAACTGCTAAACCCTGTGTTATAATAAGTACAGATTGTACTTGGTTGGATGTTGAAAATATTTGAGCAGTAAATGTACTGTGGGCATTTGGTTATATGAAATTCGTTCTGTATTTTCATAAATGAACATGTTATAGTAAATGTGATTTGGTATCTTAGGAACATAAAGTCAAACTTTTTCATCCTTAAAAGAGCTGCTAGGCTATCATTTTTCTGTATTTATAAAAGTAGTTTCTAAGTGGATTACTAGCATGGAGAGTGCTGCTAATATTTTCTATTCAAAGTGAAGTTGCACTTTAACAGCCTCTTAACAATTGTACTGTTTCGAATTCAGAAGTCAAAAGAGTGGCTATCTAAACATACATTTATGATTTCATGCCATAGTCCAATTTGATCCAACTAATTTACAAGGTATATGTTGACTTGACTTAAAGCAACAACCTTACTCCTTGCCTTTTGAGGAATTTACATGAATTCTGAATTTCCAATTCCTGCCTCATTGCCCTGCATGTCTATGCTTAATATGCAAATTTCTTCTGATTTACCATAATTTTTCGTGATTCTCTGTTGTCGGTCCCAAGTCTATAGCCTTGTTCACAACCCTCTCCCTGCCTTCTGTCCACTATCCACCACAGGAAATCTCCTAACCATTTATTCAAAGGAAAACTTCCCAAGCTCTCCCCTGATTCGCCACAAAGGTGTGCTGTGTGATGTCCATCATTGTCCACTGAGACTATAGTGAGTGCTAGGGAATATGAATAGCAGTGACATATACACGCCTAAGCACTATATAGATTAAATGGCCTGTGTTTCGCATTGCTGCAGCTTTTGATGGTTCCACTCTAAAGACAATTTTATGGGCCAGTGAGCCGCTTCCACAATTTCTACACATTATCCACATAGCGGATATTAGGTTAACATTTCCCTGCTGAAAAAACTTTGGGTTTCAGAATCACAGGCAAAAGGGTGGGCTAAGCAGTTTGCCCGTGGGCAAAATGAGATGAATTTCTTAGTTTTTTTGTCATCCCACCGTTGAATTCTGTCTCTGTGTCTAATGCTCAAAATGAGAGAGGCAAAATTAATTGTTTAGGCACTACATTGTAACATAGGCTTCAAAAGTTAGCAATATATCTATACTTGGGAGCAACCTGGCAATAAGCAATACACAATTACACCCCGGATAAAAACAAATAAAACTGCTAAACCCTGTGTTATAATAAGTACAGATTGTACTTGGTTGGATGTTGAAAATATTTGAGCAGTAAATGTACTGTGGGCATTTGGTTATATGAAATTCGTTCTGTATTTTCATAAATAAACATGTTATAGTAAATGTGATTTGGTATCTTAGGAACATAAAGTCAAACTTTTTCATCCTTAAAAGAGCTGCTAGGCTATCATTTTTCTGTATTTATAAAAGTAGTTTCTAAGTGGATTACTAGCATGGAGAGTGGATTATAGGAGACATGCAAACAGCATAAAGCAACTGAGATAGTTGAGTGCAAACGTTCAGAGTATTGAAGGGTCCTCTTTATGACAACAGATCAAATATTAAAGTAATAAGACTGTATTGTACATCCAGTAACATAAACAGACTCCTGAGACAAGTAAGATGAAAAATCAACTTTAAAAAAAAGCTCAGATGTCCAAAGCACTAAAAATTAGGGAAAAGGTGCGAACAAAACCAATCCGATAGTGACAGCAGACGGAATGGAGAAAAGGAATTCAACAGTAGACTGTGTTCAATATTCTATGACACAGAAGGTGGTTTTCCACTGACCCTAGTTTTAAAGGAGGTGTATTTTGGAACCTAGGTACAAGGTAGTGAATGGAGCAACCTCTTGTGTGGGCTTTCCTAAAGTGTGGAGTGCTTCGCCTTTGTACATTTTCAGTCGGCAAAGCCCGGGCTGTTGTGTACCGTTGGACAGATCAGATATTTTCAGATGAAAAAAAGCTCTGAGGTCTGTCAGAGGCATTTCAACTGCACCCTTTGCCCCACCACCAGTCGTTTTGCAGTTCTCTCAAGGTCTTACAGACATTATCAAATTTGTGGAAACCTTTACCAACTCTGGCTGCAACATTTTGTATTCGTTGGGACAGTGCAAGAAAATAGGCAGGTAGGCCTAGGTATATATAAGCTGTTACTGTAGTCATTTCTAGATAATACACAAAGACTATAGAATGGGAAGGAATTTTTCCGCAGTTGAAAAGTTTTGAAAAATGATCTAAGAATAGACTTAACCTGCAATTTCCGTGAGACAATCTAGACTAAGAGCACTAGCCAGAGTCGGACCGGCTTTTAGGGGAATCAGGCAGTGCATGGGCCGTTTATTTTAGCAGTTTGTGGGCCTGTTTTACGGGTAGGTGGGACGGTTCCTACTGTTGCTTTCCCTGACATTAACGCAAACAGTGCTTGCAGCAAACACAATTGCATGCAGTCTCCAACACCTTGCGAAATACCCTTCAGGCGTGTCTTTACAAGCTCAAAACTGGCCAGATTTGCAAATGTAGGCCACTTTTTTAGCTATTTGGTTCGCTAATCAGTCCACTTTTATTTTGGTGCCTGGGCCTATTGTGTTGTCCCAGTCTGACTCTGGACCTAGTCCTCCGGGCAGGCAGTGGAGGGAACCCCATGAAGGAGGGCCACAAAGTACGGTCCTTATGCCCCAGGTGATAAGATTAAATTCTACTCAAGCATGATTTGAGTGGGTGTACTGACCTTCAACACGTATAATGATGTGAAGGAATGAATGATGCACGGACCTTGCAGGGCATATACATTCAATATAGGTTTATAACTATTTAGATACAATTAGAAAACAAATGATGTGACAGGAATAGCAGCACTGACAAGACAAGAGAGAGAAGTTCAAGTGGAGGAAGACTGGTGACTGGCCACAAACTGCCTAAGTCTAAATTAAGCCGGGAGAAGGTATGGGGTGCCTGGCAGGAATATAGGGGTTTCTGAGTGGTAGGACACACGGGATGGGGGGCCTGCCAACTTAATGTGGCAAGAGAAAGTTGCTACCTGATGTGTGCATTGAGTTGGGCCGTAAAAGCGCCCCTGTTGATAGTATCCAGTATCCAGCAACAACCACGGTGTGCTTTGTAACCACCATGTATGTATCATGATTGCAGAGATGTATCGATTGTTTGTCCTATGAGATGAGCATGGAGTTAATAAAAAGATTTATCTTTTTTTTTTAAAGTGTAAATTAAGCCAGAAGCATATGTATCCAAATAAGTTCAATTCAAGACATCACATTAACGAAAGTAACTGCTGCCCGCAAGGAACTCTAATACCTGATGAGAATGAAAAAAGTAGCTAGACAATTGCCTCCTATGAGCTCCCTCTCACCCACATCTAGCTTTCATGCTCTTTAACATGTATGCTACGACTGAACTGTTTCATCCCAAATGCTTCTGGCCTCACTGCTAGAAATTATCTAGACTACCCATTGCCCTCCCACCTTTATTTTTCCATGCCACCTTCTCCTCACTAAGGGCCAGATATATCAAAGCGTTTTACCCATTCTGTGTCTACAGGAAAATGTGTGCATACATATGGCCCAAAATCTCGAATGAATGCATTCGGCTGAACTGTCGGCTACCATCGGGTCATCACTCAATACCAACATCTAAAATGCTCCCACTTATTCCAGTTGTCAAACTACTAAGTCTGCCATGGGTCGCCCTTGTCTACCCCTGGGTGGGCTAAACATTTGCTTGTGGCCATACAGATTTCTGTCCCACCCCCAGTGTGCTTACTGCTAAACTGTCTGCATGCACACAACCTCCCTTCTGCCCTACTGCCCTACTGTACACAAGTTACACAAGTTACATTGATGACTTAACTGTCAGTTCTCTTGTTGACTGCTCCTTCCATCTATCCCCCACATTCTCTTGAATGCTTATGGCTTACCTGCAAGCTTTTGGCCGTTAGGTTGTGCACTCCACTCTTACTTCCTCTCCACCCTTATGGTTAAATGGTCAGCTCCTCCACTTCCTCTCTTGTGCATTCTCATTTCACAGCTCCTATACTAATCTTCATAGTACCCTCAGTATGCTTATGGTTTAACAGCTAAAAGCTGCCCCACCACCAATATTCTCACTTGCACACCTTACCCACATATACCAACAGTGCAATAAAATCACTATGGTGGTGTCTGGACATAGTCATAAACAGACAGATGCGCAGCCGGGACGGACAGACAGACATACTGGTAGACAGAAAGACAGATGGCGATAGATAGATAGCTAGGATAGCTAGATAGATGGATGGATAGACAGATAGATAGATAGATAGATAGATAGATAGATAGATAGATAGATTCAGTGAATCTACCAGCAAATTCATTTGCATTCCCTTATGAGTGGGCCTCAGTCTCAGAGTTACTTACCCAACTGTTGGATCCAGTGCTATCCCTCTGGGAACACCCAAATTTTCGGCAATGAGGGTCACGCGGTTGCTTCCATCTAAATTTGCCACATCTATTCTGTTCACACTGGTCTCCACTACATAGAGCTTGTTGCTGATCCAGTCCACTGCTAAGTTCTCAGGGTTTTCAACTGAAACACTTAACACCTCACGAACGTCAGATCCACTGATGTCTGCAGAAAAAACCTAGCAGGTACAGTAGAAATATTAACAGCAACTCAAATTGCAAGGCAAAGCAGGCTTTTTGGTTAGAACACTATAGGAAGATTAGAATTGATCTGTGGTATAAATATTTCTAGTATAAACATATGCCTGTGTGTGTGTTTACATCGCATGATCAAAATGTTTTACTTCACAAACAGAAATAGTTTAAACACCTATTATTTCCTGTGAACCACAAATTTTCAACCAATGAGAAACAGAATAGCACATAAAACCACGCTATAAAGCATTAAATGATATAGCAGGTAGTATTTTGCTATGGTGGGTGAAGCAACAGAAAGGAAGTTGTGACAGTAGATGAAGGGTAGAGCTTCTTAATAGGGTGCATGAAGATCCTGTGTTCTCAGCCCCACTATAAGGTTTACCATTTCATGCCTTGGAGCTTAGAGGAACCCAAGGACTTGTGTCTGGATTTGATCCTCTGGACTTAATTATGTTCCACTCAGACCTTGAAACAGAGTGTGCTGATGGCGCACTACCAGAATGTTACCTTTCCGCCACCCATGCACTTTCCCCCCCTCAAAGCATCCTCATGCAGCAGAAACTCTTGATGCGCAGTGCTGCAGAAATGCCCAAATAAATTAAAAAAAATAATGACCTCAACCAGATCTGAACCATGGATAAATGACTAAATGTAGAGTGTCAGGTTAAGAATTTGGAACCTACGCATATGAGGAATACATTTTGACGATCGTCAGACAACAGAGATGAGATTGCCTACTTTGAGGAGTAGGGTGTGTGTTATGTGGTAATGATTACAACCTGCAGACTAATGAACAAAAAAACCCTTAGTACTAAACGAACAGTCTACACCACCGTAATTGAAAAGGTTGATTTCAGTCAGTGCTTAATTTCTAAATAAATAAGTGCCAGGGCCCTTGTCAGGGGGGCACTGCAGCTTGCATCACCCATAGCCTTCGCAATTGTTGCCAATGACAGTACCAACACAACTTACCATCGCACTCCTACAAATGACTAATACCTGCCGTCCAAGCTATTCTTATAGCTTTGGGTGGTAGGTATTAGTCATTTTAATGTATATTGAATTATTAAACAACTGTTGCTGTGCTCACCACAAAATTAGACAAACGGGGCCACCGTGTGGTAGACTGTTATAAGTACTGGCACTGTAAATCACCGGCTCAAATTAAGCACTGGTGTCAGTAATGTTCTTACTTTTCTCGGTAATGTTGTAATTCCATACACAGAAACAGATACTTTTAGGGCACAGGAGCGAGCTACAGTCCTGAGTGAACAGAGGGGTAAATCACTCAACCTGTGTGAATGGCCAACCTAACGGTGATGCCACGCATGTTGGAGCAGCACAGCATAGAAAAAGTGTAGTGAGTGTGGTGGGTTTACTCAGAGAGGTCAACCTAATCTGTTAACTGTACCTGGTCTCCAATCATTGTGTCCAAAAGAGCCATAAAAGGAACAGAACTACTAAGCTGCATGTGTTGTATTAACCACAAATGGTTAGAGAGCAACTGCCGACACTTAGTCATTGCTTTCATCATGTAATATGGTGAAAAGATGGCCAAGAAGCCCGTCATGTGGTGCCCTCAATTGGAAAGCAAACATCCCCTACCGCACCTGATTAGGGTAGACCCTGTCTATTGGTTCACAAAGATGTCCCTCTCTCTCTTTCCTCTGGTTTGGAAAAAATAGGCCTGGTTATAGATGCAATGCTATGCCTGTCTGGGGGACCAGTTAGAAACAGTTTCTTGTGACAGCTCCACACGAATAATTGATATGCTGGCTTTGTGGTTAATTTTATGCTATTTTGAGCCCATTTCATCCTCATTTTAGGGAAACTTTAAATCTAAATGTGAAATAATGTCATGCAGTTTCTATGGGGAAATAGTTTTATTTACCCATTAGAGGAAAATGCATGCTTAATGTTGCTTAGATGAAAGTCAATTAGGGGTAGATAAGGGAAGCAGCTGCTTCTCCTGACTTGTCCTTTGGTACCTCTGGCTGCCCCTGGTCTCAGAGGTAGTGAAATGAGTGAAAAGAACCCTACTAACTTTCTGTAACTTACACCTATTGCCCTTCACCTACCCCTGAATAGCAATCAAAAGACTGTTGAGCAGCAGCGGCCGGTGCAGGTAAGAGTGGTGGGGCTGGCGGGGGGGGGGGGCGGGGGGAGTCAACAGACGACGATGAGGGAGAACAACATTTTTAAAAAAGAAAAACACTTACCTTGCACTTGCCGCATCGCTGACTCAGCGTTGCGTCGAGCGCAAGGTGAGTGGTTTTCTTTCTTTAAAATTGTATTCTCCCTCATCGTCATCTGTGGACACCTCCCTCACCCCCCCACCCCACCGCTTTTACCTGCACCGGCCGCGGCTGCTATAGAAACAGTGTAATTTTCATGTAAAGGCAACTTTTTGTGATGCAATGACAATTTCACATTGATGTCATCTTACTGGCTTTATGGATGGATTACCTAAGCACCTCTAGTGACATTTTATCACTCTTTTTTCATCAATCTACTGAGCTAAAATTAAACCCCCAAAGCCCTCCTTATATGTGCTTCAGATAGAAGCCCTATGACAAACATAACGGTCCAGAAGTGTAAAAGCAGTATGGTTTTTTTTTATAACAAGGAAAGTCATAAAATCAACCATTTTCTATCCTCTTGTAGGATCTGAACCAAAGTAAAGAAATCCTTCTGCGGCCCTGTGCTGCTCTATACTGTATTCAGCCGCACTCCTCACACTGCACAGAGACGCAGAAGCACTGAACATCTGAACAGCATTTGCATCAGAAATTGCAACTAAGTCCCTTATTATAAGTGGACAAGTATTTGGGCCGATATTTATGGCACTTGATAAAAGTCGACTCTGCGGAGTTGGAATTCGTGTGGGATAAATACCACCGAATTATGAGGTTTTTGGGGAATAACGTGCAGCTTTTTATTTTTATTGCACCAAAATTTGCATGCACCGGGAAAAACCAGGCATTTCTCCCCACATAAATATCTGCAGGTGTGACCTACCTATATTTATCACAAAACTCATAATTGCAACATGTGGGGTAACAGGAGTTACCACATACAACAATTAACCGTGCCCCGCGTACTGAGGGCCCAAATGTTTTCTGCTATATTGTCTCCCTTCCGGGTGACTAAAAGTGTCCCAGGGAATCCAGATGCGGACACTTATTGTGCTATCGGGACTACAACCACAACACTTTGATTTATCTGAGTTGGTTATTAAAAGTCGGTCATGTTTTGATATAAACAACACTTTAAAAATACAGCATTTCACCACTTGATTTTTTGAAAATTCTTAAAGAGACAGACGTCTTGCTCCTGCGATACAATGGATATTGTTTTTTTTAAGTTTATCTCATGAGGCAGAGCATAAAAAATCCATTATACATATTTTTAAAAACGCAGAAACGTGAGGTATCAATGTAGAAAAATACTCAACACTGCTTGAATGAAGTACTTTTGAAGTAATTCCTTAGTCGTTGGAAAATCTACCCATTTCGTTTCTTAGAAAAAAAGCAGTGAAACCAAAGAGCTTCTCTCTCTGAACAATGCTGACAATATTTGTTATCCATGGCCCAATTACCATCCCATTACGCTCATGCTGGGGAAATCAGATTTTTATCATCCAGAATGGTAAGGCAGCTTTCACAACTGAAAAGATCAGGTTTCAAAAAATTGCTGACAAAAATCCGACTAGTTTGGAAAGAATGTCTACTATTCGCCTGATTAGGAATGTGGACGCCGTTGAGGGTAACATTAAAAGTAGCTTACCACAGAATCCTATAAAAGCATGCTTTGTTTAATGTATCCTCTGTAACAGTACAATCCGGTGTTTTGAAGCTATTTTGTTGTGGAAAGACAGGAAACTTCCCTCTGGGAGAGGTGTGGTGCAGCGGCCAGGGCGGCTGACATCGGAGCACAGGGCTCACGGTTCGATCGCTGGTGGTAGCTCATCCCAGCACCATGTAACTCTGGGCAATTGCTCGCTTAATCTTCCTGACCGCCCCTGAGCTCCTTAGAGGGGATTAGTTTGCACTTTACAAATACCAGGTTTATTATTGTCTTCTCGACTCACAAATATGGCCATCACTGAACACATCATGCTTCCTGGGACTTCCATTCACAAAAATCCATTTCACTTGAAGCTTTCTCCTACCTTGTTTTGCACTGTGTCTGACCAGAAGATCCTGCGAAGCTGGTAATGAAAGTCCACACCAATGGCCACCCCTCGATTGCGGGATTGCACCAGTGTGCGGAGGTTCCTCCCATGCACATCCCCAAGCAGCAAATCCCGGCCGTTGGAGAAGATTATGGATGGCGCGCCAGCTGAAAAAACACATCAGGGTTGTCAGTGCTATCTCGAAACGTAGGTATACCGGAAGCTCCTGAAGATAAGCTAACTATCCCTCACATTTATAAACATGGGGGTGCAATATTGAAATGTGCAGGATAAGTGAGGAACTAGGATGTGGCTCTGCCCCGCGCCGACTGCTTGATCTCCACAACGCACCATGACCGTAAGGCAAGTCAATGGGACACAAGAAGCGCAGCTCATGTCAGAATTAGGATCCAAATCAGAGAATCTACTGGAAAAGGAACATCTAAGATAAATCTACCCCTCTAGGGCTCTTCTTAAAGACATATTTTATGATAAATTATTTCATATTCATTCAATCTTGTAGCAGTAGGAATTTTCCTTGTCCAGCTACTGATTACTCAGTAGGTTAAAAGGAAGATCTGCAACTGTTTTCTAAAATCAAGATGGCTCTCGATTTTCCTCAGTGCCTCAGTTATCTCAATCTAAGGTTTTGCTGCAGTGTATTAAAAGATTTCACCCCCTAATCTGACTTTTTTGCTCCGCCACAAAAAGAATAGAATGTCGTCTACCACTAACAAAAATGTATGTGCTGTTTTATGCAATTCAATGCTACACTCCTAGAAAATGGTGTCAAAAATATTACAACGTTTGAGTTGCGTAAATGCATTTGCCTGTGAGGTCTAAGATGGTCAGCGAATTCATGTGTGCCAAGTTTCAAACCTTCAAGCACTAAATGCATTAATTTGTTTTTTTGCCAATGGAGAATTAACATGAATCCCCCATCACTCTCCAGACCCCACCAAAAACATTCCTGGAATACCATGAAGACGGTTTCATTGAGCCTGGATGTCAGGTGTCTGAAAGATCTCTTTGTTTTCTATTCTACAAGGAAAGTATTAAACGTTTCTAGAGTATACAGCTATTTATGCTGTTCTCAACTACACTCTTTCTATTTTTCCCCTTTTAATTTGCTACTTGTTTCTGTCAATATCATGTTATATTTGTCACACAAATAAAGTATGTTCAGGATCCTATGTTATGGGCAAATGTTGCTCAAATAAAGAAACCAATGATAACCTCATATTCAGGCAGACATTTTCTATTATCTCAAATACTTTATAATGGGAAAAATACAAAGCTTTTGATTATAAGTGGGTCTTTGCTATGCTCCGAGACAGCATGCAATGTACCCACTGCATGCATACACTAGTCTGCTAGTAACAGATGATAACAGTTTACTTGCTATAAAGCGTACCTCTCTGCAAATGATCATATTTGCTATCAAATAATGCTGATTACATTTGACGGCAGATATCAGGTATGGTACAAGCGACCCAAGGCTAAGTTCTTACATGAGGAGTTGGCACGGCAGTGCCTGTGATGCTCTAGAGTGTACCCTTCTACACAGCTGCAGTGGTGACTGCCCACACGGTCTTCACATAGCTGGTCGCAGATTCCCCACATCTTGCAGTCATCGAAATCTAGGACAATGGCAGAGGAAATATGGTTATAGGTTTCTGCTACACTTCTATTGGGAAAGGAAATATAAAACATTCAGGTATACAACACAAGTGGCCAACTAAGGGCCTTGATTTAGACCCTGGGACACAGCCAGCTGCCGGCAGAGTGGCAGAGGTCATCTCCTTGACCACCTGGGCAGACTATCGCCCGCCAAACTACAAGATCAAATCCAGCTCTGGGGTGATCTCTGTGCCTTCAGAACACTGAACATTTTTCCTAGTCTTCCACCCCCATCCTCCTTACCTTCCTCACTTCTGCAAAGAAAGAAAGGAGCGCTCATTCACCTCAACTCTTTAGCTTCTAAACACACAAAGACCTCCAAAGCTTCAGGTAGCAAGATTCACACGAGTTGTTCATTACATGTCCTAAATCAATTCACAGGGATACTTTAGTCCTGCAGTCCCAGAAGTGACCAGTGGCGTAACTTACACTCCCGCAGCCCCCGTGTTGCGGGTGGGGGGCCCGTGCTCCAGGGGTCCCCTCAGCACAGTACCCTGGCCTGAGACCTCTTGACTGAGTCCAGGGGGGCCCCTCCATGTACCTTGCAGGGGGCCCCCTCAAGTTTCGTTACGCCACTGATTGCGGCGGATCTGCAAAGCTGCTATTTGTTTCCATCACTGACCTCCAAAGACAATTCAGCCACACGATAGAATCTTCTACATTTTTTTTGTCTACTGGTGCGTGGGACCTTTGTAAGTCATAGGCAAGGACGCTTACCATTTCGGATGCGCATGGGGAAGTTTGTTGCCTACAAAGTGACTATTCATCAAAAAGTCTGTGAAATGCTGGCTCATGTGCAAAGCGTTAAACCAGTGCTTCCATCAGTTTCAGCTCACTGACACTCTTCAGATTAATGATGACCCAGTAAAACACGGGCACGCAATCCTTTGGTTCCCAGAGCTATCCTTCTAGTGGAACTGGTTTCACAGCGATTTATGTTTGTATATCTGTGTCTAATGGTACAAATTAAATTAATTTGGGGTTTTTCAATCCTCCCTCACAGCTCATGTTAAAATCACTTTGCAAACCTCCAATTAGAGCCAATCAGTGCTTAATTTGAGCCAGTGGCATTTTTGGGGACTGGCTCTGCTTTTTCCTCATCAGACATTGACCGCGAGCAAAAGAGTGAAAAAGAACACAAAGAGTGAAGAAGTCAGAAGAGAAAGTCGGAAAAACGTCACAAAGAGAGAAAGCAGGAACCTACACGAGTGAGATAATGGGGCAGGGAGTGACTGATAGTGGAAGAGACGCGAGGTTGAGTCAAGACTACACAGCCTTGGTATTCAGTGCACTGACGTTTTACTAGTACTGGCTGCGGGTTTCTGAGCAGAGCTTTCGGCATTGGCACTTATACTATTACAAATAAGGTGCTGGAGGCAACTGAGCAAGTAATAAAAAAACAGCCTACAGGGCCCCCATCCCTATTATGCACAAAGATAAACGCCTTGACCCCAAAAAGTTATCTTTTTGCAGTCCTGGTTTCCCACTCAAAACACGTTATCAAACCAACAATGCCCAATGACCACTCACACGAAAAAATCCAGAGGACCTGCAGGGTATACTTTTACCAATAAACATACTTCTTTCACCAACTGCCCAGTTCTTTGTCACAACTTAGAACATTTTCTGCCACAATGGTTGACAAATTCTCTGGCAAAAGTATCATATTATACAGTATGTTTCATAATGACTGCGGTACTGTTTGGCCCATTGGTCATTTTATTTAGCAGACTAATGGGAATGAAAATCATTCAGAAAACATTAAGGTACCTAAAAGGTATGGCGTCCCAGGGAACCAGTGGGAAAGGGCTGGAAGATGGAGATAGAGAGATGCACAGTCAAGAAGCATAAACATGGTAGAGGTCCTAAAAAAAAATATAAGTGAACTACCGAATATTATCAGTTCCAGTTCTGCAACAAGAAATTAACCTATAAAGGGCTGCACCGCCTGCAAATGGCTTCTTTGCACATTCGATACTCAGAGGATATTCTCATCTTTCACTTCTGTTATGTGGACTACCTCACAGTGTTGTAATGTAAGTTTGGTTAATTTGCTCGTGTACCTCGTGTTTTTAGCAGCTAAAATGGCATTAGGATTTCTATCTGTGAACTGCGATTCTAATTCACACACCGGCTGTACAGCTGTGCTTTGCTAAGGTGTTTTCTACACTTTTGATTGACTTCAGTACAGTGTTCTTGGGCGTGCAGATATAGGGCCTCATTACAATGTCGGTGGGACCGATACCGACATGCTGTCGGTCCCACCAACATCTATGTCCGTGGTCAGACCGTCGCACTACGATGCGGTCGGTCAGATCGCATTGCTCGAGGGACTGACCAACAGCTTCTGATGGGCTCAAGGAGCCCATCAGGCGGTCGATCGGATCGCATTCCCCACAATGGAGGCGGTGCCTTCTCAGGCACCGCCGTGGTGATTACGATCCACCTTTCCGCCAGCCATTTAATGTTGGTTCTTCCGTTGTGAAAAGGCTGGTGGAAGGCTTTTTTTGGGGCCCCTAGCAGGGCCCCTGTCCCTTGTGGCCCTCTGGTATGGGCCCCGGGGAGCACCTCTGGTACCCCTTAAACATTCCTGCATTATGTGGCAGGCACCACATGGTGCCTGCCACAGGGTGCAGGGATGTTTAGAAGCATGCCTTTTGGCATTGGGGCTTGTGTTGCAGTCCTTTTCCGAGCAACAGCACAAGCCTCAATGCAAAGAGGCATGTTTCCAACCACCTCCTAGGCGGACGGATCCTAATTTGACCACCTACTACCTGTCGGCCAGTCCCTTTACCCCAGCAATGACCAGCATCGTAATCGGGCCCATAGTTTACAGACTAAGGGAGATATTTACAATAAAATGTCAGAGCACGTTATTACTCCAAAATTGGTAATGCCCTCTCCGACATTTTTTAAACGCAGCGATGCACCGTATTTACAAAAATACTGCGCACCCCTGCATTTCCCCTAGCGCTGCCACTAACAAAGCTGCCTAGCACCAGCGCAGGCACCCTTGCACCAAGTTGCAAGGGTGCCTGCGCTGCAGGGGCAATTGTTTGTGTGCTGGAAGGGTGTCCCTTCCTGCACATAAACAATCTTTAAAGGCAATTTGCTGTTTCTATGTGTGCTGAGCACACATAAAAAGAGCAAAATACGAGGAAAAATGTATAATTTCTCCTTGTATCACCAGCCCAAGACCTGGTTTTACCTGGTCTTAGTTTTTGGCGCTGCCTCATCCTTATAAATATGGAGCAGCGCCAAGAAGCAATGGGTGTTGCGCTGGAACGACCACTGCAACACCCATTGCATGCCCTTTTAACGCTAAGTGAAGTGTGAAAAGGGGCCTTATTTACAAGGCGGCTTTAAGCCACATTAAGTGGCTTAACGCCGTTTTGTAAATAAAGAGAAGGGGATATCACCACCAGAACGTCACTAGAAGTGACGTTCTGGTGGCGATATCCTCTTGCAAATATGCCCCTAAGAGTTACCGCAGGAGGTCAATGGCCTCTTCCTGGTTGTATGTCAGAATATCATATGCATTAATATCACTTGAGATAAACATCATGCCCTAAATGTCATTTAGAAAAATATCGTCCATTTGGGTGTCGATTTTCTATTATTAATTCCAATGGGGCAATATTTTTAAGCGATATTTAGGACCTAACATTTATGTCAGATGATATTCTGGTACCATACCCACTTCATAAAGGTAGTCTTATCTACTGCATGGTTTATTTGTTTCTTACAAGGTGCTGACCCCCGGGACTTATTTAAACCTTTTCCTCCCCTTTCTACGCATTCAGTGGCTCTTGATGGCACTCTTAACTCTGGACGGCCTTCATGCTGTAACTATTCTGCTCTAGTAGGAATTGCCCAAGTGGTGAACACTCGGTGCTCTGCAACTTCTGATGTTATCCTGCTCTCTCACTAGTTAACCACTGCTACCCAGACACTGCAGCCAAACTCACCTTACTTTACCCTCCCAGAGTGAGAGCGGCCATGCTTATAAGTATGGCATTTGTTTGGACACTCACAGTATTGTGACTGCTGCTATCATTGATTGAACCAATCCATAGTACTCTCTTGATCGCTGCACTAACACAAGAATAAGAGAGCTGGAAAGTTCACATTAGCACAAGAGATGTAGCTGCTGTGCTTTTATTAACTAGGCGGTTACAGTGGTAGTGCTACTAATTTGTTTGAATGCAGGTGGTGGCGAGTACAGACTATTACTGGATTGCCAGGTCACATTGGAGGTGAGCTTGCATTAGTTAGGGCCTGGCTACCGCCACTTATTCTGAGTTCCTAAGGTTGTCCCGGGAAGGAAAACATAAAAGTGTCTCTGACAACCAGGGAGAAAACTTCTTGCTAGTCAAGGACACTTTACCTTTGCTTTCAACAACAACTCCTACTTTGGGGTTTGTTGTTAAAAACCAAAGGAGAAAGACAAGCTGGCTGAAAAAATATAGTGGCCCATTCCACATTCAAAAGCGATGAAAGTGCATGAATGACACCAGTGAATGCACTTTCATGACAGGGATCCCTGCCAACCATGTACCGATCTCTGGATATGGTGGCCAGCACTGGCGTAGCAAGGGGGGGGCGGAGGGGGCGGTACGCCCCGGGCGGCACGAGATTTGGGGGCGGCAGGTAAATTTATCGCCAGCACCCCCCCCCCCCCGCTCTTAGGCGCTCGGCGGCGGCAAAAGGCAGGGACCGCCACGGGCGGCAGAGTGCTGTCAAGCGATGAGGTTCTCATCCCCACAATATCTTTCAATCTCTTCTATTTCCAAGCATTTGTGGGGAGGACAAAGCATTCCCGAAGTTGCCTGTAGGATACTGTGTCAAGTTAAGTGGCTATACAGAAAAACATCTGCCCTCAACAGATGGACACTGAGTGATGGCTATGGTGGGTGAACTACTTGCATGCCCACACCTTCACTATGACTATGTCTTTAACTCTCTCCATTAATCCTCCACATTGCTAGATGATGTACCACTCACATGTTGTCATGTTCTGCTTTCTGCAAATGTTCTAAAGTGATAGCAGGCGAAAAGGGTTGTGATGCCGAATTATGGCTCTTTCTCTTCCAATTGACATTATCCATTAGCACAGCTATTGCAGATGTCATGAACTTCAGATAGAAATAACTTTTTAAAAATGGATCTGCAGTGAGGTGATGTGAAAGTAACATTCTTTTTTTCTGGTCATCATTCTGAATATCACCTTATTTATTTCCAGCATATTTTGGTCACTTACCAATGCATGTCCTGTTGTCATTTGGGTTGATCACATAACCAGATGGGCAATAACAGGCACCGCCAGTAGGTGAAGGGTGACATCGGTGCTGACAGCTCAACGCAGCACACAGAGCTATACCTAAAAAAGTATCCAGGAAATATAACCAGAAAGATAAAACATACAGCACGAAGGAAAATAAAGAAAATATTCACATTGGTAGATAATCTAGGAATAGTTTTTCTCTTTTGTAATAAATGCAGTAAATTACCTTTAGGATAGAAGAACAATAAATTTAATAGGAAATTATTTTTTTCATTGATAATTGTTATGATTAGGCCTAGTAAACAGAGTAATTTCCGAATATTCTGCATTACCCTTTGACACAGATTTTCTGATAATTACTCTATTCATCCTGCTTGCATAATTAAGAGTAATTTGTGGGAAAAATCGTTCTGCGAGAACTTATTTAACAATCAACAGCGGCTGCTCATACTCGCTATTCGTGTTTTGCTGTATTTAGCACTGTTTCTTAGCACAAAATGCATCCTTGCATTCATTTTGGACGTGAGGGTGCATTTTATGCTAAACAAATAGTGCAAAATGCTGGTAGTAAGTGGGGGAAAAATCCAGGACAGGGTTATTGAGTGTGAGTAGTGGCTTGCGCTCACAATTCGTGTTCTGTTGCATTTACTGCTATTTCTTAGCACAAAATACGTCTTTGTATCCATTTTGAATGTGAGGGGGCATTTTTGCACTAAGAAGTAGCGCTATATACAAATTGACTGACTCTTCTCGCATAATTCAGCTCAATCTGACAGAATTCTTAGACAATTTTGCATGATTACACTACATGAAATTACGCGAGTTATGCCCACTCCTAGCTATGATATGCGATAACTCGCTGCAGATGCTGCTGTTGGAATCACAGTCAACATTTTACACCTACGTTCAATACCTCTTTATCACTGCGGAGCTTAAAAATATTAGACAAACATAGAAATCGTTTCTGCATCTTCAATGTAATAACAAGCATTTGCAATGCAATTGGTCTCGCCTTTGGGACCTTATATGTATTTAGCTATGCAGCACATTACCCTGGGTGCTGAAACATCGACTGTTCTTTGACATGGAGGGAAAGTAAGCACCAAACTGCGTGACACAGCAGGTATGGGAACACATGGAGAGAAATATTGCCTTTCAGCGGGAAATGGTATAGTCCAAAGCTCTGTTTTAATATAAAATCAGGGCCTTCGGTGGTCATATCACTGAAAATACAAGATTTGAAAAAAATATTATTGTCTACGGGTGCTCGTGGAAGACAATTTCTATGGACTGGAATCTAGAGAATGATAAAGTGATTCTGGTATTTTACTGACCTCTGCTGGTCGTTTTCTATCAAGAAAGTTAAATAGCGGGTGGCGATTATAATCTTATATGAATCAGAGGGGGAGGGGAAGTGGCTATGTTGACAAAGAGATTGTTTCTTACTGTAGGCGATCGATCACTGTAGATGTACTACGTAATAACTGTATTGTGCTAATTGTTCAGTCGAAAAAAAAAAAGAAAAAAAAAAAAGAAAGAAAGTTAAATAGAGGCAGTTGCCAGAAAAATAAAAAAAAGAAAGTCCCTCAGCAGAAAGCAATTCTGGTATTTAACTGACCTCTACTGGTCGTTTTCTATCAAGACAGTTAAATAGAGGCAGTTGAACAGAAAACAAAGTCCCTAAGCGGAAGCAGACAAGTCCTAGGGCTGATCTCCAGAGCCCACAAAGTACATACACATATAAGTATATACTAAAGTATATACAAGAGGTCTCGAATGCTCGACCTAAGACAAGAGGTCTCGAATGCTCGACCTAAAAGCACTGCACAAGAAGCTTTGCTGTGCCACGCAGAAAGCACTGGGGTCAAAGATGCAGATTTCAGGGACTTTTAGAGTACTTTGTTCCTCAGTGGCAGTGAGAAGATAGAAACGAACATTTGGCCTGGTGTCCCTTGCTTCATTTTCAACAGTAATTTCGTTAGTAAATAATGCACATGCCCCTACTGCCTTAATTGCTGTTTTAATCCAATTTCAGTATTTGAAAGCTTGAAGCAGGGCCACTGGGTGTCTGCCTGGATTACCTGGGCTGTAAATATTTGTTGGAATATTTTATTATTCTTTCTTGAAGTGATCCTTTTTTGCACAGGACGGCCCTGGTACAGAGCATACTATTAGGTCTAGATTTACTTATGGGTCGCCATCTTGAGGAATTTGTTGTCTGTGCTTCATTTCATTGTCACTTTTTGTATGTTTTACAGGGAGATGTTAACTTGGGCCATACACGTTTTCACTGCAGGCCGGGGGGGAAAGGGGGGGCCTCCAGGTAGGTGAGTGGGGTCAATGCATTTGAGTGGACATGGAGAACTTGTCTTCTCTCGGTCCATAGTGCCATCTATATTTTGGGCATCATGCCTCTTAGTAGGCACCAAACATCAGGAGGCGCATAAGGAACAATGTGAAGCAGTTACTTCCCGTGGTCTCTGAGGGTCAGTTTTGATGAGCTGGATGTACCTTCTGTTGATCCCCTTGGTTTCACTGAATAATGCAGTCAGGATAGGCACATTTTCAGAGTGAAATACATTTTAAAAATTGTCTTTGACAGTCTCATTGCATTTTTCTTACTGCAGTGCCCGCACATGTCTCTATTCTTCTTTCTTACAGGTAGAGTCGGAAAAATTACCTGCTTCCTTGAGAGGCAATATTCCCTCCACTAAGCATGGCATTTACGAATGGTGCAGCAGAAAAGGAAATGGGCACCTCCAAGGTGACCACCATTATTCTAGGAGTTGGCATCAAAGCCTCTGAATTCATCAAAAGTGAAAAACAGCCTGGCATACCAGCTACAATACCAGTAACTGAGCTTGCTCCTGCTGAAGGGTGTGTGGCAGTGATAGTGTTGGTGGTGAACAAAATAGCACCCTTCCACCTTAAACATCTCTAAACTCAATGGGGACCGATGAGGTTCATGACCATGTTGCCCCCAACAGATATATACAGCCACAGTAATGACAATGAGGTACACACCCCATCTGCACATCATTTAAGTTGGATTGCTGAGGAGCAGGAATCCAAGCCAAAATCCCACAGCAAACACTGGTCAATACCAACCACGCGTATCAATGAAGCAAACGTAGCGACCCATAGTCAATGAACAGACAGCAGTCTAATAACCACGTGCCCCGGGGATTTATGCTCACTGGATTTGCCTGTGAGCTCGCTGCACTCAAACATTGCAAAACGGTGCAAATATTTAGACTGCAACATTATATGCACAACTAGAACTATGGTTACAATTGTAATCTGCAGGATCTGCCACATGGGCCAATAGGTTGTCAATGTTTTCAGATGGGGAAGCCCCCTCCCAGCCATGCAGTCATTCATTCCAATGGACTGCCCTGCAAGAAAAAGAGGGAACAGTGTCAGCTGTCCTTCCTTCCATGCCCTGATGCAAAATCGAACCCACAGTAGCATGATTCTGAGCATGTCTGCAATATCATAATGACCAAGATGTCACCGCGCAGCCATTTCCAAGTAGTAGTTTTGCAACCACCCTTAAAGACTCCACACATGTATGGCAATTGTGGCACGAAATTAAAATAGGACAATATTTATAGTCTTTTGAGCATAGGTGCCTAGTGCCCCCAAAACCATAATATTGTCCTAGACAAAATGTTGGTGCTTGTCCTCCTTCCATACTCCAGTGAAAGGAAAATATTTGTGAAGTCAATATGACCACAATATTAGGCAACAAGCCACACATACTTATCCGTTATCATTGTGACTGATCTTCACAAAACAAAATTTCTGTGTTTTACAGATGCAATAAAAGACGCAAATAGATACTGTTCCTATGCCAATAGACACATGAATCAGAGGTCAGGGGACAAATGACATGTCCATGATTGCGCACACCCCTACCTTCAAGAAATAGACACAGCGTCTCCAGCGCCTCAACTGCCATGCAGACTGTCTGTTGGGAAGATACCATCTTTCTGTTCAGCATGGACGAATCCCACAGAACTGTATTCGTCTGATGGAATTCATAGGTACAGTATTTGAATGGATTGGGGTTTTATCTATGGTTTCTTTGTACATCGGACAACAGCTGTTGCATTGTGCATATGCTCAAGGATAGCAAGTACTTTAACATACCCTGTTTAAGTAAGTGATGGAGCACCAGATAGTAGGGTAGAGAAGTGGGTGCAGTGTGGAGGAAGTGAGGTGTGGCTAAGGTTGAAAGTGAGTAACAAATGGTTGTGGGTTAACAGAGGGCCGGTTGGGCAAGACATCGTGAGGAGGAGGGACAAGCCAGAGTTAGGAGTCCACAAAGTGGAACAAGCATTTGCAATGCAATAGGTCTCGCATTTACGCGAGTTTGAGCTATTGACATTGCAAATAATAATGCCTTTTATTTTTGTTTTAAAAACATAAATAAAAGGCATTGTTATTTACAATGCCAATAGCTGAAACTCTCGTAACTGCGAGACCTATTGCATTGCAAATGCTTGTTATACTTAGGTGTGACCGTGCGTAAAGTGTCTACTTAGTTGCATATAAAGGTACAAAAGGCACAGTACTACCCGAGGGACATTAAAATAATAAAATTCCTTGCATATACAAACGTGTACTGTTCTGTATGTTCTCTGCGGCAGCTCGCGAAGCCCCTGGTGTGATGTATGTTTAAATGCATGTTACCTTAAAAACACGCAAATGTGCATGAAATCATCACAGACGGTCAACTTTCACCTACGATTTCTGCTCCGACTGTTTATAAGAGGCTGGGACCGGACTATATGGACCGATTCACGCAGTGTGGAATTGTGCGCACAGAGTTAGTTATGTGCACTGAAAGGGGGCTCCTTTCTCAATAAATTTAGGTGTGTAAACGGAGCAGGATGTGTACTGCCCTATGGAAGAACACGCGGTGTATATAAAACACCAATTTTTGTGAGGAAAGAAATATCTGTAAAAATTTTCACTTCGCGAATATTTGTGTTCTGGAGATTTATACTGACCAGAAATTTAAACCCCCTTGGTAAAAGGTAATATTACGAACGCCAAGAATGCTCCCTGAAAAGCGCGAGCAAGGTGGGCGGGGCCTAATGAACAGGGCGGACACCAACAAACGCCGAGGATGCTGTACAGCAAACTGATGGTCATCACTAAAATGAAGCATAAAATGCATATTACGAATGCCAAGAATGCTCCCTGAAAAGCGCGAGCGCCGAGAATGCTGTACAGCAAACTGATGGTCATCACTAAAATGAAGCATAAAATGCATATTACGAACGCCAAGAATGCTCCCTGAAAAGCGCGAGCAAGGCGAGCAAAATATGCAGTCAGGGTGGGCGGCGAGCAAAATATGCAGTCAGGGTGGGCGGGGCCTAATGGAGACAGGGCGGACACCAACCCCGCTTCCAGAGAAGCCGGACACAAAAGCGACGACAATAGTTCTCGCCAAGGCGAAGCAGCGCACATGCGCTGCAACGCAGGCGAGACCTAAAAAGGAGGTGGGTGGGATTAGTGTGCACTTTGGGAGAGAGATGTCGTCGGAAGAGAAATGCAGGAGTGGAGGATGGATTAATGGGTGGGGAACAGGGAGTATCTTAACAAGACATTGTTGGTGTGGAGGAAAAACCCTGGGTTCATAGAAGGAGAATGATGGAGGCTTTGGGACATGGTGAGTGAGTTCGCGAGGGATTTAGGGTTGGGAGTTGCAGATGGAAGGGGAAGGGAGAGAGGTTATGAGAGGTAAGAAGGAGGTAGCAATGGTAGGAGAGGTCAGTGTTGCTCAGAGGGGCGAGTCAGAGTTGATGGGGGAGTCATGTGAAAGATGAGCTACAAATGAAAGGATGGTCAGCAGCCTAGAGTAGGAAGTGAGTTATAAAGGGGAAAGTTGGGGGATGTCTGGAAACAAGAGGACAGGAGGTGTAAAAAGGGAATGTTTAAGGGGAAAGATTAAGCAGATAGAATTTGACAATGGTGGGGATTAAATGGGTGGGCAAATGAGGTGGAGGTGGGATAGGAGTTGGCAAAAGGTGATGGGCTGAGTGAACTAAAAAAAGGGATGGGAGGAACTTTTGTTGAGAGTGTTGTGGAAATTGAAAAGAATGATGGAGTGCAGTGGATAGGATTTAGGAGGGGACAGAAGCTACCTAAGTGAAACAGCTGAATCTATAGAGTGAGTGAAGGACTCTGGGTGAGGTATTTTGATGGTACATTTAAGACGTGCCTGTTACAGTAAAAGGTTTCTCTTTAAAGTGCTTTATCGTAACTTGGAGCTAGAGCCCTGGTATATCAATAGCCTAGAATAAAAAAAGTAGAGGAAAAGAGAAAAGTCCCATGCTTTGATACTACGGCCGTGAAACGTGAACTGACTTTCACATAGTAATCCTGACAGCAGCCCATCACGGTGAGATCTCAGGGTCCTCGCCAGTTGATTCCAGAGGGAATCTGATAAATTCACACGCACACTTGAGTTGAGACGGCGATAGGACCAAGGGAGGCACTCTTCAAGATGGAATCTTACATGAGTGCTCCGATTCTTACCAAACTTGCAACACTTGTTACAGATGAACTTCAATATCAAAAATCGCACATCAGAAACAACGCAGTTTTTTTTAAAAACCACTCCATATTACAGGGCCTCCGAATGATTTGGGGGAGGGGGGTCTGGAAATGATGAATGCTCAGGACTCGACTCCCCTGAGAAAGAAACTCTCAAATGAGATGGGTGTTTTTATTTGTCTTGACAAGAGGAGCCTGTGCATCTGTCCTATCCCTCTATCAGACATTAAACATCAAGCGAATGTGGGCAAAGGGAATGCAATAAATCAGATGATGTGAAAGGTGGATGTACAAGTCCCTTCTTCTGCCTCGCCGCAGGTCCTACTTGTAAAATATTTGCACGGTCGCCATCGACAAATCATTGACGAGTCTTGAGCTTTTAAAAATGCAGTCGCCACGTAGACGCCCCAGAATGAAATTGCATTTTTATGTAGCATTACAGAATAACCTTACAGTTGATCACTTTCGTCCTCGGCCATAAATAATCAGCCGAGGCTCCAGCAGAGTCTATTTTGGATCTTTCGCTCCATTATTTATACATTAGTGTAACTCAAATATGTATTCCTCTCTCGGGCTAACCTTTACACAGCTGGTTTTGTCTTCCGTATAGTTTTGTTGCCAATGATACGCTACTTTACTTGAATGCCGAACATGATTTTGTTTATTTCACGTCGAATATTAAATGCCAATTGCCACAGAAATAAATGTGCTGGAGTCGCCCAGACAGCTCCATCCAGGGTCGGACGCTCCTGCCAGCCTCCAGCGATCTGCAGCGCGCGCGACGTGGTAACAATGATCACCGGCGTCGATTCGAGGCTCCATTTTCGGTTTCCTACAGACTGGCTTTGAAGGGAAACCAGATCCACTGGAGAGAGAGACAAATGGTGCGCTGCTCGTCAAGTGGAGATTGGGGGATAGGTGCGGTGGGAGTTGGGGCTGCTCAACGTGCAGCTTGCATGCGGTGGTGATGGTTCCTTGAAACAAGCATTTGCAATGCAATAGGACTCGCATTTACGCAAGACCTATTGCATTGCAAACAGAGGTGCGGGCGGGCGAGAAGACACGAACAACGGGGGGTGGGGAGGGCGCGAGAAGGCACGGACTGCGGGGGGAGGCACGGGAAGAAAGTAGTGCTCACAATACTACTGTGCAACACTCGAAGTAAAGGGGCCAGTAGCCATGGAAGGATACAAATGACGACATGGGCGTCATAAGGAGGGACTAACAAGCCTAAAACCAATCGGAAGGCAGCATTTAAGACACAAGCCAATGAAAAACTTGGGCTGAGAGTGGGCGGAGAGTGGGCGGAGCTTCCACGGAGCTTCCAATCCATACTGAATACTGCATGCCTCGCAAAGCGAGCAGCGCATGCGCGCTGCCGCTATAGGCTCGACCTAAAAAGTATGGTAAGCAATCCCTGCAGCGATGTGCACTAGTTCAGTTTCCCCTTCCTCTTCAGCTCTGTTGAGTGATCTGGCACGCGGCTGTTTACGTTCAAAAAAGCCAAAAAGACCCTTACAACAAGTGCTGTTACAAAGTAACCAATATTACTGCTTGATTTGAGTACCACCTCATCAAAAGAATAATGCCACTAAAAGATATGTCTAAAGAACACAGGTGGGGAAACAGCGCCTAAAGCAACAAATAGAAAAAAGAGTTCTCCCAAACAAAGGATAAAGACTGAAAACGCAAGGAAACTGTACTTGGCCGGTGCTCCTCAGCCTTGAACGGAAGTGAGGTATAGGCTGCGCAAACGAGTTCGGAGGCAGCAAAGTAGAGCGACACTAGAGTGAACCTATTGAAAGCAGCAGGTGGGACCAAAGTCATTTTATTGAATACGACAGGTCTTGCAGACAGCGCTTGCGCACTGCCTAGGCTCAACCTAAACAAGCATTTACAATGCAATAGGTCTCGCATTTGCGAAAGTTTGAGCTATTGGCATTTGTAAATGACAATGCCTTTTATTTATGTGTTGTTTTTTAAAACTTATAAATAAAAGGCATTGTCATTTAGCTTAAACTCTTGCAAATGCGAGACCTATTGCATTGTAAATGCTTGTTAATATATGGGAGCATTTTTACAACCATCCACGCAGCCCTTTATAAATAAATTCCTGAGAACCTTGTCAATCCTCCATGGTGGGATTTAACTGCGTTACACCCGTGCACTGCAAGTGGTGCACTGTAGAACCACGGAACCAAGTACAAGCCCACCCCGGCATTCCACATTTAGGCTGCGCAATTTTCCGTAATTCACCAACCACGCACTGTGGTTTAGCACATACTTTACAAACGACGGCACTCCCCCCACTCCCCCCCCGCAGTGCATGCCTGCTCTCTTTAATGCTAGGCTTGTGTCTGACTGTAATGCAATTGGTGCTGATTTAAAGCGCTCTGATACCTTCGTGTAAAGTTTGCGCTATATAAAAGTGCAAACAAATAAATAAATAAAAAAAGCCTACCTGTACCACGTTCGTTCTTATCCTGTGATGCCGCATGCCTTTGGGTCCTTGTACTGATTAACTGCACCCGGCTGTGGGAAACCTCCATGGCAGGAACAACGTGTTGCGGTTCCCAGTTCCGGACTTGCTCCCCTGTTTTGTCATTGTTCCAAGTTCCCTTTCGCGGGTTGTGGGACATGCTCCCCAGTTCTGGACATGTTTCTGAGTTTCATGCAGGGGTCAGTGGACATGCTCCCTAATTCTGGACATTATCCTCTGTTGTGAACATGGGCCCCCAAATTGAGGACATATTGCTCACTTCTGGACATGCTCCCAGTTCCAGACATGCACCCCCTGGACTCACCTGTGCTTTAAAGGACACTCTGCCGAGTCACGCGCCTCTCCATGTTTTTCCTTTTTTTTTTACACCAGCTCTTCCGCGGCCCTCCCCACATACCATCCTTCCCTGCTCCCCCCCCTCCATTTGCCCCCTGTCCCAAAATACGTTTAATTAACTCCCAGCTCTTATCCTCTCACTATCTGAGCTCGTAAAAACGTTCTTTAAACACAAATGTTGTGGCTGACATCTGACAATTAATTAACCCCCTCCCAAGGAAGAGAAGCCCCTGATTTATGAGCAGATAAAAAATCTGTTTCATGTGACAGAGGCGAAATAAATTCCTCCAAAGTGGCATGAAAAGCTGCCAGTCAGAGGGACGATCGCCCATCCGTCAGCGCTGCAATGAAAGCGCCAGGGGCCGGGCAGACACTCATCTGCGCCGTTCAGAGGACGCCTCAATTAGCTGCTAATTAATGCTCATTGAGGTGCCTCGGAACGGATGGTCACCAAACACGGGCCTTATAAACAATTTCAAACTCCCTTTGTGTTCCCTCATCTCTACACTCCATTTTGTAGTGCATGTGGGTCTCGACTTGTTTTTTTAGGAAATTCACAAAGATAACCCCGAAATGTTATTTCACGACCATTAGACCATTATGTTCAGAAATATTTTGTACATATTTTCTTTAAATCAGCGAATTACAACTTGGAACAACTGAAATACACACACAGCCCGAGGCACTATGAAATACAGCGATTTGACCAAAACTAAACAATTATGTTGGTCACAGTAAAAGCCAGGATTTGAACCAAAGACTCTGTTTAAATCCTGGATCACATCCCTCTTTTCTTAAAGCGCTTCGTTACTTCTAGAGACAATTACATTTACTGCAAACTCATTGGCACGATATATGTACATCCTTGATAAAAATAATCACTGATCCCGTGTCATTTCCAAACACACTATTTAAAAGGGGAGCAGTCTGGGCTGGCGGGTGCTGAGTGACCCTAGGCCATAGGGCACGAGCTGGGTTATTTTTCAGTTGTCGCACCATACAGCAACCTGAAGTGCTGCCGTGACCGAAGAAGAGTATTCTAGCCGGACCTAAAGGCAGATCACGGTGTGAGATCTGAAAATAACCGTTTGAGTGGTAACGCTGGAAGCTCTTCAATCGTGTTTTTATATATGTTTTTTGTTTATAATTTAGGTGCTACCTATTGTGAAGTATGAAGTAGCTAAAACAATAAAAACAATATAACCGTGTCCATGTATATTTAACACGTGCGCACGGCGCCCCTTAGTCCATAGGAAAAATATGAACTAACTCGCAGCATTCCATTTCATGAACTCATCACTTATGACTTTTATTTTATATTCTTCACCCCTATGAATTGAGCTCTCTCGCCTCTGTATCGATTCACCTGTCTCTTTATTCAGCCTCGATATCCACTTCCCGCTTTTACAAAAAGCAATATCAATTTTCCCCGAGTGCGGGTCATTATTTCTGGGCTCACGGTCCGCTGGCCCCTTCGCAGCTGGTGTCAGCGGGGCTAACGGATGACTGTGTGTGTTTCCGCGCGGAGCTGTCACCGCCACCACCCCGCCCGCCTACAGCTCGGGCCTACTGTCACCCGAGACTCCGCGCTGCCTGGGGCCCCTACAAGAAACACTGAGTGTCGCCCCAAGCTCCCCACCGCCTCTGACCCCCTACTCGCAAACCCGTGGGTGTCGCCCTAAGCGCACAACTGCTAATGACCCTCACAAACACACAGGGTTGTCACCATAAGCCCAGCATTGCCTGTGACACCCGGCCGGGGCCTGTGACCCTAAACCCAGCATCGCCTGACACCCGGCCGGGGCCTGTGACCCTAAAACCATTGTCCCAACTGCTTCGAGAGTGACAGTGGGCGTGCAGCGCCAAATGTAAGCAAAGCACGTCGTCGACCTGCGTGCAGCAGGAGAAGCTCAGTAAATAACAAGCTGTCGCCATTGCGGGAATGAAAAAAAAAGTGCTTACACACTAATTGAAGGAGACAGTGTAACGCCGCAAGTAAAAGATCCAGTCCTGATGGGCCGTCCCAAAAGGAGACAGGGTGGTAACAAGGAGGGACTAAGACGCCTCATTTTCAATCGGAGGCCAGCGTTTACCATAGACGATGACGCCAGCCAATGAAAAATAGGGGCGGGGCTTCCACCCCACTTCTAAAACATACCCTACTACAATATGCCTCGCAGAGCGAGGAGCGCATGCGCGCTGCAACGCTATGTCTGCGAGACCTAAAAATGAAAACTTGCCATCACCATGCTGGTTCTAGTGACATCGATCCAGCCTGTTTATTCTCAGTTCGTATTCATTTCCAGGCTGCAGCTGTAATTGTATATAAATACAACAACAGGTTATGTCTGTGACCCTCCAAAATAATGACTTATTCTGATGTCCTTTAAATGTCGCCAGCTCCGACCATTAAAAACTTGAAGAAAGGGACACAGTGGATTCCATCCATTCAAGTTCCCACTCAAACACTTTGAGCATTTTTGGGATAGAAAAGAAGAAAAATCCACTAGAAAATGACAACTTTTTAAAATTTAAAATCAGATTTGTTTGTTGCAAGAGATGGGCAGTTGACGTGTGTATTCAGCGTAAAAGAGGCTCTTCCTTCTTTTGATTGGTTGGGAGTTACGACGGAGTATATCAATCTTCCTTTTCTAGGAGGGCCATAATGAAAATATGTGTTATGCCGTTTTATTGAACACAACATAAACCACAGAGTCAAAAGAGTGTGCGTCACTTTGGTGATTTCTGTAATTTTCAAGTTGAGGAAGTTTCAAATCCCCCTGCTAAAGCTGCTGGCTGTACCCCAATGGCCATCCTGCCCCCAACAATGACAAGGTATGACATACTGAATGACAGTGGCACTTGCATGATTTATGAACTGCACATAGGACCACTGGAATAATGCAGCATTGTCTCCACAATCAACTTGCCACATTATCTCCCAAATGTTACTTTATTTACAGATTTTCCAAAAAATGGTCCCTAGCTCAAACGGATCAAAAGTTATGAAAACAAAGCACCTCACATGGTGATACTCAGTGGCAGATACTTTGCAGAGGCTAACTGGTCACCATTTTTTAGGTGATTGCTACGGTCAAATACTAAACGTATTAAAAAAGTGAAATATTTGTCCAGTCAATGTAATCTGTGATAAATTGACAAAATAGTAAAATAAAACTGCCACAGAATATGCTCCACAATGCTGCACAATGTGCCTATTTTTGTTGCATTAGTGAGTCAGCCCCACCACATATATTGGTCTTCGACTGCCGCATAATCCCAGTGGCCCTAACTATGCATAAACGTGTTTTCATCTCCCTAGAACAAGCAGAAGCTCTTGTTTGGTACATTCAATCTTCTGGCACATTTGACACTTTTGGCACTTACTGCAGTTCCTGAGGGCAGTGCTATTCGTTTCATCTTCCCCGGTAGGGCAGTCCACTGTCCCATCACACAACTTTTCAATGGGAATGCAGCGTCCAGACGTAGGACAGGCCCATTCACCTGGGAAGCACTCTCGGCGGCCACTTTCTGAGAAGGGAAACAGAAGTCACATTAGGTGAACATTCACTTCCTGTGCACTGGTGCCTTTTAAAAGCAAATTGATAAAATGACAGGAGATGGTCCAACATTTGATGATAATGTTTGTAATGTGGTATTTTGTATGTGTGTGTTTTTAGAAACTAGGTACCAGAGCTGCAGAAGAGCCTGAACTACATTTGTCTTTGTAGGGCGTGGTCCAATGACTTTCGTGTTGTCCGAATATAACACAATAGCAATGATTTACAAAAAAAAATGAGAATACCTTTGTATTTCGTAGAATACTTCTTGATCGTTACATTATTTCCATTAAATAAACCTCAAGGTTTGATTACTGCAAAGCCCAAGACAAAATATGTTCAACTATAATTTTTATGCATTCCCATCGAAACGTTGTGCATATTTTCTAGAGGACATATTTATATCATATTTATACCATATGTATATTTAATACTAGGGGAAATACTCCTACAGCACACTTCAAAAAGAGGACTTTTCTGTAACAACAAAATTAGGCTCTAGGTAGCTCTTCGTCCCACTGCGGTTAGTGCCACTCAGGTACTTATAGGCAGTTCTACTAACATTTGCCGCTGGTTTAGAATCAAGGAGGCATTCCATGGGTGGTACATATTTGCGTTCTCATGCAGCCAGCCTTGGTTTTTGACGCCAAAACCTATATAATAACAATAGTAGACATGGTTTCTTGTAAAAAATGAACGCCACTTGAAAACAAATGTTAAAAGGAGAAATGTTTTCATTTCTCCTTTCTTTTCCGACTTTGCATGTGTGTTGCACTGTACAGCACAAATACAATGTAGGAAAAGTTTTAAAAGTTGTCTAGGTATAGTATGTTGTACTAGATGGGAACCGTTCCAGTACAAAGCCTATGCTAGGCTCACGCACCCATATTTCACTATGGCCACTTGTGTACGTGTGCTCGCCAACAACATTCTACGACGGCACTAGGGAAAGGAGAGGAGAGTGCCATATCTCTGTAGTTATGGGGCTCTCCTGCTCTCTCCCTGCCACGCAAACAGTGCAGCATTTTTGGCTGCTGCGCTGCGTTGGGTGACATGTTGGTAAATCTGGCCCTTAGTCTCATAATTCAGAAATAACAATCTTAATAGCGCCATTATTACCAAAACATAAAAAGATGGCAACAAATAGTAAGTCACAAAGAAAAACCCCATTGTGCCTTTTGTTTTCTTTGATTTTCCTTTCTTTTCAGGGGCTAAAACGGTGTTTAAAGTCATGCGCCCTTCAGCTGTTACAGACCGGGTGGCATGGGAGCCGGAAACAGACTGAACAACAAAAGCTCTCTCCTTCAAATGATAAACAAGGCCCTTGCCTCCGTTTTACTTGTAGGGGGTGAAAGTCCTGCTGACAGTCAGTGGAACATTAGTGGGTCTCATTTTACCTGAGCAAAATGAGGTGGTGTACTGCAGAAGGGCAGTTGTGTGGTGTGGAAGAAAAGTGTTGGGCAATTCTCTTATGTGAGGGACCCCCCACAAGCTCCTAACCCAGAAGTGGCAGGTCCAGGGTTGCCCACCCTTACATTTCTCCAAAAAGCCTAGTTTAAGACCAGCGAAGCAATGGTCTTTCGTTTGACATATTTTTCGCTGTCAACATTTGCTCTGTAATTCAAGGCAGACTCATAGCTCTTACAGAGGCAGTAGAGGGATCTCATTTGTTCTCACGGGTGAGTAGTTGCGCTTTACAAACCCCAGATTGATTGATTTGTATGGGGTATGCCCAATACAAACCCATTTTGTTGGAGCAGATGTGGCTTTGGCGGTTTGCCCCGATAGTGCACAAACACTGCCAACACACCACATTTTGCATCTTGCTCACCTTTCTATTCTATTCTATTCTATTCTATGAGACCCTTAGGCATCCCATTCTGTAGGGAGAATTGGTTTACTACTAACAGAAACATTCCATTTTTGTCATTGAAAATCTATTGTCCGCCCTCTCACAAGAGCCAAGAGTGCCGCTGAGGTTCTGGGTTTGATACTAACCCGAAAAAAACATGGTGTGAACCTGTGAAAAGTTAAAAGAGAGGCAGTTTTAAATTTTGGAGGCTTGTGAAAAAAGCATGGTATTATTCCACTCGACACATTTGCACACAGGAAGAAGTACAGTTCTAAATAGAAAAGAGAGTCACAACAAGAGCGAAATTGGAATCAATGTAGCTCTGAAAATGTATTTACTTTTCAATCAAGTGGAAGTGGTACTGCACCTTTAAGAGATGCAGCACCTGGCAAAGCAGCATCGCTAAAGGGCATCGGGTGTTAAATAGACTTTTAAAAGGGGTTGTCTTTGACCATACCACATCCATCCTCATCAGAAGAATCCTCACAATCAAGATCTCCATCGCAAATCCAGCTCTGGTGGATGCAGCGGCCGCTGCCGCATGTGAAGTAGTTGCCTCTGCAAGTTGGGTAACCTAAAAGAGAGAACACACTTTGGCTCAACACAACAGAAGTAGTCAATTTATACACCTGAGAAATAGACACATTGGTACTTCTGTTCATCCTTTAATGAAAGGAGCAATCAATTAAAAATATAGGCTATGATTTAGATTGAGAAGTAGGGTTTGTACTCTGTCAGGGCAACAGTGTAAAATACTCAGTTGCCTTGATGGAGTACCCATCCTCATTTTGAGATGTCCACCGTCCCTCCAGACATCTCAAGTCATTGGCAGGAACTGCCATTACAACGGGTTCTGTCATTGTGCTAAAAGTTTGAGGGACGGCTATGTCAAACATGGCAGCTGCTGGTCGAACATTTAACTACTTTTTGCATTTGTAAAAAAATCCCAAAGCAGTATTTTCTTTTTAAAGAAATCAAAAACTAATGACTTACACACCATAGGAGTTGTCTTCTATGGTGTGGGGATCATTAAATATATTTTTTTTTCTGCCCCTAACTGTCAGGTATTATCTGGCATTGACAAACAGCAAAAATAACATATAACAATGTCCACTCTAAATCAGGCGGCTGGTGGTATATGTAAACCTCCAACTGCCCGTACTCTGTCAAGCCATCTCAGGAGTATGTCAGCAATGGAGCTCCCTCTCTGACATACTTAAAGTCTGTCCACCTTACGATAGAGTACGGTCTCTGCCAAACTCTAAATCAGGCCCTTCATGTCTCAAAGGCTGGCTCTTTCTAGAAACCATGTCTTGGAGCTACCGGTCTGGTAATATTTTACTCATAAAGGTAAAAGAAATAGTCAGCTCTGCTCTTTGAAATATCAATGCTGCTTCACAAATTCTTCAAAATAGCAAGCTATTGATCAATACTGAAGCAATCTTTACACTTTACCCTAAGAGTAATGGCAAGCATTATATGGTCAACCATGACTCACAGTAAGCATGTCCCATTGTTCCTTCATTCAGGCCAGATCTGAGGACACGCCTCCTCAAAGAGCATCGAATCGACCAATAAAGGCACCCATCCTTGTTGTAGCCAAGACAATTAAGGAACACCTACGCCTCACATACCTATGTACGCAGAGTTGTGTTCCCCCAGTCAGATTTCAGCCTCTGATGCTTCAATGCACAGTTCTCTATTGCTCTCAGCTAATGTCATGCTACATAAATGCATACACATGCTTAAACACATACATAGAGACGCTGGGCAACGCAGCATAATATGTATAAATATAACCATTAAAAGCACAGAGTGAAAATGCTGTGTGCACGCATTCTGGGTAGGGGTCAAATGTGCAAACACGCCAAGGAGCCTTCTTCTTAAATAATGTTCAAGCCCATCACATTAACGTGCTGAGGGATCTGCTCCATTGGCAGCCTCCTGGGCTCCAGTCGTATACAAGGAGCATGGAGAGCAACCCAAGTGATAAACTAGAGCTGAAAGTAAATAAAACCACAGTACTGCAGTTTCGCTCATCGCTGCCGTCGCCACAGTCATCATCATGGTCACAAATGTAGGACCGGGGGATGCACTCTTCATTGCCGCACTGAAACTGGTCACTGAGACATCTTCGAGCTACAAAACAGGATGCAATGTTGCATTAGTACCAGTAAATTAGCAAGTACAGTATTACAGACTAGAGTAACTGCAAAGAAAGAACATGTCTGTAACAAGAAGGTAAGGCTATTACAACACCGCGTGTCTGAAGAGAATGTCCAAGGGTGAAGGGTCTTGGACCTTTAGATCTGGGTTTTTATCTGACCCACATGAGGTTCGCTTAAGAATCGGTCAGAGAGACTTGCAATCTCGCTTTGAGTGAATTTATGAATAAACGAAAGTGCATCTCGTCATACCTACCATCACAACTAGCGCTACTTGTCACTGTTAGCTGAAGCAGGTGCATTTTTTGGGTGAATCTCTATGAAGATCAGTTTAGAAAAAAGGGACTATTCTTTTTATAAAAGTATTGCAGGTGTTGAACCCAATGCAACAACTATGTTTTATTCTTCAAATATGTATCAGTTTAAGAGAACTTGAGAAGAAAGGTAGAGTTGCAGCACAGCTTTAGGGTTGGGGTATTTGCAAGTCTATCATAGTGCCTCCTGACATTCAAAAGAATTAGGAGCATTGCTACAGTCTCAGCAGTGGGGGAGTTGAGACTGCTGCAAACAACTCAGGTGCTTGAAACTGAATTTAGAGAGACCGTGGTAGAGAAGTGTCAGCACTAAAGTAACATAAAGCTTCCATTACACGATGTATTCTTTCAGGTGGCAAATATTGGGGAAGTTGACTAAGATTTTACGCCGTGTTTGCATCACAAAAGTGACGCAAATCAGCACAAAATCTTTTTGTCCTATTTTCTTTTCAGTGCTAAACTTGTTCAGCGCTGGAAATAACTTGACAGTAACTCAAATCAGCGCATAACGCTGCTTTGCATTACTTAGCGCCAAGGGGGTGTACCATGAGGGGTGCATGGGCGTTCCCGTGCAACCACCCATGCCTTTTGATGCTAAACCCTATCTACTAACATTAGTTGACAGGATTTAGTACCAAAAACTAATGCTGCTGAAAAGCAGGCGTTAAAAGGAGAAATGTTTTAATTTCTTCTTTCTTTTCCGACTTCGCAAGTGTGCTGCACTCTACAGCACACATACAAAGTGGGAAAATGTTTAAAATTTGTCTAAGCATATATTTTGTACTGGAAGGGTATCCTTCAACTACAAAACATATGCTTGACTCACGGAGATACCCTTGCACTATGGCGCAAAGGTGTCTCCAAGGCACCTGGCAGCTAATTTCAGCACCGGCGTTAGGGAGAGGGGAGGGGAGGAGAGTGCCATATTTCAGTAAATTTGGCTCGCTCCTGCTCTCTCCTTTCACTCAGCGCAGCATTTGCGGCTGCTGCACTGCGCTTCGTGAGAAATTGGTAAACTGGCCCATAGTGTTTGTGAGCTACAGTTATCATGTGGTCACCTTTCTGCGCACTACGGTTAATTGTACATCAAGATGTGAATAAAAATACAGCTTCATCATTTGAGGCAGTCGCTGTAAAAGTTCACAGCATTTTGGGGATCATGTTTGATTGCACGGCCAGGGAAATAAAGTTTGTGCCACTGCAAACAGACCCCAACTTGTTCTCAGCTGATTGTACTGACACTGCCTCTTTTGCCTCTGTTGGCAACCGCAACCCTTACACAGACAAGGCCCTTCTGAAGCAATAGGTATAGACGCCATCTACTAGACGGCGGCAGTATATGGTGTACTTACTGCAGTTGCTTTCGTCAGACAAATCTCTGCAGTCCGTTCTCCCATCACAGCGCTGGCTTGTGTTATAACACGCTCCATTTGCACAGGATAATTGGTCACATACAGGGTATTCTACAAAAATAATGTCAGAATTAATTGGGCAATATCACATTAACTTACATAACATTTGCAGCTCGAATACAAAAATATTGTGCATACATTCCCTCAGTTAATGTTGGTATTAGGGCTGCTACACCATGTGACAGGTATTAAGCATTTCATATCATTCGCAAACTATGTCGACAGTGGATGACGTTTTTATTTACTTTGAAAGTAGGAAAATGGTCACAAAAACAAGCAATAACTTAAACTAGCACCCAAATTGTTCCATTTTGGTCCTCATACAAAACTCACGTGTAATTTGTTAATATATCAACTTGGTTGGACAAAATGTAACATAATGTGGTGTACAATTTGCCTTTGACTGCATTATGTTATTTCTAATTTGCCTTTCTATGTCGCATACATTTGCCGCCTGTGTTAGTGAACCCTGCTGGATAATTCCGCCCTCCGCTGCCGCATAATTCCTGTAGACCTGGTGATAGCATAAAACCCTATGAGGAAGGGTGGGACCCATCGGTACAGCTGGTCGTGCTGCCTATCTGATACACCCCAGCAGCATCTTTCAAAATCTATGTGTTCAAGGCAGTTCCTAGCAAAAGATATTCCCATGTACAGGGAGTCTCAGATTGCGCCTAGAAAACCCACATTTGGTCCCATTGACATGTTCCTGAGGGGATGCTTTTCCCGCTAGTGCTGCCAAGATCCTTGTATCAGCTTCATGTAAATTGCATAATATCTTTGTTTCGTGTGGAAGGAAAAGCCGACGGTGCATCAATGTTCTCTGCTGTTAATCCAATTATGAACTACATTGATTCGGTGTGAGAAACAGCCTGTTTCGATGTGTTAATTACTAAATTGCTCAGCTAATTAATACTTGAGGTGTTTTACAGTTGAGTGGTCTTTCAGATCATCTGCAGTACCTCACATGGATGGAATCCTTACTCCGGTTTCCGTTGCTAATACAATGTTTTTGTGCACCCACTGCAGAATTGTCAAATTTCACCTGTGCACCCCGCACAAACAAAACTCACGCGCACATAAATGCATGCGTGCACACACATGCACCAAAGGTCTACACACACATGCAAACTTAGACGCATACCACACACCTACAAACGAAAACACACACCACATGCACACACACTGAGCTATTCTTTCTTCCTCCAACGCTGCATTGCCCTGCTGGCTACAGCTAGCTGGATTGATTCTTTCCTCCTTCACGTTGCCTGCAATTCCCTTTTAAACACGTTGGGGTGTATTTACAAACCCCTAAAGCCACAGGAGCGTCACTTTTTTTGACGCTCCGGTGGCATTGACTTATATACATGCCCCTTACCGCCGCAGTCTGCTGCGGCAAAGGGGCGGGCAAAGGGTGTTGCAGTAAGCGTTCCGCTGCAACACCTATTGCAAATCGCTGATATTGATTATTTATGTGCAGGAAGGTGTTCCTTCCTGCACATAAACAATAGCCCATGCAGCGCAGGCACCCTTGCAACATGTTGCAAGGGTGCCTGCACTAGGGGAAATGCATTTTTGTAAATACGGCGCATCCCTTCGTTTTGAAAATGTCAGAGCATGGCGTTGCCAAATTTGGCGTAACATTTTTTTGTAAATGTCTGAGAGCAAGGTTTCGAGCCCATATATCATTTGGCTAAAGTCCCTGGTCGCAGTTCCAGTTATGTATTGTTACTGGCTTCTAATGTACTATTTATTAGTGTTTAAAGACATATCTCATTATTTTATATTAGCCAGTAAAATTATGTTCTTTGTTTCTCTACTCATTTGCAGTCCATGCCATGAGGTGATAGAGGAAACTGCACTTTTCAAAGAGATCCTAATTTTCGAAAGCTACTGGAAGTGAGGCAATGGAAATAAAGTGATCTGCATCCTTGTCTGTTTCTTTTGCACTCATGGCGGGTGCCTGTGTGTTTTCCATGGATCACGACCCCAGGGAGGCAGCAGCAGTCTGATCAGGGTTTAGAAGCTCGTCCTCAATGTCACTAATGGAGACTGCATGTCCCCAGAGACACGAGGATCCAGTCCTGGGCTTTCCTTTTGCAAATCTTTGTTTTAGGGCGTGTTAGTCCGCTTTACTAAGTTGAAATGTACCAAGACTTCAACGCCCAGAATGCATAAGATAGTTAAAGGGAACCCCTGGATTGAAAAATGGTGTCCCAAAGGACATGGAAGTCATCAGATACCCTTACATGTGCACAATTCAGCCAGAAGATCATAAAGCATTTTGTAGACGGTCCAGCTAAAGAGGTTGGCCAGTTAAAAAAGTTACATCAAATGTTAATATAAAATGGTAAAATGCTATCAGTAACGATTCAAAAATATTGGTAATGTACTATTAATAATTAATTGGCAAAATAAAGTTAAATGGTATTAGCCACATTAACGTCAAGTCAACCACGAAAAAGGATGTTCAAAATGAGAGGCAGGTTACAAAAATGGATGGACATTTTAGAAAAAGTGATTAGGTGCCACTTTTACTTAAATGTACATTTTTTAAAACTCCTCCGTCAACGCTGTGTGAAGAGCTTCTTCATTACCTGTGCTTTAAACATTTTGAGTCACTAAATTAGGCCAAATAGAGAAGGATCCCTGCTGAGCAGACCCCTGTCAGATGTATCCTCAGAAGCAAGTAGAAGAGCCACGAGGCCAGGCCTATCTATGGTTGCCATTGAGAACAAGCAGTCATGGAAATAAAGTTTCTAATGCTAACACACTGTTCTTTGTGTGTTACTCTTCGGTGCACATGAAAGTCATACACAGATATCAACAGTAAGGGCCGCATTTGACGGCCAGGACACTCCGTGGAGTAACAGTGCACTTTACAAATGCCCGTTCATTCATTCATTCATTCATTCATCCAGAGTTTGGTGGATAGAATACTTTGTAACGAACGCGGATGGATATCTTGTCTGCTATATTCCAAGTGCATAACGGCAGATGGGATATCTGGCACGTTTCTGACGGAGAATCCCATACGCCATACTCTAAATGAGGCCCTAAACCCTAACTCTCTGTGACACCTTTCCGATATCGCCCTTTGTTAACATGAAACTATAAAAGTAAAGAATTTCATCAATATATACATGCTATCATTTTTCTATTTAAATATACCATAAATGAAAAACTCCCGTTTTCAAATATTCTTTCATTTAAGAAGTACACAATGTTATTTACCCCGGAGTCTCCAGTATTTTAGATCAAAATGATATCAAAAAGCAGACCTAAGAGGACCGATTCACAAAGTCATTTGCAGGTGTAAGTCCACTTACATAAGCAAATGACTCAATTTAAGAGTGCCAGATATACAAGGTAAGGTGACTTACACCCATAAATCCATTTATTCATGTGCAATATTATCCCATAATTAAGTAATATTGTGTGTGAGTAAATTCCACTCAATGTAGTAGGAAGTGTGCATTCCAGGGTTGGGTTTTCCCTGGAAAGTTTGGGAATAACCATTATTTGGAGAGTTTGTGAGTATTAACATATACTATCTGACCTATTCCCACTATGGAAATGCTTGGAGATTTACTCCTGCAAAAAACAGAAGTCAATTCCTTTCCTGGAAGGAAGGGAAATAGAGCACCCACCAAATTGGCTATTGTGTAGGGTCTATTTCCTCATGAATAATTGTGAACTATGTACAGTTGCAGGTTTGAAGTCATAACCTGGAAAACCTTTGTGAATTCATAAAAGGAGTAAGTCTACACACATGCAAGGTTGTAAACCTCCTGATGAGGATTTACTCATTTATTCTGTATCGCACCCGCAGTGTTTCCACATCTGAGTACTGCTAAAGCATTTTTATTGAGGTTTTCTGATGTCTTTAGTTTCACAAATGTTTAATGCTGCAAATGTAGGAATGAATATCCCTCTGCAGCACAATGAGGCCAGTAAGGCTTCACCACAATCATATAACTTCATCAGGAGGACATCAGCGCTAATCCGCGAAAGAATCTGCAGGGAAATGCTGATAACAAGAAGCATATTGTGACCATTGATGTCTGTCAACAAGCCCCTTAATCTTACAAATTGATTAAAATGCCAAAGAAAGCAGAGGGTGAAATCAAAGCTGGTGTTAACGTATAAAAGAGAAACTCACGGCAGCCCCTTTCGTCAGCTCCGTCGGAGCAGTCCCTGACGCGATCACAGCGGTAACTCTGCGGTACGCACACTCCATCGGAGCAGGTGATTTGCTGACTTGAACAGGTCCCCGCCGCTGTAAAATATACAACACATGGTTCCATCTTATGTTAATTTTACACATTCTAGGTTTCAAAGGTGAAGGAAGGGGTGGTGGGTTTGCTGATTGGGTAGGATGACAATAGTAGTAGGTACCATTATGTTTTATAGATGTTAGCTTCTTTTTCTTTACGCTTTGCTCATGCTTTGTTCAATTTACCATTGATAGAGTCATGCATGGTCACGACAAGCAGCCACCCTGCAGAACCCCCTAAGTGCTACAAATTTAGATGACCCCATCATACATTATTTGCTAATCCTCCTAGAAGGATCCCATGGTCATGTTACGCCTACAGAGAGCCTGAACTCCTCCTCACTTGATCAATCTACCATCATGAGGTTGCACACAGCTTCCAACCTCTCAAGCCACTCTCTGTGTCACAAAGCGAATCAAGCTGCTATGCCCACTGTTTGATTGTGACACAGAATGACGGACTAACTTGGTATAATCAAGATTCAAAATAGAGGGTGTTGGATGAAAAGTGGGTAAAGCATGTCGATTGGCCAAAGTCTGTTCAATATTACAGGCCTAAGCATGCACTCAAAGGCTTCCAGATGTAGGATGTGATGATACATACCAGAGAGAACCCGCCTCCCCTCCTCTCCATGGCAAAGCGGAAGGCAGAAGGGTGTGTTTTATGCTGCTGAATTACCACCACCCTCTATTCTTCCTTGCCCTTGCGGTTCTTCCTCTGATCACATCAGAACTCCTCCTCCCATCCACAACTCATGGGTTCATTGTGATACTTTCATTCCATACCTTACAAAACCTGCCTCTGTCCGATGCAGGATTCACTTAATACGTCACTCCGTGCTTACAAAGCTATCTATATTGGTAGACTGAGGCATAGACAATGATATCGGCAGCTGATAGGATGAACTGAACTGGGACGCATCCCTAATCCCAATACGAGGGAAGAAATACTTCTTTTAAGTTATGTAATGTTGCTGCTCTTTGGAGGTGCAGAGAAACCACAAAATGTAAAGTTTGAGGTCTGACTTTCACTCTTCTACCTACTACCCGACAGCATCTAATATGTTGTCATTCATGGCCCATTTCTCAACACACGACTCACCACTATGTGCCAGCGATTAGCCAGAATCAAGTTGAATAGATGCTACCTGGGGTCATTGTATTGTATTCCTTGCCACTTTTAAGAACAAAAGCCTTTCGTCCTTCAATGGGCAAGGCGCCTGGCAAATTGGCACTCAATCTCTGATCCACGCTGCTCCATACCCACATGGTCTCTAGTGTTGCAACACGTCATATGCAGTAATCCTTCAGCACCTGATGACTCTATCATATGTTATATTCCTTGCATGATCCGTTGACCTCCCTTAGAGCTGTGACACAGCAGAAATGTGGTATGTAGCACTCAATAAACATCGTAAATTAAAAACATTATACACTAGAAGGGATGCTTTGAAAGCACTGCTCCTGAACTGAAAAATACTTATCCTATACAAGGAAGGAAAAGGCAGTTACTTTCTTCCAGGTGAGCCCCAAACATCTCAGAGAGAAGACCCTGAGGGTTACAAGTGGATCGGCAGACGGCTATGGAGCGCAGCCAAGGTACCACCACTTCTTCACTATGCTTCTTTGTAAAGCTGCCGGCCAAACAGAAACATTCACATATTACACATGGGGCTCATTTGTTCATCTTCTAAAGTGTACCTTGGGCCATTTCCTATTTTTTTCCAGTTATATATTTCCACATTGTTGGCATTATTTCTATATGAAAAAGCCATCACTTTGAGTTCTGGGCATACCAAAGGTGACCACACCCCTCCAGTTCATTACTGACATTGTTTCCAGTCCTAGGCTGTAGTGGGCTAGCCTAATGCATTCTGGGTGTTGGGAGTCTTGTTAGTCTTGTTTTGCTTCCACTGAACTAATTAAACTAACCCACCTAAAATAAATGATTTGTAGATGATGGATTCAGGACTGGAGAAAGTGTGGCGGTCACTCAAGGCATACCATGTCTTTTTTAGGTGTTGTGAAATAGTCCCGACCAGTGTTAGCGCTGTTAAAAAACAATAAATAAAATAGAATCATAAATGATTCATATATTGCTCTACCTGGTATTTGGCCTGAAGGTTTTAGCTGGGAATCCTGCTCTCGGGTGGTGGGGATATTTTTGATGAGTTTTACAAGACACAAGAAAAACACGATACCTTTTTCTAAAGAAAGTGGAGTTTGGTAAAGGAAAACTCCCAGATATATTTATTTATTTGAGAAGTTTTATATAGCGCAAACATGGCCCAAAGGTGGCAGAGCGCTTTACAGAGTAAGCACAACCGGATAACATGAGGAACATAACGAGTACATAAGAACACATGGTAACGATAAAGGAGTAAAGCGTGAAAGAAAGATTGAGCACATTGCGGGTGTAATTCCTATTACAATTTCCCTCGCCGTCATTCATTTCATTGGAAGATTAAATTCACTAGCTCTTTGCCACATCAAAGCACTGCCTGTGGAGTCTGTGAGACCTTGGCTCGTGCGGCACAATGGCTGCCAGGTCAACGGTGGTCCTTTTTAAAATAATAATCAGCTTCGCCGGGTGAGCCCCACTGGGCGAAATAGTCGGTGCCAAGGTTTGAGCGCCTTCATCTTTTTTCAAAGTGTATCCTTCAAGAATCAGCTGACGGATTCAGAGCCAGTCCCCACCTCCTCAAATTCCTAGCACCATACTGTGTATGTGGCTCAAAATAATCTCCTCTGCTAGGTCCTCAGTTATCAGAGAGGCAATTACGGAAGTGGGTACCAGTCACTGAAAACTGCAGTGTGTTGACACAATTCCTTGTGTCCAGAAAAGAGGCTTTCTTTGCAACATTGCAAGTTGCTGTTGTACTTTGATGGTTATACACTAGAGCCAGTTCAGCCCAAAACGGGTTGTTTATAAAGAGGTCAGTTAATGTAAGGGTCTGTTGACTGTTCTGCATGATCGAGTAGCTAACTGATGCAGAGGTCTGAATATTGCTTTCTGAATGAATGTGATATTTTATAGCGGTGTAATGCCCAGTGCTTAATTTGAGCTAGTGGTTTCCGGTGCTGAGCACCGTTACTTGACAGTCTGCCACTTGGTGACATTAAATGCCTAATTTAAAGATGAGCACAACAACAGTTGTTTATTAATTCACCATACATGAAAAATGACTAATACCTGCTGCCCAAGCCATCCGTATAGCATTGGAGGCCTGGAATAGTTGAAGTGTCACACCTGTAGAAGTGTGATGGTTAGTAGTTATGTTAGTAATGTCACTGGCAGCACTGGCAGGGACAATGGGTGGAGCAAGCTACAGTGGACTCCTGACAACGACCCTGGCACTTATTTTTTCACAAATTAAGTACTGGTAATGGCTTATGGAAGGATACTGAGAACTTTGAGCAGTTAGAAATGTGAAGATGTGCAGCCAATGGAAAGGCAAGAAAATAATATATTTAATGAAAGTATGGCGGACTGTACTCTGGTCTTCCAAGTCAATGGAGGGATGTTCTCTGCCGCCATGATGGAGTGTAGCTTGACATATTTAGAGATTTCCACCAAACAGGCAGAGAGCTAAGTGCATTCCGCAGAACTACCGCCATGGCTCTTCCACTGAAGGCATAGAAGCTTTTCTGGTCAGGCGTCATTTTCAATGCAACAGCACATCAGCATATTTTGTTTTTTTTAAAACAAAGTCCGGAAGTGGGAGTTTGCTGTTGAAATACAAAACACGAAGGACCATGATGTGTTGTGAGTTTTTTCCAGTGGTTGGGATCATTAATCCTATTTCCTGTTCTGGACCGCCAGGTGAGTCCTCCAGTACCGAACAAGGCAATATTGGCGCAACCGTTCTTACTAGAGTTGATGGTCTGACATCTATTGACCGAAGGATCAATGTCATTGAGACCACTGATCAAAGGTTTGCGTTGGTGGAGCCAGTGTAGACTCCACCTTCAGAAGTGTGGGAACTGCACATTTTCCAGACATGGAATTCCACCATGTTTTTGGCAGAAAACTTTGTTCACCAAACTCTAAAAATAATGCTATAACTCATAAAATGAGCAAAAATGGTTGCAAGAAGGTGAGATTTATACACTTCCCTATATTTTTTTACATTAATCATGTTTATGAACTGATGCTGAATTGTGTTTCCTAGACGCGGGTCAGCCCCCAAATAAGCTCTGTAGAGTGTGTTGGCATTGAAAGATGGTGAGTAACTAAATGCCCAGCCCTAGCAAAGGATGCATGGTACAAGTTGGATACTTTTCTTGCGGCTTTTATGTATGATGATATGTGCCTTGATAAGATTCTGCCCGTCCCGGGCAGCTGGCATGTGATCCTAAACACTAAAGTCTGTTTTTTCCTGTCAAGTAGTTTTCTATAAGCCTGACTATAGAATATATATGATGCATAATACGCTTCAGTAGCCCAGTCGGTTTAAAAATCTGGCAAAGACCAATGCTTTTGTGCTGGGAAGAGGCAGTAGTTGAAGAAGTTGAAAACCCAACAGTACGCCTTATGCTTGCATTTTCTTTCAAAAACCTTTAAAAATCCACCTTTAAAAACCCACCTCCTCTAAGCTGTAGCGCTAGCTTCCGTTTTCATTCAATCTTATTCTCACCCCCAACAAACTTCAGCGTACATATTCTTAATTAATTACATAATATGCATCGCTGCCACTAACAATTTCTATTTTCTGATTGGCTTAGGCCTTCTTATATGGTATGCTAAATATTATATCAGATTATTCACTATGGTAAAATACAAATTTTAAAAATATTTTAAACTGTAACAATTGAAGTAGTTCAGTGAATGGGAAACAGATCGACGTTTTATAGAGATGTCTACTGTGATGCTGTCTTTATATAACAGCCAAGTATGAAGCAGAAAATGCCAGAGATATGTCTTCCTGTCGAAGAACAGGGTCTGGCAAAAAGTAGCTTCACAAATGACTTACAGCACTGCTGACGTTCATCAGATCCATCGTCACAATCTTCTTCACCGTCACAAACCCATGATCGAGGGATGCAGTCTCCGTCACTCGCACACCGAAATTCATTTGCTTCGCAGGTAGATGGAGCTACAGAAAAAAATAAAAAAATAAATTAAAATGATGCTTTCAACACCAAAGCAGACTTGTTTCCAGTGGCGTAGCTGGGGGGGACCCTGTTTTTGGAGTCGGCGGAGGTGAGCAAGTCATGTCTGTCGACTACCACAACCCCCCACCCCCCAAGAACAAGTCGTCAGGCAGCCGCCAGGACCCCCCACCCCCAAAGGGAACAAGCTCTTACCTGCATCGGGAGGCAAACTTAGGGTCTGCCCCGGGTGGCAGTAGGTCTAGCTACGCCAATGCCTGTTTCTTTCATTAATTCGAACTATCTCTCCTGTGTACTTCATTCGTCAGACCCAATATGACCATACAATATTTCTTGCTCAAACACAAGTGCCATACGAAATGTTAAATTGAGAAATTGCTTTACTATTTTTAGCAAACGGATTGGTAAAATAGGGATAACTACCAAAGTTATTTTGTATCATATGTTCTCTTGAAGTTACATATGTGACTACACATTCCACTGAAACTTATTTCAAATAAAAAACGAGGACGGAAGCACTGGTTGTGCCCCTCTTAAAGAAAATGTATACTGATTTACTTTAAAGAACTCTACTGCAATACGATTGCACGGTTGATTTATATGCCATTTTCATTTAATGACAAATTTTCAAATGCATGATAAAATGATAAAAATTACAGAAGCAAAACTAAAGAATAATACAACAATTATAAGGAGCAGATAAAATAAATGGGGATATTAGTTGAGAGGGGTGGAAGCGCTACTCAATTAATAAACACAATCCTTGTCAGGATGAACCCCAAATGTCACTAATAAACCTGTTCTTAACCCTCTGGTAGCTTGGTACGAAAGCAGGCAAACTTAAGTTGGAGGCAATGTGTTAATTATTTATGCAGTACTCAAACAGTAATAAAGTGAAAACACAACTCAAGAAAAATCCTAAATCAATTTAAAACAATAGAACTAATTTTAAGAAATACAATGACATCAAAATGTCAACCATCCAATAGAAATGGAGTTCTGATTTTTTTAAGTTTCAGGTGAAAATTGCACCAAAAAACACAAAGTGCCACTCATACTTATCCGGTTACCAGGGTAAACTCACAAGTTCAGGCCCCCCATGATGCAGCATGGGTGAGATATAAAGTCCAGGTTCGTCCCCCTAAAGAGTTTTACCTTCCAGTGGCGGCAGGCACAGGTAAGCGCGGTGAGGTGCGGCAGGGCGCAGCCGGGGGGGGGGGGGAGCTGACAGATGATGGAATAGGTATTATTTATTTAATTATACCTATTCCATCGTCTGTCGACTTTCCCCCCACCCCGCAACACCCCACCGCGTTTACCTGTGCCGGCCGCCGCTGTTACCTTCTCTTGCCCAAGTCTGCGCAAGGAGCTGCAGATGGTGGTTGCCTTTGACAGGGGCTGCTGTCAGGTCTGTCAGACGGGCACTGTGTGGCACGAAGAGTTGTCTCTGGAGGTTCACATTTGTGGTCAACATGGATAGTCGCCGCTGGCACTGGCTCTCAGAGCTGATTCGAAGAGCAAGTCATCGCTGGAGATTTGAGAAGGTGGGACAATCGTTGTTTCGGCTTGAAAAGTCCACCTTACAGTCGCAAGGAACGCAAATTTTCTGGATTTTCACCTTGAGTTTACGAGTAATGTACTCTGATGCCAGTCAAGGGTCCAGGACCTAGGGGCACCTCTTGGGCATCAAAACTGACAACTGCAGAGGCCAGGATCAGGGCTCAAGCAGGTCCAGGCAGGTCCAGTTTGGGCTGGCCAACTAAGAAGTTGCAAGGAGGCCTTCGGAAGCTTGGTGTGTCCCTGTAGCTCAAATAGGAGGTCAGTCAACTGATCTTTGGAGCCTGGGTTCATGGTAAGCAGGTCCAGTCGTCTTACTTCTTCAGACAGCAGGGCAATCCTTCTTCTGAATCTTTTGCAGGTCTAGGAGTGTTCTGATGAGAGGTTCTGAAGGCACTTTTATCCCCAGTGCCAGCCTGTGGCTGGGGATGCCCCCTTTGTCTCACCCCCCCCCTTTCCTGGATTTGGCTGCAAACAGTGTAGGGTAGCAAAGGGCAGGCAGGCCTAGGTGTGAGCTGCATTTGTCAATAGCAGGGCAGGCAGCCCTTAGAAGCCAGAAAGCCCTGATGCTACCCTTTGAAGCTCAGGAAGGCTGAGTACAATCCCCCCAGGACATCCTTCTTAGGAGGTGAACACAGTACCCCACACCCAAGGCCCTTTTCTCCCTTCAGGACAGTAAAATGGGTGGAACCTGGGAGAAGAATAGACAGTAATCATCTAAATGTCCTGAAATGAACTCCACATTCGAAACGAGTTTGAAATGTAGTCGACAGCACACAACACTAATGTCGGCTTGTTAGACCCGTCATCCTTGGCATGGTTTCCGCCTACTTTTTTGTCTTCAGGCCTCGTGTTTTGCTGACTTTGTTTTTGCTGTCCTTAGGATTCTGCGCACTTTACAACTTCTAAACGGTGCTAAAGTGCTTGTGCTCTCTGCTCAAAACATGGTAGCATTGGCTTATACCCAATTGGCATATTTCATTTACTTATAAGTCCTAAGTAAAGTTGACTACATGTACCCAGGGCCTGTAAATTGAATGCCACTGGTGGGCCTGCAGCACTGATTGTGCCACCCACTTAAGTAGCCCTTTAAACATGTCTCAGGCCTGCCATTGCAGAGCCTGTGTGTGCAGTTTTAATCTGCTGTGTCAACCTGGCAAAATAAACCTTTTGTCAGGCCCAAACCTTCCTTTTTAATACATATAAGTCATTCCTAGGGTAGGCACTGGACAACCTAGAGGGCAGGGTGCAATGTATTTAAAAAGTAGGACATGTGCTTTTAAGTTTTACATGTAAAAAAAAAAAAAAGTCCAGGTAGTGAAAAATTCTTACATTTGTTTTTCATGACTGTACGGCCTATTTCCAAATGGGAAGAGATTACTGGTTCATGTTTGGTGTCTCTGGAATCCTAATTTAAAATCCTAACTTATTTTTATGTTGAATGTTAAATTACAATTCTGAAATTGCCACTTTTAGAAAGGTGGCATTTTCTTGCCTTAGACATTTGGTGCCTGCATGCTGTCTCTGGTCACATGACTGGGTTTAGTTGGCAGTTGGGCTTTGTGTATTCCTCCTAGACAGCCACACAAAGTAGGAGCTTAGGGGTTAGTGGATGGGCCATCACTAGCAGGATGGGAGGGAGGTAACCTGACCCGGAAGTGTTCGATAGAGCAGGGAGGCCGCCTTTCATTATTTTGATCCTCATTTTATTGTGCCAGCTCCAAACTGAATCTTAGTGGAAAAAAGAAAAATAAGAGTATCGCCAATACTGAAAAAGCTGATACTCCTGGTGCAATAGATTAACTATATACGCAGCTTCTAAATGTGTTGAGGCCCTCATTTTCAACGGCCTTGAATTTGTATTGCCGGTGGCTCTATCGAAACGATTGAAAGCTTCAAGTACTAATATAAAGGTTAACCCCTTTTATTATCTCTTCTCGGATGAGGTTTTCCCTCCGTTATAAAGAAATCAACCCATTTAAGACTGAGAGACGATTTGAATTTTTTGTCTCTTTGAATTCTAATAGACTTTTTATGAAAACTTTGTCCTGAAGAAGGTGAAGGAAATACGTTTCACCGAAACGCCACGTCGACTCTTTTAAGTTTTCTTCCTTTTTAGGTCGAGCCTCGAGTAGCGCGCAAGCGCTGCTAGAGGCGAAGACTTTTAGTAAGTGACTTTCAGAAGCAGTCCAAACGCTCGTGCGTCGTGGCTGGCCTTTTTGGGATGGGTACGCGCGGCAGACATGTGTTTCCAATTATCGTGCCCAGACGCGTGCGCGATAATTGTAAACACATGCCGGCAAAAGGCCATGACGCACGAGCGTCTGGTCAGCTGAGCAGGCTGCCGCGCTCGCTCGCCCTCGCCCCCGCCCCTCTCGTCCCCGCTCCTCTCTTGTTATTTCTGCAAGAGCACTTTTCACGTGCGTTACTGTTTTAACTCACACTATTCTTTGTTTCCTGCTCGCGCCACCACATTCCGCCTCGTCTCAGCTTGCCATGCGGGTTCAAGTCCTAGTGCTCGTTTGACAGGTCGTCATGAAGCCTCTTTTTCTCGGGGAACCCAACATACCCGAATTAATCAGAAGTTCACAACATCTGCAGTGAGCGATGTCAAGACGAACAAGTCCTACTGTTTTGTATTTCACAGCGCCTCGTAAAAGGTGAGCAAGCGCTTCTGTTATCCCTGTTCATGCTCCAGCTGGAAACGACATTTATCGCGCATTAACATAAATTGCTCGCTTAACACCCCTTAAAACCTCACATAATACGCGTACCAACGACGAGTCGATGTTAACGCCCTGCGTCTGACTCACTCTTTTCCTATTTTACTTTTTCCTTTTTTTTTATCAATTAGCTCTGGCCTTTAATATCCTAAAAAGCCGAATTTCAAAAATGTGCCGCTGCCAACATAAGCTCATAATCAGCGCCATTAAAGAAGGCGATTAACGGCCTCATGTTCCGACATTTTCATTCTTTTCAAGTGTGTTTTAGTCAGAGGCGCCCTCATGGCCACAGGACGGCAGGAAAACAATCCAGGCTTCAGGGTTTCTGAGGAGCTTTAATCAGTATCCGATTCTCAAGGGGGCGGGGATAGTGGCCGGAGGTTACGTCATATCCTCTTCTCCATCCCCCACGTCACTCAGATGTTTCTTGTTTCTACTCTGCTTGCCCGAACTTTCTTCTGTCACACAAGGATAGTATTGAAATTATGACAAGTTTGTGAGGAGAAAATGGGCCTGACCAGTTGCCCCAAATGTATCTGATCACCATGTAGGAGAATTAGGGCTCACGCGTGGTCCGCTGCTCTCTAGCCATGTTTGTATCTACAAAAGTGCAAACATCTCTGAGGCATTACAATGAAAGACAGATGCAGAGCGTGAAAGGGAGTCTGTTTGGGGCACACTCAAGAGAGTGAGTACAAAGGAAGACACATTACAAATGTGAAAATTAGTCAAACTAGGCATACCCAAAAGCGATATCACAATGGAAGACAAATGAAGACTACAAAATGGAGTCAAGTCTGGATACACAACAGAGACATCACAGTGGAAGACAAATTAACAAGCATTTGCAATGCAATAGGTCTCGCAATTGCGATATTTTGAGCTATTGGCATTGTAAATGACAGTGCCTTTTATTTATGTGTTTAAAAACCTGCAATAATAAAAGGCATTGTCATTTACAATACCAATAGGTTAAAGTTTCTAAAATGCGAGACCATTGCATTGCAAATGCTTGTTTTAATGTGTAATTAAATATGTCCACTACACATGGATTGTAACTTCTCCAATGAGAATTTTTTTTTAACCCTGTGACAATTGTAATCTCTTTTTTACATATGTGTTTTTATAAAATAAACATTTTTGTATATATTAATAATTTCCTCACTGAATTTTGTTGAAATAATTCATAGCAAACACTTAATGGTTTAATGATTTTTACTGTACAGTTCTGTTGTTTGTTTGGTACTTGATATAGCACATGATCCAGGTTGAGGCAAGCTCTTAGATACGGAGGTTTTTTGCCCATAAGATAGGTCCTTGAAAAGGGACATTTCTGTGTTTTCTTACTTTGCTACCCCGTCCCTTTTCCTAGAATCAGGGTAGCTCCCTTCCTTTTTTGTCAGGGAGGAGCTGGGACCCAGCCTCTCTTACACCTGGAGAGACTGTGTCATCTCTCCACACAAAGTGCTGCATACCCCCTGTATTTAGTCTGGAGCCAGAGAAGGCAGGGCATCTGGGCACTTCAAAGGCATCCCTCCAGAAGCTTGTCCCCACTTCGAAGGTACAATTGTGTATAAAACAAGGACGTCAGACACCACCACTTCAGTACACTTCTGGACCTGTGGATACTCTGCCAGGAAGAAGGACTGCTGTTTTGCTGAAGGACTGCCTCTTTGCTGGGCTGCACTCTGCTGGACCCCTGCTTTGCTGTACTGACCTGCTGCCTGCTGCCTTCTTGCCTAGGTGAGATGGACTGGACCTGCATCTCTTGAACCCAGAGTGACTCCAAGGGCTAGTTGGCTGGGCTCCTGATTTGAAGCCTCAGGGACATAACGGGCTTCTAACAACCTTGCATCTGCACCTTGACTCTGACATTTTTTAGTCTACCCTGCCAAGTGGTGCCATCCCAGGTCCCTTGGAAATGGGTTGAAGATGCTTTGACAGCCTCTGTAATTACAGCGGAACCGATGCATCTCCTCTGCTGCGAGGCGCAACCCTGAGCAGAATCGACGCATCTTAACTGCTGCATTTCCCTATCTGGTCCCAAACTGAAGTTATCACATATTAAGTGTAATAAGGTAACCCAGTGTTTGTCTATAGGAGAGATAATGTTTCAACAGTGAAAAATGACTTTGGGAGTTTTTCACTGTCAGAACATGTAAACTTTAAATAGACATGTCCTACTTTTTAAATACCATGCATTCTGCCCTATGAACCTTTAGGACCTACCTTAGGTAAGACTTATAAGTATTAAAAAGGACGATTTAGGCCTGGCAAAAGATTTGTTTTGCCAGGTCAAAAGGGCAGTTGAAAACTGCACTACAGGTTGCAGTGGCAGGCTTGAGACATGTTTTGCAGTATAACTTAAGTGGGTAGCACAACAGGTGAGATTACCTACTAGCAGTATTTCATTTACAGACTCTGGGTACATGTAGTACCATTTAAGGGAACATTTTGTCATCTTTTAGTGCGAGAGCACAAAAACGTTAGATCTGGTTTGCAGGGATAAAGTCCACAAAATGCTAATGCCAACAAAAACAGGGGGCGGCAAACATCACAACATGGTTGTCAGATCGAACAGAAGAGATACAATTATTGTCTAAATTCTATCTACTACAAAATATGCAGAACTGGATATCACAAAGCAGGCAAGTTGTATCACAAAAAGTGAATCAACTATGCAAAGAACCAAGCCATGGGAAAGTTCAAGGTCTACACAATGTACAAATCAAACCTTAACAGCACTGGCTTGGTCGACTGATGTTCTTCACACCTAAAATAAAAAGAATCTGAACATACAGAGCCCACAACTGCAAAATCCCCCTTTAATCCCACCACTGTAGGCCCTCCATTCTTTTGGGAGCTAACAAAAGAAATTGAAGAATGCAACTTCAAGTCCATCCGATAGCATAAATACATTCCTCTCAATACTGACCCAAATTTACAGAACCGTCAATTAGACATGCCCAGAGTCCTCACGAATAAAGGTGATAACCGAGGAACTTTGAGGTATTTTTAGATTATCTGGATCCCGCCTTGTCCAGTAGTTTTATGTAAGAACTCCCTCCTACCCCCAAGTCGTTGCAGAGGTTGAGTCTGCCCTGGTAGTTCCATCTTACCTGGGTGGGGAGAGGATGCCGATGATGAAGTATCCTCATCCATTAAGGATGGCCTTCCCATTTTAATCTGACCATCACTGAGTATAGCGACTGTGGATGACCTCTCTGGTAATTTAGGCCGTGGTCTTCTTCGTGTATCTCTGATCTCCTTTGTAGGCACCCTACTTGTATGTGATATACAAGTATTTTGCAAAACATTTGTTGAAGTAGCTTAAGACCTCAGCTTCTGCACTCAATCTTATTCCATTTAACCAACTATGAACATGGACATCTTATAACATCGTGATACATTGAACACTGTAGAAAAGATAATACACACACAAACTCTTTTGTATGCTTCTTTGTAGATTTCAAATTTGCCTTTGATGGTGAAAATGAAGTCCTTTATGTTAAAAATGTAATCAATATATCATATCAGTTCCCTTAGTTCTAGCTATTCAGATGCTCTACTCAAACACCTGGGTGACGGTCGAACTGGGTGCATATTAGGCTGTCAGTCCTAAAAATTACATAAGTAGTAGTCTTAAGTAGTGGTGCATACTTGCACCCTTACTACTCCATCTATCCATAGCAGATCTGAACACAAACTGTAACAGTGTGACCTTTCACTCAACAAAAATGGGAAATCAGCACCTATCATTTCAGTGCTCTGACATTGTCCTTTAAAGTAAAACAGCAATTACTTTTCAAACACAGAATCCTGCAGTAAAAAGTATTCCATGATTATAGATTTAGATAAGACCACGGCTTATCTCTGGAAGGAGACTAAAATAGCAGGGACTATAGTATTTAAAAAAACAAGCAAGTGTCATATTACAAAAAATAAGGAGTCTGCTTTGATGAAAGAGGTGGATTTAACCAACACCCTTCATCTGTAAAATTTAAGGCCAATTCCTTTGTTTTGCTTTCTGTTCTCTATCAAAGAAAAAAGGCAATCCTTTACTTGAACCTATGTAGGCTACTAACCAAAATTAAGTCAGTACTCTAACTAGCCTAAGGAGCAGAGGTTTTTCCAGGAAAACTCGGAAATGTTTTCGATCTTGCACCATGCAACATTTATAGATCATATTTAAAACTCATCAGGCCACTTCACCGTCCCAAACTGGACCGGAATATGGACTAAACAAACTAACATGAGATATGGAATATGAGATATGGACGCCTCATTTGTTAAAATGTACTCTGCACATAAGAATACACAAAAGTTCACTCTAAAACATTGTGTATCAAAAGAAAAACTACAGATATTTGCTGGCAAGAGATACCCTGGGGAAAATATTTAACCATGGCTCAGAATCCTTGGAAATTAATGAACTTTGGAACTAAATATTGCCTTTTACCTTATTCAAAACTAAAATCATTAAAGCCATCAAATTAATTCCTCTTAAGGGAGATATATGCAGCACGCATAGAAAGAGGAAAAAACGAGGAGAAATGAAAACATTTCTCCTTGTTGCGCCTCCCTACGCATCCCCTGGGGAGGCGTAGCATTCTGACGCATCCCCAGGTTTACGATTTCTCGTAAATCTGGTAATGTGGCAGAATCTATGGGTGTTGCATGGGAACACCCATGGAACACCACTTTCAAACAAAGTGCTGTGTGGAAAGTGGCCGTATTTACAAGGACATCAAAAGTCACGCAGGGTGTCTTTACGTGTCCTTGTAAATATGGGGCAGCAAAATGCGCCCCCAGTGCGTCACAAAAAGTGATACACCGGCGGTGCAAGGGGCTTGTAAATAAGCCCCTGAATAGGTACCTGCCAAGAGAGCGTATAACAGGTCAGCACCCTTATAAATATTCAGAACATTATTACACATTAATGAGTGTCTTTTAAGACAAAAATAATTGGTTGCCACCGATTGCCTAGCAATTGGAACTTGGTGGCAGCCACAAGGCCCTTTCAGGAATATGTGGAGCAACACAATAACTTTCATGTCCAACAATCAAGTTTTAAACTAATGAAAGGGGAAAAACTATAGAGTTTAATATCTTCCATACACCCTTGGATGAAGGATACTAGCTGCCTTGATTGTGTTGAACCTACATGCATCCTCAGATGCCAGTGGTCTCAGCTTTGCATTAAAAAGCAGAGACAGTGTATGTAATTTTGTGGTGATTCCCAGTGACCATCTGTGATTCCTGAAGCCAGGTTAACATTACAGAACAGCATGGACTAACCTGTAGATACCCACAAACATTTTCCATTGGGTCACAAAGTATGGTCTGTGGTGAGCGTGAGGCCACCAGGATGGAAGTGGGGCTTTGTGGGTAGTCAAATGTTGCAGGATACTTTATTAGATTATTTTCCTTTACTTCAGTGGGCTTGTAATTAAAGCTTCCCCATTTATTTAACATCTTTTTGAATGTTAGGACTCTCCTAAGTAAACAGCAGCTCAGTGCTGCTTTTAATTCAGGGGCCGCATCTGAAGGTCAGGACGGCCGCAGGCGGACCCAGGGCCGTACTTTGAGTATCAATGGACTAACCGGTCATTTTGGTCAGGAGAACTTTATGAGACTTAATGATGCCAAAATACATCTACTATGCTACTGTTAGATAACCCATTGATTAAGGCAGTTTTATTTATGTGCCCCATCTCTAGGCACAGCTCCAGCCTTGTAGAAAATTTGAAACAGAGTGTAATTTGAGATCCGGACCTTATCTTTCCCCCAAAATATTAATGCATTAGTCTAAGCAACCAAATTCCAAGTATCCATACCTAACATGATCATGCTACTGATGTGGAGAAGCAATTAAGTAAAACTGACCAGATTTCAGGTCATGCCACAATTGTACTCTATTTACTACTGCCATCCACATCATGCTTAACGCGCTCTGGAATAAGTGTACAAGATACTTAAAGAAGCGTGTACACCATACTTCATGCAAATAGCAGGCTTTCTTCAAAATGAAATGAAATTTGTACTTGTAAAGCGCACCCATACCCCCAAAGGGGTGTCCAGGCGCTGTACGCATACCGCTGTGGAACCCTTCCTGGCTTTTCCCTGTGAAATGTCCACTCCTGGGCACCCCCAGGGTGAAGCCAGGCATCCCAGCGCTGTTGGGGCCGTTGTGGAGATTAAGCAAGCTATTGCCCAGAGTTGCAGAGTGGGACCCATGATTTAGAATAGGCACCGAGGCGAGAATTATCAGGTCCGAGGAAATTGAGCCCAAGACCCGCCGAGGCGGGAATTGAACCCTGGTCCCGGGCCAGATCTCTGCATCAGGGTCTGCCGCTCTAACCACTGAGTAACAGATATAAAGCAGTTTGCTGAGCGTGCAGGCCCCGAAGCATTGGAGCACAGTTGACTCAACCCTGAGAACAAAATCTAATTGCCTACTATCTGATTTTTCTCTTCAGCCCCCAGTTCTGTAGTCGCTTGGACGGGCTATTAATCTCAAAGCTAAGATGGAACATGTTCTCCTCCATTCAGGGCATGGGATACTCAATCTACAGCAGAAAATTGGTGTCTATAGCCTACCTGACTGTACCTGCCAATACAGAACATCCCTTAACTAAGAAGTAATCTATTAAGAAAGAGGTACTCCGGTAATTATCTCTCAAGCCTTCTTTCTTGGACCCACGCAACAGCACAGCCTGTCTTCATCTTCTCTTAAAGCCAACTATCAAGGCCAGCACCACGACGTCTCAGGATTCTAGATGATGACAGTAAGGCTCTAAGGGTACATCATAGAGGCAACATTCCTAACAACAAGCTTAGATACCTACAAGGATATAACACATCTTCCCCCTAAATTGCATAATGTTTTTTTTTCTTTGATAAAAATAAGTGCTGGGGAAACTAAAGGGTGGAAACTAGAGCAAGACAATCCCTATAACAATGGAAACAAACTGCATTAAATACAACTACTAGAGATACAAAATGAAAATAAATTAATGTTATCAAAGAAAAGATAATATGCTTTCAAATCAATTGTAGAATAACTTAATATAGGATACAAATGCCAACAATTATTAAAAGAAATAAACACAACAATTATTAAAGGAAACAAACAATGTTATACGCTAGAAGGAAATTAATGCATTCAACAAAAATATATAATCTCACAAAGTCATAAAAGAAGTTCACAATACTGGTAGGAAGTAATCCTAGTGGAAATTATCCAAACCTTCCTACAGGATAATCCTTTAGATCAACGCCAGCACCATGACGTCTCATGATTCTAGATGATGACAGTAAGGCTCTAAGGGTACATCATAGAGGCCACATTCCTAACAACAAGCTTAGATATCTACAAGGTTATAACATAATCTCTTTTCTGAAGCAACAAATGCCTGACATCTGAGCTCAACACACCCTCCTTACCTTCAAAAAGCACATAACAATTCACCTCTTCCACTTTTTCCCTGACTCTAATGTCATACCACAACTACATTTCTGAATCTCGGTTTCCTTCCAGTTGTATTATCTTTGCTCACTCTCCTGCTCCATTATTGCTCACTATCTGTATCCTCCACTGTTCCTCTCTTCAATGTTTATCATGTAATTTATTGAGTTATGTTCACAGTGCCCTTGTGCCCTCTCATGCAGAAGCACTACTTAATGCTCTTGAACAAGAATACAAACATATGCTTGGTTGAGGAGTAAAGGCCTAGCTCAAAGGGATTGTTGTGAATGTTTAGTCCAGGGAAAGCACAACACAATGATCACAGAGGCAATAAACATGAGGATGTGCAGCCAGAGACGTTACTTGAGGCAACAGACTATATCCCAAACTATATAACTGTACCCACTGTGAAAATATTGGCCAATGATGAAAAGCACGCAGATCGGATAAGCACCAAAATAACACAAGGCAATGTTGTTGTTCTACTTGGCACCCAGCCACACACAATAAGCATTTTCACAATCAGTGAACACTGAGCTGTTTGTAGGACAGAGTAGCAAAGGAAAAGCAAGATTTTCCGCCCAAATCACAGCAACTCTCTAAGCACCACTCAAAGTCACAAACTGATCGCAAACTCAAGAAATATTGTGAAAACGCTCATGGCAAGTGTTAGAAAAAGATTTATTCCATACGTGTTCCGCGGCAGCAGTTCACCAAATACACCAATGATTACAGGAAACGTCGGTGAGAAGATTTCTTTTGAAGCTTTATTCTTTGGTTCCGTTAGAGCATCTCTCTGGATGTCCAGTATAACAATAATCCCTCAACGACATCCAAGACCAGAATATCTACATGCCCACCCACATTTGAAAGAATACTCCCCGCGAGCACAACCACTAGACACCCTTGAAGATAAACATCCCCATGCGGACGGAAAGGCATGCGCGTGTCTTAGTTAAATGAAAACACTGCACATACACACGCGAGCACGCGAGGAAACCCACTATCGCGCACTTGCGTGTATACAACAGTAAGGAAGGAAAAGGATTCTACAGCAGCAAAGTCAAATGTCTCAGAGTCTACTATTGGGAGTTGTGGCACAGGCAATACACGTTTATCTTGTAGTGTAGTGTCTGGGTCTGCCAGTGTTATTAAAAAGTGAATATCTCATGCCCTAGTGATAGTAGGGTGACTTTCTTTGCAATCAGGGCACCTCCCGGTACTGATGAGGGGCAGAGAAAGCTTTCGAAGCCACAGGGATGATCTATGTGTGAGTACACACCAGGAAACACACAGGGCCTATTTGATGTATCTGAATCCTGCTAGCACAAAAGCCAACTGAGTCCCAGACCACTGCACTGGAAGGCTGGGTAACGGGATCCATAAGTTTGGCTGTATTTCTTTCGGCTTCCAGGCCCTTGTAGGCTGGTGAAGGGCCTGTGCTCAAAGCACGCCAGGCGGAGATCAGCAGCACTAGAAAAGGGCACTCAGGGAGAAACCGCAAAGATGAAGAATAACACAAATGTAAACAATAGCAAAAGGAAAGAGTGTACTCAGGAAACAAGGCCAGCACCCAATTCACCTGCACTTTTAGACGATGCTATTTTGTCTGATCTCAGGGGTTTGTTGCACTCCGTGTTGAGTTCCCTGAACTCCTTGTGCTGGCTGATGGTCAGGCCAGCAAAACATCAGAACGGCATCATACATAGTTTTAGCCTTAAAGAAATCTACAGTATGCAAACTCACATTCAGGTATCAGCCCACGTGGGTCTGTGATGGTATACATTGTCACTGAGCTCCAGCGTATATGTACAGTCCTTTCAGAGCCAGTGCATTCTTCAAATCCATGGCTCCAATCAACCCAGTTGGGACAAAGTTTCTATCCTCAGGGGAGCTTCTGGAAATAACAGGCCTATCTTTCCTCCCTAAATGCACAATGAGTACCGGTGACTAAGGCATGTGAGACAGGTACACACTACAGTGTCCTGATCTTTCAGGAAACTTTTAGTATTCCATTCAGACCAAACCTAGTGACAGAGAAATGTGGCAGGGCCGGACTGGCCATAGTGGGCGCCGGATACTTTCCCGGTGGGCCGGAAGTGTGTGGGCCGGTATTGGGAGTGGTGGGGGCCGTTTCTGTGGGCCAGTTTTGCAGCGGTGCTGCAATATCGGCCCCCTGTACCAAGAGCAGCAGCAGGGTTTCCCACCAGCTCCTCCCCCCCCCCCCCCCGGCCCGGTCTGACTTCATTGCCAGGGCTGGTTCGCGTTCTCAGACCGGCCATGCCCTGCGGTGTCTCTTTTGGCAGCAGCCACACTTTATCCTGCACTCATCATCTCTTACTAAAAAGGTGTTGTGATCAGCCAGAGGTAGCCCTAATACAGATTCATTGAAGGTTCCAATACCCGGCAGGATCAGTGACATTGTTTCATCCAAAGTTTACGAAGTACAAGATGCCACTTCTCTCTTCAAGAAAGAATTCTATCAGCAATATGTTGAATTTCAAATTGCTATTGTTATAATAACTAAAGCAGCAGCAGGCTCCTGCCCGAAATATCTCAGTGAAAACGAGGCAATCTATTGGAACATCAACAATGTTTCAGTTGCAGGATAATATTTTCAAATGCTTTGAGTGATCTAAAAGGGTGCATTACATTAACCCTAATGACAGTTACTGAAATGAAACAAATCCAACTAGAAGATAAATCATTTCGAAACAAAAGCACGGGCTGCCATGTTGTATATAGTTAGATAGATTTTCTTGTATTATAATACATAGAATTTAAAACAATATTTTTTCCAATACTTCACAAGTGCTCAGTACAAAAAAAGGATCACACAGTGTAGAAATTGCAAAAATGTGTATCATCATTATCTGGCGTCAGACAAAGCGTAAATATCATGGCGTTTGGAACTGCTCACCAATTATGAGTCACCATCGGAATAATGTCAATTCAAGCACTCAAGCACTGAATTTAAAAAGGGGAGTTAATTGTCAGTGAATTGCCGGAGAGCCAGCTAATTGATGATGGTGCACTTTGTTATCAATAGAACAACAAATGATAACAAATGATGCTGCATTAAGTCCCAGTAAAGTTCAATGAATTTATCAAAAAATAATTAATTTCTCTCTGAATTTAATCTATTACAAGAGTAAAACAAGCCAGGGCATTCCGATGGTCAAATGACACAATATTTGAAAATATTATCCCTCTTCCTCATAGCAAATCATTCCTTTTGCTCCTTCTGTAGAAAGTAAGTCTAAAGATTTAAAAAGTAGGCACGGTCGCCTTTGTATTTTGTGGGATACACTTTGAAATCGAATTCTGAGAAGCCTTGGAAGCAAACATGCCAATAGCTGTGGGGCCACTAGAAACTCTTTTTTTGTGTTTTCTTTTCCCTTGTGAAATAGTTTACCCTTAGGAACTATCCCATAAAATCAACTTTTTCTGCTCCTTCACCATTCTCACACCATCAAAGTCATGTCCAGGCTCACTGCTAGCCACTTCTACCAAATGGTTCTGTAAGTAAATAGACTAGTCCCAGCCCAACTGAAATATATACTGTCGCAGTGCAAACTCTGACTTCACCATTACTGTTCCATTCTTTGCAATGCCGTGAAAATGTACATAGATAAACAAATGTGTTCTTTATTGTGATCTGCCTCTCTGGATGTAGAAAGTGGTTGCTACTGTTAGTGAACTGATTATTGCATTTGCAGAGATTAACCTCTAGCCGCCACTAAGCAGCCCGGCAGCGTGAATACATATCCACAGAAGGAAGGCAGGCACCAAGCAGAATGCAAAAACTGGAACATTGACTTGACAGCTCCATTAGTAAGTAAAGACAGTGATACAGTGATGCTCAATGTTAATTGAGGTTTGAAACAAAGAAACATGGCAGCTCCTTTGGGAAATGACAATTGCTACCGCTTCCATGATTCACCAACTTAAAAACAACACATTAAACATACACTTAAGGTCCTCCTGAGGAGACACTTCAATCTGAAATGCAGGTTGTAAGCTTTTCAATTATGTTTCTTTTCCTAATATGTACAGGGCCATTGAGAGGCTGTTATCCATCCGTCAAACCTAACATGAAGAGGTCCTCTACCAGGTACTCAGTGTCTGTTCATGTTGTTGTAAAGTATAGGTATTTTCTAGGTAATAAGTGGAAGCGCTTCAAAGGTTGAAAACTGTTTGGATCACTCAAATAAGTATATCTGCCTTTGACTTACGACAGCCAGCTTCATCCGTGTTATCCGAGCAGTCCCCAGTTCCATCACATCTCCAGCTAGCAGGAATACAGCGCCCGTTCCCGCATCGAAACTGTGAACTGCTACAACCTGAAGCACAAGGGAATATGAACATTCAGTAAAAGTCTTGACTTAGGAATACGACCATGTTGCAGCTTAATTTCTATGCCAGCAAATATTTGTTACCCACCCTCTACTGGATGCCAACCCTTAACAATAACTTTGTCAATTTATTTGTGAAAAACACACCTGACAACACCTTGCAGGCACCTAAATATAAAAAGTCATTGTTTGACATTTCGTTTTTGAGATCACTGGGATCTTGCTATAGTAATAAATGTTTAGTAACCATATGAACATACCACTTTAAGATGTGTCGGCAAACCAAGGGCCTTATTATGACTTTGGCAGTCTCAGAGTGGGGCCACCACACTGCTGTATCGCTCCAAGACCGCCAAAGCCATTCAAGACCGCCCGCCAGAGTACAACTTATTTTTACTCTGGCGGATGGTTCTTAGGCGGTCCCACTGCAGTGCCTTTGAAAAAGGTACTGCAATGGGAGCATCAAAGGCAGTTCCTGCAGGGCATGGACTGTCAGGTCCATGCCGTGCAGGAACTGGGGGTGCATGTGATGGAGCAAGGTTTCATAAATGAAACTTGCTTGTATTCAATCCTCCTCACAGTATTAATTTATTAAACTTGTATTGTTAATACTAACCTTTGCATTCACGACACAAAAGAAAAAGATGCTTGCCTATGTGCTTTACTAATGAATAACGCTTGTCTGTAATTCAAAATGGCCGCTATGCGCGGGAAAACTCAATGCGCATGTCGCAACCATATCACATGGTGTGACGTCTTTCTTTGCTTGGTGGGAAACTTCTGCTTCTGCGCAGTGTGCATTAAAATGGCTGCTTGATATTTTCACATGCTTCTGCTTGCTCTCATGTCATTACTAAATTGTCGTTTCCTAACGCTACTAACGCGGGTTAGAATATATAATTAAATGGGAATAGAATAGAAAAAAAAGTGGGTATACAGTGAAACATTTTATTTGTGATTCTAATATTTTCTTCTTGCACTTTTATTAGTTCGTAAACTTGGGCCTGGGTTGGTGTTCTGAAACTCGAGAGGCAACTGATTCTGCGCATGTGTCCTGTGTGCCTGCCAAATGAAGTCAATCTGGACGAAGTCCAAGGCCGTGACCTGATGGCCGAAGATGCTGTATTTTGGCTTTCCTGTTGCATATTGATACAATGTCTATGAAAATTGGTTTACATTTGTCATGAGACGGGTGGGAAATAAAGCGAATGTATTAATTTGAAGGGGTGGGAAAGTAAAGACAATAGGCTTTACAATTTAGGCCAAATCAATATGGTACGAGAATCCACCTCCTGACCCTGTCCAATCAGAAGTAGTGGCCCCATATTTTAGCAACATTAAGGGGAGGTACATGGGCGTAGAAGGGTATAATAGAATATAGCAGTAGTTAATTAGTCAGAGCAAGTTTCCATGAGAGCATGCGTTCATGAAGAACAGGCGTCCATGCTGCCAGAGCGCGCTTAGCTCCAGACCGCCAAGCTGACCGATTGCAGACCGAATTGCTGTCCAGAGAGAGGTCCTGAGGAGGGGGCGGCGGAGTCCATTAGAAGGAAGGCACGGGAGAATCGAGGAGAAGTCGAGTATCAGAGAGGGGAACGACGAAGGCGTCATTGTAGAGAGGTCACCGGTCCTGTCCTGATCCTGGAGGAGGTCTTTGCTCTTCATCCTTCCTGGGTCTTATTCTTTCAACTCCTTGGCTAAGGGGTTTGGTTCTCGCACTTAGGTAAATATAATGCAACCTTTAGTTGCGCTGCTGTCTCTATTTTCTCCTCTTCTTTAAAACCGTCATTGATTAGCAATAATCATTTCTAAGCTTAATCTTGGGTATTGCAATTAAGTACCATGTGGCTCTGTATTTTACTCTGCTAAATCTTTAGATAAACATTTTAAAAACTTCCTGACTCAGTGGTTATTTCAGGATTATGTACTATAATGAATGTCACTCATTTTAAATTTCCCAATTAGCAAAAGATTCATTGGTAAGTCATTACTCTTCAATCAGGAGGTAATTGGTAGCAGGGATTTGATAGAGAGTAACAACTGATAAAACCCAGCGTAAGTATTAGCATAGTATGAATGTATGGGCCCAAGTGAGTATCTAGTGTATGAATGCTGTTTGCTAATATCGCGCTGGATCAGTTTTCTGGTAATCAGAGGATGGTTACTTTTTGTTAATTGGGTAATGAGAATTTTATTTGTATTTTTATGAACTAACATCCGCTTAAATTTTGACTTTTGTTTTATGTTGTCCAGAATACCCCGGGGTAAAAGGAATAGCGGATGGTAAGTGGAAGCCATACTGCAGTGAGGTTATCTGTCAGGCAGAATTAGTACTGAAAAGTTAAGCAGGACTTTCAGTACTCGTTAGGGATTCTATGCGTGTGGGTAATAGCAAAAGAGTACGCTGGTGAAAATTTGATGTTATATCACCTAGAAAGGGTAACATTGGAGAAGTAACAGGTACTTCTGGAGCTTGTGTGAAGAGTAGACGGAAGTATTTTACTCGTAGTGTATGTTTAGTAAACGGAAAGTTTTTACTAAGTGTGAGAGAAAAACTATCTTTCCTATTTTAGAGAAACTGGCACGATAGCAAATGTTTTATGTTGTTACTGAAATTTAATTAAGATTTATAGAGAAAATAAGTTTGCGTAAATTTTTGTAAAGGGAGGGTCAGTTGCCGGAGAGGGAGCTGACGTCACAAAACGCCGCGCTGGGATTGGTTGAAACAGCAGGTGTGGAAAACCCTTGTAAAGGAGGGTTCAGTAGTCAGGAGTAGTACTGACGTCACAGGTGCCGCGCTGGGATTGGTTGAACCAGCAAGGACAGGAAAGAGCAGATTGTAAAGGAGGGGTTGACAGATAAACGTCACCAAAAGGCCGCGCAAGGATTGGCTCGGAAATAAAGATAGCAGACATTTGATTGGTGGATATTTTAGAAGCAAAATTCTTAGTGGATAAGGATTGCATGTTAAACGCGATCCGACTTTAACAGGAACTCGTCCGGATAGGAGATTCCTAGGTTTTGCAGAATATAATTTTGTACACCGAAGATTAGATAGAATGTACGGAGAGAAGAGAAAAATGTCCTTTCTGCAAAAGATTAAGAACTATTTTGAAAAGGATAAACCACTCAAAACTAGAGAAGGAATTATTATTCCACCAGCTAAAACGCCCGCTTCATTCATGATGATGGAGAGAGGTTATCATACTTGTGTATGGATGGAGAATTGGATAGAATATACCAAAAATGATAGAATACTAGCATTTCCCGAGAATGGCACGTTCAATGGGCGAATTCTTCAGAATTTGAGATTGAGGATGAATGACTTAGAACCCAGACCTAGATTAACCCAGTACGATGCTCTAGAAGAATGGGAAACCGAGGCATTTGAGCGGGATAGATCTAGAAGTAATAGGAGTTATCCAGGATTCTTCCCCAGATATATACGTGAGTCTAGGGACGGTCAGATGAAACAATGGAGAAGGGCAATGATTACAGAAGGATTATATCCATTGTTCTCAGCAGAGGAGAAATTAGGAAGTAAGTGCACAGAAAAGACAAAACATTTAATGAGAAATGAGGAGTCTGAAGACGAATTTATGAAGGAAATGTTAAGAAACCCCCACCATATCAGGAAGGGACAAGTGGATGCACCCCAAGTGCACCACCAAAAACTCCATTAGTGCCACAGGTAATGCATGAATTCACCACTAGTAGAATACTTCATGACAAAGAAAAAGAAGCCCTAGAAAAGACCAGAACAGAATTAATACAGAAAATAACTCAGATAAAAGTACATCCAGATTCATTGACCATACCTGTAACAATTGGTCCAGTAGTTCCATTATATGGTACTCAGGGAAGCTGTCCTCCACCGATACTTACACCTACTGCTGTGAATAATCCCAAACCTGAAGCTCCAGTTATAATTGAGGATCAATTTAGTGACTGTGAATCCACAATATCACTTATGGACTTGCCTATTCGAGGTTCTGTAAATAGCACTCCCAGAAAAGATGTACCTAGATGTTCAAAAGATGATAGTTTAGTAACTTCATCGGGAGCAAAAAGTGCTACCATAGTAACACCTGAAGATCTAGAAATATGGGTGCAAGGGTCAGTTAAACAGTGCACACCTCCAAAAATAATGGACATTCATAAATTGAAAGTCGAATTAGAAGAAATAATAGCAGGAAAAGTAGGACTAGAACGCTTAAATACCTATGATGAAGAAGAATTATTGTTCTTGTGTAGGAGTATCACCAGAAATGTAAGGATATTCCATGAAAAATTATCCAACTTAGCACTACAGATGGGAATAGAAATAGGGAGATCAAAGGTACTACAGAAACCCTATAGAGCAGAATTTTCAGACAAAGATTTAGAAAATATGAATGCCTCTGGAAGAAGATTACAAATAAGAGAATTAATGTTAGTTTTGCAAAAATGGGGAGACCTAGATAAATGGAAAACTAGGTGGGCCAAGAAAAAGGAAGAAGCACGAACAAGTAGAACAGCATCAGAATATGTGATGAAGGAAACAGGGAAATCAGATCAAATGTATCCCATGCGAGAAGTTGCGGGAGGAGGATATGTACATGTCCCATGGAGCAGACAGGATATTTTGTCATTTACGAATGATTTTCCAAAATTGAGAGAAAAACCAATTGGATGGTACAAGCAGGTTGGCAGGTTTGTGAAGGTGTCAAAGGTATTGTTGAAGGATTTGGATGGTTTGTTTGACATAGTGGTACCTGCCGATTTGTGGACAGATTGTAAAATTACAGTCGATTGGCCTAGTGATGAATATCCTAGAGATCCGAAGACAGGTGCCCCGTCAAATGATGTGATGAAAAAGTATCAGCAAGTGATAACTTACCTGAAAGGGAAAATACCACTGAAAGAAACAGATTGGGTAAAAATAGATCGAACTACCCAAGAAGCTAATGAATCAGTACATTCTTACTATGAGCGTCTATTGCAGGTATTTAAACAGTATAATGGATTTGAGGACATTGGAGACAAGAACATGAGTCAGTTTGTGTATCGGTTTGTTTACGGTTTGAAGCCAGAAATTTGCCAGATGATTAAACAGCATATGCTGTTTTGGCAGGAAAGCCCATTGACGAAATTTTGAAGTATGCAAAATATTGTGGAGACGATATTGAGGATAGACACAAGAAATTGCAGGAAAAAGTAATGTGGGCTCAGGTGAAAATGGCTGAGAAACAGGGAATTAATTTGGAAAATCCCAGTGAAAATCCAGGAAAAGATTCTGGAACGAATGGTGATACAGGGAATGGTGGAAAATTTAGAGGACGAATGAGTAGAGAAGAAGCTAAAAGAAATTTCCTTGTCATGGATGTGGAAAATTGTGGCATTGGAAGGATGAATGTAAAAAGATCCGGAATAATAATGGCCCGAATCAAAATTTAAATCCACAGACGCAGAATGACTCACAGCAGGGTGCAAATCCTAAGAGTCAGTTGCCACCTGCACCTATTCAGGGTAATGTAAGCAGAGCAAAGCATGGTACAGACATCGGATATCAGGGAGGAAGTGGTAAGAATGATTATATGACATCACAATTTCTTTTGCAGGACGATTTCTGTCAATACAGTCCATGACGGTGCCTAGGAGAGGGGAAGAAGGAGTGCATACTTGGCGCATCCTTACAGGTAGATCAGTCAGGTCCATATGTTGAAGGGAATGTGAAAGGTAATAATATTACTTTCCTTTTGGACACTGGTGCTACCCGGTCTACTGTGAGAACAGCAGACATTCCAGACCTTCCTCTCTCTGGTGAAAATATCCAAGTAGTAGGGGTAGCTAATCAGCGGATTAGAACACCTCTTACCGAACCAATGGAAGTGAAAATTGGATACTTCAGAGAAATGCATCAATTTGTAGTATGTGATTCCAGTCCAGTAAACTTATTAGGTAGGGATTTGTTGTGCAAGATGAATTGTACTATTTTCTGCACACCCGATGGTGTGGCCGTTCAGACACCAGATGAAGACCATGTATATAAAATTATGATTGCAAAACAAGGTACAGAAGTGGATGAGATGTTTTCATTAATAACAAAAGATGAGTTGCCAGAAGAATTAAAGGTACAGTAAACCCCATAGTATGGGATTTCACCGGAAAAGAAGTAGGACTTATGGCTAAAATAGATCCAGTTAAAATTACTGTAAAGGAAGGTGCAATTTTCCCAAATACCCGACAGTACAAAATGAGTGCAGAAGTAAAAGCAGGAGTCATTGAAGAAATAAATCGAATGGTAGAACAAAACATACTAAAAGTAGTAATGAGTTGCCCATGTAATTCACCAATAATGGGATTAAAGAAACCTAGTGGAAAATATAGGATTGTTCAGGACCTGAGGAAAATAAATAAGATTGTAGAACCATGTTGTCCCATAGTACCAAATCCTGCAGTAATTCTATACCAGATTCCGTGGAGTGCAGGATGGTTCACAGTAATTGATTTGTGTCAAGCGTTCTTTTCAATACCATTACATCCAGACAGCCAGTATCTTTTCTCATTTAAATTTGAGAACAAAGTTTATGTGTGGAATCGTGTTCCTCAGGGGTACACAGAAAGTCCTTCTATTTTCAACCAGATACTGAAAAAGTGCCTTGAAAAATTAGTGATGCCAGGAAGCTCAGTTTTAGTCCAATATATCGACGACTTATTGGTGGCATCGAACACCAGATAGGACTGTGTGGTTGATTCCATAGCATTATTAAATCTTTTGGCAGAAGAAGGGCATAAGGTCTCACCTGAAAAATTGCAATTCTGTACAACAGCTGTTAAGTATCTGGGACACCAAAATGAGAGAGGAAAAAGAAAAGTAACAGCTGAAAGAGTAGCTTTAATAAAGAAAATACAAATGCCTGTAACACAAAGACAAGTGAGAATGTTCCTAGGAATAGTAGGTTACTGTCGACAATGGATACCAAGATTTTCCATGTTAGCTAAGCCCTTAATTAACATGACAAAAAAGAAAGCAAAGGACCCTGTGGAGTGGGAGGATGAAAGTGTAGAAGCCTTTGTAAAATTGAGAAATGCCCTATGTTCAGCACCTGCCTTAGGCATGCCTGATTATAAAAGAAAATTTGCATTGTTCTGTCATGAGAGAGAAAATTGTGCACTTTCTGTCCTAACTCAAAGACATGGACTAGAAAGACGTCCTATAGCATATTTTTCTGCTACATTGGACCCAGTAGCAGCCGCATTGCCAGGATGCTTAAAAGCAGTGGCGGCTACTTGTTTGAGCATTGAACAGAGTGAGTCAATTGTGATGGGACACCCTGTAAAAGTGTATGTTCCACATGCAGTTGTCATTCTGTTGACAAGAACCCGAACTCAGCATCTTACTCCTAGTCGGCTGACTAAATACGAAAGAATCATAATGGGTGCTGAAAATGTGAACATGGTAAGGTGTACTATAATAAATCCAGCAACCTTACTACCAGACCCACGTCATGAGAGAATTAAAGATGACGAAGACGATGAACATGATTGTATACAAATTACAGAATTATGCACAAAACCACGCCCAGATATAGAGGAACAGCCTCTTAAAAAGCCAGACAGGGAGCTATTTGTAGATGGTTCATGTCAAAGACATGAAGATGGTAAACTAACTGCTGCCTATGCAGTATGTGAATTAACTGGAATAGTTGAAGCATCTTATTTACCAGGAGTCAAATCTGCACAAGTAGCTGAATTGATTGCGTTGATAAAAGCATGCAAAATTGGGAGGAATCAGAGAGTGACCATATTTACAGATAGCCAATATGGTTACGGGGTTGTGCACGATTTTGGCCAACTATGGATGCAGAGGGATTTCATGACTTCTTCAGGATCCCGCAATAAAAATGGACAATTTGTAAGGGAATTGCTAGAAGCAATACAATCACCAAAAGAATTGGCTGTGGTGAAATGTGCCGCACACCAGTCAGGAGATGACTGGGTGGTAGTCGGCAACAGGTATGCAGATCTGGTGGCTCAACATTGTGCCAAAACCAGAATGTTAGTCAATAAGAGGGTGGAAAGAATGGGAATCAGCTGCCAACTTATGCTGTATATGCCACCTGAAACTTGGAATGAGGTGAAGAAATTGCAAGATGAGGTTGATGAAAGTGAGAAGAATTTGTGGATCAAAGTGGGTTGTTCCCAAAGAGGAGATGATGAAGTATGGATCAGTGCTGATGGCAGACCAGTCATGCCAGACTGTTTACTTTCACAAATGGCTAGAATGCATCATGGAGACACACACATAGGAAGAGATGCAATGATTAGGCTGTTCAGACAAAATTGGTACAATCCCAAATTCAGGGCTGTTGCAGAGAGTCTTTGCCAGAGATGTCTAACTTGCCAGATGCATAATCCGGGGAGGAAGACAGTAATTGGATTTGGGAAAATTGGAAAGGCAGAGGGTCCATTTATGAGACTTCAGTTTGATTTCATACAGTTACCACCATGTAGAGGGCTGAAATATGTACTAGTCATAGTGTGCCTGTTTTCAAGGCGGGTGGAGGCTTACCCTACTAGGAGAAATGACAGCATTACAGTTGCAAAACTGTTGCTACGAGAGCTCATTCCTAGGTTTGGTTTTCCAGTAACTTTGGAATCAGATAGAGGAAAACATTTTAACAGCGAAGTGATCAAACGAATCTGTGAAGCATTCCAAATCCAACAGAAACTGCACTGTGCATATCGTCCAGAAGCTTTTGGAGTGGTTGAACAATTGAATGGCACTATAAAGTCAAGATTGGGAAAAATGTGTGCATCAACATCATTAGAGTGGCCAGATGCATTACCACTCGTTTTAATGGGACTCAGAAGTATACCTGACAGAAACACAGGATTGAGCCCCACGAAATAATGATGGGAAGAGCAATGAGACAAACACATGTTCCCACAAACAAACTGGTGAATATATCTGATGATATGGTTCTGGACTATTGCAAAGGATTGGCTGACCTAGTGCGTTCTGTCTCTCATCAGGTTGGAGAAGACGCAGTTTCCAGGCAGCCTGAACAAGAACATGATCTGAATCCTGGTGACTGGGTGGTAGTGAAGAATCACACCAGAGAAACGTGTCTATCACCCAGATGGGGCAGAGCGTGTCAAGTCATACTGACAACGAATACAACAGCAGTGAAGTGTGCCGGATTTCCTAATTGGATTCATGTAAGTCACACCAAGAGAGTACCAGATCCCGAGGAAGAGAATCCTCAGACAACGCCAATCACTGAAGAGGCTGAAGGTTGCCCAGCTGAAGGATCTCAGGTTCGAGATTCCGGAGAAACTGAAGAAGAACAACCGAGCACAAGTCAGGATTGGATACCAGTGGTAGAAGTTCCTGAAGTATACCACAGAACAAGAAGTCAAGTGAAATTGGAGGAAATTGAAGAAGATCAGATAGGTGAAGAAGAAGCAGTTCAGGAACAAGAAGAAAAGACATTAAGAAATCCTGAACAAGGTCAGATAGGGAAAGAAAACTGGACTCAAAACAGTGAAGACCTAATAGACTTTGATCAGGGACAGACAGGTCTAGAAGAATCCGGTCAGGCTGCAGAAGTTCACAGTGCAATAAACCCTGATCAGAACAAGTTAGATCAAGAAGAGTACACAGAAGAAGAAAACCTTGAAAAACATGAACTTGAAGAAATAAATAAAGAACAAGGTCAGTTATTGGAAACTCACAGCGGAGCTGTTACAGGGAAAACAATTAGACCTGAAAAGGAGCAAACAAGAAACACAGTAATTGAAGAACACGAAACAGTGCTAAGCAGTGAAATTAATGAGATCTTTAAAGACGAAAACAAAGAAACAGTGCCAACAAAGAAAACAAGAAAAGGAGATCATTGGCCAAGTGTCATTAAAAGAGTAAAGTACCACATAACAACCAGAAGTGAAGATCCAGATCAAGTACCTGAAATATCAAGTCAAACCGAACAAGAAAATAAAACTGTGAAAAGAAGAAGCAAAAGACTGAAACTTGTGAATAACAAATTCAAGGGTCCTGACTGGACTTATATCATCCTTGAAGATTTTGAAAGCTCAGAATCAAGTGACAGTGGTGGCGAAGGAACAAGTGCAGAATTGACGTACGAAGAAGAAACAAGACCACCCTGACTAAGCAAAAGAATAAGCTAAAGAAAAGAAGAAAAGATAAGAAGAGCAATCTTCCTTGTCGAAAAATGCCTGACGATAGAGTTACTGGGAGACCAAAACAGAAATGTTGTAGAAGATGCTGTGCAATATGCATATGTAGTCTAGTAATGGTGCTTATAGTATGGTTAGTCCTGATTGTAGCAATTGCTTACCTGATGATAATAGATAAAAAGATTAATAATGAAACTAAGGAGAGGACAGCAAACATAAAGGGCAATAGAGTAGAACTAATGGTAGAAAGTGAACCAGAAATTCATCATGAAGTAACTGACAACGACACTAGTTTAAACGTTTTCACAAAGTTATTGTTTCAATATGTAGACACAATGGAAGTTAGTAATTGTTACGTCTGTATGAAGTTACCGAATCAGTAGCAGAAGGATTAACATACCATCACTTACCACTGACATATGGCATATCATGTAGTGTTTTGTCTAGTTTATTTTATAGAACAGGGAAACTTCAGTATTATTATTCAAACTTAGATGTGATATTTTCTGAGGTTCCGATTCGCAAGAATATGAACCCAGTGCTTAGTAGTCAAGACGCACAGTTTATGCGAGAATTTTTCTTAACAATGAAATCAACAGACATAACACATGCACATAGACACAATCTAACATGTTCTTTACTTGAAGAAGAAAATATATTTTTGAATTTAGTAGAAGATAGAAGACAAGATTTTCAAAAGAAAGCTTCTGAGCATAAGGCTCATTTACCACCTTGGGCTGAGAAAGAAGTTAGTTACACACCTGGCAAGGCTCAAGCTGCTATGGCTCTGGATTTCGTAAAGACAGGAAAAATTTGTCTTCATAGGTTAAAGACTGATTATAATAATGTTTTCATCTGTACCAGTGAATGTGAACACAATTTTTTAATTCTTGGAGGTTGGGGACTCAAAGGAGGAACAGATTCAGTTTTTCCTGGAATCTATTATGTGTGTGGGAATAAGGCTTACTTTAGGCTTCCTGCACGGTGGTATGGAAGTTGTTATTTTGGAATAGTATTTCCAAAGATATACCACGTAAAAAGAAACACTGAGAGCAATGAAAACAATAGCGAATTAATACGTAGTAAAGAGCTAGTTTTTCAGAAATTGTAGGTGATATATTTGGTGCATTGATACCTTCAGTGGGAATAATTCTGAACTCAAGGAAAATATGTAAATTGTCTACAGTAGTTGATCGTTTATCAACGGATACTGCTGGAGGATTTCTAATGATTAATGCGGAAATGGTTGCGATTAGGTCTATGGTTATGCAAAATCGACTTGCGCTTGATATTATATTGGCAAAAGAGGGCGGAGTCTGTAAATTATTGAAGACGAAACATTGTTGCACTTATATTCCTGATAAGAGTGCAGAAATTGGAACGTATATACAGAATATAACTAAACTTGAGAAAGAACTTAAACCACTGGAAGTTGATAGTGTATGGGAAAGATTGACAAATAGTATCTCGTCAATTGGAACCTGGTTTGCTAATATAGGGAAAGGACTTATAGGTCAAATATTAGCACCCTTAGCAGGGAAAGCAATAATAATTTTGGCAATAACAATATGGTGCAAATGCTGTAAAAAGAATGGAACGTATAAGGTGACAGGAAGAGGAAAGAAACGAAAGGTAGATGAAATCGAACTTGAAGAATGGAGAAGTGAATTATACAAGAAATTAAAAGGAGATTGTAAAAATAGAAAGAGTAAAGATGAGAATGAAGTAATTTGCTAGAAGTTGGCATCTGATTGAGGGTAATGTTTTTGATGGCTCAGAAACGCCATCAGAGAGGGATTGATGGAGCAAGGTTTCATAAATGAAACTTGCTTGTATTCAATCCTCCTCACAGTATTAATTTATTAAACTTGTATTGTTAATACTAACCTTTGCATTCACAACACAAAAGAAAAAGATGCTTGCCTATGTGTTTTACTAATGAATAACGCTTGTCTGTAATTCAAAATGGCCGCTATGCGCGGGAAAACTCAATGCGCATGTCGCAACCATATCACATGGTGTGACGTCTTTCTTTGCTTGGTGGGAAACTTCTGCTTCTGCGCAGTGTGCATTAAAATGGCTGCTTGATGTTTTAACATGCTTCTGCTTGCTCTCATGTCATTACTAAATTGTCGTTTCCTAACGCTACTAACGCGGGTTAGAATATATAATTAAATGGGAATAGAATAGAAAAAGTGGGTATACAGTGAAACATTTTATTTGTGATTCTAATATTTTCTTCTTGCACTTTTATTAGTTCGTAAACTTGGGCCTGGGTTGGTGTTCTGAAACTCGAGAGGCAACTGATTCTGCGCATGTGTCCTGTGTGCCTGCCAAATGAAGTCAATCTGGACGAAGTCCAAGGCCGTGACATGATGGCCGAAGATGCTGTATTTTGGCTTTCCTGTTGCATATTGATACAATGTCTATGAAAATTGGTTTACAGTTGTCATGAGACGGGTGGGAAATAAAGCGAATGTATTAATTTGAAGGGGTGGGAATGTAAAGACAATAGGCTTTACAATTTAGGCCAAATCAATATGGTACGAGAATCCACCTCCTGTCCCTGTCCAATCAGAAGTAGTGGCCCCATATTTTAGCAACATTAAGGGGAGGTACATGGGCGTAGAAGGGTATAATAGAATATAGCAGTAGTTAATTAGTCAGAGCAAGTTTCCATGAGAGCATGCGTTCATGAAGAACAGGCGTCCATGCTGCCAGAGCGCGCTTAGCTCCAGACCGCCAAGCTGACCGATTGCAGACCGAATTGCTGTCCAGAGAGGTCCTGAGGAGGGGCGGCGGAGTCCATTAGAAGGAAGGCATGGGAGAATCGAGGAGAAGTCGAGTATCAGAGAGGGAACGACGCAGGCGTCGTTGTAGAGAGGTCACCGGTCCTGTCCTGATCCTGGAGGAGGTCTTTGCTCTTCATCCTTCCTGGGTCTTATTCTTTCAACTCCTTGGCTAAGGGGTTTGGTTCTCGCACTTAGGTAAATATAATGCAACCTTTAGTTGCGCTGCTGTCTCTATTTTCTCCTCTTCTTTAAAACCGTCATTGATTAGCAATAATCATTTCTATGCTTAATCTTGGGTATTGCAATTAAGTACCATGTGGCTCTGTATTTTACTCTGCTAAATCTTTAGATAAACATTTTAAAAACTTCCTGACTCAGTGGTTATTTCAGGATTATGTACTATAATGAATGTCACTCATTTTAAATTTCCCAATTAGCAAAAGATTCATTGGTAAGTCATTACTCTTCAATCAGGAGGTAATTGGTAGCAGGGATTTGATAGAGAGTAACAACTGATAAAACCCAGCGTAAGTATTAGCATAGTATGAATGTATGGGTCCAAGTGAGTATCTAGTGTATGAATGCTGTTTGCTAATATCGCGCTGGATCACATGCATACAGGTGGCACAACATGTGCCCCCCTGCATACACCCCATGGCGCACGGCGCATAGAAGCCCAGGTTCTGGTGTCAAGGACATCAAACCTGGGCTTCTATTGGAATTCTATAGGGCATATTATCAAGTCCCTTATCGCCGCTTTAGCTGCAGTTTCCTGCCGCTAAAGCGGCGATAATGTTTGCGCCGTTCTTGATAATATGGCCCTAAATTCTTCACTAAAACTTCATTTACAGATAGCAAAGCTTCATTTACCGTTGATAAAAATCGCCCTGAAGCACAAGCTACATCCAAATGCAGCATGTTAAAAAATAAATTAATTGCTTGCTACCTTTCTCTAATGCCATATTTTTGTAAAATTGGCCTCAATTTCATCGTCCATTGGGCTAAAAACCACAAACAATATACTAAACATGTACTAAGTCCCCTTTCATATTAAGACCTCATTTACAAATTCTATCCTTATCTAAAAGGAAGCGTTGTGTTTGAGAATATAAAAACTAATTAACCCACATCTTAATTTTAGAAGACACTTTCTTAAGCATACATTTGGTAGGTTTTCAAGAAAGGGGAATGTTTCATCCTCGAGCCACGCATTCAGCAAAGGGGATAAAGATGTTATATCTCAGGTCATCTTCCCTAACCATCTGTTTTGCCACCTTTCGGAACTCGGCTTTACTAATGTTTGCTAGTTTTGTCACACGCCCTTGCAATTCAAATTTCTTACTTAGGTCTTAGATTTTTTTTCCTGGCAGATCTTGCCCAGTTTAAATCCCTATTTATAATTTCCTTTTTACAAGTTGTGGATATTTTGAGGCACTCATCACTATCTATCCTTGCCCAAAATTTTAAGGTCCCCGCAGATGTTGAATAGCTCCATGTGGTCAGTCCAATTTCTGTCCTAATAGCCAGTACCATGGTAGAGGGTGGTAGAGAGAGCAATCTTTTAAGCACCTACCCTCTTCCAAATCCCAGTGTGTTTTCCCATTGATACTGAGCACCTCCACACCAGATTGGAATTCAAGCTGTACCATTCCCTGATATGCTGAAAAGTAGTTATCCATGGTAGAAGCAACGCATAGTTTACATTGAACGCCTTTCCATACATACAAATGAAACAGATGACATCATGGAGATCTTCTTACATGTCTACATTCGATACCTACTATATATAAAGGGGTGTGAATTTGTGTGTATGGATCATGGCAATGCATATTTTAGGGATAGTACATATGGATTAGTGATGACCTCATTCAATTTAAAAAAAAGCTCAAACTCGTAAGAGTTCACGCACATTGCTTAATTTGAGTCTGTGGTTGCAAGTAGGTCCCACAGGCAAATAGGCACTAAAAGCAGGGTGCTGCAGCACCTCCAAAACAAACTTGTTTAAGCTGAAAGAGCAATAAAGAAGCCTTTAAATTTGATCTTGTCATAGAGGTCAAAAGTCAAGCTCTATCTTCTCAAAAATGCTGCTAATCCTTTTGATATGGAGCTTGTAATTTACTTTTCTTTCTCTGACAGTAACGTGAGAGGATTTTATAATGTGAACTAGATGACAATCTTGCTGAGTGTGAAGGGAAAGGCTGTAGGATGCAAAAAAAATTCTAACTCATAAGAAAACGTGAGCTGTACAAATATTTCAACAAATATATCAACAGATAGCAAAGCACAAATTAAGCATTTTCTTTTGCATCTCTAAAGTCCGATGGAAACAAATATTTTATTAGGATCAAAACAGACCGAGACACTTCCTTTTTGGGAACTGATTCCTCGGTTTCCTCGGCAAACTTAGATCCAGATCAAGAGAGAAAAACACTACGGACAGGGGACAAGGAAGTATAGGAAGACAGAAAAACAGTGGCTATGCAGGGATGAATAAAAAACTGCAAAATGAGATAATCCACCATCTGGTGGTGGATTAAAGAACCAAGAGGTGGAATCAAGGCTACGCAGGTTTGGTATTCGGCACCCTGATCTTCGATAGCGCCGGCCGCGGGCTTCTGAACAAAACTTTGGGCTCTGGCATTTATTGTGTTATAAATGAATCAGTGGTCAAGTATCACTCGAAAATAGGCCCTCTGCTTTGCCCATCCTTTTAAATAGACCTCAATTCTTTCACCCTGCACTTGGTCCATAGTTCTATTATATACTCCATCTTTTTATAGCATCTAAACTAGCGCTCCGAAGCCTTCATATTCTGGATCATGATGAAAAATGAATTGAATACCTAACTAATATCCTGCACAACATTTATCTTTTTAAAGAATATATCTATGCCAAGGAGACGTACTGCATCTATATTCTCATTAAGTGCACATTAAACATATTTACTGATCTACACTCATGTATAGCTAAAGGAAGGTCTACCCCATAAAGGATCAAGGTTTGCTTTATAGGTTAATGGATAACACTGACGATCTATGAATCGACAGATATGATTTTTTTAATCGCAGTAACAACATAGAATTGCTCTCAGCTTGCACATTCCCTCATTCGATGCATACGGCATTCTTTGGTGACCAGGCCCAAATTTTGTAAAGAATCTTGCATTACAGTTGTGCCTACCTGTAGTGCACCTGGCTGCCTAGGTATTGTTAGTAACAATTGTTTAATATTTCATAACTATTGCACAATGCTCCAGTGGCTTCACTCGGTTTGTACATACTCAATGCTATAACAACTACATAAGGACATATATTAACTACTATGTGGAAAGGGACAACCTCGAAATGAATTACTAAACACTACTGCCACTCCGAGGGTTTTTCAAATAGGCTCACGTGTGTGTATGGAGTGCACCACTTGGAAGCTAGATTCCTTTAGTCCTAAAATTGTCCTTGCGGACTGGTGTATGGTGCCTTTGGGACTCACTGAACAATGGTGGTCAATGTTCTGAATCCTAAGAAAGACAACATCCACAAACCAAAATCAGACGCCACTGAGTGAGGCAACTGCTGCAGCAGTTACCAGCAAATGCAAAGAAATCAGATCATATAACACCCATCTTAAAGCACCGGTACTGGCTGCTATTAGAAGCTTGCATCAATTTCAAAATCACTTCCACAAGGCAGGAGGCTCAGGGATCCCAGGCTACCTCCAAGAAAAAAATACATGCCACAGGGAAAGATAAATTAGCAACAGGAACAAAGAGACAATCTGGAGGTCCCAATATGAAGATCAAAACAAGCCCGGTCCTGCCTGGCCCAGACAATGGAACCAGATCCCTGAATCTATAAGTGCAAATCACCTGACATTCCATCAAAATCTAAAGACACGCCTTTTCAAGCTCTTCCCACTGTAGTTTCTCTCCTCTCGTACAGCTAGTCCGTTATGGTGGTTTCCGTAGTCAGTCATAGAGAGTTGTTGAGGCTAATGTTATTAATGTCTTACTTATTGAAATGTTATGTGTATGCACTAAGCTATTCCTGCAGCTGAGGCTGTGCTCTATAAATACAGTAATCAGAAAACTAAATTAAACAATTGTTTGGAAAGTCATACTCAGGGCTACCAAAGGGGGCTGAATGCTTACAGTAGATTGCGCTCTACACCAGTACAAATTAACAATAACAATGCCAGGCATGCCACATGAAAGTCCCCAGAGGGCCCACCGCACAATCAGTGGAAGACAGAGGTGGAGAGCTGGCTGTCAGCTGAGGGTGCGAAACTTAAAATGGAAGAGACCAGGGGACTCCGTAGACTGCCCCTGGCGCACCAATGAATGGAGGTACCCAGGGCTTTAAGTGGGCCGGGTCTGTCCGGGTCTGAGCACCGGCAGTTATTTTCAGGGGGCCTCGAAACAGGTCTCTATCGGGCTCTATTTTCGGGCCTCGCAGTGGTAGTCCGTTTTCTTTTTTTTTTCTTGCACCAAACTTATTTTGCTCTAGCTGGAATTGCCAGGCTAGATCCTGAGGCCGCTGACCTTTGTGCACGCAGTAGATCCTTTCATGCAGATTTTTATCATATGATGCGGGACTGTGGGGAAGTATCACAGTTTAGGACAGAAAGTCCTCGCTTTAATTAATGACTTTTCAGGCACCTATCTCCGAGTCATTCTGAGTAAAGCTTTGTTTGTTGGGTAAGTTACCTAGAACTAAGGATAATAAACAAACTTGTAATTTCATAGATTTAGCGCCTTATTTTTGGTAAGCGTAAGATTGCGATCCAGCAGCCAGCCTCCAAACACACACAGCCACACCCGAGTACTTCACAGGTCTTTAAAAGACCATTTGCTTGTTAATGAGGCTTTGTTGTTTTTCACCCCTTTGTAGAGCCCCTGCAGCTCCACTCTGCCTATTGCTTGAAGAATTAGCCCCCCCCTCGAAATTTGGCTCTACTTGCGCCTCTGGGGAGGGTGTATGGCGTTATCCATACATATCTTTATTTAGACCACGCCCCTACTTGGATAGGCCACACCCCTTTAAGAGGATTGCCCCGCCCCTTTTAGAGCACCCCCAGTTTTTTTTTCCCCACTTAAAGCCCTGGAGGTACCTACAGCCTTCCAAGCACTGAGAGGACAAGATGCCCCGCTACGGCCTCCCCTCACTCCAGAGCTATGATGTTGTGGAAAGGCCACTAAGGCACAGAGCCCCTGTTCAGACGCTGAATAAACATTTTAAGAGACTTCCCCAATGCTCCCCCGACGCCATGACAGTATCTCAAGCAGAGAGAGTACAGAAGCCTATGAAACGTTGCAATTGGATGCTAATGAACTGGATCTGGTTAATGTTTAGTATACGAGTTGTTGTTGGCTATACAACTGCAATGAAACCTGATTGTCAGTATGCTGCTGTATGGCATACCTTTTTGCTTATCGATAGATGCATTGAAGTCCCATCACATCAGCAGCACGTGTGGGCGGCAATTGAGTACCGAAATGATATTGTACATGCAGTGCTGTACTTGTTTGCCCTTTGCATGGAAAATTCAATAAAAAATACTTTGAAAAAAAACAATGCCATGCATGTGTTTATCAGAACATTATTAGGATCAGATCAAGAATCAAGAACACTGACAAATTGTTCAGCAGAAATACTAGCAGCAGCAACAGAGCCAATCAGGCACCAGGACAAGTGCCCGAGAAAACAAGAAGGGAGTAGCAAAGTTTATAATACTATATGAGGCCAACATTAAAGTAACTGCAGTCTTCAACAAGTGTGAGGCACATTGGTGGTGTGGATATATGAAAAGTTCCAGAGACTGCCTGTGTTTTTTTTCCTTTTTTTACACAGACATATACAATAGATATTAAAAGTATTAATGTAATAAAATGTAAAAATACAACTGTTTTCACGTAGTGTGAATATGTTGGCAAAAAAGGTGAGTAAAAAGTAAGAAAAAACACAAGCATTTGCAATGCAATAGGTCTTGCACTTGTGAGGGTTTAAGCTATTGGCTTTGTAAATGACAATGTCTTTTATTTATCTGTTTTGATAATTAACACATAAAAAAAAGGCATTGTCATTTACAATGCCAATAACTCAAACTCTTGTAAATGCGGGACATACTACTTTTCAAAGAAGTGGCCGCCATTGTCCCCGGCTGCTTGAAAGCACACATGGCGCGCTGAATGTGGCAGGAAAGCATGTCGTGCCTGCAGTAGGAGAAACTCATTAAAGAAAATAGTGCTTACAGACTGAATAACACATACCGTGTAACAACCGAAGTAAAAGGGCCAGTCCTCATGGGAGGTTACAAATGAAGACAAGGCGGTACTAAGGAGGGACTAACAAGTCTATAAACGAATTAGAAGCCAGCATTTACGAAGGACAATGACACAAGCCAATAACAAATATGGGCGGAGAGTAGGAGGGGCTTCAAGTCCATACTCTCATACAGCATGCCCCACAAAGCGGCGCATGCGCTGCCGAGGTTCGACCTAAAAACAATAAATGAAAGCAGAAATTGGCCAACCGGCCCTGTAACTGATGTGGACTACTTTTTTGACAGATGTGCGCATGTGCGAGAATAAAATGCCAACACTCACAGAGAACAGAGCCAATGGCTGAAGAAAATTGACCCATCCCCCATGCACTAGGCTGGGATGGGAGGAAAGCAAATGGTGAATGATAGCTGAACCGACCAATGGATGAAGAGGGCTGTCTGTTGGCCAGACCTAAAAAGACAAGACCCTGTCCCACACGTATCACTTAGCACCACTACCCTTGTGAAGGTTGTTCAAATAAGAACTACATTGTGTTTGTAGTGCCCCACGTGAATGATGATATTTCTTTAGCCATGAGCAGCTGCACAACCTTCTTTTAATAATAGTGCCATTATCATGTATTCATGTATCCTATGTCAATGTCCTGAAAATAGGTCTAGATATACTACTTTTGGGCTCATGCTGGACAGCCCTGCATTAGATCAATTTGCTTTCCCTTTCTCTTAACAAGAAATGCCAGGTCTATTAAGTAACTGAGCTACACTTTCTGTCTCCAGGGTGAATAATTGGTTTGATGAACATAATGCAATAGGGCAATGCATAATTAATCTCGTAAATCTGGCATAGTAATGAGTGCTGAAGTTGGATGAATTTTTAAAACTATTCGCTGGAGTCGGAGGTTATCCGTGGGTGTGGCTCACATATGGAAAAAGTGAACTTCTAAAAGTTTACTTAAAACATGCATTATCAATCAGTTAATTAATGCTAATTAATTGGATGCATTTGGAGCGGCGCAATTAGGTAATACAGCTTGTTCATAGAACCTGGAAAGCAGAGGCTGGTGTTTGAGATCACACTGGCAGAAACTCGCGAAAATTAATTCGTAACTCCAGTTCTTCCCGGCACATCAACACTGTCACTCACACAGAATGTGTGATCTTGTTTATCTGCTCTCGAGGAAGCCGCTTTGTAGCTGGAATGTGCAAATCTGATGCAAGCTGTGACACTCTGATTTATGGTGCAGCCAGGGAATGGGCATGGCATGAACGAAGCGGTGGTACTGAGTGGTACAGGAGTGTGCTAAGCCCAAATACCTTCGAGGCTGATGTATGTTGGTCGTAGGTGGTGGTGCAGGCCTCAGGTTGGTGGTGCAGGCTTCTTATCAACCACCTCCGAAACACAACAACCACCTCCCTTGCGCACGTGCGGCAGCACTGGCCCTGGAATCCGGAGCTTGTTCTGTGAAGGATGCTGTGCTAAGCACTGCACTTCCACACGAGATTACAGACTGCTCTTTCTTCACTCGTTTGTTTTTCTATTTAAAAAAGATGGGTCTTTTTCTTTAAAGATCTACAAAAGCTGATAGAATTCGAAAGGCAACCTGTCAATTAGCTACATTTTCGTCATATTAATTTCTCTACAGTTAGACACCACTCTTTTATAATATGGTAATAAAGTAAGATGCACTGTTTAGTTTTGCTTTTCTGTGCCACAGGTATAGAATCCCAAACAAATAGCAGGGTTCGTGCATTTTTCTATACTTAGCAAAAAAATGTCCAGAGCACAACCACAATGAGAAATAAAAGGTCTGTCACTCTAGCGGTTCCGTTACAGTAGGATAAACTTCAATAAACATAGAGTAGGTACAGAAAGCTGATGATTCCATTTGTTTTGATTCCATATTCTTGTGCAAATATATTCAAACAACAGCCGGCACGTGTTTCGTCGTACTCGACGACTTTTTCAAGGCTCTGAATGGTATGGGTTTCCTCCCGTATACTTGACACTATTGGGATGACATAGTGTAACCTGTCTTCATTGAGCACACTTGATTGTATAGATGTTACAAATAATTTCCTGAAACTGTGTATGTGCTAGCATGGCTATAGACCACAGTCATCCTTCTATTTATGTACATTTTTCAATACTTATTGTCTCTTCCTTTCAACTTTTTTCTGTGGCCTGCGCCTGGCTGCTCTCTCTTGGAGCGCTGTCGTGTCTCCAGGATTCGTCCTTTCCCTTTCACTTCACCATGCAGTGTTTAACTTGTAAAAGAATAAGTGCTGGTGCTTAAAGTTTTGTTCAGAAGCCCGCGAACGACGCTATCCAATGTCGGAGTTCCAAACACCAAGGCTGCTTGGTCTCAATTCCAATTCTCGCCTCTTTCACCCATCGCCAGACACCCTCTGGCCCTTTATCTCTTTCTTGTAGGTTCCTGCTTTCTCCCTTTGCGACGTTTTTTACATCTTTCCTTTCCTCTTTCTCCTCACCACCTTCCTCCCCCCCTTTGAGTTTTTCCTTCTCTGGGTTAAAATCTGATGACTAAAAATAAGTGTCAGTCCCTTAAAATGAGTGCCAGTAGGCCCCACCTGCACTAACCAGCTCTGATCTGAGTCACCCTCTGTCTGTTAAGACCAGTTTGCCCCCCTTCTACCAGCTCAGAAGCCTGTTCTGAGCCAGGGCCGGACTGGAAACTAGAATCAGCACTGAAAAAAATTTCAATCTGTGTCAACCCAGCCCCACATTGCCTGAAAAACCAAGTCGGAAGGGTCCTTGGGGGCTTTCATATTAGTGTCACGGCAGCCCATCCAGCTCTGAGAGCAACCTCTTGGGCTGCGGCCCACCGGGAAAATGCCAGTGTCGCAGAATGGCATGTACTGTTCAAAGCCTGTGCGTGTGCATGACTAAAAATATTGATAAAAGTGCTGGCAGTGCCTTCTCTCAAATAAGAATGAGACAATACTCCAACTACTCTTTACTTTCAAGCCGGTAATGTACCTCGGAGTTAATGGACCCGATCTACCCAAGTCTAAATTGCCAACATTAGTGCATATACAAGGGCTATGTTGGACATAGCCATAGAAACCTCTGTTTAATTGATGATGGAAAGTGATCTACACAATGCACTCACTACTAGGCAGGATGTGGCATATATATATATATATATATATATATATATATATATATATATATATATATATATATATATATTTTGTAATATAACTGTCAATAAAAACAATACCCTGTCAGGATTAGAGTGCCACATAAGTATGTAAAAAAGAAGCAGGGAATTCTGGGTAGTTTCCAAGTTTAGGCAGAGAGCAGCTCTTGCATAGAGCACCCTACAACACCAGCCACACACTGAATCTGCCCACCTCAAATGTCTGTTTTTCTAGCAACGTTTTTTAGCATAGGACTAGCACTTGAACCTGCACTCCCTTCAGCCCTCCTCGGCATTAAAAAAAAGCTTGGTGGTGGCCCTGCCTCTTTTAGCAGCACCACCAGGATGCAAATATATAAATATAAAGCCCTGCAGGTCATAATGGGTTTGGAGCACTGAATAATAAATGAGCAGCTCCTGATGCTCATTTATTATTCTTTTTTTATAAAAAATGTTTATGGGTGTCCCGGTCCCTCCAGGGATGCCCACACTTTATGTTAACCTTGGGTTTGTGGGAGGAGCCCCAAGGCACCCGCGGCCCCTCCTAAATCCCTAGCCAAAACCCATACAGGGTGCAGCAGAAGCCGGCCATTATTTTACAGTGGGTGCCCCGGTGCCCACCCGGGGCACCCACAACATGCCCAGCATTGAGGGCTGCTTGGGAGTCCCAAAGCACCTGCAGCCGCTGCCAGCTCCCCAGGTAGAACCCATCCTGGGAGCGGCGGGAGCCACCTCTGTCATTTTGCTCCTGTCCGGGTGGGAGCAGCTTTTTATTCTGCTCCTGCCAGGTGGCAGCTGTGTGCCCTGCCTGGGAGAGTGCGGGCAGGGGATTAAATGTATATTCTCTCTCCTTAACAGGGAACAGCAGTGTCCCGGGGAATGGGGTCCCCGGAACACTGCTGTCGACGGGCCCCAAGGGATGGGGTCCCCAGGCCCTCCCTGAGGCTCTGGGGGGGGGCACATGACCCCTTCCACAAAAAGATGAATTCAGCCCCAGGGGTTGGGTTTCTCAAGACCTTACAAAGGCTCAGGAAGGGGGCCCGCACATCCTTCTCCCCAAACCAAATTAATTGTCCCCAGGAGATGGGTCTCTAGGGCCAAGAAAAGGCTCAAGGAGGGGGGCCGCACATGCCCCTCTATTTAAAAATTTTATGTGCTAACCCCAGGGGCCTGGCCCACCCGGAGGAGCCTAAAAATCAAAAGGGCGGGAGCCCACCTTTAAATCAGGTTTAGGACACTCATCCATCCGAGAAGAAACACACATACTGCAATTCTAAATTAAAATTCAAAAACATACACTGACATGTTATGAAAATATAGGTTGTGTGCAAAGCAAGCACATAAAGCCAAAAACTAAAACAAATGAGCACTGCAAGAAAGTAAAAGGACAAATCAAAGGAACACACAGCTGCAAAATGTAGACTTTTGAGGCTTTACAATCAATGCACTACTTAGTATATTCCAAACGACAGTATGAAAACACAAATGCAAACACTATTAAGGCACAGGCATTAGCACTGACACTTACTTCTTGCCATTTCTCACCAAAAACTAAACTGCATGCTGTGGACCACAGCAATGCAAACAATCTACAAGAAGGCTACAGTTTCATACATATGCACCTTCACCTGGAACACATACCTGAAGGTAACACATCATGACTTCACCAACAGCAAATGCATAGTGAGATTCGAACTCAGATACGACACCACCAGTGAACCCAACTCCTCATCATGCCTCACAATCCAACGATGAAATATAGGCCTCAAGCATGACCACAGCTGCAGAACTCTGTGCACTATGGCAGTATGCTGCTGGTTTCTACAAGGAGTCACTGGGGACACAATCACTATCTCCACACAGATGATGTTGGATATCCTGAGAGATATGACTGATAGCAACATACCACTACCCGACAAACTGGGAACAGACGAAGTACTACAAGACATATGTCCGGACATAATGTTCAACTGAGTGGGCCTTTAAAAATACTCAAATTATTCCTATGCCATCAACAAGAGATTTGTTGGTTCCAAGTAGTGCCACTGTAGGCAGAGGACCTGCTGCAGGTCTATTTCATAATCCACAACAAAGCCATAAACAGTTGACTAGACAACCTCAGCTCTGGCAACTCCTCTACTTTGTTCATGGGTGATTTCATATGGCATATGTTTCTGTTCCGGTATGTCACCGAAGGTCTGAGGTCATCGCTGAACAGGTCATTGTACTTATCAGCATTCTGGTCTGGTGGCACTTGATCTTCAGTTGAGTCTGTTCATATAATCACTAACATTTCGCATTTCATATGTCTTTTTGGAGAGCTGTTTGCCAGAGTAACAGAGCAGTGTTACATGAAGGTGTATCTCATGGTTAATAACAAAAGTGTCTTCATAATGAGGTTAGGCATACTAGTTGCCCCTGTCTATCTGGTCCTGGTGGCCTTCGTCACATGTTGGTTACTGCTTGCATGGCTGTAGACACTGGTGTTGTCTTATGTGTTTGTGGTTGCTTGCTGTTGTATACCCATTAGCTGTATAGTGATAACCTTACTGAATACCGCTTTGAATTAAGATTCTATCAAGCACACTCCAGGTGTCCTGTTCTTGGTTGTCCATGTCAGATAGGCTACTTAGCAATGCCACTTTTCCAGCTTCTAGAAATGTCTTTATTCTCTGCATGTTTCAGGCCACATTCATGACAACGGTCCTTTCGATGCAATTCCTGTTGGCATTTTATCGAATGAGAAGCAGGAGCCACGTACAAGTTGATGATGGGGAGCTGTATCTGTGGATATGCTGGATATGACGGATGATTGCAAAGTAAACTGAGTTCCAGATTCAAGAGTTGATGCAGCTTTAGCAGTCAGGAGGGGCCTTCCATTCCAATTCGTTTTTCTACTGAATTCCCTTGGTGTTTGTGGAGTTCTACAGGAGCATGTACATCACTGCGCAAAACGAGATGGGAGTCATATAGGGATTGGGGTCATAAGTGGCTTCCTACACCTCAGGTATTTCCAGATTCTCTTATTTGTAATCCATGGGTTGCAGTTTGCATAAGATGTTAGTATGGTATCACTTGGGATGTTGCTGGGCACGTTCTATCTAATGTAGGCTTGCTTGTGTCCACTGTACTCTCTCTATTACATAGCCAGATGCTAAAATCAAAATCTCAAGAACATACATTGATAGGGTTTGCTCTTTGATGAAGGGTCAAGACCCTCTTTGTACAGTGCTGACTCTTCCCTTTTACAAATCTTTTACATCTTTTCCGTACAAGCGTAACTGCATGAAGACACATCCCTGTAAGATCTAAACACAAATAGAGTTGTACGATAAAAAAATTAACATGACACAAATCATGATATGGCTCATAAACTCCTCAGATGGACATCATGGCAGTAAAACTGATCTATGTGGCCCACATGCAGAAACATTAGATTGTCTGCAGGCATTAGGCAGGGCTAGAGATGGAGTATCAAGTATTCTAAGAGGACAATGTCATTTAATTTTGCGTAGTCAGTGGTTGACATCTCCAGTGCTGGAATTAAATGAACTTTATTTGTGTCTGCATGAAAAGGAAAGACATAGTGAAGGAGCTTTGAATAGAAAATAAGGGAATCAGGGATACATTTGCATCAGTTAGCATTCCAAGGTATTTACCCTTGGAGAAGTATGCAGTATAGGTCCTAAGCAAACTGACAGAGATTTCCTTTGGTCAGGTATCATGTGGGGCTGTAACCACCACAGTATCTGGTGATGTGATGCTCACCTGTTTAAAATCATCCAGTCATTGATCGAAAAGAGACTTTTTTCAACACTTGTCTGGTTTGGTTTTGGCCCTAAATTTCTTTCTTATATCTCACTACTTTATTCTTTTCCTAGGTCCTTTATTCTAGCTAATGGCCTTGTCTCTTCCTCATTTCCTCTCTTTAGAGGGGTCCGACAAGGTTGTCCACTTTCTCCACTTTTATTTATTTTGGCGTTAGAGCCCTTCCTAACAAAAATTCGCATGAATAAGGATATCACAGGTTTTCCATATGGCGATAAACATCTGAAACTTTCAGCATATGCAGACGACATTCTTTTATTTATTTCCAACCCTCAAACCTCTATACCGACCTTTCTATCAGAGTCTCAGCTTTTGCTTTAGTTTCAGGATATAAACTGAATGTTGATAAATGTGAAATCCTCCCTTTAAACAAACACTGTTTCCATGCTGATTTTTTGACTTCCTCTTTTCACTGGAGCCCAACGAAGATCAAATACTTAGGCTTATGGTTCACACCCTCTATTAAACATACTGTAACACTAAATTTAAAAAAATTACAATTAAATTTAACTAATTCCACGACACGCTGGCACCCCTTATTTCTATCTTGGTGGGGTAGATTAGACTCTATACAAATGATGTTAGTCCCAACAATTTTATTTTTCTTATCTAATCTCCCAATCAATATCCCTAAATCCTGTTACAAGAATATCTATAATATTCTATCAAAATTTTTATGGCAAAACAAAAAAGCTAGGATGTCTTTTTCCAAACTTAAACAACCTAAACATTTGGGTGGGGTCAATTTTCCTGATTTCTCTTCGTATCATACTTCATTTTTTCTTAAACATTCTTCTTCTCTGTTATCTGGGATTATGACTGATTCTATATCCCAACCTTTATGGGTAGAGATTGAAACTGCTTTCTTTTATCCCTTCACCTTTGAAGAATTTATATCCATATCTCATACTCCCAAAAAATTTCCCTCCCCATTCTTAAAAATACCCGTAAAGTCTTTCATCCTCTCATATTAGATGGCCTAGATGACCGTACTCGATTGTTGCAATCCCCAATTTGGTATAATAAACATATTAAAATTAGAAATAGGACTCTTTTTTGGAAGGACTGGATAGATCACGGTCTTAAATGGACTCATCAACTTTTTCAAGACGGATCCTGTATCCCCTTCTCTGTAATACAAGCCTACTTTTCTCTTCCTCCCTCCTATCACTCCAAAAATATGTCATTGATCACGGCCGCTCAAAATGCCTATGATGCCCTCACAACTTCCTCTATGCATACCAAATCTTCACCTATCACACTCTCATTTTTACACTCTTCCTCTTCTGCATCTCAAATTTATAACAAATTAAGAGACACCGTTATTATTCGGGATAAATCTAAAGTAGAATGTAACTGGGAATCTGACTTAGATGAATCTTTTCCTATTTCAACATGGGACAAAATTTGGACCAAAATAAGGAAGTCTTCTAGAGCAGCGAATACTACGCAAACTTTATTTTTTATATATAATAGACTTTTGATCACTCCAGCTAAATTGCATCATATTGATCCAACTACTCCCTCTACCTGTTGGTCTTGCCCAGCCCCTGTAGCAGACCTTAAACATATGTTATTTACGTGTCCATCTATTCATGATTTTTGGATTAGAGTATGGCAACAAATTAACAAAATTTTCCTTACCCATATTCCTTTTTCTTTTTCCCATATTTTTCTAGGTAGTATCTCAGAGGTATGGTCCCCCTCCACTATTAACATCTCCATTGTTGATTTGCTTATAGCCGTAGCATTTCAACAAATCACTAAGTCATGGAAAAATGCTTCAAATGTTTCTTTTCAAGCCTGGTGGTATGGAGTCTGTTATAATCACAGATTAGACAGGGCTTATGTTCACCCAATTACACTTGCTATTAAACGAGATCTATTACTAATTTTCTAAACACATCTGCTCAATCCTTACCTCTACACACTCCTTGCAATGAAGAAGTATCCAAACCTCCTTGAAGTTAAAGGTAATTATCTGTTATCTAATCTGTTTTATGTCTTGGTTATAACATAAGTTACTATTATAGGAATTATTGTAATTCAACTGTTATATCTTGAATACAAGGTCAGTTATATCATTTGATATATCCTTCTCCCCCCCCTTTTACCCCCTCCCCTCTTCTTCGTTTCTTTCTCTTATATGAAATATGTGCACTATATTATAGTTATATATTGTATTTTATTGCTGTTATGTTTTATATTCATATCCAATAAACTCTCTTTTAAAACTCCAAAAGAAAATTGATCGAAAAGAGACAGAAAAACTGACCCTTGATGCCTTTAATGGTAGGACGAGTCACACCTGCAGTTCAGTAATTCAGAGTACCTACAGACACAAACCCCAAACGAGTGAACAAGATGTACTAAATCACACACTTGAAATGCATAAAACTCCCAAAAACCTCCAGTAAGAAACTCAGATTTACACACTCCATATAAACGTTTTCCTTGTATTAAAGAAATGTTTTATTACTACTGTAGTTCTGTAATATACATGTTATGTTCAGAATCCCTGAGTTGTCATCAAGGAAAGAAAACAAAAACAAGAAGTGAAGACACAACTATCCCCTGTGTTGGTTCCTTTGATTTACACAAACACCCACACAACCGGCTTGTTTTACATGCTCACATATGTGTTTTTGAACCTGCAAAAGAACTAAACTCTGGTGTGAATGTTTGATGATGAGCTCATAAAAGTGGAATCTAATTAATCTCTGAAATTGTCTCTTATCTCACCCAGCAGTAAAACAGTGAAGGGAATAGAGGCTACAAACGGATCTGGCATGATTATAGTATATTTCTTTTTGACTGGACCCAGGCAGTGCATTCATTCAGTTCCTCAGCCTTGCACTATGGGTCTCATACTGCAGGAGACTGGATTAACTGCTCCTTGTTTCTAGGATGATTAGGAACCGGTGACGCTCTGTCTCTATTTCATGCTTTGCATAATGTCCACTAATCTGCATATATAAGATGTACATTTTGTGTTAAGTTAGCCACAGTTACCATAGACCTCAGTTGGAGTAGCTCATGTTAAATCGAAATGTTCTGTGCTTGCTGGGCATTTTTCTCTTTGTCTCATTTCAGGAGCCAAGCTGCAGTAGTTCACATCAATAAAGTGGAAACAAAATGTTTTGGCTTCTGTGACAATTGTTTACCTGCATGTGTTTCACAGAGAGCTGAATAATGAATCTCTGCACCTGATCTGAGGACAGGCTGACAGCGATGTATAATCCTGCTAAGAGATATCTCCTGAAGGCCGTGCAGCAGAAAACTTCCATTGTGAGATGTCCAGGAATAGGACTGACGATGTCTTATTGTGAAATGATAGATTTTGACTGGTTTCTTCATGGGAACCGTAGGGCGTTGTTCTTCACTACAAAGAATTGCATGATTTAATTGTTCATTGCTGAGCTAGTTAGATTCAGATGCTGCTTTTAACTCACTTAAGACTAGACATCCCTTTGCTCCTGCCCTAAGAGTTAGACTCCTGAGCAAATACGTTCTCACTTACCTAAGTGAATCATCATTTGACTCTGCCTTTTAGATGCTTTACTTGCTGACACCTTCTGCTTGACTTCTCCCCTACTCGCCCGACTCTTTATTTTAGCATATTAGGGAATATTTCCTTCATGGGAAACTGGATTTGATCGATTTTGATCTATGATAACTCTTAGCATTTTATATTGTATTTGCTAATTTTGAATCAATTTGTATTACATAGCAAATTTTCATGTACTGAACATTTGTCTTTGATAACCTTAAATGATCTGAGGTTATAATTTTGCTACTCTGCTGATACACCTTCATGTTTTGCAAATCTACTAGTCTCTGTCTTCCTTGGGGCCCAAAGTGCTTCAATGTCATTGATGTATTGTTGATTTATTGATGTTAAGCCTGAGCCCGGGACTAAAGGCCCATCCGTTCAAGTGCAGCTTGTACTGGAGTTTGCACCAACAATCTGCATTGTGCAAATCACCCTCCGCTGCAGCAGAACCAATAGCAGGAAAACAGAACCTTACATAAGTGATATGGCATCCACCCAATAGTCATGCATCTCTAGGAATCCTCCTCCTTGCATACATATTTCTAAATGGAAATTTTGTCCTTGATTTGCAATGGGCTGATGGTAGCTGTGCTCATGGCTAGGGATGTGGATAGGTGCAATTTATTTATTGTACCCTTCACAAAGTTCTATAGACAAAATCTCAAACTTCATGAAGTTGCAAAGTTTTTTGCTTTCAAACATTTGCATGAAATGTATATCTCTTGTAGAAAATGTACTTTACAAAAGGCAAACTTACAGTAAACAGATTAGCATAGTCTGCCACTGTACATAGAAAAAAACTGCAAATTTAAAGGAAAGAAATTGCAAACAGTTTCTATCTTTCCTTGGTTTGATACCACTGAAAATGATCTTGCAGTGCATTGAAAATGAACTTGCAATATGCAGAAAAGCTGTCTACAGGTGAAGTCAAACAAATCTACAGGTGAAGTCAAGCAAATCTACAGGTGAAGTCAAGCAAACCATGACACTTCTCAAACATCATGAACTTCAAAAGCTGACAAATCGGCAAAGTCTTACTGCATGAAAAAACTCCACAGACCCCACCTGATTATACAGAAGGTCCCCACTTTCATAAACATAACGAGTGCAGTGTGCAAATGTTTTGTTTTCCACAAATATTAATACCCATGCATTGGTAAAATGTCCCTCTGGAAAGTATGAATTGTGTGTGCCTAAACTCTCAAAAACAAGCACACAGTTGTTGCACACAATCTGGCACCTTGAATTTCGCAGAGAAAATGCAACTCTGTTGCACTGCAGTTTCCACGTTTTATTGTTAGCGCTCCCAGATCTATTATTACAGCGTAGTTGCATGTCACAGCTCTTTCCAAAAACGCTCCGGCCTACTTGCAGAAAGCCAGCTCAAGGACGCCCTGTGTGTGCCCTCCGTGGGTTTGCACCCTCAGGTATGCATGCTCCATGCTGGTGCCAACAGACAAACCAAAACATACTGAGAAGAATGTGAGCTATTTTATGGCACCGAATCCTCTAAATGGATATTCTAAGTTAACCAGAGATTTCTTATTAATTGTGTTGTCGTGAGGTATTTAGTGCAAACATCTTAGTATCTGCTGATTAAAAATAGCAGAAAGCCACTGAAAAAATGTTAAAATTAACATAAAGTGGAATAGAAAGAAGAATGTAGTGTTGTTTTTCAAATATAGACAAGAGCAATGAAAAATGTCAAATTGTAAATATGTTAAATTATTTTCTCTATATTTGAACAAATATGTTTTCCATGATTCCAAAGCGAAAAGTTCACATATATATGTTTATATAGTAATTTATTTAGAAAGTAATGTTGTAGTTGTAATCAAAAAATGAATGTCTACTGAAGATCAGCTCTGTGTATGTGCTCAACGTTAACTGGACATCTATAACCGCTGGTTGACTCGCGGGAAAGAGTCAGGATCTCACTTTCGTTACTTTGGAGCTTGTTGGGGCGGCTGAGGAGTTTGGGGATAAGCGCCTTGTGCTTTATTGTTCAGTGGTGCTTCAGCGTTCCATAATCTATTACCGTACCTTATCAGAAGACCTTACTACAGCACTATCTGACATGCAACTAATGTTTCTTTCTGCAGTTTTACATCCTCAAATTGCATGCTATCTCAAAAAGCCTCCTCCCGCTATATCCCTTAAACCCTGCATGATGAATTGCCCTTCACATAAAACTATTGATTGCTCCCTCTCCTTTCTTCCCTGCGAATGACCCTCTCCTTCCTTTCCATCCTCCGCATACCTCCTCTCTTGGAGTATAGCCCACTCTAAATCACATGCCACCTGCCCATTATTATATTTCTGCACACTGTCCGCAACTCATTTAATATATCACGACCTGTCCTTCGTTGAAACCGTATCCACGCAACCGAACAATACCTAATGTCCTCTAGCCTATCCATTCATCCCACTCATCATTTACACCCCCTGCCAATGATCTGACCTCAGTCCTATTGCTTTTGTAGACCACAAAGAATTTGAATAAATGTGGGTAGTCACAGCTCAAGACTAATCACAACCGCCAATAGCCAGTGAATTAACCACCAAACTTGGGTTCCAGAGAACCATTCTTCTCATCTTATAGGGCTTTGGCACCTCGTTAGGGGCAGTAAGTGCTAGATCCCTCACATTTGGATTAAATGTGTGAAGTGGTTTCCGTGACAGCTCACGACTAATCACAATAACCAATAGCCACTTAATTAACCACCAAACTTGGGTTCCAGAGAACCATTCTTCTCACCATATAGTGCTTCGGCACCTCCCTAGGGGGCAGTAAGCACTATATCCTTGAAATTGAAATTTCGATTAAATGTGTGAAGTGGTTTCCTGGACAGCTCAAGACTAATCACACTAACCAATAGCCGCTGGATTAACCACCAAACTTGGGTTCCAGAGTACAATTCTTCTCACCATATAGTGATTTGGCACCTCGTTAGGGGCAGTAAGCGCTAGATCCTTAAAAATGCTGGTGCGGGACAGAACCCTCTCAAGATAGCGCCCTCTGAGTGGGTTCCCTTGCTCTTATTCTTCTGCCACCACGCCCATGGCAGTGCACGGGCTGCCCTGTTTCTAACATTTCCCTGCCAGGGAGCACAGGTTTGCCCTACAAAAAGATGTGATTTACCAAGAGGAGTAAACTTGTTATGAAACCGTCTAGAAGTAGTGAATATTGCTGTCACTGCTGCTCTTTCACCTTCTTCAGTGATCTCTGTCGTTTGGCATTATTAACTAGAGTGTCCTTTTGCAGAGACTTAAAAGACCGGCTTATTAAGCTTCGTGTGCCAGAACTGGAAGTCTCAGCGCCGCGAGCCAGTGTCTGTACCTGTCCTTCCGGCCCTACACAAAGCTCTCCTTTCTAGCATGACGCTTTCATTGCGGAAGTGCACGCTTCCTCGTGTGGGTGGTGCAATCCCACCTCTGGCTGTGTCACCACACTGTAGGTAGTTCACACACTCCAGTTCTCTCGGGTTTAGCTTACAAACGTAAGTGGTGAATCTTAGCTGGTCACAGGAGAGCCCCATTCACATGTCCCGGAGTGTGCGCCTAGGCATAAGACTAGGACGATTTATTAAAGTTTTGTTAGCGTCAATATCATGATTTAGCGAATTTCAGTGCACTAAAGTGTGCAATATTATTTTGATAAATTGAATCGATTACACCATGTGATTGGACGGTCCACCCTTGTTTGTTTAAAATGTTAGCACAATTTCAGAAGCATGAACATAGGTTGCAACTGGCTTTCACAAAAGGCAGGCAGGCAGGCAGACAGACAGACAGACAGACAGACAGACAGACAGACAGATAGATAGATAGATAGATAGATAGATAGATAGATAGATAGATAGATATGCTTGTATAATAGAATACATGACCATATTGATACACTGAGCCGGAAAGCAATGAACAGGGGTGTCCAACGTGGTCCCGCTGGAGTTTCAGGATGTCCACTGATACATTTCAATGCAATGAGTCTAAGCAAAACTCATTCACCTGGACCCAGATTTAATAACATGTAGCATAGTGGTTGCGCCACTCTTGTGGCACAGCCACAACGTGAAATGTTTATTGGTATTTACAGCACTTAAGCTGACTTGCGTCGCCTTGCGTGGCTTAGTAAAGAAAATGTAATGCAACACAGCCACTTGAGCTGCGTTGCGTCTGGGAGGCGTTCCATCAGTGGCGCATGGGCGTGCCCAAGCATCCATCCATGCATTTGGCGCATTCCCAGTTTTACTAACGCTAGTAAACCTGGGGATGCGTCAAAATGCTATGCCTGAGGCGTAACGAAGTGAAATAACTTTATTTCTCCTCATTACTTCCTCTTTCCATACATGAAGCATTCTACATCACAAATAGAAAGAGGAAAGTGTCTCTTTGGGTTGTTTTTTGTGCAGAAAGGTATCTCTTCCTGCACAAAAACAATCCTGTCCGTAACACAGGCATCCTTGCAGCATGGCTCAAGGGGGCCTGCGTTGGCGCTAGGCCGCCACAAGTGCGCCAGTGCTGGAAGAGAGCTGAAGAGCGTCATATCTTCAGAAATAAGGCTCTCTCCCATTTACGCATCACAGTGTAGCGACTAGCCTTGCTCCCTGCATTGTGTGAATTCTTGGTAAATTTGGGCCCCAGTGATTAGCTTAGAAATCTCGCATGGAACCGGTTCTCCTGGGCTAACAGAGCACACACCTGACCTGAGCAGCTAGGGTCTAGGGGTGGTACTCTGGAAGTGGAAATATAAGGCAGTGACGTCACTGAGAAGTACAAAAGCCAGGCAGTGCCCTTTGCACTCTGACACTGTGGTGAGAGTACTGAAGAGAAGAAAGGCTGCAGCGCCGCCACTGTTCACTTTCAGGAACACCAGGGCCACACTTCCATTAGCATTTGAACTTTAAAAAGATGTATTTGAAAGAAACTACTGCCTACTTCGTTTCTGGTTCAAATGGTGAAGTCAAAGTCATCTCAAATTGGTGCTCATGATGTGACGCTGGAGGTACGTGTGTGGCAGGTGCTGCTGCAACCCCAGAAAACCCTGAGTGATTTACACAAGAGTTTCGGTCATAATGAGGCCCCCAGAATTATTTTCTCCTGCAGTCTTGTCTCTGTTCTTAGTTGTTCAGTGGTTACATTTAATTAAACCACGGGGAACTTTTACTTGAGAAATCTACATTTTACCTCAGAAGCCCCAGGCCCAGGTTTACCAGGTGTAACAATGCACCCTGTAACATTGCATGTGGGTCCAGGCAGGGGCGGCGGGCCCCACCGACCCCCACGAGCCTGGGAGGCATGCAGTGCACCGGCAGCAAGGCCACAGCCTGCACAGACACCACAGACCTCTCCTGTTTGCCACTTGTTTGCAGCAGGAGGTAAATGGGAGTGAGTTGGCCGGGGACGGCCATGCAGCAAGGGGCCCGGCCATCCTAGGTTCGCCTGGGTATTCCCCATACTGCGGATACAAACATGTAATTGCACTGTGTTGGGTGAATTCACTGGCCAGAATAGATTATTGCAGCCATGGTCATTTGAGTTTCTTTGCATGTTGCAACGGGTGCCCATATGGGTAAAACCACAAGTGTGACAAGAAGGATGTCAAGCATTGTAAAAAACAAACAAGCCCCACTGGAGAGCAACTGAGGTAATAAATCAAATGTTTTTCTGTAGGCCCTGCTGCCATCTGCCACAAACCACCTCCACTCTTGATAAACTCTAGGATGGGGTGATTCCTTAAAAGGTCCAAAACCTGAAATGTATGTCAGATGTGACAAAGAATGCTTTTTCAAAAAGAAGAGCCTTATCCCAGGCTATATTTACCTTATCACCCATTAAGAAATGTGGGTGACGAACGGCATTGTCAACATTTCAGCGCTGTTTAAAACAATATATTTATAAACTGTCTCTACCTCAAAAATGCCTTATATATTTCGCATACGTACTGCCATTATGTCTCTATGCCTAACCCACTGCTAAAACAATATCTATATTTATAAACTGTCTCTATCTCAAAAATACCTTATATATTTCGCTTACGTACTGCCATTATGTCTCTATGCCTACCCCACTGCTAAAATAATATCTATATTTATAAGCTGTTTCTACCTCAAAAATTGTATCAGTTACTGATCCTAAAACCTTCATATGTTTTGCATACGTATTGCCATTTTACCTGTATGTCTACCCCAATATGTAATATGTAAATCACATAAGTACTATGTTATCACTGTGAAGCGCTCTGATGCCTTCGGGTCGAGTTTGTGCTATAAAAAACACTTACCAATAAAATAAAGTCATCATTAGGGAAATTCATTGTAGGGAACAACTCTCAAACCCCCCACCATGACAGTTGCTGCCCTATAATGCACCATGTGCAGGGCGGTCACAAAAGAATGCACATCATTTTACACAGGAGGGCAGTGGTCCTTCCTCCGGCCTTATCCTCTCGCCTGAGAATGGGCGATGAGAGACCAAAAGTGTCCTTTCCACTCTGAACATTAGTAACTTAGAGGTCAGGGACAGACTGCGATGTGACACCTCCCAGAGCTATTGATTACATATTTGATTATGAGTATAGTGCATTAGTCGTCAGTTCCTTCTATAGCCTGTGATTGAGGGGGTATAGTAGAGTGCTTCATGTTTGTCCATTGTGATATATATAATGCAGCAGCATCATGAGAAGTAATATTTAAAGAACAAGTGAAATTACAACAAAAAAAAAATTGGGTGAAATTTTGTGAAATGTATGTGGTAGGAATCCCAGGTGAAAATTGAACGCAAGGGCATGTATTGCATTTAAAAGTCACACAAGATACCGACAGAAGACTGGTTTGAGGAAAAAAGATATCTTTGCCACAGTTTTCCCATTCCTCTGAGAGATTTTTAGTTCGAACCAGTCTGCCCTGTGCGAATTTCTCAAGATTTCAGCAGAGTAAACACAGAATTCTCCTGGGCTAATGATAAAGCAGACACACATTAGTTAGCATTACAGATTCAGTGATTTTTGCAGAGAGGAGTTCATACTTTGCAATACTTAGGCAGTGTTTAATTTGTAAATAATCAAGTGCTAGGGCCAATAGCATTTATCGGGAGTCCACTGCAGCTAGCACACCGCAGCTCCTGCCACTACAGTGACAGCTATCCTTACATACTTGTTTAAAGTATATTAAATTGCCACTGTGGAATTCTGCTAAAAATAGACACACAACACCACCGTGTGGGGAATAAATAGGAGTAGGTGTTTAGAAAAAGGTGCCAGTGCTGAGCACCGGCAAACTCCGACACAAATTAAGCAATGTACGTAGGTTGGCATCTCACATATTCTTGTATGTGTGAGTAAAACATCTTAGCAAGTGACCTTGGCAATGTTTACTTCCTCTAAGAGTACATATATTGTTGCATGACATTAGCTACAATAAATGTTTTACCTGGTGCAGCTTGATGAGAAAAGCTGTGCGGATCCGGGGCTCTCCCATCTATAATTTAGTGGTTGTGGGAGTGGAAAGGATGCCTAGAGAAGGACACTAAGGGGCCGATTCTGATGCGGGTTGGAAAAGCTTCCCGACCGAATCGGTTGGGAAATGGTTTCCGACCCACTCGGATCGGGAAAGTCCAACCGGCAGAGTAGGATGCATCCGGATGTTTCCAGATACGATTTGGTTGAACTCCCATTGACTTCAATGGGAACATTTGTTCCTAACCGCATCAGAATTGGGCCCTCGGTCTGGAAGACACGTTCCCGATCCGATTTGGAAGGAGCAAATGCTGTTAGGAGGCCTTCCTAACCGCATCAGAATCAGGCCATCGGTCGGGAAGCTTTTCCAACCCGCATCAGAATCGGGCCCTAAGTCTGTGCATCTTGCTAAATTTAGTTACAGTGGAAATAAAGTCTAGCCAAGCGTCCATAAGGATATGGCCACATACGGCAACAGCTTTGGAGGGAATTGCTTTGCCCTCCAAAATGAGTTAGCAGTGACATGTTTCATGGGATCAATGCTAATGTAGTTACAAGACTAATGCTCAATATACACGCCTATTAGAGGTGATCAGTGATGCCTCAAAGAGGCTATGTATAACTATAGTCCCAAGGGAATACTTGTGCCAGGAAACTGTTAACTGGCGCAGGTGAATGCTCTGGATGCCGCTCAATGTGCTAAGACTGATTATACAGGGTCATCCCTCAGACAGTACAAGTAGAGTCATTGATTAGGTTACAAATATTGCCATGTTGCCACTGTCAACAACACGCATAGATATGCTAGTTTACAAACTGTCCTAAGTTTATAAAACACTGTCACCTTGCCAATTACCACATTTGTCCATAATTGAAGCCCTTTTGCTGTAAATGTTTCTACATTGCCCCAGCATGCCAAACACACTGTCATCCCGAAATTCTACAGTTCCCGCTATTCGTAAAGTACTATTACAACACCAATGTCATGTTTACCCATTGTGTAATGTATTATTGTTACACCCATTTTTAATTTTCCCCAATCTCTTTGGTCTAGTGTGACAATATGGGCACATTAGGATTCATTGTAAACCACTTGGCAAAGCAGCACTTGCTCAGATCCAGGTCCACAGTGTGACACACATGAAAGACTGTTGAGCTGGGGAGTGCAGTTTATGGCTTAGCAAGTGATGGTGTTGTGGGTGGACCGGTATTCATTTTCTTTCCCATGCAGTGCATCCCTGTTGGCAGGTCGCAGCACATTGGGTTTAAAAATATTATTTTAGCAATGAATAGCACAATATAATATAATATAATACAATATAATATAATATAACATAACATAATATAACATAGTATAACATGACATATTATGATATATGACATGATATGAATGACATAACATAATATAATATAATTTAATGTAATATAATATATTATAACATAATATAACATATAATATGATATATGACATCATGTGAATGACATAACATAATATAATATAATATAATATAATTTAATATAATATAATATATGTTATTTATTGTTAGATTATGATATTGGATATTTGCACAATGCAGCATTGTCCAGTTACACAGCCTCTTGGCACTTAATATCTATGTGCTTTCTTTAGGAATGAGAAGCAGATAGAAAGAGATGCTGTGGGGTTAAATACGGATCCCCAGCACGCCCAGCGATTACTCAGAGGCACTTATTTACCACACTTAGTGTGCCTTCTGTCTATCTGTGTTGATTCTTCAAGATCCTGTCACCTTTATCATGACTGAAGTGTAGGAGTTAGGGCTCCCCAATGATAAAACTTTATTTAAGCAAGATAATGGGAGAAGATAAACCAAGCATATATATTGAGGTTTTAAGTTTAGGTTACAGGTTCTGGGCCACAGGAGCAGGTGCTTGCCTAGAAACTAATCTAGCCAATCAGAGCTGTCTGTGATACATTGATCTAGTGTACATAGACTTATCGTCAGGGTGGCCTAGAAATGTCGCCTCTGGGACTAGTAAGGTATCCTGCCCAGGGCTTACGGGTCGCAAGGTATCAGAGCTTCTTTTGTGCAGATTGTGTAGACTTCAACCCAGAGCAAGACAGAGAAAGTTAGAAAAAAGGAGAAAGAATGAGGAAGAGAAACATAAGAAAACACTGACAAAGAGGGAATGAATGGGGGATAACAAAAGCAACAAGATTGAGCTAAAAAGAGAGATAGTGCATAATGGTGGAAGAAAGAGGTACGAAGTTGAAAGAAAACTAGGCAGAATTTGTATTCAGCAACCCCAGAATTGCGAACAACTGGTGGCAAGCTCAGAGAAAAACATTTGTGTCCTTTAACTTATTTTTGTTACAAATGTTTACAAATGAAGCCCTGCAGGGCACTGTATTGAAACAGGTCCTACAAAGTGCATATATGTTCCATACTCTGCCCATGTGTGGGTTATCACCTCGCTCTATGTCGTCAAGGACACTGTTTCCAATCCTGAACTTTCATTCACAAATCATTCCTATCAGGTGCGTTACTTTAATCACCAAAACCGAAGCAAACACAAACTACAACAGCCAGAATACATTAAGTGGTCAACTGGCAGCCCAGGACAGAAACTGCCCTTGACGACCTTCAATGAGGTGACCAGGTTCGCCCATGCGGCTCTCCACACAAAACGAGAAGATACAGACTGGGAGACATGGACACACAGACATTTACATTGACAATAGGACAGGAAGACATGGAGAGGGTAATCTAGGCTCTGACAGTGGGACATGGAGACTCAGAAAGGTACCGGATAAACCTGAGACCAAGGCAAGGTGATACAGGAATGAATACCAGAACAGGGAGACATGGACATTGTCAGTGGGGCAGGAAGACACTGACCCCTGCACTAAGACAGGGAGATGCTGACAGCATCACAGAGACAGGACCTCACAGCAAAGTGGAAAACCATGCCGTGGACAGCTCCCGCAGCTCTGACACCATGTCCATGGCAGGCCGCATTATACAAATACAGAGTACATAATACAACATAGGATGAACTTACATTATGCGAGGTTATGTTATCTGGTTTACACATGGCGTAATTACTGCAAGTGGCACCTTGGTGCTAGAAGCTGTGTAGGGTCATGTACGCCGAAGAAGATAAAGTTAAGATAACATAGATCTAGGCCACATTTACAACATCACTTGGTCCTTGGTGGTCCTACTTTCTTTAGGCAGAGGGTTTTACAGGATAGAGGGAGCCACAGAAAAAGGACTAATCTTGTATCCTTTGCTTAAATATTTTATTAAGTAGGATCAACTAGATACATTTGTTGTACTCTCAAAGGCTCAGAAACAACAAAGGGTGTGAGTTCAAAAGGAGGTGGGGGATAAGCCACTCATACCTATTTCAGACAGTCATTTGACTATACACAGACTTCTCTCCTCAACTGATAGTAGAACAAAATTTAGAAAGGACGCGACATAACGTATTAAAAGTTTAACTTGGAAAACAGAGAAAGTCACATTAGTACCCAAAGAGCCAACACCATCTTTTTCAGTCTTCAAATTCCCCAGAAGGGCTCCACCTCTGAGAACTTGCTGGTTTTATCAGCAAGTACCACTCAAAATCAAGCTGCCAGACCAAAACCTCAAAAATGAAGTTCAGGAATTCATGCCAGATCGACTGAAAATCATTGCTCCCCCGCTGCCTACTTTTTCTCAGATCCAGAAATAGAAAGCTATCCACATCTCTCATAAATATGTTTTCTTCATCACTGCCATCAGCATGGGCCTATTTTTGGACATCATGTCTGATCCCATAAAAGTACCCGAATCACTTCTCACAGTTCCCTCCCTCCGTAAGAGCAGGGATCCGAAGAAAGCACTTATTTGAGGCTCTGGTAATATCTCCCAACTCGACCTTAGACCCAAGCTGCACCATGGAATCAATAGCAAGTGGGGAGCATCTTTGTTCAGGTTGTCTACCATATAACACATACATTGGTACGACCTCCTTCACACTTTCTTCATTTTTTCAGATCTGGCACTTAGAGATTCAATCCAAATGCATTCTGCAGTAAAATTACTTTTGCCTCAATATTGCAGAAGGTGAACTCCTAATCAAGATCATCGCCATGCACAGGGATTCAGCCTGTATCAGATCAGGTTTCTCTTCTCCTGCCAGATGGGGCCATGTGTAGAGCACACCATGTCTGGTGGGAGGCAAAGGTGTAAGGCATTCATACTTTTCACCCCTAGGTTTAACCTTCATCCCTTCTAACTATGTCAGTGAAATGAATATACCAGAGATCTCTGCTGGTGAGATAAGACTTCTGCAAATGTACTGAAATTAATTGGGGAGCAACCACTCCTGCTCCATCTTTTGCCACGCTGCTCACGCCCCTTTTCATGCAGTAGAATTTACTAAGATCTCCCTCTCCAGGCTATGTGCCCACTCCAGTCCTGTTCCTCTCTACTCCTGTGCCACTCTCATTCAGGATGAGAATACTTGCTCAATGTCTCGGGTCTGGCCCAGCTCGCTGAGTTGCATCAGAGCCATGTACTTACCTTGTTTCCAAGGGATGCCTGGCCTCAACATCCATGCATCATGTCCGCTAGCCTGCATCTGTTATTTATGCCACTCCTGCTCTGCCGTGCCATCTTGCTAACCTCTGAGTCCACATAAGGGGCCATGGGTCTCTGTGTAAAAGAGGTCTGCCCATTACTATGCCACTTTTTTGGTTGAAGGAAGCCACATCCCCACTCTTTGTCATTATTTCAATGCCCTTCTGTCAGCTCCCTTCAACATGAACAGACTGAAAACAGATGCTGAAAAGAGAGCTCTAGAAAAAGGTTCCAGATACAGTGTCCAGCTATATCTACCTCCTAAAATTCCTCACTCCCACCCAATTATTTCTTTATTAAATCTCTGGATCACTAAAGTCTTACCTTTCAATCACTTGTGGGCCAGTTGGAGGTGAGGTTTTTACTGCACTCTGCAAATACCGAAACTGAGGGGGTGCAGTATTTGACTAGGTCCAATAGTCAAGTCAAGTCAAAATAGTTTATTGTATAAGATTACTTAAAATCGTTACAATTTACACTTAAAAAATTTAGTAAACTTAATCTTCCGTTAAATACCACTTATCAGCAATGAGCTTGGCGATATTTAAAATCTGAATCACATTAATAAAGCTCATAAAATGTTGGCTAACCGGTTAAACAATCTGCGAAAGTTCTATTATTCACAACTTTCAAAAGAGCTCAAGTGACCGAAATTATCCAAAGGTTAAATTGATTAAGACTAGGTCCAATAAATACCTACTCTTTTGAGTTTTCCTTGTAAAAATGAGACATTACATGCAAAAAGTGGTGATTATCACCGCAAATTCTGCATGTATCAGAATTTAATGCATGTTTTCACCCAGTAAATGTCAGCCAGTTTGACTTGCAGAAATTTACCATGGAAGAGTGGTAATGACAGCAAAATGTTGGAATCCTGATGTCTGGCCAAACTGGGGTTTACAAGGGATCAGAGTTTGATGGCCCACTAGAGTTCAAGGACCTTACATCACGTTTTATTCTGTATCTTTAGCACCCCCTGCATTGCTTGCACCAGTTTAGTCAATCCCCCCCATACATGAGGCGTGAGTAAGTGGTTCCTTGCATGGCCACCCTGTCCAGGCGCATTGAAGGATCATCACTTAGGGCCTGCATTCACTCATTCAGAACAAGGAGTTGAGAGGCCCAGTAGGAGAGGTGAATATTAGGGGTGCGATGCCACGTGTACAGACGGTTCTATTCACGTGTTTGGAGCAATTAGTGGGGATTCACCTTCTCACTGCTGAGGTAAGATGTATTCTGAATTAAGCATAATAATTTAGCAATGGTGTCTTCTTGAAGATGGAAGCCCAGCCCGAGAGTGATACTGGCAGCTTCTGCCATCTCATCGCATCTGCTCTGAAATTGAAAAGCACAGTGTCCTGTTTACGAGCAAGAAGCTGATCTTTATTTAAGATTACTCCTCATCCCACCCATATATTAGCAATATTGTACACATATCTCAATTAGGCTTTTACCCGGACACCAAAAGTCCAGGTAAGGGCGAGTAGCTCCAGGATCGTCCGGAATGCTTTACCTAAATACAGAAGAATGTTGTCTGCATAAAGGTAGAGTCTATTCTCTGTACTATCTTCCCTTCTTGAAGCAACTAATTTGCATACTTAATATAACAAGCCAGGGGCTCGATTTCCACTGCGAATAAAAATGAAGTGATTGAGCATCCCTGCTTCATGCCTTTCCCCAGTTCAAAAGGACTGGATATCACTCCGTTCACACCTATCGTACATTTTGGGCCTTCTATAAGAAGTTCACCCAGGATATGAACACTGTGCCCATTCCAAAGCACTCAAGGTCCTGGGACAGGCAACACCATTCAATAGAATCAAGTGCCTTTTCAGCCCCCAACGAAAGGGTCTCCAGTAGGTTGTCATTGTTTCTTGTCCTGCCCAGTCAGTTGTGAAGTCTACGTGGGTTAAGTATTAGAGATCTTCTAGTCATGAAGCCAGTTTGATCTGGGTGTATCAAAGTTGTTATGATATTTAGGAGTCTACATGTCATAATTTTAGCAATTTTTGTCTCAATGTTAAGGAATGAAATCAGCTGGTAAGAGGAGAATCTAGGCCTAGGCTTGCCCTTTTTATGTATAACCATTATAGTGGCATGCCTAAGGTCATCGACTAGTTCCCCAGGTTTCCTGAGACATGCCCAGTAGGTGGCGTCCCAGTCTAGACACTACTTTTTAAGAATTCATCGACAATGCCTTTCGACCCAGCACCTTTCTACACTGCAGCTGCTGAATAGTGTTAATTGTTTTTTTTAATGTTATATCAATATGTAGGGCTTCAATATCCATCCCAGATAGTTTAGGGGTACATAAGTTCTTCGTAAAGGTGAATATATATTCTAATCCTTGTGCTTCCTTTTCTGTATACAATGCCCTATCCCTGCCTATTGATGACTTATTCAATGCACTTGGCTTCCTCTTCCCTTCTATTGAGTCACGCCAAGAGCCAACCTACTTTGTTCCCCACTTCATACAACTTTTTGTGAGTGATTGTAGTATAGCCAAGACCGATTTTCAACCTCATCCTTGTAGGTGGGGGGCCAACCTCAGGCCCTCAAGTCTATCCAGTTTGTTTATGTTTCCTTCTAGAGCATGAACTTTCTCAAGTTGTGCCCTTCATTGTGAACTATAAAAGATGTTTAAGCGCTGGGGAGAAGTGTTTTTCTTTGTTTACCCCTTGGGTGAAATGGGCAACCTGATTTCTCACTCTATAATGTGCAAAATTATTGCAAACCCAGGGTTTGATGCTACGCAAATTCCTCCAGGTTCTGTCTGGAGAAGTTTGCAAGAGAAAAAAAGGCAGTAAGGGAGAAAATGTGCGGATTTTGAGTATGGGAAAACCAGATAATGCTCTAGCCCAACTCTGTCAAGAAAATCTTAGAATGTGACACTAAAATCACATCACCCTACTGCAAAATTTCGAGCTGTAATGACGGATTTTCTTCTGGGTGATTTTACAGTTCTTAATTTGAGCCTGTGGTTTCCGGTGCTCGGCACCAGCACGTAATTCTCAACACCGGCACTTATGACAGTCTGCCACATTGTAGCACTGTTGAGGTAATTTAAAAAGGAAAACAACAACAGGTGTTTATTGATTCAATACACATTAAAAATGACATATCTGCCGCCCAAGCCATTCTCATGACTTGGGGGCCTGGAATAGTCTAAAGTCACACCTGTAGGAGTGTGATGGTCAGTAGTTGTGTTGGGACTGTCATTGGCAGTGCTGGGAGGGGTAATGGGTGGTGCAAGCTACAGTGGACTCCTGGCAAAAGCCCTGACACTATATTTTTACAAATTAACCACTGTTTTTACACCTAATATTCCTACAGGACTCTAAATGAGGCCCTGATAAGGCTCTCTTTGGCTTTTTTTAGGAGAAGAAAACAAGACTATGACTCACCGTGTACGCCGGACTGGCCATACTACCATTGGGCAATCTCACAGAGGGCTGCAGGCTTAGGGCTCTTTTCAGTACACAATGTGCCGCTGTGAACCAACCATGGCCTCATTATAGTTGATGTCTCCTGCAATGTGGGCTGGTCTGAACCTCCTCCTAATGGCGGATCTTGGGTTCTAGCCTGGCCTTGCCACCAATAAAGGCAGAAGCCGCCAGGTGTAGCTAGTTTTGAGTGGCAACGACCTTCTTCGCCAGAACTGAAATAGCTTTTGGCTGACTAGGGAATTCTAAGCAGTGAGGAGTGGGGACAGCGTGTGGGTCCAATTAGAGGTTAGAATTTGGCAGTAAGAAAATTGGAAAGTGGTTTGAAGCTTTGCCTCCATTGTTAGCAGCGCTATGAAACAACCACCATGTTGTAAATAACTGAACAACATGTCATTCCAGATGAATAATGTAATTAATGGTCAAAAATGTTTTGAGGTACAGCACAGCAGGATTATGTAAAGGTTTATCTGAGTTAAAGGGCAGCAAGAAAACGCAAAGTGGTTCTGTCCATGATAGAGTGTATATGCAGGAAAGGCATGGCCTCAGACACTCAAACTGTTGTGCTTACCCTGCAAGTCAGGGACACATAAGCAGCGTTTGGATAAACCAACCAAAGCAACAGAATCGGTGTTTAGGCGCTGAACATTTGAATATTTTTAAATAAAATTATAATATGGATCTGCAATTTATTGCTTTCCACTATGTTAGCATCAAACAGGCAAAAACAAAAGGCATCCTCATATCCAGCTGCACTTGTTTTCTGGCTGGCTGTCCAATTGCCCTACCATTTCTGAAAACACATACCAGCAGAGTACCTTTGGAAGGGGGGCAGTGCCCTCTGACAAGGCAGAAGTAAACCCCAGGATAATTTACCACTGTGGGCGGCACCCCGCTCAGACAGAAGCGCCACCCTTTACATCTCACAAGAGGGCCCCAGCTAGCAGACAAGCGAAAGGCCACTTCTACGATCTGCAGGGAGTTGATGTACAACAAATGAAAGATGTTAGCACACCGCATCCTGACACTCGCGCGGCCCTATTGTCCGCTCTGATAGGCCCCTCCGAGCTTACTTGAATATTTACATGTTAACTCGTTATGCCCCTTTGTCCTCGCCAGCTCTGAGCATGCAGCGCTGCAGAAACAATAGAGTGCCCAAGCGTGACATCTCATTGCACAGGGCCGTGATAGTGAGGGACAGAAACTATTCACACACAAATGAACTATCTCATTTAGGCCTCGTCTTCATTTGAATGTGGACCCGTCCTCTCTCTGCACAAAAGACTCGAGTCTCACTTCTCTGTGGAGAAAAAGACCGGGGCAAATACGCAGTTTTTTTTTTTGCTGTGAAAGGAACATTTCTATTACATGGTTTATTTATTTAACAGATGCGATGTTAACCATTGCCAGCCTGGTGACTGTCTTAATCTATCTGATTCCCATACCTTTGCAGGCCCTGTTGACTAACACCTTTGAGAAAACATCATGTTATCTATTTTTAAGGTGTGCATGCCTGGATCGTTACCTTAAGAAGAGTAAACGAGGTTTTAAGAATGTTCTCGAAGCAAACAGCCTTCAAGTTGCACATACATTCAGTCATTGCTTTTTTTCGCCAAAATGGAGATTACAAACTGAAGCATAACTGCTTAGATTCAGGAGAATTGGTTTTATTTTAAGGAGGGCATTTTAGAAATATAGATTGCCCAGCTTAACAAAAAACATGGTTGAGTGACCGGAATGTACAGGAAACAAACATAACTAATATGAGTGAAAAAGGTTAGGGCAGAATAACTCAATGGCCAAAGATACACTGAATTACAAAGCACGCCCTGGGTAAAGTGTAAACCATGGTGCATGCGACAGGTGCAGAAACACCTCTGGTGTGTATAACATTTCTTATAAGATGAGTTTTCGCACCTCAAGTTCACCTATTTGCCAATCAGTTGTGAACAATGTGTCCAAACGGTATCTGCACCTGTTTTGCATGTTACATGAATTGTTAGACCGAAGCACCCTGATTTGGAAAAGCAATCCCCTTCTGGTAGACCTGGTAAGACTTGCCCACTTCAACACTAGAGTGAGCGGATTTTGAGCTCCTCTCCAATATGTGCCAGTGTAGACAAAGAAAAAACTCAAGGCGAATGAGGACGTATCCTTGTTTCACAAAGTCATGAAACCTGGCCTTCATGAATGTGACTGAAGTTTTCTGACTTTGCCCAAAGCAAAATGGAGTCAGCATCCCCCTCTATCACTGCAGGCTAAGATTTCACAGGGTAGGTTGTGCCATAGGTGTGACATCACACGCCAGGAAATCCTGTGTTGGCCAATGCAAACCTTCCACCTTCCAGTGCAGGTACAAGGAGGGGGGATGGGAGGGGCATAGATAGGATGGGTGATGGATGTGCCACAATGGGGGCAACTGGGATTGGTATTAAAGAACAAGCACAAAACAGACCATAGGGCACAATGCAGGACTCAGGGCTTTGCCTGGGGTGGTGGCTTCGACCAGGAGATGAGAGACAGCTGCTGACTGGTGGTAGTTCACCAATTTTATGTGTGTCCCTACACTGGAGGGTGAACTGTTTGCTGCTGCACTGAAAGGTCATTCAAGTTGCCCCTTTTTTTTTTAAACCTTGCAAAGTTGGGAGGCACCTAACTTCACTATTGTGCACATATTTTGTACCAGAGATCAATTGATTTGAAAACCGTACTCAGCGTTTTACAATTGCTGGAGTGCTTTTTTCCCAATTTATTTTACAAACAGTGTTCATGCCCATTTCACTTGTATTTTTATTCCGTTTTGAGCGGACAGTTACCGCCAGCTAGTAGCCGCCGGTGAATGCCCATGCAAAAACCAGAGCAAGCTCAATTTCCTGCTCTAATGGCCGCAAAAACTGAAATGTGACCATTGGCCAGTTCTAAACGGTGCCGCAAATTACCAAATCACTGCAACCTGCCGTATCCGCGATAACCAAATCCCCAACAAAGTTAAATGTCTGAGCACTGTACAAAGAAGTAAAATAAACTTAGTTTTCTTTAACTTGTCAACAGCCTAAACTAAAAAAGAATGTAAGAGGCCAGAGATGGTCTGAGCGATTGTATGTAAATCCAGGAGGCCCAAGCGGAAGAGATTTGAAAGGTTTAAATGAAACTGCATTCAAAGACCCACAAACGAATCTTGTAGTCATTTCCTCCAAAACACATGCAAACTTAATCAGGATTAAAGTGGGATTTTGTTGCTCAAATTTCCCTTGAGCTTTGCTGAGAGCACTCTGGGATTGTCTTACATGGGACTAAACGTGTAGCACGTACTGTGCTACTCTTCAACGTCCCATCTCGCCTTGCACTATTTTTACTCTGCCTGAACTTTGAATCCTAATACCTTAACTCTTTTTCAAAAAGTAAGTAACCTAACAATGGCCAGGTGTCTACGTCCCTAAATTTTTAACAGATTTTGGCCAGGGTGTCTTGTTTTCTAAGATCAATGTGTGATTAAATGGCACATTCCTGATGAGGGTCACTGCCCATGATTATGCAAAAGAGTCAATTATTAAAAAGAAAATGAGGGCAGAGCGTACATAGTCCACTTAAAAAAAAACATCAGTTTCTCAACAACAGAAGGCATTATAGGGACATCTCCATAGCTGGTTAAGTCAAGATTTATATACAGAAAACCTTACTTACTGAAAAAGGATGACGCAGACCTGTTGACCCTTCTTCCCTTTTTGTGATTCCTTTAAACTAACATTCCTCTGCTTGTCTACTTGTGCTTTTTAGTGAAAAGCACCCCCAAAATTCAGGCATTAGCGCACTGAGCAATGTTTCAAAATCTTACCCATCTGCCACAACAGTCCTAAGACTGAATTGAAGTTGCTTGTCTTGGGTAAGTCAAAGTGTAACAGTACTTTATCCAGCCTAGGTTGTGGCTAGAAATGTTATGAAGAGCAGAATTTGAAGCTCTTTCCAAAATGCCCCTAGTTCTGGCTAGAGGTTGCTCCTCAACTTGGTTGCCTTGCACATGGCAGAGACAGGACCGGTCTGGAAAACAAAATCAGCCCTGGCAAAAAAAGATTACGTCAGTCCCATGATGCAGAAGGTGGCTAAAATGGCGCCTTGTGGGCATGGTTGGGTTGTGGCAGCTCCTCCTGCTCTGAAAATGGCCCCTAGCCTGCAGCCCGCCGTGGAAATGCCAGAGTGGCAGGACGGCCAGTCTGGCCCTGGGCATGAAGGATATTTTAAGTTACACAGCATTTTCTTGGGTCTGCTTTCACACATCTTGCGTTATTATTTTGAAGAGGCACAAAGGATCGCTGATGGGGGGTGACATAAGGGAGTTTAATCCCCATGATAGACTCTTGAAAAGTCAAGTCATTTTCATTACTAAAGAGATTATATGGTTAGACTTCTTTCCTCTGGACACCAGTCTGGCAGAAATGTATAGCACGAAATGTATGGAAACCGGCATACATTTAAGTAAACCACCTAGCAAAAAGCCACCGTAAGGATAACCACCAAGACCATCAGCGTTCACCTGGTCCAGAGATGCAGCAGAGGTTGTAGATTAGCTGGACCTATTATTAATGTGTTTCACTACCATGTGCCCTCTCTGGCGCTAGTCATTGCTTGGCACGTACGTAAACGTTTCCAATGTAGGGGATACTCATACAGGAAACGCAATGGAAATGTAAAGACACATTGCTTGATTTACAATTTAGGGTAACTAAAAGTCCTCAGATTTCAGGATGGCAAAAACCAGTGGAGAATCCACTGCAAGAAATTACTCCGCCATACTTGCTTATGATGGAGTAAATTCATGGGTTATCCTGTGGATTTAGCATGAACTCAACCATTCACTGAGATTTCCCTCACTACCCAACTTCCAATCAGGATCAATTGTGATTGTATTTATATAGCGCTTACTACCCTTGACGAGGCGTCGCAGCACTGTTCGGCAAGTAGCATGCTACTCCGGAACACAATGTGGTAAATTAATTTATATAAGCCTGGTCCTTTACATAAATGAGGGAGTATCAATTTTTCTCAAAAAAATGATCCAAAAGGTATTGAACTAGTGATTGGTCTTTCAATAAATATATTTGGTTGCCTGCTTTACTCGGGGGCATGGTCTAAGGATACAGAAGCTGCTTGTGGGCTCACAACAGCACTTCCCATCATGACGCACCACACACCAACAACCGACAAATCAGACAGAATCCAACACAGCCCTGATGTGCCATGGGGCTGGATTGCATAGTACCCAACAACACTCGCCGCAGTGGCATAACAATAGCCCCCGCAGTGCAGGGCCCCCGTGCTCCAGGGGGCCCCCTCCGGCACTGTGCACGGGCGGCAGGCCCCTGGCATTAGATCTCCGGACTGGAACCAGAGCGTGGGGGCCCCCTCCACGTAGTCTGCAGGGGGACCCCTAAAGTTTTGTTACGCCACTGACTCACCACCAAGGAATGCCACACACACATATCTATCTGCCAAGCAATAGGCATGCCCAGCACCTGGAAGATACGCAGCCAATTGGTAAAGCCCTCATGCCTCAGTAGTAAGACACCAAAACTATACATCCTCTGCTGAATAAATAAGATATGGCGGCATTATCAAAATGCTTTGACAAAGCCAAAAGGTCTGGCGTTGGTTACCAGTCTTTCGGCTTTCTCAATGCATGTTTTATTTTGGCAGGTTTTTACAAACTTTACTGTTGTTTGAGCAGCTGGCCCTTAGCGAAACTTAAAAATATTGTCTAAAAGCAAAAATATGTTTTGGTCTCAAAAACACACATTTCCATAGCAGTCCCTGCCACTGAAAGAAACTACTTTATGTGCGTAAATGTTGCTTGTAAAAGAGGAGAATGCTGTCAGTCACAGTGAAGTAAGCCAGTGGTAGCAGTGGGCCTGCCTACTGTCAGAGGCTGTATGCTGTAACGGGCAGAAATAAAATGTGAATGACTCTGCAACACCCCAGTGGATGAAGAGGGTGGGCTAAAGTCCCTTATATGTAGGTATCTAATATGTCTAGTAGTAGTAACATCAAAAGGTCTTGGTTAACACCATACCAAATAATAGGGCCAAACCAGAGTACAATACCTATACCACATCTTCTCTTCAATGGAGTGCTCTTATATCAGGCGAGAGAAGGCATCTTGTACAAGGGATAGTGCTTAGAAACATGGGCACATTGCAAAGTAAAATGGGACGTCACTTCACAGACTCCACTGTTTTCGGGCAATCTCAGTTTTTGGATGAGTAGTCAAAGCGCAGGAGGATAGTTTTATTTTTGAACAATGAGCCAGTGTGCTGTCTGGTGCAGCTTTGGGTGATACATAGGTCGTATCTCTCTAGGTCCAGAATGCACAAGATGGGCTGCAGGGAATTGGCTGAATGCACCAGGGGTTGCGACAGCACAAGCACTTTTTACCACACACTCTGGGCTTGCCCACTAATTCAAAATTTCTGGACAGGGGTGATAGAAGTGATGAAGAAAGTAACAGGTCTATTAATCCCACTGGAGGCCAAGTGGCTGTTGCTGGGCATAACGGGGGAAGAGAAGTGGCCCAAATACTCATACACCTGGTTAAACACCGCTGCAGGGGTGGCAAAGCGCAACCTGGCTAGACTCTGGGGAGCGAATAGGCCTCCCACGTTCCAGGACGGGGAGGAAGACTAGCTGAACGTGAAACATACCAGGCGAGGGGCTGCCCTTACAAATTTGAAAAGATTTGGGGACTGTGGATGCAATACAGGGGAGCTAATTTAACAGAAGGAGAAGGGAGATAGGGAGGGGAATGGGTCACTGTGGAAAACAGACAACGGGTCAACAGCCCGTCATACTATGCAATATGTTACTCTCTGGATAGGGGATTGGGTAACACACTGACAATCAGCGATGTCCAGGCCTCCTGCGAGTGGCCTACAATGTTTTTGCTAAACTGACCGTTAATGGTCTGTTGTTCTCAAGTAACTGCTTAATAAAAAGAATGTTTAAAAAAAAAACTATGAGCCAGTGTGTAATGGGCCTGAGGCAGGACCTGGATTCTTTTCTCAAATCTAGCCACCAAGATGGCACAGCGTGTTATATGCCCTCCGCTCATATCTGTGTTGACTTACATGTCAGTTTCAAATCCTGGCCAGGCCAACTCAGAGATCCATCCATCTGAAGTTGTAAAACTCAGTAGCACTAAATTGGGTAACACCTGCTATTTACAGCAAAAATGTGACATGAAGTGGTATTTATAAAAACAAGTTAATATTTTATTATTTTTAGTAGTGGTAGTAGTAGTAATAGCAGTAATAGCAGTAGTAGAAGTAGTAGTAGTAGTAGTAGTATTAATGATATAGTACTGCATTTAATATCTTAGGGGCCCAGATATTCACGGGAACACAAGTACTGTGTCATTTAGCGCTATGTTCAATGTGTTCCAGTCAACGCTTTTTCTACCATTTCTAGGGAAGTCAGCACACAGTGCCTGACTCAAGGATTGCAAAATCTTCCAATTACTTTCCACCCTTCGCTCACACCCAGATCCCCTCACCTCAGCCCACCCCACACACCCACATCTATCAGACATTAACAGCAGTGACTTTCCCTAAACTGGGATGATGAACTGGCTACATTTTAGAAGGTGTTGCAAACTGGAAGGGCGTTTGTCTAGCCCAGTCTGGCAGAGGACAGCGGGCAAGACAAAGTCACTTCAGTTTCCCTCAAACACGACGCACAACATATTAACAAATCCGTGACGGATTCTGACCAGCGAGCGGTTAGAAAAGCTTACGCTGCTCTTTCCTGACCAGCCGCTCTTGTCAGGCAGTTATATATGGGCTCTCCAACCATCCAAGTTCCCTCTCTACTGGAGAATCTTTTGTGCCAAGTAAAAGTGATACAGAAACAATAAAGGCCAGCATTCACATAGTGCAAGGCCTTTGCAAACAGAAATCTCAGTATGTCCCATTCTTCATAGAAAGAGCATGTACTACAAATGTAGCAAGTGTGGCAAGACATAATTGGAATTGTGAGGAGTCCTTTTCATCCTCCTCAGAAGTTGGTATCACTTCTAATAAGCAGGAAAGCACACTGGCTCCTCAATACTGCATGAGAAAAAGCTTTGCTTTGAAATGATGGAGCCAGGTATCAACTCGGCTCAGTCTGGCCTGTACCCTGAATATCGGCACTGCAATATCGATGGCAAAATATTGAAAATAAAATATAAACAGCTTAGTAAGTCTAAATTTTCTATATCTAACTCCACATATATGTACTTTGGTGATATGTGTCTTCAAGGTACATAAGTTGTGGAGTTACGAACAGTAAATCTATCCTGCCCTATATGCACTTACCTTTCGATATATCGTCTCTCGATAGTCTGTCTGACAGTCATCAGATAGAACCACAGAGACTGCAAGTGACTCCGTGAACCAAAAGCACTCAAAGTAGCAAGTCTTCGGATAGAACCATAGTGACCGCAAGTAGCTCCGTGAACCAAAACCACTCAAAGTAGTAAGTCTTCGGATAGAACCATAGTGATTGCAAGTGACTCAGTAAACCAAAACCACTCAATGTAGCAAGTCTTGGAATAGAACCATAATGGCCGCAAGTGACTCCGTGAACCAAAAGCACTCAAAGGAGCAAAGAGACAATAGGGCAGATTTACCAAGACCTTCGCCGCTGCAAAGTCAAGCACAGTGACACAATTGATGGAAAAGTCTTGAATGGGTATTTACCAGTGCAAAACGAGCAGGCTGTGCGTCAAAACTTAACTGCTCCCCGAGGCAGCCCCAAAGTCAGAGAAATATATTTATTTCTCCAATCAATGCACACATTGTACAGCACACATTGAAGATGAGAAATGAGTTACAAATTGTATAGGCATAGGATTCTGTACTAGATTGGTATATTTCCAATATACAACCTATGCTAGACATCACACACTCACCTATACAACGTGGTGGAAAGTCGTGTGTGTGGCACTAGGCAGCCTGTTTGTCAGCGAGCGCAGATAAAGAGACCAGAAGCTCCATTTTTAGTAAATATGTCATGTGCTGCTCTCTCCCCATGCACAACTCAGTACAGAAACTTAGGCTGCTGCGCTACGCTATTCTATAGTTTAGTAAATCTGCCCCAATGTACTAGGCTGTAGAAAAAACACTTAAATAAAATGTGCATGGCAATAGAGATGCAATAACAGAGAGGTTCAAGATCTTCCTTAAAACTGAAACCACTTGATATCCACCTGAAGCACAACACAAACTGTGCCTGCTCTCTCAATGCTGGAATGAAATGGAGGTATCCTTTCAATTCTTAAACAACGAAGGCCCTGAATATTTACTATACTGTTTGGAAGGAATGCCAAGACTTGGCGTACCCCAATGTAGCAAGTCTTGGAATAGAACCATAATGGCGACAAGTGACTCCGTGAACCAAAAGCACTCAAAGTAGCAAGTCTTCGGATAGAACCATAGTGATTGCAGGTGACTCAGTGAACCAAAACCACTCAATGTAGCAAGTCTTGGAATAGAACCATAATGGCCGCAAGTGACTCCGTGAACGAAAAGCACTCAAAGTAGCAAGTATTCGACTAGAACCATAATGGCCGCAAGTGACTCCGTGAACCAAAAGCACTCAAAGTAGCAAGTCTTCGGATAGAACCATAGTGATTGCAAGTGACTCAGTAAACCAAAACCACTCAATGTAGCAAGTCTTGGAATAGAACCATAATGGCTGCAAGTGACTCCGTGAACCAAATGCACTCAAAGGAGCAAAGAGACAATAGGGCAGATTTACCAAGACCTTCGCCGCTGCAAAGTCAAGCACAGTGACACAATTGATGGAAAAGTCTTGAATGGGTATTTACCAGTGCAAAACGAGCAGGCTGTGCGTCAAAACTTAACTGCTCCCCGAGGCAGCCCCAAAGTCAGAGAAATATATTTATTTCTCCAATCAATGCACACATTGTACAGCACACATTGAAGATGAGAAATGAGTTACAAATTGTATAGGCATAGGATTCTGTACTAGATTGGTATATTTCTAATATACAACCTATGCTAGACATCACACACTCACCTATACACCGTGGTGGAAAGTCGTGTGTGTGGCACTAGGCAGCCTGTTTCTCCGCGAGCGCAGATAAAGAGACCAGAAGCTCCATTTTTAGTAAATATGTCATGTGCTGCTCTCTCCCCATGCACAACTCAGTACAGAAACTTAGGCTGCTGCGCTACGCTATTCTATAGTTTAGTAAATCTGCCCCAATGTACTAGGCTGTAGAAAAAACACTTAAACAAAATGTACATGGCAATAGAGATGCAATAACAGAGAGGTTCAAGATCGTCCTTAAAACTGAAACCACTTGATATCCACCTGAAGCACAACACAAACTGTGCCTGCTCTCTCAATGCTGGAATGAAATGGAGGTATCCTTTCAATTCTTAAACAACGAAGGCCCTGAATATTTACTATACTGTTTGGAAGGAATGCCAAGACTTGGCGTACCCCAATGGAAAGGCTTCAACCAGATATGTGGAACCATCTACTGTACAAGGGTTTAAGAAGTACAGGCAAAATTACATGTTGGCCTCATGGGCTTCCACCCCTTAACCTAGGCATTTGTTGCAATCTTGTACCCTCTGGTGGTGGGCCTTAAGGCAGGTGAGCACAGCCACCTTAATGTAGCATCATCTCTATTGGAAACTCCAAGTCTTTCTGAGCAAGAAGTACAGGTATGTCCACTCAGCAGATATAAAGGGTATGGGGCAGGGCAAGCATGCGTGTTGAACAGCACTGTTAAGATTCATTTTCAGACGTATGTTTTGATAGAGGATGCAAAAGTAAATGCTTCAGAATGAGTGCAAATTTCTCACACTTTTTAAGTACTATACCATAACAAGAGCTACCTTAACAAAGCCACCTGCAGAATTTGGAAACTTGCCCATCAGAAGTCTCTGTCCCTTATTCGGGAGAGTGAAATCTCCCTTTCAGAGTATTTTGCCTCAATCACAAATAGTCCTTTACACTCAGCACATCATATGCCACTGTTCGTGTGTAGCACTCATTTGAACATAAACTATCTTGAAGGTCCGCAAGAATCCTAAACACCTATTTGTGGATTGAAATCCCTTCACAAAATTATGCTAGACACGCACGCCATGAGGAGAATTACTTATCATATTCATATAAATGACTACAAGTCTCATGTAGAAGATGTTGCTAAGTGCCAGTACAATATTTGCATAATTAAATATTATTAAGACTAGTGGCTCATGACTGTATTACAAATAGATAAATATTATCCAATCAATTTTTATTCACGGTACAAATGGTTGTATCTCAGGTCAGTGCAGTTAGCATGGGCAAGATTTGCACTCATTCACTGATGGGACTGAACATCAGTACTGGGTCAGGGCAGGCCAGTAACATGAAGAAATATGAGCTATACTGAAAGTAGCAGAACATCTAAACATATAGGGGGGGCCTATTCACAAAGGTATTCTGGGGTACGTAAATTAGTACTCCTGTGATATTCTTTTATATACTCCTAAGTACGTGCCTCTGTGAACTGGCCCACAACATCGAAAACAGAATTAAAATGACAATATTTATGGAAAACTCATATCCAGTTAGTACAAATAGCAAGAACTGTGGCCTCATAGCACTTTTAATGGTAGGGAGCTGGAAGTTTCGGGCAGAGTGACAAAGGTGTGTAAGGGTACATAAAAGAGTACTCCTGCAGTACTACTACCTGTGCTCACACACACTTTTGTGTTTCAGCCACGTAATCTTGCTGCTTTCACTGAGTAGTTTCCAACCAAAGGACCTCTCTGGCTTCAAAGTTCTTCTCTGCTGTATTTGAGCCCATCAGCAGAGTTTGCATTGTATTGTATTGTATTTGCATCTATATAGCGCCTACTACAACTAATTAGGCGCTGAGGTGCATTACAGCAGGTAGCACCCTACTCCGGAACCCAATGTAGAATAAAATACCTGTCGCTGTCTTAATTTAAGGTTGTCTCACGGTATTGTGAAGTTCTGTGGGACTGCAGGTGGTGTGACCACCGGATGATTCCTAACTGATAACACAACATATCTGGGGTAGGTTTGTGTGTCCTTATTTTGTAGAGTTGTGTGGGGGGTTTTTTAGCACCAGAAGTCCCCCGAGTTTTATCAGTGACTTTTTTGTGTCTGAAAAGCCTATTCCTTTCAAGTGACTTTATAGAGTTAAGTGAGGTTCCCGTTTTTCTTAAAAAGGTTGCCTTGTGGCACTTTCCCATAATCCCTTTCTTCACATGACTGATTTAAATCAGGAATAACTCTTAAAGCGGCCATGCCACATTATACTACACAGAGTACGGAGGTCAGGAAAGCGCAAACCAGAGAGGGAATTGCGATGCAATGGAAGTAATGACACCTTCTATAGCATAATTGCCATAACAATGCAAATGTGACGTCATGACTGTACTGCCACCATTTAAATTAGCTGCATACATATATAACAGGTATATCCATTATACGTTTGTTGTTGTAATAGATTACCAGGCGCTTCTCGGCCTTTTGGCTAAAATCAAGTTTTGTAGCTGGCTGGGTGGCTGGCTAGGCTGGCTGGCTAGGCTGGCTGTGGGGATGACGGATAGGAAAAAAATATATATATTACCAGCACAGGTGTGATGTTATTGATGCAGGCACGAGTTCATATTGCATACAATTCCCAAAATGAATCCGCCAAGGACACCAAGTGCTTAATTTCGACCTATCCTAAATTAATGTAAATGGTATTGCTGTAAACCGCTAGGTCAGGCAGTGACGAATTACCCCCCGCACCTGCTGTAGAGTTAGGAGCCCTGTGTATTTGCAGTAACAGCTCCGTGACATGCCGCGTCATGGCACTGCCCTCATGCACACATCATGTGTTCTTGGCGATGTGCCCCGGACAGTTTTTCGTGTCAAAAACGGGTGTTTTTAGCAGCACTAACTGTATGATTACCTTACTTGAATCCCTCTAAGAAGCTTACACTGGGAGTTCAGCATAGGAAGGAGATTAGAATTTGAATACGTGTCGACGTAAAAGGGTACACGGGCCGTGTCACTGCGTATGTGGCCCTAGACAGTCATTCTCGCATCCAGTAAGCCTGCCACAATGGGGGCCTCGTTTTCATTGTATGACAATTAAGTTGTTGAAGGCACACGAGGGAATGGGGGAGGTTTGCCCGCCACAGCGTCAGTAGGGTGCGTGGAAGGCTGCACCGGGCCTAGATTAGCCGCACAGGACTGCACTCCCAGCACTGGGCGCCAGTCACATGCTGCCCCGTTGCCCGGCAACGGCAAAGCCCAGGAAAAAAAGTTTCTCTGAGGGAAGTCTGGGTCTGTGCAGCCCCCTGAGAGGCTTTGTGCTCCCGCAGACCACACGTCTGTGTCCAGGGCCAAAGAGTGTCTCTCAGTACGGTGGCCAAAACTCACACACAGAAATAAACTCTTTCCTTCCCAAATCCTATAGCATTCCCAAAAGGCATCCATCTATCTCACTTGTACTGTTAGAAGGTGGGTATCAGAAGCAAAATCCATAAAACTGTGAGAAAATCCCAAACTGTAAAACTGCATATACATTAACAAGTAAAAATGCGATTACGAACACAGATAGTTCTGGATCTGAGTGAGAATACAGCACCGTTTAATACAAATGTATGAATGTATGTGTCTTTATAGACGCGGATCATTAAATGTCGAAACAGGAGCAAATGCAACGTTTTCATAATCTTATGAGAAACTTTGCCCGTGTTGATCAGAGCACGCTTTAAAGTTATTTTAAAGTGCAATGTGTTCAGCAATTATTGTCACGACCACAAATGCAAAATTTGTAACCTCGCTTGCTAACGGACCAAGGCTGCAGCCAGCATGTTAGCTAAAATAAACGTCCACTTGTGTAACAAAGATGAATTTTCTAATACAGTCACATCATTAGAAAGTAAAGGCTTCACCGGTCTTTTAACTTTGAAACGGTTGGATTAACGCAAAACCAAAACCATGCAAAATACAATATAGTCCTGGGGGTCTGTAAACTCTCTGGGGACGTTTGGGGGGGAGGAGGGTGAGGCTGTTTCCATGAGGACATGGCGCACCCACAGTGCAGGGGTCCCATTGTGATCTCCTCTGCTAACCCCCCGGCTTTCTGTGCAAAAACAGGTGGCTGATGCTCGCGGAGCGGGCGGAGAGATGAGAGACGTCTTACCCTGACCGTCGGTGAGTACCGTGCAGACTCCGAAGAAGACCCCCAGGCAAAGAACAGCAGCGGCAGCCGGTCGGTCCATCCCAGGCAGCAGGGGGGCCATCTCTGCCTCACCACTGGTCCAGCAGCCAGGTGGGAGCGAGCAGCTGATCCGAGAGAGTCTCTCCGGGGATCTGCACTTTCCGGGTCCCACCGAGTGTTTTCTTATCCCGCTACTTGCAATCTGGGAGGCGTGTCCTGGGGCTGAGACATCGCAGTTCTAACACCCTCCCGCCCCCAGACAGGGCATAAAGCTCTTACAGCCGCCCGGCCCCGGAACCAGCATGACTCAATCACACCCTGTTCTACTCACCCCCCACCGGACGGACAGACAGACATAGCGAGGCAGTGATTCTGCTGAGGGTGCATTCCATCACTGCTTGCCCCATCTGCCCTTCGTGTGCCCATCTCTTCGAGCCCACCTCCACAATATAATTACATTATTTTAAAAGTGTTTTCGTTCTGTGCTCCTAAGGGCGTAATAATTATTACTGTAGCAGGTGGCACCAACCAGAATTTAAGGCATATCGACCGTGTACATATGACAGCGATTAGTATAAAAGAATATGCTCTTTCGAGGTACTTACAATAAATATGTGCAACTTTTATCTGTTTTACAAATTTTTATCCCATTAATAGGCGGAAAAATGCTAAATCGATCTGCATTTCAGCCTGAGCCTAGGAGATTGAATTTTTGAAACGTAAAACAGTCGCTAATGCATTGCAATGCAAACACTCCATAGGAGGCTGAATGGTACACGAAACAGTCAATAGCACAAGGTAGGAGAGAATACTCCCCACGGCTGACTCAAAGGCCGCACTTTGTACATTTTAAAGAATTGGTAGCAATATGTCTTGCAGACAGCTGCACTGCTAAGACAGACTTAAAACATGATGTCCCTGCTAACTGCTTTCATTTTAAGCAATCATGACGTTTTGCAAAGTACAATTATTGTCACATCATTCTTTTCCATATTCCCTTCATTACCAAGTGAAGCAGACAACTCATGGACAGACCTCTGAAGCTCCTCGCTTCATCACCTGAAGTTTTCTTTCCCAAGTTGGCTAGGCCTGGGTGTAAATTCCACTCCGCTCGCAGAACTTGCAGAGTTTTTCCAGCTCCATGCTCCGCGTAGAGCACGGAGTTCCGAAAAACTCTGCAGAGCGGAGTTTTTTCCTCACTCACACTCTCCGACGTTAAGTTGGTGAGCGCGAGTGAGGAAAATCTTACTCCAGATCAACTCCCGGCGAGATTTCTCAACGCGGGTGGTCGTGGATGGTCGCTACCGCTCATGTTGAGAAACCTTCCGTTCGCGTTGAGGAAGCTGCTGCTTGCGTAGAATATCTAGTTGAGCGGCAGAAAGAACCAGCTCCCTCTAGCTCTGGGTGTGGTGTCATTAACGCTTATTTTGCGGCGATGTTTGATCATTTAGGGTAATCCCAGCTATGCCTAATCTTCCCTTACTGATTCCCTTTATTACTTGCCCTACGCCTGCCCCATGCATCTGTGGTGTGGTTTCGTGGTGATGATACAGGAAGTGTCCCTACAAACTCTGGATCCCATAGGAGACAGTAGGGGTGAAGCCACACATGAAGGGAAGAGTAACATGGTGCAAAGGCTTCTGTGGATGAAGACAAGTACTTCTTCCAAGGAAGTCGGCACGCCTCTGTTTGTATCAAAGGAAATGAAGAAGACAGGACTAGTAACAGTGAGTATTCCCTTAAGTCATCCAAACATTACTACCTGCATTACCTTCTATATTTCTCAGATGTGCAGATGCCGTATGCATTGAATTTGAGCTGTGAGTATCAGCTCACTGGAGCACTGTGAGAAATGTATGCTACTGATCTACACCTTAGGTTCATGAACTGCACCAGTGACAAGCAACTTTGCTTCTTTGACGTGGTTATTTTGCTTCAGAATTTGCACTGATCTACCAGTGCAAAATGCAACTTTCATTTTGTGGAAATGTCATTCTTTCACAGATCATGTAGTGTAAATGACATTTTGCACAGGCCAATAAATGCAGATGTTGGTGCAAATTTGCCCCATCACAAGTGCAAATTTGCTCAATGAAACGTACAATGCAGTGAGTGTAATCCTGTCCAATATTGCAGCTCATAATGTCACGGAAGTACATGCTCTTCACCAGTATATATGCTTTCGGCATGCTACCGGTGACCAACAAACTAACAGTCACATCTGAATAAGGATTTCTGGCTTCTTGTACTTTTTCGCTGTGTGGCTGCAAGATCATCACTGCAGTAAACGCATACATGAGCAGAGTTTACTGGTAAAGGTACAATTACACCTTACATTTTTATTCCATTCAGAATTATGCCAAAATAGTTCAAGTACCTGCTTGCCAAAACATAACAGTATTCTTCAGAATTTCAATTCCTTGCAATTTGCTAATCACATTTTAAATCCAGGTGAGTGGCTCAGGCTTTTATCACCCATAGGCTAATAACATTAGTACCACTTGCTTGTATTGTCCAACCCCTGCTATCTTTAGCACTGCAAAGTCAAATTAACAGTGCAAGTTAAGTATTTTAAAGCATATTTATTATCATTTATTTATTTATTCGTTTCCATATGTACTCTAATTCTATTCTTGCTGCACCCCCAACTCAGAACATTACCCAAAATCTGTTTCATTATACACATATCACGTACGTACTCTAAGTCGGAGCTTGGTTGATATATTCAGCTACAAATGACACTAGAACTTGGCCATGGTCGCTGTTCATTCCCTATTTTGTATGGACCACGAACAGACTTGGAATGCCATCATCATGGATTTGATACGCCATCACGCACAGATTTGGAAAGCCATCTTCATCAAAATGTTATTGTTGATCAAACCTTGGGGGAAATGACAGCTACAAACTGACCAGTTTCACTCTCTTGCAATACATTTTTCAATACTATGTGGTTTTTATTTCAGCATCAAACAAGTCTACTAGACACTTAGATTTTGATGTAATCGTCACTTAGGGCCTGATTACGATGGCTGTGGGACCGCCACTGTCAGGCCGTCGGTGGCGGTCCCACGGCCATCCAGCCCATTGATCCGAACGCTGCATTAGGATGCAGGCGGTCGGAGCTCGGCTGTCGGGGGGCAAGACCGCCGTGTCCGACAGGATCAAAAATCCTGTGAGGGTGGTGGTTGGACTCCTATTCCCCGCAAAGAGGGCAGTGCCTGCTCAGGCACCGCCGTAGGGATTAGGATGTCCCTTTCCGCCTGCCCTTTCATGGCGGTACACCTGCCATGAAAAGGCAGGTGGAAAGTGACTTTGGGGGCCCCTAGTGGGGACCCCTCGCCCCCTGGCCCTCCTCTATGGGGCCTGAGGGGCACCTAAGGTGCCCCACTAAACATCCCTGCACCATGTGGCAGGCACCGCATGGTGCAGGGATGTTTTAAATGTGTACATTTTGTATTGTGGCGTGTGCTGCAGCCCGCAGCACAGACTGCAATGCAAAATATACACATTGTGACCGCTGTGAAGGTAGTCGCATCGTAATGCGGGCAGCTGCACCGCCGACTTCTAGTCGAGCGGTCCTGCTTCTGCCACGGTGTAATTAATTTGGATGCTAGGATTAGAGTAAAAGAATCCCATAGGGTCCTACTCTACACTGATGACTATGTCATCAAACATGAAATCTAACTATGAAGCCAATCACAACCACCAAGCAAACCTCCTCAGATCATCAAGAGGAATTTGAAATGTCTCGATATTTGTTTTTCACTACTTTTGGTACCATTTATATAAGATACGTTTCATCAGTCACCTAACTGTTTAAAAACGCATTTTAATATCCACATAACTTTCCAAGAATTCAAAACGAAATTATGGAAATTTTTGATTTTTTAAAAAATCTTGTACAGTAGCCAAAGAAGCAGAGATTATGATTGCTGTGATTTCAAAACAGGGTTTGTCCACCAGATGTTTGGCTAAGTAACTGGGACTGAACCAAACTCTTATCTTGGATGTGAAAAATGTGAGCATCATTTTCAAATCTGAAGTGTCTTTGCGCCACTAAATTTGCCAAGTGGTTAAAACTGGTTTTTAACACTTAAACATCTTCATGCATTGTACACTATTAGAATATCGTGGACTAAAAATCGTCTGACAAAATTGGAGCAGCCTAAATATTGTTAACTAAAATATCACCCCCTTGCAGGTACTAATAGCAAATCTTCACCTAATGGAGCAATATTTTTTGTGTGTGATTTATGGACCACCATTATCATGTAAGGTGATATTTTGATCTATTGTCTGACATACACAATTCATATAAAAATATGCTTTTGTTTTAGGATGTAAATAATAATAGTATTGTTCAAATCTTGATTTGATTTTGTGAATAATATTTATATTGCCTTTCAGAGTGCTGAATTCAAGCTCGATGGCACCTGCCAAATGCTTCAACCAACTCACTATTGTGCCTCAAATTACATGTGAGTCACACAAGGGGGGCTTGAGGAGATTTAAGGACCAGCGGGAGCCGACTCCCCACTCATTAATAATATCATGAAAAAGGTTCCCGAGTCCAGTTAGCTAGGGGGTTTATTCAGCGGAGAGCTGAGTGTACTTTTACGTGCAACAGGGAATTCCCTTTTTAGGACGTTTCCCCTCACACACCAGAGGTGTCATGCTTCATCATAGGGGTGCCTCCTCACGTGAGAGACCTAGTCTCTACGCGGGCTACAACCCCCTCACTGTGAGGGAGGAGCTCAGGGAAGTTTTATTGCGATGTCAGCAGGTGTACTAGCACCCTATGTGAGCCTGGTGTGTTATAAAAACGTGCAGTGCTATAATGTGGGTGATTTAAAACTAACTACGGGGTTAGCTATGCTACAACTTTAATTCCGCTACCCAGTGTCAGGATTAAAAACAGAATCTTGCTGATAACACAGGTGCCGACATTAGAGGCTTCTGTGTTGTATCAGGACCTCCTACAGCTTTGAAGTCTTTGCTTTGGTTGCCAGCAACTTGTAGAATGAAGTTTACTTTTCTTTGCATGGCCCTCTGAGTCCTACATCAGTTTGCTCCCTCATTTATAAAGGAAATATTCAACCTTCATGGATCTAATTGCTCACTCCACTTCCTCACAGGTTTAATGTGCTAGATTTAAGAGCAGGTGCATATTAATCGAAAAAGGTCAAAGATAGCTAACATATTTCTCGGTAAAGAATCCATCGCTTCTTCAGGGCTAACTATAATTCAAATGGACAGTACGATGACTTCCACAACTCATTCTGGATTTGAACCACCATTTCACAACAGTTTTTATTGCAGTTTCCATACACCTTCATCTTCTATATGGAAACATCTTTAATCTCATGTAAACTTCAACATTAATCAAGACAACAAGCCTATAAAACTTCCAGAGACTTAATCAAAAGTTACCCATAATAAGACGGTATCTCTTTCGAGAGCTCTGTTAGATCGTCTTCAAATGAACAGCACAGTAAATGCGAAAAAAACATACACAAGTCGACAGCTTTTAATTGTTGAATTTAAAAAAAATATGTTTATATATTTTCTCAACAAATGTAAATGAGTTTGTGCTTATAAAATAGTCTCCCTGCACAAATGTTATTGTCCTTGTGATGCAACTTTGTATGTAATGTGAAATGTATTCGATGTAATCTCAAGGTCACTGCAATTATCCAGTAGTGGAAGACCAAATATTTCTGGAGGACTAAATCCAGTGTAGCGGAAGGAAAGGCATATTCATTCACCATTTCCTATTCACAACGTTATTCACCAGCAATTAGAAATGCTGTTTTTCATGAAAGCACAGGAACATATTGTCTTTAACACTGTCCCTTTGTACCTTCTAAAGTAAAATAAATTGTGCAAAACATGTAAGCAAGACTATATCTAAGCACTTCCTGTATTATTTATTCAGCACATCACGATTATGTTCTCATACTTATCTTTAATTTTATTTTTAATGTTCCATGTAATTCTCATTATAGGGCTTTTTTACATTTGTATTTAGGATTTCTCTATCCTGCTAAGAGTTACTTTAGGATTCAGAACATCGAATCTCCAAAAGATATACAACATGGCTGGAATTCTTTTACAGTTTGAGTACCCTCTCGAAATAGCTGCTAGTTTGATAACACTGTCTGTGATGTAAGCATTTGTGTGAACAGTGAAGCAGAACATGTTCACGACAAGGAGTAACCATTCTTTCCACCCTGTTTGTATTAAATTCAAGTATTTAAGGTTTTTATGTCCTACTCCAGGTGAAAACCCCTTCAACTGAGAATAATTACATTATCTGGGCACAATTTCAACCTTTCTAAATACACGTTTATAGCAATCAACAGCTGAAAAGTAACTAGTTAACTGCCTGACACCACCTGATGCAGCATTGCCCGTTTTGTGCAGCGATTTTAAAGACTGTTGACCTATTTGCTCTATTTATTATACACAACAGGCAGTGAAATACATGAGGAGTGTAGAAGAAATAAATTACTGTTGCATTATCCAGTTTTCCATAGCCTTTATCTATTGTACTACAAAATGATAGTTTTATAGGGGGTACATTTGTAAGGAAATACCTTGAAAGACATATTTAGAAGCTGAAGTACTGGAACAAAAAAAGCAAGTTTTGAGTTGTCAACGGAAGATATGTATGTTCAGGATTTACGTTTTTCTCAGGTAGGTTGTCTTGAGTCTTGATGCAAAGCACGAGAATGAATGAGTAATATATTTGACTTCCTAGACTGAGGAATGTCAAATGAGAAACTTAATTTGTTCCTTGTACTTTTTAAACAATAAGCAAGCGACATCTTTCTTTTAAAGGCATGGACCATTCCAAGTTTAAGGCTTTGTAATGGATGGAACAATGTTATAAGGTAGTACACGCCTGTTATGGGACTTAATTTTTGTCCTGCAACAAGGTTGAGAAGCCAAGTAAAGAATGGTTTGCCTGGGGCCAACGAAAATTAGGTAGGCCATGAAGAATCACATTTCACACATCGATGTGAGATGGGAGACATTGACCATTACGCTAACTCCAATCAAGTTGTGTTCAAACACAGACAATTGCCCCCAACAGTAAGAGGGATTTTAATGTCCAAGAATGCCACAGAAGTGTGCCCTGAGGAGTGTAGTCAGTGGGGTTACTGAGACTCAAAAAGAGCGAGAGAGCTCTATTTTTAGTAAATCTCAGGTCTCCAATGTTTTCACAGTTGTAATGCCAAGCCTTGTTTAGAGGGGTGTGCGTTGACAGCACGTACACAAACATAATTACGCAAAGCCTGATGCTCCCTCCATTTTAGATGGACATCCTGCTGCAGAGATCAGGGGTCGAGTGAAGCTATTGTACTTCTGGAAATCTTTTTCTGTCATGGTCATAACAACTGTTTCTGACTTCGGCCGACCACAGGCAAAGTTTAATTTCACCCCCGCCCACTATGGGCCTAGCCTTGCACAGTCTCTCTATGCAGATACTGCGAACATGTGTGTTTGTGTGCATTTCTAAATGTGTTAAAACTTGAAGGTATCTGCAGTTGCTTGTGTATCTGAGAGAAGGAGATGTGTATGTGGGCAGGAGGTGGGTAGTCTGTGTGAGGGAATGAGTGGTCTGTGTGTGTTTGAGGACACATCAGGGTCTCAGTGTGTTGGAAGTTTTGAGGTTGGAGGGACAGGGAGCAATGAATGTGAGTTTGTGTGAACTTGAGGAGTGGAGGGTTTCTGTGTTTGTGTGTGAGGGATTAATGCGCTTAGGGTATGACAGGAAGGCACAGATGTTTTATATGTCTGTGTGTTTATTTGTGCGTGTCTGTGGTGGGGAGGAGGTCTGTCAGTTTTTGTGAGGGAGGTTAGAAATTGTGACTGTGTTAGTGGGTAGAGTGGTCTGTGTGAGGGGATAAAAGGATGTGCGCATCAAGGGAGGCGAGGAGCAGCGTTTCGGAGGGTGGTTAGTGCCATTCGGGGCTAAGAGGACGTGTGCGCGTGAGATGTGGGGGCACAAGAAGCATCTGTGTGCGTTGAGCGGAGTAGGGCGTAAATGATGTATGTTTGATGGACCTGTCAGTGAGAGGAGGGGCTCTGTAAGCTTTGCGTGAGAGGAGAGGAGAAGTGTACATTTATTTTTGTACTTTGTGTGATAAAAGCGGCCTGTGCGTTTGTGGCGCCTTGCGGAGCTGTGTGTGTTGGGTCACAGGGGAGGGGTAACAGGGACAATGAGCGAGGGTTGGGGTTTGTGTGAGTTTGAATGGCGGGAAGCTCGCGCTCCTGTGTGAAGGGTATGTGTACGTGTAGGCGTAGTAGCGTTGTTACAGAGGAGGAGATACGTGGTGTGTGCCTCATATTAGGGACCTGCACTTTTCATTAGCAATTCGGAAACAATACAGTGACGCCGCACTTCAGTACGTACCAAAAGACAAGTGATGCGAAGGGTTGCAAACTCGGCATGCTGACTGGCCGTGACTCGGCGTGAATCATGCAAATTCCGGACAGCCCGCCGACACGGTACTGCACAGCCCCGGTTAGGAACACGGAGATTAGAATATGCAATGAGCCGCGGGTACCCCGGAGATGCTATCTCAAGAGGGGGCGCGAGCACAAACTGTCCCTGACATCCCGCCTTCCCCCTGCTTGCTGTCACCGTAGGAGTGAGCAGGACGGAGACATTCCTTTCTGCTGCGGAAGGCCTTTCTTCATTGTTGTGTCTTTTTTGTGCATCAGGGATGCCAATTTACCGACATTCCTGTCGTGGTTTCACAGTATGGACCAGACCAGCCTTTCTGGTGTGTATGGAGATGTGTGTATGGAGATGGGGGAAGCCGCCCTAATCCAATCGCTATGCCTAGAAAATGATAGAAAGCGCTTCCACAGTCTAGTGAAACCGTACCTTCCCGAGGGAGAGGGAGTTTAAGGAAAACCACAGACCAGGGCGGAGAGAGGCTGAAAACAAACAGGTGTCAGCAGTTTAGTGATTAATTGCTAAATAAAACCACGCCCCCTAAGCGCCTTGCGTGGCATAAAGGTACCACGTGATTGCTGTATGTGCCCAGGCATCAGGGCTGGATAGGCCTTTTATTCCACCGGGCATTTCCCCGGAGTCCGGGGGCCGGTTTTGAAAGCTCAGGGCTGCTGCCTCCGTCACTTCCCAAACTCCCTGAGGTGAATTGGAGCAGGCACAGGGAAGTTTCATGATTGAAAGAGAACGAGGGGGAGGTAGAGAGAAAGTGACGAGAGTGGGAGAAAAGAGAGGGGAGAGAAGGAGATAGAGAGAAAAAGAGAGCTAGCGTGAGGAAACAAAGGCAGCTGGGTGGAGTTCGCATTTTGCCTGAGCTTGGTTCCCCAGTCTGGCCTTGCCAGCCATGTCAGGACACACACAGGCACAGACACACAAGGGCCTGGAAACCCTCCTGGTTGATTAGTGCGCTATACAAATCAACATAACATAACACAATGATCTATGCAAATCTTGGCACCCAGATGTATTAAATGACACCCTTTGCACTCACTGACATTCCAACACATCACCTGCTGCCCCTCATTCACTCTGTTTCCTTTCAAGTGAACCACATTGTGTAAACTTGGCGCTTGCCAGAAAATATAGGTCTGCTTGTTTAATGGGATGTGGCCAACTGATTTTCGTTCAGCCCATGTTACCTTTAGATTTTGGTGCCGTAGAACAAATGGAGGAAATAGTTTGTGAAACTATTTTCAAATAAATGACATGTAGGGATTCTAACTTATGTTACATATATAAAAGAGTTCAACAGTAAGGTCCATTTGAGAAACATTGTAACATAAATGGTGTGAACTGTTTTTAATTTTTTTGTCTCATAACTATATAGAAAGAGGAGCAAATTATTTTTTGTTAAACTTAATCCACTATTGCAGACTTTAAAAGTGGAAAAAACATCTACTCTGTCCATTATTTAAACCCAACACAAATAGCTCAAAATCCTTTTAGTCCATTTTTGGCCCTTTACAAAATTTTACGATGGCGCAAATAATGTTTGTAAAAATTCCTTCACAAGCAAGAAGCATGCGTGGTGCAAAATGTAACTGTCCTTATTTCTGCACATTGCAAAACTTTATATAATATGGTCCCATGGTCTTACTGAAAGGCCAGTGATTGCTCTTTAGTTTTTTCTTTCTTATTGTTAGTGGAAACTGTGACACTGATATAATATACACCTTAGCAAACGATAGTCAGCACATTCTGTCTTTGTGCTGAATATGCTGCAAGACATCTCTTGCCATTTGTAATTTGGCAGGTGCAGTGGCATTATCTGTGAAGTGGTATTTGGTCTAAAATTCAAATGTACATAAATAAAATAAAATTATGTTATTTGATCATGTCTTAGTAGCATATAACGAAAACCAAAAGGAAGCTCAATATTCAGCAGTTCGTCCTGTATCGTATTGCATTATTACCACTTTTATATAGTGTACCCTACCCTGATGAGGAGCTGAGGATCTTTGCGGATGGTAGAGTGTAGCTCCACTGGAGTGCCGTGGATGGAACAGTGAATGTGTTATAGGCCTATGTGGGCAGGAGAGATGTCGTACATGAGGACTAGAGTTGTGCACTTATCTTGTGTTTGTCACTGGGCCCATGCGTAAGCTGGGATTTGGAACAAATAGAGTGAACGATAGATCGCTGATGTATTGTGGTGTCATCAGGCAGATGGGAGTTACAATGTGTCACGCAGTTTGTCAAGGAATCTGTCATGCATGGGTACATTCAAGCGGACATTGAAGCGGTTCTGTAAACTCCTGTAATAAAAGTTGTGTGAGTGGCCATGCAAGTGTATACCTACCATATGTTATCATAGTCTGAGCGCATTGGTATAGCTCTGTTAAAGTCACCTTTGTGAAGGAAACCCAGATGAGTTCTCATGACCACCTTGTTCTTATAGAACACTGTATAGTTTGTGTGAGTCAAATGTTTTTATTTCACTAATTCTATGGGCCAAAGTGATGGTTACTGGAAAGCGCCCCTTATAAGTGGTTTAAAGAAAGTATGTGAAGGTCACTTTCTATAGACAGTAATGACTGGAAAGTATACCTTAATCGAGGAAAACTGCTGCCCCATTTTAATAGATACATCATGTACCGGAGAACTGGTGGTACACGGAAGCCAAATTTGGGAACTTGCTGCTCTCTTCAGGTCTAAACAAGTCAATTAGTGACAAGCCCCACTTGTAGAAGTAGTGATGCAGCACTTTGTCACTTTGAACTTACTTGGAACAACCTCCTCAAAGTCTCCACTTCTGCATTGTCTACCACTGAGAGACTGATTGTGGTGATTTATAAGCTTGTGGCTATCAGCCATCTGAAAATGGTTTAGTCCTCCAGGGATAAGACCCTGAAACTTGCCACTTCCCATTTGTTCATGTATCACATTGCTGTTGTGACGTCTGTCTCAATCAACAGCAAATTCGAGGTGAATGCAAGAAGGAAGGATTTTGTCAGTATACGGACAACTCTGAGCTCCAGAAGGTTCATGTGATAGGATGTCTCCTTTTGGGATCATTTTCCTTATACTTTAAAATGATCCATGTGGGTTCCCCAGCCTATCAGAGATGCACCTTTCATTTTTTTTGTTTGATCTGTTTATTGACTTTTGCTTTAGAAATCATACAAAGGTACAGCATATGCATAATAAACAAGTATACACTGGGCTGAGTTAAAAAACCATTACAGCATATAACCATGTAACATAAGAATAGGCGAGGTTTTGTTGCATATCAGATTTGTGTATTGTGTGTTTTGTTGCATAGCAGATAAACACACAATATCAGAATATACATATTACTGACAACATGCTAGTTTCGAAAGATCAGTGAAGTTTGAAGCTATAAACCAATCTAACCTCAGGCAACCACTCCTCGGCGCTCCCCACCCGAGATAAGCAATAGATGCAGCTGATTGAATGTAAGACCAGTAACTCAGAGTGTTTCAAACTCCAAGTCAAGGGATCGTTCCTGGATTGTATCATCATATTTATCCCATAATGAGGGGTACCCAACCTCACCCCCGTACAGAGAGCCGACAACCTGTTCTATGGATCTCCTGCTAGTAGGTCAGGGTGCGCAGCCACTTGAAGAGCCACCAGAATCTCATTCCAGCTATCTGAGATAGGACATTTTCATAGCCCCAGGGTATCCTCCCTACGAAGGGACGCACCCACCGCTTTGGCCCAGTTGAGGACAGAATAGTGCCAGGCCTGCAGAGGTGGAGGATCATTAGATTTCCATTGTCTCGTTATTAATCATTTATCCATCACAAGACCCAGATCTAGAAAGCAACTCGTGCCTCTGTGTTTTTTATCTCTCGTGAACAATCCCAATATGCATATCTCCCATGTGTTCAGTAGTTGTCTATCTGTGCAGTTAGATAGGTATTTCGTCACCCCCTCCCAGTACTGTTGTAATTTAGGGCATGACCATAACATATGTAAGAGACCATCATCTAGCCAAGAGCATCAAGGGCATTTCATGTCCTGTCTATGAAACTAGCGGTTGAGTTTCTCCGGGGTGAGGTATGCTCTGTGTATTGTGTAGTACTGGAAAAATCTAAACCGAACATTACGAGGGACATATGTGGGGCTTGCCAGGATTTTATTCCATTCTGTGCCCGTGCATGGGCAACCTAGGTCAGATTCCTATTGGGTGCAGAGTGGAGTTAGGTCCTGTGCTGTGTGCAGACGAAATGCATCCGCAAACCAGCGAGTTAGATGTTTACTCTCTCCCATAACATACATATACAGAAGTACCAAATTTGTCTGCAGTTCTTGCATTATGTCTCCCCATCTTTGGCGTAGTAAACTAGTCCACGAGGCATGCATGAGAAAATGCCCTGGAGGCAATACTTCCTATTGTGTAAGATCATTGTACGACACAAGTGTGCCATTTAGATAGAGGTCACCTATCGTGTTTATGCCCGCTTCATGCCAAGCATTGAGACCAGTCAGTGAAGTTGCCACATCACCCATGGGTGTCCCAAGCAGCCAGAGAAGCACCTTTAATAAATGTCTCAGACAGAATATCCTGATAGAATGGAACACCTTGTAACAGATTCTTTGCTTGGCACCACAATGTAATTAACTGCACAGCAGATGTTGTTAGGGTCAGTTTGCCCTCCCAGCTTACTGAGCTTTCACTTCATTTATCCTTCAGGCACTGTTGAACTTGAGTGTGGATCCAGAAAAATGCAAGATGCTATTGAGATGAGAAGGGATTAATCTGGCAGGCTGTTGGGCAGGAGCAGCTCCTCCATTAGGATGGAGGAGCGTCGCCCCACTGCCCAAAATGCCACCCTGGGATAAAAAATAAAATGGTAATAAAGCTAATTTATTACCATTTTATTTTCCATCCTCCAATCCTGAACCGAGTGTCAGGACAGGGCAGGGCCATTGCTGCTGAGTGGCATCAGGGAGCTGTGCACTTCAGTTTACAGTGTGCATGTCTATTTTGCCGGCTGTCTTGCGGGTTAGAGAAAGCACAGGCCTCCAGTGCTCTTGCGAGCACTGAGAGAGGCCACTCCCTCCAATCCTGGTGCTTCTCTCATTCTGTTGGGGGTTTTAACCTTTGATGAGTCAGTCATCAAGGTATGAACAGACAAAAGCTTTTCTACTTCCCTGATGCGCTGCCACCAGTGCCATGTACGTGGAAAACGTTTATGGGACTGATATTCTGCTGAATTAAAGGATGTTGCACTGAAAATGACTATTTTCCACCATAAACTTTGTAACTTGAGAGGTTTTAGTGCCATGGCAATGTGGAATTAGGCAGCTTGTAGGTCAATGGACCACGCCCAGGCTTCTCAGTGGAGCTAAGGACAATTCTGCTTCTTTTCCGTTGTTCTCTCTGCATGTAGGTCAAGAATGAATGGGACTAAATTCTTGCTTGAAATAGTCTTCATATTAGAAAGTTAATAGGAATAAATTCCCTTTTCTTTTTGGGAAAATGGGACCATCTTTACGGCTTGTTTATCCAGAACAATGTCAACTTCTGTTCATAGTCTGGCTTGGTGCCTGCCTTTATGACTTTTGTTTTGCAATACTCAACTGAGGAGGTGAGTTGAACCTCTAGTCATAGCTATAGTGCACTGTATTCAGCACCCATCAGTATTGTCTTGTTTCTTCCAACTCTTTCAGATGATCGACAATGCATAACACTACTGGAGTGGCAGACAGGAGAGAGGTAAGGAGGAAGTCATTGCTTGCTCGCAGCCAGAAGCTTTCTTGTGGCTGGAGATAGTTGTTGACCGCTTCTTGCCTTGGTGGATCTGCACTTCTGGTAAGGATGGCTCTGCTATTGTTCAGGACACTGAGCAAACAAACCCACTGTTAGTATAAAAACACTAGCATGGGTTCTGTAGTGATGCTTGCAATATCTCTGTCTCACTCCAAGCCCACTGCTTTGAGTTTCCACCTGCTTCAGTCATCAGAATACCTCCTAAAAAAGGTGGTTCCAGAAAAAGATAAGTGAAGATGTGTTTGCTACGCATCATGTAGGCTGGTCCATGGCAAAAACTACAAGCAGCTAAATGTGAAGCAGTCTGACTGGAGACCATATCTTCAATGAAGAGTTTTTGAAAATACTTCCTTTTTTATTTAGGTGTATCTTTGCATTGCAGCAATTCCCATAATGATCCATCATGCCTCTTTCATATTTCAGTCCACTTGCTGCTTTCATGAATGCAACAGATTGATAAACCCCAAATGAGGTCTGTAATTTCGTGATGATAACTGTGAAATCTCCTAAGAGCATATCAAATTTTATTAAGTAATTTGGTAATGAACATTTTCATGGTTTAAAAAGGTAGATTATGCATTGACCCTTTCTCTTCATTAATTGTATGTAAATATCATGAGATAATAATAGAAATAGAGCTCAACTTTATTTTTGGTACTATTTAGGATACAAAATATTTAATATTCTCCTTATTACTACCAAGAATGAAGTTTAGCCATATTTCTTTTAATGCTTCCCAGGATAACTGTATACAATTAGAGAAGAAAAAAGAACAATGCATATGCCATACATATGGAGACGTGCAGAGTGTAATATACAGTTGCTTGCCATTGTTGAGCATAGAGAGGGGCATGGCTGTCAAGGACTGGACTCTGTGAAGGTTTCTCTTGATTCTTTCTTTATTGTCCAAGAAAAAAGCGAACCTTGCCTTCTGTTGCTGAACCCGTTTTCGTTGGCATTAAGACTCTGCACACTTTCCCACTGCTAACCAGTGCTAAAGTGCTTGTGCTCTCTCCCTCAAACATGGTAAGACTGACTTACGCCTAATTGGCTCATTTACTTTACTTGTAAGTCCCTAGTAAATGGCCTAACGGCTAGGGCGGTCGACCTCGAATCTGGGGAACTGGGTTCGAGTCTCGGCAATGACGCTGAACATCCTGTGATTCTTGGCAAATCACTTAAACCCCCCACGTGCCTAACAAAAATTAATGTGTCCTCATGTAATGCAACTGGTGCTATGTAAAGCGCTCTGATACCCGATACCTTCGGGTCAAGTTCGCGCTATATAAAACTCCGTTAAAAAAAATGTACCCAGGGCTTGCAAATGAAATGCTTCTAGTGGGCCTGCAGCAATAATTGTGCCACCCACTAAAGTAGCCTTTTAAAACATGTCTCAAGTGTGTGACTGCAGTCTGTAGTGCAGTTTTAAACTGCCATTTCGACCTCGGAAAATAAACCTTTTGTCATGACCAACCCTTCACTTTTAATACATATAAGTCAACCCGTAGGCACACCCTAATGGCTCAATGGGCAGGGTGATTTGTATTAAAAAAGCAGGGCATGTGGGTTTAGGTTTTACATGTGCTGGCAGTGCAAAGCTCCTAAAGTCATTTTCACTGCTCTAAGGCCTACCTCTCCCATTCACTAACATGGGGTTATCGTGTTACATTTAATAAGTGATAACCTTTTTTGGAGAGCAGATAGAAAACAGCATTTACATTCAAATGAATTGTATTTTAAAATACTCTTAAATGGTAAAGTCAGATTTTAAGTCACAATTCAGAAAATGCCACTTTCAGAAAATTGGCATTTTCATGTCTTATTAGTGCCTTCTACCAGTGTCCTGGGTCACATGACTGTGAATGGCTCTGCTGTTGAGGTTTGTGTATTCCTGCTAGACAGTGAGACAAAGGGGAATATGTGTAGGCAGGATGGGCCACCCTACATGGATTGTTGGGGGCAGGACTGTTAGCTTCCCCACTTACATTCCAAAGGGGTTTGCCTCCAGCACATAAAATGGAACCTGACACTAGTCTTTTGTCACCCCAGATTTATTGGAGCCATGACAGGGGAAGAGAAGAACTTTCTAGAACAATATGTGGGGCTAGTATAGGGAACCCCCCACTTCAAAGGCTGGCACCAGGTATAAAGATTGGACCTCTAGAGCCATTCTTCAGTACACACCTGGAGCAGAGGTTATACAAGAGAAAGGACTGTCTTGCTCCCCAGAGGACTGCCCTGCTGTTTGAGTCCTGCCTTGTTCCCCAGAAGACTACCCTGCTGCCCGAAGCCGACTTGTCCCCTAGAGAACTGCCCTGCTGCTTGAGGCCTGCCCTGATCTCTGAGATGGAAGAATGGACATGCTTCCTTCATCCCAGGTTACCTAAGTGACTCCAAGCATCAGTTGGCTGACCTCCTGTTCTGAGCTACAGGAACACAGCAAGCTCCAGAGGCCTCCCAGCAGCTGCCCAGCTGACCTGCTTCAATGGACCTGCAACTGAACCAGTCTGAGTCCTGCTGGCCTCTGCTAAAGTGAGTCCTTGATCCCCAAGAGGTGCCTCCCCAGGCCCTGGACCTTTGGCTGGCATCAAAGTGCACTGCTCTAAAAAGAAAAGGTGAAATTCTGAAGCTTTGAGCTCTTCGTGGCCGTGAACAGGCCCGTTCGCTCCGAGACTCTGCTGCCGATGGAGATCCCCAATACGAAGCTCTGGTGAACCTGGCTCTTTGTGCTACAGTGCCTGCTAGTGATTACCAACAACTCGAGATTTGCACCTCGCGTAACAGCAATGACAGACCATGGTGACCGCCAATGCGATGCTTCCGCAATGACCCTCTGTGATGCCCAACGAGATCTTCATGCTACAGCGGTCATCCACAATGCCAGGACTGTTCTTCGTGTTACAGTGATTACCATCCACAGCGCTCTTCCTCCACGTGGCCTCCTCGACCATGAATGGAACTGCTCACATTGGACTTTGAGTAGGTAACTTTTTTAGCTGGGCTATCCTGGTCCCTGTATTTGGCCCACACTCCATCGCAGTCGGCCTGAAGTTGTGACTTTCCCCCAGTCTAGCATGACCAGATAAACGTGAATGGCTCTTTGTGCTTTTAGGTGCTATTGCTACTTAAACCTTTATAATTGCATATCTCCGGTTCTGCTAATTGGATTGGTATCATTTTATTTATTAAATTGGTTTGGGATTTTTCTTGTGTTGTGTTTTCATTTTATTCCTATTTATGGGCTGCATAAATACTTTACACTGTGCCTCTAAGTTAAGCCTGACTGCTTTGTGCCAAGCTAAGAGAGGGTTAAGCACAGGTTAATTTAGCGAGTGTTGTGGTTCACTCTGACAAGAATTGTGGTTGTTGCCTGAGTGGGACTTCCACCCCCTCAACCAATAGCCCAATTTCTTACAAAAAATATTAACTATGGTAAATAAAAAATGTCCATCTGGCTTGCAACTCTTTTTACACTGCAGATTTTGTAAACACTATAAATTCTTATAATCACTCTGAATTTCAAAGGGTTTTCTGGTGGCCCTTAATAAATATCTTTATTTTGTACAAGTCAAAAAACTGCTCCTATCTCTCTTTCTAGAACTGAATAGGTATGTTCATTTTCAGACAAACTATGTAACAAATACAAAATAGGGTTTCCTTGTCCATGACTTTCTTATAGTTGTAACAAGAGATCCCCTTGTGCTCTTTCAGAAGCACCAGTCTCTATTTTAGAGGTGTCAGGATGGCACAAGGTTTGAGCTTGAGTGCACATTCTGTTGAACATATTAAATGATTTTTTAGTGTGGAAATCCCAATGAAAGCTTGCTTTCATGTATTCCTTCTTTAAGACACAGGTAAAATCACCAGTTGCATTTGTAAAATTCTTGATAAATTAACAATAAAAATTTGCAAATCCAAGGACACTTTGAGTTTCTCTTACATTAATGGGAGACAGCCCTTCAAGGATAGCTAATACCTTCTTTGGGTCCATAGACAAACTTTATATATATTTAATCTAAACTAAAAAATAATCAATCTCTTTCTAAAATTCACATTTTTCAGGATTGCAAGTACATTGATGTTGCTCAAGCCTAGGCAACACAAAGGTCACATGTTCTTGATGTTTAGAAAATGTTTCAGAGAAAACTAAATATGGGCTAAATAGATCAGTAAAATATTATTCAAGACATCCGAAAAAACTGAATCCATAAAATGTTAACAAAATGTAAGGGGCATTGTACAAACCGAATTACACTATCCAGTGCTCAAAATGTCCGAACAAGTGCAGAGAGCTGTTTTCCATTTGTCACCCTTTTATAAGGAAAAGGTGGTAAATCAAGTTTGGTCCTCCTTATACAGTTTCTGCAATTTCTTTGATAGAAGACAGAGGATGTCAATCCTTTATCAGAAATTGATTGAAACCTCTGTAGTTGATACAGGACCTGAGCTATCAGTGTTTCTTCAAAACAAAAAAGAGAGAGGTCTCTGCTGGAGAGGAACAATGTAGAATCAACCCATCTAGTAAGCTCTCATGTACTATCTCTTTGTCATTCTCTGATAATGAATGTATGTGCCCTAATGGTGCAAGTGCATCAGGGTTGATTGGTATGACGTAGTCATATTCCCATTGAAGGGGAAACCTGCAGACCTCAGGTTTAGCATATTCATAATGTTGAAGTGGCACTGGGGAAAGATTAGCCATGCTTAAATTTGTATTTGTGATACTGAGGTGGCACAGAGGATTAGCCATACTCAAATTTTGTAATAGTTATAGAATGTTGTGATTCTTCGATAGGTGAACAATAACTTCCTCGAGCATTGCAATAGCAATGACAATACTGTGCTGATAATTATGTTGATCTGGCAGTCCAATTGACACATAGATTGAGCCTCCTTACTCAAGCAATTTCACAAATCACAGCATAACTGGGAGACCACAAAACACACTTCTATAGGATGTCATAAAGAGAACTGCAATGGTAATGAAGACTTTTCCCATACTGGCCCAGAGGCCAATGGCATACCGTAAAAATTTTGGACTACTTCAGACATCTTTTAAGCTCTCTTAATGATACAGTTCTTAAGAGCTCAATATTGATCAATGAACATTCCTCATGGTCTACCATCCAACAGGGCCCAAACATTAATTGTCCTTTCTTCTCCAGTTCTCAAGGTGGTCTGCAAGAAAAGAAATGATTGTCTGAACCACTGATAGACGATCTAGTTTAAGGGAACCATCGTACAACCACTCTGATCTGTTTCAGGTGTTTATGCGAATCCTTTCCGAAGTCAAAAATGCATTTTGATATGTATTAATCCCAAATTGCGATTTGGTAACATGTTACCGAATCGCAATTTGGAATTGCGAATACATACCGATTCAGTATTTGGAAGGGGCATATTTAGGGCACCCCTTCCAAATACTGAATCAGAATGGGATGTATGAATGTTTTGTGACACAAATGCGGTCACAAAACATGGTGGTAACTCATTCGCAAATGGGAAGGGGTCCACCACTTCACCCCTGTGAGAATGTTGAAAAAAATATTTTTTAAGTGTAAAAATAAAAATGAAACATGTCATTTTTTATTTTTAAATGCATCGCATTTTCCTTTAAGGAAAACGGTATCCATTTACAAAAAAATTATTGCTTTATTCAAAAGCAATCACAGACTGGGGGTCTGCGGACCCCAGCAGGCCACAATCCCTCTGATGGCAGCAAATCCTAGTGGGTCACAAAGTGCGACCTACCTCATTAATGTCCATGAGGTAGGTCTATTTGCGACCTACTGTGAATTGCTATTTAGGGAATAGGGGCTAGATAACCCCTTTGTACATTAGTAATAGTGATTACCAAAAAGCGATTCGCAAAAAATCGCTATTTGGTAATTGCTATTACTACTGTTCCTACATCTAGACCGACATTCTGCGTGATTACACAAAATAAAAATTCATCACTTAGTGCTATATTTTATCTCAAGATAGGCATATGGTGGGTCTAATTTAGCCCAGTGCATAAAAAATTGATGCTACCCAGAGGATTGCCAGAGGGTTAGGCTGTTTGCAACAAATCCTCCCACCACTCTTTCATGTCTTATATTTGCTCTCCTTACCATCGTGGCAAATATGATGGTTTGGGCAGGAAAAAAAGGTAATGCACGTGTTATCTGAGTTGGCACCCTAAAATGGGTCTACCCTCTATCTCCTGCAAAGCCAATTCTACAGGCATTTACTAGGCACAATGGTTCACCCGCTGGAGGAGCTGGTAATAGCATTTCTGTTGGGGAAACCCACATATGCATCACTCAAAATAAGACAGGGATGAGAGAGAAGGACACTACTGCCTACCTCTAAAGTAGAACATACAAGATGTTCTTTTGGTAGTAAAACACTTTTACCGTCAATACCAATTTTGATGTTGAACCAAAACCATGAATGTTTAGTTGTACATGTATCTGAGATAGGTTATGTTGTTTTGCTATAACAGCTACAAACGTTTGCTTTATACGGCAAACACAGGATATAAAATTGCCCAAAGTAAAACAATGAATTATTTCAAAATGAATTTTATTTACCCAGAAAAATAATCAAATGGTTCCCATAAAAATTGACCCTTCCACATGAATATATATATGGGACTATTATAAGACTACTGCAAGTCATCAAGGAGTTCTATGACTTTAAAGAGGAGCCAGGCCGAAGGCAGAATTCCTTTATACGGTTATAGAACTGTGGGGTGACTTGTAATCTCCGTTTAACTTATGTAGGTGGGTTTTCATTCCTTATAATGCATGATCACACCAGTACCCTTCCCTCAAAAAGCTAACATTTTTGGTCTCTTGTGCCTTCATATGAACAACTATGGATGCAAATATGTGGAATAAATGTGGAATCTGCAGTACAAAATTTAACACACCAATATACTGTTGGAAATTGGTTGCAAAACCTATGTTCAGTTTAATATGTCACTTTCTAAAGCAGCAACAGTTTATAATGTGTGGTAACATTGAAAAACCATCCTGCTTTTGTGTAATGAATAAACTATCACCAAGAAAAAACAAGGCTTAAACCCAGACTGATCTCTATGAATCACCTCCTGTGCTAAGGGGGTGAAGCGTTGGGCCGAAATTTTCATTAAAATTTTGTAGTCGGCATTTAGAAGGCTAATCGGTCTATAGGAATTAACGTTCTTGGAATTTTTGCCCTTCTTCACAAAGCTCACAACTATAGCCTCTTTGAAGATTGAGGGAACAGCACCACCCATCTTAATATAATTAAAAAGCCTTGTCAAGAAGAGGATCAATTCCTTAGCAAATGCCTTATAAAATTCTATAGGCAGCCCATCATTTCCACAGGCTTTCGCTCTCGCGTTAGAATTCAGAGCTGCCAAGGTTTCCGCGCCTGATATATCGAGTTGAATCTGTTCCGCAAGGGAATGAGATAAACTCGGAAGATTTACGCTCTCAAAATATTCCTGAATTGAGTCCTGCCTAACCGCATATTTGGTAGCATGGAGCTGTTGATAATGCTCCATGAAAACTTGGGCAATTCTGTCCCTGTCCATTACCGCAACTCTAGTTTTGGGATCTATAACCTCGGTAATCAAGGCTGCTTCCTTTCTAGTCTTAGTTGCCCCGACTAACAATTTACCAACCATTTGGCTTTCCTCATATACACGTTGTTGGAAAGTCCGAGAGCTATTTATCTCTTCAATTACAAAAAAATTCCCTGAGCGCCTTTTTAGCCCTTTCAAGCTGACTCACTGCTGTCCCGTCTCCCCGTAGAGGGGCATTTTTTCTGATTCAAGGCACTGTCGACAGCCTGCTGGAGTTCGGCTATTTTGGTACGACGTATTTTGGACTGAGCGGCCTAAAAGGCAATCATTTGCCCACGTACAGCTGCCTTGAACCCCCCCAAACTGAAAATGGTTCCGCCGTTCCTTCATTGATCTCAAAATACTCAATTATCCATTCTCTTAAATCAGCTACCCATTGAAGATCAAGGAGGAGGAGACGATCCATCAGCCACCTGGATCTCATCCTCTTTCCCTCTTCAATTTCCAGATCTAATTTTACATAGGCGTGGTCGGAGAATGAATTTGCCCCAATTTCTGCATCTACGTACTTCAAAGACCGAGATGTTAAAAAAAAGTCGATGCGAGAAGCTGTTTCAAATTGGCGGGAATAGCATGTATATTCGCATGTTGTCTGGTTGGCTTTACGCCATGGATCTATCAACTGATACTCCTGTTTTATGGCATCTAGTATTTTTTTAGTCCTTGGCTTCAATTGCTTCTTATTTTTGTTGGAAGTGTCTTTTCTCAGATCTTGGATAAAGTTAAAGTCCCCTCCTACAATAATCTGTCCAGGAGCCCCCCTAAGTTGCTCACTAACCTTCTTTAAAACTGAAGGATCGTCTGTGACTGGGCCATAGTAATTAACAAAATGTAATATCGTTCCATTTAATTTAACCACGACCCATAGCCATCTTCCATGAGGGTCTCTCTGGACTTGGACAAACTCCCATGCCATACTTCTACAAAAGTAAATGGCTACTCCTCTCTTAGCCAGCCCAGCTGATGCAAAAAAAGCGTTTGAAAAAACTCTGGGGAGAAAGAGCTTTGGAGAATTTGTTTTAAGGTGGGTCTCTTGAAGAAATAAAACTTGCGGCGTAAAAGAGGCCAGCCACCTTATGAGCCCTCCATATTTTTGTTTGTTTAACATCCCATTGACATTTACCGACATAATACAACATTTACTAGCCATTTCTAAAATCTAAATTGCGGCAAAAGTCCTTTAAACTCAAACCCATGTTTTCCATGCCCCACTTGCTACTGCTCTTTTTACTGCGATACACCCCCCCCCATTACCACCCATCCCCCCCAAGGGACCCCCCCTGGAAATGTGGAAAACCCCGCTAGCCACATCTCACCCCCCCTACTTCACTATTGGGTGTCATGGTGCTACACCCTGGGTGACCCTCCTCCCCCCAGCAGTGGAGACCTTTTGCATCACGCTATATGTTTTTTCAATTTGGAGAAGAGATCTCTTTCAGCAGAGCCTGATGTGTATTGCACTATATACAATTTCAATTTGGAGGAGAGATCTCTTTCAGCAAATCCTGAGCTTCATCTATATTTGAAAACATATGGAATTTCCCCCTCACGAGGACACGAAGCTTGGATTGCTGAGCTATTGAGGCCTGCGCCCCTTGAGCTTTAAAAAGATATAGGAGTTTAACAAATTCCTTACGTCTACGTGCGGCTACAGCTGACATATCAGAAAATATTCGACATTTCGTGACTTCATTGATAGAAAATTGTCTCTGCTGTATTGCCTTAGACAGAATCTTCTCCTTGATACGATAGTCAGCAAAGTTCATCAAGATGGTTCGTGGGATCTTTGAGTTGGTCAGAGGATGTGAGGCGACTCGGTGTGCCCTTGTGATAGTGAGGTCCCCAGTAAATTTGGGCAAGACTTTCTGTTTAATAAACGACTCAGCCCATTGAAGAGTTTGGGATCCCTCACTCCCCTCGTGGTCCCCACTATTCCTAAGTTCGACCGTCGAGAGTGATTTTCAAGTTCCTTGAGTTTATTCTATAGAGTGGTTTTCTCTTTTGCAGCTTTGTTTACTTTCAAAAGCATGATATTCATTTGGTCCTCCAGTAGGGTGATCCTTGATTCAGCTTCTTGGATTTTCGCTGGAAAGCAAGTCACTGCTTCTTCGATTTTCCCGAGACGTTGATGGACGGAGGCTATCTCATTCTCTTGGGATTTCTTCATTTCTCTTATCTCCTTGTCGCCGGAAGGTCGATGTCCTCCAATACTGGGTTTTTAATTCAGGCTCTTGATTTTCTTAACAATAATTGTATTCCAACGCTCATTATGATGGTGGACGCCGAAAAGGCGTTTGACCTGGTTAATTGGGACGCACTTTTTTATGGTCTGGGCAAGTTTGGTTTCCCTTTCCAGGTCATAGAAATGCTTAGGAACATTTACCAGGGGGCCCAGGCTCAGGTGGTGATAAACGCAAACCGAGCAGGGATAGTAAATATCAATCGTGGGACTAGACAAGGGTGTCCGTTATCCCCCCTATTGTTCACCTTTTTTATTGAACCCCTGGCTATAAAAATCCGTGACAACGAGGAAAGCAGAGCGCCGATTCCGGGTATGGCAAAACTGAAGCTGTTCGCGGACAATATTATTTTATATTTAAATCCTGAGAGCCTGAATTTAGATCGAGTATTAACAGAATTCAGTCAATTTGAATTGATTGGGGCGATAAAATAAATCAAAACAAAACAGAGATTTTAACTTTAAATACTGACTGTGAGTTTCTTCCCTCAAATCTTAAACATCAGGCTTCAAAATCGGAACCAATACGTTAATTGGGGATATTCATTTCCAATCAATATGGGCAGCTCTTTAAATTAAACTATGAAGCAATGCGGGGTAAAATTAAAACATTGCTGGAAAACTGGTCACTTTTACCTCTAACCTTGATAGGCCGTTTAGCCCTCATTAAAATGTCCATACTCCCTTTACTCGTTTTTCTTTTCATAAATGTACCTTTAAAAATTAACATTAGTTACTTTAAAGAGCTAGAATCAATTTTTAGAGGGTTTTTTGGAGCAAAAAGGCTTCCAGGGTTAAACTTCCAGCACTACAACTAGATATTAATCAGGGTGGGTTAGCATTGCCGAAAATTCAAACATACTATGAGGCGGCCATTTTAGATCTAACAGCTCGTTTGCTGGAATCAAATGGATTATTAGATGATTTTTTTGGGGACAAAATGGTACAGGAATCTGGGTCGCAAATCCCGATATTTTTAAAAACATCTAAACTCTCAAAGAGGACTAGATATAAGACCCTGCAGGATTATGCCTCTAGACTACAGTCTTTTTTTAAGCAAGCGGGTTCTTCTGGATTCCATTCTCCATTTGTAAATAGGATATCGACTAAAGCACTTTTTGAAAATCAAGGACGCAGCCAGACTATTTTTGCAATATGCTTTTCCTTTTTAAAAAAAAATGTATTCTATGTTGGTTTTATGCATAACGTGCCGGTTTAGATCATGGAGTATTATTTAAATTCCCTGTTTTCGATTGTTCTTGTCATGTCTGATTTGCTCTGCTCAATAAAAAATGTAATAAAAAAAAAAGAAAAAACAAGGCTTGCATAAATGGCTCCTTTCTGCTAGCAACTGTACTTTACAGGAAAACAAAAAGAGCTGAAATGCTAGTTTACTTTTTTGTTTTAGTAGTAGTTGTAATTCTACTCCTTGGCCTGCCTTTCACAATGTCCGCTGACTTTGACTGCAGGCATTGTGACGTCTTAACCCAATTGTAATGACTTATAACAACGAAGCAGTTACCCTATTGTCTTGTTACATGTGACTAGTGAATTCACAACTAGACTGTAATAAGAAAATGAGTAACCGGTTTATAAGCAGGAATTGTATGCTCCTATGTATTATGATTACAGTTAAAAATGGAGTTAGCTAAATAACACTAAAACACTTTATCTAAGATAAAATTGTTCTATAGTAGTGAAGATACATAATTGATTAAACCTTCAAATCCACCAACATATTTTTAAAATCAAATATATCAAAACATGATGAACAACTTTACACCAAACTTGCAAAATGCCATAATCTAAATAAAGTTGTAGTGTTATGCCTGACAATGTTGTAGCAAAGACCAAAAATTCCTTTTGGAACTTGAATAGGAAGCACAACGTTTTTGATCCCCTCGTGCCCCCTTCCCACCCCCCACTCCCTACTATACCTTTTCCGCAGGACAGTACTGCGCAAATCCGGACATGCTGAAACTTAGCCACATGGGATAATTGTCTTCGAGATTCATGCATATTTGTTAAACTGCATCAAAGTTATTAGCAAAACAGAAAGAGGACATCTGGTTAGTTCCCATTTTAAGTGGAGAACATTCTAAGTAAAACACATGAACCCAAATGTGATGTCCTAGTATGTCTGCTTTCTAGCAAATTCTTTAAGAATTGTTTTAATCACAGAACAACCACACAGAGCCAAAAAGTACCTAAGAGTATACAATTTCACTCTTTATGAAAGCCTTGCATAATTTATTCATCACGTTAAGCTTCTGGGCAGTTTTATTTTAAGTTTTCTCATTTTCAGACTAATCGATACTCATCTCATGATCCTAAGCAGAGGATAACAAGTCTAAGCTCCAAGTAGTAATGGTTGATATTATATGAATTCAAAGAATGGTTGATATTATATCAATCCGAAAACTGTAATACTTAGCCTGAAATAGGAAATCTTATATCATGTTCTGCCTCAATGTGAATGGTCTTGTGCTATTTAGAACGAGATAGTAATTGATGGAATGCTTTAGCAAAAATAGCCTAACAAGTTGTCAACATTTTATGTTCACAAACTCTCTAATTTCACAAATGTGTAAAACCGAAAGGCTTCCTTACATTTGGGTGGGTATTCAGGATGATTGTATAGCATTGCACTGAAGCATTCATATCCATGACCCAGTACCAGACTCTGGACTGACCTTAACCCATCCTTAAGGGTACAGCAAACTGCCTAATCTTCAGAAAAATCTTTAAAAGATGTTCAAGCCAGTTTTAATTTTTCAAATGTCAAATAATGCTTCATTTGTCTGCCTGTCTGTATCTCGCACAGAGCGACAGGTGAGTGGGCAGTCTTACCAGCATATTCCCTTACCCCACACACACTTCCCCCTTTCTTTCCTCCCCCTATGACTTACCTCCATGGGAGGAGATTCTTCAGCCGCGTCCCGTGCAGGTATGCGCGGTGGGGCAGCGGGGACATGATTTTCCCTGGTCATCGTCTGTCTAAATCCCCCACCCCACCTGCCACCACCACGCACACCTGCACAGGCCGCGGCTGAGTTTCTTCATAAATTCCTGGAGACCCCTAGGTCACTTCTAGGGTGTGGGGGGCAGTGGCAAAGCACCTATACACTTAAGCAAGGTACAGGGCGATCCAAACTATTTTGGAGCAGAAAAGTAATCACCTGCGGGAGCCCAAGGGGCTGCTTCATGCCAATCCCCCAGGAGTCTTTACGGCAGACCCCAAGCTGAAAGGGACAGCATCCCGTTAGTCCTAAGGGCAGTTGTAAGCCTTAGCAACTGGGGGGCTTGCCGGGTAATGCTCCGCCTCTGTGCATGATTCAGACTGGTACAGAGTGGGGGTGAACCCACTCAGAAGGTCCAAGGGCCAGATGTACGACCCTTTTTTGCGGCCGCAAATGGGAGATCCTCCCATTTGCGGCCGCAAAAAAGAGTAATGGCATGTACAAATGCTATTTTGCAAGTCACTGACTTGCAAAATAGCATTTGCGACTCTCGCTATTAGGAAGGGGCGTCCCTTCCTAATAGCGAGTCAACATGCTATGTACTAATGATTTGCGGCCGTATTTGCCCTTCCCCTTTGTGAGTATGTGGGAATTTTTTTTTTAAGAGCTTTAAAAAATGAAACTGAAAAGTTTCATTTTTCTTTTTTAAATGCATCCCGTTTTCCTTTAAGGAAAACGGGCTGCATTTAAAAAAAAAAAAGAACTGCTTTATGAAAAAAGCAGTCACAGACATGGTGGTCTGCTGACCCAGCAGGCCACCATCCCTGTGAATGCTAGCCATTCCTAAAGGGGTCGCAAATTGCGCCTGCCTCATTAATATTAATGAGGAATGCAATTTGCGACCCCATTAGGAATCGCAAACAGTGTTTGAGACACTGTTGTGCATTCCAATTAGCGAGTCGCAAAGGCGACGCAATTTGCGACTCGCTAAATGGTGGGTCGTACATGTGGCCCAATGCCCCTAAACAGGGATAAGTCTGGTGCTCAGTGGCCAATCAGGGGAGCGGCAGCTTAGATTCTACCGCCCTGTCTGCCCTTAGATAGCGTTTAAGATATCCCATTGCATTGCCTATTTTTAAATAAACCTGCAGCAATATTTCTCTAGCAGGATGTGGTCTCAGTTTGTTCTCTTGTGCTCCTTTATGTGGGGTTGCGCATACATATTACCGGGCCTACAAGTGTGGTAGTGAGCATTGAAATATCGGTGCTATGACGTTGGTTGCAGGTGGTGGCCCACAACATTTTGAGCATTGAGATATATCATCAGACTTTGACCCAGAGGAAGAGAGAGAATGGCATAAAGTGGGAAAGAATAAGGATGAGAAATATAAGAAAACAGTAACAAAGGGTTGAAGGTAGAATGAAAAATAACCTGCATTAGTGAGATAAAGAGACCGGAAGCGCGGGAGGGAGGAGGTGCATTAAGACTAGGCCGCCTTGGTTTTGTGCAGTTCCGACATTCAACAACGATTTACACTAACATCTACAAGGAGCATTGTGCAAATTGTGCTCACTGGAGTTTTGCACATGGTGTTACCACCAGCTGATTGCAAAGTGTGAAAAATGTCACAGGAATGTGTGCACAAAGGTGACAAATTGTAGTTATTTATGATATTTTTTATTTTTCCACTGACGTGTCACCAAGGCATGAAAACACATCTGGAGCCTTATGATGAGTTCCACTGACTCAGAGCAGGGTAGAATGCCTGGTTTTATGCTCCTGCGGGGTATAAAGTTATGCCATTGAATGCAATATTTCTCTGAGTTTGAGCTTCGCTTTCAGACCCCACTGTGCGGAAACAGCCAGATTTGGCTATTTCTGCTGCCCCCGGTGTTTTTGTGGCTGCAGGTCACAGTTTTAGGCAGCAGGTGCAATGGTCATGGGAGCCCGGAGGCTTCAGGGGCCCACTGAACCCTGATCATGTCTGTATTTTGCTACCCTGACAGCCCTGGGGGGAGGGGGGCATTTTCTTGCTTGCATTGGGGCCCACTGCACCCTTGCCACACACTGCACAAGGCCCAGAGCTGTGGTTCCACTGCGCCGCCACATCTTCTCATAGATGTGCTCTCGGTGCCTCCATCTTGACGCGAGTCCCAGAAGCCGCTTACGAAAGTGACCCGAAAAGATGGGCACTGGTGAAACATTAATCGTTTGCTCTCAGCCGCTGTGCAGAGTCCTTTTAATGTATAAGCCCCGCCGAACCATCTTATATTAAACTTTGACCCGTGTTTTGTCTCTTTAGTTCTCAACTTGATTGCCCTACGATCACTTTAGATTAAAAACATGTTAACCAGTAAACTTCGCCGACATTCTTTTCCAGGACAAGAAATTGCCCTCGTCTCTTAATTGGTCCTTTTTCTACTTCGCAAAAGTGTAAAGGGGGAAGAAGATGTTTCCACTGTGGCCCTTTCCTTCCAACATCTCCCTGTTTGAGTATTTAATTGTCGTGATATGCTTTCTTTACTCGATGACAGACCTTCCGATAAACACATTAAGAGATGTGTGCCGCGCCATTGTCTTCCTTAGGCCCCGCCCACCGCATGATGAGATGTTTGCACCTTGCGGTTTGCTGACAGCACAGACAATAGGGCTGCACCGGCCAGAGGCAATAATTAATAGACTTATCTGTCTCAGTTAGTAGGGCTGACGAGCTTATTTCGCGCGCACAATTCCAAATACATTAGTGCATTTTCACATTTGCTATAAAGATATACCCGTGAAGATCAATTTAGCAACAGTGTGGCAATATAGACCTGTACGAACTAATGCAATCTTAATCTCCTCAGCCCTACAGAATGAAAAAAGTACAGGTAAACTACCAGCTTGTACCTTATTGCTATATCAAAGTTCCTCTGTCATGCATTGCAAAAAAGACATGACAGGTAGTTGGTGCCGGCTGGAGAGGGGCGCATTTAAAGCCCAGCTTGGAGTGTTAAACTGTTTGAAATGTATCACCACAGTTAAATTATTCAGTGAATTTGTTTCATGCAGTGCAAAACAACATGTCACCGTGTGAACACTTAAAATTGCTGTTTTACCAATAAAAAAAAAGAAATATCGTGGATACAATTTGGGGAGGAAAAATGTATAGATAGGCCAGTGGATCTCTAGGTTTAGGACACTATCATGGCAACTGATGTAAGGGAAGAAGGGGCTACCCATAGGATCTACAACTGATGTCCTTTTTGGTTACCAAAAAATTGATTACAGGTGATGTAGTTGCGCTCCCAATGATCATCAAGAGCGCTCCAGAGAACGAAACCATGAACCTCATTGGATCCACCTACGTTTTTGACCTGTTCGAGCTTCCACTGGTGGATTGTCGAGTGTGACAGGATTTGGGATTAATTGAGGGGGGAAATGAGAGTAGACTTGTGCTGGTATTCATGCTCTCGCTTCAGTGGCTCTGATGCATATTATGGCGCACTTTTTCTGTTGCGTCCGTATTCTAATGGGAGTCAATGGAGCGGGTTTGCGTGCACTGTCATTTCTTCATCTTACACCTGGCATGTCAAAAAACAAAACTCCATGCTGGATTCTTGGAGAATACATGCAAGATTCCATGTTCTTTCAGTCTAAAAGAATTCTACTGATTGGCAGTTTCAGTCGGGGAGTAGATAGATACGAAAACGAACGTGGTGCTGGGCAAGAGACATTTAGGAAGCATTAGGTTCATTCACCGAATCACCTTCCCACACACAGAGCTTGTCACCCACCAGGCCTGGTCTTCACTGACAAACTGCAAAGGTTCATCTTGGAAGTCCAACCTCAAACATGGATTGAGCATTGCCAGTAATATTCAGCATAAATAATCAGTTTCCCAACTACTTCTGAAATTCACCCTGCATGCCACCCTGACAACAAACATGGACTCCTCTGCATCAGTCGCTGATTAAGGACCTGGTTCACATTTTTTCTGTGCTACTTACTGCAGATCGAGGTTTGAATTTCTTTTGAACTTGTGGGTTACACTTAAAAATAACCTTTGTGAATTGGACTCCTTCATGGGATCATAGAGAACCTCAAATGAAAAATGACTGGTCAAATGAACAAAATATTAAGTTGTGGCAAGGAATAATTTATTTAACCTAAAGTTTTATGCTACAGGTTGTAGAGTCAAGACTGTGCATAAGGACACAAGTAGAGTTGTGGAAACGAAGCACACAAGTTAACTCTTCAAATCCTTTCGTGAAATAAATGTAATGGAATCACTCAAGTACATTCATTATTCACTTTGTTTGGAAATCAACTATAGAATCATTAAAAAACACACAATGCGCTATTTGATGACAGTGCGAGGAGCCAGTCACTGACTTGGAACCCAGTCTTACGGAATTCTGCACCACTATCTACAACACCTACCTCATCTATAAAAATTGCAAAATGGCGCAATCTCCCCTGACTCTGCACATCTTTGTTTGTCACTGATGGCAGGCAGGGTGCAATTCAGTATCCTGATGATGGACATATGGCTATTATGATCAAAGGTGATTATTTCTCAGCTGGACCTTTCTGAGGCATCAGGCAAATCAAAGCCTTACTGTGCTGCTGCTCTACAAATTCAAACTCCTGTTTAAGTGATGACTGCTCCCTGCAAGCCAATGTGACCGACCTGTTGATTGTCCTCCTCCAAAACTTTTGGTGCAAACAGGAAAATGGTTGTTTGAAAGAAAAACCTCTGAAAAACCTAAATTCCCCATAAGGTGTTACTTCCAATACCTCTAAGGGTCATCATGAAGTTTGTTTTCATATTAGTCTGACAGACCTTCGGGTCTCTAGAACCAGGCATCAATTTTGGAAAAAATCTCATGCCACATTTGAGGTAATGCTCATTTAGTTTTAAAATTTGAGTAGATGGGGTTTTATTTGCTTGGTGTAAAAAAGGGTAAAACCCAGTGCCAACCACTCTGTTAGTATTATATGCAACGCCCTGGCATATAACCCTAACTCAGAAACATCTGATCTACTTGATGCAGTGTGAAAAAAGCCCATAAAAACCTATAACAAAAACATACCAACCCATTGCATCAGCTCTGGCTTCATTCTTTTTTTTAGATATAACTCTTTCGATTGTAGGTTTGATGTACTAATAAAAAAATCAGCACTGCCATTTCACAGCAAACAAGAGTAGGATACATAAATTTCCATATGTCAGGTCTTGAGTGTCTCCAAATAACCAGTCATTAATGGGCAACAGCTGTGAGGCCTAATAGTGTTGGAAAATGTACCTTTTTTGCATGGTCGCACCCAATCTGTGCTAGATGTTTCTGCCGTTTAAAAAAAAAATATATTTTTATTGAACAATACAACAGTTCCAGGTAGATACATAGTACAGTACAATTCGTCATGCAGTCTATTAACATCAGCATAACAGGAGTATAGGCAGGTCCATACAGTGGGGGGCAAGGATTTCCCCGGGTCCCACCTAGCGAACTTTCTGCCGGTTTTTGAACTCTGCACACTGGGACACTACTGTCCAGTGCATGAGCTCTGAACCCTAAAAACATATCTAACTGGTATACCCCTGATTGGCATACATAACTAGCCTATAATTCCCTAGTATATGGTACAGAGTGAACCAGGGACCTTCATTCCACCCACTAAACTAGTGGAAATTGAGTTCCAGCCAAATTCCACCAATCGCTGTGTGGCAGAATTTTTTCCCGTAAGGCTCCAGAAATGCGAGCGAGATTTGGTGCCCCCTACTGTGATTTTTTTAATGCAGGTGGTTGCGGGCGGCTGCGAGCATTTGAGGTCAGAGGGCTGCTCTTGGAATAGATTTGCTGCTGCTAGAGTAGATATTCTGCTCGATCAGCAGCAAAATCAACTCAAATGGTTGCTCGCTCTTACGCACCACATGGTGCAGTTCGCACTTATTTTTCAGCGCAGCTCGCGCTACTGGCACTACATTTCAGCGCGAGCAACTCAACATGCATATTTTCCACCTTTTGGCAAAACGCTGCGGAATCTCAAGGAGTTTTAATGTAACTCCGCAGAATTCCACAGAGTGAAACTCCACAAGTTCCACCCACCCCTATGTTAAATGTCACTAGTGGACAGCAGCACGCGTTGTGCCACTACTAGAATGACTGTGCAAAACATGACTGTAGGCTTACGTCTGTAGCCTTTATGTGCAGTTTTAAAACTGCAAATTTGACCTGTCTAAATAACTTCTTTTGACAGGCCGAACCTCTCCTTTTAAATATTAATGCATCTCCTCTAAGGTTTTATATGCCTAAAAGGCAGGGTGCATGATATTTAAAAATAGGGCCTGTAAAAGTTTAATGTTAAACATATCCTTACAGTGATAATACACTATAGCAGGCTTAGCTGTTCTATAGGAAAGCATTGGGTTACATTATTAAAGTTTATAAATTTATCTCCACCAGATAAAAAGTTAATTCTTCGACCTTTTGAAATATTTGTTACAAATCAAATTCATTTGTTAAGTCGGAGTTGTACTAAATATTTTACAAAAGGTACTTTTAAAATGTCATCTTTAACCTGCCTAAATCCTCTAGAAGCCCATTTTCTGGAGCTTCCAACTGTCACTCAGGAGCTGAATAGCTCCTTGATGAGATGTGAATTGGCTCCCAAAGCTGAGACAAAGGCCTTGGGTACAGGAAGAATTTGACCTCACTTTCACAGGATGGCCTGGGGGCTGTGCCCAACCCATGGCGTATCTTCAAAGGATTCCTACCCTGACACTGGCAGATGTAACTCATACCTGGGTCTGCATACCTTTTATCTTCCTAGCCAGCTAGGTTCCAATCCCAGTGCAAGAGGAGCTGCCCCCAGAACCAGTTCTGAGTGCCCACAGAGGAGGGGTTGCTCATTTCCATGGCCACCCTTCTAGGGTGGCCAGGGGAAGAAAAATTCTGCCATGTGGAATTTAGGTAGAGGGGGTACTGTGGTGAGATGATGTTGTATATAATGTTACAGTAGGAAGGTAAGAACGTTAGAATGTAGTATGTGAAGGGGAGATAGGAATGTTTCTAAGGTTCTGGCAGTGACTGGTATGTCAGTTGCTGCCAGGGCATTAGGAGAAGAGGATGTATATGGTTGTGCCATGTCGTGCGTGCTTGAGGTTATATTTAACCTTTATAGTCTACAAATCCCACGGACTCTGACTACTTACTTCATATTGGCGACGAGGATAAGATGGAGTCTGACTAATGTTAGAAATGGGTTTTCTGGTTGGCCAGGGTATGCACCTAAGCCAGGCAGAATCCACCAATCTAGTCAGGATAAGGGGATTACACGTCTAAAATAACCCCTGCTCACCCCCTTGGTAGCTTGGCACGAGCTGTCAGGCTTATCTCAGAGGCAATGTGTACAGCATTTGCAAATAACTTACAGTAATACAGTGAAAACACTACAAACGGACACCACACCAGTTTTAGAAAAATATCCAATATTTCTTTGTGTAAAACAAGACCAAAACAATTAAAATCCAACATACAGTGATCAAATTACAAATAATGCAAAAATAGGCTTTATATACAGTTCCTTGAAGTCGATAGCTCGGTCCGGGGCTATCACGGCATTGTGAACAAACAAATCCAACAGTTCCGGCTGGTCGTGGCGCCACAGGCCAGCTACGGTGTCGGGGAGACCCGTAAAACAGTACCTTTGGAGACGCAGGGCGTCGGACCTTGCAGTGAGCTCCGGAGCAATGGTGTCGGCAAACATCGGTTCCGGAAGTTGGTACAGGAGTCATCGTGCCCTTGAAGTCACACATGTTGCAGGTCGAACTTCGTGAGTTTGAAGTCAGGAGCGCCGGCGGGCATCCGAGCTGCAGTGTGAAATGGAGCAGTGCGATGCGCAGTGCCCTCAGGTCGCGGAGCAAGGAGCGGCTAGGTGATAGTCATACAGCGGCATCGGTGAGACCAGGGCTGCGGTGCAAAGTGTGTGGTGCTCGTTTGAGGTGCTGACAGGTCACAGTGCAAGCATCAGCGTCGTCATTGCTTAAGCGATGTGTCGGTAAACCCAAGGCTGCGGTGCGAGAGAGGGCAATGCAGTGAGCGGGGCCCACAGGTTGTGCTGCAGGCAGCGCCGTCAGTAGACAAACTGGAGTCGATGGCGCTGGTGTCGGTGGGCCAAGGCTGGGGTGTGGGATGGGGCAGTGCGTCATGTAATGAGCGGTGCCCCTAAACCACGGTGCAGGCAGCAGGGTCGATGTCAGTTTGGAGCGTCGTCATCGGTAAGACCAGGGCTGCTGTGCGAAGCTGGACGGTGCTCCGTGTTCTCCACAAGTTGTGTCCACAGGTTACAGTGCAGGCAGCAGCATCAGTGACTGTGTTGTGGCATCGTCGGGGATACCGGGGCGGCGGTGTGAAGCGAGGTGGTGCAGAGTGCTGTGCCCACAGGTCACGGTACAAGCAGCAGCTCTGTGGCGGCATCAGACAGCATCGTCGATGAGACCAGGGTTGCAGTGCGAAGTGCGGCGGTGCCCTCTGTGGTGCCTTTAGGTCACGGAGCAGGCAGCAGTGACATTGATGGCGTCAGGTTACCTTTTTCCTCTGTGGCAACTAACACATCCATTTCCAGAAGCCGGTACCCAGAAGATGTTGAAGTCTTAGATTTCCCTGAGACTTCCTACAGGAGGCAAGCTCTACCTCAAGCCCTTGGAAATACTTAGTATGCAGAAAAAACAGTCCAGTCCTTTCCCTGCCCAAGACAGAAGCAGCAACTGCAGGCCAACCTATCAAAGCACACAGCAAAGTGGTAGTCTCTCCTCACAGCTCTTCCAGCTCTTCTTCCTGGCAGGTTCCTTAGTCCATCAGTAATCTAAAGTTCTGGGGTTAGGGCTCCAAAATTTATACCACGTTTTCCTTTGAAGTTGGTACAAACAAAGTTCCTCTGGCACACATAAACCAGTTCAGCCTGGCTCAGGCCAGGTTCACCACAGGAGGTGGAGACAGCTTTGTGAGAGGCATCCACAGTCCATTCAGGTGCAAGCAACAACTCCTCTCACTACTCTAAATGCAGCCAGTCTATTCAGCCTGGCTATGAGTCACCCAGGAAAGGCAGGATATACCTCAACCCCCCTCGTGCCTGTCTAGTGTGAATGCACATCCCCTGCTCCTGTCACTCTAAACCCAGACAGGAGTACACAAAAGGCAGAGGCACACAGGATGGTTAAGCAAGAAAATGCCCACTATCTAAAAGTGGCATTTTCAAACACATAATATAAAAATCATCTTTACTAAAAGACGTATCCTTACATTCTAAGTTCAGGATGCCTCAACTCCATTTCTCTATCTTATCCCAATGGAAAGTTATGCTTGTATGATGTTACAAAGCAACTCCCTTGTTAGCCTATGGGACAGATAGACTTGCAATAGTGAAAAACAAAATGCACAGTATTTCACTATCAGGACATGTAATAAACACCAGTACATGTCCTACCTTTCCCCTACACTGCACCCTGCCCACAAGGTACCATTGGAACTACTTAGGGGTGTCTTATATATGAGAAAAGGGACGGTTAGGGCATGGTAAGTGGGTGCACTTGCCAGGTCGACATCGCAGTTAAAAACTTCACGCAGAAACTGCAGTGGCAGGTCTGAGAACCCTTTGAAAGGCTACTTGTGTGGGTGGCACAATCAGTGCTGCAGGCCCACTAGCAGCATTTGATTTACAGGCCCTGGGCACACACAGTGCACAGTACTAGGGACTTAGTAATAAATCAAATAAGCCAATCATGGAAACCCAATCATAACACAGTTTACTTGGAGAGCATATGCACTTTAGCACTGAATAGCAGTGGTGCCCCTAGTCCTAAACCCAACAAAAGCAAGGTCAAAAACAGGAGGCCAAAATGCAAAAAATCTGGGGGTAAACCCGCTGAAAAAGCAAAGTCTAACAACTACTTACTTCAGGCACTCTGGGAGTGTTTGCAGTAGGGCACACAGTAAATGCTGCAAAATAGAGTAGGGTTACTGGGAACTTTTTCCATATTGGTTAGAGAGGAGCCAGGAGTCACTGCCACCCTTAGGCTAGTGTCAGACATATATGTGGCACCCCTGGCAACTCTCTTCAGAATGCTACTGGATCTGTATAAGGCAGAAGAAGGACTGCACCTACTATTAAGATCTGTGAGGAGAACCTTAAGGGCTGGACCTGCTCCCACTTGTACTCTTGACAAAGAAGTGGACTCCAAAGGTCAGTTGACTGACCTGCTAAGCTTCAGGGACACAAAAGCAGCAAGAAGCCTACTTTCCTGAAAGAGCCCAGCTGACCAGTTCCAACTAGACCTGCCCTGGACCCTACTGGTAGCATCTGTGGAGTGCGTCCTGACCCCAAGTGCTGTTCCAGAGGTCCTTAAACCCTTGGCTGGTGTCAGAGTGTACTCCTCCTGCCTAACATTAAAAGCTGGGACTTAGAGACATTTTGCTAAATTTCTGCCTGGAGGACCACAGTGGGACCCAGACCAACCTGCCAGCCAATGCATCATGGGTGCATCACCATTGGGTCTGAATTTGCTGTATCTTCCTCTTAATCTTCTCTGCAGCATCAAATCTGATTCAGTGGGCCCAACACTGCCGGCATCCAAAGATGTTGAACCCTCTCTGGCCACATGCTACAGCTATCCGAAGATAGAAATCATTACTGGGCCCGGCACCGAGCAGCATCTGATCAACGTTGATGACTTCCTGGGCGCAAACTCCTGACTTTTCCAACCCAGTGCGTCTCCCTCCTTTTGTCGACTGCTTCATCGAGAGCTCCTCCTTCGGTAACCTGTTGTCAACAAGGTCGTCTTCAGATCCAGCCTGCAGCCTTTTCTCACTGAGGACTCTACCTTCTTGAGAAAGAATTTAAGTCCGAAGGTAAGTCTTTGACTGGGACCAACCTGGACATCATATCTGGCCCGCACTCCATTGCACTCGGCGTCAAACCTAACCCATGTCTCGGTCTAGCCCGATCAATTGCCCCTGATTGGCACTTTGCATTTTTTAGTGCTATTTTTATTTAAAACTTAAAAAATTCATATCTCTGGTTCTGCCTATTGGACTTTTGTTGTTTTGGTGTTGTTTTCATTAAAATATCTGCTATTTTTAAAAATTGGGGTTGGATTTTTATTTTGTTGTGGGTTTGATTTAACTGTTTTGGTACTTCTAAATGCTTTCCACATTTTCTTAAGTTAAGTCTGTCTGACAAGTGCCATAGCTACCACGAGTTGAGTTCAGGTTTAAATTGCTGAAACATTTGTTGGACAATGTTGAAATACTGATCACAAGCTCTGGGTTTTGGCCTTAGATATTGATGCGGTAACAGACTAAGTTGTCAAAGTAGGTGAGGGTGTTGTGATTTGATTTATGTGATCTAACACTGTGCTTTAAATAGGCAGGTTCTGTCCAGGACTGAGACCTGCACTTTTTAAATTTGAAATGGAGAGTACCTGCACTTCTCAGATCTGCTATAAAACATTTTATGGTAGAGTACCAACAGTTTTCAGGAGCTAACATGTACTCTAGATAGTCTATACGAGCACTTCTATATTTCTATTTAAAACACTGATTCAGCATGTGCTCTGTAGTCTTCCTCTGGGGTTATCCTCGTTCCTGTCAATGGTCTGTGACTCAGCTCTGCTTTTTTAGGGTCACTTCTTGTGATCAGTTAGGGTTCTGAATCCTGGCATCTCGTGCACCAGTTTGTAGCATGTCTACATTAGGTGTTTGCTCACTCGAAATTCACATGCTTGGCCTTTGAATGTTTTATGACATTTTTCTGTTGCCTACAGTGATTGGGATGGCGGTTATTACCACCTGGCCCCATATGTGTGGTTGGTGTATGCATTTACCTTAAATAAGATGAACTACACCTTATTGGGTGAGTCAAGAGAGTACTGGAGCTGGCCGCAAAGCAGCCTGTATTTGTGCCCGACATAGATATTTTTGTCAAAGACATTATACATTTGAACATACAGGAGCGGATTCACAAACTGCACGTTATAGTATGTGAAGTAGTACTACAGTAGTACTACTCTTGTGCTACAAAATGCTCTTCACAAACCTTTGGGAGGAGACTACCTCTTCCATCTTTTCTATTTGGAGATCTTCACCCGAGTGGCTGAGCTTTCTGCACACATAAGTATATGATTTAGTAGTAAATGTGGGAGGGACAGGTGGAAGTGACTGGAAAATGAGGAGAACTTACACCTAAATTGGAGGGGTTTAGGGAGCAGTAAGGAGGGAGTGATGGAGTGGTAGGGAGGGGTTTAGGGTGGGACAAACACCTATCTTCAAAAAGGTAAACCCATTGCTATTTACAAACTACACTTCTAAAGTTGCTACTGCCAAAAAATTTCTAAAACAATAGCAAATGTACTCCAGCTCAGCCTTGGTGTACATCCAGCACCATACACAGGTACTGCAACACACTCCAATAGAAAACAATAGAGGCAGGAAAATAAAATAAAAACATAGATAATTTTTTTTATTAAATGAAGCTATTTTGAATAATAATATCTATCTATCTATAAAAAACAAAGGACCTTATAGTTAGTTGTAAATGTCAGTTTTAAAGTAACATTTTAAATTAAAAGTTACAGTTAACTAAAGTCACTATAACTCGCTCCCTCGCCATGCACACGTAATGACCTCACATATTGCATCACTCATGACATATTCTATGACATTATTGATAACATCAATATGACATCTGAAATGACATCATTGACAACAACATTGTGCGTGTTGACAATGCGAGTTACAGTAATATCATTTAGGATGTAGCCTTCCAGCTAGAGCTGTCAACCTCAAAGCTGAGGAACCGGGTTCGAGTCTCGGCAACGACGCTCAACATCCTGTGATTCAGGGCAAATCACTTAATCTCCCCTTGCCTAACAAAAATGAATGTGTCCATCTGTAACAAAACTGGTGCTCATGTAAAGCGCTCTGATACCTGATATCTTCGGGTCAAGATCCCGCTCCATAAAACTATTAAAAAAAAAAACATACCTGTAAGTGGTGAATTTCAGCTCTTTATAGTTTTAAATGTTACGTAAAAACTGATATTTTCACCTACCTATAATGTCACTTTAACGTTTTTTTTTATTGTGAATTTCAGTTTTTTTTAATTTAAGTGATATTTTATTATGATATGTAACTATACCAACCCCGTGCTATTCACAGCATGTGGCCAGACCATGCGCCCAAATCCCTGCGGGCAGCCACCCCACTGCTGCATATGTCCAAATGCTGTGCACAGTGTACGGTTCACCACAGGGCCTGACCTGCAGCTATGCCCTGCACCAACCCCGTGGGCAGCCAACCCACCAAGGCCATGCTCAGTGTGGGGTTAGCCGAGAGCCTGACCACTTCGCCCAATGTCCCAATGGGCAGCCAACCCCCAGCGGCACACGCCTATAACTGTAGGCAGTGTGGGATTGGCTGCAAGGCTGGCCTGAGTCCAGTATCTGTGCCCAACCCCCTGCAGGAGGCCCCCCAACCTTGCACAACTTTGACCGTGTGTAACGTGGGTTATCCGCAAAGCCAACTACCCTTACGGGGCAAACCCACCTCAGACACTCATGTCCCCTCTTTTTTTAAATGGTTTTCTGATCCCGCTGGATTTTCATGGGAGCCAGCATGGGCACCTGTGCTCCCGCTGGACTGAGTCCCCATGTTCTGTAATTGCGGCCGCAACATTTCTCTTCATGTTGCGCGAACTCCAGAGGGACTTGCAGGAGCCTCTTGCTCCTGCAGGAGAGGGATGGCTGATGGGAAAAAAGACCTTCAGGACTAATCAGATTGCTCCATTGTTTGAAGCTGGTTGCACGAGGAACACACAAGGGAGTCCTGTGTACCAAACCGTCCAGACAACTATACATTTTGAACCCTAATTTCTCAAAAACTACTGAACACATTTACACCAAATCACAAAAAGCACACTTTTTAGGAAAAGATCTAGGTTTCTGTCAGATTAGGTGTAATTCCATTTAGCCGTTTGGGTTGTAGCGGTGTTTAAAGTTCCATGGGCAACTTGCGTTTTGAGACCCCTCTCTTTTCTTGGCCCCCACATGACAGATCACCCCAGAACTTTCAAGGTAGGAGCTGAGGTGGATTAACTTCTTTTGGAATTCATGAAACGGCACCAAAATTATTAGCTGAACAAAAAAACAATTTGACCTACCTATAACAATCCAGGGGCAATCACCATATATATATTGCTTAATGTTAACAATTATATTTGCATAATTATTATATTAATAAATATAATTTTTTAAACAAAATTTTATTGAAAGAACAAATTAACCTTTTACTACAAATATTAAAGTAATTTAAATAATTCTGCTCTTAATTTTTTAAATAAATTGCAATGAATTTTAAATATATTAACATTTTTACTCAAGCTGTGTTTTTTGTATTGTTTAAAAAAAGAATATTTATCAATTAAAGAAATTGAGTTTAATATATGAAATATTTAATCCACATTTAAGTTAATGTGCTTTTATATTTTATTATATTTGTTCTAGATTTTAGATAAATATTTGTAATAATTTTACATTATTAGTTTACATTAAACTAGTGTTAATTGTTTTGTTTTCGTTTAATAAACTTTATTACTGTTCTCTATACTTTACCATAGGTAAATAGGGAAATCTCTGCTCCAGTGGCAGAGATCACCACCTACAAGTGGAGAGTTACTAGTAATGTTGTTACACTCGTAAATTCTGTCCTAGATGTCTCTATCTCCTGCATTCATGGGGTGAAGATATGTCAGTCTATACTTTGAAGTAACTTTACACTCGGAAATGGTGAATAGCAAAAAAGAGTAAATATAACTTTGCGAATAGGGTCCACAATATTTAGTCAGTGTTCACTAGGCGCACGTAGGAGCACAGACCTGCAGATAACTGTTTGGTAAATGGCCAAGTAAAGAAGCTATGCAGATTGGAGTAGGAGAGGAGAGGGGAGTTTATGTGTTTGTACACACTGATAAATGTTGGTGTTTGACTAATCTCACTCTTATACTTATTTGTTGCATCTGCTACTGTTACACAATGCTCTAATGAGCCATGCCACTTGTGCAGGTATAAAAATATTCCATATTCAGTGACCATGCCTCCCTATGTAAATTAGGCATATGACTAAAGCGTTCATGCTTCCACCACATTAGCTGGGACCCCTCCATGAACTGTGTAAGATGCATGGGACACGATGTTGGTAATGATTTAAGTGGCTCCCCATCCTCCTCGGATCACTGACAGAATATCGGAAACAAAAATATTGTGTGGACAGACTAATGTGTCAAAAATATCAAGGAGCAAAATATTGAGAAGGTAAGTGCAAATAGGTAAGTATAGATTTGCCATTCTTAACTACACATATACGTACCTTGAAAATATATTGTCATGGTACATATATGTGGAGTTATATATAGTACAACTTTGCTGACCTATCGAAACTTACCTTCATGATATTTTTATCCTCGATATTCTTGACATGATATTTTGTAAGCATAATATTTTTTCCCGATATTTTGTCTGAACACCGTCCTCCTCACATATACCGGTGTAACCACTGATAAATATTGTGATGGTAAGTACATACAGATAAGCGTAGCTTTAGCGTCCTTAATTCCACATTTACGTACCTTGAAGATACGTATTTTATCAAGGTACACATAGATGGAGTTAAGTATAGTTAATCTATTTGTACCTATATATACTTACCTTCACAATGTTTCTGCAGTTGATATTCTGGCTATGTTGTTTTTGGTGTATAATACTTAGAAACTCAGTATTCTGGTAGCATACGGCAACTGACAATGTTGCCTTCTTCTGGCTCATGCCACTCATGCTGCGCAGGTGTTTTGTATTTACCCTGAAGGAGTCTATCCACTACATTATCTGGACTGTTTGTGCAGCATTTTAGGTGGAATTCCTGCTTTCTATGACTTGGTATAAGGGCTCATTTGTACCCCTTGGGTGAAATTTATTGTATATGGTGCAAAAGAGACCTCTGGAACTTGGGTACAGAATACACCCCATTTTGCTCCTACATTCAAAAAGTGTGTCATGCAGCTTTGCCTATGGGTGTGGAAAAGTGTACACAGATACTCCGGTATGAACACAGAAGGCCTTATTACGATGTCGGGCGGACGCAGCCGTTTTGGTGTTGGAACTGACCGACTGTAGGTCGGTGGTTCCGACCACCAAATTACAATGCATCCGCACATAGTGCGGTCGCAAACTCCCAGCTCTCATAGAAAAATGTAAGTTTGTGTAAATCACTGCACCGTGTGGCAGACACCTCACGGTGCCTGCCACACTGTGCAGGGACCGTGAGGTGCTCCCTCGACCCCAACCGGAGGCTGCACGGAGAAGGGGGCTCCTAGGTCCCCCAGAGTTGCTTTCCGACAGGCTCTTCATGTCAGAAAGTCCGACATGAAAAGCCTGTGGGAAACTGACATCGTAATCCGGACTGCAGAAACACCATCCTTAAGGGATTACATGTCGGTTCCAACTGGCCGATGGGCCCCTTGAGCCCATCAAAAGCCAGCCGGAATGACCAGCCGGTTTCACTTCCGACTACCGTCATTGTAATACGGCGGTCGAAAATGAAACTGAAGATGTCAGTCGGAAAGCGTCCGACCTGCGGTCGGACGCTTTCCGGCTGACATCAAAATGAGGCCCTTAATGTTTGATCAAAGTGATTGGGTGCTTCGAATTTCTCAATTAACTATCCACCTTGAAATATTGCATTTCCTTAAGTACTAAACTAGCGCCAGTTGGTTACAAGGAAAGTGGAACCCTTGCAAATAAATGTTTAAAAAATCAGCCAGTTTTGTGGAAACACTTTAAAAATTTGGTAACGTTGGGTTGATTGGCAAAGGATTTCTCATTTGTCTTGTATGACCTTGTATGTGTGTGTGTACTGTGTAAGTCTATTTGAATGTGCTTGTATGCCATCTATACGAGGTTAGGTAGGGGGGTCATATGCTCAGCTTTTGGCGGCATACTAGCAGTCATTTCAGAGATACTGATGGCCCTTGCATGTTGTGGCCAGCACAGGCCATTATGATGGCATGCCATGGTCTAATGATTCCCGTAGCACAATGTCAATTTAATAACATATCATGCCCTTAACCCATTGGCAATATGGTGGCAACTTGTATCATATTTGTGGCTCTTGCCAAAAGGGGGCATTTTTAGTATTTAGGGGCCTGCGTCAAAGTCATCATTAGTGAAATGGAGATCCAGACATGTTGTTACCTTAATTGAGAAATTCTACTATCCATTGGCATTATTGTGACATCATCCTGGGTTTCATCTGGAACCGAGCTATGCAAGAGGGTTCTTAATGTGTCAGTTAGAGATGAGCGTTTGATGGATGAGGTGATTAAAGACGTCTTGAGACTTCATCTGATCTAATTATCATTATTCTTAATGTGGAAGACACCACATTAATTTGGCGGCGAGCGTGGGACTGGTGTACCCCTCACCTCAACATCAAGCTCGTGCTGTCTCTCCTGGTAATCATCCTGTAGAGAAGTTGAATTGCTATTCTTCTCCAGTGGCTGTCTTGTGGAACGGATGAGGAGTGGAGGGACACACTTCTCCAGCGGCTGTTTCATGTGTGGACGAGTTGTGCCGGTGATCTAAGGAATATATTCCCCGGTGAGGAGTTGTGCGGGAGGGGCAAGTGGTGAAACGCATCTGCGTTTCACTGTCTCAGCGCGACGTAAGGCGTGATACTCTCAGGCCCCATTGTCACCGGTGGGAGGAGCATGAGCTGGAACGCATTTGCGGTCCACTACATCATGGTGTTTATCATCAAACGTGCGTAGGTACGCACGGGCGCCATATTGGATTGGGAAGTTCTACAAATCTTCGAGATAATTACAGGACGTACGTTGGGTTCAATAACACCGTTTTCACGACGTGTAAGCCTGCAGTCTTCGATGCGCATGTGTAGGAGCTTCTGTAGTTTTGCTTCTTCCGGAAAAGAGAACAGCTGCTTCATGTATACCGAGTGCCGGTTTTAAAGAGTGCTGATCTTCGGTGATTGGCACAACAATTCTTCTTATATGCATTTATTTGTGTGCTGATTTTTTATACATAACGGTGATTGGCACACCGCGTTTATCACATGTTTAGTAAGTTTTGTTATCTCAATTACCTTTAATATAACTTCAAGTCTTTCACGTTCTAGAACATTATTATTATATTTATTTTTAAAGAATCCAGAAGTGACTACGTTTCTTGCTTTTATTGTTTTTAAAAAAAAGATGAAAAACAGTTTAGTTTACAGGAAGGTGATTTGGAGTCTTCTACGTTTAAAAGTCATTGTTACTTATTGTTACTAGTAGCAATGCAGAACGTTACTCCACCACCATTCTTCTTGAGCAGCCCTGGTGAACCGGTTATTAAGTGACAAAAATGGAAAAAGATCTTCGTGAATTATGCTAGAGTGTGTGGAACAAACTTAAGTGCTGAACGTAAACATTCATTGTTACTTCACTGTCTTGGAGGAGAAGGTCAGGAAGTACTTGGGAACTTACCTGAACTAAGTGCTGCTGACCAGAGGACATTAAATGAGTATGAGATATGCATCTTACAGTTAGATCAACATTATCTCCAAAGTGTCAGCACTATAATGGAGAGATATTATTTTGGTTTACGTGAACAGAAGAAAGATGAGTCAATTGAAGAGTTTGTCACCGGGCTAAGGAAACTAGCTGCCAGCTGTACATTTGGTAGAGCAGTAGAGGAAAGAATAAGAGATCAATTTGTATTAAAGTGTGCACATGATAAAATTAGAGAGGAGTTATGGTTGAAAGATGACCCTCCATTAGATGAGGTTTAAGCAATTGCCAAACGGGTTGAACACATGATGAAATGTGTAGATGAGTTAAGTTATGCAAAAAACAAGTCAAATGCATTGTCTTCTAATGTTGAGGAGGTGGTCTGTCAAATTAAAAATAAGACGTCTGTTGATGTAGAAAATGTCAAACCTTTACGTGTTGCTGTAGGCACCAGCACGCATGACAACAAGTCTGTCTGCTTTAGATGTGTCCGGACAGGTCATAGGGCAAATGCTTCTTTTTGACCAGCTTTACAGGTTATTTGTAATGCCTGCAGGAGGAAAGGTCACTTTGCAAAATATTGTAAGAGCAAAGTTAAAAGAGCAGAACAACCACAAGTTAAAGAAATTATGTATCAGGTTAATGATGGTAAAGCAAAACATCCTTCTCATGTTGTCATAGTTGGAGGAGTTGAACTTCAGAGTTTGATTCATGTTCACATCTCACCATCATTAACAAAGAGATATTTGATGTTCATTTTGGAGACTGTGTTTCTCTTAAAAAAAGCAGATGTTTCTCCTGTTGGTTATGGAGGTTTGCCGATAAACTTGCTGGGTTATTTCATGACATGTATTGAATTAAGTGGTAGAATAACTGAAGGGAAGGTATATGTTGCTTTGAGAGGAGATGCATTGTTAGGGTGGCCTCACCAACGCCTTCTTGGGGTGCTTCTTAATCCTAATGCTGATCCGCAAGTTCAAGTTCAGGTAGTTGACAATCCGGTAGCTGTCCTAAGTGAACAGTTTGCTGATGTATTCCAAGACAAGTTGGGTTGTCTCAAGGGGTACAAACATCATATAAAACTGAAAGAGGTGCTATTCCAGTTGTTGCCAAAGTTAGGAGAGTACCGTTGAATGAACAAGTCAGTGTGCAGAAGGATATTGAACGTTTGGTTGATATGGGGGTCATTGTGTCTATTGAGGAGACTGAGTGGTTGGCTCCAATTGTTGTTGCGAAGAAAGCTAGTGGTGAAATTTGCCTTTGCATTGATTTGCGCTCTCTCAATAAGGAAGTGGTTGTCGATAGATTTCCTCTACCTAACATTGATGAGATAATTGGCACTTTAGCAGGTGCTAAGTTTTTACCAGCTTAGATTTAGGGGCCGATTCCGATTCGGGCCGGAAATCTCTCCGACCGAGCCGGACCCGGAGAGATTTCCGACCGAATCGGACCCGTGCAGCCCGACCGAATGAGTACGATGCGCACGTATGCCATCGGACTCGAGTCGGTCGGACTCCCATTGAAGTCAATGGGAGCCTTTCGTACAACCCGTACGCGGGCTCCCATTGACTCAATGGGTGCGAGGCGGACAAGGGCGCCCCCTACAGCGTGTACGCGGCGAAGCGACTCGCGCCGTACACGCACAGGTAGGGGGGACCCATGGGTCCCCCCTGTGTGCGACTCGAGCGGCAACGCATACAGGGGGGTCCGACACGGACCCCCAAAGTACGGCTCCGACTGCTCTTTCGAGCCGGAGTGCGCGGCTCGGTCAGACTGCTCGCGGCGCGCATCGTACTTACCCGGCCGGGGAACGTCTCCATTGCGCGGTGCGAGTCGGGTCCGAGCGAGTCGGTCGGTGCGGTTAGACCCGGGAACAAGTCGGTCGGAGCGGTCGGGACGCCCGGACGAGTCGGTCGGCGATTTCGCATCGTACTCGCTCGCCCGGACGCGCGTACGAATCGGTCGGGAAATAGGGCTCCGAATTGGATCCGGTTAAGCCGAATCCGATTCGGAGCCCTACCGGCCGAGATCGGAATTGGCCCCTAAGCTTCTGCCTACCATCAGATGGAGTTAGATAAAGTATTGCAAGACCTGACTGCATTTGTGACACCCATGGGTACATTTAAATTTTTAAGGATACCATTTGGGCTTGTATCAGCAGCGTCTGTGTTTCAGCGGATAATGTCAAATGTGCTTAAAGGTCTTTCTGGCGTAAAATGCTATCAATATGATTTGTTAATTTATGGAAGCACAAAAGCTGAACATTTTTCAAGGGTGTGTGCGGTATTAGAAAGGCTGAGGAAAGCAGAATTTACACTTAAATTGGAGAAATGTAAGTTCTGTGTAGAGGAGGTTAATTATCTAGGACATCGCATCACAGGGCAAGGTGTTTTTCCAAAAAAAGATCTAGTAGTTGACACCATTGTGAAATTGAATGAACCTGGTAACAAGGAGGAGTTGCTGTCCTCTTTGGTCATGTTCGAGTATTATTGCAAATTAATTCCAGGCTATGCTAATAAGACAGAGTCTTAGGTCTTTGACAAGCAAGAATGTGGTTTTTGATTGGAGTACAGAGTGTGCAAAGGAATTTGTTTCTATCAAGGAGGAATTGAAGAAAGCACCGTGTTTACAGGCCTTTGTACCAGGTCATGAAACTATTATTTTGACTGACGCCAGTGCCAAGGGCATTGGTGCTGTGTTGCTTCAGAAGAGTTGTGGTGTAGAACGACTGATAGCGTGTGCCTCTAGATGTTTGAGCGGCTCAGAATTCAATTACTCTGTAATTGAGAAAGAGGACTTAGCTATCTTTTGGGCCTTAAGGAAGTACAGGAATTTGGTTTGGGGTACGAAGGTAAAAGTTCATACAGACCATAAGCCTTTAAAGGATGTCTTCTCAAAAAAAGGTCTTGATTCAATTTCTTCACGAATTAGAAAATGGATTATTTCTCTTCAAGAGTACGAGTTTGAAGTTAATTATATTCCAGGTGTGAACAACAATTCTGCAGATTGTTTATCTCGTTTAGTAGATGTTAAAGAGATTGATCTGGAGGAGGAGAGTTTTGAAGATGAAGTTATAAATGTCTGTGAAGTAACTTTGGGTGCTGTTGATGAATCAGAATGGAAGAGTGAGTTAATTAAAGATGTGGAAATTTCTAAAGTGATTGAGTTGTTGTTGTTAGGTCAAAATAAGCATCTAGATAAACCTTGGTCTATGGTTGGTGAAGAATTATCTGTGATGGATGGTATGTTTATTCGTGGAACAAAACTTGTTCCACCCCTGGGTATTCGGAATAAACTTCTCAATTTTGCACATGTTGGACATTTAGGCATTAGGCATTGTAAAAACCAAGGAGTGTTTGAGGATGCAATTTTAGTGGCCGGGGACGGATAAAGAAATTGAAAGGATGGTCAGGGATTGCTTTGAGTGTTGTGCGAGTGACAAAATTTTGAAAACCAAACAAATGCCCACGGTCTGCAGGAGGCTTCCTATACATCCCTGGGATGAAATTGCAATTGACATTGTTGGTCCATTGCATGGCATGAGTGATACACCCTATTTGATTGTTGTTGTAGATCTTTATTCAAGATGGATTGAGGTAAGCTCTGTAAGAGATATTTCCTCAGTAAGTGTGATAACAGTTTTTGAAAAAAAATTCAAGAGAGAAAGCTATCCTAATTTTATTCTTTCTGATAATGGACCTCAGTTTTGTTCTTCTGAAATGCAAACCTTTTGAAGGATTGTGGTATAGTTCATAAGAGGAGTTCAGTTTACCATCCAGAAACCAATGGGGCTGTGGAGAGGGTGAATAAAACTCTCAAAGAAAGTATTCAATTAGCTAGGGCAAGTAATCTTTGTTGGAAAACTGTTCTGCAAAACAGAATCACTGCCTATTGTATGTCCCCTCATTCGACCACTCGAAGAACTCCCTTTGAGTTGTTCAAGGGTAGGGCTTCCAACTCTAAATTGTGTCCAGGGTGGATGGTATTGAACAAAGGTTTGAAGAACAACGATATTGGTGAATGGAGGTGTAAAGAGCTTGATAAACAGAGGACAAGGAAAATGTATTTTGATGAAAAGAAGTGTGCACAAACCTGTGATGTGACTGTGGGTGACTTTGTAAAAATCAAGGCACCTCTTGGTTGTCAACCATGGTCTAAATACACCAAAGTAAGAAAAGTTGTCAAAATGTTCAAGAATGCTGTGAAGACTGAGGATGGTAGGATTTGGAATAAAAGCAGAGTTGTTGTTGTCAAAAGCAATCCTAATCCTGTCCTTGTGAAAGAGGGTTGTTCTGGCAAATGTTCATCTTCAAATGGTGTAATTTCCTCTCATTCAGGATCTCACTCTTTACCTGTCAATATTAGAGTGAAGGGTCAGAGAGTGTGTAGACAACCTTTGTTTTTGAAAGACTATGTTTGTTAAGTTTTCTTACTAGTGTTGTTATTTACGAAATGTTTAATTGATTTTACCATGCTTGTAACTCTCTTCTCTTATTTTTACGTTTCATTGCGTTGTTCAGTTTCTTTTGCTGTAAAGAGGGAAGATGTGTGACATCATCCTGGGTTCCATCTGGAACCGAGCTATGCAAGAGGGTTCTTAATGTGTCATTTAGAGATGAGCGTTTGATGGATGAGGTGATTAAAGACGTCTTGAGACTTCATCTGATCTAATTATCATTATTCTTAATGTGGAAGACACCACAATTGTGTCCATGAGTGAGAGTGTTTGCATGTTTGCCCTAGTGGCCGCATCATTGATGGGCTCCTGACTAGCGAATGCTGATGGTTGTCCCAGAATACAATTGTTCAGTAGCTCCGAAATGTGTGTCCTTAACTTTCTACTTTTATCTAATAGCTTCAAGTGACCCATACTTTTGTGGTCCTTTATTCGATCAAGTTCCTTCCCACCCCACTTGATCATGTTCCACAGGTAACCCTCCAAAATATCCACCTAGTGCAATGCATTTTAATTCAAAGTCATATTATGCAACAGGTAGATATGTAAATACACCCACCCACCATTGCATCACATCATTGCACACACCAGATCATCTTACCACATTACCAGTACACACTCCAGCAACACATTCTCGCAAACATACATGCACTCACCATCATACGCATCATCGCATAACACCAAAACGTGATCACTTACACAAGACACATCAAAGCCCATCAGACATACGCATTACACCCTAACTCACTACGCACATACACTCGCAACTTCACTCAACTGCCACTCTTATATCATCACACAAACACACCCAATGGTCACATGTTGCGTCAAATGTGTGTGCACTTGTGTGTGTGCTTGTGTGCGTGTGGGCGTGTGTGTTTCAGATTGCACTGAACTGTTGTATACATGCAGGACCCATTCTATAGGAATGGGAGACAAACTTGCACTGATGCTGCTTCTGCTATTAGTCCTGGTTTTTCCACTAGCGGGCCTAGTCCTACTACTGCCCACAATTTATTTGTATTACTTCAGTGAAATTTGGTAAAAGTGCATGACCAATGCTTGTTTTGTTTTAGTCCGGGACATCCTATTTGCTTGTGAGTGATCAGGTGCTATTTACAGAAAAAATTAATGTAGGTATGTGAACATGTATTGTAAACAAATGTAAAAACTCGGGGTAGATTTTCAAACATTTTACGCTGGGTTAGAAATGTTTTTTTGGGGTATTTTACTTTCCAGCGCAAAATTTGTTTTGCTCTGGAAAGTACGCTAAAGGTAGCGCAAAGCAGCACAAAGCAGCACTTAGCGCCAAGGGGGTACTACTTGGGTGGTACATGGGCGTTCCCATGCAACCACCAATGCCTTTTGACGCAAAACCCTATCTACAAAGAATTGTAGACCAGATTTAGAGCCAAAAGTTAACGCCACTTCAAAGGAGGCACTAACAGGAGAAATGTTTTTATTTCTCCTTTCTTTTCCGACTTTGCATGCGTGCTGCACTGTGCAGCACACATACAAAGTGGAAAAAGATTTTAAACTTGTCTAGGCATGGTATTTTTTACAGGAAGGGAATCCTTCCTGTACAAAACCTATGCTAGACTCATGCACACACCCTAGCACTAGGGCGCTAAGGTGTGTGCGTGGTGCTCGGCAGCTGAAATCCGTGCCGGCGCTAGGGAGAGGGGAGGAGAGAGCCATATCTCTGAAGATATTGCTCTCTCCTGCTTCCTCCCTGTCAGGCAGCGCAGCCTCTTTGGGTGCTGCGCTGTGTTGCGTGTATTTTTTGAAAACTCGCCCTAAACAGGCTTATTCACACAGGTAAATTTATTTGTGTAAATTTACTCTTACACTTTGTAGTAACTTTACTACTTTTTAGTATTCCTCATTTCTGAGTGTTAAGTTATAACTAAGGGGCCTATTCTCAAACTGCATTTTGTAGTATTGTAGTACTACAATAGTACTACGCATGCACTACAAAATGCTGTTCGCAAACGTACATGTAAAGGTCTCTGCCTCTGCGTATCTTTTTTTTATGTACAGAGATATCTGCCCCGACTGCAGAGATCTCTGCACACATACATCTACGTTTTAGTAGGAAATCTGGAAGGGACAGGAAGAGTTTCTGAAAAATGGAGGATACTTACTACTGCAAGCCAGGGTTTAGTGAAAAGTAAGGAGAGGTTAAAGGAGTGTTATAGAGTGGTTTAGGTAGAGATGTGCACCCATCCCAAAAGAATAACCGATTGCTATTCACAAACTGCACTTCTAAAGTTACTACAGACAAAAATGAAATAGTAAATGTACTGCATCTCAGATCTGGAGTAAGTTCAGCACCATACATGGCCAACCACTAGTACTGCAACACCCTCCTATAGAACAAAATGTTTGATTAAATTAATTTATTTTGACTTTACTTTTGAATATATAAATCTAACTAAATGCTAAGAATGAACATCAATTAAAAAGAAATATTAGTTTATTTTAAATTATTTTAATAAACGTTTTAAACTTAAAAATAAATATATATATTTAAAATTAGTCATGTAATTTTTTTACATAAATTGTAATACATTAATATATAAACATTTTAATTTAGGTGTTTTTAAGTAGATCTTTAAAGATATTTTAATTTAAATTAATTAATTAAACATCTAGGGGTCGATTCCGATTCGGGCCGGAAAAAGCACCGACCGACTCGGAGCCGGAATTAATTCCGACCGACACGTACCTGTGGCGCCCGACCCGCCAAGTACGATGCAAAGCGTGCAAAATCCGACCGACACGTACAGAACCCAAGCCGAACGACCGAGCCGCACGGAAAACAGCAATCCGGCCGGAAAAACACGCGAATCGAACCGACCGACACGCACCCGGAACAAATCCGACCGAAACGTACCCGCGAACTCCAAATTGCAAAGTACGATGCAAGGCGCGAAAACCACGACCGAGTCGTACGGAGGACAAGCCGTACGACCGACACGCATACAAAACTGCGAGCCGAGTAACACAAAACACCGCGACCGACGCGTACGCAGCATAGAAAATTGCACAAACACAGCGTGAACGAAACGGAGAAGACCGTACAAGACAACTGCAGGGTCCGACTCGGTCACAAGAACGTTTCCAACATGCACAGAAAGTACTAAGGGAAAATACACAAAAAAGGCCAAACAAGCAATTACAAAGCCAATAAATACTGGGGGGGTGGGGACAGAGAACAAAGACACACCCACAACTCCACCCATATAAAGGACACAAATCCCAACCATGATCCTTTGCAAATGCTATTCACCTGCCAGCACTCAACAGACAGCAACCACACACCCACAGCTCATCCCTCACACAAGCCACACACCATCAGCACACCAACAAATAGCTACCTCACATACACCCAGCAAAACACACACTCACACACCTTCACCTGCATACCAACACACACATCACTCACCATCACCACCCATCACCATGCCCCCAAAGAAGAATCACAAGTTCCTAGATTGTGAATTGGAAGTCCTCGTAGATGAGATCCTCAGGGTAGAGCCACAGCTGTTTGGCGCACTGGTCCAACAGACACCCATCTCCCAGAAAACAAAGATGTGGGAGAGGATCATCAACAGGGTGAACGCACAATCACCATGTCTGCGCACAAAGACTGACATCCAGAACAGGTGGTATGACGTGCGCAGGAGGGTACGGTAGCTGCTGAAGAAGGACTACCTCCTGAGCCAATACACCGGCAGTGGCCCTCCTGCCAAGCCAGTATACCTCAGGCCCTGGGAGGAGAAGGTGCGGGCCATCCTTCCGCCAGTGAGCGTCTATGGACTAGAAAACATCCCAGAGCCTGGTGAGTACACAACAAATGTACACAATATTCTGCCACAATACACACACACATCACTGTCAAGGGGAGAGTCAAACCATGCACTCTAAGCAATTACACAGCAACCAGAACAGAATCATCCCAAAATGTGTATGTCAGTCAGATAAACACAACACATGCCATCTCAAAGTTACATTTAACCGTGTCATCACATGTACAAACACAACTACAACTACAGCTAGGCAGTGGCACAAATATAACTAACAAACACATCCAGACATGTAGCCACCACTACAACACCAACACACAGTGAAGACCACTGAAAGAAAGGAATTCTGTGTATGCTGGGCAAGTCAGTGTAGCCAATAGCATCATGGGAGTCGTAGTCACAGATATTGCTCACCCCCACAACTGTCCCATCAACACCACCATGAACCATGCGCACATCACAGGGAGTGGAAAAGGACTCACAAGATGGCTGACACTGGCTACTGCTGTGGGGAGCTCAAGGCCCTGCTGGCAACTGTGCAACAACCAACAGCAGGACACCACTGACTGACATCCTGAGAGACAACTTGCACTCCCTGCAATGGAAGCACGTTCCATGGTGGGATATCTGGCTGGGTGGGAAGGAGGACTCACAGCACTGACCATAGTCACAAGCACCTCCCCTCACACACCCCTCAACACAAACTCCACATAACCCACCTGGGAGAATGCAATGCCTCACATCCTAACTCAAGATCCCACAAAGAACCACCACCCTGGGTTATGCTGTGTGAAGCACAGGGACACTCTTGGGACTTTTAGCCAAACAACTGCCAGGACAACACTCCCAGCCATCCTGTCAGCACAGGCAGCCCACCCCACAGGGAAGCAGAGTCAAAAGGAAGGAAGGATGGGCATGCTGGGAAGGGGGTGGAGGCAATAGCATGATGGGAGTAGTAGGCACAGATATTGCTCAGCCTCACAACTGGCCCATCAACACCACTCACAACCATGCTCACATCACAGGGAGTGGAAAAGGACTCACAAGATGGCTGGCACTGGCTACTGCTGTGGGGAGCACAAGGCTCTGCTGGCAACTGTGCAACAACCAACAGCAGGACACCACTGACTGACATCCTGAAAGACAACTTCCACTCCCTGCAATGCAAGCACGTTCCATGGTGGGATATCTGGCTGGGTGGGAAGGAGGGCTTGCAGCACTGACCATAGTCACAAGCACCTCCCTCACACACCCCCTCAACACAAACTCCACATAACCCACCTGGGAGAATGCAATGCCTCACATCCTAACTCAAGATCCCACAAAGAACCACCACCCTGGGTTATGTTGTGTGAAGCACAGGGACACTCTTGGGACTTTTAGCCAAACAACTGCCAGGACAACACTCCCAGCCATCCTGTCAGCACAGGCAGCCCACTCCACAGGGAAGCAGAGTCAAAAGGAAGGAAGGATGGGCATGCTGGGAAGGGGGGTGGAGGCTATAGCATGATGGGAGTAGTAGGCACAGATATTGCTCAGCCTCACAACTGGCCCATCAACACCACTCACAACCATGCTCACATCACAGGGAGTGGAAAAGGACTCACAAGATGGCTGACACTGGCTACTGCTGTGGGGAGCACAAGGCCCTGCTGGCAACTGTGCAACAACCAACAGCAGGACACCACTGACTGACATCCTGAAAGACAACTTCCACTCTCTGCAATGCAAGCACGTTCCATGGTGGGATATCTGGCTGGGTGGGAAGGAGGACTTGCAGCACTGACCATAGTCACAAGCACCTCCCCTCACACACCCCCTCAACACAAACTCCACATAACCCACCTGGGAGAATGCAATGCCTCACATCCTAACTCAAGATCCCACAAAGAACCACCACTCTGGGTTATGTTGTGTGAAGCACAGGGACACTCTTGGGACTTTTAGCCAAACAACTGCCAGGACAACACTCCCAGCCATCCTGTCAGCACAGGCAGCCCACTCCACAGGGAAGCAGAGTCAAAAGGAAGGAAGGATGGGCATGCTGGGAAGGGGGGTGGAGGCAATAGCATGATGGGAGTAGTAGGCACAGATATTGCTCAGCCTCACAACTGGCCCATCAACACCACTCACAACCATGCTCACATCACAGGGAGTGGAAAAGGACTCACAAGATGGCTGACACTGGCTACTGCTGTGGGGAGCACAAGGCCCTGCTGGCAACTGTGCAACAACCAACAGCAGGACACCACTGACTGACATCCTGAAAGACAACTTCCACTCCCTGCAATGCAAGCACGTTCCATGGTGGGATATCTGGCTGGGTGGGAAGGAGGACTTGCAGCACTGACCATAGTCACAAGCACCTCCCCTCAACACCCCCTCAACACAAACTCCACATAACCCACCTGGGAGAATGCAATGCCTCACATCCTAACTCAAGTTCCCACAAAGAACCACCACCCTGGGTTATGTTGTGTGAAGCACAGGGACACTCTTGGGACTTTTAGCCAAACAACTGCCAGGACAACACTCCCAGCCATCCTGTCAGCACAGGCAGCCCACCCCACAGGGAAGCAGAGTCAAAAGGAAGGAAGCATGGGCATGCTGGGAAGGGGGTGGAGGCAATAGCATGATGGGAGTCGTAGTCACAGCTCAACATCCCCCACCACATGGCCCAGCAAGCTCACACTCACGCATGCACATCCCACAGAGAGTGGAAAGGCCCATCAAAGATGTCTGACACTGGTGCTGTGTTGTGGGGAGCACAAGGGCATGCTGGGAACTGCACACCAACCAACAGCAGGACACCACTGTCAGCCATCTTGCCATTGCTCTCACACCCGCACACACTGAACTCCCCACAAAAGCAAGTAAGTATGGGAATGCTGGGAAGTGGGGTGGAGGCAATAGCATGATGGGAGTCATAGTCACAGACATAGCTCACCCCCTCAACTGTCCCATCAACACCACCCTGAACCATGCTCACATCACAGGGAGTGGAAAACAACTGACAAGATGGCTGACACTGGCAACTGCTGTGGGGAGCACAAGGCCCCGCTGGCAACTGTGCAACAACCAACAGCAGGACACCACTGACTGACATCTTGAAAGACAACTTTCACTCCCTGCAATGCAAGCACAGTCCATGGTGGGATAACTGACTGGCTGGGTGGGAAGGAGGGCCGGCTGTCAACAAAATACAACCAATGCAGACCATGTTCACACCCCAACAAATACATAGAAATGCCCAAATAATGCAGGACAATGTGCTACACCAATATCAACCCCTGACTGTGACAACTTAGGACAATGCAATGTACAGGCCCGCACCCAGAGGCACAGTCACAACTGTCAGGTGTGTCAACCATTGATGCCTGCAGAAACATAACATACATTGTGTGTGTCTCCCAAAAACAGGTGATGATGGGGACACAGCAGCAGACGCTGAGGAGTCCCAGTCCCAGGCTCAAGAGGATACGGAGCTCACTGGTGTCGAACAGCCTCTGCCCTCCTCGGATGAAGAAGACCAACCTGGCACCTCCGGTGCAAGTCAACATGCAGCACCAGCAGGACCACCAGCTGCAGCACCAGCAGGACCACCAGCTGCACCCCCTGCACCCACCCCTCCAACGACTGTCACCACAAATACCATCCCTGCCGACATGGACAGAACAAGGAGCACCACCAGCACAGGGACCCTGGACCAACGTGGGGCCATGGACACCACCACCACCACCAACCCCCAAGGGGGAAGAGGGTCATCTGTGCGTGCCACTGCACGCACTGCACATGTCGGCAGGGGTAGTGGGAGGGGTGGGAACAGAGGTCGCTGCTTGCAGAGGTGTCTGGTGTGCATGATGACCCACAACTGGCACGCATAGCCGATGCGTACCAGTCCAGCACCGGAGATCTCAGCCAGGTAGTGGGGCTCCTCAGGGACATTAAACAGCAGCAGGCTGCCCATCATGCCCGCTTGGACTCACACATGTCCCGCGTGGAGTCCAAGTGGGACACACTGCAAGAGATGACGGGGGTGCATAGGGACATATTACAATGCCTCCGCCAGATGAACAGCAACCAGTCTACACCTCCCTGTGTGCCAACAACATCTGGTGCTGAAACAACTGCAACTGCCACAGGGAGGGAGGATGACTCTGGCGGAGAGTCCCCTGCACCGCAGCAGCCTGTACTTGAGGGCCCCCCCCCAAAGAAGAGGGGTCGTCCGAGGAGGGGCAAGTGAGAGGCCGATGGCCAAGTGCAACCCCCAGGAAGCCTGAACCTGTTCTGGATGTTTACCTTTGTGCGCAAACTGTTCACCCTGTTGACGGCAACACAACTCCCACACATGACATGGGGAGTACAAGTTGGACCAATGTCTCAGACAACTGTGGCCCCGATACTGGGGATTTTGTCTACCAGGACTTTCAATTCATCTAGGAACTTCTGATTGCAATATAAATGTACAGCACTAACCATCCTATGCACTATTCACACAAATGTATCACAATAAACACACTAATACACCATACTTGCCTCTGTTGTGATTCCAACGTGGGTGCTGTCATACGGATGATGAACTGCAAAATTACACTGTGTATGCGAACTGCAACAGCAAGTACAACACAGGCATGTGAGTAATGGCAACGTGACACATATGAGGGAGACACACCACCAGGGCTACACAACACATACACACCTAGGCCATCTGACTCATTGCCTACACTGATGTTGCCAGGAAAGACGGTGCAATGCACAGACACCACACCTATTCCCAGTTGTAGTCAAGTAGCCCACAGGTGCAGTAAGCAAATGGCAGTCAAATGTGTGACCACAGACAACGCACATCACAAAGTGAAGCACAGGTTTATTACACAGTTGCAACATGTCGTAACCACTACAGATGCAATGTAATCCCACCTGGCAGCGGGCACACAGTCAACAACTGTAGAAGGAAGGAAGTCCATGGGTGTGGCGCACATCACCTGTAGGGACACAACAGCTACCACCCTGGAAGTACAATCACGTCGTCGGTGGACACAGTTGACCAAACGAATCTGAAAGTACCCTGTGAAGGACAGAAATGACACACAGTCAAAAGCAATGGAGAACAGGACAGAACAGCAAAACTCATGCACAATACATGTTACAAGATACCCACCCAGAACCAAGTTAGCATGTCAACACTGTTGGGGAGTACAGACCACCTGTAAGCACACATCGCTACACACATCCAGTCAAGTAGCCCATGGACAAACTCCAACAGCACCAGAGCACCACCTACACATATCATGCCAACTCACATCATTGACATGACACCTCAGGATACTCACATTCAGCTAAAGAAGTTGGTGATGAGCTGTGTGCGGACATCACCAACATCATCATCATCACTGGCATCGTGGTCCAGGCCAGGATCCTCCACAGGTGGCGGATGTTGGTCATTGTCATCCTGGATGAGAGGCAACTCCTTCCGCACTGCCAGGTTGTGGAGCATGCAGCAGACGATGATAATCTTGCACACCTTCGCTGGGGCATATGGGAGGGACCCTCCTGTCTTGTCGAGGCAGCGGAAGCGGCTCTTCAGGAGACCAAATGTCCGCTCAATCACTCTCCTGGTCCGACCATGTGCCTCATTGTAGCGCATCTGGGCTGGTGTCACAGGGTTCCTGAGGGGTGTCAGCAACCACGGCATGTTGGGGTATCCCGAGTCACCTACGGACAGACAAGTGCACATTAGCTGACTTGGAAAAGTGGGCGGAATACTACAGATCAGATCACACACAATGGCACAAAGTCAGTACACACCGACAAGCCAGGCACGCTGGTTCTGCATCTGTGCCATCATCCTGGGGATGCGACTACTCCTCATCACAAAGGCATCGTGTGCTGAACCAGGGAAACGGGCACACACGTGTGAGATGGTCATATCTGCAAGACACACCACCAGTGCATTGACCGAGTGGTAGTGCTTGCGGTTACGGTAGGCCTGCTCCTGGGCCTGTGGTGGTACCAAAGCCACATGTGTCCCATCAATGGAGCCAATGACATGCGGCATCCTCCCCAGGGCATAGAAGTCACTCTTCACATCAGTGAGTCGTTGCAGTCTAGGGAAATAGATGTACCGGTTCAGGTATAGCAACATTGCCTCCAAAACATCGCGGAGCACACGGCTGAACATGGTCTGTGACATCCCACCAGCAGTCGCCACAGTATGTTGAAAGGTACCGGTGGCAAAGAAGTGTAGGGCTGCCATCACCTTCACCTTGGGGGTCAGCGCTGTAGGATACGGCCGGCCAGGCTGCAAATGTGGGGCCAACTGCACTGCCAAATCCTCAATCAGCTGCCTGGTGAAGCGGTACCGTCGGATGCTGTCCCGTTCCACCATCGTTGCCAGGTCTGGGAATGGTCTATGGACAGCAGGAGCCCTGCAGTGCAGAGGAGAAGAAAGCAAGATTGTCAGTCACCCCACATATGCGGCATTGAACACACTCAATATCACATCATACATCATTATGAGGCACAACTACATGAAGTGTGCAGTTCCGTAAGGACATGTATGGTACATACATGGCCAACATCTGTCATCACGGTTCAACAAGTGGCATCAATAAGTCTCAGGTTGGCCCATTGGATATCATGAGGCCGTGTCACAGTTCCCATCTCCTGCTGCCATGGCACAATCACCCCCACAGTGACATGTGAGGACAGATGTGCCCCAGGCATCACAGCTCAACGACAGGTACATTCCCAGGGACCCTGTATTGCCACATGGACACTGGCATTACATGGAGTATCATGTATACACCACAGCAAAACAACCATGACCCCCACAGGTAGTGGTTCCACTTGCCTCTGCAGGACAGACATGGACGTCTGTGACACACACACGCACAACATCAAAGTCCATGCACACACAACGTGGATGTGGAGACTGTCTCCCATTGTGCACATGGAATCAGAGACATTGTAAACACTACATGCACACAGACTGTGGAGGACCATCACTATTGTGCCACTGGGTCACCCTGGCTCAAACATACCGTCCCACATGGGACTCACGGGGTATGTGACATGACATACACATACACCACCGTGAAATGTGACCATGGCACATGCTCAGATATGAACAGTTGCACATCACAGTGGTCATGTACACGTAACACCCAGGATCCTGTCCCCATGAACACGTGCACAGCCTGGGGGTGGCTGCCCCTAGGTGACACCCACAGGACAACATGTACACCAACATACACACAATAGGAAATGCAGCCTTACATGCCTGATGATACAGTTTGGACAGGCTGTGGTGTTGTAGGTGTGCCCCTCACTCCTTGGGAGCTATTTGTGGCTGGCATATGTTCATCTGAGACAGGCATGGTGACATATGCCAGTCACTTGTACAGGGATGCGTTGAACAGCAATGGACCGATCGGTGTGCCCGGCCGGCCCATTGCATTCAATGTGTGTGGGTACGCGTTGTACCCCTGTACGCGTTGAACAGCAATGGACCGATCGGTGCACCCGGCCGGCCCATTGCATTCAATGTGTGCGGGTACGCGTTGTACCCCTGTACGCGTTGAACAGCAATGGACCGATCGGTGCACCCGGCCGGCCCATTGCATTCAATGTGTGCGGGTACGCGTTGTACCCCTGTACGTGTTGTACCGCAATGGACCGATCGGTGCACCCGGCCGGCCCATTGCATTCAACGTGTGCGGGTACGCGTTGTACCCCTGTACGCGTTGTACCGCAATGGACCGATCGGTGCACCCGGCCGGCCCATTGCATTCAATGTGTGCGGGTACGCGTTGTACCCCTGTACGCGTTGAACAGCAATGGACCGATCGGTGTGCCTGGCCGGCCCATTGCATTCAATGTGTGCGGATACGCGTTGTACCCCTGTACGCGTTGAACAGCAATGGACCGATCGGTGCACCCGGCCGGCCCATTGCATTCAATGTGTGCGGGTACGCGTTGTACCCCTGTACGGGTTGAACAGCAATGGACCGATCGGTGCACCCGGCCGGCCCATTGCATTCAATGTGTGCGGGTACGCGTTGTACCCCTGTACGCGTTGAACAGCAATGGACCGATCGGTGCGCACCCATTGTCAATGGCCTAGCCTGGCAACGGACGCGTTTTCGAAATTCGAACGAGTCGGTTGCTGGAAATTCAGTTGGTCACCCACAACAATGTTGCAAAATCATGTATGTCATGAAGTTGAAGATTTGAAGGATGCTGTGGGCGTGTATTGGTACTGCTATTCCATGGATTGGCCAGATTCAGAAGATGCAAACGACTTGGACCTATCACTTTGGACACATGGGACAGTATCTGCCTCTCCAGCACATATATATTGCTGGCTGTTCCCCTGAGAGCTCACTTGCCTGCACTACATGCTCCAGGACGACATCTGCCACTGCACTGCTGCTGTCTCTGCCCCCTCTGGACCCTGCAATGGCACGTACTGTGGAGAGAGCCCCAGCCTTCAGCCTTGAGGAGAACCAGGCCCTGCTGGACAGCCTACTTCCACAGTACAGCAAGCTGTATGGGACACCAGGGGAGCAGGTGAGTGTTCTGTGCACTGCCTTTCTGAATGTGCATTTTGTCTGACTAGCAAGGCTGAAAGTCTGCACGCCACTGGCTAGCAGGCTCACTGAGTAGTTGTCACCCCCATAGTGTGTAGTGACATGCACTGGACAGGTATGGTGCAGTGACAGTGCATTTGAACAAGGTTTTACTTCCCATGCAATGATACCATGTAGTGACTTCTGGCAAACTGTCCATGGGCAGCGTTGCACTGCCTGTGTACATCATGTGCCCCTGTGATTGAGACATGTATATACAACTGTGTCATGCACGGATATGTTGCATGTGTAGTAATGGCCTTTTCACTTTGTCATCCTGACAGGTTAATGCCCATCGGAAGCAGGAGATCTGGAAGGACATCGTCCGGGCTGTCCGGTCCGTGGGGGTCTACAAGCGCCGGATCCGCAACTGCCAGAAGAGGTGGCAGGACCTTCGGGGCTGGACCCGGAGGATTGCACGGGTCCAGCTGAAGCTGTCGCCTCCTCGCAGGAGGGGCGGAACACGGACCCTGACCCCCACATGCTCCAGATCCTGGCGGTGGTGTTTCCAGACCTGGATGGGCAGCTGAAGGCCAGACAGCAGCAAGGAGGGGTGAGTCAAAGACTGCACTGTGAACTCTGTATTACATGCTATGTGCCCTCCTCTGGCCTGGTTAAACTGCCACAGTACAGCAGTCATGTTGTCCAGGAGCCATGTCCCTCTATTGTGCACTGCCCACTCCTCATCTGATACCCAGGTGTGGCCCTTACATTCAGGGAATTGTGTCACTTGGGACTGTGTCCTTGCAGTTTGCTTCACTCAAGGTGGGGGACAGCATCTGTTTCCCTAACTCTGTTGTGGGCATCATGGGTGGGTCCATTGTTCACACAATGCCTGTGTTCGGACATGTAATCTGCGTGTTGCTTTGATATGCGGTCCACTTGCTGAGCTGAGCCACCACATGTGCCTGGGGTATCTGGCACACACCCATGCAGCGGGTGGGAACAATGTTTGGGCCCCAGGAGTGTGCAGATTACGTGTGTCACACATACATAGCCAGCTGCCTACTGTCCAGGGCTCATCCCTCATTCATGTGGGGCAGGACAGTCATGCCTACTCCAGCCCATCCAATACACCTGTACTCCCACTCCCGTGTATCAGCTGACACGTTGTGCGCAGTGATTTGACCCCTCAGGTGTCTGCCTCTGAGTCAGTGTGCTGTGGATTTGTTGCCAGGACTGCTGGGGTGTTTCTCGGTAGGGGCTCAGCATGCCACTGGAGATGTGACCATAGGAGACGATACTTGTGTGTCACAAAGGTGTTTGATCAGCTGCCCGTGCAGACTGGGGTATGCGAATGTGAAGTTCAGGCAGCTGTTTCCCATTCACAGCAGATTGTGAGGGGCTCAGATTCAGAGGGTAGTGTCACAGGTCTCCCATATGTCCAATCGGTATGACCTGGACAGATGAGGGTTAAGATGATGTGTTGTGTGGGGGATGTACATGTGCACTTGTGCAGCTCCAGGACTTGCATTCCCCATGACCTACTATTGTGACACAGTGCAGAGTGTTGTTGTCTGGCTGCCAAGTCATACATCACTGAGACAGTGATGTATGACTTAGCAGTCATGCCTCCGCCATGGCATGTTTCTACTTATTGGTGATCCTGCAGGGGAGTGACATGTGCTACATGCACACCATTGTGGCGATGGCTATCAGGACATGGGTGCATCATGGTGTCTGTCGCTGGTATGCATCACATGCCTTTCCTATTTGACTCTGGGCATCCCTTTCATCCGGAAACCTGTACTGACTCAGTGGCAAGAGTTGTGATGTGTGCATGTCCACATGCTACACCGTGTCCTCTGCACTGTCCAACTACTGTGTAGGTGGTGCATGTGTCCACACTGGGGTGTTGCTATCCAACAGACACCAGCCAGATGGGTGCAAGGCCATGTGGGATGTGAGTGCCATGGTTGGCATCAGACTGACAATTGGCTTCTCCTGTTCAGTTAGGGAACTTTTAGCAATGTTCAACTAATGATGCCAGGGCTTGCTCTGTAATGTGCTGTGCTCACAGTGGTGTGTGCGTTTGGTGCAGGTGACTGATGTCTGTCTGTTTCCCCATTGTTTGCAGATACATCCACGGCCACGGAAGGGGACAGCTCCACGGACCAGGAGGAGCCGGAGAGCCAGACTGGGTCAGCAGCCGATGAGTGGTCGGAGGGACCCAGTGGCACGGAGGGCGAGGGGAGCCACACCGAGGAGTCCTCAGCAGCATCCACCTCAGCTGAGGACCACAGCGGCTCGGAGGATGACTCCCTTATGGAGGCGGGTGTCAGCAGCCACCACACCCCAGCTAGTGTTGCTGTCCCCGCCACCACCAGCACCACCACCGCCCTCCCATCGGCTCCCATTCCCCAGGTCCGTGGAGGCTCCCATGTTCGGGAGCGTGTCTCCTTCGGGCCAGGCACCGCACCCCTGCCCCTGTGTCCCCTGCTGCCCTGAGTGAGGAGTCTGTGTACCTCCTTCGCCAGCTCCATGTAGGGCAGACAGCCATGCTGAGTGTCCTCCATGCGCACACCGCTCTGTTGACTCAGCTGGTGTCGTTCATGGAGGGCATCTCATCGGGCATGTCTGACCTACAGAGGGGCAATAGGTCCATGGACTCCTCCCTGACGGCAGCAGTGTCCCTCCTCAGACAGTCCCTCACCCCTCCTGCCTCTGCTCCATCCACACTCCCCAGCACCTTACCCGTCCCAAGCACACACACACCGGCACAGGCACACACCAGCACACACACGTCCAGCACACAGACACACACGCCACAAACAAAACGCACACGCACGCACAGTCAGGGGACTGAAACCAGACTCACAGGGGATGGGGCCCTGGAACACACACACGCATCCACAAGCACTGCGCAGTCCTCAGTTGCCTCTCCTTCCAAAGCACCCTCCCTTGCCTCACCTGCAACCCCAAAGACCCAGCGGCTCTTCCTCAGTGACCTCGGCCTCTTCCCCTCCGATCCAGCTGATACAGCATTCAGGGGGAAGAGGAAGCCCACCCACACGGAGCAGAGTGCCCCTCGCCCCCGGACACCCTCCCCCAGGCGCAGACAGACTGAGGCCCCCACCCGCAAGTCCCCCGGAGTCGTAAGAGCAAGACCCCGCCGCCGCCCTGCAGCTCAGGCACCAGGTCTCCTTCCTCCATCCCTCAGGCCCCCACTCCACAGGTGCCCCCACCACACCCTGCCCCAGGTTCCCCCACCCACAGATATACCATCCCCAAGAGGATCCGGCCTTCTCCCCCTGCCACTTGCTCTCCCGGCACCACACCCCCGCTGCGCTTGTCTGTGCCACTCATGTGGTGAGGGTGTCCTCCCCTCTGTCCAGCCCACCTTGCCTGTTCCCCATTCTCCTCCCCTGGAGGTAGGCACTGCAGTGGAGTCCACTACCACCCTGTCTGACTTGGGCACTGCAGTGGCGGACCTGTCCACTCCATCTGCAGGGTCCACTGCAGTCGTGCCGGCACCCACAACATCTGAGTCATGCCCCCAGTTGTGCCGGCACACACCATGTCAGACACCTCCACTGCAGTTGTCAGTGGCTCTCCTGCACCCACCACCCCTTCCCTGCCTCCTCCTGGTGAGCCCTGATCCTGTCCCTGCGGTGCCTGGCCTGCCCCCCCGGTTGCCCCTCCTAGTGGATTGTCCCTGGTTTTGTGCAGTGCAGGCATGCGTAGGGTGACATCTGCCACTGTCACCCTGTATTGACTTACTTGATGGACTGGCCATTGGCCTTTGTTGGAGCATTACTGTTCTCTGAGTTTTTGGACACACATATGCTGAATAAAGCAACTTTCTGTTCTCTAGTGCTTATGCTTCTGATGTACATGTTGTTGATGATGCTAACCATGCCCTTGCTGCAGTGATGGTGATATTTGGTCTCATGATAATGAAGTGTTACTGTGCAGGAACACATGTGGTCCAGGGGAATGTGTCCTATCCTGTGGTGTATCCATGTCATCCTTAGCAGCATCTGAGGGTGTCATGTGTTCAGTATTTGGCAATGGGATTTCCTACTTACATTAGCAATTTCACATCTGTGGCTTCCACCCCTGCACATCTGTTGTGCCTGCCATTGTTCAATTCGTCTACTTCCCTGACCGTGTGGCCATCTCCACTGGACATGCAGGTTTGGGCATCAATGGGGAAGGACTCATCTGTGTTGTCAGTACAACATTGCTATACAAGTGTGTTGGATCTGTGCTGATGATTTCGTTGGCACTCCCATGACCAGGCTGATGTGACGGGAGCCTTCATTTGGTGCTAATTGTTGATTGTGTGACCAAGTGCTCAGCTGACATGATGGGGCCCTACTGAGGCAACATATGGCACAGCTTTCCTCACACAGGAGTGGAGTCCCCTCATGGCAGTGTGTACTCCTGTGACATTGCCTGCGCCCAAGGTGTGTGTTGTATGAGCATGTCTGTGTGTTCACTTCCGTTTTGCTGTGCATGCTGGGATCCCTAGTGTTGTACCTGTTTGTGATGCTTGCTGAGTTGACCTATGTTCCCCCCAAGTCTTCTCCCTGGGTTCTCTGTGATGTGGGTGCATGGCACATTACTGGTCATCAGGGTGTCACCCATAGGTGTGTTTGCTGTCAGGGCTGAGTTTGTGTGCAGACGCAGATGGGTCACAGTCAGGTTTCCCCTTGGCACTTGTTGTTTACACCTGTCATGTGATTTCCAGTTTGTGTTATCTTTCAGTGATTGTGACACGTTGTGTGTGTGACTGCTGGCACTCCTCAGGGTCCGGGCTGCAATGTTGGTTGTTGTCTATGTGTGTTCTTTGTGGGTGACCTTGGCTTCTTCATTGGTGTGTGACTGTGGCTGGGATCCCATTGGTTGGTGTGGTATTGCCGTCATGTCCATGTACAGCGTAGTGTGCAGTGTGTCAGACATTCAGGAGTCTTGTTGAGTGGCCATGTGTGATGTGTTTCAGCACCTTGGTTCCCACCCACCACCCTGGGATTGTCATGGGTGCATGTGCAATGTCACCAGTGCATGTGTGCTTCACTGCTGCACATTGTTGGAGGTCGAGGTGTGTGGTGTTGAGTGTGTGCAGATGAGAGTTGTTGCCCGGCTAGACCCCTGCCTCCATGTTGGTCTTGGCTTACTGGCCGTGCTGATTGATTTGTGCTTGTGTAGGTGTGATGGTAGTTTGTTGCTCAGGACACATGACTGTGGTTCACAGTGTGAACGACATTTAGCTTTGTCATCACAGTGGGATTGTAATGCAGCCCAGGGTCACCACATTGTGGGGGCCCTGGGGGTAGTGCTGTGGTGTGTCTGTGTCTTGCTGTGTCAGTTGCTGTTCCTACATGCTTGTGTGACATGTGTGATTTGTGCTCCCTCTCATCTGACAATGCCTGATTGCCCACATAGGGGATTTGGATTCATGAGTTACCTTTGTGTGGCACTGTATGCACATCTGTGTAATTGGTATTCAGGCCTCCTCATGTGTTGTGTGGTTGCCTGGGGACACTGGCACCCCCCCGCCCCCTCACCTGTTGTGTTTGATGTGCAGTGTGGGTCTGCCTGTTTGTGTTTGTGCATCTGCACCACTGCATTGGCATATCTTAGGTGTGCCATTGGCTGTATGTTGTTTGGTGGGTTTCCCCTGCTGTCCCTGGGACTCCTAGGTCATCGGTCAGCACAATGATCATGGTTTGTGTGTCCCATTGCTGCCATGGTATGGTATCTGTTCACCTCACATCTACAGTCTCCACAGGGTATCTGCATTTGTGTGCCCATTGGTGCAAATATGTGGGTCTGCATTCTGATGGTCACTTCTGTCATTGTGTCATTGATGAATGTTGACTGTGTCAGCCCCCATGGGTGTTGTTTGTCTGCACATGGCCAAAGGTATGTCTTATTTGCACTGCAGTATTTGCCTCCCCCAATCTATGTTGCAATGGGACACATGCACTACTTTGCCACTGATGTGTTTTATGTTCTGTGACCAGGAATCATCCATGCAGTTTGGCAGTTGCAGCTTTTTCTTTGTCAACACTTGCATTTTGGTCACAGTGATGATGGGGGTTTGGACCCCATTGCCACAATGTTCAAAATGTGCTTCAGCTATGGACCCCACACTTACATTTTGGTCACTGTGATGATGGGGGTTTGGACCCCATTGCCACAATGTTCAAAATGTGCTTCAGCTATGGACCCCACACTTACCTTTTGGTCACTGTGATGATGGGGGTTTGGACCCCATTGCCACAATGTTCAAAATGTGCTTCAGCTATGGACCCCACACTTACATTTTGGTCACTGTGATGATGGGGGTTTGGACCCCATTGCCACAATGTTCAAAATGTGCTTCAGCTATGGACCCCACACTTACATTTTGGTCACTGTGATGATGGGGTTTTGGACCCCATTGCCACAATGGTCATGGCCTGCTTGCATTGTGGGGGCCACACACATATATGTGTGGCACATGTGATAGGGGGTCACATTTTATGTTCAAAGTCATGTTCAGTGTTGTAGGCATTTGACACAGTCTACACACGCTTGTCATGGTGTTGGGGGGATGTTTTTTTCTTGCATTCCCTAGGTTGTGGTGTGCTGGTTGTGTCATGCATTGTCCGTCCTATGAGTGGGGGTGGTGTTGGTGGTAGGCATCCAGCCCCCCATGGGTAGAGGTGGTAGTAGTGGTAGGCATCTGGCACCCCTGGGTAAGGGTGGTAGTTGTGGTAGGCATCCAGCCCCCTGGCTAAGGGTGGTAGTAGTGGTAGGCATCTGGCACCCCCATGGCTAAGGGTGGTAGTAGTGGTAGGCATCCAGCCCCCTGGCTAAGGGTGGTAGTTGTGGTAGGCATCCAGCCCCCCTGGGTAAGGGTGGTAGTTGTGGTAGGCATCCAGCCCCACAGGCTAAGGGTGGTAGTAGTGGTAGGAATCCAGCCCCCCTGGCTAAGGGTGGTAGTAGTGGTGGGCATCTGGCACCCCCCTGGCTAAGGGTGGTAGTAGTGGTAGGCATCCAGCCCCCCTGGCTAAGGGTGGTAGTAGTGGTAGGCATCCAGCCCCCCCTGGGTAAAGGTGGTAGTAGTGGTGGGCATCTGGCACCCCCATGGCTAAGGGTGGTAGTAGTGGTAGGCATCCAGCCCCCCTGGGTAAGGGTGGTAGTAGTGGTAGGCATCTGGCACCCCCATGGCTAAGGGTGGTAGTAGTGGTAGGCATCCAGCCCCCTGGCTAAGGGTGGTAGTAGTGGTAGGCATCTGGCACCCCCATGGCTAAGGGTGGTAGTAGTGGTAGGCATCCAGCCCCCTGGCTAAGGGTGGTAGTAGTGGTAGGCATCCAGCCCCCTGGGTAAGGGTGGTAGTTGTGGTAGGCATCCAGCCCCACAGGCTAAGGGTGGTAGTAGTGGTGGGCATCTGGCACCCCCATGGCTAAGGGTGGTAGTAGTGGTAGGCATCCAGCCCCCCTGGGTAAGGGTGGTAGTTGTGGTAGGCATCCAGCCCCCTGGCTAAGGGTGGTAGTAGTGGTGGGCATCTGGCACCCCCTGGCTAAGGGTGGTAGTAGTGGTAGGCATCCAGCCCCTGGCTAAGGGTGGTAGTAGTGGTAGGCATCCAGCCCCCTGGCTAAGGGTGGTAGTAGTGGTGGGCATCTGGCACCCCCTGGCTAAGGGTGGTAGTGGTGGTGGGCATGTGGCACCCCCTGGGTAAGGGTGGTAGTAGTGGTAGGCATCTGGCACCCCCATGGCTAAGGGTGGTAGTAGTGGTAGGCATCCAGCCCCACAGGCTAAGGGTGGTAGTAGTGGTAGGCATCCAGCCCCCTGGGTAAGGGTGGTAGTAGTGGTGGGCATCTGGCACCCCTGGCTAAGGGTGGTAGTAGTGGTAGGCATCCAGCCCCCCTGGGTAGGGGTGGTAGTGGTGGTGCGCATCCAGGCCCCTGTGTGCATATGTGGCATTGGTGATGGGCATCCCGCTCCTATGGTGCTGCTGTTGCTGGTGTAAGTAAATTCTGCATCCCTCTGTGTGTGTGTGATGTGTCGTGTACGTGTTGTATGTTTTTGTGGTTGGTGTCTGACTTACCTTCTGCGCCGTACGCGTCCGTGCCTGTTCCGGTAGTAAATGTAGAATATTGGTAGGATCGGAACGAAGGGATTCATGGTTGGTTCGTCTCGTTCGTCTTTCTCGTTGCTTCGCGTCGTCCTCGTCGCTGGCGTGTTTGCCTCGTAGCCGTGGATCGTGTTGTGGCGCGAATCGGAGCTTATGTGCGCCTCTCCCGGAAGCTTTGACGTGCCGGACGTAGCGACGGGTTCGGCGCGTACGGAAAGCGCATCGTACTTGTCCGGCCGGACGGGGCTGCATTTTCCCTTCCGTGCGACTCGATTCAGCGTTTCCGGATTTGCCTCGGTCGGAGAACAGGACCTGGATTGGGTGAGTACGACTCGGCCGGATTCTATGCTGTTGTGCGCATCGTACTTACTCGTTCGGAATGATGTACGGATCGGTCGGGAAACAGGCATTCGCATGGCTTTTTTCCCGACCGAATGGTATTGGGTGCGCCTCCGACCGAGATCGGAATCGGCCCCTTAGTGTTGTACCTTTTTACTCTTATTTTTTCATCATTTAAATTAATATATAAAATTCATTTGCATCAATATTGATCTTAAAATATTTTTACTATCTTTTTAAAAAACTTTAATAAACTTTTAGACTTTTCCCTGTACTCTACGGAGATCTCCGGCTCAGTGGTGGAGAGCCCCCCCTAAGTGTGATGAGTTAGGCTCCATCCCCTGGTTCCAGGGGGTGGGGACATACAAGCTTACAATTTGCGGTAAATTTACAATTGAAATAATGTATAGCCAAAGGTAGTAAATTTACTAAAAAAGTGTAAGAGTAAACTTACACTTGTAAATTTGCTCATGTGTAAGTTCCCTTAAGTGTAGACTTACATGTCTTCACCCCCTCAGCTTCAGGGGTGAAGTCTGCATAAACGTAATTTATGACTGTAAAATTACTACTAATAATTTTCCAACCATATATTACATTCTTCACACTTGGTGGAGATCTTCACACTCGGGCAAGAAATCTTCGCACAGATAAGGTAGGAGAGGCGAAGACCTCCGCACATAGGTTTGTGAATATCATTTTGTATTTAATGAGAACTACTATTGTGGTACTTCTAAAAGTACTACAAAGTGCAATCTGTGAATAGACCACATTGTTTTGTTTGTTTCAAGAAGCATTATACAAATTGGTATGCATGCTAAAGGAATGGTCCATACCATTACAATAATGTGTGTCCGGTCTCTTGCATTAGCAGTATTCTGGTGTATAAATGAATGTGGGCCTTGATCATATTCCTAAATAGGTTCTAATAGAAGACTATAGCTACGCCGAGGTAGCAACATGGGGCCAAAAAGCTGCTTTGATATTCTACGCGAAACATGATTTTAATCGGGACCAAAGCGCCACCTAGTGTCCATTCAGGTTCCAATTCTAGACACGTTACACTACATCGATAAAGAAGGATAAACTCGAATTTAAATTAATCTCCATTATTCACTGTGCAAGTAAATGATTTATGACGACTTAGCTGTTGAACTAATCAATCACATTGATAGATTGGGTTTTTAAACATTTAGCAATCGTGGGGAGATAGTTTGCATCTGCAAACCCGACGCCTCCCGCCTTGGAAGGCTTGGACACCGGCTCGACACCCATTCTCAAAAGGTCAAGGGTCATTTCCCAACGGACACATGGCAGCTGGCTGAGAGTCTCACTGCAAAGGGACATTAGCAAATGTTTGCATTTTCAGGGACATTAAAAAAAAGCATTTACAATGCAATAGGTCTCACATTTGTTGGAGCTGGAGATATTGGCATTGTAAATGGCAATGTTTTTTATTTTATGTTTTTTGCTTTGCAGTGGAGCAATTCTTTAAAGAAAGAAAATGCACACTATACCATATTATATGCTTTTCTAGCAACTGTACAGTAAAGCAATGGCTATGTTAACGTAAAGAAGTGTGAAATGATGAAAACAAATACAACAAGGAGTGTCCAGTGAAATAAAATTGCGTGTGCTTTTCTCCTCTGCCATAGAAGTGTGGGGACTCCCCGCCGATAATGAAAGTGCTTTTTTTTTCCACTCCTAAAAAAATGTTGAGAACCCGGAATCTCATGGCCCCAATGAACGATCGGTGTGTCCTATTTGAGTGCATGTGCAGTTTTTTGCCGGTTTATGTGGGTCCAAGTGCTTTTTGCCTCCGTAAATAAAGAGAGGGTCCCT